>OZ053302.1:5000-1424739 GCA_964056655.1 Arabis hirsuta | reverse complement strand
GTATGAGATGATGATGATAGTAACTTGGTAGAACCGTAATAAGCTGTTGGAATTCTGAGTCATATTTGCTGACATTTTGAGAATAGTAAAAGCTTTAGGGAATTTCTTTATGACATGTTTGAAATCAAAATCCTACCTTGGGCTATGTCTCTCACTCTCCAATGGTAACACATGGCCTTGCCTTAAGGAGAAGAATTGTTGCAGTGTAGTTAGGTAAAGAATGTAAGCAAGCAGAGTGAGACGTAGAGAGAATAATAATCTGTGCTTGTTCTGATCACTCTAATTTGGCATTGTTGAATCACACCTTCCTTATGCGGTTTACATTTTAACCAAAGGTTCAGATATCCTCATGTGTATCATTAATTGCCTCTTGTCTTGAAGGTTTGAGGAGTTCTGGACCATGGAAGAAATCGAGGCTTCACGCGTCAAGGAACCTCCTTATCAATCCTCCTACAGGAAGAAGCCCAGGGGGTTTGTAGTGTTTAGGCAAGACCCTGAGCAAAAGATGAGTTGTTACACTGAAGACATTGGCGATCTCTGCATTTTCCTAGGCAGAAACGAGGCCTTTTGCGTCTCTGCAACCGAGTATCCTGGACTTAAGCCGAATTCCATCTACTTTGCAAGCACTTTAACGGGGTTCGGTTTCTACGACCTTTCCTCCAACACTGTCCACGACATCATCAATCGGCCTCCTTACTCATGTCCCCACGTTTGGCTGGCCCCTCTCCAGTGAATAAAGCCTATTGGATTTAAAGTTTAAACTGTTGTAACATTGGTGTTGAGTATGCAATATGCTTTTTCGACTTTATCTTGTTATTATTTCAGAGTTTTTTTCTTTTGCTTTTCTTAATGTTTAACTTGTGACAAATTCACAATGATGCTTAGGTTTTTAGTTGAGCAAGCATATTTAGTTTAAGACTGATGAGACAATCTCCTACTTGATGAAATCTTTAAATGGCGATTCAGGTAAAGATCAATATATTCATATGTGTGTGTGTTGGCTCTACCCTTTAAGGTCCTCCTAGTTTAGGAACTTTGACACATTAAGAAATCAATATTGCAAATCAAAATCTGAACCAACACCGAACCAAACCAAACCGTGGCATCTAATAAAAAACTCTATCCCACAAAGTAAAGGTTATGGCCCAAAAAGACATGTTATAATTTTGTTATTGAACCCTTCATTTTCTAAGACGTAAGGTACTTTAATAGTAACAAATTCATTGTCATGTCAGTAGGCTTAATTCACTAATTGCTCGATGTTGAAAAGCTTATTGGAATCTTTGAGTGAACTTGATCTCACTAATTGCTCGATGTTGAAAAGTTTTCCTGAGATTTCCACAAACATTAAAGTTCTCAAGCTCAGAGGAAGCACAATAGAACAAGTTCTCAAGACATGGCCTCATCTTAATGAGTTGCATATGTCATAATTTAAAAAACTCAAGGAATTCCCTCATGCTCTTGACATCATCACATGGTTGTACTTGAGTGATACAAGAGGTTTCTCCATGGGTGAAGATAATGAGAGGTCTCTTCTTAGTACAATCATGAGATCAAAGGCTTTGCATCTTGCTGGTTATCAAAGGGGACTTGTGGGATAAAGGTAGAAAAAACCAGCATTATCTATATATCCACGTTTAGCAGAGCATCTCTACACATTTGAACTCTACGTGTAGGTGACTTGGAACGAGCTTGTCTAAAGTTTAGCATTTGTGGGATAAAGTTGATTTCCGCTTATGAACTTTATGAATATGGCACTCATTCGGATTGAAGCATTAAAAGATTAAGCCGGAGTCTGGGGAATCCAATAAAAATTTTAGAACAACAACAACGTTGATTCAAGTAAGTTCCAAGTTGTTAGTTAAGAACCCTCATGATGTTCTTGCATAAAGTATGTATAAAAAAGACTTAAAAGGATTTTTCACAAACCCAAATTCCACGTTCCTTTTTAATATCATTTTTTAACATCTTAGGGTTTTGTGCCGAATACTTATTCCTTTTTAATATCCGTTTTTAACATCTTTATATTGGACTAGTTAAATGAATTGAAGAATTTTCTTGGACATATTAACATTAGTACTAATTTATTCCTCTATTTACTTTCTGTGCTTATTTCACATTAATTCGAACTACATGCTCCAAATTTTATTTACTCTAAAGATCCTAATTCAAATAACAGATTACCATATATTAACGTACTTGATAATACAAACAGACCGTCTCTTCTTGTCAGGCCTTAGAAGAGTGAAAAAAGGGAGAACCATTAGACAATAATCATATGATAAATTATGGTACACAATAACACTAATAGAAACAGGAATCAGAAGTTGGGAGACTAATCTCCTTTACAAGCAAGGTAATGGGGGAAAGAGGAAGAGAACACCAAATCTCTTCTTATTGACAACAATTGACAACTCTGTTCTTACTTGCGGTTGCGTAACTGAGAGGACGGTATTTTCTTAACCACGTCATGGCATTTAGCCAACTCAGCAGCAATCTTCTCGGCTTTCTCTATCCAAAACTTAATTTTCTGTTCCAAAGTCATTGGCTGAAGGTTTTCGTGAGCCACTCTGTCTTCCATATCCTTGGCCTCCTTGAAGATCTCCTCATCTGACTTTGGTGAGGGAATGTCGGTGAAATAGCGATATGCGTTACATACAGCGAGATTGTGAGCCAACTGGAAGAACTTCCGAATCTTCTCCACTCTGGTTTGCTTTAGCTGCTGTATCTCCTCTTCAATCAACCTCATCTGCTCAGATTGGGGTGATTCCACGCAAGGAGGCTGCATCGGCGGCGTTTCTTCAGCAGGAGAATAGTTCTCCGAGTCTCCAGCGGGAAAATAGTTCTCGGAGTTACCTCCTGAACTTGATGAGGCGGCCCTCTGTCCACGGCTTCGGCTTCCACTTCCACTCGCGCCGGCTTTCGCAAGATTTTTTATATTTTTCCACATTCTCTGATTTTTTTCTTTAGATTATAAGAAAGTAAAATGTAGTGAGATGCAATTTTCTCATGCTGTGGTATATAGCCGAAGCTTTGCCAGAAACGGAGAGGGTTCATCCTGCAAGCAATGTTTGAATCAAATTCCACTCTGGGAAATTTTTCTTTGATTGTGGAGAGAGAGAGAGAGATAGTATCAGACTTTTTTATTTAAAATTTAAAATAACTCTAAAAAAAAAATATGAAGCAACTTGCGCTGGTAATAAAGAGTGGACAGTTGAACTTTAAAGTTACTGCCATTACTATTATTTTTTGGAACTCACACAAGTAAAAAGATTCGAATAAAGAAAGAGAAAAAGAAATACATGTCACAATCTTCTTTGAAGCTTTTTATTTAAAGTTTATAATAACACTATAAAAATAAAGCCATTACAAAAAAAGTTTTTGATATATTTAATTTTGATTTAATTCAAAATCACATATATAACTTTTGAGCTAATAACAAAGAATTTGACCACAATGTTCCATAGTTCGATTATTTATATAACTTTTCAATCCAAAATTTTACATTTTAGTCAATAAACAAAAGAATCTGGAATGGTTTTACATAAGTTAGTTTTTTTTTTTTTTTTTTTTTCTGAAACCTAACGTAAGTTAATTGCCTTCCGACTATTTCCATGTGAGCCTTCTTTTTTTTTTTAATCTTGGATATGTGGAGTAAACTTTAAAAATTTATATTTGAACGAATAGAAATGATCTGAAAAACTGTGTACTGTGCGCACAGATTACTAAAACTCCACATTTTTATTAATTGTTACACGTCAGTTCTCACCTATCAAAATCTGAATTTGCTTTCAATACAGTAGCCGTTTGCCTTCGACAATGACCTTAGTAAATAATGTGTGTGAGAGAGAGAATCTTTGATTGCCATATACTACTATTCATCTGTTCGTAAACTATTAGTATATGATATTTACATTTGATGATACTTAATTTTAGAGCACGAGTATTGGTGATACAATGTGGATATCATTAAATATAAAATTATTAAAATTTGAGTTAAAGTAAGAAAGAGAGTGTTTTTGGTTGAAATAGTGGGGTGTATTGAAATATAAAATTAATAAAATTTGAGTAAAGAGAAGAGATAGTTGATATTTTTAGAGAGAGGGTATCAAATAATTGATACTTTTGATATTTTTGAAGAGAGAAAGATAGAGTGTATCAAATGTTTTTAATAATTTTATATTTAAAGAGAGTATAAAATTAATAAAAGTTGAGTAAAAGGATGAAAAAGAAGGTATAAAGTTAAATAAAAGGAAGAGAGAGTGTGTTTTTAATATTTGTTTATTCAACTGATACTTTCTTTATATCAAGGATGCTGATGCTCTTGCTAGTGTAGTCTGTAATTATATTGCATGCCACTATGTTCATGCCTGCCTGTCACATAACTCCAAATCCAATGCAATTATGTAAATGTATCATATACACAAGAGAAAAAAAACATTTAAAAACAAAAATTATTTGATTATTAGTTCAACCATTCCCTTTTTTTAAACTCAGTTGATGGTTACAGAAAAATCATTTTTAAAATTGCTGCAATGTATAGTGTTATTTTGCACTGCGTGCTAATTATGCTCAGAACTAATACTCATAAAACATAATACTGATTTCCATTTGGATTATAGAAAACACAACTTCTAAAAGAAATTTTTACGAGAAATAAAATAAACTGCTAGTGCTAGTGCTAGACATGCAATATACATATGTTCAAATATATTTTCTTGTGTATCGAAACTTTTCATTGTTAACAAAACATAATAGAAACACAAAATTCATACACAATAGTGGAATACAAGGCAAACTTAAAATCTAAATCAGTCGTTTTTTTTTTTTTTGATCAAAATCAGTCGTTTTTTTAAAATGCTAAAATTCACTATAAACAAGGAATCAACCCAAACAAAACTAAAATTAACCCACCAATAACATAGAGATAACAAAAATTATAACTTGAGATAAATTAATTGCAACGAGAGAAGAAAAAAAGCAAAAGAGTCATAATTATTCAAATTAAAGTAAATATATTTCCAATAAACTAACTCATTACCGGTTATTAAATCATAACTCGTTAAATGCTTTCCCGAGGTTGTTCGTGGACCAGCTGTATGCAAACCAACGGCCTGTCGTTTTAATGGTTTTGAGTTTACACAATCTGTCGTTTTCAAATCTTCAAAACAGCATGAAGTCCGATCATAAATCTGTCAAAACCACAAAGAGCCAGCCACATACATTCGGTTCTGTTCGGTCCGGTCCGGTCTTTCCTCTCCAATGTCAACTTCTACATGTCTCTCCTGCACCCTTCCTATTCGAAGGCTCACTTGGTGCTGTGGAATTTTAATTTTTTAATTTTATTATTATTATTAACATTTTTTTTTTCCAAAGGTTTTTTTATAAATGCCTCACCATTTTGCTTTTGTCAAAAAAAAATTAATCATCTTTTTTTTTTTGTAAAAACTTTTTTATTAAATGTTTTCTTGAATATGTGTGTTATAATTTTGTGCTGAGGATTGAGTTTTGTAACATACGAAAGAGACCAAAATCAATTAAGAGGAAGTGAACCAAAAAAAACATTTAATACTTTTTGGTTGACATGTGTTTGACGAGCTGAATTAGCCTCTTTACTCAATTTTGGAAGTTTGCTGAGTCACTTTCGACAAAATAGTTCTATTATCCAATAAATTGAAATAACCCCAAACTCCATACACAAACAAAAACATATATCTCAATTTAATTTACATAGGGGAAAAAACCCCGCAAGTGATATCATTTTTTTCTTTGTATCAAACAAATAATCATCAGATTTAACAAAAACATAAACATAATAATTTATATCGTCCTATGATATCCAAAGCATATGACTAAAAAACTATATCATAATTTTGATTTATATAGCATATGACTAAAAAACTGAAAAAATATATCATAACTAAAAAAACATAAACATAATAATTTATATCGTCCTATGATCGTCATATGCGATCCAAATCATATGACTAATGATAACGCCAAATGAGAAAATATTACCTCTGTATGAAGCTCCCGCATGATCTCATACATGTCTAAGAGTACAAACAACTTTTCTGGAGATCTCTTGCTCCAAAGCTAAGTAGCATTGAGACACTGCTCACAGTAACTTCTGCAAAACATTGATCACTAAGAGAATCGAAGCCTCTAAATATCTGGTCACATACTTGCCTTTCTCCGGCAAAGAGTAATTTAACCTGTTGAAAAATATCTTGAGTTAGGAGGAATCAACATAACATGTTAGAAATATTTCAAACTCCAAATAGCGTTCTTACAGCAATGCGCATGAAATGCATCCAGTTTCCAATTTTGGCCTCCAAAACTTCCCACTGCATCCTCTGAACATCCTCTTTACTAAGTTTTTCAACTCCCAATTTCTTTAGGCTTTCTTCCAAGACAAAAGAGCGTGTTTCTCTGAAAAAAAACACAAAAGATTGAGCAAGCAGAAGGAGATTAAAATCATTTCAAAACACACAAATGCATCTGAAATATGTACTGAGAAAATGCAATAGATTATGAGACATAGTTCATACCGAAGAAAAAAAAGACAAATTAAGCTGCTGCATTGCATTAAAAGTATGAGACAAACAGCATCACATGATCAAACCTAGCAATCATTTTTTCAGATCAGATAAGCAAAAACAACAGAGATCGAGCACGATGTCTACATCTCAGCCAAATATTTGGTTATGGTCATGGAAAACGCAGGTATCCAAGACCCATGAATATTTCCTAGGTGAGTTTGATTAGAAAATGCATATTTTAGCTACACTTCTATCTAACTTAACTAGTGAAGCAGCATAACGATAATAAAATGTAAACTCACAACTTGCAGAAACCTTTTCTTTGCAAATGAGTAATGAGCAATTTTATGCAAACCAATTGTATAGCCATATTCGTTATAAAGCAACTATAACTTGACCCAATACTTTGACTCATGTTACAATTATTTACTTGAAAGTTTGATCTACAAGCATGATTTGACAATGAAATGCATGACATAAGGGATGAGAATCAAAAGTTCACCTGTAAATTTGTAGCAAATGTTGCTGGTGACCAGCCTGGACCATTTGCTGGGCCAAATCATGCAAAAGTGGCAATACCCTTGACGGAATGAGGATTCGAAGTGTTTAAGCAGCAGTCTCCGCGTCATCGTTGTGGTGTTCATGGCTAATCGCAAAATCGAAGAAAGATACTTTTTCTTCTTCTTCTTCTTCTTCTTCTTCTCGTCGTCTTCGAGAAAAATCGAAGTTAGGAAGAGAAAGAGAGACGACGAAAAGACGACTCGGTTTGGTGGTGGCTGAACCGGTGCAAGCCAGGTAAGCAACAAAATTTAAATATTTATTTTGACCTCTGTTTTAAATATTTTAATTTCAATTAATCTTTGGGGTTAAAAAGAAGGTTTTTTTTTTTTGGAGCCAAGATAAGTTAACAAATGGGTCAATTTGGTAGATAACCAAAAAAAAATTATAATTCAAAAACTAACAAAAGAATCTTAAAATTAATGGATGAGATTTGGCCACAATATTTGCTTAGGTTTTGAATTATATATATTTTTTTAGGTTATCTAGTCAATTAATTTAACCCTTTCTTTTTTAAAATGGCATGACTACATAAATTCTTTTAATGTCGTTACAGGACCAATTCTTTTTTTTTTCGGAATTGATTAATGAGTTAGTATTTGATTTTAGAACCGATAGTGACATCACTTAGGGCCTGACTGGTTCAGACGCATCAGGTGTGGTTGCGGTTGCGAGAGTTTGCGGAAACGGGCGGTAGCGGTTTTAACCGTTATTGAGCGATTTATATGATTGGCGCAGTGGTTGAAAATTGGTACGTTTGCGGGATATTTATAATTGGTTGACAGCGGGTGCACTAGCGGTTAAACATTAAATTAATAATATAAACACATTATATAGTTATAAAAAATCAAAAACCATACTATTAAAATAAAATATAAAAAATCATTAATTCAATATAATTAGTATATTTTTATGTTTATTTTTAAATTTTAGTTTGCTAGATTTATTAATCAATAATCAAGAATAATTTATTGAAAAAATTATTATTTGAAGATTTTATAAATATAAAATTATGTTAGGTTGTTGAATATTAATTAGAAAGTTTCAAATTATTGATATATTTCATAATTATGGTTACTAGAATATCAATTTTTAATTTTTTTATATTTATTTTGATTTTTAATTAAATATTCTTTTTTTTTATAAAAAAATCTATTTTTATTTTTTTTAATTACCCAACCGCAACCGCAAACGCTCGCAGTTTTTGGATTTGAGAGGTTTGGAGCGATACAGAACGGTATAAAACGTTTTTCATGATTGTTGTCAAACGCCAACAACCGCTACCACCCGCAAACGCATCGTTTACGGGTGGTAGCGGGTGAAGCAATCAAAGAGTCCTACATTTGCTTTTAAATGCTTATGTTTTAGTTTAGATTTAAAGGTTGCTTTACCTTGGTTCGATTAACTGGTTGTTGAGCTTTGGTTATTTATGATTTATATTCATTAATCTCGGTTAAGTTATAGATACATTTTGTACATTTTTGTTGATGAATGAAGATGAACTTTATTTTATACTTGTTGTTGACAAAAGTATGTAAAAGGATTTATGAAGGTTTATTTATCTTTTTGTAGTAAAATTGTTATCATTTAAGTGAAAATTACTTAGTTGTAGATTAATAATAACTTAATTGATATTTATTTGTAATTTCGCTAAAACACATTATCATTGATACGTAATTTTTATGGGTTTTGTTCCCTCTCTGTACATTAAATTGAGGAGATATATGCTTGTTTGTGTATGTAATTTGGTGTTATTTCAATCTATTAAAGGATAGAACTATTTTGTCGAAATTAACCCAGCAAACTGCCAAAATTGAGTAAAGAGGCTAATACAATTTGTCTAACACATGTCAACGAAAAAACATAAAAATGTTTTGTTCACTTCCTGTTAGTTTATTTTGGTCTCTTTCGTATGTTAACAAAATATAACATGTCTCTTGGCATTTTGTATGTAAGAAAAGAAAATTTTGTTATCGAACCATTTATTATCTTAGAAAAAATATGATAAATTTTTAAAAATATTACTTTTCAAATGTCATTTTTCAAAAAAGAAAATTTATTATATTAATTTTGTTTAGGTTAATTATGTTGTATTAGAGTTTAATTTTGAAGGTTTTAGGGGTTTTAGGAGTCAAAATATTTTTTAGGGAATTTAAATTTTAAAAATTCATAATTAGTGGCATTTTTGCAAATGGATATTTCTAAATGGTATTTTTGCAAATAAACACACCAAAAATGATATTTTTACAATTGTCCCTAGAAACATAAGGTACTTTAATGTTACTATATCAATATAGGTACAAGTTTTTGCCATTATTGTGTCGAGACAATTTTTTAAAAAACTTATTAAAAAGGAAACAAGAACACATTTGAGTGTTTTCTATTCATCAAAGAGAGAGAGCTCAAAGAGACTCAAACTCAATTGCTTTTGAGGAAAAAATGATAATAAAACAATTTTTAATATGTAATGAAAAGAAGCTTAGATACTACTACTACTACTACTCTAATTCACTAAGTTTGACTTAATTAAATTTCGATTTAATATCATCATATAATCCATTTACAATTTTTTTTCAAACATAACCAAAAGTCTTTCATATTATTAAACCATTAGATCGAAATTGGTAGACCAATAGCCAAAAAAACATTTATACCATTGTTAGGCTACATATTCTAGTCACTTATATGCATCAATAATATTAATTCTTTGAATTTTTAGAGATATAGTTTTGTGCACGATAAGTCCAAATACCTAGATTGGTAAGAAATATAAATCTTTAGTCTTCATAATTGAAATTGATACTTATAACTACAATTTGTAATTTATACACGTAGAGATTTGTATTGTTTATGCATAAATTTTACAAAATTGATGCATAACATATGTTTTATTGATGTATTCTAATTTTATATATCATCGTTTCTGGTTGATGACAAGATCAAATTCTAGTTCTAGTTTTGGTTGATGAAAAAATTTTTTTTAGAGTTGTATGATGAATAATCTTCGTTTATGGCAATGTTTTGGCTATTTACTCACTAACTATATCTCATCACAACACACATACACACTTATTAAAATTCAATGTTTTCTTGTATGATGATTATGGATCTATGTAATGGCAATCTCCTCCGGCCATACCACTTTGTGAGGACGATTGAAGCTGAGCTAGATCAGCGAAGATAGTTAGCTCACAGTCTTGTTAAGTAATGTGAGTTATTAGTAGGACCTCCACTGAAATTTTCTTGTAAATTTAAGCCTAATTACTGAGATTTTTATTGACAGGGATCTCCACTCACATCCAAGGTCACAGGTGTTGAGATGTTCAATAAAATGTTGGATGATGGACAGGCTGGTGACATGGTTGGACTTCTGGTATGTTCGCTAAAGAGAGAAGACACCCTGCGCTGGATGGTAAGCTCTTGTGATTTATGAGACCAAAATTAACTTATTGATTGCTAATTTAGGTGATTGTTTTTGTAGGTGATTGCGAAGCCTGGTGCTGGCACTTCTTCAACGAAGTTTAAGGCAGAGATCTACGTTCTCTTCGAGATAGAAGGTAGGCGTAAAACTCTTTTTTTCTCCAACTTCAGTCCTCAATTCTTTCTGAGGACGGCATATGTCACTGGAATAGTAAAATTGGGTGAAAATATGAAGATAGCCATCCCCTGGTGAGATAGTGATTGCCGCTTGTGCAATAATCGTATCTCTCCCACTTGAGAGAGGTATACTGTTTGCTATAAGGGAAGGGCGGGAAACAGTTGGAGTTGGCGTAGTATCAGAAGTGTTGAGAGTAAGCTAGAGTTGTTGATCAGGACAAGGTGGTGATTCCATCGGAATCCGAGACGGATTGGTCGGCGATGATTCACGTCATCACGTTTTTTTTTGCGATTGGAAAAAAAAAAAAGCAATTTCTTCCATGTTATACATTACACATGGTATGTTGGACCTGTTCAAATCATTGGTCAT
The DNA here is from genome assembly GCA_964056655.1 of Arabis hirsuta. Taxonomy (NCBI): domain Eukaryota; kingdom Viridiplantae; phylum Streptophyta; class Magnoliopsida; order Brassicales; family Brassicaceae; genus Arabis; species Arabis hirsuta. Next base: position 1,413,672 of record OZ053302.1, on the reverse strand, counting down.
TGAGCTAATTATTAACCGGTTTATGGTTATTTTTGTCAATTACTCAAAAAGAAAAGTGTTTACAAAATTTGGTGATTAAATAATAAATCACCGTAAAAAAAATTTGCTTGCGGTTGGAAAACGTGTAATAAAGTTGGTATATTATGACTGTAATATCTTGATATAAAATATTACCAATTATAGATATTTTAAACAAAAGAATTCTAAACATAACACGGGGAGTTTAAATTTACAGTTATAACATAAATTGTTATGTTAAAATATTTAATTGTAAAAAAGAAAAAAAAAACGCTATTTTGGAAACTCTATAGTTAGTGTTGGTATTTTTTGAACAAAAAGTTAAAAATGTAAGAAAAACTCAAATGTGTGTATTTTTAAAGTCGCACTAATTAAAATTTGATTTTTTTTTTGTTTGAATGATGCACTAGCTAGAAGACAAACAATAATCTAACCATATTTTTAGTGCGAATTGAATATGCTTTGTCTACTCGTCCCAAATAAATATTTAATCACCTTTTAACTACCGCTATTTTAAACCACAAAAATCCAACCGTTTTTAATTTATTCGCCCACTAATTATCAATTCAATCGCAACCGCGAATCCGAAACGCATATCATACGTTTACAATAGAACATGTAAGAAGAAAACTTGTCGTGAAGCAAAGTGTCGGGAGAGAACAAACGTTACTATCAAAGGTGTGTCTTGTCTTCTTCGTACATGCTCGTTCTTCTTCTCCTCTCTTTCACCGTAAAGAATAAATCTTTCCAATTTCTTCATCACATTTCTTTTCTTTATTTTAAGATTTTGTTTTGTGGCAAAAAATATTCTCTTGTGCTTATAAAATTGATAGATGTAATTATCAAACGAGAAGCATCATCATCATTACCATTACACATAGATTCATATTTTTTTTTGTTATTAAAAAAATCTGCCTTTTTTAGGTGTTGGTTCAGTATGATTTGATTTGATCTCTCGTGGGTTTCGTTTCTATAGAGAGAATTACAGATCGAGAAAAACATTTGAGTGTTAGAAAAATGGGATCTTCTTCAGGGCAAAGTGGATACGATCTGTCGTTTAAGATCTTGTTGATTGGAGATTCTGGTGTTGGTAAAAGCAGTTTGCTTGTGAGCTTCATTTCTAGCTCCGTTGAAGATCTTGCTCCTACTATTGGTATATTAGTTTCTTCATCTTGTTTTCTATTTTGGATTCCCGAGAAAAAGTGGTTAGATTTATGTTTTAAGAGCTGAAAGTCATGTCTGTGTCTTGTTGATCAAACCAGAGCTTCAATTTGATGATCATATGTCTGATTGATCGTATTGGCCACTGGAACATTCTTAGTTTCTTGATGATTCACTTTCTGTCTGAAGAATTTGTTCTTGAATCATCTGTCTGATAATCTAGCAGTTTGGTTTGTGGAAGTATGTATTGTGGTTTTGTGTGTGTTGTTTGATCAAACAGTAGTTTCCATTTCTGAAAGAACTTGAATTTGATGATCATCTGTCTGAATTGTGTTGGAAATGCTCTCTATAGTGATTCCCCCACTGGAACAATCTTAGTTTCTTGATGATTCACTTTCTGTCTGATAAATGATAATTTAGCAGTTTGGTCTTGGTTTGGTTTGTGTAAATTTGTTTTGTGGGATCTAACATGACCATGAATCATAGGTGTTGATTTCAAGATCAAACAATTGACAGTAGGAGGCAAAAGACTGAAACTCACAATATGGGATACAGGTGATTGTTCTATATTGAGATTATACAAGTTCTATGTTCGTAAGGAAAGTAATGGTTCTTATAATATTCTCGGTTTGTGGTGTTGTAGCTGGACAGGAACGGTTTAGAACATTGACGAGCTCTTACTACAGAGGCGCACAAGGAATCATTCTCGGTAATGTCCTTCATCGATCAATGACAGGAGACCTACCTAAGAGATCTCTTTAGCTGTAAAGTGATTAGTTAATGTTTCTTGGTGAATGTAGTTTACGATGTGACGAGAAGGGAGACATTTACAAACTTAGTAGATGTGTGGGGTAAAGAGATTGAGCTTTACTCCACAAACCAAGAATGTGTTAGGATGCTTGTTGGAAACAAAGTCGATAGAGTGAGTTGTTATCAGAATGACACTAACTTTGTTCTCAAAACATCGGATTGGTTGTTCGATAGTTGTCTTGATGAAACATATGATTTACAGGAATCTGAGAGAGGAGTCAGCAGAGAAGAAGGGATTGCTCTAGCAAAAGACCTCAAGTGCATGTTTCTTGAGTGTAGTGCTAGAACTCGACAAAATGTGGAGCAGTGTTTCGAAGAGCTGGCTTTGAAGGTAAGATCTTCAGTTGGTAAAAAAGCCGATTCAAATAGACGGATTATGATGTTATATATAACAGAGAATGATTGTGATGAAACAGATAATGGAGGTACCTAGTCTTTTGGAAGAAGGATCAAGTGCTGTGAAGAGAAATATCTTGAAGCAGAAACCAGAAAACCAGACTACTACTCAAGCTGGCTGTTGCAGCTCGTAAGGCGATTTATAAACTCGAGTTGTTCTTTTGTGTATCGCAAACTCGATCTGATTCTTCTCGCTGAAGTTGCTTCTTATGTGTGTAAAAGCTGAAAAAGAACATAATCTTAGCTTCTCTGTAAATTTGTGAGATTTCTTGTGTTCTTCTTTTGCTTCTGTAATGAGATTTGTAATAATAACATCAAAATAGAATCAAACCCCATCCTGTGTTTCTTCTAATCCGTTTTTATGAATTTGGCTTAAACTTTAGATTCCACCACTCAAAAGTGAAGAAAATATTTTGAATTGAACTATCAAGTCAGCGTTATACACACTAAAACAGTTTGATTTTTTCATAAATTCAAAGTCTTTAAACATAGTTTTTTTTTTTTTTCACAAACATAGTAGTCTTCCATATCAGGAAGATCACATTGTACGGTATTAAGAAGATAGCAAGTTAGACATAAAATGATCACAGCCATCAATAAGATTTCCTACTCGTTCTAAGTAACAACATAAGAACGATCTCTGATTTGAGACGTAAGAGATGAAAAAGATGGCCAAGCGATTAAAAACGGGTGCAGGCGAAAAAGAGCGATCATACTCCTAAACGTAACTACAACAAGCTGATTTCTCAGTTGTAGAAGAAGATGAAGCAGCATCTTGTTTAGTGATCTTGATGCCTTGAGGCTGCAAATCAACAAAGACAATACAAATGAAGACTAGTCAGTATAGTAAAATGTAGAGCGAGTGGTGGTAGTATCAGTATAGTAATTCCGGCGGGTCTTACCTCTGTCTTTGTATCGGTTTCTGTCAATCTTTGTTTAATGTCTTTTGCGATAGAAAGGAAAACCGACTCGACATTGAGGTTTGTTTTAGCACTCTGCAACATTTGCAATCACACTCTGTTAAACTCTGGAAATATTAATGAGAAGGGTAGTTATGTTATGTTGTTATCTAGCTCACCGTCTCAAAGAATTTGATTCCATACTCATCAGCTAAAGCTTGGCCCTTTGCTGTTGGGACAGCCTGACGAAGAAGATCACGCATCAGTATACTACAAACTATATTGGTCATGAAAGTAAGTATGCAACTGAAAGATTACTTACCCTTTTGCTTTCATCCATGTCAGCTTTGTTACCGACCAATATTTTGTTGACATTATCTGAGGCATGCTGCTCTATGTTCTTCATCCAGTTCCTAATGTCTGTTATAAACAATCGTGTTCAGTTACCACAAGTCGATATTCTTTGAAAATGTCATTGCAAAATTTGACTTGGTAAGAAAAGCCAGAGACATACTGTTGAAAGAAGACTCATCCGTTACATCGTAGACAAGCAGTATCCCCATTGCTCCCCTGTAATATGCTGCACAGAAAAAGTAGACCAAAACATTATAAATGAAATGTCTTCGACAACTTGAAGTGATACAAGTAGAAGACTCAGGAATCAATCAACCGATACAAGTAGAAGCATCGATTAGATACAAGAATAGACAGGCCCACTAAAGATCGTTCACTTGCCAGCAACAAAGTTCAAGTCTTAGTTTTACCTGTAGTAATAGTTCTAAAACGTTCTTGACCAGCTGTGTCCCATATCTGCAATTTGATACGCTTCCCATCAAGCTCAACAGTTCTTATCTTGAAGTCAATTCTGGAAACACAGAAGTAGTTAAGACAATAACAAATAAGAACAATCTTAAGTAAACGGCAATATTGAAGGAAGACATACCCAATGGTAGTAATGAAACTTGTAGTGAAAGTATCATCAGAGAAACGAAGTAACAAGCAACTTTTCCCCACACCTGAAAGATATACACACATAATGCTAAAACAAATAATCAACACAAAAACGATAATTTTGTCAACGAGTTTCACAATTACTCTTTTTCATTCTAGTAGTGGTAGATATTACCACAAACAAATCAAAATCGTAAACCCTAATTAAGATTGCAAAACAAGCACGAAGTCGAACACTTTGTGAGATTCTCAATTGTTTGATCAATCCTTGAAAGAAGAAGAGAGAAAACAGACATAAGAAGCTTACCGCTATCACCGATGAGAAGGAGCTTGATGAGGTAATCATAGTCGGAACGAGCTCTTGCCGGCGCAACCGCCATCGAAGAAGATTTCGAAAAAGGGTCACAAATTTATTGTCTCTTTTGCTTCTTAGCAAAAACCCTAAACCGAAGTTTTGCTTTTTTCCCGGAAAATCTCTTCCTTTTCGACAAAGATTGAAAATTTTCTTCTGGAGACAGCGAAAAAGGGAAAAAGCTAAAATGGAATGCTTCCAATGTCGCTGAAGAAAAGAAGTTTTGACAAAAATATAATTTTGGTGGATATTTGTTTATTGTTTTACACCCCCAAACTATTGATATTTTCAATTAGCCCCCTTGTAGTCAATTGATGATTAAGGGAAGTTTTTGAGTTTCTAACCCGGTTTTAATCCAATCCAAAATTATACCCAAATTAGAGTTAAAATTTAATTAATGGATTTGATCTATTTATCCGAATAAACCATAGATCAAATCTAACTAATATATAACTTTAAGCTCAACTTTAAATTAAAATATAATTTTTAAAAACTATTGAATTCAAACCATATAATATTTGATTTACATTTGGTTTTTCTATTTTACAAATGAAAATCTTAATTTAAATCAATATAAAAGCTGGATCAGAGACAATCCTCTAAGACAGTTTTCCAATATCTAGTAGAAGCAACAATTTGTTAATATTGAAAACCGAATGCTTAAATCTAAGAGAGTAAAAACAATTGGGGTGATTGTATGATACTTAAGAAAGTTTGGGGCTCAGTTAACGGGAAAGCAAAAAAAAGAGAAGAATGTTGGTTTTAATCACCTGCTTCTGGTGTAGAGTACACCAGCAGAATAATGGAGTTTTTGGTGAGCTGTCAAGCAGTTAGTGGGTAAAAACGGTTGCTTTGCTGTATATACGTCGTACTGTAGCGTAAATCCAGCAAAGTATCCAATCATGCCAGAGAGCCTCTGTTACATGTGGCATGGTTCAATACAAAGTCAAATATATTCTTAATCATATCATTATGTATCAAACATTATTAAGAAAGTCTCCATTTTATTATATCTTTTTTTAATAATCCACACTATCTATATTATACATACATAACCTTACAAGTTCAAACATTGAATTTGCCACGCCTCTTTTACGTAAATCATGTATAAATCGCCTTAATTTTGATCCAGATGATGAGGAAACACTATTTTTTTGTAATTTTATCTCTAATTAAGTAATCAGTAAGTAACGACTGATCTTTGAAACTCGTCGTCAATTACACTACATGGGCTAAATGTTTTGTCTTATTACAAATTTAGATTAGATTAGTTTTTGTAATTTTATCAATTTAAAATGCTAAAAGACATCCAGTACATTACATGCATAATTAAAAGCTACCGACGTTTTTCTGAAAAATTAATAAACATATATCATGTTCAATTACCAAAACAGAATTATATATTAGTCATAGACGACTAGAGATATAGAGATACCATTATTCCAGAAATGATACGTAGCGTAGTATATCAGCTCCTATTTGCAAAAGATGTTGTAGTATTATATCATAAAACCACTGAATTTATTACTTCATGAGGTCGGATGTTTATTTCTCTTCTTACATTATTGTTTTTTTTAATACAAATTTTTTTTTTGATTTTTTTTTTAAAAAAGGGGCAATTACAAAAATACAATTTTTGTGTACACATTTGAAAAATGTCACTTACGGGGGTGTCTATTAACAAAAATACCACTAATTATAGATTTATAAAGCCTATATCTTAAAATTCTAAACTTTAAAAAATGTTTTGACACCTAAAACCCCCGAAACATTCAAAACTAAACCCTAATAGAACATAATTAACCCAAACATAAATAATATAAATTTTTTTTTTTTTGAAAAAGTGGCATTTTTGTAAAAAATTCAAAAGTGTGGTATTTTTTTAAAGTGGCACTTGAAAAGTGGCATTTTTTTTTTTTTTGAAATTTCTTTTTTTTAAAAAAACGATTTTTTATTTATTTATTTCTATCATCACCTCGGAAAAAAAAAACGAATTTAAACCATTTGCTTTAGATGTCTCTATTTTCCATAAAAGATAACAAGTTAGATTACCTAATTTATATAGGTAACAAGTTCATAAGAAATCAAATTTGTTACTTATAGTAAATTGAGAAATTATGTTGAATAACTAAAAAAAAATATAATTAACCATCTAACCAATTCCAATAAATCCAATGGTTACAGATTTGGCCACATATGCCACTTTTGATTAGAACTTAATTATAATTTTTTTTTGGTTAGTTAACAAATTCACCCTAGTAAATTCAATCTTTTTTCACCAAAAAAAAAAAGAAGTAAATTCAATCTTTTAAGTCATATACAATAACATATTGACCAATTCCATCTTATAAACCATATACAATAACATAGACTAAAAACACTTAGCTTAATCATGATTTTGGTATAGTGATTGAAGATTGTACCTTGTTAATTAGTCTGAAGCTAGGGGTCAAGTCACATCTAGTCTTCTACTATACTTCTACGTAGAACACTCTAAACACGCTTTAAAATTCGATTTTTAATGGGTTTGTTTTGATTACTCTAGATTTCGTCTTTTGATCTATATAAATATTAAATAGTTGTAATGAGTATGTATCATAAAATAATCTGAAAAAAAAAAAATGGAACAATCCAAAACAGAAGTGAAGTGCATGTAAAGGAGTTAGTGGCGGCTAACAAACGAAGTGACTTTATGCGAAAGTCATCGTCACATGCTTCTTCCGTCCTCCAAGGAACATTCTCACCATCTTTAATCATTCTCCCAAAGTTAAGTATTTACATAAATACAATATTGTTTTCAAAGAATGAAATAATTTGAAGTTAATTCAATCAATGTCAAATTACATGAATCAATATAAAGATATTACAAAGAGAATGGTTAATGATTAACATATCAAGGTAAAAAAAAAAGTAATTACAAGAACTACTTAATTAGTGATGACAATCAATCAAAGAATTTGATGCGGTTGCGAAGAGAAGAATCTGATCTTTGGACACAAACGCGAATTTCGGCTCATCTTCTGGTGCTGGAAGATTCAAATCTAGTTCCAGAAAGTTCTTTGGCCGTATAGATTCTTGATGATGACTACTTGACGATATCGATGTTTTGATCGTTGAAGTAGCGTTTGCGTTTACTGTTAAACCTCTATGTCTCCTCATGTGACCTCCTAAGGCTTGTCCTGAAGAAAACTCGGCCTTGCAGATTGAACATTCATGTGTTTTTTCCGGTTTCTTGCTACCATCACTGCTAGTTACTTGTAGAGAAAGAAAACTTCCTACAACTCCAGCTTCCACCGTTTCAACCGAATACGCAGACCCAGTTTTCTTCTCGTCACATTTGAGAACGCTTGAACCGAGTTTGGGTTTCTTGTGGCTAGCCCTGTGCCCTCCTAACGCTTGAAACGAATGGAAGCTTTTATCACACGTTTTGCATTGGTAAACACCATCTAGCCCTAGCCCTACAGAAGCCACCGGTTTCTTGTGGCTAAAGAAACCAAATTTCTGATCATTACTGATCTTTGGTTTATGTCCTTGAGACAATAACATCAGACAATTCGCCATGTCTTCATCTTCATCCGTAGCTCCTCCGAATTCAACTTCACCAGCTTCTTCTTCTCTTGCCTCTAGTGACCGCTCGCCGCTGCAAACGCTTGATATTGCAGTTGTGTTCATAAGAGGAGACGCAGATCGCTGACGTTTAGTGCGTTTTCCCTTGATGAGGAGAACAAGACGCGAGTGGTCTCCATTCTCCTCATGAACACTTGTCATGATCCTTCGTTCTCTGTTTCAAGAACACAATAGAGAGATAGATATATGTATTTATGGAGAGAAGTATCAAAGAGTGTTTGGTGGGTTTGGTTATTTATTTGTCTAAGTATCTATCTAGCTCTATATATATTTATAATGTGAATGTATTTGTTTATACACAAGAGTACTCTTGAGTATAAATGTAATGGAGGGTAAGAGAAAGGAAGAGAAAAGAAGCAAACCCCAAATAACTTTTGGTGAAGGATTCCTTTCTGGAAGTTTTGGTTTGCAAGCCTGGAACCACTTGTTTCTCTCCTCTTGTTTCTTTCTTTTTATTTCAATTATTTTTTTTTCCTCTTTTTTTGGTTAACTTTGTTTTGCTTGTCTTATGGATCAAATCAAGTTCAATTAGTATTTTATCAAAATTAAATACTCATGAGCATATTTATAAATTCTATAGCCACATAGTAGCTAATAACAAACATGTGGATTCAATATCAGCACTAATCTTAGCAGATTTTATTTGTTTCTGACAATATTAAACTTGGCAGAAGCATGATTTTTATTATTAATACTTTCTTCTTCTTTTTTTTTTTGTTACAAGAAGAGTGTCATATTCTATAGATTGGTTGCACAATTTTATTTTACAATGTACTGCAATTTTTGACACTTGGTAAAATGTAATCTATTATATTAAGAAAGAAATAAAATTGAATTGCGTTTCCTAAATATCTTTTACATTATCATTTACTAACATTAAAACCTTATCATAATAACAATATATAGTCCATGTTAAATGGATTTAAATAGTTATTTACATATATATTAGCAATTTAGCACCATACAAAAAGCTCCTAAGAACTACAACAAATTACAACTAAGATTTGAATCCAAATATGATATATAAGCTATTAAAATATGATTTAACTTCTAAATACGATCTGGCCAGTTCTAAGTTTGCTTCTTAACTAATCATTGTGGATTTATGTACACTGAACTTAACTAGCTGATTAATTAATTATGTTAATAATTTGGAAAGTAAAAGGCAATCGAATTTTGGAGTCGAGCAGTTCATGTGCAGTTGAGCCAACCCACATTACACAACACACAATTATGAATCATGATCATATTTATAATATTTACTGATAATCATATTAGCTATAAAACGAATTAAATACATACTATCACTCCCTATGTTTGCGCCTCTTTATAAGATGTAGTACATTGGTTTTTTTATTTCGGTCACCCAATTATTTGATCAAACCATTATTCATCTTGTGATTAGCTAATAATAATAATATGTATTCGGTGAAGTAACCTCCCTTATCTTAGTTTCTTAATATATATGTTTAAAGAAAATATTTAGTTATACAAACCAACAACTCGGTGGCAGCAATCTATAAATTTGGCAAAAACATATTACTCAATTATTCATAATTCGATATAAATTCTACAAAAGTAAGAAAATAATGAGTTTCTTAGAGCTGGATTGATATCCAACTTTTACTCATTCAACTCAACATATTAGTTGTCCGATCGGCTCAATGATGATTTCTTGATAACGTGTAACTAATATATAATAGATTATTAAGAAGAATATTTTTGAGTGTATTGTGAAGCTAGTATCACAATTTTAAAATTATATAGTGTTATGTTATTTAATAATGGAATTTATGAGGAATTAATTAAAGTCTTGGCGTCGAGGATTGTGTGTGAGTGAGAGAGAGAATTGCTTGGCCGCCAAAAGAAGCCATTACTTGCCAACTAGCTAGCTTCACTACTCACCCAAAGCAAAACATATACCTTTTTTAATCATCATCAACATTGTCAATATTATCAATAATATATTGGAATATTTCTAATAAATTCATCATCATCATCATAACAAAATCCTTTTTGCAAGACTTTTCAGTAACCGTTAAGTAGTAGTAGTTGCAAGTCTAGGGGCTAGGGAGGAGGATATCATTATCTACAGATCATCTAAAACAAATTTATTACCAATACCATTTTGGAAATGAATGACATCGTTCTTGTTTATGACGGTTTTTATTCAAGTCCTTTTCTAAAAATTTGGACAAGAACTTAATGCTAAATCTTGTAAGAATTTTGAAAAATTTCTCCATATTCATAGTCTTATGATTTAGGTTTCGGATGGTGATCTTACAATACAAGACTAACAATTTATAGATATGTTATTGTTCAATGCGAGACAAACCATCCCATTCAAAATCTTTTCTTCTTTTTTTTGGTCGAAATCCCATTCAAAATCTCGGTTTCATTTGATATCAAACAAATATCGTAGTTGTGGGTGACAGAAATAAAAATAAAATCATGCAAGCGAGAGACGTCATCATATTCTTATGTACTTAATTACTCCATCTTCTTATGACAAGAAGTAACTGTATACCAATTAAATACTCATAATATTTAGAAACGATATTGGTAAATCGCATTTCGATCAAAAAGATATCTTGATAAGCCCATTAGGTAGAACCGTTATCTCTTAATTGCATCAATCATGTAATTAACTAATTTTGCATAGTGACGTAATTCGATAGTGCCCCATTTTGATGGTGAAGGTGGTGCATTGTGAATTTGTTATTGGTGGATAAAATGATTTTAATTGGTTAAATCAGTTCACCACCACCACACCTGAATGATTTGACATTAATAAAAATAAAGACAAAAAAAATATAATGCGCCACTACCATTTTTGGATAAATATTTCATGAGGAGAATTAAATAAAAAACAATGCCACAATTAGTTAAATTTTTCTATTTATATAACCCCGAATCATAAACTGTTGGATAATCCGAATGAGAGATTTTTCGAAAAGTAAATAAAAGACATGAATACTAAAGCTTTCTCGCTTCTATTGCTTGTGGTAATGACGGTCGTGGCTACGACTATTAGACCACCGGAGGAGGTGGCTACGGTAGGAGGAGGACGGAGAAGCTTGACGACGGAGAAGATAGCCGGAGAAGACGTTGAGGCCGATGTGAATAACCACCATAGCATTCCAAGGGAGTCATGGGATGATAATGATAATAATCCATGATCCATACTTATTATATGTTAATAACATTATGTACGCTCTTTTACTTTTCTTGAATCAAAAGTTAATCATCCTTGTTCCGTTCCATTGTTACTAGCTATTCAAATCCTATGTCGCTCATTCGTATAGAAATTGAACCAAATTAAAATGAAAGAGATCAATTGAACCTATCATCAAATTGAAAACACTGATTTAGAACCATAGTTCGTATATGATTCTTGTTGACAAAAAAAAGAAGTTGGTATAATTCTCTATCTCACTCTTATATAAAATCTCTAACCTAGAAAAAGGCTTTTGTTTAGAGGAATCATACAAAACTTTATTCTCCAAGCTTCAAAACTCTCAAGAAGATTGAGACAAGCAACAAAAAGTGTGAATACCTACCGGTTTTGATTTAAAGCTCGGTGTATGATTCAGTCCGAGAGCTTTGCTTTAGGTTCTACATCGTCTCCATTTATTTATACAGATGCTGCCGTCTCACCGCCTTCATTGTAGTTGATCCGCAAACCATTAATACCATTGAGTGCGGTTTCATAGTTTGCATTGTCACCCCTGCCACTGAATAATGGTTCACGACTACCCGAGTCCACAACTCGTCTTGATGAATACCCGACTACCATCCAGTCAAACTTAAAATCATACTGAAAACCTTGACGAATAAAAAGGTCGCGGAGTAGTCTCTTCAAATATGCATAGTCTGGCTTATCATCAAACCTAAGCGAGCGGCAATAATGAAAGTAGGATGCAAACTCTACTGGGTAACCTTTGCATAAGGCTTCGATGGAAGTACAAACCTTCACTTCCCTAATCCTAGTGTATTTCTGTTTCTTGTTCTTCTCAGCTTTCAGCCCCTGCCATGGAAGACTTCCCTTGAGGAAGTACATGAAGATATAACCTAGCGATTCCATATCATCCCTTCGACTTTGCTCGATACCTAGGTGCGTGTTAAAGCTAACATAAAGCGGAGTCCCAATTAGACATTTATTGTCCCTGTATTCGACATGTTTGTAGGTCAAGCTGTCTCTATATTTCTTAGCCAAGCCAAAGTCTATGAGGTAGAGCTGATTTGCCCGACTTCCTACACCCATGAGTAAATTACCTGGCTTTAAATCCCGATGAACATATGACTTCGAATGGATAAACTCGAGTCGGTTTATCATCTGATCAGCTAACATAAGAACTGTCTTCAAGGTAAATTTCTTGTTGCAAAAGCTAAACAGATCTTCAAGGCTTGGACCAAGCAAATCCATTACCAAAACATTATAGCAGTCCCCTTCGATACCATACCATCTCATGTTAGGTATACCAGTTCCACCTTGAAGAATCCTATATATCTTCGACTCATACGACAATTGTGGACGCCGAGTTTTCGCATTTTCGAGCTTGATAGCGACCTCTTCGTTAGTCTGAACATCAGTTCCGAGGTAAATCTCTCCGAATGAGCCACTACCGATTTTCCGGCCAAGTCTGTACTTATTCCCAAGATGAAGTTCCATCGACAATCAACACCGCCGATTGTAAGAAACTAAAAACCCTAACTATTGGTTGGTTGGGCTTTAAGCCTTGTCTACAGCCTTAATTTTTCATAAGGCATCATTATGTTACCAATCATGCTGTAGTTTTAATTCTTTAAGTTTCAAACCTACATCCTTTGTTACCAATCATGTTTTTGCTTTAATTCTATAAGTTACAGCCTCTTTAATTTTTTTTAAATTTCTTTTGTTGTAACATGTAAAAATCCTACAGCCCATTTTTATGGCTGTACACTCTTATTTTTTTTTAAAAAATTATTTTTTAAAAATGGAAAAATCAAGATAAGCACATCGATTTACCTAATTGAAAAAAATCTAACCTATATATATATGTATGTGTATATTGCCGTCACAAAAGTTTGAAGAAACACGTCTTCTTATTTTCTCTTCACCACAAATCAAATCAGTGAATCTCTTTTCTAGATTATACAATTTTTTTAATGATTTTACTTATTATGAATGATTCAGAAGTTCATTATTTATTATGTTCAAATCAACATAAAATTTCTAAATTATAACAATTTTTATTTGCATAAATTAATTTAATTAAAACTACAGCACATATCTTATAGTTACCAATCGTGTTTTTATTTTAATATTACAGCTACAGCTTAATATGTACAGCAAAAAAATCTGCAGCCTAAAAATGTACAGCCTAAAAAATGTACAGCTACAGCCAAAACATTTACAGCAAAAATTCTATAGCAATTAATCTACGGCTACAGCCGAACCAATCATCCACTATCTTAATATATATAAGGTATAATGGTCCCTCCAATTTACTTTTATTAGCAATAAGAATCAGCACTACAATAAATAAAACGGAAACAAAATCTACTGACCGACTTAAAGATTTCTTTTTTTTATAGAAGTTATAACAAAAGGGAAAAATATATATAAATAATTGCAACGATTAGTGAAAATGGAAAGAATATTTATTACTTGATTTTTTTTGTATTTCTTTCTAAGAAGTGATCATAGGATCTTCTAATCTTTCTCGTTCCTCCACTGCTTCATGTAATCTCTTCCACCTAATTTGGCGTTGTTCTTCAACTTCTTTCGATTTGGCTAGTTTCTCTTCGTACTGTTGTTGGCATTCTTCAAAGAGCTCAGGGTCCATCTCCATGAACATTCTCTGTATATTCGAGCTTAGACCGTGAACCGCTTGGTTCCAGTGAGATTCTATGTTTTTCTCCAGGGAAGAGAATATGATTGGAAGGATTACGCCTCGGTTCTGAGCGATTAGACCCACGACGTGCTCGTTGTTCCACAAGAACAGAGATCGTTCTGCAACCTGCATTGCATGGTGGTTTATGTATGTGAGTATGACACATGTAAGTTTGAGCTTAGAGAAAAGATCAAATCATTTGTGAAATGAGAATTTCATGAAACATGAACAAAGCAAATGCAACGGTTTCAATAAAATTCGAAGGAATTAGTTGTCTTCCAGAACTGAATCAAGACGAGTGAAGCTATAGGTAAATGTAAGAATCAAAGAATTCATTTTGCAGATTGTAACAGCAACTGCATAAGATAACACCCATCAACAGAGATGCACCATGATCAAAATGATTTTGTAGAAGAAACATGAGATAAATAGGAGAAAGAAGCAAGCAGAACTAGAGAATAATCTGAATCATAAGTCTCACAAAGCACATAAATTGCATTGTAATAGGCAACTTTGCCTCAATATGCAAGATTGACACATAACATAGATCTTTGGCAGAAGAAGCTCCACAACAAATTAAAAAGATTGATACACATAAAATCTTCAATGAACATGATATAAAAGAGAAACCAACCCATAAGAGATTACTAACCTGAAAATGGGAGCTATTGAGGCAACGAGCAATCTGTTGGAACAGAGAGACCATACAGCGTTGGAACTCAACAGGTTGTGTTGCCTCAAGAACCTCTTCAAGTTCATTAAGGAAGAGAACCTCTTTTGTACAGTTTGTCACAGGCCAATACTTTAACAATCCCCTGATTACTGTATCCGCAAGCTTATAATCTTTCTCCACAAACTGAACAATGCAGTAAGACAATTGTTGATGATACATAGCAATCGGTTTCGGCTTATGCAGCGGTATCAACGCCCTGATCAAAAAGAGCTTATGCTCCTCTTTCATTGGCAATGCAAACCCATTTATAATACTACCAAGAATCTCCAAAAGCTCCCCAATTCCGCTATGTCTCTCTGTCTCGTAAATAAACCTATAGAATATATGGTTGATTCCTTTCCTAATAAAGGGTCTGTGTACCATAAACTTCCCATAAATCCTATGAAGAATCGTTTTCAAGTACTCTCTTTCTCTAGGGTCTTCAGTCTCAAACAATTCAAGTAACCTCAAGACAAAAGAATGGTCAATATACCGTTTCGCAACCTTTGTATCTGTATCAGAAGGAACAATATATCTCAACAAAAGCTCATAAACTAGCTGCAAATGAGGCCAAGATGGTTCCAAATAAGGCTCTTCTTCTTCAGGATCAGCAGGCTCTTGACCTGTATTCTCGTGCGACGCCGGAGGAAGACACCGGAATATATTCACAGCTATCATCTTCACCATTTCTCCCTGACAAGTTTCATTGATCTTCCCAGGTCCAGACTGTATAAAATCAACCAGCTCCAGTAATGTCTGCCTCTTAATCTCCTTCTCTCTAGCATTCTTCAACGTATCTGTAAAATCAAACTGGAAACAACAAATCTGCAATTTCCTCAGGAACAAAGCTTGACGATCGGAAACAGGCACGTCTCTGAACAATGGGAGAGGCTCGACTGTATACATAGGAGGAGGTTGTGTGGAACCAGGAGATAAAGGAACCGCTGAGCCACGAGATGCGTGATTCACAACCATGTTAGAACCAAGACCTGACCTACCTGGTGGATCAAACCCAAACATAGACGGATCATTCGATTCATTTCTAGAGAGCTTTCGGCTCCCACCTTTCATGATTTTCTTAAACATGGCTCAAATGAACCCTAAAAGCTTCCTTCTCGATTCTCCCCTAAATATAAACCCTAAAAGCTTCCTCTCGATTCAGAGGAAGAGAACTCGAATGAGATCAACAATGATGGAACGAAAGATGAATTGAATCTGTGAGATTCAAATCAAATGCTTTCCAACAAAAACCTTCTACTACGCTTGTGAGATCTGAGGAGGTGAAAATCAGACCGTTGGATTGATCGGAGAGATCTTCGGAGAAATGACCGGATTTTTGGACAGCGATTTTTTCCCGGCGAGCGAGAGAGAAGAAGACAGAGAGGATCTTCAAATTAAAATCAAAACAGGAAATGGAAAGTTAAGGTAACGATAATTAAAAAAAATTTGTTTTGTTATTATTCAAAAATCGAAATCTCTCTCTGTTCGAAGACAACCAAGAGACAATGATAGTATTATAAAGTTTTAAATAATTTTGAATTTTGTTTGTTATTATCCTTTTGAAAATCGCATTTTTTTTCTTATGATTTTATCCTAAACGTTAGCGTAAATGTGATGGCTTTGTGCACGTGGCTTGCGAGTGAAGTGCTCGCAACTTTAAACAACATTGGTCTATTTATGAAATAATCACTTGTAATTATGCAAAAGATGCTTGATTGATTCAAATAAACAAAAAGATTATGCAAATTTAATTAACATGACAATGACGAGTGGTTCTCGTTAGATTTCGATGATGAAATCTTTCAAATTATATAGATTCCACATTCTTTACTCAGGAGAATAATAAGTAACCTTTGAAGAAAACGAAGGGGTATAACAAGAAGACATGATTTTGCTGAGGAAATCGAAATCTCCCCCACCAGTAAAAACCTATAAGAAATGATCTTTTACATTTTAAACGGAGAATGACCATAAGCTTATAACGTATATTATTATCAATCACAAGAGGTAATTTCTTATCCAAAACATATCCACAGAACAACAAAAGCTTTATATAAAGAAGGACTCAGCTTCATCAATCCTGTTTAACTCCACTAGTCTCCTCCGCAACAACGGTTTTAGCTATTGTTTCTGTACCTTCAGTTCCAGTTTCCGCAGCCACCTGGTAAACAAAATGTTAGACAAAGAGATTCAGATGCAGCCACGTATAAGACCGAAAACTCGGAAATCAGATAACAAACCAAATACTGAGATATGGTCATGTACTCATGTAGTTCCACAGAAGCTAATGGATCATGGCTTATAGTTGAATTGGAATATTAACATCAAACATAGATTGAAGCATCATCAATCAAAGCATCCCATCGACTAAGAAAAGACTCAACGAAGAATGAAGAGCCCCTAAATCATTTGACTTACTTTGGTGGTGTTGTCGTTTTTAGCAATTGGCTTGAAAGGACAAGCTGGAGGAGCTCTCGCTGGCTTCCTGTACTCCCATCCGAGCCACGCGTAAACTTTGGCCTAGTTTCAATAAATCAACAGATGATCAGAAGAACATATCTAACACTGAAACTACCAGCAAGATTCACTAAACCATAACCTGTACAGACTATTTCTTTCTTAAAATACAGTAAAGATAATCGGTACTTACAGAAAAAAAAAATCGGTATGAAACACTAACAGAGCTAAGATTTTAAACATTGCTAAACATTTTCAACTTTCCAAGAGTCCAGACCTCAAGCAGATAACAAAAGCTACAGATCCTTTTTTTCCTCTTTCATGTATGCCTGATCTTCTTCCTCATTTAATTTTATCATTTTCCTTTTCAAGTAAAAACCATTTCCTTTAAGACCAACCGAATACAACACTCAAGCATCCTAGTTAGATCCATGATTCATGACTTTTTAATACACAATGAATCTGATCATTCTTCTCAAAATATTCCGACGGAAAAATAAAACTTCGGAGAAATCACGCGCCAATTACCATTAAGAAATCGATGATCCGAGGTAGTAAATTGATGAGCGGGACGAGAAACAACGGCACCAAACACATAACGCAAACCTGTGGAATTCATGAAATTCATAGATTCAAACAATCCGAAATCGAAGCTGCGAAATCGACAGACCAAAACTAGATCCAATAAAGAAAAAAGAACGAGCGAATCGAACAAATCTTACCATATTGAAATTAGGGGTCTGGATTCAGGAGTTGGGAATTTTTCGCCCAAAAGATGAATCGCCACTAAAAATCAGAGAGATCAAAATATGATTGTGCTTCTTCACCGAAGTCGTCGCTTCGCTTTGTCACATAAAAAGAAACGGCGTTAAAAAACAAACGTCTCTCTCTAACGGAGCGTTACCCAAAAATCACTTTTATGGTGACGTGACTTTGACGGCCCAATAAACAGGTAATACCGAAAAGGCCCTTTTAATATTGTGACTAGCAAAAGAGAGTAACATGAACGTTTGTGTTTCCATGTAAACAAGCATATTGGCAAAAGAGATTATTTTTATGAATAATCTTTTAACTTTTTAATACATGACAATGCGGAGATCAATTAGGTTCTCAATGGTTCAAGTAGGGGATTAGGCGCAATCGCCTTTGCAAGGAACTTCTGCGCAGCGGCAAACCGGTTTACCAGAAGCTTCCCAACCGTTGAAGCCGCGTTCCAAGATCATGATGTTTTTTTATTCCACTATCTTGTTTCTTCTCATCAAGATAGTTCACGAGCCTTCTTGCACAAGTTGGACCTCGAACCTGCAATGAATTGGCTTTCAAGGCTTAGCAATCACTTCATTTACAAGTCACAAAAAGTATTGAATATATGTTTAGGACTGAACTTCATGATTTGGAGTGACAGTTAAAGGAATGTAATGGAAGTTCCTACACTGTGACTCGTAAGCAATCATATAGCAAATCAGTTGCATGGTCATGTGATTTTTGCTACTTTAAATCCACATTCGACACATTAAGGTCATTTCAAGAGGAAAAATTGCAGAACAAGAGATTCAAATCCATATAAAAGGAACCTCAATTGATGCTACTTATAACATGAATCAACTAAATTGTACATAAATAAAATGAATTTTCCACCAAGACAAGACAAGTCCATCTTCAATAAAAAGCATCATTCAATCATAGCGAGTATTCCTTCACATAAACTCAAACAAAAAGAAAATAAGATATTGTGGGAATGTGAAAAGAGTGTAAAACACACCTGGCTCAAAGCACAATGAAAGATGAGTGTGTCTTTATCCTTCACATTTTGAACAAGGTGAGAGATCCTGTCATCAAACGAGCCACTCGCATAGTGTAGTGACCCAGCTATATGCCCATCATAATTCCTCTCTTCATCCCTGAAAACAAAAAAAAGCACTCATACAATTACTCCACTAGCATACATATCTTCATAAAAAGTCTGGATTTTTAACCATAACTCTATATCAGAATGCAGAACCTAGTTAAGAATTACAACAATCCGTTACTTTCTTCACTCCTCAGCCACCTAAACACAAAAGCTATGTTCCAAACTCATGAATTCAACAACATTTCAGTTCATTTGTAAAATTTCTCTAGTAGGATACATATCTTCATACAAAGTTTGGATTTTTAGCCACAACTCTGTATCAGAACCTAATTAAGAATTATAAAATCCCCTTTCTTTCTTCACTCACTTAACCACTAAAGCTTTGTTCCAAACAAGAAGAATGACTACTTACTAAACCAATTCAACAAAATTTCAGTTTCAGAGATTCCCCATTGATTGATAATCTGATCCCAGAATTCAAAAACAAAAGACCCTCCTAAAATCCATATCAGTACTACATGGTAGAGTAAAATCAAACCTAAGAAGAACAATCCGATTGATTCGACCTAATTTTTTTGCTAATAGATCAGATTAGTGACTCAAAACAGACGAATCAAATCGTGTATAGAAAGTACCTGACATCGATGATAGCGATATTGGGACGACGATGGAGAGGAAGAAGCTGAGTAGAGGTGATGTAAGAGATGCTTCTCTCCATTTTTTTCTTTTTAGCGAAAAACGAAAATATGCTTCTCACCATCTGTGTAAATTCCTCCTTTCTTCTCGGTGAACATTCTTTAAGCATTGCTTTGAAGTTTAAAGTTATTAATAATGATTAACTGAGTATTAAACAGAAAGCGGGGATAGCTCAGTTGGGAGAGCGTCAGACTGAAGATCTGAAGGTCGCGTGTTCGATCCACGCTCACCGCATTTAATAATTTTTTTTGTGGAAATTTTGAAACTCTCTAAGTGATTGAGCGGGTTTGTTCTTATCGATGGAAATTTTTCTCCGATATCTCGAAAACTTTCGATCTTCTTCACCGGCTAAGTTTTTGATTTTGCCCTAATGCCTCTGCCTCACCACCGGCGTTACCCCGGGCCTTACCTACCAAATCCATTCAACGTATCTGAGGAAGAAGAAGAAGAAGAATATGAAGACCAGGACGAAGAAGAAGAAGAAGACACGGAAGAAGATGAAGAAGACGAAGAAGAGGAAGTCGTAACCAGGGAGTACATCGATGTAGTAGAGTCACAAAACGAGAGCGAAGAGAAAGAGAATCAGATAAGGTCAGAAATTCTATGTTCGTCTTCAGGATCGCAGGAGGAAGTGGGATTGAAACCTGGAGAGAGTGAAGGAATATCATGTTTGATTTGTATGGAGGTTTGGACCAATAATGGCCAACACCAAGTCTGGTATTCTCGATTCCACTAATTGTGTCAATCAAATTTTGGGTTTAGCATTTTTGATAAATTTCATGATCTATTTTAGAAGAAATTGGATAGTGTAGACTGTAATTTGCTGCCTGGTGTTGTCTATGTGTATGATTCTTTATTCGATGATTAGGTTTCGTCTAATTTTGTTTTTAGTGTTACTTATGGGTCTTCTCTTGTATGATTCAAGCTGTCTTCCTTGTGGACACTTGTATGGATTTTCCTGCATCAACAAGTGGTTACAGCAGCGGCGAAGTGCGGGAAAGGTGTGTGGTTGTTTTTCTGTAGTTATGCAGATCACGTTGCTGTTATTGCTGATTATATTGTGATCATATAGTCACATTGGTTTCTTTTATAGTGTCCACAATGTAACAGGACATGTAGTCTGAAAGATGTAAGGAAGATTTATGCATCAAGAATTGCTGCAGTAGATGATGAAGCACACAAGGTCATATATTGAGTGTTGTTCTAAAATATATTCATGAAAGCAAATCATGGTAACAAAATCTGATGTTTTCTTTTTTGTACTCGCAGAGAATTGTATTCCTCGAAGCCAAATTAAATTCAATTGAACAGAAGGTAAGATACACATACTGCTGGGATATTTCATGTTGTGGCTATACTCATTCCGCACTATTCTGAACTTAGTTCTTTAAAATTGCTTTCAAATCATTCAATAAGATTTTCGTGAGTCCTAAACTAAAACCTCTTTGTGTTCATTATAAGTCGTCTGTGTAGGTTATGCTCCTTGTGTCTGTTGATAGTAATGTATGTGTGTAGCCCCTTTTACCAGTATCGTAGAGTTTGAACACTATATTCTTAAATTTCATGTAGACTGCGGGTTGGAATAACAAAGAAGCTCAATGGAGAAAAATGGAAGCAGAGCTACGATCAGAAGTTAAGAAGCTGAAAAAGGTACTGTCTAAGAGTCAGTCGTGACATGGCCACTCTTAGTACACTGCTTTATGCCTGGAAAGTTGAAGATAGTGTATGTATACTGTTATACTAGTCGAGTCAGGTATAAATTAAGTTGGCTCGTATCATTTTAAAGGGACCTTATTCTGAGTAAGAATGTTTCCCTCCCCGACCTATCTTTAGCTTTAGTTTCAGATTTTTTTTCTTCTTGGCACAAAATTATTGCATTTCTCTCTTTAAGTTAGCGTGAATGGGAAGACAGGAATTTTGTTTTTGCAGAAGATAGCTAATATGGAAAGCACGACCAAGGGTGAACAGATAAAGTATAATGTGGCTTCTCAGGAGCATTATATACGTGGTAATTACACAGAACATGCATGGTTGGAACACATGCTGCTTTGATAACATAAAATCTCTTTATTTGATCAAATATTATATGGTTACCTTATCTGTGTTAGCTAAAATCCTTTATTTGGTTTTCTATGAGTACACCATTTTGTTGGTTGAATGGAATATCCAATTTTCCATTAAGTAAGTAGAAGTGATAGGCTGTCCTGCAATTTTTCCACTCCGACCTTCGGACTTAACTCATGGCATTTCATTACCCAAGCAGTTAGTAGAAGTTTTTTATAAGTCGGATACATGTTTTCATTCCCTTGAAATATAATTCAATTATCTTTCTAAACGTCTGTAAGCGCATATTCGTAGGTCATAAGATCTACCAAGAATACCATGGACATGCACCTTCTTGCAGCTTCAGGCATCAGGTGTGGGATTATGTTCTATATCAGACCCAGTGTTCTATAACTTTTGCCTCAAGTATTGTTTGTATTGCAAATTTGTTCATGAGTTTGATATAAATGACAAAGTTTCTTTTCATCCATTTTTTTATAGGGACAAATGCTAGTTAATGGTGGCCGTATATTTGACATCGACGGTGGTAGACAGATTGTATTAGTTGCACGTAGGCTCTCAGGTGTTGGTGGAGCGTTTGTGCTTACGCAAGTAAGTTTGTTATTCCTGGCCTTTTAGTTTTGACCTTACACCAGTTTAAATGATGAAACCATATGACATTTTCTTTTAAATATATTGCAGATGAGCCTACATTCGAATGAGCTTGATGATATTCTGTTGCCTCCTACCACTAGAGCAATTAAAGATCTTCACATTTCCCCTCACAATAATGGGCTTGCTGTATTTGGTTCTCTAGGAAAAAAACTGTCTGTTATAAGGTTTGGACATTGCTACTTTTTTAGGATGCCTTCATTCCCCTGATGATTTCCTTGTTGTCCTAATCACCTATCTGTTCAATTGTTCAGCTTGGAGAGCCACAATACTGTCTTATCTTATGATCTACCGGTAACTACAGTCTTTTGACATCTCTTATGAAAATTTGCTTGAAATTTGATATTATGGTCTAATCACTTGTGTTTATCCTTGTAAGTAATAGAATATGTGTATGTGTGTGTATTTTGAAGAATGCTCTAAAGCTTTATAGTTTGTCTTATCTAATAGATTTGGGTCGTTTGGCCATTGTTGAATGAGGATCATACTTTATTGGAGATATTGAGCGCTGTTGTCTTAACTTCTGATCTTTTCTCAACTCTGGAAGCTATATCCATTGGATTTTTATGTTGTTTTTGCGTCACTGGATGAAGATATTTGTTTTCAAATGAATGTAGTAACCTAGATACATTCTCTTGTAGGCTGCTCCTTGGTCTTGTTCTTGGGATAGCAACAGTTCTCACCATATTTATGCTGGACTACAGGTTTAATCATTTTTTTCTTATTATACTCATTCCTACCTAAATTCCACTTATCTTCCTTTCTTAACCTTCTTCGTCGCAGAACGGAATGGTTTTAGTGTTTGACATGCGTCAAACCATTAGACCTTTCGCATCATTGACTGGCTTAAAAAGCAATCCAGTTCATACTATCCATCATCTCTCCCCCGATTCCACTCCGACTTCTGATGTCCGTTCCCTCTTATCCGCTTCTTCCATCGGGTTGTGTCAGTGGAACATTACTGGCAGCGAGGGAAGGTGAGATTTCAGAACTTTAGCATCTGCTTGGAGAAGTTTATCAATGCATCTTTTTAGGCTCTAACCTGTTATAATTTCGTTTATTTTTGTTTAGGCCATCATTGGTTTCTGAGACAGAAAACCCAGGAGTTTGCATATCTTCTTCGTATTGTCCTCGCAGCGATCATGTAGTTGCTTCTTATAGACCGAGAGTTGGATCTTCTGATGATACAATCCCGACTCAGCCTTCGTTGACTCAAACAGGAGTTAACAGTATAGGTGTAGATGGATTTCATGTTTGTCTCAAGAGAAGAGGTGTTGATTCTCATTATCAGAAACTGTCATCCACACGTGCTTCTGTAGATACCATCCGGTTGCCAAGAACAGCTATTATAGACTTTGGTGAGGAAAGGAAGCAACTTTTTGCATCTTGTGACGAATCCGCTCGCGAACTCATCTTGCAAGATCCTTCGTCTTTTATTGTCTCTCAACGGTTCCCATTGGCAAGTCATCATCCGCTTCAAGACGTGAAATATGCTCACGTGAATGGTTCCGGCATACTTGGTCTTTTAACCAATGATAGATTGCAGCTTCTTAGGAACGAATCGCCATGAAAAGGAAAAAGGTAAAAAACTTGTTGCTGCATATTATCACAATGTGAAATTCACAGTTAATTTGCTTACAAAAGTAACCTTACTTTGGTTTGATTATTTTGCAGGGATGACAAATGGTGTTTTTGATATGTAAAGCGACTAACTTCTCCTCCATCTTTTGTAACTATATTTTGCTATCAGAATAGGCAAATACTTACATTAGATATGCTTTTAAATTGCTGCAGCAAATTAATTAATTTAGTTGTCTTCCTTTTTTGTATATACGAATTGTTTCATTATCAGCTTATGAATCATGGGTAGATTTTAGAAAAATATGAGAAAAAGAAACAAATTCCAAAAGAGACAAAAGTCATCTTATTCGAAAATGGAAAAAAAATTTAAGGAAAAAAAATCCGACCTGCCGGAATCGAACCAGCGACCTAAAGATTTATCTGATGGCTTACGCCTACTACAGTCTTCCGCTCTACCAACTGAGCTAAGGTCGGTCTTGCCATTATCATGAGTACAATGAATTAAATACTAATATGATGTTAGAGAATCTAATGTTTTAATAAAAAAGTAGTTAGAAGACACACTCCATTGGGTTTTGCTTTCCTTTTTCATGTTTTGGGCAACTTCTGGAACTTTTCGCAGCGAGCGAGGTTTCTTCTTCTTTCAGTCCACACCGGTCTTCGATTCTGCATTCATCGAAGCTTCCATTAAGCCAAGGTCACCTCTCTCTCTTCTCTCTCGATTGTCCTGGTTTTGATTTTGCGAGCTCAGCTTTTTCGTTTATGTGGATTGGAAACGAAGCATCTCCTTATCTTTCTCCGATTTTGAAACCCTTTTAACAATTTCTTCTTTTTACCATGAACGATTTCGATTTTCAAGTTATGGGTATAACAAATTTTAGGGCTTGGTCACTTTCTTGTTCTGATTTTTGGGTTTGATTATGTTGTGATCACTATTCCACATGAGTTTCTCTACCGTTTTGGTGTTTGTGAAAACTGTAAAGATACAATATTGTTGATGGGTTCCAGAAAAAATTATTAAGGTTCTTCATTTTTATATGCATTGCTTCTGATTGTAAGAATCCTGCTTCCCAATATTATTCTTAAGACGTTGAGAAGAAGGAGAAAGGGTAGTTGTATAATGAACATGGTTATAGAGAATCTTAGTTTGCCAATGTATATGTGTAGGTATAAGTGTTATATATCTCGTTTCTTGTTGAAGATGATTAAAATGTTTTGTTTTTTCCCCAGAGTCTTCTTTGCAAGCTTCAAGATTCGTGGGTTCTGATTCTTTGATTCTACCAAAGGGGTCTTTGTAAGGCGATTGTTTGTGCATTCAGTCGACAATGGAAGCTAATCATGATTCTGCCAATGTTTCGAGTAATCCGAGCAATGATAAAGAGGAATCAAGTGAGAAGATCTTTGTGAACCATGGTAAGCTTTAACACCCTTCACAATTTATGGTTTAAGGTTTAGGCATTTGGACTCGAACAAGGTTTAAGTGAACGAATTGGCTCATAACGGTTAACTAGTGTAATGTTAAGGCTAAAGTTCATATAATTAGCACTTATCTTGCTCCTCTATTAGCTTAGTTTCTTTAGAAGAAATGCGAAATGTAAACTCATGGGTCTTAAACCGTGATTTCCTTTCTCGTGCAGCCGAGATTGCGTGGCAAGAGATGAGGAAGAATTGGATTGGAGATCCGTCGAAAAGGACTTCAGAGTTGCCTATGGAACCTGTGATAAGGTACATAAGAAAGCTTTAAGTATTTGCTCAGCGCTTTTGAAACTTTCAAGCTTCAGTCAGGTTTACATATATTAACTCTAAATCTTTTGTAGCTTCAACGCTACGTATGAAGACTTGCTTCTACCAAACACTCCCTTTCCCAAGCCCATCCCTCTAGCTGTGAGTTCCTACAACACACCAAAAACACTTCCTCTTCTTCTCAAGTTGAACCTTGTTCATCTTTTAATCTGCATTGTGTATTGATTTGGTTTGCAATCTTCTTTGCAGGAAATGGTTGATTTTTTGGTCGACTGTTGGCACGGGGATGGTCTTTTCGACTAGGTAACCGAAAGCGGATGATCACTATTCTTGGTACAGAACTTAGTTTGCAAGCTCTAATCGATGATTTAGGTTTTTAAAAAAATCCACTTGAGATAATAGAAAGGAAACTCTGGGTTTTATTAACGAATCCATCAACATATATAACAATTAATTATTACGTATTTTGGGATTTTACAAATTAACCCAAAAACAAAAGGTGGGTGGATCATGCTTAGTTGCTCAAATGATGTTTGACAATATAAATATAAATATATAACAAGTTAATGTGATATTTTTCTTTAGAAAACGTGAATGATCTTGATAGGAGCGACTGCGTTTTGCGATTGCGGTTTCGATTGTGTGTGTGATTAGGTGTTGAAACGCACTTGTGAGGTGTGAGTGGCGCACTCACTCTCAGATTGTTCAAAGAAAAGTCAAGAAAACAAAATCGTTGACCTGTGACTTTTCTTCTCTTTTTATTAGTTGTTGTTAATCCTATGAAAACGATGCTTCTTAAATAGAAATTTAAGGATTTGAATTCAATCTTTAAGCTCTTTACCAAGAAATT
Organism: Arabis hirsuta; assembly: GCA_964056655.1. NCBI lineage: Eukaryota > Viridiplantae > Streptophyta > Magnoliopsida > Brassicales > Brassicaceae > Arabis > Arabis hirsuta. The sequence continues at coordinate 1,386,976 of OZ053302.1, read as the reverse complement.
TAAGGATTTAAAAATGGTCCTTAGCCTTTTGAATTATGGATGTTTTGCTATAACAACATGGTTTAATGATCTGCTACTTTATCAGATTAATTATTGTATTTGATCTAAGCTAATAAAAATAACCATTGGTTTATGAGATTCAATGTATATGAACATATTTTAAAAAAAAAAAATTAGCATATTGATTTACGATAGAATAATTATTAGTATATATTTTAAAATATATTTATTTATTTTCCAATTTCAGCAAAGAAGAAAATGTCGAATGAGCAACAACCTTTTGTCTTTTTTGAATTCATTTTTTTTTTTTTCTCTTTTCTCAATATTCCATCTTCAGATTTTTGGTGGGGTTTTAGATAAATTGGGTGTGGCAATAAAAAAATTGAAACTTTGGAATAAGAAAAAAAATATATATATCAAAAAAATTCCATTTTTATTCCAAGAAGAAGAAGAAGAAGAAGAAGAAGAATCTCTCTTTGTCCAATCTCCGGCAATCTAAAACTTCCGACGCGATTCTCGGGTCGTCGGAATAAGGTGAGGAAACTTCAGTTTTATCCAAAAGCTCCTAAATCTGTGGATACTACTCTCAGTCTGCAACTTGTATTCGAGTTTCATAGCAGTTGCGGTTTTTGGGTTTCGTAGATTTGATCCTTTGAGAGCATTTTGGGTTTTCGTTTTTTTTGTCACAGGAGAGAGATGGAGATCGATAAAGCGATTGGAGAAAGCGATGATAAGAGGTTGAAGACGAAGTACAATAACGCTATCTTCGTCATTAAACGAGCTCTTGCTCTTTACTCGTGAGTTCTTATTGCTCTGGTTTCTCTTACTTCATTAAAAGTCATCGATCTATAGATTCATTTTCTTGAAATTTGACCATTGTTCGTTGGATGTGATTTTATCTTTGAGAATCGAAAAAGATGTCATATTGATGGTTTCACGTTTTTTGGAAGTTGTGCAAAGAATTTTGTGGTTTGAGAGAAGCTCTTTCCTTTCTTAGGATGGAGTTTAAGTATACGAAGATATTCGCAATGATTTTGCTTTAGTTCTTGGTAGTTTGCTTAGATGGTACAGGTTTTGTCTACCATGTCCATGGTTTTCTTGGAAAGAGTGATAAAGATTCATGGATTTGTCAAGTATAATCACATTTGTTAGAGGATCAATTATGATGATGGATCTTCGTTTTTAGTCTTTCTTTACTTTTTATAAACAAGATTTGTATGGTACTCAAGATGTTTGGACATTGTTTTAGTCTACAAGTTCGCCACACGCCAAATCATCATGATAAAGGTCTGTCTACTTGGCTGCAAACCCTTTTTCAATCATAGAGAGATTTTGGTGTCTTTTTAATCGATTGGAATGGAGCAGTTATAATTTGTCAATCTAATCCAATAATGTGGAAAAGTTTTGTACTGTTTGGAAACTAAAGTTGCTTTATGTTCATTTCTTGTTTTGCCATGTGCTTGTCGGGTTCATTGTTTGATGCAATTTACTTTACTGATTCTTGAAAGTATCGAACTTGTCGAATTCTGCAGTATTGAAGAGGTTGCCTTTAGTTTCAATGGAGGCAAAGATTCGACTGTAAGTTAAATCTGTCGCCTTCCAAAAAGTCCCCTGTTTTGATCTTTTCTTTTTTCCTTGTTTCCTGGTTAATAATGATAACTCTCATCATAATTTTAGGTGTTGTTGCACCTTCTCAGAGCCGGCTATTTTTTGCATAAGAAAGAAGTGAGTTGTTCAAATGGAGGTCTATCAAATTTTCCAGTCCGGACCATTTACTTTGAGAGCCCTTCTGCATTCACTGAAATCAATGCATTTACATATGATGCAGCTCAAACGTAAGAAATGTTTTGCTCCTCCGCATTCATTTTTCTTACTAGTTTTTATATTTGAAACTGTATTCGTCAGCATTTCGGGTAAGATTGTTAGCTAATCATCTTATGATGTATGGATAGTTACAATCTACGACTCGATATCATTCGCCAAGATTTCAAATCCGGGTTGGAGGCATTATTAAAGGCCAACCCTATCAGAGCTATTTTTCTTGGTGTCCGAATTGGTGATCCTACTGCGGTTAGCTCAACTTCAAATCTTCAGTCTCAAGATTCAGATGCAAATGTTTTGTTATATTAGTAATAAAATGTGGTCACTGTGATTGATCGCTTCTCATTGAATTTTTGCAGGTTGGTCAAGAGCAATTTTCTCCTAGTTCTCCTGGATGGCCGCCCTTCATGAGGGTGAATCCTATATTGGATTGGTCATATAGGTTTCTTTTTTCTCTTTAATTATATCTTCTTATTGCTTTCTCTGTTGGTTGTTTTTTCTTCTTAAAATGTTTCCTTTGCAGAGATGTTTGGGCATTTCTCCTAACGTGCAAGGTCAAGTATTGCAGCCTTTATGACCAGGGGTAAAAGTCCTCTCCATGGTTTGATGTTTTAAAAGTTTTTTTTATCTCTTGCCCAGTTCGTCTTATTTTGTGCTTTCTTTCTGAATATTCAGATACACATCAATTGGGAGTATTCATGATACTGTTCCCAACGCGTTATTGTCTGTTAACGACAGCAGCAGTAAAGAGAAATTCAAACCAGCTTATTTGCTTTCTGATGGGAGGTTAGAGAGGGCAGGGCGAGTCAAGAAAATTGCTTCAGTTAAGAATGACGTAGATAGTGATTCACAAAAACACGAGGTGCTTTTGGCCTCGGTTATTGCTGTTGGGGATGAGATTCTGTAAGTAAGGCTTTTTATTGGTAGTTATATATGTTAACAGAACAATATGGTATATATATGACAATAGAGTTAGACCAACCACGCGTTGAAAAGGGTCCTGCTTGGTTACTTATTCTACTAGGTGCAATGAAATTCTTCCAACCCATTTATCTGTTCCATAGCTCAGGTCTGGCACTGTTGAAGATCAATTAGGACTGTCTCTGTGTAAAAAGCTGACTTCTATTGGTTGGTCGGTGCAACAAACTGCTGTTCTTCGGAATGATGTGAGTGAGATTTACTCATTGTCTTAATTGCATCAACCAGAGAAAATAAATTGTTTCTATCTCTATAAACGTTTCACTGTGTCTCTTTAATCAGATAGATTCTGTATCCGAGGAAGTTGATCGCCAAAGGTCTATCTGTGATATGGTAAGTCCTTTAAACAGATGAGCATAAAATTAAAGAGAGGTCTTCTCTTGGTAAGATATAACTGATAGATTTCATGTGCTTGATGCTTTTGGAGGTATTCATTTATGGAGGAGTTGGTCCTTTGCATTCTGATGTTACTTTGGCTGGTGTTGCTAAGGCATTTGGGGTTCGCCTGGTACGTATCTCTTTCACTTGAACACAATCTCATGGTTAAGATAGTTTGATAAATGCCTTAACATCTCTATGCATCTGAGTGTCAATAAATGGAAAAAGATCACCACAATTTGAGAGGCTAATAATGTCGTTTATTCAGGCACCTGATGAAGAGTTTGAGGAATACCTTAGGCATCTTATCAGCGAGCAGTGCACAGGTGACAGGAATGAAGTGAGTTCAGTCTCGAGAATGTTCTTTTTAGTGGATTTATATATCTTCAGACAATATAAGCTCAGCTTTTATAGTATCAGAGTCGCTTTGCTACGGTTTATCCTCATTTCATATATTGTTGCTGCGTGTATGGTTTCTCATCAAGCTGATTGCATTTCTCTTTTCAGATGGCTCAGTTACCAGAAGGAATTACTGAACTACTGCATCATGAAAAGCTTTCGGTGCCATTGGTAGGTGCTCTTAGAACTCCATTAAAAGATGAAATCTTTTAGCATACTCCTTCCATACCCATTTCGATTTTCTTTTGATATTTACCATCAATTTCTGTAGATCAAGTGCCGCAATGTGATTGTTCTTGCTGCTACAAACACTGAGGAACTAGAGAAGGAGTGGGAATGTCTGACCGAGCTAACTAAACTGGGTGGAAGTTCATCACTCATGGAGCTATATGCGTCAAGGCGCTTGATGACATCTTTAACAGATGTATGTTTTGCTTTCCACTGCACCTTTCTTTCGCCATGGCTTTGCTTTGAGCAGATTAAACATTCATTACTTCTTCGCTTTTCATGCAAGAATCTGTAGTTCCTGATAGATCCATGGAGATATGTGTAGTCACTTATAGAATTTTTTTTACTAGTTTTTTTTCGGGATGAGTGACTTTGCATTTGTGGTTTTTCTTGAAATGCAGGTCGAAGTTGCAGAACCTCTGTCCAAACTTGGTCTTGAATTCCCAGACATATATCTTGGTATAAAATCTTTGACCTGTCTCATATCATTTTTAACTTCAAGAGCATGTAAAGTCTCTGTCTGAACGGCAGTCTTCTTCTCAGGGTGTTACCGGAAATCCAGACAAGGTCCTATTATCATCTGCTTGAAGGGAAAGGTATTAAACCAAGTATTTGGTTTCATTTCTTTCTTCAGTTCATTTTACAGGTTCTTAAGTTTGCTTTTTTTTTCGGTTCGACAGAGTAATGCACGGATTGACTCAGCTGTACAGGCACTATGCAAGAAATTCAAAGAAAATGTGTTCGTAGAAATCAAATAGACACAAATATTAAGTACGAGAGGCAGCTTCAATGGTCACTTGAAAGGCTTCTCTATGTACCGGTCACAGAACCAGAGGAAGTAACCAGAGGAAATAGGATCAGGATTTAGCACTCTTAAGGAATCCTAAGCAGTTATTGTGGCAAAAGAATAAGCAAAAACTTTAAATTAAATTGTCTTATCAACTTTTAAATTACTGAATTTGTAGGAAAGTAGCCCAAAAGGGTTTTGCATTTTTATACATTTTGTAGTGACCTGTTTAAGCATGATGATGATCTTATGTTGCATTCTACGAGACTTCATTCAGTAATTTGACTCTTTGCTATCTGATTTTATAAGACAAACATATTATTTAATCAATTACCTGAATTGTAATTTTGTACAGTCTACCCCTACGCCCTAACAACAGAGCAAAACACTTGAGATCATTGGAGAAGTTGATATTAACACTTTAAATATGTGATCTGCTTCAGTTCCCAGTTCAAGCCGGTATCGATCATCTGAGAGCTCTGGATTGAATTCAACTCTATATGCGTAAAAGCAAGAGATCATCTGTCTACTTTGAGAATGTTGTTTGTGATGTGTCCTCTAGTAACCGAATCTCTTTGAGGATCCGTTGTCCATTGACCGTCTACGATGAACTTTATCTCGTACGTACCAGGATATAACCACAGTAATGTTGACCAGCATTTCTGTTTCCTGTAAAACATCATAGAAGCATACAATATGTGTAAGCAAACATTACACGAATCTTAAAGGAGTCCTTCACTTCGTTCACCATCACAAAAGGAATCTAAATGACGCGTCTAGAGATAGTGATTACTTGTTAAAAGGTAAAAATTTAGAGTCAGGAACCAATACTAACCCGGTTGACTTGGATGCTTGAAGTTCAAGTCCCACTCGGTGTTCCCAGCCATTGAAGCTGCCAGTGACCTCCACAACATTACCATCTCCACAATATTCAATCTCAACCTGAAGAAAAAATTCACTGTTTATCATAAAGCTCTTGGCTTTCAGTGGTGAGGACTATGTAATTAGGGCTTTGGCACTTAGATTGGAACAATGACAATATGATAACTATGAAGCAGGTATATATCAAAATTAAAGCTACCTCTTGTAGTCCTAAAAGACTTTCCTCAGCTTCTTGCAATTCAACATCCTTCTCTGAGATAAGCATTTGGGCCTTTTGGATCTCTGTTTCAGCTTTTCTTTGAAGAACTGAAAGAGACAGCTAAACCCAGGAAATTGGAGATTAGGATCAACAACAAGTATCACCCTTTGCAAGAATAAGAGACTAGACAAACATCAAGGAGAGTATCATCCAAGCATTAAACATAGGCACAAGAAGTAAAATATTCAGAATTCAGCTACACCTCAAACATGTGAAGAATTCTAAAGGTCCATAAATGCAGATGGATAAATTATCAAGCAAACACCTATTACAGATGTATGGAATCTACCAATTTATGTGCCTTTTCGCTAGTGGATACCTAAGTACAAACTTACACGTTCCTGGAGAGTAGTAGCTTACCTTTTCCTTTTCAATCTGCTCCTTCAACCTTGACAGCTCCTGTTCCTTTTGACGCTAACCATGCAATAAATAACCAACAGAGTTAGCTAGCAAAATCCACTTCATATGTTCCACATATTGAGAGAAAGCAATTAATGTACCAGCATGAAACTCAGCCGAGTAATTTCAACCTGATTTTCCCGTTTCATAGTCTGCATCATTTCAGTACAAGGTTCTATGAGCATGGATAATGATATTAATTCAATAACTTAAAACCAATTTGAGATAGTTCAGTGAGCAGGATCTGTCAACACCTCATCATGTGAATCCTTGTCCAGGTCAGCATTCCCATCTCTCTGATCACTGTTCCTGTGAATGAGACATCAAGGATCACTTACAAAATGTAAATAATGATCAAGAGCAACAGACTAGACCTTCATGTTTAGACTCACCCGTTAGAGCTATTAACTTCTGTAGCATAGGTAATCTTCTCCAATGCTACGGCACTTCCATTTGGCGCCGTACTCGCACTTCTCTGAGTACCATGACTGTCTCCTATGTACTCACCACCTTTGGTTGTTTCTGCACTTTCTGTGGTTTCTTCAGGACAGCTTACATTCGGTATGTCATGTTCATCATCTGAAACGGATTCCAACTATCAATTAAGTTTTCCACCACAGGGGGAAAGGTTTACTACAGAACCATGCATGAATAACGAAGATATCGATATGACTTGCCATCAAATATAAACACACACATACATACATAAATGCAATTAAGACAATTGTTTTAAAGTATAGGCTTGAGGAGATTGAACATACCATCAACTGTATCCAAGTACCCATTCTGAATAAATCTGGTTGTTTTTTCTTCTATGCTTGAAGTGGAAGAAGAAAGTCCTAACCTCCAATTCTTATCATCAGACTCAACTAAACTATCATCAACACTACCAGAAAGATTTCCAGCAATATCATCAATCGGCTGATTCCGAAAATTCTCTTCATTTGTCATGATCTTCTCTGAGGTGAAACCAGAAACATGGTTGGTGTAATTGAGATCTGGACTAGTGTAATGATCAGATGTAAGAGACAAATCTTCTTCTTCATCCTCTGTCACCAAAACATTGTCGGCTTCTCTCTCTGAACAGCTTGAAGTATCATCCAAAAGTAAAGAATGGTTTGCAGATATTGAAGCTTGGGAAGATGAGTTTACAATGTCAGCTCTATTATCGAGCTCCACGCTCACAATCTTCAAAGTTTTTTCTGTGATTTCTCTTGAATGGTTACTGTCACCCAAATTAGAAAGCGTGTTCTGTGATACTCCAGCCATTAAAGATTCATCTTTACACACACTTCCATGTTCTTCAGCCTCAGGACTTGAATTTGCGATATCACTTTCTTCTCTAAAATTATTTATTTCCTGATCAAGAGACATACTTCCCTCAACCACATCTACTGCTTCTTCGCCCCGACCTTGTACACAAGCTAAAAACATATCAGAAAAGTGGAGACTGCTAAATACACAAACAACTAGAGAAGATGTTCTGCATTATGCATTTGACCTGTTAACGAATCTTGTAAACAAATACCACTTGTACTTGTTTCCATGATCGTGTTATCCTCAGAGACTAGCTCATTACAGTCTTCCATATCAGAGTTTGCAAGAAGTTCCTTCATGAACTTATATCCTCTTCTTCTAACAATGTTGGCAAGATCAACTCTACAAAACAAAAACTCCTAAATCAGAATCCTTTTGGAAGAGTTATCAGTACACAATTTGGAATTTCGAACCTTCCATGTTCCGAGAGCTCCTTCATTGACGGCACGTGACCTTCAGGGAATCCAACCAAAGCAACGAACTCCATAATCTCACTCCGAAGCTCCTCGTTGCTCTTCACTCTCTTACGAACTCTGTCACTCAAATCGTAATTCAAGCACACCAATAAACCAACAAAACCCATAACAGTAACTAAGAATTCTGTCTCGAGATTTCGAACCTGGTTTGTTTGATGGAACAAGCGAAACAGACGAAACCGTTCTTCTTCGTCGAGTTCAAGTACGAAACAAAAAGCTGCGATTGCCGATGGCTGCGAGAGTAGACCAATGGATTCCGATAGTGGAAAGAAGGGAAGAAGAGAGAGAAAGGTATCGGAGAAATCGTCGCCATGGCCGGACTTTGAAGTTCCCAGCATTTAAAGATTTACGACTGACTGAGATTCGAAAGTGAATATGAAACAGAAAAACATTTCTCTGATCAATGATTGATATATATGCCATATTTAACCGGGTTTCGGTTAAACAAAACCGGAGATCGATTATTTCAATTTCGCAATTTCCAAACGATTAGTAATAAAGTTAAATTCCCTAACCGAGCTTCGATTCAACAAAACCGGACATCAATTTAACCCAATTACCAAACGGTTAAGAAATTTCAACACCTTATATATAAAGTACAAAACCAAAAAGTTTTTTTTTCCTATGGTAAAGATTCTTAAAATCTCTAACCCGATAACGAATCCTAGATTTGGTACCACCACAACTGGTAGACCATTGGTACAAATTAATCGCTAAACCGGCTCTTGGTCCCAAAAAAAAACAAAGTAGTTTTTTTAGACTACTTTACAGTTTACATAAATTGTACAATGATCTAGCTTCGCCGTGTTTCAATTCTCCGGCTTCACACGGGACTCGGGAAGAGGCTGTGATGTTACCGGAGCAGAATCAGTGGCAGAAGGAGGATGTTGTGGTGGTTGAGGATGAGACTGGTACATATCTGTTGGCTGTTGTGGCGCTGGACCGGTGCTAGGGCCTTCGTTATGGTTTTCCGGTGCAAAAGTGTGAGAAGAAACCTGGCTGTTATTGTGGCCGTTGTTCAATGACGGCTGTTCGCAAAACTTCATCGTCTTGAGGACAAAATTGTCATCGTGGAGCTCGAATGGAGTGCTGCGAAATAGGTTGTGTCAGTAATCGATCTAATGGAGAAAAATAGGCTGAAAAGAGGATCAACTTTGGTGTTTTAGTTCTACCTGTTGAAATCGAAATGCACGAGCTGCATATCTTCTGATATTTCCACTTCTACTGTCGCGTGAGGACGAGTCTGGAGCGGAAAAACGACAACCATCAGACAATGATGAAACAAGAACAATAATATTGGTTTGCTTGTGGATCGAACCAGGATTGTAAATAAGCTTTGGTTGAAGTTTACCTGGACGAGGATAAATGGAAGAGCAACACCGCCACTAGGAGCATTTCCAGAGCTATACAAGTGTTCGTTTCTCTGTATCAGATTCTGAAGGCCTACATACTTTTCAGACACAGAGAAGAAAGAGAAACCATGTAAGAATCTTCTATGATAAGAGTAAACGGAAGATCAAGCAGATAAGTGAAGTAGAGTATATCAGTGGTTCTTTTCATTACTTGTTCTTTCAGTTCTTGGGAATATGCAGTTTTCTTTTCGATCCTGTTCCTAAGTGAGAGTCGTTCGGCCTGCAAAAGTTAAACTCAAATTCAGTAACAGTTTCTAAACGAGCTTTGGAACATGGGCAAGCAAACACGGAAAGTTGGTTGAAAACCTTTAATTCTTCAATGTCGCTTAAGCTTGTCCGAGGAAGACCTCTCCATTGAATCTCTTTTTTATCCTTGGAAATTATATCCATAGCCATGAGGACGTTTAAAGCATCATATACTCTTCTTCTTATGTTCTTCTCATCATACTGTTGCTGTTTAAAAGATATTCAGATGATGTAAATCTATCGGAGTTTGAAGAAAGAACCGCATATATATTAATAGATGTACAACAAGTATCACACATGTTCAAGTTATATAACTTATCAAAGAAATGCATACCTGATCCGGGGATGTCCCATCGTTAGTTGGGAGTGCAAATTCAGCAACAAGCTCGTCCGCAACCTGAAAGTACTTTCACCTGTCAGATATTGTAATACACATTTGCAATACTTCTCATGAGACAAATTGATATTCCACAATGTTAAACCACACTGGTAAGCAAAAGAAGTCAGTTCTGTGAGATAACGTAAACAAAAGTGAATGAATCTTCTTCTAAGGTAGTTAGTTATATTGTGAAGCTTTCTGTTATAAGGAGACTACCGTACCTCGTTGTAAGTTGTTCTTCCTTTGCTTTCCACCTTTTCACAAACTGAGAGGAAGCCGGAAGAACATAAGATCAGTTAAATGTATAACCAAATTAGGAGGTAAATTAGATGAAATCAGAAGAGAGGCGGGTGGAGGGAGAGACCTTTCATGCTAAATTGACGTAACCCTCTTCCACTTTTATCTGGACCAGTCGCACGCTGTCCCCTCTTCTTCTTCTTACCACTGTCAATAGATTAATGATCAAAACTAAACTACACAAAAGAAATCTAACGACTTCCACACAACATTAACGCAGAAAAACAGTGGCCTATACTGTTTTCTATCTCCCAACAAGGATAATGCGAAAGCTAAGTATTCAAAGACGCAGATTCTTAACTTCAAGCAACAGAAAGTGTCTACACGATACATATCAGGAGAGTCAAATTCAAGCTTATAAAAGTATGATCCAGACATCATACATTCATACTTACATCTACTCATTATGCAAAGCCTATGCCAAACACCACTTATAAAAAGGTTAAGCACATAAAAAGCAGCCATTGCTATACAATGAAACCTTAAATCCCTAAAACCAACCAAATCCAAGAATTGAAGAAGTGAAATTAGAAGAGCTTGTGAGAACATACCCAGAAGCTCCTTGAGAACCAGCCTCATCACCTTGAATTTCCAAATTGTTCAAACGGATAAAAGTACTGTCACTAGCCGACGTAGCCACGGTTGCGGTTTGCTCGCTTCGACTCGACGGCGATCCCATACTGCCGCTAGTAGACACCGATTGACCTGAAACCGCCGTTCCCCAAGACCTCGTACTAGGGTTGTTATTGTTGTTGGTCTTACCAAAACCATCGTCATGATGGTTGTGATTAGAATTAGACCCAGTTTTTGTCATTCTTTTCACCAAACTAATTCCCCGCAAAACCCGCAACTACTGAAGAAGAATACAAGAAATTCGTCAAATTCAATTCCGGAATTTTCGATTTTGAAGGAAACCCAGATGAGAACTGACCTTAAATCGACTTGGGTTTTTGGACATTAACGGATTTTCAGTAATGGCGGATCACCATCGGAGAAAGAAAAAAGAAGCTCCTTCAGATTGTAAGTGTGGTACTTCGAATCTTTGCGGCGGGAACTTTTTGGATTTCGACGGAGGAGGAGGAGGAGGAGGAGAAGGATAAGTCCGATTTGAGCAGAGAGAGCTTTTTGTCGGTTTTGGATTTCGGAGTTGAGAGGTTTTCTTGTTTGTGCGATGATGAAAGAAAGAAAGAGGGACCAAAACTGACTCAATAGGTAAAGCAGTAAAGAGGAGAATTTTAATTTTAATTTACCAAAAGATAAATTCTCTTTTTCAGAATTTTTAGGTCTTTGTTAAGACCAGTTTAAGAGAGGAACAAAGTACTGAAATTAACTTCTACTTATTTATTTATCTATCTTCCTCTGACTTACTCCATTGATTTATAATCATAATCATCATACAAAAACTTTCAAAATATGAAAATTATTACATAAACAACATATATACCATATATTAAAAGTGATAAAAAAAAAACTATATAGCCGGCAAAAAAAAAACTATATAAATAAATTTACATAGGATCTTTTTGGTGAATAACCAAAAAAAAAAAATTAAAAATTAGAAAAAATGGGTTATGTGACAAATTGTATACCATTGGATTTTGGATTTTGGGTTGCTTTTTAAATTATAATTTTTTGTTGTATTTTTGGCAAATTCTCCCATTTACATATGCACAACATATAATAAAACCTTTTTCTCAAAAAAAAAACATATAACAAAACCTAATGCTTCCAACATAGTTTTCTAATTTTTTGGCAAATCTAATACGAGACATTTTGTATTAAAATTAAATAACTTTCTTCTACCATCACAAATCCAACATGAAATAAATAAAAAAATATAAAACATTAGCATTCGAAGACCATAAATAATCAAAAAAGTTAAAATAAAAAATGTATAAATAATACCAATTCACATCGGTTTATGTTAAAGTTTGATGATCAAACAAATTTTACACCTCACATGGAGACAATGTGTATAAGACTCTTATCCATAATTTGAAAATGGTATAGAAAATGTGGTATTTTAGCTTTACTAGCTAATGAGCAAGGAGATCTAAAGATCGTGTGAGAAGGAAGCTTACGATTCACGAAAGGCACATAACATAAACATAGTGATTTTCTTCTACTTTTTTTAAACCTTTTCCTACTAAAAAGACAAGAAAAGAAACAACTAAACTTCCAAGATCAAGTACAGATCCAATCTCAACTCAATTGCTTTTGAACAAAAAAAGTACAATGAAACAATTGTTTATGTAAATGAAAACCTTAGATACTACTCTAAGTCATTGAGTTTGACTTGGAACTGCTCACCTGAAGACAAGATCTTGACACTTACCGAACCATCTTCCCACTCTTTCTTCCCAACCAGAACCAGTCTTCTTGCGTTTACTCGATCAGCCCTCTTGAATACCCATTTCAGTGGTTTATACTCCAATACCAAATCAACGGTTTGGCCTTTGCTTCTAAGAGCGGTTGCAACGGTGGCTGCAGCTCCTTGGAGATCTTTGTCCAAAGCACACACAATGTTCTCAATCTCTTGTCCCAATTCTGGCAACAAATCCTTCTCCATAAGCAACTACACGGAAGAGGGAAGTAAGAATCAGAGATTCAGAGACTAAAAACTCTACATTTTTTAAAGTGAAATCGGGTCATGGAAGCGAAACGAATAACCTGAGAGTTTTAACTTACTTCAACAATTACAGCATCGCCGAAACCAAAACCACAAGCAGGGATGTCATCACCTCCATAAGTGGAGAGTAATCTGTCGTATCTTCCACCACCACATATAGCTCGCAGCTTTCCTTTTCGATCAAATCCCTGTCACATAGCACACTTTTATATCAATTGTTATCGCAAAAACTAAAGACGAGAATTCATGTTCAAGGAATATTATGTCATAAAACTAACCTCGAAGACGATTCCAGTATAATAAGCCAGACCACGTACAACGGATGCATCAAACTGTATCCACTCAGAATAACCAAACTTTTCAGCAAGTGAGAAGAGTTGCTTCAAATCCGCAATGGCTTCGCCTGCTCCACCAAGTATCTCTGCTTACACAAACAAGTTGCTCTTACTGCAGATATTTTCAGAGAAAGGGATTCAATAGAAATAAATGAAAGGAAATTACCTTCCAAATCATCCAAGGATTTCACAGAGAGCACTAGCAATAACTGCTCAATTGCATCTTCTGATATTCCCGTCGAACCAAGTTCCTTTTTTAACTCATCAACTGGGATCTTTTCTATCTATGTAGCATGCAACATACAAAAGTAGGGTTATAAAATCAGCAATAGCAGAAACATTCATTAACCGATGTTAACAGATGAATTAGCCAGTTCCAAGCAGTAGAAGATTGATCTTTAAACAACTAACCTTGTCTATAATGACGCAAACTCGTCCAAACAAGGTTTCAGGTACACCATACTTTCTTAGCATTTCTTGTAAAACCTGTACAAGGAAGAAGTTATGGCAGATGAAAGCTACAGTGGATTAAGATATTGCAGATTGTGCAAAATAATCCCATATCATGTCACCATTGAGAGTAAGAAAGAAAAAAGTCCTTGGTTATACATCTAGAGTAAAGCAAGAAACAAGATTATCAACATCAAAAGAGAAGATAACCAAAATACCTTGCGGCTTGAAACCTTAAAACCAACATCTGATGCAGTGATCCCAATTCGCTTGAAGAAGGTGACTATAGATGAAATTAGCTCTGCTTCAGCCTATAAGAAAAGGTTTGAGAGCTAATTCAGTTGCACGGCTTATAGAGACTTAAAACACACACGTGAGGTTGATATACCAAGAAACCAGAAGACCGAAAAAGTGATTGTAGGTGAGAGAGATACATACTGTTACTTGAGGCACACCAATAATATCCATATTCCACTGATAATGCTCACGTCGCCTTCCTCTAGTCATTCTCTCATAGCGCCAACACTGCCCAACAGCAAACCACTTCAACGGAAGGGAAACTGATTTTCTGGACCAAAAAGAATACGGGAATCATCAACATTCTCACATCCATCCCTGGATACAAAAGTTTTACAAACAAAATAAATAAATCGTCCTTTGAATTTTACGGACAACTCTAAAGACTTGAGATTCTGAAGGTTTATTACCCTTTTTGTATCACAAGCCTCGCTAAAGAAGGCGTAAGCTCAGGTCTCAATGCTACACGGCGATTACCCCTATCTTCAAAGCAGTACAACTACACAACAAGGTGGCAAGAGGCTTTAAGCTAAAGATCATAAGAATGAAGCAAATAGAAATCGATATAAGTAGAAAGATTAACTTGGTCTCTAATCTCCTCCCCTGCTTTTCTGATGAACAATGCCTCCGTTTCCAGTACTGGAAAATCCACTTCCTCATACCCAAATAGCCGTGAGACCTTCAAAGGAAAGTAAACAGATAAAGGGTCCAACTTTAAACAAAGAATCAACTTAGAATTCAAATTTTCATCAAACCCAATTGCAGAATCAAAGCAAAGTCATAGGCTTTATCTACATCCATCGTTTCCTCTCTCTCTCTCACTCAAATTCAATTTCGTGATTGTAAGTGAAACTGACCTCTTTGAAATGGTTGAAGAGCCAGTTACGGAGACGCATATCTTCAGGAGGGAAATCACGAGTTCCTTTAGGAGGATTGACATCGATTCTCTGAAAGTCTTCATTCACCACCAATGGAGCCACAATCGAACCAGACCTTCCTCCTCCTCCTCCATTCAATTTCGTCGCAGCACAGATCAGTCGCTTAGGGTTACTGAACTTACGAGGCGAACAAAAAACGAAGTCGAGAAGAATAGGCCTCAAGCTTGAGCTCAATCGCGTCGTCACCATGTAAATTGCTCGCATCTCTGCTTCTCCTTTTTTTTTTTCTTGTGTGTGTGTGTGTGTTTGACTCAGATTTTTTTTCTTTTTTTTTGGTGTGTTTGACTCAGATTTTTTATCTGATAACTGACCAAATTCCCAAATAACCGACCAAATTCTCAACCGGTTATGTTCATCTCACGGACGAGGGCAACAAAGAATTCATGATTAGAGATTGTTAAATAAATTAATCACTAAAAGCTTTAGTTCTTTTGAAAGTATTTTAAAACTTTTAAAATCCATTTGCTAATCACCAGTCAGATTAATTGAACACAGAGTCAAATGGCTTTGTAATCAAGAAAATGTTAAACTATACGAAAAGATTATATAATAGAGAAAGATAGAGTTAGACTCTATAATAGGAATAATCAGTCTATATATATATATATATATTGGAATAATCAGTCTATGTAATTAAACAAATATAATCACTGAATTTTATTGATTTGTTTACATTTTTAATAATTCAAGTATTACATAAAGTTGATATAATTCAATATTTAGTATTAATCTATAGCACCAACTAAAATTTAATTTTGTTTTGTATTATATCAAAAATGAGAAATTTTGTTTTAGGAAAATAGGTGGCATATGATTTGAAATTTGAATCATAACTTTATGTATTAGTTGAGAAGATAAATATAATAGAATTAAAACAAAAATTGTAAATATCATTTAGAAGAATTAAAGAACACGTCATACAATTTTATCATTTTAAATAAATTTTGAATTTGATAGAAAGTGTGACTAGAATAATTTGATGAAATTGATCAAAAACTTAATCCTAGGCATAATACTTGGTCAATTCACCAATTAATTGAAAAAAAGGGATTTATATCTTTAAAATATAGTTAAAAATAAAACTCAACTAAATAGTTCGAAACCATAAACAAAATACATGATCCGCTTTGGACAGTAATTGTACGGAGTATTTGAAGTATTGCAAGTGGAGGAGGAGGTGGAAGAGGAGGAGGTGGAAGAGGAGGAGATGATGAAGGAGAAAATGAGAGAAAGAGGAAACTGTGGGAGGAGAAGAAAAAGCTCAGGGAGGAGAAGATGAACACGAAAATCAAGCTAGCAGCTCAGCATGATCTTTCTGCTCAAATTGTTGACTACCACATCAACACTTACAAAATGAAAGCGAAAGTCAAGGCTGAAGTCCCATTCTCTGAGAGAATGACGGAGGAACAGATTTTTGACTTTGCTAGAATGATGGAGGAAAAAGAAAGTTGTTTCTCTCACCCTCTCTTTCTATCTCTCTCTTTTCTGGTCAAAATTTTGCCTCTTCAGGCAATGTTACCAGAGAGATTTGGTAAAATGAAATTTCGCCGGAAACGGCAAGGCCAGAGACGGCTTGCTATATATTCCGATGTATTTCAGTTCACTCAATTCACCGGATCACACACAAAAGAGAGAGAGAAACAGTGAGAGAAAAACACACAGAGAAACAGAGAGAGAAACAGAATGAAGAGATTCCCTAACCTTGTGTTGAACACCGGATTCCGCCGTGGGAGTAGGGTTCCGGCGGCTTTCCGGGCTTCCTCCTCCAACTCCTCCGGTGATCTACCGCCATCTCCCTTGGGATCACCGTCTCCATTGGGATCACTGTCCGTCTCTTCTGTCGCCGAGAAGCTCGCCAAGAGCTATGTTGTCACCGTCGGGTTCCTTTTTCTCTGCTCCTTTCACGGTCGCGGCTGGTGGAAGAGGAGAAGAGAAGAGGAGAATGATGGTTCTGTTTGTGGCTAGATAGGAGCACTCCACGAAGCTGATGGCGTCCACCTCCGTCAAGAACGCGATAAGCAACGAGGAGGAAAAGAAGAGTGTCATTGGCCCTGTAAAACCGTCGGAGGATAATGTTTTCTTGATGGCTGAGTTGTTAGAGGAGCGTGAAGGAGCGAAGAGAGGCAAGCCTCTATCTTTGAAGAAGAAGCTAAAATTTTGGAGAAAAGTTGTGATGTTGAAGAAGAAAGAAGCTTTAAAGATTAACTGTTCATTAATCTCACAAAACTGGAGCCAAAAACAGTATGATTGTGAACAAGCCGTCATTTCTGAATCTAAACCATTTTCTGATTATTCTGATTCTGGATCTGATTATGAGTTAGATCCTCAGGAGAAATATAATCTTAGCTAGTTCATAGTCATAATCTGATTCTAAACTAGTATCTTTATCTAGCTTTGTTATGCTTAATCATGGCGAATTAGTAGTATTTTATTTTATCATGTCAAATCATGTCTAATCTTGCTTTGTTGCTTTGCTTTGTACTTTGTACTTGGTTTTGCTATGATTGTTATCAAGTATTTTATTATCATCTACGACAAGTTTTTTGGAATATTTGATGCTTGTTAAGAGATAGAGGCATAAGAAGACAAAAAAAAATGTTTCAGATTTTGTGTTTATCTTCATTAATTAAACTTTGAATGAACGAAACTATACAACTTAAATACAATCCAACATTGAGCTATACACTAAACCAAGCCTATTGTAGAAACCAGTATTAACCAACATTGAACCGAATGTATAATATCTAATAGTGATCATTTTTTTTTGCTAAATGGCATCTAATAGTGATCATAATCGAGATAAAAAAGAATGTTCTTAATCCTTCTTGCCTTGTCTTACCAGTAAAACATGCATGTTGCCGTATTTTGCTAACGTCCTTTTTCTCATTTATCCCAAACTCTCAAGTATTGTAACATAATAGATATGTACGCTCTTGTTCGGGGGCATGCAAATCATAACTACTTTAATCCTCGAGGATATAGACAAACTAGTGAAAATCTACGTATTGCGCGGAACAACTGTTTAGATGATTTTAAAAACTATTTAAGTATATAACATTGATATACTTAAATGATGTTTTAGCTTTATACTCACAATTTCTATTTATACAAATTCAAACATTATTTTTAAATGTTTAATATGAAAGTGAGTCATGATGATATATATAAAAACTTTCTTTTGAATACTATATTTTCAATTTTGCTCTACAATTCAGCGTATTCTTTTGGAATCTTTTCGTTATAGTCCGTGTCCACTAATGTAAAAAAGAAATGTTGAGTCCACACATGACCGGAAATTAAAACTTATAAAGTGAAATATGCAATAATTTACGGGACAATTACAAAAATGCCATTTTTTGTGTACACATTTGCAAGAATGCCATTTAGGGGTGCCCAATTACAAAAATGTCATTAATTATAGATTTATAAAGCTTATATCTTAAAATTTTAAGGGGCAATTATAAAAATGCCACTTTTTGTATGGACATTTGCAAAAATGTCACTTAGGAGTGTCCATTTGCAAAAATGCCACTAATTATAGATTTATAAAGCCTATATCTTAAAATTCTAAACCCTAAAAAATGTTTTGACCCCTAAAACCCCCTAAACTCTCATAACTAAACCATAATAGAACATAATTAACCCAAACATAAATGATATAAAGAAAAAATAATTTTGAAAAAGTGGCATTTTTGTAAAGATTTCAAAAGTGTGACATTTTTGTAAAGTGGCACTTGAAAAGTGGCATTTTTTTGAAATTTCTCAAATTTTAAACCCTAAAAAATGTTTTGACACCTAAAACCCTCTAAACACGCAAAACTAAACCCTAATAGAACATAATTAACCCAAACATAAATAATATAAAGAAAAAATAATTTTGAAAAAGTGGTATTTTTGTAAAGATTTCAAAAGTGTGGCATTTTTGTAAAGTGGCAAGCATTTTTTGAAATTTCTCATAATTTATAGATAAACACATGTAAAAAAGTAGTGAAATTTAAATGCTTTTGAAATTGATTGATCACATATTTAGTATACAGAATTTGATTCTTATATTACCTAAATTTATATAGCTTCTATATAACATTTTTTTAAAAAATGCATTTACGTATATTAATTGCATAGAGAAAAAATCTAGTACAAAATTATCAATGGTGTGTCAAGATGAGTTAAACTTGGCCTAAACTGACAAAATTTTTGTATCAATTATTGATATTTAATATCATACGTTACAAAACGTTCATGTATAAGGTTTTCTTTCCCTCAAGATGTTTCTTTAGGTTTTAAAATTTTATTTATTGGACTTTTTTTACTTACATAGTTAATTTGATACTTGAACACAAAAAAACAAAACAACAAAAAGAAAAGTTAAAAATATATATTTTTTAAATATGATAGTTTTTCGAAAGTTTTAATTAAGAAAATTTTATAGAATTTGAAAAGAGATATTGAAAAAAAAATTATCTATAAGAATATGGTTTTATATATTTTTAATTAATTTATGAAGATAATTTGATGCTAATTGAATGTTTATTTTAAGTTAATATATTGATATCACATTTTTATTTTAAAGAATTAATGTAAAAATTCTAAAATCTAGAGAGACAAATATCAAAATTAATTAAAAATAATGTACTAAAAATAAAAAATTGTTAACACCAAAAGTGACACGTGGCAGCTTTTCGAAGCTTCACTTAGAAAAAACCCTAAAATATTATATTAGATAGATATGCAACTTTAAAAAACTATTGTTTACAGTGTAAATTCATGATTCAAATTGTGGTGTATAGTTTTCGTATTTTTAAAAACTAATTGATTATTTAGCTATTTTAGACGATCGGCTGCAATTTTAGTATAAATATTTGGAAAAAAAAAAAGAATTAGAACAATTTGGTGTTGTAATGACTACTTATTTATCAGATAGAGATTGACTAATAAAATAATAAGATAATCACCGATCATTGCTTAACCAAAAGCAAGCATCCACCAGTTTCATAAAAAGAAAGATCACAATACTTAAGTTACACATATGCAGATCACAACACTTAAGTCCAGGATACTTGGTTGCAGAGACGCAGAAGGCCTCGTTGCAACCAAGGAAAATGCAGAGATCGCCAATGTCTTCAGTGTAAGAACTGATCCTTTGCTCAGGATCTTGCCTAAACACCACAAACGTCCTTAGCTTGATCACGGGGATTTTGTCTGTGTATATGCGCTCGACAAACCTTCAAGACAAGAGGCATCAAATCATACACATGAGGATATCTGAATAGTTGGTTAAAATGTAAACCGCATCATGAAATTGTGATTCAACAATATGCCAAATTAGAGTGTGATCAGAACAAGCACAGATTACTATCATCTCATATGGATCAAAAAGGGATGATGAATTACCTGTTAACGATGAAAGATTCGCCAGAAGGTGACTCGAAAAGCTGAGACATTTTTGAAACAAAATCGAAAACCCTAAACGGCTAAAACCCTCAAAACCCAACTCTATCGCTTCATATTTCTCCATTTTATCCTAAATTTCCATTTTTTGTTCCCCCTACCATTGATGACACAAAACTTCTTCAATTAATAAATGGTGGTGAGGCTTAAAAAAATCATACCGAATTAAGTTAAACCAAACAAAATTCGATTCGATCTCAACTAAACCGTCTTTCTAAAAGTTTAGTTATAACTTTTTTTTTTGGTTTTTTTGAAAAAAAGTTATAACTTAGTTACTTTTTCAGCTTTTGTAGTATTGCAAACCATCAACCAACCAATAATTTATTGGGTAGCTTCTGATTAATTTTATACATTATATGTCTTGCATACGTATACGATCAATAAAGAGAAATCAAATAGAAATACTGAAAAAGAAACACGGAAAAAAAAATTTGCGGCGGGAAGTTTTTGGATTTCGACGGAGGAGAAGGATAAGTCCTATTTGAGCAGAGCGAGTTTTTTGTCAGTTTTGGATTTCGGACCTCACTTGAAGGAATTTGTGTATAAGATTCTTATCCATAATTTGAAGATATTTAAATGTGATATTTTAGCTACTAGCAATGAACAAGGAGATCTAAAGATTGTGTGAGAAGGATATGACTAAAAAACATGCTTCTAAATTATGATTGTGGATGATATAAATTATGATTTTTATGTTTTTGTTAAATCTGATGATTATTTGTTGGAATCAAAGAAAAAAAATGATATTACTTGCACGATCACTTCTTTTTCTTTTTGTCTCTTTCTCGTCTTTTCAAATCGAACCACTCCTCCAACTAGTCAAAAAGTATAATTTGTAACCATTATTATTATACGAATGAACAAATATTCCAGATCCAAGAATAAACGTCATAAATTAAACCTCCAAGATCAATTACAACAGATCCAATCTCAACTCAATTGCTTTTGAAAAAAAAAAGGACAATGAAACAATTGTTTATGTAAATGAATGAGTTTGACTTGGAACTGCTCACCTGAAGACAAGACCTTGACACTTACGGAACCATCATCTTCCCACTCTTTCTTCCCAACCAGAACCAGCCTTCTTGCCTTTACTCGATCAGCCCTCTTGAATACCCATTTCAGTGGTTTATACTCCAATACCAAATCAACGGTTTGGCCTTTGCTTCTGAGAGCGGTTGCAACCGTGGCTGCAGCTCCTTGGAGATCTTTGTCCAAAGCACACACAATGTTCTCTACCTCCTTAAGCAACTAAATGGAAGAGGGAAGTAAGAATCAGAGACTAAAACTCTACATTTTTTACAGCGAAGTCCGCATGGAAGCTTAAATAGAAAGCAGAGAGTTTTAACTTACTTCAATGATTACAGCATCACCGAAACCAAAACCACAA
Source organism: Arabis hirsuta (assembly GCA_964056655.1). Classification (NCBI taxonomy): domain Eukaryota; kingdom Viridiplantae; phylum Streptophyta; class Magnoliopsida; order Brassicales; family Brassicaceae; genus Arabis; species Arabis hirsuta. The sequence goes on along the minus strand of OZ053302.1, from coordinate 1,365,231 downwards.
GCAGGGATGTCATCACCTCCATAAGTGGAGAGTAATCTGTCGTATCTTCCACCACCACATATAGCTCGCAGCTTTCCTTTTCGATCAAATCCCTGTCACAAAACAATTTAAATCAATTTTTATCACAAAAACTATGGACGAGTATCCATGTTCAAGGAATATTATGTCATAAAACTAACCTCGAAGACGATACCAGTGTAATAAGCCAGACCACGTACAACGGATGCATCAAACTGTATCCACTCAGAATAACCAAACTTTTCAGCAAGTGAGAAGAGTTGCTTCAAATCCGCAATGGCTTGACTCAGATTTTTGTGTGTTTGACTCAGATTTTTTATCTGATAACCGACCAAATTCCCAAATAACCGACCAAATTCTCAACCGGTTATGTTCATCTCACGGACGAGGGCAACAAAGAATTCATGATTAGAGATTGTTCAATAAATTAATCACTAAAAGCTTTAGTTCTTTTGAAAGTATTTTAAAACTTTTAAAATCCATTTGCTAATCACCAGTCAGATTAATTGAACACAGAGTCAAATGGCTTTGTAATCAAGAAAATGTTAAACTATACGAAAAGATTATATAATAGAGAAAGATAGAGTTAGACTATATATATAGGAATAATCAGTCTATATATATATATATATATATATATATATATATATATATATATTGGAATAATCAGTCTATGTAATTAAACAAATATAATCACTGAATTTTATTGATTTGTTTACATTTTTAATAATTCAAGTATTACATAAAGTTGATATAATTCAATATTTAGTATTAATTTATAGCACCAACTAAAATTTAATATTGTTTTGTATTATATCAAAAATGAGAAATTTTGTTTTAGGAAAATAGGTGGCATATGATTTGAAATTTGAATTATAACTTTATGTATTAGTTGAGAAGATAAATATAATAGAATTAAAACAAAAATTGTAAATATCATTTAGAAGAATTAAAGAACACGTCATACAATTTTATCATTTTGAATAAATTTTGAATTTGATAGAAAGTGTGACTAGAATAATTTGATGAAATTGATCCTAGGCATAATACTTGGTCAATTCACCAATTAATTGAAAAAAAAGGGATTTATATCTTTAAAATATAGTTAAAAATAAAACTCAACTAAATAGTTCGAAACCATAAACAAAACACATGATCCGCTTTGAACGGTAATTGTACGGAGTATTTGAATTATTGCAAGTGGAGGAGAAGGTGGAAGAGGAGAAGATGATGAAGGAGAAAATGAGAGAAAGAGGAAGCTGAGAAGAAAAAGCTCAGGGAGGAGAAGATGAACACGAAAATCAAGCTAGCAGCTCAGCATGATCTTTCTGCTCAAATTGTTGACTACCACATCAACACTTACAAAATGAAAGCGAAAGTCAAGGTTGAAGTCCCATTCTCTGAGAGAATGACGGAGGAACAGATTTTTGACTTTGCTAGAATGATGGAGGAAAAAGAAAGTCGCTTCTCTCACCCTCTCTCTCTATCTCTCTCTTTTCTGGTCAAAATTTTGCCTCTTCAGGCAATGTTACCAGAGAGATTTAGAGGTGAATCTCCACCTTTAATGTCTGAAGAGAGGATGATGGAGGAGGCCGAACGCAGGGAAGTGATAGAGGAGGAGGAGGTGAGAAACGATTACATGACGTTGAAGGAAAAAGTTGAGTTTTGGGAAATCGAACGTCTAAAAAATGTGGATCTTGCGAAACAGTATGAGGAGGATCTCATTAAAGAAAAAGAAAACAAGAAGAAGAAGGGTAAGAAGATCGCTAAGGAGATCGCTAAGAAGAAGAAGAAGGGAACAAGCTCAAGCTCAAGTGATGGAAGTAAGACCATCATTATTCATGAGATTTGGTGGGTATCATTAGATATAAAATTATTAAAACACACATTCTCTCTTCTTTTTACTCAACTTTATACCTTCTCTTTCATCTTTTTATTCAACTTTTATTAATTTTATATTTAAACACACCCCAACTAAAGTTTAAACTCTCTCCAAAAGTATCAAGCCATTGATACAAAGACACTCTCTCTCCAAAAGTATCAACTCATCTCCTCTTTTTACTCAAAATTTATTAATTTTATATTTCAATACACTCCATTATTTCAACAAAAAACACTCTTTTTTTTTCTTTTACTCAAATTTTAATAATTTTATATCTAATGATACCCACCAAATCTCATGGATAATGATGCTCTTAAGTAACTCATCATGCTCATGTGATGGAAGTAACTGATCAAGCTCAAGTCAACATAGGTTATCATATTCTATCTAGTTTCCTTTTAAATCAAATTCAGCATCATGTATTAGTCTATTAGTGTTGTTTTATTATCTCTCTTTTTCTTGTTTGTGTGTTTTTTTTTTTTTTGGGTCGAAAGTTTGTGTGCTTTATCTATGTAAAATATTCTGGTTTTCTAAGTGGTTAAGATTATTAATTATTATAAGTCTTGTTTTCAGTTTTCTTTGTTTTGGACAAACAATTATTGTTATACACCAATTATAAGTGAAATTCTAGCTGAACAGAAGCTTCTACTCCATATAACGCTAACCAAACCACACAGCTCGATGGCCAGAAAAGCCTAGGTCAGTGAACCAGTCGAAAGCAAACAGAAACCACTACTCAAAGGTACAATACGAGTCAACGACCAAACACAAACAGTCTCTGATGCAAGCTTGATGTGTACAGTAGGACCGTCTCGTTCTATTCATGTGTGGTTTGTGGTCTCATTCTCCATTAAGACGGCCTATAATAATGTTTTGAACTGAGAATATATGCGCATACTTGTTTAACTCATCCATCCTTCAGCATTAAGAAAAGTAAAAGAAAAGGACTTATCCAACTGAAATAATAAAAAGATTATTACAACAACTTAAATTTTACTTGTTGGTGCAGTAGAAAGGGGGCGGATTGATGACGGCATGGAGAGTTTTGGAAGAGAGGTCGTAGAAACCGAAGCCTGTGTCAAGGTCTGCAAAGTAGACGGAATTAGGCTTAAGTCCAGGATATTCGGTTGCAGAGACGCAAAAGGCCTCGTTGCTGCCTAGGAAAATGCAGAGATCGCCAATGTCTTCAGTGTAACAACTCATCTTTTGCTCAGGGTCTTGCCTAAAGACCACAAACCCCGTGGGCTTCTTCGTGATGGAGGATTGATAAGGAGGTTCCTTGGCACGTGAAGGCTCGATTTCTTCTCTGTTCAAGTACTCGTTACACCTTTAAGAGACAAGAGGCAACATGAGATTATTATTTTCTCTACGTTTCACTCTACTTGCTTACAGTCTTTACCTAACTACACTGCAACAATTCTTCTCCTTAAGGCAAGGCCATGTGTTACCATTGGAGAGTGAGAGACATATAGCCCAAGACAGGATTTTGATTTCAAACACATGTCATAAAGAAATTCCCTAAAGCAAACAGAGTATAGAATCAAGCAAGAGATTTATCTGTTCCCCTTTTTACTCAGAATTCCAACAGCTTATTACGGTTCTACGCAAATCATCTCATACGGATAAAAAGGAATGATGAATTATACCAGTAAACGACGAAGGATTCGCCAGATGGTGACTCGACAATGTGTTGAGAATTGGTAATTGAGGAGACCTGTTCTAGTCTACTCTGGGGGATGTCGGAGAGAGGGAATCCCTGGAACAGACTCATCTGAGGGAAGCCGGAGCTAGTGTCGACGAGATCAATTGGACCATCGTACTCTTTATGACTCACCCTGTTGAGATAGAATTTACGATCCCTCACGGAATATATCATCTTTGAGGCAAAAAAGGGGGTCTTGATACGTGTCCAATCCGAGTCACCAGGCCGACACACAATGAGAGATAAACCGGTTGACTTGGCGGCCACTATACAGTCTTCTTGGTCTGGCGAGGCCGAGAGAGAGATTGTCCAGATTCGATTGCTTGTTGGAGGCAAAGAGATAGCCTTGCGTGAGGAAGCAGAGGCACAAGGGTTGAACATGCAATGTTGAGTCGTATATGTTCCTCGTAACCACCCATCCCCTCGACGATCCTACTACTTTAATCGATGTCAGAAGCTCCTTCTGGTCGGGTATGGTCACTGTTTCACTCTTTCGTGAATTTTTAATCGAATAAACCAATCATTTTTATTTGATAGGAAACATATCAAACCGAACAATTAATCAGACATCAAACGCAGCGTTTCATCATCACAGAAACCTTAACTATGATATAAATTGAGGGGTGTAATCATAAAATAATAAATTTTTAAAATAGACCTTAACTTTTTTGAAAGTGCGCATTTAATCCCAAATCAACTTGGGTATTTCTTTCTCTCGTCAATTTTGATCGGTGAGAGAGAGAGACAGAGAGGAGAAGAATGGGTGCTCAGAGGAAAGTCGCGGCTAGGGTTTCAGAGGATTCGGACGAACACAGTTTACAAGCAATTCTTCTCGCCGACAGCTTCGCCACGAAATTCCGACCAGTAACCCTAGAACGACCAAAGGTACTATTACCTCTAGTGAATGTCCCAAGGATTGATTACACCTTGTCATGGCTCGAATCTGCTGGTATACAAGACGTTTTCGTCTTCTGCTGTGCTCACTCGTGTCAGGTAATCGATTATCTCGAGAATTCCGATTGGTACTCGAACCCAAACCTGTTAGTGAAAACGATTGTGTCGCACAATTCAACAAAGTGCTGGTGATGCTTTGCGTTACATCTATGAACAGCAAACAGAGACTTTTCAGATTTTAGGTGACTTTGTTCTTGTTAGTGGTGATACTGTGAGTGATATGCCACTCGTTGATTTGATTCAAGAACATAGATTGAGGAAGAAGAAAGATGAGAAAGCTATCATGACTATGGTTATCAAGAAGTCGAAACCTTCGCCGTTCACGAATAAGTCGAGGCTTGGGACCGATCAGCTCTTCATTGCTTTAGATCCTTTAACAAAACAGCTTCTTTATGACGACGAGGATAAGATCGGTAACGTTTGCTTAGATAAGTCAGTATTGCTATGCAATGATATGCAGGATTGCTACATTGATATTTGTTCTCCTGAGGTGCTTAGTCTCTTTGAGGATAACTTTGACTATCAGCATCTGCGTCGTCATTTCGTAAAGGGTTTGCTTGGTGATGATATTATGGGTTACAAGATTTTCACTCATTAGATACACTCGAGTTATGCTGCTAGGGTCGACAATTTCCGAAGCTATGACACAGTTAGCAAGGATATAATCCAGAGGTGGACATACCCGTATGTGCCAGATATCAATTTCAGCGGGAATCGCCCTCTAAAGCTCGGGAGACAAGGGATATACGGGCCTTCCGATGCGATTCAGTCACAGTCTGCTCATGTTGGATCTTCCACTATCATTGGATACGGTACAAAGATTGGGAGTGGGGATAAGATCTTGAACTCGGTTATAGGTAATGGATGTTGTATTGGTTCGAATGTAGTGATACAAGGCTCATACATATGGAGCAATGTTACGATTGAGGATGGGTGTGTGATAACGAACGCTATTGTTTGTGATGGGGTGAAAATCAGAGCTGGGGCTGTTGTGCATCCTGGTGTTGTTCTGTCTTTCAAGGTTGTAGTGGGGCGGGGTGTTGTTGTACCTGCGTATTCAAAGGTTTCCTTACTTGAACAGCCAACTGAGGAAGACAGCGATGAAGAATTGGAATATGCTGACAGTAGCAGGGGGACTGCAAATGTTTTGTCAGGCGTACATTCGCTGCAAATGGAGTCTAGAGCATCTGATCTTGGTCCTGATCGAGCAGGTCACATATGGAAAGTATGTGAAGGGGCCCATTATTATGAGGAGTGGTTGTATTCTGTTGCACCAATCCCCATGGATAAACTTGCTGAGATCATGAACGATGATGATGACACAGAGGACGAAAGCGTTGTCCTGACTTCTGGTGAGTTGAAATCTGATGCTGATAGTATTAACACTGATGTGAATGATCCCAATGATGACTATGGTTACTTTGAGAGAGAAGTTGAAGCTACCTTCTTAAGGGCCGTTGAGGATGGTAACTCTGAAAATTTAGTGATGGAGATAACCGATCTTTGGAAGTCACACAACAGGGAACTTAAAGAGTGTGCTGCAGCAGTATTCTACTCGATGATGAAACTGGCGATTGGTAGTCCACATAACTCTACTCGTGAATTATGGACAATTACGTAAACACAATTGATGAACAGATAGAAGTGATACAGAAATGGGAAGAGATGTGTCAGGAATCGCCTGAGGAGTTGGGCCCTTGGTTTGCTCGGATTCTGCATCATCTGTATGATAAAGACGTGTTGCCAGAAGACGCCATCTTGAGATGGGCGGAAGAGCAAGCAGGCGTAGATGAAGATGAAAAAATTTATCTGAATCAATGCGAGACGTTCATACAATGGCTCAAGGAAGAAGATGAAGAAGATGGCTGAATTGGTAAACTTAAATTTGAGGGAACGGAACAGAAATAATTCTTCTCATAAACCTTTGTTTTGTTGAATCGGGTTTTGCAGGAAATTCTTTTTGTAATTGATTAATTAATCTAATTTCAAAACTAGTTTATAAAGCAAAACAGTAGAAATTTTACAAACGTGGATTAACTTTATCAAAACCACCACAATTAGTAGTGTATTCGAAATCACATTTCATGAGAGTCAAGGGTTACATTTCTTGATTTTGGCCTTGTATGATTTGAAAATTTTCACGCTAGAATCAATTTAAGTATAATTGAACTATTTAATCAGAACTACATAAAATAATCAACTTGGCTACGGAATTGAAGTAGCTTTGGTTTTCTTGGTCCTATAGAATTCAAAAACTAACAAAAGTAAACAAGTTTGAACTTGAAAAAAAAAAAAAAAACAAAAACAAAATGGTCAGTAGTAGTAGAAGTCAAGGCAAAATTTAAGTTTGACTCTGACCACTTACGTCAAAACCCATAGGCTAAGGACAATTTCGTCATTTAACATCATTTCTGTAAAGAAAAAAAATATTAAACGCCGTCATTTTTTAAATAAACGTCGTCGTTTATCCTCATCGAAAATGGGCCCATTTAAAATGATGAGTCCAACTAGACGGCAAAACAAAAAACAAACACGCCTACTAATCCTGACCTCGTGTCTTTTATGTATAAACATAATACACATCATCATGATTAAAAACTTTATATCATCACATATACATACATACATACATACATACGTCATTAAAAATCATACACATCCCTCTATATATTCCTCTCTTCTCTATTTTTCTTACTCTCCAAACCAAAACAAAAATATTCTCTCTGTTTATTTTTCCAGAGTATATTCAAAAAAGGAAAATCTCAAATTCCTGATTCTATACACTACTTCGATGGGTGAGGTTAGTTACTCTTCTTCTTCCTCCTCCTCGCTGGATCTAATCTCTCTTTCTCTATCTGTTTCTGTTGTTAAACGTTTTGATTTGTGAATTTTTCTACAGAAAAAGGAAGAAACGGTGACGAAACCAGAAGGAGAGAAGAAACCGATCGATGTCGGTGGTGGTGCGAAAAAGGTAGATGGTGGAAATTCCAGTTCCAATTCCACCATTGTTATGAAGCTTGATATGCATTGTGAAGGTTGCGGGAAGAAAATCAAACGACTCCTTAAGCATATCAAAGGTATATATATATAATCATCGAATTCAAATCTAATCGAATTTGTTTAGGGATTTGAAAAAAATATTCGAATCCGGATTATAGAAAACCCTAACGCGAATTTATCTGGTTTCAGGCGTTGAAGATGTGAATATTGATTATGAGGGAAATAAATTGACGGTGATCGGAAACGTAGATCCGGTGGCGGTTAGGGATAAAGTCGCTGAGAGGATTAAGAGAAAAGTCGAACTCGTATCTACAGTTGTGCCGAAGAAAGAAGCTACTCCTCCTCCTTCTTCAGGCGGTGAGAAGAAGTCGGCGGATGAGAAACCGGCAGAGAAAAAAGTCGCCGCCGATGAGAAATCCGGTGAGAAAAAAGATGAGAAGAAGAAAGAGGAAGGAGAGAAGAAAGCTTCTCCTCCTGCTCCACCAAAAGAGGTAATTATTATCTCTTCTAATTAATTTTTTTTTTTAAATAGAAACTATTTTTGGCACATATAATAAATTCTTAAAAGAAAATTCAGATAGTGAAAGTATAAAATATAATTTAAGTTTCATACGTCAGTCCATTTGCTTATAACGTGTGTGCACTTCGAAAACTTTACGGTATTTACACTCGGTCGTTTTTATAATAATAAATATAAAAAATTATTAATTTAATTGTGATTAATAATTTAATTAGAGATTAATCGTTGTTTCTGATGTAATTTACTAACAGAGTACTGTGGTTCTAAAGACGAAATTACATTGCGAAGGTTGCGAACACAAAATCAAGAGAATAGTCAACAAAATTAAAGGTAAGCTTTATGATCCTAATCAAATTTTGAAATGTTCTTAATAATAATTAATACCAATTTTAAAAGATAAATTGATAGGGTTGGTGATGGATGATAACGGAAGCAAAACAAAAATTAAATAATTTTTTAAATTAGGTTGAACTCAACTACCTATAGGTAGCTTATTTATTATTTTAACTGATTTTTTTTATAAAAAACAATATAAAATGGTTAGCTAAGAAGTAGTTAGCCTAATCTATGAGTTTAATTAATTACAACATTAATTAATCAAAGTTTGAATGATAATTTTACAGGGGTTAATTCAGTTGCTATTGATAGCGCCAAGGATTTGGTGATTGTGAAAGGAATAATTGACGTGAAACAACTCACTCCTTATCTCAACGAGAAGCTTAAACGCACCGTCGAAGTTATTCCGGCGAAAAAAGACGACGGACCCACCGCGGCGGCTCCGGCCGAGAAGAAGGACAAAAGTGTGAGCGAAAAGAAAGAGAGTAAAGAAGTCGGAGAAAAGAAAGACGGTGGTGGCGAAAAGAAGAAAGAAGTCGCCGGAGGGGGAGGAGACGGTGGTGCTACGGTGGATGTGAAGAAATCGGAGTACAACGGTTACGGTTATCCACCACAACCGATGTATTACTACCCACCAGGACAAGTATACGGTCAACATTACATGATGCAAGGCCAATCATCTCAGTCCTATGTACAAGAACCGTATAATTACAACCAAGGATACGTACAAGAATCGTATACGAATCAAGGATACGGTCAAGAAGCACCACCACCACAAGCGTATATGAACCACCAAGGCTATGCAGATCCTTACGCTCATATGCGTGCGCCTGAGATGTTTAGTGATGAGAATCCAAATGGGTGTTCTGTTATGTGAGTAAGAAATAAGAGAGGGGAGGAAATTGTAAATAACTAAAAGATATAGGGAGAGAAATGGTAAATATGACAAAATTGTAAGAATGAAAATGCACGGAAATTTCCGAGTCCGGTAATCTAAACCGGCTGGATTGGCCGGTTAGAACCGGTTTTTGAGAGGCATGGGGTTTGGTTTATTTTGTTGGTTTGTCTAATTACTCTTATTAGTTTTGTTTTGTAAGATTTGGGAACCTCCTCTTGTGCTTTATAACTTTTTTGTACTATGTAATATTCATAATGAAAAAAATCTCTTACCTAATTAAACCTTTCTTTATTTTTATTTTTTTGTTTCAAGAAGTTTGTATTTTTTGGGTAGTACTATGCAAAATTGAAGTGATCACTATGAAAAAACATCTTATCTAATCAAATGATTTTTTTTTGTTTCAAGAAAATCATCTTTGGCGATATTGGAAATGAATTGTCCACCACATAGATAAAGTGGAATTAGAAATGGGGGTCTATTACAAAACATCGTTATAACTACTTTAAGCTTTTAATACTCTTTCGTAAATCATTTTCATAAAGCTCTGTTTCTTAATTTTATAATTAATTAAACTACATATATCTTCTGTTTCAAGAAAATCATCTTTCGTGGTTGTGAACAATCCACCACAATCCACATAAATAAGGAGGTGGAGATGAAATATATATCTCAAAATTAAAACTATTTCTAATTAAGCTTTTAAGACTCCTAAAATATCACATAGTCGTATTTCTCTTACAAAAATTTAGATGTGTAAGGAATCTAAGGATGAAAGTAACACGGCCGACCACAATTAAGAGTCATGTAGGAGTCGGTTTATCACATTTCAAATCTAATATCGCAACGGGAGAAGAATAATTCAATTCATACTGTTCTTTGGTTCGAGTAGGTGTAACTTATAACGCAACATTTACAATATTTTGCATCAAAATGACGTAAACCTGTATACTATAATTTAATTTATCAACCGACGGTAGATCAGACTTAAATTTAGGAAATACCCCCTCTAATACAAGCCGTTGAAATTTTCAGAAATGAGGCGGTAAAATATTGTGAAAATGTTTTGGCTTATTTATATATTGTTTCAAACCACTTGATTGTATTGTTTTTAGATTTGATTAGTGGCCTAAAACGTTAAGCAGTTACATAATGGAGCAAGATATATAAAGAATGGTAGGCAGTTGAGTTTTGTCACTCCTTATAACGAAAATTTTGGTTAGTCTTTCAAATTTTAATAACCTTATACTAAGATAAAGGTAATCATTTAGAATTCATCTTTAGTTTATTTTGTATGTAATATCATCTTTATTGTTTCAAGAAGGTTCTACTTCTGACGAGGGTCATAATAGCTTTTCGTTTACCATAAAAGGTAACACTATAATGGTTAACACATAATAAAAGTATAAAACAAATACAACTTGAATAAAAAGATATGTATATAAGAAAGAAAAATGTACATATATTAAAAAGTATACGAGTGTATATAACTATATATGTATATGATTGTATTATTTGGGAACAAATATTTGACTCATTGGTTAATAAGGCCAAAAAGAAGAGCCGATGGAGACGTTATTTAGGGATGTTAGGTATGAAAGAAGTTATGAGGTTGAATTTTAGTTAATAACATTAATCATAATTTATAGATCATATACTATAGCTAAATGTATTAATATATATATATATATATATATATTTATTGTATCAGAAAAAAATGTACTAAAGTTAAAACTGTCTTCATCGGATATGATCATCAAAACTTGTGAGTGGTCAGAATTGCCAAGAGACAAATAACTATTAGCATTCTCCAATAGATACATTTATGTACAGAGAGTGATATAGTAATAACTAATTAGTTTATTATGTCTCAACTGAGTGATTCAAAAATAACTTATCTAATTGTTTTAACCAGTGTTATATTTTACTGGAAAGCAAATCTATACGTGTTCCTAGGTAGGTGTGACTTATGTACGTGGGTGATGATAATGATGATATAATTTCTTATGTTTATAGTATAAATTACTTGTAGAATCTCCACTGATTGATAAAGAAATTAGTGTTTTTTGGCTCATATACATAAATTTGGAAGGTTTTAGTATGCTTTAAAATGAATCGTCTATTAATTAGTAGTCTTCTATGCTTTTTTTTTATTTAAAAAATATAGTCTTGTATGTTTGTTGCATGTATTGCAAATAGTTTGATCGTAATTTCAATTCATAGTTGACAAAACAAAACTAATATAACTTATTTGTTGCATATCATCTTCTAATGAATATGACGAATGAGGATATAGTAAAGAGAAAAAAACTATTGATCTACTAAATATTCATGAACTACTCAATGATAAAATCATGTAATTAATTTTACAATATTTTTATTTCAAAATTTTTTTTTTTTTACAATATTGGGATAAAAATATATTTGAAAATACTCTTATACATGGAAGAAATAGTCCATAAATATAAAGTTTGCAGATTCTCAGTACAACATTCGTAAGGTATTTTTGGTTAAACTTTCGTCTGTTGCATCATCATAATCATTTAGAAGAAAAAAATAACTTAGTTATTAGTGAATAACGTTATTCAATGTTAACAGTCTATCATTTACATTAAAAATGTAATGTTATATTGTTTCTAGAAGACTTGATTTTGCCGAAAAAAAGATCACATAATTTAGTTTAACAAGAATGGATGTAGAGCATTCAAATAATGACTGACCATATACATGTCTAAAAATATTGTTACATCGGTATTTTTTGTTGAATAGATGAAAACTCTGTAAATATAGAAGGGAGAATTTGCCAGAAATACAACAAAAAAATTATAATTTAAAAAATAACCCAAAACCCCAAATCCAATTATCTACAATTTGTCACATATTCCATTTTCTTAATTTTTTTTTTTTTTTGTTAGTCACCAAAAAAACCCAATATAGAATATCAATTTCTGGATATATATCAATGAATTTTATAATTTGTTTTGATATATTGTTAATTTGGTAAACAATCCTCCTTCGAGAATATTCTTGAATCTTCCAGCATTGCATGACCAGAAAATGTTAAAACTTTAAATGATTAAATGAACTATAAGCCAATGAGAAATGTTACTGTTCTCTTCATGAACAAAATTGTTGGTTCCTTTCACATTCATCCAAAGTTAGTGGGGGCAGATTAAGCTAATTTTAACCCTTTCTTCTACTGATTAGTTCCCCTAAATATTGAATTTGAAAATTCCAACTGTCATATGAATCCTACTACAATATTTAAATATGTAACGGTTAATCTAAAGTTTAAACTAAGGAACAAAACGATTTGGTTTAATTTTCTATCAGCTGTGACATGATCATTATATATTCAACATAATTAACCATACAATAAAAAATAGATACGTATGAACGGTATATGATTAATAGCCACATAATTAATTAAAATACAGTTTAAAGTTATGTGAGTGAGTAGTTATTTGGACGGACCGACGTATGATCACGTTTACGTGTGTGTTTCTGATATATATGTTTTTAATTATTATTTGGATAAATGTCTTTTTTTTTTTTGTTGATTTGGATAAATGTCAATAAATCATTTTTGAGATAAGAAGGTTCATGCTGTTTCATACATCAGCAGACATTTTGGTATTTTTGTCTCTTTTATAATACTAAATTCCTAAAACTTTATCTTGATAAAATATAAATAGTATATACACTTAAAACTTTAAGTATATTTTTCCTGCATCTTAAAAATTATAAAAATGTTGTTCCCTTGTCTCTGTCATACGCAACAAATCGCAAAGAGACAATTTGATCATATGGAAAACAAAATAAAGCAATGCATATAGGAATATTCGAATATACTACATAATATTGTTAGTGTTTGTCTTATTACATAGAAAATATTGGTGAAATCATAAAATTAAATTAACTGCGTAATCTCTGAATTGTTTTGATTAAGAAACTAAAATTTCAGAATAACATAAATGCACTCTAATCCTCTATTGTCTAATGCCTAAGATTGATAAATGTATTAACTAATTACACATGATTCTTGGAATTATTAATTGCAGACAAAATCAAAACTCGAATATTTCTATCCACAAAGCTAAAATACAAGAATTCTTTAAGGGTTTGGAGAAGAAAAAAAATAAAACTCGTATATTTTCTATCTACCAAGGCTAATAATATACAAGAATTCTATGTGAGCTCCACCAAAAGATAACATAAGAACTATAATAAATTGTATATTAAAAAAATTCCTCCAAATCATTTGCTGATGCGAAAACCTAATCCAGCATTTATACCTAATATAATAACAAAATATAAAATTATTATTTTGTAATTTTAATAAAGAAGATCAGTCAGCAACATTATACAAAATAAAAATGTAAAATATTAGTGGCATCATGACGAAGAAAGTAAGGTGAGAACCATGAACTAAAAATGCCACCGTGTTCCTGACTCAGCTTTGAATGTGACATACAATAATCACTTTTCATATTTACTTGCAATTACCATTTTGTTCATTCTATTGTTTTACTAATTTCTTTATGATTCTTAATACATACATATTCTCTAATTAGCCACTTTCTCCTGTGTGGAGCTAAAAATGATGTTAGTCTAGTTTTTTTCATGCGAAATGTTTTTTCCAAATTTGTATTTAGATTTCATCAAATTTATTATTGAGATCATGTTGAATGTATAAAGAAAAAAAAGTTGGCGAGTTTAGTAGATGCCGTTCAAAAACTTCTACAATGATAGCATGCATGTGGGTATTAATGAATTTAGAGATTATTATTGAGATCATGTTGAATGTATAAGGAAGCATGAATGATGGTCATAATGATGGTGATTATGATGTATGATTAATGTGTGGGGATTTATGTTGACATGTTAAATAATTAGTGGGACCAGTCCACGTCAGGCCCACATGACGATTTTTTGTCTCTGTTTGGATTACACGGCACGAGTCTCTCCACAGGTAATTGGGGTCCACTTGTACAGCTGGAATTACAAAATAAAAATACGAACGTCTTCTTCTTCTTAATTTGTGTGTAGTTGTGTTCCATGAAAAATAAGATAACTCGATCGCTACATATATATATATATATATATATATATATATATATATATATATATGTAAAGTGTAGACTCTAGACAAATGTATATATTCTTTTCTCATAATTTACTCTTGATTTGTTTTTACATTTTTTATTACTTGGCGGTTTTAAACCTGTTTTTTTTTCTCTATCCGATCGATAATTTAAAATGATAAAAATTAGCGTATTATGCTATTTTTCTTTTGTAAAAAAAAATTCTAGTAAACAAAAAAAAAAAAGATATAATTGCCGATAAACTTTTAGGGAAATTGGACTCAATAACTAAAAAAAAATTATAATCCACTAAATAACTAATTATCCTAAACTCAATGGTTACAATATTGCCACATCTACTATTTTCCTTAAATTTTGAATTATATTTTTTTTTGGTTATTCACCAAATTGACCTAAATTTCTAATATTAGAGTTTTCAATTGATAACTATTAAGATGGTACGTAAAGTTTGTTTTTCGATTTGAATTTTTTACTCGCTTTAAATATATATAGCTATTGAAAAAAAAAAACTATTAAAATAGTATATTGGTATGTGTAGTTTTGTTCTTAGTGTGAATGTGATATCTCTAAATGATACCATTGTTATTTTCTTGGTGGAACTAAAATCAACATTAATGTATGTAAGATATCTATTTTTTTTTTTTAATCGTCTAGATTTTATATTGAAGTTGGCCAATCAAAAACCAAGAAACATAACAAAATCGGATTGTCTTATAACCAGGGAAGATAATAAACTGAAACACAAATTAATGATTGAAAATGGAAAGTCGGATTCAATCGCTTTTTCAAATTCATTCTGATATTAACATGTCAAACTCTTTGAAAGAAAACAAAACAAGTTGATAATTAAAAGAATTTGAATACTATTACCTCTTGACTTTTTCAAAATTACTTGGTCGCGCAGCCACACGTGCAAGCAACCATGTTTCCAACTTGTTTCGTTTCGTTTTACACTTTAATTTTTTCATTACAGTTTATGATTGGCTTAAGTATATACATTTTAATTTTATCCATTTTAAGTTGACCAAAAAATCTCTTTGAAAGCCGTTTACACACATACTGGAGTCGTTATTTTCTAGGGCTGAAATTTGGAGTCCTCTATGTTATACTACGAGGAAGGCACTTTAGTCCAAGAAACGTTTATTTGAATTTTGACTTTCCCTCAAAATTTGTGGAAACTAATTTGACCATCCATTTGTTTTTGTCGTAAATTGTCAAACACTTTGAACTTATCTTATTAAATGTTGTTACCCAAAAATAAAACTTACTCTCTTTTTATCATATTATTTGATGTTTTAAATTTTTATACACAAATTAAAAAATCATTTAATTTTTTTATTTTTTAATATAAAATCATCAATTCTAATATCATTCAACAAGTAAAAATAATCTGCAAACAACCAAAAGAAACAAAAACATAATTAATTTTATATTAAAAATTAAAAATATTATCTAATTTGAGATAAAATATTTTTTTAAATTATCATTTATTATGATACGGAAAGAGTTAAATGTTTCGCTAACTTGATTTTATAGTATGATCAATATTTTCAGTTCCAATTTAATAATTTCAGTTCCAGTTTCTACTTTCTATACATAGCTTTTACCCCTTTTACATGTTTGAAATAACGTGTCTGCAATTATATTAAATTTTATCAACAAAAAAAAAACACTTTTTTGTCTCTTTTTTTATTTTCATTGAACTCGAGGTCTAATCAAATCTCCATATAAAAAAAAATTGAGGATGAGATGGATTTCAAAAAGGGATTTTGAGTGGGCCTTTATTCTTGTGGGCTGAATATGAATAAAGCGAGCGATAAAGAAGATTTGAAAGATTTCTTAAACACTCCACAATCTTCTACAATGACCTCCAAAGTTATTTTATTGAACATTCTCGACCAATACAATACAAACACACACACACACACACACAAAAGCCAAACAAAAAAGGTCTCTCTTTTGTTTTAGAACACTTCAAAAACAACATAATGTGGATGTCAGATTCATCTATATATTTTTCATTTCTTTCACACATTATTAGTGTTTTTTCTCTTTGTCGTGTTGATTCGTATCGCACTTTTTTATTTTCTTGTTTGCACTTTGTTTAGATATGATCTACATTTTACTCAAACATTATCACATGCCATTTTTCAAAAAAAAAAAAAAACATTCTCACATGTCCATAAGTAATAAAGATTTTACATATGAATCATTGCTGCTTAAAACAGTAATTTTTGTTTCTTACAATATAGTTTTCACTCTTTTAAGTATTTTCTTCAAAATTAATACCAATCACAGTTCTAAACAAACAAAAAAATGTATAAAACATGTAAACCTAAACATACGGTTCGGATCTTATCGGGTACAAGTTCTGTTGGCTCTAGAAATTTTATACTCATACATGTATCTATAAGGTTTCGATCGGATAAAAGTTCGGTTCTTACGGTACAGATTCGGATCGAATCACAACTAATTATACCCATAAATACCCAAAAAATTTGGATACATGTTGGTGGACAAGTTCTTTTAGGTTCAATTGTATTTTAAAATATTTTTTTCTAAACTCTACAAAAAATAACTTATAAAATAAAAAATATTTGAAAAAAAAAAATACAAAACATTTGAAATACCAAATCTAAAATTCAAACTAGTTAAAAATGTGAAAAGAATATTTAGACTTGAACATACAGATATTCGAGTCAAGTCAAGTCCTATCGGGTACATGTTTTGTCAGATCTAGAATTTTCTACCTATGCAGATACATATAAGATTTCAGATCGAGTACAAGTTTAGATTTTTTAAATCGGATACAGGTTCGAATATTCATATTTAGTTTTTATGACCTGGACTAAGAACATGTTGATTAGTTAATATCTTCTTCTATTTACATGTTTATTATTCTCAATCGATCCAAAAAATTGAATATCTGATAAACGTTTTGATGCACATGCACCATGTTCAAAATCTTGATCAGACCAAACTTAGATGCAATCGAACCGGATAATTAGACATAACCGGAATCGTTAAGGAAACAACCCAAAAAAAAACTTGAAACATGAGAATCGTTACTGAGAAAAAAATCCAAATGCACAATGGCCTGTAATGTCGGAAATCGAATCAGATTCCTGAGTTTCGGGAAGCTTCCACAAATCTCTGCTTCATTGTTGAGAACACATAATCCTCGTAGCCTCTCTGTTCTTCTTCTTCATCATCGGAACCATCCTGTTCCTCCGCTTCATCGCCGTCCTCGTCCTCGTCCTCTTCTCTGGCTTCGCTCATCTCCTCCTATGTCCTCCATGACAACTCAGGCTGAATCTGGGGCTCCTCAACAATCCGATTCTTCAAAAACGGTGACTTCTCTCCCTTGGAATTCTGACTAAAGTTGAGATATATTTCATTGTGTTTTGGCCTTTTGGGTCTTGAGTCCGTCTGATTCTGGTTGAAATTAGGGTTTGAGTTTCGTATCAATGTCGGTTGATGATGGATTTGCCTCGTTTGATTGAGTGATCCATTGCTTATCAAAACATGGAACTCAGATTTATGCTTTAACTGAAGGTTCTAGACTTGTTACTAGTCAAATGTTGGGGACTTAAAGTTTCATACTTGGGAGTTGAGACCATCAAAAGATAAGAGTGAGAAGCAAAGTCAGATGCTAATTTCTATTAACTGAAATCCATCTGCATTTTGTTTTGCATCTGATGGGTCACTGAAGTTTCTGTTTTTATCAGTTTATTGGTATCTTGATTGATGCTGCTTTGACATGAGCAAGTCTATTCTTCTTTATCCCATTTTAGCAACTATTCGAGCGAAATGCTTCTTTGAATCATTATCGCGATGAGCTTGTGATTAGTTAGATATCTAGTTTTAACCATCGGATTATTTCGGTTCTCTGGTTTTATGGACTGAGTATGTCAATGTTGGTGTGCAGGTGAGGATGGTGATTAAGGGAAGAGTTCAAGGAGTGTGTTACAGGAATTGGACTGTTGAGAATGCGGAGCAGCTCGGGATAAAGGGATGGGTCAGGAACCGCAGGGACGGTTCCGTGGAAGCACTATTCTCTGGACCACAAGAAGCTGTTAATGAGATGCAGCAGAGGTGCCGCCGTGGCCCTCCTGCAGCCATGGTTACTGGATTGGAGGCTTTCCCTTCCACTGAAGAACCAGGAACAACTTTTGAATACAGATCGACCGTCTGATCGATTATCTTTTAACAGAGCGAGAGGGTTCTTTGAATGTTGCAATAATTATGGATGTCTGTATAAGTTGTAACAACGCTAATAAACACACATGCCATGTATATACATAATTATGGATCATTTCCATTTATCAATTTCAGTTGACATTAGTCTTATCAAATCGGAAGCTGAGAACCAGAAGAAGTACAGAAGATTCCACAAGAAACTTTTGTTCCCAGCAGATTCTGAGACAATGTACTTAAAGAAGAAGAACAAGAGATATACTGAAAAAAAAAAGAGAATCATCCTTACAATTCCGTTTCTCCTTGATGCCAATCTATACAGTGTTTATAACAGACACATCTTACGGTTCGTATACCTCATTTTATCTCTGCGCAGTTATTTGGACCAACAGGCTCTCGTAAGCAAGTTGATATCGCCATAACAGCAGCTTCAATGGATGCATCTTCTCCCTAGTTTCAAGACAGTTAAAGGCATTAGAAAAAAAACATTTCAATGTTAATCAAAGATGAAAAGAAAGAGAGAGTGTTCTTCTCCCTTGTTTACCTTCTCTTTCCAGTAAAACATGTTGCCGTATTTCCCAGCTAATCGATTCCAGAAACTACGAGGAACATCCAAATCAACCGTAGCCCCGACATTGAAATTGAGTATGTTCCCTGTTTCATATATCCAGCCACCACTATCAGTTTCCCATTGGATATATATATATACTTGAAGAAATTTAACAATGAGATGTTAGTTACCAAAAGTCGGGTCAGCGACAAACACAATCGTGCTATCGTCTACTTGCCAGAAATCCTTGATTGCTAGTCCTGTTTAAACACACAGAGAAATGTAATGTCATCAAGTAAACCGATGTATGGAGATCAAAGTATTCTGCTTTAATCATACCAGGTGTAACAGGATAGTTTTGAGCCAGGACTCTCAACTTAAACCCTGTGTCTTTCTCAAGATGATCGATTTCTTTAGCAATCCTTCTCTCCTGCAACGAGCAAAGACTATTAAGAAAACTTCCGAGCAGAAATAGCAACAACTCTGAATGGTGCAAGTGCATGGAAGCTGATAAGAGCATAATAGACCTGGCCATTAGAGAGGAAACCAGCAACATCTATGACAGTAGTGAACTCTTTAGGAAGCAACTCTGGTTTGTTAACTCCCACTTTCGCCTCTGCAAATCCCACGCCTGCAACAACATTCCAAGCTAGTTGAGTAATTACAATCAAGTTTCTAACTTTGTCATTGTAAAATCAAAATCAAAATAAGTTACTTTGACAAAACAATGAACAAAAAAAGTAACCTACTTGAGAGTGATAAAGCGAGAGCTCCAGAGAAGACCAAACTGAGAGATTTCGATCGGAAACGGGAAACCCAATTCTCGGCGCCGGAGGGTTTCAAGGATGATGAAATTTCTCCGGCGGAGATGTGATGGCTGAACAAACAAGGAGAGAAGGTTCTACAGAGCATCGCCATTACTCTTCTCCTTCTTCGTCACTGTGCTTTGTTCTGGATAACGTTAATAAATTCGACATTTCGGTACGGAACCAAACCGGTTAAACCGAACCAGAGTTATTTATTTGTACAAAATGGTGAATATTCAGATCAAAATACAAACTACAAACCGATACATATATGGAATAAAATAAGAAAGAGATTAAGAACACAAACCGATATCTTTATTTTTCATATCTGAGATAGCAAATACAAAAGTACAAACAATAATATGGAATCATGGTTGACAAAAAAGATCACTTCCCGGTTTGGAATTCTACTCCAGTTCCATACCATTCAAAAAGGAACAACAAGATATGGAACAAAACTTACCACCATCATATATGAAATAAACATTGTATGGACACAAAAAGGCAGAGACATACGATGATTGTTGGCCTTAACAGTCATTATTCTATAACCATAGTAGGTCCACCATACACCGGGCTTCATGTATAAGCCATTCTCAACCAAACATTCAATGTGTAAGGTGACACAACAATACACTTATAAAACCGCTTCTGTGGATTTATTTTCTTCTCGCAAACTTCACACCAGTAAGTCATACTACTTGTCTCCTCCCGATTCGAAAGAGTGAGCATATGCTTATAACTCACTTTTTGAGGTAAAGTAGCACAAGCGAAACACAAAGCAAAGTCGCACTCAATGCAATTGAATGTTTTATCCGTGGAAGAACGACTTGAAGTACGTCTTGAATCATTGCAAACCTCACATCTTCTTCGCTCTCTTGGTTTAGATGTTAGAAATAAAGGATGCCTATGACTTTCATGGTCTAATGGCTATGAAATTGTGGCGCACTACACATGTACCCTAAAATCACATTGTTTGTTACCACACTTATAGAAGAAACCAGTGCACCACCAAGGACAAGCTGAACATTTAATATTTTCATTGTTGACATCGACATCATCTGTCACTAGAGTGACCAGATGTGGATGTATTGGATTATATATTTTGCGAGAAAGATTTGCACATTTCTTGTGCAGAATGAAATCTTCACATTGCAAACAGTAGTTGAGATTACCGTAATGGATTGGCGTGACGCATGCTTGAAAGAAGTGATTCTCATCGTAATCTCTGCTCGTGTTCTCATCAAGCTTTAAGCGATGATGTTCATGACTGAAAGGTTGTATGATTCCATCGCCTATCCTCACAAACGGCGGCTCAAGTTCTTCTTCAGTTTCTTCTGGCACTCCCTCAAGTTCTATGCCATCCCACACATTGCTTTGTGTGGCACATTTCGAATGAGCCGCAATGAGCATCCATTCTTCTTGCAAGTATAACCCCCATAATCATTGTCGACCTTTCTGCGACAAACACCACAAGACCAACCCCCTCGGTTAAAAGAGATACGATGGGGATGGCGAGATATCCTTATGACACTTGGTAAGCTGAGACACCTTTGATGGGCCACAAAGCCACAAGGGAGACATATATACAAAGGACATGTTGAATCAACCAAGGCACATACGTCGCAAGTTAAGGAAGTTGTTCTTGAAAACAGAGCAAGTTTGTGCCCATGCCATTTGGGATGGTCTATTGATAAGACTGGTGGGTTCTCCACACAAGAAAACGTAATAGCAAAGTCGCAGGCCGAGCAATAGTAAATGACTCCTTCAAGCTCAACAATAACATCTCTTCCCGTCATGGCCTCTGTCACCATACCGGTCCAACAAGGCAAGTTGAAGAGAATGTTTAGGATGAAGAGAGTGTTTCACCTCAACTTGAGCCTGCTTATATTCTTGATGATTCTCGCCATTACAACCGTAGTACAAAAAGGGGTTTCGTAGCAGAAAGCAGTGGTGTCGTAGCTTCTACTCAAGTTCTGACAATTACTAGGGATACAATCCCACTTGTTATTGCTCCTCAAAGGGACTTCTTCATAAACTTTTCCTTCTTCGAATCTTAGTTGTACTTGACGGCATAAGGAAATACGCTCATTCTACATTGAACTTTTTGAGAGGACGAGGGAGAATATCTGATGGATGAGTGATATAAGCTCCGGCTCCGGCTTTAGATCCAATGTTCTTTGAACGAGTGATCTATCTGTAGACTTGTCAAGAGAGAAATTTTGAGTAATGAGTGATATGAGCTCCGAGAGTGGCTCTGGCTGGGAATCCATATCCATGGAGTTGAAGACAGAGACTGTTTGTGTAACGAGTGACA
The DNA here is from genome assembly GCA_964056655.1 of Arabis hirsuta. Classification (NCBI taxonomy): domain Eukaryota; kingdom Viridiplantae; phylum Streptophyta; class Magnoliopsida; order Brassicales; family Brassicaceae; genus Arabis; species Arabis hirsuta. Next base: position 1,342,949 of record OZ053302.1, on the reverse strand, counting down.
TCAACTCTGACTCCGACTTCGGCCGCGAGGCCAAATCCATGGAGCTGACGGCAGATATTATTTGAGTAGTGCGTGATGTGACCGACCCATAAATTGAAGGGATGTCGTAACGCATTAGTTCAACAATGAGTGACATTAGTTTAGCCATGAGTGATAAGAGCTTTGAGTAACGAGTGAGATATGAAATATTTGTGTGTAAGAATATCATGTAACTTTTAGAGTGCTCTCTATATCGATATGTTTCTGAATGCTAGTTTTAATACAAATAATGTAGTAGTGATCGAGGTCGTTGAAGTCTTTCCGTTGACAACTCCTAGTTTGGGCCTCTTTGAACGGTTTCTTTAGCTCAGGTTTTGTTTCTTTGCGGTTCTCGTGCATGGCTTTCAAACTGCCTTGCGCCAACTACTCTTGGAGGAACATTCAACATCGTCATCACTTTGCCTAGCGGCGGACTGAAAACTTTGACGCATTATGATCTCCGTGTTTTTATCTTTTTTTGCCATGGAATCATTTCCATAGGTTTATAACTAATCATTGTAAACCTAAACTGTTTTCATTCTTGAATGAAATATTTACCATTTAGCAAAAAAAAATAATACAAATAATGTATACGTATGAAAATATTAAAACATAAGATCACGACTAAATTTCAAGTTTACAGGCTGTCCGCTATTTTAGATATATTTTACTATTTGAGTTGCTTTATTTATACGAATACTTGCAAAACGAGTATTGGCAATTTCAGCTTGTTCAAAAATAGCTAATTTGCATACTATTTGCTTACTTTTTCAACACTTGTTACTTGATCCGTATTTGCAAAATATTTATTATTATTTGTCTTGATAGATATTGTTTCCTCAAACCGTGGATACGGGACGAATAACAAGTATTTATGTCCACCCTAGATTAGATAACCTGTAGAGAGGCTTTTGGAGATTGAGGTAAACCTCCGCAATGAAGGAAATGGAGATAGAGATGAACAAACTTAGTTAAGCAACAATCTACCTGTGTAATAACTGCATTTGATATGTAATATACCCTTTTGATCTTATTCTAGCAAAATACGTTTTTGAGTAAACTTTCCAAGTAATATATGCATATGAAGACAAACCAAACTACTCACATCTCTAAGGACCAAATGATAGGAGCTATGTTCGACTTGCTTCATATTTATGCAATTCAACACTCAAAATTACTATAATCTGGAAATCTAAATTTTCTCCTAGATTTTGGGTCATAGGAAAAGTTCCAGCAATTGTTCTCTAGTGACTCTATATGATTTTAATTCCAGCAATTGTTCTCTAGTCTATATGCACCTCTAAGCACACATCTATCCACATCCGTACCATATCCTACATATACATCGATACAAGCATAGATATTTTCATGCCCTACACATACCACCTATACAAGGATTCATACGCTATATCACCTATATAGACAATTAATTTAAACTGACTTCAAGCATAAAAACTGACCACTGTCATATTCTAACCAACCTATCATATTGCGACCAAATGACTCATTCTAACCAACATACTAACTAACCAAGCAATCTAAATCTTCATCTATCATTTGGCGAAAACTTTGATTGCCAAATTAAAGAACTTGAGAGTGATTATTGGCATATATGGTACGAAGACAAACCAAACTACTAGCATCGCTAACGATCAAATGACTCAGCAAATGACAGGAGCCATGTTCGATTAGTTTTCATAGTTATGCAATTCAACACTCAAAGTTACTTTAATCCGGCAATCTAGTCTACATGCATCCCTATACATACACCTATACAAGCAGGGATTCATACGCTACACCACCTATACATCCACTATCCAAACGCTACACTAACGTATACAAAAATAATACATCCTACACATAGATAGAATTATTTAAACTGACCTCAATCATAAACACTCTACAAGTTCGGAATACTGCATTAGAGCTTTTATATGTCCTTCTTCCTCATCGTTTACTCCGAAACTTTATCGAGAATACAGAGGCCACAAAACCTACAATATGAGAATGCATATATTAATTTCATATCAAAGAAGCAACAAAACCCTAAAACAAACCTCACCTTTTTTTTCTCCTTTTTGTAATTCATTAACCAAACGCAAAAAACGATTTCTACCAAAAAAAATACATTTAAACCAACCACAAAGTAGAAGGAAAGAGATGATTTTATACCTCTTAGTGGTGTTCAAAAGCTTAAAAACACACACCGAAAGGAGCTTGCAGATGTATCTCTGTTTCTGACACGAATGTTGGAAGAAGTCAATGCGAGAAGTGAGGAGCTGAAGAGAAGAACGAGTCTTGTGTTGTTTTTGGTTTTCAAATAAAGACCTGTTATTTCGGTCAAAGTAGTTGCAGGAGAAGATTTGTTTCTCTGCAATATTTTAGGAGTTTTTGTTGCTGTAAAGGCTATAAAAAGCCATCGTATTCTCATTGAATAAAACACAAGAGTTTTCAGCATTTATACAAACGAGCATTTGATTATTACAACGAACACGAACATAAAAAACAGAGTTACACAGAAAAGAGTTTGCAGATTTATGATTTAAACTAAGTAACCAACCAAAAGTTAAAAGGAAAGAGATAATATTTATACCTTTTAGTGGTGTTGAGAAAACGTCGAGATTTGAGTTTCATGAATCATGAATCTCCGATCATCTTTGGCCAACATATCTCTGTTTCTAAATCATAAAACCGACACGAACACGAACTCAAACAAAAATATAATAAAAAACAGAGTTAAACACCGAAAGAAGTAGGCAGATTAACTAGTTGTTCTTGTTCTTGTTTTTATAGCTTGAAAAGTTTAACGTCGGTTTAAAATATTACCGTTGTGGTAAATTATAGCCGTTATTCAAAACGCAACTTGTTAATTGGGCTTTAGTTATATGGGTTAAGTTTTCCAAAACTATATATCAAACAGTTTCCACAATAGTTATGGGCCTATTAGCTAATCTTTATTTGTTGATGTTAATAAACGGCATACATTTGAAGACACATGGTATAACAAAGTTCAAAATAGGTTTTTGAGAAAACTTTCTGTGGAAATATCTCATAACAATATTGGACAAATCAGTATATGACTTAGAAGTAATACAACATAATACGAATTCATTTATATTTCGTACAATAAGCACAATGACCATATACAATAAGCAGAACAACATATCTCTCCATCATGAAGCTGGAAAACTACTTTGTATGGACAACGAATGTTACATCTGGTTCTGGAGCAAATAGGTCGAGACATATGATGATTGTTGGGCAGAATACTTACCTTAACGCCATCATCGATATACGATGAACCGGGCTTCATGTATAAGTCCCTCCCAATCAAACATCTAATGTGTAGGGTGACACAACAATACTCATCACACTTATAAAACCTCTCCTTCGGATTTATTGTTCCCTCGCAAGCTTCACACCAATAAGTTATGGTACTCGTCTCCTCTCCATAAGAAAGAGTGAGCATATGCTTATCATGCTTATACCTCAACTGATGAGGTAAAGTAGCACATTGAAAACACAAACTAAAATCGCAATCAATGCAATTGAGTGTCTTTCCGGGATAACTTTTGAAGTCATTGCAAATCCCACATTTTCTTCCTCCCTCTCCGGGTTTGGATGTTAGGAATAAAGGATGATGCATATGGCTTTCATGGACTAATGGCTCTGAAATTGTGGCGCACTGCACATCTAGCTTAAAATGACATCCTTCTTTACCGCACTTATAAAAGAAACCAGTTTTGCAAATCCTAAAACAAGCTGAACATTTACCCTTATCATAGTCCATAACACCGTCATATCCTCCCACTAGAGTGACTAGATGTGGATGTATCGGGTGATGTATTTTGCGAGAAAGATTTGCACATGTTTCATGCAGTATGTAATCACATTGCATACAAGAGTAGAAGTTACCGAAATAGATTGGTGTGGTGCATGCTTGACACAGCTTATCCTCGTCGTAATCTCTACTCGTATCCTCATCAAGCCTCAAATGATGATGTTCATGACTGAAATGTTGTATGATTCCATCGCTTATCCTCACAAACGGCTCAAGTACGTCTTCTATTTCTTCTGGCACTCCCTCAAGGTCTATGCCATCCCACACGTTTTTCTGCGTCGCACATTTCGAATGAACCGCATAAGAACAACCGTCCTTGATGCAAGAATAACCCCCGTAATTATTGTCGATCTTTCGACGACAAACACCACAAGTCAAATCTCCTTGGTCAAAAGAATGGGTAAAAGAGATACGATGTAGATGGCGAGATATCCTTATGACATGTGGCAAGCTGAGACACCTTTGATGGACAATGAAGTCACAAGGGAGACATATGTAGATAGGAGAGCTTGAATCTACCAAGGCACACATATCGCAAGTTAAGGAAACTTGTCTTGGAAAGTGAGCAAGTGTATGCTCGTGCCACTTGGGATGGTATAAGACTGGTGGTTTCTCCAAACAAGCTATATTCATAGCAAAATCGCAAACCGAGCAATAATAAAAGCAACTTTCGACAACTTCATCACAGCAATAGCATTTCCTCTTTGATGAATCCCTGTGCTGCAAGGCAAGCTGAAGAGGATGTTTTGGATGAATAGGGTGCCTGATCTCAACCGGAGCTTTTTTAAAATTCTCATGGTTCTCGCCTTTGCAGCCTCTGCAGAGAAAATGGGTATCATCTACTCCTGTTGAACTGAATTTCTCCCATTTGTGAGGGATACAGTCCCACTTATTATAGTTGGTCCACTTGATTTTCCATCTCAGGGATACACTCACACTTCTGTTTCTTTCTGTTTTGAATTCCACTTCAAGTTGAGGGCATAAGCAAAGAAGCTTTTTCCACTCTAAATTCATATGGATGACGAGGGAGCATATTTGATGAATGAGTGACATGAGCTCCGGCTCCGGTTCGAAGCACAAGTCTTCAACTGAATTAGGCTTTGGCCGGAGACTCAATTTTTGGTCTACGAGTGACATGAGCTCCGAGAACGGCTTTGGGTGGGAATCCAAATCCATAGAGCTGAAGACGGATATTGTCTGAGAAATGAGTGATATGAACTCCGTGTCCAGCTTCGGCTGAGAATCCATATCCATTGATCTGACCAGAGAGATGATCTGACAAGTGAGTACTAACATCGCTGATCTCCGCCAATCACTAGTAAGATCAAAAGAATCAGGTTTGGGGTAGAGAGCGATTAGTCGATAAATGAGAGAGCTGAGTTTGGACTCCGAATCTAAATCCATAGAGTTGAGTCTCGACTCCGGCTCCGAGTTTGCCGAGATAGAGATTAGCTGAAAATTTGAGTGATAATGAGAGATTTTGAGTGAACTTTCAGTGCTTTGCTCTCTATATCAAAGATATGCGGATCTTGCTTCATCGGATAGTAATCCTAAACACTCCTCAAAACAAACTACTTTATTTAAAACAAATTACTTTATTTATTTATTTTTAATAGGAAATGTAGTTAAATTCAAAAAGTTGCCTTTAATGACTTTCACTGATGGAGGCAAGATCGGCCTATGTAATTTTCATATTTTCCACCAAAACAAACTATTGAAGAAACGTTTTTTGTTTTTTGTTTTTTACCAACTCGTTGAACGAGCAGCTTTGAATTTTTGAGCATCATGAAGACAAAACTTGGTGCTCTCCACATTGGTGTGTGTTTACTATGTTCTCATTGAGAACTTCTCAAGCATTTTTTCTATTTTCTAGTTGCTTGCGGATCTTGCTTATTATATGCAAAAGTTGAAAACTTGAAGAAGCAGTACAATATTTACGAATTACAAGTCGTCCAAACGCAAAGTCAATGATAGATTTAGAGATAAAAGACAACATTACAATTTGCTAATTAAAAATCAACATCATCTTTTCATAAAACAACCTTTTTTACATTCAAAACAAAATATCAAAGTAGTCAGAGACTTATTGATGCAATTGTGGAAATTACTTCCGTAGTGTGTGGATCTTAAATTATTGATGCAATTATTTAAGTTATTGAAGACTAAACTAAGTGCTCTCCATAACTGTTCTCACGCATTTTTCTTCTTTTGATTTCTATATTACTTCCGTAGTGTGTGGATCTTGTCTTAGTCTCTTGGTAAAATATACATATTCTAAGATGATTTAAATCGAAATCACGAGACCATCTCATCTTCACATGTTCTACATAAACAAAACAAAATTATTGAATTTGAGTTTTGATGGCATATCGTGTACAATCGAATTTTAAATACTAGCAAGTGCAATGAAAGCACACACACAAAGAACTCGTAAAATATAAACATCATCATTTAACAACGAAAGGATCTTTTTACTTGAAAACAAAGTATGAACTTGGGCCGAGTTAGAGAAACCTTCTTAATTAAGACAAGTTTAAGAATCACTAATTGATGCAAACCAAAAGTACTTGTGGAAGTGGAACATCTCATATCAATGTTTTACTAACGGCAAGGTGAAAATATATCATATCATTGATCATAAACACTGACGCAAAGCAGAGAGTTCAAGAGCCATCAAAGCTTCACTCTCGGAACATTTCCAAAACACATATATTCACTATTACTTGCACATGATTAAGCTGAATTGGACCAAATCTAACTAGAAGAAGTCTCCATAAGACCCCTACCTGTAACACAGGCTAAACAAAGTACTAATAAAGAACCAAATTGATCCTTTAACTGAGACATCAATGTTGAACTCATGCAACAAAAATTCCTTATGAATCCATGGACATATGAATCTATGAACAATCTCAGTCAATAGAAAACATGACTGAGAAAAATATTGTGTTCCCTATACAAAGTTGCAGCAGATTCGCAACGAGAAATGTACTGAGAAAGTGTACCAGTCTTACAATTCTGTTTCTCCCTGATGCCCAATCTATACAGTGTTTTATAATATATGCATTAACATTTACGGTTCATATACCTCATTTGATCACTGCGCAGTTATTTGGACCAACAGGTTCTCGTAAGCAACTTGATATCCCCATCACTGCTGCAGCTTCAATGCATCCATCTTCGCCCTGGTTTCAGGATATTTTGTTAACAGTTAAAGGCATAAGAAACCGAGAGATTTCGACCTGAAACGTTAATCCCAGTTCTCGGCGCATTAAGGGATGATGAAATTTTTCCGGCGATGTGTTTGGATTATAAGCCGGGATGGTAAGTTTTCTCAGTAATAAATAAAAACATATTAAATAATCAATAATCAAAGCAAAATACACCTCGGGTAAAAATTTATATACAACAACCGAAAACAAATAAAAAAAAAAATTCTTACAACAAGAGCAATGTCCATCAAGCTATCTCCATCTGTTCAACTCACCTATTTCATTTCTCGCAGGAATACAAAACGTGGAACAAAATGGTGATGCATACCATCGGAGAATTATTTTGTGTGGACAACGCTTCACACATCCGGAGCAAACAGGTCGAGACATCTTGTTAAACACTACATCGCACATTACAGAGTGGTAGTAGAATGATGACCCGGGAATCATGTATAAGTCCTTCCCCAACAAACATGTAATGTGTAGGGTGACACAACAATACTCATCACACACATAAAACCGTTCTTTAGGATTTACTTTTCCCTCGCAGACTTCACACCAATACACCATGGTACTTGTCTCTTCTCCATAAGAAAGAGTGAGTTTATGTTTATCATGCTTATACCTCACCTTTTGAGGCAAAATAGCACACCCAAAACACAAAGCAAAATCGCACTCAATGCAGTTGAATGTCTCTGCATTAGTTTCATGTAAGTCTTTGCAAACCTTACATATTTTTTGTTCTCCTGGTTTGGATGTTAGGAATAAAGGATGGATATGACTTCCATGGACTAATGGCTCATCAATTGTGGCGCAATCCACGTGTAACTTAAAAGGACATCCTTCTTCAGAGCACTTATAGAAGAAACCCGCCGTGCACAACCAAGGACAAGCAAAACATAAATTCGCATTTTCTACTACAACACCGTTGTACCCTCCCACTAAATTGAGCTTATGTGGATGTATCGGGTGGTGCATTTTGCGAGAAAGATTTGCACATTTCTCGTGTAGAATGAAATCATCACATTGCAAACAGAAGTAGAAGTTACCGAAATAGATTGGCGTGGTGCATGCTTGACACAATTTCTTTTCGTCGTAATCTCGGTGAATGTTCTCATCGAGTCTCAAATGATGTTGTTGATGACTGAAATGTTGTATGACTCCATTGCTAATCGTCACATATGGCTCAAGTATTTCTTCTTCAATTTCTTCTGGCACTCCCTCAAGGTCTATGCCATCCCACACATTTCTCTGTGTGGCACATCTTGAATGAGCCGCATATAAACACCCGTCCTTGATACAAGAATAACCCCCATAATCGTTGTCGATCTTTCTGCGACAAACACCACAAAGCCAATCTCCTTTTTTAAAGGAAAAGGTGAAAGAGATACGATGGGGATGACGAGATATTCGTATGACACCTGGTAAGCTCATGCAACTTTGATGAACCACAAAGCCACAAGGGGGACATATATAGAAAGCATTCCTTGAATGTGCCAAGGCACATATGTCGCAAGTTAAGGAACCCTGATTTGAAAACAGAGCAATTGGATGCTCATGCCATTTGGGATGGTCTATAGATAAGACTGGTCGTTTCTCCACACAAGCTATATCCATAGCAAAATCGCAAGCTGAGCAATTATAGAATACCATTTCGAGAGTTTTATCACAGCAATAGCATTCTCTGGTTGTAGCACCCCAATCTAACAACACAAGCTGAAGATTATGTTTTGGATGAAGAGGGTGTTTGGCTTCGCGTGGAGCCTGCTCGTGTTTTTGATGCTTCTCGCCATTGCAACGTTGGCATAGAAAATGGGTAGCATATTGTCCTTTTAACGTGAAAGTTTCCCAGGCGCGAGGGAGACAGCCCCACTTGTTATTGCTGCTCAATGAGACTTCTTTCTTCACACAAAATTTTCCTTCTTCCAAACTTACTATGACTTGAGGGAATAAGGAAATAAGCTTCCCCCAAATTGCATGCCTAGAGGTGACGAGAGACAATATTTGAATGATGAGAGATACGAGCTCCGACTCCGGCTCCGGCTCAAGGTTCAATGTTTCAACGAGGTCCTCCCAGATCAGATCCGAACCCACAAATGCAGTGTCTACGAGTGGAGTAATGAATGATATGAGCTCCGACAGTGGTTTTGGCGGGGAATCCAAATCCATTGAGTTGAAAAGAGAGATTATCTGAGTAGTGAGTGACATGAACTCCGTCTTTGGCTTGGGCTGCGAATCCAAATCCATTGACCTGGCGACAGAGATTATTTGAGCAATGCCTAATATGAACTTCGAATTTGAATCTAAATCTGAATCTGAATCTGATTCCGAACCTCTCTCGTCGAAAAACAATAGTCGAGAAATGAGTGAAATGAGCTTCGACTCTGCCTCCGAATCTGAATCCATAGAGTTGCCGAGAGAGAGTATTTGAGAAATGAGTGGTATGAGAGATTTTGAGTATGACTGAATGAAATTAAATTGTATGTTTCCGAATGCTAATTGGAATACATATATATATATGAAAAATAGTTTGTTTAGAAAACAATTAGAATGAATGTAATTACAATTTATATATTCTAGTTTGTAGACTAATTAATTTAGCTCATATTTTTAATTATTGATGGGTTAGGTGAGCCTATGCAACTTGCACATTTTCTTCATAAACAAACCCCAACGAAAATCATTGAATGATCTTATCTCAGCTTTTGACTATTGATGTCGTGTTGTACAATAAATTTTATAATGTTACTTTTTTCTATTTAAGTTTTTTTTTTTATAAATTCTATCGGTGGTCCGGTCAATCTTGGTAAGAACACACCAAAATATTACAGAGTGAACTTCTTTCCGAGAGACTATCACACTATCTAATCCAAATTTAGAGTGCTTTCTGACTAGTGTCAGGGTAGTCAAACCGCCAGCATTTTTTATTACCAGGTAAACTAATTGGGTCAAAACCCAACTGACCGACTTCCAAACAAAATGTTTTTAACAGCGAGTGAAGAGAATAGAACCCGGGTTATGGGATTTTCACCAACAAAATGTTGTTAACAACAATGCAATTGATCTCTAAATCTTATATTTTTTAATTATTCCATATAAATAAAAATCATTTTTGTTTAACAAAATATGAATAAATGTAAAAGACATTAACTATAAAAAAAATAAAGAAACAACAGACATTTGAAAAACAAAAGAAGAAAAAGGTATAGTATTTGATTTATGTCGTATGAAAAAATTATTAAATATGAAGTTTTATTCAAAATTCATGTGAAAAAATGATTTAAATTTATTTTTTATCAAATAACGGGCTCAATCTTTTAAGAGATGAATTTCAAAATTTTAGAATAGATTGTACATTTTAATATATTAAATTATTATGTATTTGATTGGACATGTTTATGTATATGAAATAATAAAATAGTAAAACTAAATTTCCAAAAAATCTTATTATTAACAAAAACAATATTGTTGAAAAAATTAACAAAAATATCAAATCAAAATCAAAACAAATACATATTTTTTACATTTTCAAAGTGTAAAATTAAGAGAAATTTTGAAAAATGCTACTTATTCAAAATTATTTACTTATTATATGATTTATGTGTGGGTTAACTATGTTGTATTAGATTTTTATTTTGAAGGTTTATGGGTTTTGAAGGGTCAAAACATTTATAAGTATTTAGAATTTTAAGATTCATAATTAGTGGCAATTTTGCAAATGGACAATCTATAATGGTATTTTGCAAATATACACATCAAAATGAAATTTTTGCAATTGTCCCTAAAATTAAACAAAATTATAAATATATTATCCGCGTATGTACGCAGACGAGTCATTTAGTTTTAGTTTATTTCATCACAAACATAAATATCATAGAGTAATTAATATAATAGAATGAGTGAAGAAAAAGTTATGAGAGAAAGAAGAAAAAAAAATGACAGATCTTGTTCAACAAAAACTTTTTTTTGACAATTTATAATTAAATGTAATTTGGGAATATGCATGAAAAAAGTGGCATGTTTATAAAAATTAAAAAAATGGTATTTTTGTAAAACGTACATGTGACATTTTACATAATTTCTCCCAAAAAAAAATACGTAATAAGCTTAGGTCAAGTTTCTTTTATTAATGAGGGTTGTTAGAAAGCAACCTTGACAATTTCTTTGGAAACAAAATTATTAAATGATCAGCTTTTGATGCCCTGGTGTTAAATAGAAACTTAAATACTAGCAAGTAGCAGTGGAATAAAAATACACAAAGAAGTCGTTAAAAATGAATATCTTTTTTGACTAACAACTTTGACGATATTTATAAATGAAAATTTGGAAGAAGTTATGATTAACGAAATGATATTTTACTTTAAAACAAAAAATATGAAAGTGGGCCGAGTCAGAGGAACCTTCCGAAGACAAGTTCAGGAATCACTGACGGAGGGGGAAAGTAGTCGTGGAAACATCTCATAACATTGAAAAAGATAAATGTTTGATCTACCAGTAAAGAGGCACAAGGCTTGGATTGAGTATACAAACTCAAAGGTTACAGTCACTCTCACGCCAGAAAATCGCCTTCGATTGTACACTGGTTGCTAGTGCCATTGGCCATGGCATTAAACATCACGACATTTGAAGTTGGACCTTCCAGAACAGTGCCAAGAACACCTGAACTGGTTCTTTTCGGTTCTGCTTTTACTATTTGACTCAGAGAGTGGTACATGGAGTGACTAAAAAAGCCAAATCTGTCATTTACTGTAATGTATTTTCATAGTAGTAAGCCAAATCTATCCTGCGGGCACTTATGCATTTGATGTTATGTTGATCTTTCATTAACCTAAACAGAGACTCTGACATCCAGAAAACTTCACAAGACTCTTTCAAGCACAAATTGATTAAAAGCAGAGTACTTCTTTGAGTAAAATTTCAATGTAAATATCTCAATAACGTTGGACAGATCAGAGTATTTGATTACTAAGCAGTAAGATAAAAATTAAAACTTCATTTCGATCTCCGGAGGGAACAACCGGCCACGGTGATTGAATATCATGAAATCTGAGTTATCTGGTAAAGACACCGCCCTGCAAACGTTTTGAAACAACCAGTTAACAGAAGATATTCACTTCTCTCACTAAGATCCAATTTCGGAACCACAAATGTATAGGAAGATAGGCGAGAGGTCATGACATAGAAGGAACAATCCTGGTTCACCTAAGGATGTCTAAAATTCCTAAGGTGTGTGAAGGTATGCTCAAGGTAAGATTCAGTTAGTGAGCGTAGTTGTACAAGCATGCCTGATTCTGACTGCGAGACTGACTGGTTGAATGTTCTTGTTAACCACAGCTGTAATCGGAACAAATCTAAAGTCTAAACTAGCAGATGTCTCCATAACTACTAACGTCAGAGTGTTCCGCTTTCTAGACACCTTTAGCTCTATTCCAAACTAAACAAAGTACTAGTAAAGAAACAGCAATCTATGGACATCTCTAGAACACAAATTCCTCATGAATGTACGGACATTCTGAGTCAATGGCAGTAATATTAAATATACAATCACATAATTCAGATTGCTAAACAATGATACACAACAGAATTCAAGTATGTACTTCACTATAACTTGCAAATGGCCATGATTAAGCTGAAAAACGTAGTAATTGGACCAAATCTCACTAGACGACGTCTCTATAAAAGCCATAGCTCTATTCCAAACTCAAAAAATACTAATACAGAAAGAAGAAAAAATCATCCTTTGACTGGGACATCAATGTTAAGACTCTCAGTACATCTCTAGAACACGAATTCCTTACGAATCCATGAACATTCTCATTCAATAGCAAAAATAATCACTAGAAAACATGATTTCAGATTGATTAACACTGACGCAAAACAGAGAGATTACAAGAGAATCATAATCACAAACCTGTTTTCATCAGAGTCCGGATGGATCGAGAGAAATTTCCCAGGGAAAGTCAAAGCAGCCCACATACACAGAGCCAATCCAATGATCAACTCCAAAACAACCTTAAGAATTCCCAATCAAAACACATATCAAAACATATACCCGGTAATAAAATTCCACGAAAATTGAAGAAAAGAGAAACCTTTTATCATCATCTACTCACATTCATCGGTGGTCCAGAAAACTCTTCCTCAGTGATCTTTAACAATCCTCTATCTGAAACAAAGAAGAAAAACCCACATCAAGATATCTCCAAAACCAAAGTAGATCTGAATCTATTGGAACTAGAACTGGATTCGGACAAGGGGAACATACATTGAATTGTTGAATATGCGGCGTGGGAAAGAATCAGGACACCGAGAACTCCAATCACAAACCCTAAATTCATGTCTTTTGTTTGATGGTGATTCTCTTTTCCTGTCTCTGAGATTGGTCCCGATCTGGTTTTTTTTGTCGTCGAGGATTCTCCGCCGATAACTAACTAAAGTAGAATAGAAGAAGACGATCGATCACTCGAGTTTTAAAAACGGCAGGTAGTTGTACTACGAAAAATCTCAAAATAACAAACGGCGAAACGTCTAATACCCGAAGAGACCAAGAAACGACGCGTAGTTCTATGTCCTCATTGAGATGTTTGAGAATTTAGAATATCTTCGTTAGGTCTGGGCGCAGATCGGATATCCTGAAAAAATACAGTATTTGTGATCGATTTATTTTGTACGGATATTTAATTTTCTGATTTGCTTTGCTTTGAAAAATTTCGAATATTCGGGATGACGGATATCCGGACTTTTTCCGGATATTTGCGGATATCCGGATCTTTACGGATATCTATTTTAAACAAAAAAAAATTAAAACACCATAATATTTTTTTTTTTTAAAGTTTTAATATAAAATTTAAACTAATTAATCAATAAATATATGAAAAATAAAAGATTAAAATGGTGAAAAATAAGATATATATTTTCTATTTAAGAAATATATTTCAAATAAGTTAGTAACTATATTTTACTATAAATATATTCGCCAAATATATTTAAAAGTAAAAAAAAATGTAAATATACGTTACAAATCTACCATATTATATGTATATATTAGTAATATACGGATTGGATCGGATATTCAGATTTTTAATATTAGTATTTGTGATTTGTTTCAATTTTGACGGATACTAAATTTTACTATTTGCTTCGTTTTGATTCAAAACAGATATCCGTATTTTTCGGATCCGATCGAAACGAATACCGAATCGAATCGAATTTAACGGATAATTTGCCTAACCCTAATCTTCATTGAGTAATTTCTAAAGATATTTCCATAGCTCGCAGTATTCGAGATAGTGACAACAAACGATTTTTATTTTTATTAGACTAGATTAAGTAATTTAAATGAGGTATTAAATATCAAAATATCAAATTGATTAGATATTTATATGCACAACAATAATTATATGAGATTAATGAACTTTGAATTATATTAGAGGATTCAGTTTATTATACACTAAAAACAAAAAAAAATTAATATACAAAGGCAGTGATTACTTTTTCTTTTCTTTGGGAGTAATATATCAAAATTTTGTAAACTTTACATTTTAGACCAAAGAAAATAAATTATTAGCATATTAAAAAAAAAACTATTATAAACTACTAATATGAAGTGAGATATAAGTATTATTTATATGTGTATGTATATCATATATATGTGTGTATATATTCTATATAGAGAAAGACGAGAGAGAGGTAAGAAAAACGAGACATAAAAATCTTCTTCTTATTCCTTCCTCTTTAACATTACAAGCATCATATATATAGTGGTTATTAAGTCGGCCAAACATCAACTCAAGGAGCAGTACCTATTATTATATAGTATTACTAGATAAGCATTATCTAGAACAGAATGGATAATTATTTATTTATAATACTCCCCCTTAATTATCCATTTATGTTTGGATATTTTTATACTGCCTCGTTAAAAACCTTATCATGGAAAAACCCAATGGGACAAAAACCATGACAAGGAAAAAAGAGTGCAGTCTCCCCCTAGAAAAAATATATATATATATATAATCTTTTCTTTAGAGGTCTCGTAGATGGTGCATTCCGATACTCTGAACATGTTTCCGGAATGTTGTAGTCGGAAGCGCCTTTGTGAATAAATCTGCTACGTTGTCACTTGAACGAATATATTGAACATCAATCTCTTTCTTCTCTTCGAGTTCCCGAGTGTAAGAGAAAAATCTTGGAGGAATATGTTTCGTCCTATCGCTCTTGATGTAGC
Source organism: Arabis hirsuta (assembly GCA_964056655.1). Classification (NCBI taxonomy): domain Eukaryota; kingdom Viridiplantae; phylum Streptophyta; class Magnoliopsida; order Brassicales; family Brassicaceae; genus Arabis; species Arabis hirsuta. The sequence continues at coordinate 1,327,651 of OZ053302.1, read as the reverse complement.
CTTCTTTGATTTGGACAACACATGCAGAATTATCTTCAAATATAATTGTCGGTTCTTTGTTGATGGTTATTCCGCTTGCTTCTTGAATATGTTGAGTCATTGATCTGAGCCATACACACTCTCTGCATGCTTCATGAAGTGCAATGATTTCGGCATGATTCGAAGAAGTAGCTACCAAAGTCTGTTTCTGGGACCGCCATGAGATTGCAGTTCCACTGATTGTAAAAACGTACCCAGTTTGCGAACGAGCTTTATGCGGATCAGATAAATAACCTGCATCTGCAAAACCAACAAGACCAACCTCGGGGTTTCTTGAATAAAATAATCCAAAATCAATCGTACCTTGAAGGTAACGGAATATGTGTTTTATTCCGTTCCAATGTCTACGAGTAGGAGATGAACTGTATCTTGCAAGTAGATTAGTAGCAAAAGCTATATCTGGTCGAGTACAATTAGCAAGATACATAAGTCCACCAATAGCGCTCATATAAGGTACTTCTGGACCTAATATTTTCTCGCCATTTTCACAAGGTCGAAATGGATCCTTGAAAACATCAAGCGATCTATTAACCATTGGAGTACTCAAAGGAGTCGCTTTATCCATATTAAAGCGTTTTAACACTCTTTTGGTGTAATTTGATTGATGCACAAAAATTCCATTTTTGAGATGTTCAATTTGAAGCCCTAGACAAAATTTTGTCTTTCCAAGATCTTTCATTTCAAACTCCTCTTTCATATGAGTTCTTGCATCATCAATTTCCTTTTGAGTTCCAATTATGTTCAGGTCATCTACGTATACTGCAATGATCACAAAACCTGATGAGGATTTCTTAATAAACACGCAAGGGCATATCGCATTGTTAATGTATCCTTTACTTAACAAATATTCACTTAAGCGATTATACCACATGCGTCCGGATTGCTTTAATCCATAGAGTGATCGTTGTAATTTGACCGAACATATTTCCTTAGATGATACTTTTGATCCTTCTGGGATCTTTAATCCTTCTGGGATTTTCATGTATATATCTGTATCAAGTGATCCATAAAGATATGCAGTCACAACATCCATTAGGTACATTTCTAAATTCATAGATGCCGCCAAACTCATTAAGTACCTAAATGTGATTGCATCCATAACCGGAGAATATGTCTCTTCATAATCAATTCCCGGTCTTTGAGAAAAACCTTGTGCCACAAGCCGGGCTTTATATCTTGTGACTTCGTTCTTCTCATTTCTTTTTCGCACAAAGACCCACTTATATCCGACTGGGATTACATCTTTTGGTGTAACGACTATAGGTCCAAAAACATCTCTTTTATTAAGAGAGTCTAATTCATTTCTCATGGCCATTTGCCATTTTTCCCAATTAGATCTTTCGTGGCATTCTGATACAGACTTTGGGTCTGGATCATCTTGATCAATTTCTTTAGATACAGAGAAAGAGAATATTCCATCCGTATCATCGATTTCATCTCTAACCCATATTTTCCCATTTTGGGCATAATTAATGGAAATCTCATATGTTTCTGTATCATACTCATTTTCTTCCTCTGGTTCTTCTGGAACCCTTTCATACATATCTTCTGGATGTTTTTCTTTATATGGTTCCTCTAGAACCTTCTCATTTTGTTCTCCCAATTTCTTTTTCTTTCGAGGATTTTTATCCTTTGAGCCCATCGGCCTCCCCCTCTTTAATTGAACCTTAGGTTCATTCGCTTTGTTTCCATCGATTTGTTCTTCTGGAACATTGATTCTTGATGGAACATTTGCAGCTGGTATATATGATTTTGTCACCCTTTTTGTATTTGTGAACGCATCAGGTAACTGGTTTGCCAAATTTTGCAAGTGTACAATTTTCTGAACTTCCAACTCGCGTTGTTTTGTAGGGGGATCAAGATGTACTAAAGATGGTGCACACCAAGTAATATCTTTTGGAATTCTTTTAATTCCTCCCCCTAACGCCGGAAATTCATCTTCATTAAAATGGCAATCGGCAAAACGTGCCATAAACATATCACCAGTTTTTGGTTCAAGATATCGAATTATACTTGGGGACATATACCCGACATATATCCCAAGTCTCCTTTGAGGTCCCATTTTTGTTCTTTGTGGCGGAGCTATAGGGACATAAACCGCACATCCAAAAACACGAAGATGGGATATATTGGGTTCTTGGCCAGATGTTAATTGTAATGGGGAATATTTATTATATGCACTTGGTCTAATCTGGACCAATGCCGCAGCATGCAATATAGCATGTCCCCATACATGAATTGGGAGATTTGTTCTCAAGATTAATGGCCTTGCAATGAGTTGCAACCGTTTAATTAAACTTTCGGCCATGCCATTTTGTGTATGAACATGGGGAACTGGGTGTTCAACATCAATCCCCATTGCCATACAATAATTATTGAAAGCTTGTGAAGTGAATTCACCGGCGTTATCAAGCCTAACTTTCTTTATGGCATAATCAGAAAATTGTGCTCTTAATCTGATTATTTGGGTAATGAATTTTGCGAAAGCCGTATTCTGTGTTGTCAACAGACACACGTGTGACCATCTACTCGATGCATCAATTAATACCATAAAATAGCGAAACGGCCCGCATGGTGGATGTATAGGTCCACATATATCACCATGTATTCTCTCTAAGAATACTGGATTTTCATTCCCAACTTTAGCCGGTGATGGCCGAGTTATTAGTTTTCCTTGAGAACATGCGGAACATGAAAAATCTCTAGATTGAAAAATCTTTTGGTTTTTCAATGGATGTCCGCTAGAATTTTGCACAATTCTTCGCATCATGACAGATCCTGAATGTCCTAGCCTTTCATGCCATATTTTAAATATATTAGTAAACTGCTGGTTTACTACAGCATAGGACTCAGTCATATATATCTTTGTGCAATATAATCCAGAAGACATCATTGGTAATTCTTCCAATATATGCTTCTTTTCTGATGTAATACAAAGATATTCAATGCCATTCTTATTCTTAGTCTCGATATGATATCCATTTCTCCGGATATCTTTGAAACTTAATAAATTTCTGTATGAACTGGGGGAATATAATGTATCATTTATCTCAAACTTTGTTCCCCTTGGCATTGAAAACCTAGTTTTTCCTGAGCCCATAATAATATTTGCATTACCAGATACAGTACTCACGCTTCCGGCGGAGTCTTTTAAATTAAGAACGGAGAAATACTTTTTATCTTTAAGTATTGTGTGCGTTGTCGCACTATCTGCCAGACATGTATCTCCGTCCATGATCTTAAGTTCTGACATTGTCTGGTATAACAATATTAATCAGAATTGCATTAATAAAAAGAAACGAAATGTTATGTAACCTGAGGTTAGAAAATTATTTGAAAAATATTTTACAAAAACTATTTTACAAAATTATTTTAAAAATATTTTACAAACTTATTTTAACAAAATAGTATAGAACCTATTTTACAAAATTGTTTTAACATCATACTGTAAAATAAAAGCATATTATACAAAGTACATAACAATACTAATATCATGTCTTATAGATTTAGTTATCATTTCTTTCTGTTGATACTTCAGGATCAACAAGAAAATCAGCAACATCGAAATGAGCATCATCATTGAGACCGTTAAAGGAAGGTCCAGCTTCATCAGTGATGAAATTTGTTTCGACATTCGTCTGCTTTGCCTTTTGTGACTCTTGATACAGATCGGCCAAATGTTTTGGCACACGACATGTTCGTGCCCAATGGCCTTTCATGCCACATCTGTAACAAGCACTCTCCGTTTTTCTTTTATTTATGCGGCCAACAACATTTCCCTGAGAATTTTGGTTGGCTTTCAATGTGCCGGAGTTATCTGACTGGAATCCTCTTCCTTGTCCTCGGCCTCGTCCACCACTTCTGCCACGTCCGCGTCCACGGCCTCTACCGCGACCACGCCATCGTCCTCGAAAATTATATGTATTGGATGCTACCACATTCGCTTCTGGGAATGGAGCCGATCCAGTTGGACGAGATTCATGATTCATTATAACAATTTCATTATTTTGTTCAGCAACAAGAAGAACTTGCATTAAATCCGAGTATCGGGTAAATTCCCTTGCCCGATATTGTTGCTGGAGGACTACGTTTCCTGGATGAAATGTTTGGAGAGTTTTTTTCGATCATATCAAAATCACTTATACTTTCTCCACATAACATCATCCTCGAAGTAATTCCGAACAAAGCGGAATTATATTCGCTTACACTTTTGTAATCCTCAAACCGCAGATTCAGCCACTCATGTCTTGCCTTTGGTAAGATCACATATTTCTGGTGATCAAACCTATCTTTGAGTGACAGCCAAAGATCTGCGGGATTATCTTTCATAATATATTCATCTTTTAACGTATCATGAATATGGTGGCGGAGGAATATCATGGCCTTTGCCTTTTCCTCATCGGACGTGACCTTCCATTTATCAATGGTGTCAAGAAGTCCACTTGCTCTTAGATGCATCTTTGCACCTACTGCCCATGTCAAATAATTTTTCCCAGATAAATCAAGGGCAGCGATCTCAAGTTTTGCCAAGTTTGACATGATCACTATATAACAAAATTTTAAATATCATATTAAAATTTAATTTTAAATAATTATGATAAAATAGGTGCAATAATAATAACAACATAATTTTAAAAATAAAAATAGGAGGCAAAGCCTTCCATATAAATGATAAATAAATAACAGAACATAAATAAATAACAGAAAAGAAATGACGGTAAGAAAATAATAATAAAAAATAATAGGCATAATTCTCAACATAATCAAGGAGGCAGAGCCTACCATGAGATTATGGAGACATAAAATTTTAATTGATCAAGGAGGCAGCGCCTACCATAATAATGATCAATTTTGAAAAGACATAGCCTATTATTTGCCTTTTCCACTGATAGTGAGGAGGCAGAGCCTACCATAATATTATGAGGAGGAGGCAGAGCCTACCACTCCATAAATAATAAATAAATTAAAAAAATAAATTGAATAACACAAAAATTAAAATCTTACCCCTTTGGTATGGCAGAGGATATGATTTAACGACTCAGTTGGTTAGAACCTCGTGCTGATAACGTATTATAAACTACTAATATGAAGTGAGATATAAGTATTATTTATATGTGTATGTATATCATATATATGTGTGTATATATTCTATATAGAGAAAGACGAGAGAGAGGTAAGAAAAACGAGACATAAAAATCTTCTTCTTATTCCTTCCTCTTTAACATTACAAGCATCATATATATAGTGGTTATTAAGTCGGCCAAACATCAACTCAAGGAGCAGTACCTATTATTATATAGTATTACTAGATAAGCATTATCTAGAACAGAATGGATAATTATTTATTTATAATAAAAACATGTTATTAGCATACCTAGGCTTCTATTCCTTTCTTGTGTTTTGTTATCACTAAAAACCAAAAAGGAAATATGTCGATCCCCACCTCTCTATTACTTTTATATTCAACATTACCCCATACTTTTTAAAATTACATTTAGATACACTCGCCACTTTATAACTTGACTTACAACTGAGTCCAAATAAAGTCGATATGTTTTCTAAAAAAACAGTTACTATCTCTTATTGAATTATTTATGAATCAAATCAACTTTAATTAATATGGCAAAAGTGATTTTTAAAGGGAATAGGTGGATGTAATAACACTACAACAAAAGTATGGGGATTTTTTGGATAAATATAAACAGTAGGGGTTATTTACCAATTATTAAGAGAATAAAAAAAAGGAAATAAAATTGTGCTTCTTTTCCAACAAGAAACATAGATAGATATAAATCCCGAATTCTGCTCTCTTGAGATTCCATTATCGCACAAAACACTCTCTTATAAATCGATCTCTCTAGAATCAAAACTTCGCAATTCTCTCTGGTCAATTTCAGCAATCAACATGTCAAACCAACCGGAATCCTCCGACTCGTAAGTACCCAGATCTTCGATTCTCTGTTTTCCGATCGTAAAGTTTCGATCTTTTTACATGGGTTTTTCGATATTGGGATTAGGGTTTTGTTAGTTTGATCTCATCTTTAAGCTGAATCTGATTCATGGGTTTTGTTACAGGAAATCAAAGAAGGATTTCAGTACTGCTATTCTTGAGAGGAAGAAGTCTCCGAACCGACTTGTTGTAGACGAAGCCACTAACGATGATAACTCTGTCGTCTGTCTCCATCCAGCCACCATGGAAAAGCTTCAGATTTTTCGTGGTGATACGATTCTCATCAAGGTTTGGTTTTTGTTCCTTTTTTTCATTATAACTAAAGTCTGTATTGCTTGAATTGGAATTCTCTTGTTGATTATACTTCTTCTCTCTTCTAGTGTCTTGAATTATGACTTTTGTAAGGTTCTGTTCATGGTTTTTGAGTCTAGGATTGTGCTATATTGTCTGTGTCTTGATTATATGTCATTAAGACGTTTTTCCTTTGTAATGATCTGTGTGTCTGAACCTATTTCTTGTTCTGCTTTTGGATTGTTAGGGTAAGAAAAGAAAGGACACTGTCTGCATTGCCCTTGCTGATGAGTCATGTGAGGAACCTAAGATCAGAATGAACAAGGTCGTAAGGTCTAACTTGAGGGTTAGGCTGGGAGATGTTGTTTCTATTCACCAATGCCCAGATGTCAAGTATGGAAAGCGTGTGCACATATTGCCGGTTGATGATACCGTTGAAGGGGTTACTGGAAACCTCTTTGATGCTTACTTGAAACGTAAGTTTGCCTGAATCTCTAAATTCTCTTTTACGTCATAATCTAAGTGTTTAGATTGCTTTAAGTTCTTGGTTATAACTTATAAGTCTGGATTACTTTCTTACACATAATTATATTTGGTGAACAGCTTACTTCCTGGAGGCGTACCGCCCAGTGAGGAAGGGTGATCTATTTCTAGTGAGAGGAGGAATGAGGAGTGTGGAGTTTAAAGTTATCGAGACTGATCCTGATGAGTACTGTGTGGTGGCTCCAGATACAGAGATTTTCTGTGAGGGTGAACCAGTGAAGAGGGAGGATGAGGAAAGGCTGGATGAGGTCGGTTACGATGATGTTGGTGGTGTCAGGAAACAGATGGCTCAGATTAGGGAACTTGTGGAACTTCCTCTGAGGCATCCACAACTGTTCAAGTCAATTGGTGTGAAGCCACCAAAGGGTATTCTGCTTTATGGACCTCCTGGATCTGGAAAGACTCTGATTGCTCGTGCTGTGGCTAACGAAACAGGAGCGTTTTTCTTCTGTATTAATGGACCGGAGATCATGTCGAAACTGGCTGGTGAGAGTGAGAGCAACCTCAGGAAAGCATTTGAGGAGGCCGAGAAGAACGCTCCCTCTATCATATTTATTGATGAGATTGACTCTATTGCCCCAAAAAGAGAGAAGACTAATGGAGAGGTCGAGAGGAGGATTGTCTCCCAGCTCCTTACGCTTATGGATGGTCTGAAATCGCGTGCCCATGTTATTGTCATGGGAGCAACAAATCGCCCCAACAGTATCGACCCGGCTTTGAGAAGGTTTGGAAGATTCGACAGGGAAATTGATATCGGTGTTCCTGACGAAATCGGACGTCTTGAAGTTCTTAGGATTCACACGAAGAACATGAAGCTAGCTGAAGATGTAAAATTTCTATAATCTATAGCATCTTCCTGTTTTATTGGTATTTTTCTTATTGCAATGTTTATTGAATATCTGGATTTTGTAACAGGTGGACCTAGAAAGAATCTCCAAGGACACACATGGATATGTAGGTGCTGATCTTGCAGCTCTATGTACTGAAGCTGCCCTTCAATGTATTAGAGAGAAGATGGATGTGATTGACTTGGAAGATGACAATATTGACGCCGAAATCCTCAATTCCATGGCAGTGTCTAATGAGCACTTCCAGACCGCCCTCGGAAACAGCAACCCATCTGCACTTCGTGAAACTGTAAGTGTTGATCCTCTTCTTGTATATGAATCAGAACCTGTTTCTTTACCCGGTGTCGATTCTAATCATCTATTTCACAGGTTGTGGAGGTTCCAAACGTCTCGTGGGAGGATATTGGAGGTCTTGAGAATGTTAAGAGAGAGCTACAAGAGGTAAAAATTGTGATTAAATCTTTTGCATGGATACAAATTGTTTCCGTTCTTAGAACTAATCCATGCTCTCTCTCTTTTTTCAATGCAGACTGTTCAATACCCGGTGGAGCACCCGGAGAAATTTGAGAAGTTTGGGATGTCGCCATCAAAGGGAGTTCTTTTCTATGGTCCTCCTGGATGTGGTAAAACCCTTTTAGCCAAAGCTATAGCAAACGAGTGCCAAGCAAACTTCATCAGTGTCAAGGGACCCGAGCTTCTCACTATGTGGTTTGGAGAAAGTGAAGCCAATGTCCGTGAAATCTTTGACAAGGCTCGTCAGTCTGCTCCTTGCGTTCTGTTCTTTGATGAGCTGGACTCCATTGCTACTCAGAGAGGAAGCAGCGTGGGTGATGCAGGTGGTGCAGCTGACAGAGTTTTGAATCAGCTTTTGACAGAAATGGATGGAATGAACGCCAAGAAGACAGTCTTCATAATCGGAGCAACAAACAGACCTGATATCATAGATCCAGCTCTTCTTCGACCTGGAAGACTCGACCAGCTTATCTACATTCCTCTACCCGATGAGGATTCCCGTCTCAACATCTTCAAGGCGTGCTTGAGGAAATCTCCTGTTGCTAAAGACGTTGATGTGACTGCACTCGCCAAGTACACTCAGGGATTCAGTGGTGCTGATATCACAGAGATTTGCCAGAGAGCTTGCAAGTACGCCATTAGAGAAAACATCGAAAAGGTCAGAGATTTAGTTTTTTTGTTTCCCTTTTGCTTTGAACACTAAGCTATTTTTTTCAACACTGAAATGTTAACTTGGCTTAATTTCTTCAGGATATTGAGAAGGAGCGTAGAAGGAGCGAGAATCCAGAGGCAATGGAGGAAGATGTGGACGAAGTTGCAGAGATTAGAGCTGCTCATTTCGAAGAGTCGATGAAATACGCAAGGAGGAGTGTGAGTGATGCTGATATTCGCAAGTACCAAGCTTTTGCTCAGACATTGCAGCAGTCCAGAGGGTTTGGAACTGAGTTCAGGTTTGACCCCATTGCTGCAGCCGGACAAACCACCGGTGGTGCAACCGCCGATCCCTTTGCCACTTCTACTGCTGCAGCCGATGACGATGATCTCTACAGTTAGATTATGATTCCTCTAAAGTAAACTTTTTTTCTCTTTTTTAGTCGAAAAGTTGTGAACTTTTGAATGATGTCGTCGAGAATGATACAGAAAAACTCCTTCGGGTTTTGTTATGTTATCATAACTCATATTTCGATGTTATTTTATTCACAATACTTTTTGATCAATTTCTTATACTTTCTTATCTTATGTGTTACAAAAAAGTTAATTTCCTTGTTACTCGTTAAAAGCTTTATTGTTCAAGAATTTGATGATCAAAATGTTTGTGTGACTTTTATTAAATTTGTTAATTTTAAAATTTCCTTTCAAAAAAGAAAATAATATTATTGTAAGACTTTGATGAATCTGTGAGCTTTGTTCATCCTCTCTCTCTACGAAGGGACTATTTCAAAGAACATCTCTCTCTCTCTCAAGTCAATAAAATATTAATATAACTCAGTGATGATGACGATGATCCATGCTCTGTTTAGTTTCCGAAACGCCACCATTTTTTCCTTCTCTGTAGCTCTGTTGCAGATGTATCTGAAACATGACAAATAACAAGAACAAGAACTCTTACTGATTATTCAAAAAAAAGGTGAAACAAAGTCTGTGAAATGAGAAGAAGTTACCTCTGTTTAAGTAGATGGCATTGTAATGAACCTCTGCCCAGAAGCTCAAGAAGATTACTGCAGACAACAAGAGCAAAATAATCTGTAATAACCATTGAGACAGAGATAAAGGAAGCACAAGCAAAAGATCAGTAGAAGAAAGTCTTTACCTCCTTTGGATTTTTGAGAGGTAGGAAGAATTTCAATGTAACATGTATCCTTGAATGATGTTAGGACTACTATTTTCACCCGATACTGCGAGTTATAAAGTTTTCACCAAACTTGATTAATTATGAAATGATGAAAAGTAGAAGAAGCTCAGTTCTTGGTATTTACAAGTTTGAGAATCTATACCGCATCTGCAGCTGCTTGTAATGTTACGTGATCACCCCACTCGCCGCTCCTGTTTCAAATTTTAATACTAAGGTCTTAACAAAAGACGGGACAAGAAATGCGGTTATGGAGTATACTAGGAGGACAAGAGTTTTTTACCGAGACATCTTCTTTAGATACTCAGAGAAGTCCATAGGAACGTATCCTTCATAAGAATCTGGACGAGATTTGAGCTAAAATCAAGAGTGTTGAAAAATTTCAAGAAAAAATGAGTTCATGTATCTTGTGAAAAGCTTTCAAAGATTCACAAGAAGCAAAAAAGATCTTCAAACCTGTTTTACAATTTGTCGCCTAACGTGTTTATGACGATCTGCGGTTTTGTATAGTTGATCAGCTAAAGCACGAAACTGAAAGAAAAAGACGAGGGAGGATTCAAGTTTCAAAATTACAAAAGTCTAGTTCTTCCAGAAAGATCAGCCTTATGGGGATGATAAGAAGTTTACCTGGCAATTACCATCTCCTGGAACTTTGACCTCGGTAAAGTCAAACATCTCTAACCTGAAACAATGAGGAAATAATGGATTCAAGAATGCTTTATATATAACAGAAAACAAATATGAAACAAAAATACACATACCTATTTCGAAGTCTTTCGTGATCTGAAACTGCTTCTTCTTCCGGAGGTATTTCTCCATTTATTTTCGGTACATACTGCATATATATATACATATTATAATCGATTTGTCAAATTGATAAAACATATTGTCTTGAGTACTTACCGGAATGGGAACCATTTGATTCAATCTCCTTCCAAATTCACCGTCAGCTTCACACTGATCTGATTCCCACGAGTAAACATACTCATCCGAATCACTCGGGCTTGAACATGAAAAAAGATTAGCCGAATCATCGCTCCTCCCATCTTGATCATTATCATTACCTACCCATTCTACACAACCAAAAAACACATCTCTGTAATCTAATCCCCAAAACATGAAAAGCAAAAACAAATGAAAAGCCTGTTCAAATAACCTGAAGAGTAATCCACAGTCGATTGATCGTTCCAACCATATTCGTTATTATTCCCATAGTTGTTAGTATAACTTTCTTGTTGTTGATGTTGTTGTTGATTAGAAAAATCGTTACTTTCCGCGATTTCAAGCTGCAAAAAATCATCTTGGAGTGTTCTTGCAATGATCTCATCGTTATCAACATCGCTGCTACTACGATGTTCTTCATACTCTCTGTAATACTCACCGCTCTGATGATGATGATGACCTTCATGTTCCTCATGAATCATCTCGATGCCATAAGGAGTATACGTATATGGAGGCGGACCAAGAAACCATTCCACAATACTTGTGTTCTCTTCATGTGACACCATCTTCACAACAAACTAAAAAAACCTGCAAAGAAAATCAAAAAAGGTTGAAACTTTTCATCAAGAATCCAAAAATCTTATCCATAAAACGTAATCGATACTCCAAAATCAATGAATTTGACCGTTTTGAGTTGCGTAAATCATGGATTTTGACGGAAAATGAAACAACAGAGACTTTTCAACAAAGACGAAATGTGACTCCAAAGAATTACAATGTTACTCAGAATTCTCTAATTCCTAAATTAGATACAGAAAGTAAAGTCATTATCACAATCAAAAACCCAAATTGGAAACTAAAAAAACCCACTTGAAGCTTTTGAAATCGAGAAGACGAATAGTCCAAACACAGAGACCAACTTGGAGATTAAGTGTTGAACTCTAAAGAATCGATTTTTTCGCAATGAATCGAGAATTAATTACAAAAAGCAAAACAATCAATTAAATAGATTAAAAATGGACCTAGATCTGAGAAAAAGAAATGGTTTTTATGGAGACTGAGTTAGATCAAAAGGTTGAAGAAACTCTCACCTTTCACTTACTAAAATCTTCTGCAAAACTTCGAAGACGGAATTAATTTTTACTAAAAATAGACAACTTTTAGAAATTCGGGAAGAAAGATTGAGAATTTAGGTTTGAAATAAACATTTTTTTTTTGTTCGCAACTTTTTCTTCCTTCTAAAAAGACTGAATTTTTTTTGGTATGATTATGAGAAAGAAAGAAAGGAAAAACAAAAGGATCGAGAATGATTCGAATAAAAATAAAGTTCTTCGCTTTTTTATTTTTCTTTTTTTTCGATTCGAGAAAGAAAGAAACCCAGAAAACAAAAATAAATAAGAAAATGAGAAAACGCGCAAAATGCCATTCAATATTTATACGAATTTCTGTGATTTTTTTTTTAACTCTTTAGTCACGAGAACTTGTAGCCGTTGGATCATTAATATGAACGGTCGTTGATCCAATTGCGAATATTTAATGCTATTTATAATTCTTTAATGTTGAAAGAACATTTTCCAAAGAGCTGTACCAAAGAAAAGTAAATCAAGTTGATAATAAATGGTTTTTGAAATGTAGTAAAAGACAATTACATTTATAAGACAGAATCCTTGATTTATGTAAGAATTAGGGGACGCAGAATCTAGTTTTGATTCTAAATTAGTTTTCTTATTATGAATCGAATCGAAATGGAATCTACTATATAGATCAAGTTTATTGTATTTTTATTTTGTTTCGACAACAAGATAAAAAAAATTTCCAATATATTGTGTATTTAATTTTTATTTTTTTATCAACGTATATTTAATTTCTAAAAGTTGTAAAAGAAATTTTAGGTTTGATATCATATTACACTTTGGTTATGTTTGCCATGATTATTGTTTGTTCACTATAGGGAAATAAAATCTAACGACAAAAAATCAAGAGAAAAAACTAGTTTTATCTTTTTTTAATCATCTTATATACAGTAAACCACCATAAATTAATACTCTATAAATTAATAATCACCATAAATTAATAATTTTTTCTGGTCCTGAATCGTACCAAAGTAAAAATTAACAAAATTCAATAAAATAATAAAATAATAATTTTTTTGAAACTCTTATGTAAAATATGGTCCCAATAATAGTGTAAATTAATAATCATGTATAATTATGCATATATATATACAAGTTTTTGGCTCTAATGATTTTTTATTCTACTTATTATATCTAAAAAAAATTATTATTGTTTTCTCGGTATCCAAAACTTATAAAAAATTATAGACACGATAATTATTATGTACACATAACTTTTTTCCAAATATAGCATAATATGCATCATAAACTTGTGAATAATCATTTTTTAAAAAATTTGTATTTAATAATGTGTATTATTTTTAGATGAATAGTATATTATGATGTTAACATTCATTTTATTGCAATAACCAAAAATATAAATCAGAATTTCGAGTTAATACATATCAGTTTTACAAATGGATTTATTAAAAATTTTAATATAGTATCATTTGATTCTTTTTTTTTAAAAAATCTTACCTAAAATAGATATTTCTCTATAAATTAATAAATATTAATTTATCGATTAATTTATAACTCTCTAAATTAATAAATTTTTAAAGTCCCAACATTATTGATTTATAGAGGTTTTACTGTACTCCCTCCGTCTCTATTATATAAGATATTTTGGCTAAATGCGGAGGAATTAAGAAAAAAAAAAATTTTAATAAAACAACATTTATTAATTAGTTAAAAATATAATTCAATTAATCACATAAAATACTACATAGTTCAAAAAATCAAAATAATCAAATGGCATTTAAATCTGCATAGAAACTAGTAAAATATCTTATATATTTGAACAAATAAAAAAATCTTAAAACATCTTATATTTTGAGAAAGAAGGAGTATTTTTTTTATCATATTCTTGAATTTTTCAAATTAAATACATCTATATATTTGAAATGCAAAAGTTACAAAATTAAGGGTGTTTTTTACATGTCGAATTCTTATTCTATCATCAATGAATCATGGTTTTCATTTCACCTGTTAATATTTTGGAATCTTTACCAAATCCCAATGAAATCAATTTATAGTTAAGGAGCATTTAAGGAAGGATTAACATGCAAATGCAGTAGTTAGTTAGTGTTTAAGCTTAAATGTTGAATTTTTCTTAAAGAGGCAAATGGGTCCAATAACACATGGCTGCATAAGTTTGAAGTTTCCCAATTATATTCGGCGCGAATAAGTTATTTTATTTTATTTTATTGCCAGGGTAAGAATTCCACGTGGCATACACTAATTTTATTGAATTCCAAAACCATCGAATTCAATTTTTTCAAGCAGCCTCCGTTTCTTGAATTAATTAAACTTCACGCAATAATTTAATATTCTTGGGAACACGTAAACCAAATAAATAGTATTCAATTACTTTTGGTTAAAGTTTTCTTATGTTTTAATAAATGAACTAGGCTCTATGTTCTGGCGGTGAATTATATGAATACTTTGCGAATTTATCAATTTATCTTAAAAGAATGAATTGAGTATTATACTATAAAGTATAAGCTTAATTTTATGAAACCTAGATTGACAAATTCATGCAGTATGAGATCTAATGATTTCTATAAAATAATATAATGGCTTAGTCGAAATAATTAATGTCAATTTGTTACCAAATAAAACAAACGAAAAATAGTCAAATTGTTTTGAATCAGCATGTAATGTATTTAAAATTTATGGCATGGGTCATGAATGATTTGAGAAACCCAAAAGCCAGTTATTTGGGGTAATTTAAATAGAAAAAAAAAACTAATTTTGTTAGGTAAGCAAGGTTTAATTCAAAGCATTATAGTGTGTGTACAAACGTTAGTAGTTGTGAAGATTATGCTGATGTAGGCATGTAGCCATTAGCAAAACACTCTTTTCAATTATCATACGTACATATTATATATTACATGTCAATTATCGAATATTATAAGTAAAACAGTCCATTTCAAAAGGGTCAATGTATTATCTTAGGGAAAATAGCATTTCTAACTTTTAAGGTAAGACTAACATTTTAAACCTCGATGGAATTACATTTTCAGTATAAACTTTCAAACTCATAAAACTAACACTTTAAACCTTCACCCTAGCTTCTGAATTTGCTCCAAAAAAAAATGACGGAATTATTCAATTTTCGTTAAAAGTGATAACGTGACATTATTATTATTATTATTTATTTAATATTTATTTTTATTATTAAATTAAAAACAAAAACAAATATATGCCAAAAATAATTAGAAAAACAAATCTTCATATTTCTCGTTAACCCATAACAAAAATTGTTTCTTCTCCTATTTTTTTTTTTTGTTGGATACACGGAGAATTTGACCTTGTCGAATAAGAAAAAATTAAGATTAAAGAGAGTGATTTAATTGGAAACGATTGATGGAGGAATGAGGGATTGAAGATCAAAGAACAAAGATGAAACGAGGAGGAAGAAGAATAAGGTTTTTTATTTTTAATTAATTGTTATAAATAATAAATAATATTTTTTATTAATTTTAATTTTTAAAAACAATGCCACATCATCATTTTTAACGGAAGTTGAATAGTTCCGTCACTTTTTTGTCGAAACAAACTCGGAAACTATGTTGAAGGTTTAAAGTGTTAGTTTTATGGGTTTGAAGGTTTATAGTGAAAGTGTAATTCCATGACGGTTTAAAATGTTAGTAAGTCTTACCTTAAAGGTTAAAAATGCGATTTTCCCTATTATCTTATGGATGTAAAATATTAAATATGAATAACTGTTCAATTGTGGTAGTTATAGAGCAAAATCTACCAAACAACATGCATTATTTTAACAATCATAATTGAAAACTAAATCTATAAATGTGTGAATGGTTTCTTGTCAATCCTATGTTCAAAGTTCAAACCAATCATGCCATACAAATAGATAAACAAAGCTATAGTTAATAAGTTTTTCTATATGCAACTCTAACTACAACGCAATATTCCCACTGTTTTCAAAACCAGTGTGATTTTAACCATCTACACATAAATTAAGAAATAAAGTTAAAAGTCTTCTATACCCTTAAACTAACTATATAATTACAATTATTTCTTTTGATAACTCATTTATTTGTGTTAAAAAAAAATAGAACATTCCATGCATCATCTTTTGATATCCTTATTAAATGAGTCAATAGTCTCTTTGAATAATAAATGCACTCCTAATTGAACAAAAATCTCTTAATGTACGTATATCTTTTCAATTGTTCATCAACAGTATAATAAAAACAATTGGAGCAAACAAACAAAAAATTAAATTCTTAAAGAGTTTATAAATTAGATCCTATGGCTTTTGATTCATAAAGAAGCATACTCATTTGCCTTGGATCTTCTATAAAAAAAAAGAGAAAAACTCTTGAGACATTTCAATAGATCTAGTTTCATTTATAATTATAATACTAATATTTAATGTACGTATGGTGCTTCAATATAATTGGGATTACGAAAACTTCAATGAAACTTGATTTTTTGTAAAAAGTGACTATTGGAATTTTTATTTTTTTTTGTTTTTTTAAAGTTATTTAATCATTTTAATTGAGGTTAAAATTGAAATAACTTGTCAAAAGATTTATTGAAAATATAAAATAATATTTTTTTGTAATAAAAAAATTATGTTAAAATGACACTATTTGTGAAACTGAGGGAGTAATCAACTATTGATATAATTATTACAACTCAACAAAGCAATAAGTGATTGGAGACAAAATGTGGGTGTCTCAGAATATAAAATTATTAAAATTTGAGTAAAAAGAAGAAAGAGAGTGTTTTTTGTTGAAATAGTGTGGTGTATTGAAATATAAAATTAATAAAATTTAAGTAAAGAGAAGAGATAGTGGGTATTTTTAGAGAGATTGTGTCTCGGAAAAGACATAAGAGAGAGAGAATTGAGGTGTGTTTAAATATAAAATTAATAAAAATTGAGTAAAAAATGAAAGAGAAAGTATAAAGTTGAATAAAATAATGAATGAAAAGATATAAAGTTAAGTAAAAGGAAGAGAGAGTGTATTTTTAATATTTTTATATTGTGAGACATTGGTATAATGTCTCCAATGTGGATGGCCTAAGAGTTTTAACCTACTAGCTAGTGATTCGTATTATCCAAGAGATTTAACAAACTGACACATGCTTTCGAATGCAACAAGGGTTATTTTCAGAGTTCGATTATACATATTTGTATATAAATTAATAGAGAGTTTGCATAAATGCCTAAAATATATTATGTTTTGATATTCCATGAACTATAATATTTGATATGATTTTTTTCTTCACTCAGTGATATCATTAGTTTTAAGTGAGTTTTTTTTCCAATTGTTCTTACAAACGAAAGCAATAATCATACTTTTTTAGAACATCAATTAAGCTATTTAATTTATTCGCCTCCTATTAGCTTTTTCAAGTTACGTTTTTTTTTAAAAGAGACTATGATGATTTTACTTAACCACTAAATTTAATGGCTTCCCCTGTTTTAAGAAAAAAATCAATGCTTCAAAAGTCAAATTGTTTGCCATTGTTGAGCACCCACATTGGAGACAAAATGTGGGTGTCTCAGAATATAAAATTATTAAAATTTGAGTAAAAGGAAGAAAGAGAGTGTTTTTTGTTGAAATAGTGTGGTGTATTGAAATATAAAATTAATAAAATTTGAATAAAGAGATGAGATAGTGTGTATTATTGGAGAAATTGTGTCTCGGAAAAGACATAAATAGTAACATTTGGAGAGAGAATGTGAGTGTGTTTAAATATAAAATTAATAAAAATTGAGTAAAAAGATGAAAAAAAAGGTATAAAGTTGAGTAAAAAGAAGAGAGAGTGTGTTTTAAATATTTTTTTATTGAGAGACATCCACGTTGAGTCTCCAATGTGGATGGTTTAGTACACATGAGTTGAATGCAATCTTATCAAAATGATTTCACTTCTGGTAAAACATAAAGTAATTGCTGCTTTTTTTTTTGGCTTATAAGTATTACTTTCATTGTGAAGATTGAATTCTTAAAGGTAGAAAAAAATTTCCACGAACCTTGTTAAACGGTATCTGACCATATGATTTAGTGTTAATTGTCATATAGACTCGACCCTATGTTATTCAAACAAAAGGAAATTTGAGCCGTTTGATAGTGGATTCGTAAATCTTGAATTGAAATTATTTTAATATACTTCAAAATAAAATGCCAACAGTTTTTAATAGTGTTTTCCTAGAAGAAGATGAACCAAAAATGCAAGCCAAATAATAGAGTTATAAAAACAAGAATGCTCTTTTGTGATATCAAATTCATAATAAAACCTAATCTTGTGATATCAAATGCACACAAGAAGTATCGAAATGGTAAAATGACAACACAATTGTGGAAAATTTTAGTCGTTTTTTTGTGGACTCAGAAGACCAAGTCTTGTAAATTTAGTTATGTTCTTTATCATCCCATGACAAGAAAAAGATAAGACGTGTTTTGTCTCTTTATCATGAAAATCTTTTTTTTGAAGTCATGTCTTCTCTGATACTTGAAACCATAGTTTTGGAGATAACTAGAGATCGGAAAACAAACTTTGCGGTTCCACTTTGAAAGATCTTTTTCATCATGCATATTCGGATTTGAATCCATACCAAATTACGCGTATTCCCTCTGTATCATTTTAAATTATTTTCTAGGGAATTTTTTTGTTTTAAAGTATATGATTTTTACAATTTTCTATACAAAACTAAATGCATTTTTGTTTAATATAATTATTAGAATTCTGCAGTTTGATTTACTATTGATTGAATTCTATTTAATTAAAATATAAATAATGTTATAATTTAGATACAATACAAAATTTAATGTTTTATTAATTTGTGTGTAATCTTTAGGGATTATTATTTATTGACTTATGGTAAGAACATAAAAAATAACGTTTCCAGAGCTTGATAACACTACAATCAATGCACACCGAGAATGTGTGATTTGCTAGTGCAATTAGAACAGAAAAATCGAATCCAAAAAGTCATTTGTATCATTCAAAAGTCAAAAGTCAAAAGCAATGAATGGAACAATAGACCACAAAGTTCTTTCAGTTAAAAAAAAAAAAAAAAAGACAAACCAAAAGCAACTTGAAACTCTCTCTCTCTCACACTCCCTCTAAATAAGCATAACACTATCAGCGTAATGTAAGAAAGTAAATACTTTATAAAACTCGAAACTTATGCTTGGTTTAGGATTGGTTTAATGTCAATTGTATATCCCTTCATTTGTTTTATGTATCGGTGAGAGCTTAAAGGAAAATTAATACTTCGTCCGTATCATATTAAATGATTTTTTAGAAAAAAATTTTTGTCCCAAATTAGATGATATTTTAAGTTTTCAAAGTAAAATTAATTATGTTTTTGTTGTTTTTGACTCTTTAAATTCTGCAGATTAGTTTTCTATTGGTTAAATTGTATTGAAATTGATGGTTTTATGTTGAAAATTAGAAAATTAAATAGTTTCTTAATTTGTATGTAAAAACCTTAAAAATCATTTAAAATGATGCAAAATGAGTAATTTGGATCTCAATTTATTAACAACAGGAATAGTATAGTTAAAACAAAATGGAAACTAGTAATTTAAAAAGGAAACTTGCCTTTTTTCAAGAATATAATGGAATAATTCCATTCTTCTTCTGTTTGTGCATATTGGAAATCGTTTGGTTTCTCTTATTTATTTATAATCAATCAATCCTTGATTTCTCCATAGAGTTATTCCTACTTGCGTGTGTTGTTTGTTGTTTAGAGCGGATGGAGATGATTCATGAGTTCCTTGTGGCTGCCCTGTCAGCTGATGCACTAGTCCGTACTGGAGGCGAAGGAAGTCTCCGGCAGTTCCAAGAGCAGGACTTACCTCTGTTTCTTCTATCACTCTCCTCTGAGCTTGCCAACGATGATAAACCTCTCGAGTCCCGCGGATTGGCTGGTACTCTGCTTATCAACTCTTTGGAACAATGGATTGCAATCGCGAGGACACGGTGATCAAATCCCAGATCAAGGATCTATTGCTAGCAACTCTTGGCTCATCTTCCTTGGAGGCAAGGTTATCGCAAAGGTGGCCTCGATAGATATTCCTCTAAAGCAGTGGCCTCAACTTTTTAAATCCCTCCTTAGCAATATGACCGACCAAGCTAGTCCTGCAACGTTGAAGCAGTCTACGTTGGAAACTCTAGGCTATGTCTGTGAGGAGATATCTCATGACGACCTTGAGCAAGATGAAGCGAATTCCGTCCTTTTAGCAATAGTCTATGGAACGCTACAGTTTGAAACTAACACACAGGTTCATCTTGCAGCAATGAAGGCATTGCTTCATGCCTTGGATATCGCTCATGTGACCTTTGACGATGAAACTCATAGAAATTACATCATGAAGATGGTGCTTGAGACAGCCATCATGTCCCATGAAGCAGAGATCATGCATGCAGCTTGTGAGTGTCTCGTGTCAATAGTATCAATGTACTACGAGGTGTTGGACCTGCACATTGGTGGAATCTGTCGGCATACATCACATGCAATCAATGGTAATCAAGAAAGTGTTGCCCTCCAAGCAGTTGACTTCTGGAGCTCAATTTGTCATGTAGAGATTCAAGAGTTTGAGAATCGTCATCCCCATTCTGATATCATCAAGCGGGCTCTTCCTCATCTTGTTCCCATGTTGCTAGAGACTTTGTTGAAACAGGACCAAGGCCGCCTATCTATGGCTGCTCGGACTTGTCTTGACCTCGTCAAAACAACGGTAGGAGCTGATATGGTCCCTTTTGTGACAACTTTTGTTCAAGCTAAGAAGATAACTGAGCCGCATTGGACTAGTCGGGAAGCAGCAACCTATGCTTTGGCATCAATTTTGGAGAGATTTGCTAGACTATAAAAAAGTCTTACGTATATTTATATATATATATATATATAGAGAGAGAGAGAGAGAGAGTACTTTAGCATGTATTTGTTAATTGAATACTTATTATTTGGATTTTGCTAGAGTATTTGTTAATTTAATATTTTTTATGTTGAATTGGTGTGGTATTTCCATATTAAATATGTATGTTTTAGCTTTTAGTACTTTACCCTGTATACTTCATGATTAATATGGAGTATTGACAATGGAAAGACTATACCATACAAAGCCCAGTGACAAAGGGGTGCTGCAAATGTAAAGCAGATGAGCATTAGCAACACACAAATAACTGTGTGTTTGTGCCGTGAGAGTAAGGACCACTTTCACTAGTGTTAGAAATGAAGAAGATATTAGAGTCTCAAGCTTGGTTCCCTGAAAACTTGTTATAAATATGACTGAAAAGAAAGACAAGGACAATCATATACAACTTTCTTTGGAAATAACTTGTAAGATTCACATGGATGGACCTTATGAGATATATAAGTCAATGCTTCAAAAGTCAAATTGTTTGCCATTGTTAGTACACATGAGTTGAGTTGAATGCAATCTTATCAAAATGATTTCACTTTTGGTAAAACAAAAAGCAATTGCTGCTTTTTTTTGGCTTATATTACTTTCTTTTTAAGTTTGAATACTTAAAAGGTAAAAAAAAACAAGAACCAATAGCTCAACTGGTAAAGATCTCAGGCAAAGCTTAGAGATCGCTGGTTCGAGTGGCGCTTGGGACAAAACTAATATTATATGCTGTGGTTTCGGGTCTGGGAGATTACGGATTCAGCCCCGAGCCTCTGAAGTGTGTCAAATTGTATTTTTGTACCCAAAATTAGCTAACAACACACTCTAATTGTTGTAGCATAGCATAGGGTCGAACCACAAGGAGTTAAGAATAACTACACTAGGAATCCAATCAATTAACTAAGCCAAGCTAATGATGTTTTTGGTTTTTCTTTAAAGTCCTAACGATGCAACTAAGTGAAACAAACAAATAATAATGCAAAATGAAGATAAACAAGACTATAATTCTAAAAAGAAACTAAAAAAGACCTAAACAAACCATAAATAAGCATAAACAATATCAAATGCAAAAAGTCAACCAAAAGTCAAATGTAAAATCAACAATTAAAAGCTTGATCAAATATGGGAAAGCATGGGTTTTGGGCAAAGCAATTGACTTGGGATGCTTAATGACTAACTAATGATGCAATGACTAATAATTCAAACTCAATTCTATGGCATGAATCACACAAAGTAGACTAATTCATTTCCATGACAATAATCCATTTACTAACCATTTAATTAAGCTAATTTTCCAATTGCAACTAAATTATCAATAATTATTAAGCATAAGTTCATAAAGCCAACTAACACCTTAAACATCAATTTCCATTGGTTAAGAGTGAAAAGCAAGAATTAAAGTTCTTCTAGACATTTCATCGAACACCTTCCGGACACAAAATATCCATGTTCTAGATTTTGATTGATCAAGTCTAATCTAGCATTAAGTACACCTTAATCTTTATAAATCATAAGAATCTAAGCCTAGAAATCATTAATCATCCATCAAACATCCCTAGTCTACTAAGCCCAAAAACCAATTAAAAGACTACTCACTAATCATGATGCAAATCACAATCATAAACATAGATGAAGACATAATCATAAAAAAAATAAAGATATATAAAGAAAACTTCACTAGATTATGTGAAAAGTGCAAAAGATCCAACCAAAAGCATAAGACAGGAAGTTTGAAGCATAAAGAGGAAATGTCTAATCAAGTTTAGGTTTTTACACCTCTAAAAATCTATTTATACAAGATTAAAGATGAACCGGGTCAACCCAATTTAAATTGGGTCGGATCTTGACTTTTGGTAAAACTGGGTTTCATATCTATGACCATCACGTGGATATGGGACGTGGATATGAATTCTGTTTCTTTTGCAGAAATTTTGGTTTCCATATCCAGGTTGTGACGTAGATATGAGACGTGGATATGAGCGCTGCGACTTCTTCATTGATTCAATCTTTAATTCATCCTTCTTGACTCAAATCTCTTCTTTATTGTTTTCTTATCCTCCATTTGTTAACTTCCTCCTCTCTTTTGCATCTACATAGCTCCAATTTCTCCAAAGATGCCTAAATCAAACCAAAACAAAAACAAAAATGCACAACTACATGTTCTAACTCTAAAATGCATCTTATTACAAAAATAAGACTCAAATTATGAAAATATGTTGCAAATGCTATGAAATCATGGACAAAAGATGACAAAATTATGAGTGCAATGGTGTAAAACACCAAATATCAATCTCCTGATAATTCACAAAAAAACAAAAAAAAAATGTAGAAAAAACTTCCACGAATCTTGTTAAATTGTATCTGACCATATATATGATTTAGCGTTAAAACTTAAAAGTCATATATTACTCAAGATATTGTTGATGCAAACAAAAGGAAATTTGAGCGTTTGCTAATTGCTAGTGGATTGGGCTTTCAATTTTCATAGGTTAGAGTTATTGGATCTTCAAATGAAATTATTTTGACATACTTTAAAATAAAATGCCAACTTTTTTTTTTTGGTCACAAAATGCCAACATTTTTTAATAGTTTTTTTGGGACTCATAAGACCAAGTCTTCTAAATCTAGTTATGTTCTTTATCATCCCACAACAGGAATAAGAGGTGTTAGTCCATTTATCATGAGTTATGATCCATGAGCATCTATTTTCTCTAATCTTTTAAAAATAGATGGTCATGAATTAAATGTCATTCCACAATAGGAAACAAATAAGAGGTGTTAGTCCGTTTATCAATGCTCATTAATTGGATATCAATGCTTTGAAAAAACTAAATGTTATGAGAATCAGACATCTAGTTATGAAAACAATCAATTATACTTTTGTATAGATGCTCATGAATCGGGCATCAATGCTTTGAAAAAACTAGATGCTATAAGAATTGGACATCTAGTTATGATTCATGAGCATCTATTTTCAAAGTCATATTTTCACTATTGGTGTTAGAGAGGCTTCCATGCTCGGTTTCCCAAGGCTAATTGGTGTTGGTCTGTTCTAATTATCCTATTACCCACATCTTTTGTTAGTTTTAATAATTTGGTTAAACCATTGGAATGTTCGTAACCCAGGAAAGGGAATGTCTTTATTCTTCTTTTAGTGGAATAATCTTGAAATCACATTTTGATGAAAATTAAAAAGAAAGGTTTTGAGATTGACTTTGGCAATCTTTGTCAAACTTCCATGTAATAAGATTTGACTCTATCTATGAATTGTCAATTTTATGAATTCAAAAATATTTTGTTATGAATAACATTATGGACTTTTATAATGTAAATCTTTTTGATATAAATTCATTATCTAATTCTTAACCAACGACGAATGTTTTTTAATAGTAGTCACGAAAAGAATTTTGTAAGAACAAAATTAAGGACATGAGGCCAGAAAAGAAGTCCTTGTGAGCATGTCTAAGGTCAAAGGATTCTCAAAGGTTGGTAGGCCTAAGTTAGAGAATGTCTTGATCCTTCTTTTAGTGGAACAATCTTGTAATCGCATTTTGGTGAAAATTAAAAAAAAAAGGTTTAAAGATTGATTTTTGGCAATTCTGGTCAAACTTCCATGTAAAAGGATTTTTCGTTTGAAATTCGACTCCACCTATGAATTGTCAATCTTACAAATTCAAAAATATTTTGTTATGAGTAACATTATGAATTTTTATAATGTAAATCTTTTTGACATAAGTTCATTATCTAATTCTTAACAATCGACGACTGTTGTTAATAGCTTTTTCGCTTAGTATAAGATTCCATGCATTTTAAGTTAGACTTTGTTTGCCCAAGTTTGTTCATTTAGACTCTTTCTTTTTTCCAAACTAAGATCAATATTTCATCAAATATTTTGCTTTTGCTCTCTAAATACCATAGAATATCACATCATGCTTAAGTGAGTGCCAATTGGTAGTCCAGTTTTCTTCATGTTGTATATCCCAATGTAATAACGTGACATGTTAAGCTGGACTTTTTTTGCACAAGTTCGTTTGTTTTTGTTCATTTATATTGTAATTCTTTATTTTTTTCAATTTTTTCAGTTTAGGTCAAGAATTCCTTTCTTTTTTACGAACTAAGATCAAAATTTTATCAAACATTTTGAATCTTCTCTCCAAATACCATATAATATATTAAGTGAGTGACTAATTGGTAGTCCAATTTTCTCCATGTTGTGTATCGCAATGTAAAAACGTGACATGTTATTTCTTCCTTAGATTTTCATAAAACATTGACATGTTACTTAATTGCGTAGATTTTCACGAAAGCTCTCAATTCAAAACTCACATCTAATGGTCTGCTTGAAAACCAAGAAATCAAGAACACTACAAAAGAAATAGTAACTTTTGTCAATGAAAACCAAAATACAATGATTTCTTCAATCGATTGCATTGATTTTCACGAAAGCTCCCAAATTTGTTTTGTTGAATCAATTCTGTGAAATTTCGAACAAAAATTATGAATTTTGTAGACAAAAACTCACTTCTAAGATCTTACCGACTCTGAGAAAAAATAGAACTTTGAATGGGTTCTTCCTCAACAGCAAGAAATCAAGAACCTACAAATAAAAGTATCTTAGGTTGTAGAATACGATGATAATTTGTATAATAGACTGTGAAGAATACAATGATTTGAACAAGTACGAATTTTCAAGAAAATCACAGATTTACAAATTTCTATCAAACAAAAAAAAACACTTGGAGAGAATTTAGGATTCACCTCTAAGATCTTCGTTCGTGTAGCAACTCTTGAACAATCAAAACTTTGAATGGTAGACCATCAATGCAAATGCTTTTTTTCCGTTGACTCCAGCACTACCTTGTCCTCTATATAGGCTAGTCTTCTCCAAATGATGTCTTCACCCAAAGTAAAGACATAACAGGTACGTAGTTTCTTCCCCTGCCCTGGTCACAGCTAGTGCTTTGAAGAGGCCAGAGACAGAGCCTAAGAAATACTTTCTGGTCATGGTCATCAAGACAAATCTGTCGAAGTTGGTAGCTAACCTAGGAGGCTTCCTGAGCTCACCAGATGTAGGATTATAGATCCATACGTTGTGATAACGATCCTTGAAACAGAGGATTCCTTTGTCGTTGGAAGTAAGTGAAGCGACTCTGAAACCATTTACAATTGATGCTAATTGAGCAGTTCATTCACGGGTCCACACCTTAAACTCCTTGTTCCTACTCCCCATAAACAAAACCTTGGAAGGTTTGTTCACAGTTGTGATGTTGATTCTCGCGAGAATATCACCAACTAGATCAGTCAAAAGTTCAACATCAACGCTCTCTATCGCCATCTGTGCAGAGGCGAAAAGTCAGAAACCCTACAAAAAAGCAACTTTTGTCAACGATGATTTGAACATGTACGAATTTTCAAGAAAAAAAAACACTTGGAGAGAATTTAGAATTCACCTCTAAGATCTTCGTTCGTGTAGCAACTCTTGAACAATCAAAACTTTGAATGGTGGCGTGAACAGCAAGAAACCAAACGAATGTCTCTCGAAACTTTCTTGGGTTTTTGATTTTTGAATGGCCAAAGGAATGCCTCTCAACTGATTAAAGACTTAAAATCGACTTAGCCTAGTCTTATAAGGTAACCCTTACCCTCAATATTACCGTTGGATTAAATGGATCTTATATGATACACTAAGATAAACCCTTCCTCTAAATGTTACCGTTAAATTTATATAATGAAGCAAGATAAAAATCTGAGCGCATTGTTTTGTTTCTAATCGAAAAATCGTGTCAAATTTACTTTATAAAATTTGTTTATATTCTAACATTTTGAAAAACAAAATTGGTCAGATAATCATTGTTTCCTCTTTTTTTTTTTTTTTTTTGAGCTAAGAGTTCTATAAAGAAAAAAAACTGGCCATATTTTTTCTTTTCTAACAACTCCATCATCATCATCTAATTACTTACTAATTGCGTAAACTAGACTGAACAAAACGGTAATTAGTAGACGGTTGATCAGTTCTTGACTCTTGAACCGGTTGCTAGTCCATGTACATATGGTCTTCAGTTTAAGTGGTTAAAGCTTTAAATTGGTGGTTTTTGAACTTGATTGTTTGATTGGTTAGAGTTAATTAGATTAATTACGTAAGAACCGAATGGTTTGTTTAAACCGGAGTCAGATTTTCTATTCGACTATAAATAACCGGTTTAAATTTGAGTTACTTTTACTATCGATTTTAATTAGTAGTTTCATTTTGGTTCGGTTTAATATAGATGGAGTACAGTACACACATATGACATGTAAAATATAGGAAAAAGAAAAGAGGGTCCCACGGTTTGACTTAATGCAGTAGAAAGATAACAGACTAAACAGAGTGGGTCCCACGGTTTTGATGTTAAAAAAAAGATCTTAGGTTAATCCATATAAATATTTTTGATCTTAACTTTTTATGCATATGTATGAATAATGATGATACGTTTTGTTGACAAAACAAAACAAAATGCATGATACGTTTAGTTTACACTTTAGGGTTACAACGGAGAAAGCGTATCAAGTGGTGCGGATCAAGCGTATCAAGGGGGTGGATCAAGCGGATCGAGCGGATCAAGCGGAACAAATGCGAATTGAGCGGATCAAGCGATCTAAAATGTATTCTTTTCGTTTCACAAAAATGAATTTTTTCAATAAAAACACAAAAATAAAATTTTAGTGTTTTCAATGCATTTTTATCATTTAATGCGATAGATTGTGAATTTCAAAACAATTATTAAAACACTATTGGTTAGATTTTCTTGAAAACTGTTTATTGTAAAAATTAATACATTTATAATAGAAAATCAATTGATCTTCTTAATATGCGTGAAAAAACTCAGAAAAATCATCTTAGTGGAACGGAGGGAGTATGCTTGAATGGTAAAAGCGGATAAAAAGCGGTCCAAAATACTATTTATTTATTATAATTTATATGAAATTAAAAATTGATATTTTCATGATTAAAATTTATTAAAAATTAGTCAATTTTAGGAAATAGTTTATAAATGCAATTAATTTAATATGCATTAATAAATGCAATTAATTTAATATGCATAGTTATATTTTAAACATCAAATAAATTCAAATGCAACACACTAGCTAAAAAATGTTTTTCATATAAATTTTTTTTTGAAAATATGATTATAATTATTTAAAAAAAACAAATTATATATGTATAATATTATTACTTTAGAAAAAATAAATGTATTACACTGAGAAACATCAATTTTTTTTGTCTTTTAGCTATTTTCTTGTTTATAATCAAATATCCAATATTATAATTTATGGATTTGTTTTTTATTTAAAATAACTATTTCGCTAAAATTTGTACTTTATCAATAGTATCAATTTTTAGATTTGATGTTAAAGCATTAACATAATTTTTCTTTTAAACTACTTTGGCTAAAACGAAACGGAATAAATGTAGTTAGCACATAAAATGTAAAGTAAAATATTGTATAACGATATATACTATAAGTGTAGTGAGATTATCATTTTTAAGCATTTTAATTTAAGCATTTGAGGATTTTAATTTTTTAACAATTTTAAAATAAGGACTGCATCCACTCCAAATTTGATGTGTATGATCTTACTAGTGTGGTTCGACCACCTTTTTAGCATAAACGACAAAAAAAATTGTATACTATGCGGTTCTTCCACTTTTTTACTTTAATTTTAAGAATTACATAGATGGTGAATTTGAAAGTGGATCATCTTCAAAGTGAATGATCCATCATTTATCTGCTCTCCATTCACAAGAAATATCCATGACTTGATTTTTTTGACACAAAAAGTTTAAACATTTTTTTAAAAACAAAATCCAGTGAATGACTTTTGTCCAGAACTAGAATTCATTCATTTGTTAGTCATGTTAACGTAAATGTACAGATTTAGATAGTTACATAAACAAAAAAAAAAGAAAACAAAATCTAGTGAACGTCTTTTTTCCAGAACTAGAAGTCTAGAAGAACTCATTGTTACAGTTAAAGGGAATGTTCTTTTCCATATTTATTTTTTGATTAGCGTGGAGATCTCAACGGCTTTTTAGGCCGAAAGACTAATTCTATGGGGTCCACGTTCCACCGTCCATTTTTCTGTGGTGGCCAGGATTCGAATTCCGGTGGCGGAACTCACGGCCGTGAACCCATTATCTCGAGACCACGACCACCTGGTTTCTTTTCCATATTTACACAGCACTTCCTTCCAAAAGTTACATATGTAAACATGTTCTTAAAAGAAAAACAAATCTTGTGACAAAAGAAAACCAAAAAAAACAAACAAACAAAATCTTGTGAATGTTCTTCTTTTTCCAGAAGTATAACTCAGAAGTTAGAGTTAAAGTTAAAGTTAAAGTAAATGTTCATCTTGATCAAAAAAAAAAAAAAAGTGAATGTTCATCTTTTCATAGCAATTTCCAAAAGTTACGTATAAAGGACAAAATCCTGCGAATGTCCTTTTCCAGAACTTTTTGGCTCATTTTACGTATAAAGGATAAACTTTTTATTATCATTTAGACCCTCTAAATCTATTTTAAAACTCAATTTCTGGTTTTCAATTTCATTACGTAGGTGAACCGGACGGTTTATATGGATCAGTTGTTGACTCTTAACCGGTTGTTAATCCATGCGTTTTTTTTGTTTGGTCTCAATTTAAGTGGTCAAAGCTTTAATTATATGGTTGTTTGATATTGGTTAGTGTTAACTAGGTTAATTACATACAAACCGACTGGTTCGATTTCAATGAACCGGTTTTAGTTTAACTTAAGTTTGATCTGTTTCGGTTTTATATCGATTTAATTATTGGTTTAATTCCAATTTTCATTTTGATTCGGTTTATGACACATGATTTTGCTTAAGTAAAACAATATGGTTATGAATTCTAATAAATGTAATTACATATGTTGCAAACAAAACAAAAAAGCAATCTCTCGAAGTTGCTGAAACAGAGGGTGGGTCTTGGACTAGCTGCAGTTCCACATCGATGTGTATAATTAATGTTTTTCAAGTAATCATCGGAGAATGTTTGAAACTTTTAAAAACGTACTACAAATTTGAATTTTAAAGGTAAGACGTATACATGAATTGATATACACATTATAAAACACTCATCATCAATAATTAAGCAGACTAATTCGAACCGATTTGTAATGCTTGATTTCACCATTTTGATGTGTCAGTGGTGGTGATATGTATTCCTCATGCAAAAGCATGAATATTTTTTATATTCCGATTTCACTATCTTCTTTGAAACCAAAACCGAATCATTCGTTGGTTTTATTTTCACTAATAACAATCATTTATTTGAGTTAGACATACCATACAGTCCAATTATATCTCTTCTATGTTTCAATATGGAAACATCACGCCAACATTTAACACAAAATTTAAATTAACAAAATAGTTAAAAAAATAAAATCTGAATGTGTTGAATTACAGAAAATAAGCAAAGGCTGTAATGTACTAAGAGTTGTTTCCGAATCAACAAGCTCTCACATTCTTTGGGTTCCATAATTTTTCTAACCAACTTCCTTCACAACCATCAAGAACCTTCTTGTTCTTCTCTTCCTCGTCTCTAGAAGCTTCTAGACTCTTCAGCGGAACGAGCTGCTGCGTCTTTCTACCATTCCCAGGCGAAGAAGCTTCCACAATCTTTGTCACCATCTCTAACACCTCACTCATCTTTGGACGCACCTTTGGGTTCCTAGCAAGGCAAAGATTGGCTACAACCGCTAGTCTCTGGACCGATTTGATCAAGTATTTCCCTTCGAGCCTCGGGTCTACTATAAGCCTGAACCTTTTTGTGTCAGTTAAGTAAGGTCTCACCCATTCTAGAAGCTTCTGCTCTCCTTTAGGCCTGTTCTTGTCTAGCGGCCTCCTTCCTGTTATGAGCTCGTATATGAATACTCCGTAACCCCATACATCGCTTTTTGACGTGAGACGACCGGTTTGGATATATTCTGGAGCTGCGTAACCCATTGTTCCTACTACCTGTTCAAACCCGGAAAAAAAAAACAGAACTTTATCGATATGGCGAAATGATTCTATAACCAAATCAAGTGAAAATGTATAAAACTTACACCAGTAGAAACATGGGTTGATCCTGGTGAAGGACCTAAGCGAGCCAAACCGAAATCCGAAAGCTTTGCTTTCCAATCCTCGTCTAACAGAATGTTGGAGGACTTGAAATCGCGGAATATTATCTACAAAGACGAAACATATGTTAGTTAACTGATGAGAGAAATGGATGAAGTTGAAAAAACAGAGGATTCCATGTTCCTTACTTGGAAGTCCATTTCTTCGTGGAGGTATGTTAAACCCCGAGCTGCGTCTTGGGCTATTCTCAGTCTAAGGTCCCAAGTAAGTACTGTTGGTGACCGAGGAGCTAAATGGAACTCGACACTTTGGTTTGGCATATATTCATAAACCAAAAGCCTTTGGATTCCACGTTCATCGTCTTCTGCGCAATGACCCAACAATTTCACCAAGTTTGGATGCTCGACTACCCCAAGAAAGTTAACTTCAGTCACCCATTCCTTATGACCCTGCAACCCTCTTTTGCCAAGCTGTTTAACCGCAACTTCAATTTTCTTTGACGGGTCTTCTAAGTTCTTGATGGTTCCCCAATAGACACAACCGAAACCACCTTCCCCTATCATACCAGACCGGCTAAAATTCTTTGTAGCGGATTTAAGATCAGCAATGGTGAACTCTCTGAGGTTATTCTCTCTACCGGACATGTTCGGGTTCGAGTTCCTCCCAGTGGATGACACCGTACTCGTCCCAGAGGCATCCCGAGGACTAAAATCCGACCCGCCGCTCTTGCTTACTCCACGGTCAGAGAAGTTAGACGTCGGTGAAACCGGTTTCGGACTCCTCTGCTCCTCTTTCTTGTCTCCAAGAGAGAAGAAGAAGCACCTCATTTTCACACAGTGAGTAAAACACCCCACTGAATCACACAAACGAATTAGAGTGAGAACGTTTTATAAGTTCGTTGAAGCATTTAATCAAACAAGACAAAGTCATAAATCACTTAACCAGACTAGAAAACACATAATCAAAATTGAAGAACATCCATTTTCTAATTTCCCAAGAATCAAATGCAATATTTCCTTGTTCGAATCATTCAAAATTTGATCTTTGAATCCAACTGATGAAAAACACAGGATTATTTCTAAACCCCCAAATTCTGCAACGAACCCTAAATTTCAAAGTTATTTACATATTGAAAGCAATCGCAAGTTGATTCATTTATACTGAAAAGACAAACTTTTTCCTTTCTTCACCTAAACAACAATTCAAAGAACTACGAATTTCGTGAAGAAGGGTATAAAGTAACTTTGGAGAACTCACCTTTGAGATCTTTGTGTGCAGACAAAGGAAAAAAAACCAAAACTTTTTCCAGAAATTGAAGGAATTTAATCACAAAACGAAGAAATTTCAGAAACAGAATTGGATTGTCGAACTGAAAAAGAATATATGAGTAGAAATAAAAGAATGGATGTTATGATATGAATTGGGAACTAAAAGTCGAAAGAAGGAAAAGAAGGAGAAGACGACGAAGACTAAGAGCAAGGAGCCGATGAAGAAAGGAAGTCAAAGTAGTTGAATCTTCAATACGCAAAAGCAAACAAAAAAGGATTTATTGCTGTGACTAAAAAATAAAAATAAAATATTTCATTTAGTATTATCAGTTTATCACCGTATATTTATTTCATTTGGGATTGGCAAAATTAAACCCCAAAACTCTTTTTTTTTTTAGTAGTTTCCACTAAAATGTGATTACAAGATTATTCTACTAAAATGCGATTTAATTTTTTTTCTATCAAAACGTGAATCAGTCTTTTATTACAAACACACAATTTTGCTAGTTTTTTTCAGCCTCCAAAATATAATTTTGCTATTTTATCTCTGAAAATATGATTTCACAATAAAACAAAAAAAAAATATATCGTACCACTTGGAAAGGATCGATATGTTGGAGACGACGCACATTTGCATAAACCCCCACAACTGCTTACGTAGTTTTCACATTATACTTTTCAGAAATATATATCGTATGTTCTTCTCAAGTGTGAGGAGTTACAAAGTCACAAACCTTAACTAAAACACTTTTATTAGTCAAATAACAATGATATAACATTTAACATTACCGTTAGCTTTTTTTCCTTTTTTATATAAATAAATTACCGTTACCTATACAAATGACACTTGTATTTTTTGCTTCCAATAATGTTGGCATTTCAAGCTAATTCATTAATCGAAGGTAAGAAAGAGACGTCTTTCGAAATCAATTTTGTAATGGTAGATATATATGTCTCGTATTGAATTAGATTCATATAAAAATCTTCCCCAAGTAAACATTCAATATGGATCATGTGACATTCATTGGATCTATATAATCCGGTGCTAGGATTTATTGTTTACTCGCAGAGATCGCACCTATATATATTCTGTTTGCATTCTTTCCATATATTTTTTTTTTTTTGGTCACAAGTTTGCATTCTTTCCATATAAATGTGAGTAAATGTTCATCATTTTTGTATCTCACCTTATATGGAAGAAACAAAAGAAATGCAGTGTTTGTAACGACATATTTCGCCAAACTTTTGCTTATTCTCTCCAGTCTAAAATTTTTTCTTGTTTGTAACCAATGTTTTTAAAACCGGACCAGCAACTGAACCGGAAAAACTTTTGGGTCATGGTCAATGTGGTCCGACCTGGTCGAACCGGATCTAATATTTTCTAAAAAAATAGTAATATAAATAGTTTTTGTATAACTATAATATCCAAATATATAATATAGTCTTTGAATAAACATATTTCTAAAAATCAATTATGAAGAAAATCAATTTAATAACAAAAAAAACTATTAAAAATAAAGTTTAATGAGAAATAATTAAGTTTATATGTATAAAAAAATTAAAAACATTAAACCATAACAAAAAATTAACTAAATTCAAAATTAATATTTGTTTCTAGAAATTGTAATCATAAAAAAATTAAATATGAAAAAATGGAAATTTACACACACAAAAAAAAAACTCAAACCCGAGTCAACCCAACCCGGCTAGCTGGCCGGTTCGCGGTTGAACCCGGTCCGGTCTGGTTTTCAAAACACTATTTGTAACGAATCTAATGTAGTTTCGTGGAACTACATAATTCATTTGATTATCAACCAACAACAAAAGGAATTCGATTATTAGACGAAACTAAACTTTGTAGCCTAGCCAGTTTAAAATGGATTTGAAATGGTTTGTTTTTAGCTGTAATTCTTCACAATGAGTGCCCACAATTTTTGCTACAGATTTCTCAACAATATATATATATATATATATATATATATATATATATATATAAATTTTTTACGGTGATATTAACCATAGTGAACCTTCCCCAAGACTGGAGAGCATGGGACACTACACTAGATAGTAGATTGTGAGAAATTTGTAGGTTTCTGGTTACAAATTAAAGTGCACATGGAATAGCAGGAAGTGATACATATATTGCATGGCTAGGGAGAATGATCCAAAGGCTAATTGATAATCTCTCGTTTCCTTAAAGAGAGACACGGACAAAAGCAATGGGATGAAGCACCGGCTTGTCTCTATTGGGGGGAATGAACTGGTCGTCTCGGAATCTCCAACACAAACAAAAATCGTAGTAAAAAAGAAATCGAATATATTCACTTGTAAAATATTCTAGTAGCTCTGTAGTCGAATCAAATAAATATGTAAATAACTCGATGTAATTTAACATCTTATAACACTTCTTATCAATTACTTGTTGAAAACGGGTTTCTTGAAATTAAAAACGTCAGTGAAATAAACCTCTATAATTATTGTTTTCGAGAGTGTAAACTAATTTTCAGATCAAAGCCATTATCAATTAGTAATGTAAGATTCCATCAAACCCTTTAACAAAAAAGTAATGTAAGATTCATAACATTTTATATTTTATCATCTATGTTTGTTGTCAGCTGATCTAGTGATTTTGTAGGACTGTTTTATTATTCTCGATGGGGTTAAATATGAAGTATACACTATGAGATTTGGTAACGTTAACAATGACTACTGGACCAATCAACTGATCTGTACTGAAAAAAATAAAGTACCGTATTTATCCCAGAAAAAAAAAAAAACAAGAAAGTACCGATCAAATTGTAGTATAATAGTCAATAAATACGGTACTTTATTTTTTTACTTAAAAAGATCAGACATATTGCCTTTTTGAACAGGTATACCGATTTTTATTTGAAGAAAATGTTTATGAATGCCGTTTTTTCCCGGAAATTTCTTTATCATGCATGCATTAAAAGAACGCACTTTGGTTACGACTAGCAAAATATATACATAATATATGTATACAATTTTAAATGTATAACATTTTAATATGTCCGTAAAACATATTTAATGGTTTGACCCCCCAAAAAAAAAAAAAAAAAAAATTTCACGGTTATGCGTACATGCTAGATATCCACCATATTCATTTTTAATTTCTTTAAAAAGTAACAAATGGTCGACCACCATATATATATATATATAAATAATATATATAGTGACATATATATGTATATATATAATGTTGACAGCCTTTTTAGCACAATTAGGCATGCTTACGCATGATGGCATGATGTATACAATAGACTATAGGTGTATGGTGAAATCACCAGTGACACATTGATCACAATGGTGAAATCCAGCATTAGAAATCGGTTCGGATTAGATAAAGTAATTAGTTTTAATTATTGATGATTTTATATGAGTATTTTGATTTTGGTAATTACCACTACACATCACAATGGTGAAAAATATATCCAGCATAGAAAATCGGCGGTTCGGATTAGTTGGATGATTATAGTCACTTTAATTATTGATGATAGTTCATGAGTAGTTTTTTTAATGTGTTTATTATATTTATGTAAACATTTTACCTTTCAAATGTAATTTTTTTATCTTTCAAAATCGTATTTTCGGATGATTAACTTTACGAACGAAAGTTACATATGTATGGTATATAAGTGGAATTGCACTTTGTCCAAGAACCTTATCCCATTTCTGATCTCTTTTAGATCTTATCTTTCTCCTACATTTAATCCATAACCATGGGACCCTCTATTTTCACCATTTCAAATAAATGTTTCTCTTATATATTGAGTTCTTCGTTTATGTTTTTTTTTTTTAATTAAGTTCTTCGTTTATGTTTTTGATAAAGGTTTTCTTCTTCATAAAAGTTACAAAACAATGTATAAATTACTTGATAGTTGATATGTACATGAACTTTCAACTTTGTTTTGATGGAAATGATTCGAATTGTATATATATATATATCATTAATATATGTACGACATTTACTTGATTCGGATCTATAGCCTCATTGTTATACTTTTAATCAAAGGGGTACCAAAATCATACACCGATAAATTAAATTATATTTGAAAACAATAATAAAGATTAAAAACGAACAAAAACCTAAAGTGATTCTACAACTGACAATTGTAAAGCATAATTGTGTATAAATAGAGATACGTGTACAGCAATTACGGTGTGTGTATATATGGGCACACACACATGATCTAGATTTTCTCTACTTGCCCAATAGTTGAGTGCCAATGTACCATGCCGATAAAGAGCTTTTGTGTTCATGAAAATTTAAAGAAACAAAAAAATAATTAAAATGATGAAGCAATGATAAAAGCGTAAGTCCATTGGGGAGGGAAGATGCATGTTCGTACGATTTCGTATGTCAAAGTACTTGATATAGTTGACAAAGAAACAAAGACATTGATTATTGTTATATTCATTTCTAAGTAAATGTCGTATGATTAACAATCTTATAAGCCCAATTTCAATTGTTTTTAACCAAAAAGTTTAGTTAGTGGTAAAAATGCATGTTATTGACAAAAAAATTAGGTTCTGCCATGAATATGCAAAAGTTGATTGTTTTTTTATCTACGATGTAACAATAAAAAAATATGAACCGGATTTATGACCTTTTTTAATTTTAAAAAAATGCTTTAGTGGTTGTTTTTATCTACAACATCAGGATAGAAAGTTTGAATCGGATGAATTATTATAGTCTCGTTAAAAGATTAATTCACCAAATTACGATAATCATATATCATCGCAACTACAATAATCAGGTTACAACTATAGATGCACAATGAAAAGGTTAAAAAAAAAAAAAAAAACTACAGATGTACATATAGTATTAGATTCATTTCAAATTTGATAACGCTAGCTTCACATATTTATCTAATACTATATTTCTTGGTAGTATATTAAATGGAACATATATTTTTCCATGATAACTAAAGTAGATCATGTATTATTATTGCAAATGACGACATGGTCCAAAAAAATCATTAACCATACCTATTCACCCATACATAAAATAGATAGTGGACCTATCTCTCTGTGTGACTTTGTGTATATATATATATATACACGTACGACACTAGTACTTCTCTACATTTCCTCTCACACTAAACCCCAAAAACGTCTCTCTCTCACATCAAATTTTCTCTCTCAACTCTCTCATAAACATGATGAAGAAGAGCAAGCTGATCACAAAGGCATGGAAGCAAATGTCAAGTAGAGTCGCCAAACATCGAGCCGACGCCGAGAAACCTCATATACCAAGCGACGTACCAAAAGGACACCTAGTTGTGTACGTAGGTAAAGAAGAGGAGAGTTACAAGAGGTTCGTGATCAAGATTAAGTTGCTTCACGATCCCATCATAAGAGCATTGCTTGATCAATCGAAAGACGAAGTTTACGACGATTTTACTTCCGGAGATTCCAAGCTTTGTATCCCTTGTGACGAAACTCTCTTCCTCGAGGTCCTCCGTTGCGCTTCTCCTAGTTATTTTTGATCTTAATGAGTCTCTCATTCGACAAGAGGGTTCTAATTAAGGTTTTGGCTAATATGTGAGAGTAACCATTACGTTGAGATCTATGTAGAACTAATGAAGAGTGTTGTAATATGAGCCATTTTTTGTCAGTAGTTAATATATAAGCCTCTTATTGATTGCAACTACATATCTTAGTTTAAATTAAGGAGCAAGATATGATTTTTCTCAATCTATTATATTTAGTAATAATGATATGAAATTATCAATGATTATGATAATAAAAAGGGTGATATAAAAAAAAAAAAGCAAAAAGAACACTTAAGCAATAATCGTGAGAGTATTTTGAATCAAAGGTAGTTTTATTTGGAAGACATCACAAAACTGAGGATGACCCAATGATTTAGTTGAAGTCGGGCTTCTCAGGGTAAGTGCAGCCAGATCTTTGGATCACCACGTTGGACGCGTAGCATCCCGCCTTCACGCACTCCTCAATCGATTTCCCTTTCACCAACTGTGACATGAATCCTCCAACAAATGCATCACCTGTTAAGAGAGATCAACAAAAATAGCAGTTAAATCATCGGTATTGGTTCTATTTCTGACTATGACAAAGAGAGGCAAATGTTTTGTATCAGTATTTGAGGAGAGAAAATTCGTTGAAATGATAAGAATCAGCTTATTCTATGGTCATCTAGTAAAGTA
The DNA here is from genome assembly GCA_964056655.1 of Arabis hirsuta. NCBI lineage: Eukaryota > Viridiplantae > Streptophyta > Magnoliopsida > Brassicales > Brassicaceae > Arabis > Arabis hirsuta. The sequence goes on along the minus strand of OZ053302.1, from coordinate 1,289,093 downwards.
AGACTAAATTTTAATGTAGGATTGGTTACAATTTCGCCTTTGGGTTATGAAAACAAGTACCTGCACCGTTGGTGTCAACGAGCTTCTCCTTTGAGAGAGGGATCACAGGGTATTTCTTCACCTTTCCATCTTCAGCAACAATCACTGGGTCTGCGCCCTGTGTAATCACGGTGGTCCTCTTGTATGTTCCTGTGGCCTTGGGAAGCTGTGAAATCTTGATGGCTATTTGTTCGACATCTTCGGTCTATATATATATATACAAACATGTAGATAGTTTGAGTTTGTCTCTTTTATACAAAACAGAACAGGACATTGAAATTAAGCCGTGTAAGAGAAATGGTACCTCCCAGCCATGAACCCTGGAGAAGGTTCTTGCCTCTGTCTCATTGCCAAAAACAAAGTCCATGTATCTGTCCCAAGCAAAACAAACAGATGCAGAGTGTTTTTCAGTTAAGCGGTTATAAAACCCATAATGGATAACATTATCAGGGATTGCTTTTGCTTACGGCAAGAACTTCTCCTGGACATCCTTGAAGAATTCACAGATGAATGGAGCAGAAAGGTTCATCGTGAAGACCTGAAGGATAGAGGTGAACAAACTCGGGGTTATTAACCCAAGAAGGTACTCAAAAGTCAAAACAAGTAAGATTTTGTTGATCACGTCTTATACCTTGTTGTTTGCAGCAGCGTGTTCAGATACCAACTGAATTGATTCAGGCGATACCGTGAGGAAGAATCCAGCAATGTAGTAGAACTTGGCCTTCTCAACTACTCAAGACATAATTGAATCATATCAGATCATGAAAATATAATACAGAACTGTTAGAAGGATGTAACAATGGGAGAAATGAATTTACCCAATGCCCAGTTTTCAGGCTTCTTAAGGTGGTCAACCTTGTAGCAATTTGCAGCTGAAAGATTCGCGATAAGCGACCTTTCTCCACCAACAACACAGACACCACAAGTTCCAGTAGGTGCTGACTCATCTTCATAATAGTGAACCTGATACAAAAGCATACTGTCATCGTAACACACCATGATTACAAATTCTGATTTCAGTTTCAACAATAACTCTCCATACATCCTCAAAGACAAACCGAAGACCAGATGAAGATGAACTCAAACAAAAAGCATGAAACAGAGAATATCAAGATACACAGCTTACATTGACACCAGCTGCTGTAGCATCCTTCTTCATCGCCTCTCCGTATTTGTCCTTTCCAATGGATCCCATGTAACTGGTTGCTCCAGGGATTTGAAGCATCCACTGCAGCCAAAAACACCTTCGAATTAGCAGTTATTCATACTTTTAACCCTGAAAAAAAAAGCGCAAGAAGAATGGCAAAAGAATCTACCTGAGCCACTTTGATCGAGTTCTGAGTGGCACCTGAGAAAAGGAATGAACCATGAAGATATCATAATCTTGTCAACGCATACGCGACTAAATGGTCAGAAGATCGTTTAAAACACACAAAAGAGGAATTACCTCCGGCAATGTACTCAACATTGAACTTGCTACTCATCTCATCATACCTATAAGGAAAAAAAAAAAAAAAAACAAATTGCAAGTGAATTCCTATTTAATAAACCATCAACAACTATGTGCCTAACAACGAATCTGAACCAAAAGTGTCAAAAATGTAGCCATAAATAAAAAATAAAATCTGTATTTCAGTTTATATAACATGATCAACATTCTTAATTACAACACCTAATTTCACCCATCAATAACAACATTATTATCAAAACACTCGAGTTTCAGATACCACAGTATACTTATCCAATCCATAAAACTTGACTCGCTAACCAAATACAGGACATGTAGCAAAGACCTAATCAAATACCCAAAAAAAAAAAAAGCAGAGGAGCAAAAGTAATCCTTACATGGGCAAATGTTTATCTTCCGCGAGAATCGCATTGTTCAACTTGATGTCGTATCTGTTCACGATTACATAAGAAACACACAAAATCAGAAATAAGAAAAACCAAAACGCAAACATGTCACAGAGATTTCGCCGTTGAAGAAGATTCAAACAATCAATCTAGAAGAATAGGACGAAAAACCCAGAAAGAGGATTGCGAAGCGAGTACATCAAAGATCAAAAACATTTGAAAAAGAGGGATCTGAGGTTATTTTACTTGGTGAGAAAAGCTTCGTCGACGACGGCAGAGATATCGAGGAGTGGGTTTCCCATTCCGAGAAGGATTCCATCGAAATCGGAAGAAGCCATGGCGAATCTGAGGAGAGGTTGAGAAAGGTTTAGATTAGATCTGAGGAGGCGAGTTTAGTGTGTTTCTCAGTGAAGCTTGATGATGAGTTTATAATCAGAAACTGAGCGGAAGTTGGTGCACCAACGACATATTCTCTCTTTTTTTTTTTAGGTTTTTTATTTATTTATTTAACCTAAAAATGTTACCAATTTAATGTTTATTTTGTCGGTAGACTCTTGCTTTTTCTTTGTGGACCGAATAAGTATGCCATTTCATTAAAATTATCAATCGAATTTTATTCACAAAATCATAATTAGATATATAATCATTTAGTCATTTTACAAAATTAACAACAAAAGTCTATTAACAACGATAAAACTTTCAAGCAAGAAGAATGGAAGGTCTTTATAGTCAAGTTGATAAACTGATTAAATTACAAGAAACAAAATTCTTCTTATGTATTTCAGAGGAAAAAAACACATCACTTCTTTTTGTGTTATGAATCTTTTGCCTTATGGCATGAGAACTTAAAAAAAAAAGACATTTTGAGGCAGAAACAATAACTTCAAAAGTAATAAAACTCGTGAAGAGACAAAGCCAATGCCGGTTTTTTTTTTTATTCTAAATCGTAAAATCGTAAAACAAGAAGAATTTGGAGGCTAAAAATGGCTCAAAGCCTCAAGGAAGATTCCCATAAAGAATTGAGATTTTACGATGTTCAGAGATGATCACAGATTGCTTTTGTGAAATCCGTGGTGGTGGAAGAACCTCCGAGATCCGCAGTTCTGTATTTGCCCTCGGCTATGGTGTTGATGATTGCGCTGTGGATTTGTTCAGCTTGTTCGTTGAGCTTCAGGTGACGTAACATCATCACTCCGCTCAGAAGCAAAGCGGTTGGGTTCGCCAAGTTCTACATCAACAAAGATGAAGAGCAACAAATTCAAATGTCATATGCTAAAGCATTTGAAATCAATTTTTCTAGTCTTTCAACATCGGGTTGAAAACGCCTAAACACGAGACACATAGATGAGACTCATTAACCGGTAAATAACAGTTCAAAATGAGACTAGGCTACCAAGAAAAGGTAGAAACGAGAGAAAGAAGATTCTTCGCTCAGGTTCACTTAATGGTGGTAGTTCACATAGTAGAAATGATACTATCTGAGAATATGATGAAACTGGAATGAGAAAGTGTTTCAAGGACTAACCTTTCCAGCGATATCAGGTGCAGAACCATGAACAGCTTCAGCAAGGGCAACACCATCTTCCCCGATATTACAACTGCGTCAAAATTAACGAGGATGATTAGCTCATAATCATACTAAAGAATATAATATTCAAAATGAAGGAACCAATGTTTCACCTTGGAGTCAATCCTAGTCCTCCAACTAAACCAGCACACAAGTCACTGATAATGTCACCATAAAGGTTTGGCATCACCAAAACATCAAAAAGTGCTGGGTTTTTCACAAGCTGCAGGCATCAAGATAAAACATTCATACATTCCACAATACAAGTATATAATAGCCCCAGGAGTAAAAAAAAATGAAAAAGAAATGGAACTCAAGTAAGTTGCTGGGAAGTCAAACTTCTAAAACCTCCAAAGGTAATCCTGAGCTACTTAATTAACAGAAAAATGACTGATTCGGAGTTGTAGCTTACCATCATACAGCAGTTGTCAATAACAACCTCCTCGTAAGTTATCTCAGGATACTTCTCAGCAACCTCACGACAACACTGAAAAGCAAGAAGAAATGGAAAATTGTATCAGAACAAACAGAACAAAACTTAGCAGACACTAATAATCATTGACTTGATCTCCTTGTAAGAAAATGTTGAATGTATTCTGAGGTTATGAAAAGGGCAAACCTTGAGGAAAAGACCATCAGTTTTCTGCATAATGTTAGCTTTGTGAATCGCAGAAACTCTCTCTCTTCCATGAGTCTTTGCATAGTGAAAAGCATACTCGGCAACTCTCAAACTCGCCTGACGGGTAATGATTTTAAGACTCTCCACCACACCTCTAACAACCTATATCACGAGTCACGAAAACAAAACGAGTATCAGAAACACTTCTTAGAAGAACTAACCTGGAAATGTTCGATAGATAGAATCAAAAGAAACTGAACCTGATGTTCAAGCCCACTGTATTCTCCTTCAGTGTTTTCCCTGATGGTAATGAGATCAACATCATCGTAACGAGTCTTGTAACCAGGAAGACTGTAACAAGGTCTAACATTGGCATATAGATTCAGCTCTTTCCTAAGAGTCAAGTTCAAAGAACGATGCCCTTTCCCAATTGGAGTAGCCATTGGACCTTTCAAACCAACTTTGTTTCTACGCACAGATTCAAGACTTTCCCAGGTCAAGAAACTCTGTGTTCTAGGATCTATCTCAGTTCCAACATAGTGATCTTCCCAAACAATTGGCACACCAGCCGTCGTAAACACCTGGATCAGCACAAATGAAATAAATCATCAACGAAATTGACACAAAATCGCAAAATTATCGTAAGCAATCCAAAACTAGAATCAAACAATTCTCTCGTAACTTCTCAGAAATCGAAATTCTACGGAGTAAACTGATTAGTATGAAGTACCTTTTTGACGGATTCAGCGATTTCAGGACCGATCCCATCGCCCGGGAAAAAAGTTGCGGTGATCGGAGTGGTAGATGAGCAGAAAGCCCTAGCGACGGAAGTAGCCGCGCTTGACGTAGAGTTGACTGTACCAAGGATCTGAGTCGATCGGTTTCCGATTAGCCGCCTCGCGAAGTTTGCTGCCATGGTCATCTCTTGAAGCACCAAAAGGACGCAGCCAGAAAATTATTCGAGAGAGAGAGAGAGAAAGGAGAGGAGAGAGAAAAATTTCTGCGTTGGGCCAAAAGTGGAAGACTTCTCCTTCACAGCGAATATTTCTTCTTACGTTAAAACGCCGCGTAGTTTGAGAAGCCTGCAACTAGGTTGGGATTGAAGTAAAACGGCATGAAGTAAGTGCGTTAAAATGAAAACCGGAATGAAGTGTTTTCTTGAAAACACAGGCCCAATAACGAGATTATTTTTGTTTCAGTATCGGCCCAATAACGAAGTTAGAGAAAGAGTAACGAAAAACTTCAATGCTATAACAGTGACCATCTTATTGAACAAAAACAACAAAGCATTTTTACGTAAATATTACGTCATCGTATACAAACACAACCGGTATTGCTAAACCTCCGGTGGCTTCTCCACAGCGTTTTGCGGCGGTGCAGGTGCCGGTAAACTAGCCAACGGCGGTCCGTAGTGAAGCTGTGACAGACCTTCTCGCCGGCCTATTTTCTTTCCGATGAGATAAAAAGCGATAGCTACGATCAAAAGGAGAAGAATCGCCGGAAACGATATGTAGATCACATAACTCATTGCTTTAGTAGTTTACTTTTCACCAGAACAAGAAGACGACTCGAGAAGAAGATTGCTTATATAATCGTCTCATAAGGACACGTGTCAGCTTACTAGCTTTGCTGTGTCAGCCACGGAATGAAACCCGGTTAACGATTCAAACCGACGATTTTTTTTATGACTTCCGCATCAAATTACACAAACCGGATTCGGTTTGTAGCTATGGTCAGGTCCTATATGATATGTATATATATTATTACATAACATTACAACCAAATTAAGAAAACAAAAAAAAAAAAAAAAGAGTGAAAAATTCTGAAGCAACAAAAATCCATTTGTTTCTTCTTCTTTTCCTTAATACACAATAAACGAAGCAGAGGAGAGCAAACCAAAAAGCAAAAGGTTTTGTGATTCTTCGTCTTCCTCTCGACGTCTTCTTTTGATCATATGAGATTTCAAAATGTTTCTTCTTCTTCAACCCAATGATCCGTACGCATTCACGTTCTTTCTTGAACCGGGTCCATCCTGATTCATAACACCCGGTTTATTCGATAACCGACGCTTATACCGTTTCAATACCGAAGCTAAATTCTCTTTCCCTTTTGGGAAAGCTACGTCTCCTGCAGCTGTACCGGTCCGGCCTTTTCTGCAAGAGATTGCCATTTCAACGTCTTTGATAAGATCAAGAAGTGTGACTGCTGTTGTGCATTTGCCTTTCCCCGGTTTTGCTGCCGGAGGTAACATTCCGTTCGAAGGCGGACTCGCTCTCTGCTGACTCGTGGGGATCTGAAGGCAGAAGCATGGTGTCATCGGTGTCCGCGGCTTTGAGAACGCCGGATCTATCACTCCCTGTTCAAATCCATAACATGTCAAAATTTTAAAACTACCAAAATTGCCGTTTCAGTGAAGAGAATTGCGGGTTTTTTTTACCTGAAGGCGGTTGAGAACGTATGTGTACTTTCCCCAAAGCTCAGGCCGACTCTCCATGAGAGACAAGTCAAGGACACGGTGCATGCACCAAACTCCAAAGCTCACTATCAAATCAGCTCTCCACACGCAACCATCTCCGCAGTTAGGAACTGATGAAATCAGAGGCTCACCCATGTGACCCACTTGGTTTATTTCGCGAGCTTCAGCTTCATAGATAAACTTCTCTCTTGCAGCTACCCGATCAATCAGTTCTTCATCGACTCCATCGCTTTGTCCAAACAACCATTCGGATCCTTCTAGTTTAATAAGCTTTAATATACAGTGCCTGAACGACTGAAGAAGCTTTGCCTCTGCATCGACAGTAGAAGCGTTGTTGTCTATATTTATCGGATTCGATCTATTCCTGACCTCTTCACCAACAGCGCCATTCCTATCAGCTACACCAAATTGCTCAAAAGGCTGTCTAGACCAAAGTGATCCGGTCCCTGTTGTTGCACTCTGTGGCAAAGTATAGGCATCTCTGTAGCCTCCTCCTCTTGACTGAGAAATGTCATCATAACCTGAGGGTACTCCAACCCGTGACCCCAGATTAGAATATAACAACGATTCATTGCTTGATCGACCATAAGTCGAGCTATACCCTCCTCCTCCAGTTGACGGATCCCAGTATCCACTCTTGTTATTCGGCATATGCATATTCCTTGCAGACAGAGACAATCCTGATATATCTGGCATGCTACTGTATTTCTTCTCATTGGCAACTACAGCACTTACATTATCGGTATTTCCAGAGGATGGAACACCGTAATAAGATCTTTCAGATTGTCGCGATATGTTTCTAGACCCAGCAAAATTCTCAAACCCAGGAGCCGGTCCAGGGGTTAGACCATTCTGGGACTTTTGTTTTAAGGCTAAAGCCAGTTGCTGTGTATAGCTCAATGAACCAATGGCCATAGATCTAGATGTCGGGATCTCTCCACGGGATTGTAAGGCTTCAAGCCTTTCTTTTGCCAAATTGTCAACATAGGACTTTAATTGGTATCCGTGAATCGTGGCTGGTTGTTGGTGTTCCCAACCCTCTGTAGAGGATGGAGCACGGAGGCTGGAGTATCTTCTCTCACCCAATTCATACGCATTATTATTGGTAGTGCTACCATATGCACCCAACATCTGCATACGGTTGACCAGCGGTGATGGTGATGAACCTCTTTGTAGTCCATACAAAGAATCAATACTTCCGGGTGTCCTCTGCTGCTTCAATGAATCGTATGAATTTGAATTCATCTGTGAGTCCAATCCCTTCGCAGTTGGTGACATGCAATATCCACTGCTCATGTCCTTTCCAAACGAATCCACTTTCACAGAAGAGGCTGACTTTTGTTCAGCGCCAAGCAACTGATCTAATTTTTTTGCCCTGGCTTCAGCTACCAATTGCCCATGAAAATCATATAAATGTCCCCAAAACTCATCGAGGATCGCAGATAAATGTCGCCGTGCAGCACGCCCCAAACCTTGCAACCGTGAGAGGCTTCCAGTACCACTTCCCCCTTCCTCGCTTCTCCCACTTAGACTGCGGAATGAAGGTGGACCATCCGATACAACAGTAAAGTTGCTTTCAGGAACAGCTTTGGTAGCTTCTTCTGTTTCCCATGAAACTTCTTCAACATCCTTATCAATGAACTTGTTATTTTCCATGCTTACAGTCTTCTCCACAGGACTCATCGGTTCAATCTTCCCCTTCTTTGTTTCCACAACCAAATCCTTGTCACTAACCTCATTGACCACCGTTGACTGTTTTAAAGACTGTTCCTTTACATCAGAGTCTTCCCCAAGACTCCTAACTTGAGGCGCAGTGAATTTCACATCCAACTCACTTTCCTCAAGAGGGCCCGAACGGATTTCTTGATCAGTCATTAGAATGTTCTCTGGCAAATCGTAGCCCGGGCTAGCAACAGACGTACTATCAAATTCAGCCTTTACCCTGTTTTCCAGCCGCACTATTGATTCTTCTTTGTGCCGCCTTGTTTCAGTTCTCCCAGTTCCCCGCATTATTGATTCTTCTTCGTGCCGCCTTGTGCCAATTCTCCCAGTTTCCTCTTCTTGAACAGATGTATAAGATACAGTATTTTGGACATCTGCGTTCCAAATTTGAGCCTCTGCTCTATTACTGGCAGATTTCAGTGGTGTAGCTGCAAGCCAGAGCATCAGGCATAACGACGCACAAGACGATACAAGCAGAGTGGTGTACTGAATTGAGGTGCCCATTACAGTATTCCATCTCAAACCACCAGCCCAGTCACTGTTCCCAAACACCATCTCAACAATAAAAACAACATTCAAACCCAGAAACCCCAAAAATGTTGTAAGTGCAAGGAACTCGCCAATCTGAGGAATTTTATAGACACCCATGATTTGTCTCGATGAGGCAATGCGAAACAGCGGTATTACAGAGGAAGGAAGCATCATCGCCACCAGGACCTGGGTGAATATAAGTAACTGGTATATCCCATCAGCACCAGATGTCCACACACAATAAAGGGCAGGAGCAACTGCAAGAATTCTGATAGTAGCACGATGAAGCCAACTGGGTATTTCTATCTTCAAGAAGTCATGCAGGACGACCTCTCCACCGAAAGCCCAAGCTAGTGCCGTAATCTGACTAGAGAAGAACAAGAGCATCAAAAAGACCACTGGAATGAGTGGACTCCTAAATACCTGCGCTCAACAGTCACAAACTAAATAATTAGTAATCAGGAGACGTTTCAGAACTCTCTCCCTAAAAATGAATTCTAGACTAAAACCATCAGAACAAACCTGCTCCATTAGTGACATGGCGTCCTGAAAAGTCAGTACCACAAGGCCAGTACTGTGGAACACGTTTGCTGCTGCATTCATCAGTATATAATTTACAAGTGAAAGTCCGCTGAAGACACAAACGATGGCGAACAAATGGTCTTGACACAAACTGTTCTTGTCGACATCGGAAGAAGATGTACTTTCCTGCTCCTGCAATAAAGTGTTCACTGCTTAGTAGGATTAAATTATCTTTAAAGAAAAGAGAGATACATAGAAAGAGGGAGAGGTACCCCAGCAAAATAAGAATGGATATAAAAATTGTGAGGGACGATGCTTGCTCCAAGAAGACCCATCAGTGCGAATGCACTCTCTCCATTTAACCGAGTTAACACTCCGTTCATTGAGAATGGTATCTCAGACTGACTCAGTAAGACGCCAGAAACATAGATAATTAAAACCAGGCCTGCTGAGCAAATGGATACTGTATTTGCCATACCATTTTCCTGTAAAATTTGTATGCATGTCAGCTAGTTTCCGATAATGCTACTTCAAGAACACCAGAAAAAAAAAGAAAGGATGGGAAGATGAGTCATACAAGGAAAGAGGCGAAAACAGGAAACAAAAATGCATCAATGGCGGCCAAAAACACTGCAGTGGATAAGTCCACCCCAAAGAGAAGGTTAAGTGCATGTGCCACACCCACAACCTGTTTAATTGAGAAGCTCAAGTCAGAGGAATGGAATCATTTTGCCATCAAACATAATAAAAAGTTGAAGTAAGTAATTACCATGGTAAGGTCGAGCAGAATTGCTGAGAACTCCGCCTGAACGCCTAAGAACATGCACGTCCACTTGTCATATTCTTCGTTGCAGATCTGTCCCAGTAAAGAACATTAAAATTCTAGAGAAATAGAAAACGTGTTTTGTAGAATTCCACTTCGAAAAACCAAAAAACAGATACAACAAATACTATTTGAGGGAAACTCAACCATTTATGGAGGACCAATTGGTATAATTGCAAAACTTACGAAGGGCAAACTAAAGTTCATTCCAAAATTAGTAATTCTAAGAAAATAACAACCACAATGCCCAGTTTCATGATTCAAAAAGTGAAGCTACAAGCTTTGAGATAAAAAATGCAGAGAAAGGGGAACAAATACCTGAGCTAAGTTCCTACCAGTTGCAACACTTATTCGAGCGGCTACATACTGGCACAAGATGGCGGCAAAATTGAAAAGCAGAGTTATTGCCACCAAGTCATACCCAAAGCGAGCACCTCCTTCGATATTTGCAACCCATTTTCCGGGGTCAATATATCCGACAGAAACCAAAAGGACTGGCAGTAGAGCAGGAACCACTCGCTGGATGACACCTAGCTGAGGTCTCACATTCACAATTTCCGCTTCCATCCTAAATCTATCTGATAATATAATTACTCAGAGGAGGATCTGAGGGTCAACACTACAAATCAATGCGCCAAGTAGATCTCACAGATTTGATCTAAATAGATTCTCCTCAAAGCTCATACAGTAGCGAATCAACCGATTCTTCTGTCACACAATAGCACCGAGAAATATAAAGCCACTCTGTGCAGTCTTCTTTTACAGCTCTGTACAGTCTTTTCACCTAATAACTGAAAGGTTCCTCCCAATAGAGCTTCTTAAGTTAAGTTAAGTACCAGACCTTAATCCTGCTTCAAGAAGATCTAAACCTTTTCTTCTTCTTACAACATCAACTAAGTCGGTCCAAATGGAGGAAGCCCTAATAGAGCAACCGAGAACAGAACATAGAGTTCCATATGCTTTGACTAATACTGATACCACCACACCATCAAAATCAGCTTCAGACCTGAAAAAATTATGGTAACTATGAGTGATCTTAGTAAGCTCAATTAATGGAACCCCTTTTCAATTAGCTATACAAGTTCACTAAATTTCAAGCTTAAGAGAATCGTAACGCTAACGAAAAGCAACAAATAAAAAATGTAAAGATCCCGTATGATCTACGCATACAGATCTTCAATAAAAAAAAAAAAGGTCAACCATTAAAAGAAACACAAAACAAAGTACACTCGAAGAAACCTTTGAATCAACCAAAACCCAGAAACCTAAAATATCAAAGAAACAATCTTCGCAAAAACCCGAAAAACCCAGAAAAAAAAATTGAGAGAGAGAGAGAGATCTAGCTTTAAAACTCGATTACGATCCACTTAATGAAAATCATTAAAAGCTGAATCAAGCAGACATAAGCTCAAAAACCCCCATTTTCACAAAATCCGAAGCAAAAAACTACAAAAAACCATGGAAGTTTCAAGTCCGTACAAAGCCCCCAGAAAGAAGAAAAAAACAGAGAATTAGGGTTTTTGTGTAAAACGTTACCAGTGAAATCGCCATGATCGCAAGTTGACCTAATTATCGAGAGTGAGAGGTGTAGAGAAACGGATCTTCAAAGAGAAAACTCTTATCAAGTTAGAGAGAGGAGAGGAGGGGAGAGAGAGAGAGAGAGAGGAGAGAGCTCAGTTTCGTCCAAGAGAGAGAGATAAAAAGAGATCCAAAAATGAATATATAATATATATAAATTATATACATACATAATGTATCTATAGGTCTGAAGGTTATGTGTGCTTGTGCCACCTTGAAAGAGAGAGAGAAAGATTTATTATTTTTGTAAATATAAAAAAGAAAGTTAAATATTCTTTTTTTTCTTACGGCTTAAAAAAACGTCTTTTTGATTAAATTTTCAGGTTATAAAAATATGTTAATGCTACATCTTTACTTTATATTTTGAAAAAAAAAAAATCGTAGTTTTCGATTCCAAGATAAGTGGACAAGAGATTTATTATTTTAAAATTCTGGACCTTCTCTTTCTCTCATTGCATATGTAACAATGGCATGAAAAAAATGATTACCTTTTTAAAAACATCAATTATAGTAGTACATTTTTATTGCTAAATCAGATTATTTGTCCTCAGGCCCATCAGAAAATGAATATAACACCAAAAATGTTTAAAGTCTTTGAGAATATGCCTAATATCCTTGTTTTACTAACATACGATCATTTTGAATGTGTAAGATTTTCTACTTATATTGGATTTTTTTTTCATCAATATGTGATTTTTTTTTAATCTAAGATCAACACAATCGAACCGCTTCTAATTGCCGGTTTAGCTCGGGTAACTTGTGGTAAAGATTAGTGTTATTGTAATCAATGGTCATCGTTGTTATTATTTTCTTTTTCGGGGACTTCTTGTCCCGGTTTGGGGTAATTGTGTGAACAATATCGACCAAAGTTACAAAGTAAAAACATGTCCTCGAGCTATAGATATTTTGTGGTGTTAAAGATGTGTACGTAAGGAGTCCTTAGTAAGGACCATTGCCGATATTAAATTTTTGTATACTCTTACGAAAATAACATTCAGAATTTGGAGTCGACATGTCCACATTGTTCTTGCAATAGTTTCATCCTAACTCAAAATTAGTCATTTTATTCTCAGTTACAAAACTATATTCAAATTCCTTCACATCGAAGATTTGATCGTCTATAACATATATTTTTGGTAAATTTTCGATTCTAATATGTAAACAAGAAAAAAATTAAAAGAAATTGATGTGTGACCTTCAAACTCACATATTCTTTAGCTAATTCTATTAGCTATATCAAAATGACCTTCTAATTGATGGATATATACATTTTGTCTAAATCAATTGTATAGAGAACACCTCTTGGATTTGTGAAAGTTTGAAATCATATGAATTTCAATTTAATGCAACAATATTACTTTTTTAAGATTACAATTTAGCTTACAAATGTACAAATCGTAGAAAATATAGTGGTTAATCACGGCAAATTTAAGGTTATAGCAAAGTCTTTGTTTTGAATGTTAAGTCGAAGTCAATTTTGATTTATTTTTCTTATATTAGAGACTGATAAATATAGGACGTTGTTGATTATTTGTATTTTTTTAGAATGATGATACTTTTACGTCAGCGTTATGTAATATTAAAAAGAGTAATTAGGCTCTATATTAGTTTATATATTCACAATTAAGTCTCTAACCCTCTATAAAAAATAATTAAGTAAGTAGTATTTAGATCACATAAAATCTCTATTATTTTACAATTTTTATAAAAAAAGAGAAATTAAAAAAAAATAGAATTACCCAAACCAAATCTTTTTTACTCTAACTTAATTCCCTCATGTCACCACCGATGTCTTCTTCTTCTTCTCCTCTTGTCTTCTTCTTCTTCTTCTCTTGCATCTTCATCTTCTTCTTTTTCTTCTCCTCTCGTCATCGTCATCATCATCATCTTCTTCTTCTTATTTTTCTTCTTCTTCTTATGTTTTTTTCTTCTCTTCTACTCATCATCATCATCATCATCATCATCTTCTTCTTCTTCTTCTCCTCTTTTTCTTATATTCAATTTCGCAATTCACTTCTTAGTTTTCTTCTTCTCTCTCAATTGTTTTGTCTTAACTAGTTGTCATGGATCGAAATTTGAAATCGTGAATTAAGATAGTGTTTCTTCTTAAATCTGAAATCATGAATCGTGAATCTCCGATAAACTCCTCACCGCCATACAAACTGAGTCGTCGCTAGAGATCAACATAGTTTACTATGTTCAAAAATCTGTATAATAGGTAACTATGTTTATGATATATAGTTAACTATATACGTTATTTTTCACTATAATAGGTAACTATATCTCTGGTATAGTTAATTATGTTCTTTTTCATTATGCAGACTATAATAGATAACTATATTTCTAATAATAGTTAACTATGTTCTTTTTATTATGCTGACTATAATAGAAAATTATATTTCTAATAATAGTTGACTATGTATATTATTCTTTATTATTATGCAAAATAAAATAGTTGACTACGTTTGTTTAAATAAATAACTATTACAAATAACAACATTTTTATGTAGTCGACTATGTTATGAAATCGGTATAGGAAACAAATTATACTCTTAACTAGTTAACTATTATGCTGTTAACTATTGTTTTTTAATTATGTCCAATATAGTTCACCATCACTATGTAATATAGCTTACATGAATAGTTGATTATATGCATTCGAATAGTTGACTATATACATTTTTATTTTGTTACAGCGCTGTTAAAATTTGGGAAGGATATCGCGGTGTCCAACCATATTTTATGGAGTTATGGGAGCTCAACAAAAAAAAAATGTTCTGTAAGAAAAAAGACGTTTTCTTCGCGGAGAGATTTTAGAGCTTTTTCGGGAATTATCTATTTGCTAGTTACCTAAATTATATTATACACATGTTAATTTTCTAATTATCTATGCTAAAATAATATTCAGTTAATTAAACCTATTAAAAAATGTAAAAGAAAAGTCTTGATTTTTGAAACGAAAATGACAGAAAATGTTAGGTTTCCATTTTGCATTTAATAATTCAAGCCTTCCAATGAAAAATTACGTTATTTGAGACAACTAGCAAAAGTTGATGATACAAGTAGACGTTATCAAAAGCTGAAGTTGTTGACTAATAAATTATAGCGTTAATGGTCTCCATGAATATCTCAAATCGGGAAGTAAAACAAGATTGAACATTATACTCCACATGATACTAAAAATAACATGTCCTTTATATGGCAAGTGTTTAGGTATGACTAGAATAGATATCAGATATGTTTGTGTGTATATAAATTTATTTATTTTGATATCATATATTAATTGCACATACATTTTTTTGTCCAAAAAAACAAAAAAAACTCAGGGAATTTGTTTTAATGTGCCTTTTGTATCTCATAACTAAGATGGTGAACAACAACTAAACCGACGAGGAAAAAATATTAAACCAAATCACAATTAACTATCCTAAACCGAACTAAAGAAACCATAAATCAATCCAAAAGTTGAAGAAAAAGGTATTTGTCCTATTTTTAATTTAATCAAATATAACCACATGTTCCCAATCATCTCCTACATCAATGGAAGTACAGCTTGGGCTTTCGTTACTCATACACTGTACCTTACTATTTTCCCCGATTTGATTTTTATTTAAATTGTCTCTATATATTTAACTTATTCATCATTATCCATGTTCTTGAAAAACTATATGTATATAGGCAGATGTATATATGTATATTGGATAGGAAGCAAATTAAAACACAAGAAACTAAAATTTTGCATCAATGAGAGGAACATGGGCTCCTCCTAGTCTTATGTTGATGTATATGTTCAATGAACCATAACATAGAGACCACACTTGTTTTTTATAATACTATAAACTATATACTATACACAGCTTATATTGTTGCAACACAAAAATAATGACTACAAATACTTTCTATTCATATTTACGTACAAGTACAACGTTTAGCTATGAACAATATATATATACAACATACTACTTCTTTACATATAGAAATGACAGGATGTAATAAACTTATTATAATTCTTCAACTTAAATTGTGTAGATATATTTCTGAAAGAAATAAAATTGGCATATTTTTACCTACCTATTCTCTAATCAGTTATCGTTGTGCGTATTGTAAAAATTTTACTTAATAACTGTTTCAATCCAAACTTTATGGAGATTTTTGTTATAAGACAAAAATATCAATCTCAAAAAAAGAAATTCTCCGTACCGATGAATAAAAACAACTGAGAGTTTGAAGTCAGAATTATTAAAAGAGTCACATAGTCAAATTTCAGTTACATAAAATTTAATTGGAGATAGGTTGATATTTTGACCAATAAATAATCATCTCGATTGTTTATTTTTATTTATAAGTTTTTAAAAGTCTCGTTAATGTTGTTTGGTCAGTTAAGTAAAGAGTATAAACCAGAAAGGGAACAAAGCTACATGGTACAGATCATTCATCTGCCTAAAGAATCTTTCTTGTCTCTCTTTTTTTAACTAGATTGTGATCTTTTGGGCTTTGTGTCCACATAATTATTTATTAGTATTAATCTAAAAAATAATTTGGATTTTGTAACATAACCTTTCATTAGTGTAAGGGACAAATGAAATTATTTTCCTTCTCGGTTCACTGAATCTTACTCGGGCTTAACCCACATGGTGGGTGGGTTCACTAGAATTAGAGATTTGATAATTTATAATTAACCTCGAAACAAGAGATATCAGTTACAAATCTGACTCGTTAATTGTTCAATTAGTTGGTTCGATTCAACAAATGTTTTCGGTTAATCAATTGGCTTTTCTTTATTTTGTTGGTTTTGTTTTTTAATTTATTTATAAAACTCATATCGTGGAGACAATAAGAATAAGATCGAATCGGGGTTGTTTTAGGAGGAGACATATGGATGTTAAATTAAACTAAACATTTCAAAATTATGTTAGGAATTTATTTATATGATGATTAGTGATTGGAATGGCTGGCTCAGGACTTGTGAGAAAGTGTAGCTCAAATCATTTTTTTTAAGTAAAATGAATTGATGTAATATCTATACTTTCGGATTTGTTTTTTTTCTTCTAATTAATCAAAAAAATTTTATAAATACTTGGAGATTCAAAAACAAAATTCTAACCACTAATTATATATTTTAAAAAATTATGGAGAAAAATTGACTAATTTCTTTTACATATTACTAATTCAGGCATCACAAAAAAGGTTACTAATTCACTAATTTTTTTACATTATGGTTTTTAATTTAAGTGATTGTAGTCTAATAGCATTTTTCTGATGATCGATACAAATTTTAGGCGAGAGATGAGAATAATATTAATTTGTTTATGTTTTTTGATATAAAGTTTGATTATAAAAAGAAAAAAAATTACTAGCTATTAGAAATTTAAAAATTAAAATCTTATTTGCTACTATAAAATTACAAAGAAAACAAAAATTAAACTCTAAAACTAATATGAGTTTCCCACGACCATTTTTTTTTAATGTTTTTCCTTTTTAGGTATCCCAATAACTATATCTTTCAACTACCAAATGTCACAATGGATATTAGTGTTTAAGTAGGCCCAACGATATTAAATTTTGAATGGGGGCTATGTTACATACATTTTTAGAAAGATTGCAGAAAATGTTGTGTTCAAGTGAGAAATTAGTAATAGTTTTTTGTCATTTTAAATAGAATATGTTGGATTTTATTATAGATTTCTCCATGTACGTAGCTTTAAACATATGAAGCGCATTAGTTTTTTTTTTTTGGTACCATGTTTTAATTAGTAGTGGACTTCCAATTATCAAGTATATTCTATCTCTACTATAGTTACAAAAGCATGAACCGAAATTTTAGATACCACATGTGAAAAAATCCAGAAAACAGAATTACATTTTGTACACTCTAATTGAAATCTGACTTTTAGATTGTCTAAGAAATAAAATCAAATCTTCAAACTTCAGTCGATCGCTTTTCGAAACTCTTATCGCTCAATTTGATGAATTTTTCTACTACTTGTGTTGAGGCACATATTCCTGCAATATACCAATTAAAGTGAACATGATTATTAAATTTACTTCGGTCTATGAAAATTAAAAAAAAAACAAAAAAAAAAACTTACTTCGATTTAGACTAATTGGTTTAGGAATTTATTTGGAATTTTCAATTAACACTTAGTGAGATAATAAAAAACAAAGAAAAAATATAACTAAAGATTAGGTTTAATGGTTCTATTACCAAATTAAACCATAAATAAATTTTGATCATATCGAAACTTGAATATATGGCCGGATTAGGGTTATTTTCGTATCGGTTTTACCTCCAATTGTTTAACCAGTTCTTTCGCGTTTGGCGCGGATACGATGATATGTCTAGCGGTTGGAGGAATAAATCCTTCCTCGACGGCTTTGTCGATGAATGATAACAAAGCATTATAATATCCGTCAACATTTAATAAACCGACCTGCAAGAGAAAAAAATCGCTACCTCGATCAATCAATCATCGGTTGGTTTTGGTTACTATATACACATTTCAAACCAAGCAAGTCTACATACCGGTTTATCATGTATACCAAGTTGAGCCCAAGTTATCACTTCAAGTAGCTCCTCTAGTGTACCATAGCCACCTGATGATAGTGAGGACTCGTAGACTCAGTCAAGTGGCACGAATGGTAAGAAAATTGAAGATATTTTTTCACTTTCTTTTTTGACCTTTAAAGGAAAAGTCAACATTTGAATTATGATAAGTCCTTCTATCCTCTTCTTTGTACATTTGTAAGTGAAAGGTCAAACGTTAGTGCACTCATGATGATGCTCACTACAATTTGCTATATAATTACCATGTTGTCCCTAGCTAATTATTCGCACTATAATGTAAAGTTATATTTACACTGATCATAATAATACCATCAATATCCACGAAGAAAACTAAAAATATGCAACTGGGTTATATGATTCTACTTAATAAATGTCTGTTAAAATATCTAACTTTTTTAGATATAATTGAGGACATAAAATTTTCTTAAATTGGATAAGAAAACAGATGTCCTTTTGTCGACATCTATTTTTCACTGCTTTTGGATGTTGATGGATCAACAATTTGTTTCTTTTTTTTTCACTTTAATTTTAGAACTATTTGTCGCGATTCTTTGCCTCGCACGTGATCTTTCCACATATCATATCAACCACAGATTATGGCCATCTCAGTTCTTAGACAGTTTTTTAGACGGTTCTTAAAATATAAAATTATTAAAACACACATTTTCTCTTTCTTTTATTCAATTTTATACTTTCTCTTTCATACTTTTACTCAATTTTTATTAATTTTATATTTAAACACACCTAAAAACCATCTCCAAAAGTTTTTTAACGTACAACCTAAACATACTCTCTCTCCACTATCTCCTCTTTTTATTCAAATTTTATTAATTTTATATTTTAATACACCCCACTATTTCAACAAAAAACACTTTCTTTTTTTTCTTTTTACTCAAATTTTAATAATTTTATATTTTAAAAACCCCCTAATATACCCCCTAAATTTATCCAATGGAGATGTCCTTAAACGCACTCTATAAAGTGAATTGTTCCATATAATTACAAAAACAAAACTAACTCATTACCATAAAATCTACTAACGAACTGTCAAAACATCAATAAACACTCATTGCTAGTTTCTCACTATGGGTTTCTCAAAACCAAAAAACCAAAAATAATAATATTTTATCAAGTGAGTATTTCAAAATGTAGAAAAACCCAAAATTCTCAATTGAAATATTTTGGTGAAAAATTGTCAACCTTAATTTATATTAATATTTTATTGTAAAATTTTTAATCAGAACCTCCCATTTGGGGTGGTCTTAATTATCTAAATCGATATTATTTATTTTCGTGTTATATTTTTATCGGTTACGCTCTACGAATCAGATAAACATTTTAGATAAGGTTAGACTCTATGCATTGTAACTCGAAATTTAGTGATCTCTAGTTTTTCACAATTATCAAAAAAGTTTTCATTAAGTGAGGTTAATATATTTGTTATAAGAGAGAGAGATTACCAGGCAAAGCAATGAAAGCATCAGAATGCTTAGCCATCTCAGCTTTTCTCTGATGCATGTCTGCAACTTCCCTTACTTCTCCTACTGTTTCTCCAGTAATCTTTTTGTTTGTGAGGAAGAAAGTCAGAGAGAGACAAAGAGCATTATAATTGTTATTATTACCATTATTCCTTTAGATCCATTGAGCATTGATTTTTCTAATGAATAATATACCTCTTGCAACATGAGGAGCTTGGGGATGACTCTGCATCATAATAAGATTTTTTTAAAAACCATGACCTTTGTAATGAACTAATGATGAGAATTATATTGCAGTACTATAAAATAATTATATGTTAATTACCCAATAACATGACGACCACCATCATGAACAGCTTGAGACACCAAACCCATTAAACCTATGCTTCCTCCACCATAAACAAGATCAATGTTCCTCGTCACCTATATTCATCAAAATTTGAAACCCTAACTTTATTTTTATCCTATCTTCGATTTGTGCCAAAAAATAATAATAATTGACATATAAGCTCTTTATGATTATGAACCCAAGTTGCTCATTAAGAACCCTCATGATGTTCTTGCAGAAGCTATATGTATAAAAAGACAAGGTTTTTACACAAACCCAAACTAATGTCTCTGATGGTAAATAAACTTCTTAAACAGAACGTTTATTTAGTAATACAAAATGAAATCATTTTTTTGTTCTGTTACGAAAAATGAAATCATTGTTTTTTCAGGGAAAAAAAGATTTAAGAATCTTTAAAAAGATCTCATCAAAGAAAATCTGAGAAAAATTTTGATTACCAGTTCTTTTCCCAAATCAATGGCTGCATCTTGGTAACTAGATTTCTTGCCATTGCTACTCCCACAAAAGACACAAATGCTCTTAAACCTTGAACTCTGTTTCTTCACCATCTCTCTAATTCTTCCGTCTCGATTCTCCATTGTCATGCCTTGTAAAAAATTCTCAACCTTTTTTCTCTATGTTTGTTTCTGCTTCTTATGAGAAAACAAAGGAATAATTGTTTTTAGACAAATCTATTAGTATATTCTCTTCTTTTGTCCAATCTTTCCTAACGTTCTGCTTTTTATAGTGTGGATTCTCTATCTTGTAAAGAGAGAGGTAGAGAGAGGGGTTAATTAGTCACGTGAGAAATGTGGTCACACGAGTGTTCCACTCTTTGGCTCTTTCCATCAACATGATTCTAAGTGATAGCTCAACCCCATTTGGTGCTCACACGCGTAGAGACCACTCCTTTCAATTTTTTTGTTGTCTCTTCTTCTTCTTCTTCTTCTCTTATTTCATATTTTCAATCTTCCAATTGTGGTCTATTAATCGGTGATTATCTTATTATTTTATTAATCAATGTCTATCTGATAAATAAGTCATTACAACACCAAATTGTTCTAATTTTGTTTCCAAATATTTATTCTAAAATTGCAGCCGATCGTCTAAAATAGCTAAATAATCAATTAGTTTTTACTCTTTTTAAAAATACGAAAACTATACACCACAATTTGAATCATAAATTTACACTGTAAACAATAGTTTTTTAAAGTTGCATATTTGTCTATATCCTCAAGAATTAAAGTAGTTGATAAGTTGCATGCCCCCGAACAAGAAAGTATCTATTATGTTACATAATCTTGTCTTTTTACCATGTTTATGTTGGACACAGGACACGCATAGTGTTGGATTTTAATTTGTAGTGATTTTGTTTTGATTTACGAATTTTTTTTCCAGTTTCTATTATCAAAAATGCTTTAGTTAAAAAAATAAAAGTAGTTGGATGTGTAAAGTGACGAATATTTATAAATGTGGATAATTAGAAAAAGATAAAATGTAAGATAGTGGAAAGTTAGAATGTAAATGGGGAGACCCTTATCCTCATCTTTAAGGCCTTTATGAATACTATTCTCTCTTAGAGTAAAAAGTTTATTTCCCAAGATACCAAATTTTATGATTAACGAGAGTGATCACGAATCAATGAAAAAAATGATTGTATTATTCTTAAGCTAACCTCCACGTCAAGCGAATATTTAGGGATTGATTGGTTCACCCGCTACCATCCACAAACGCAACGTTTGTGTTTACGGATGGTAGCGGTTGTTGGCGTTTGACAACAATCATGGAAAACGATTTATACCGCTGTTTCAAACATCTCAAATCCAAAAACTGCTTTCTTTGAGCGTTTGTGGTTGCGGACGATTGCGGTTGGGTAATTAAAAAAATTAAAAAAATGATTTTTTTATCAAAAAAGAAAAAATGTACTTAAAATCAAAATAAATATAAAAAAATAAAAATTATATTTTAGTACCTATAATTATGAAATATATCAATAATTTGAAACTTTCTAACTAATATTCAATAACCTATCATAATTTTATATTTATAAAATCTTCAAATCATAATTTGTTCGATAAATTATTCTTGATCACTCATTAATAAATCTAGCAGACTAAAATATTCAAAATCACATTCTCTCTAAAATAAATTACTTCTCCATTAAATCATAATTTTCATTTTTTTTTCGTCACAATCATAACTTTCGTCTAAACTAATTTTTTTTTTAAAATGAACATAAGAAATCTATTAATTATATTGAGTTAATGATTTTTTATATTTTATTTTAATTGTATGTTTTTTGATTTTTTATAACTATATAATGTGTTTATATTATTAATTTAATGGTTAACCGCTAGTGCATCCGCTACCAACGAGTCATAAACATCCCACAAATGTACCAATTTTCAGCCACTGCGCCAATCATATAAATCGCTCAATAACGCTTTAAACCGTTACCGCCCGCTTCCGCAAACTCCCGCAACCGCATCCACTGCGTCTGAACCAGTCAGGCCCTTAATTATTTTTGTTTCGTTTTTCAAATCTTGCGATTTCATTAGTTTAAAAAGTAAAATTGTAAGAGTTGTATCTCTTCACTTATGAATTTTACATAAACTGCTTTTGGACAAGATACGACTTAGAGGAGTTTGTATTTAAAGCGATTTGAGTTTTAATGAAATTTTAGATTATTTTACTGATTTTGTATGATTTTAGAGAATTTAATATAAAACTCTCTATAATCCCACCTAAAACTATGTGATTTGGCTCTTTATATTTTTAACAAAGAAATTCTCTCAAATCTTTCTTAAATCCCATGAAATTAATAAAAATTAAATCTTTCATATGTTTCCAATAACAGTGGGTTTAAAAATATTTTTCCAAATCATTAGTTCAATAACACTAGATTTTAATAGAGTTTTTAAAATCTATCATCCAATAACATAGGATTTGACAAATCATAACAAATCACTTGAAATATTAGATTGAATACACCCTCCCATAATGTATAAACTTAACAAACTTTAAAACATTATTGAAAACTCAATTATCGACCAACAAGGCAAGCTACATAAATAAGCAAAGACATTTTTTGGTCGAGAACTAAAATTTCAGCGTTTTTTCCAATCTTTCTCTCATTCTTGTGCATCATTCATATGTCCCTTTATCGAAAACCCAATCTTCTCTTCTTCTATTATCGCCTTCTCGTTCTTCAACTTTTGAACCCATAAACAAATTTTATCTTGAGACATCTTTGGTGCCATTGACATTTCTCCGTCACTTTGAATGACCTAAAATTGGGCATGCATATGTTTTTGGCCGCCTCTCGAACCCACTCCATCTTTTCCACCTCCTCCTTCTTCGTTTTCTCCTCATGAAACATCTTTAAAAAAACAATGATATTGCAAACACATTCTCGCAATTTTCATTTTCATTGCATTTTTGTAAACAAATTAACATACTAGTAGATTCAAATTTAACTTTGACGGCATGGATTTCAATAAATTTTTGCTTGAGCTTTTCTTTGTATTTGTTAGCCGGCATATCTCATAATCGCCAGAGTCCAGATGGATCTCATAGATACCTTTGCATAAAATGTGATTTTGAGATACACTACTAATTGTAGTATTGTTAAGGTTAATCCATTTTTGTAAGTTTTTATTATATTGCTTTTTAATTATAAATTTTTATAGGATTTATAAAAAGTAATTTTGCCGTGTTTCTTTTTCAATATAACCGGTTGGCAATCTGATCCAATCTACAGCGGTTATTAGTGGTTTTTTAACCAAACCGGACTAATCTGGTCTAATCTCAGCCTCAGCTAACCAATAGAAAGACGGTTTAATTGAGAACGTTTCGAATTTGGTTTGGTTTACTTTAAGGGACACTTACTTTAATTCAGTATGATTTTTCAAATCTCACCACCATTTTTAGGGTTTTTTGAAAAATACCCTATTTATGTTTAGGAATTTAAAAAATACACTCTTTTTTTTTTTGAAAACTAACTCTTTTAGTATTTTAAAAATCTGTTTTGTCCTGAATTGATTTAAAAATTACATATTATAACAAATAATAATTAATTCATAAATATAATTATTAGTACGGTATTTGTCTTTAGGTATCCTTTTGTTTTTACATAAGTAATTAAGGAGGCTACGATTATAATTTAATCTTGGAATTTATTGCATTAAGAAAACATTCTTTTAATCTTTGTGATGGAGGAACACCACTTATGATGTAACGAACACTATTGAATCATGGGGATCTTCTTACTGTTTACATGAAACAAACAAAACAAATCTGAGTAATAGGTCCAATTAATACGTATCTTCCAAGAAGTAACCACAACATGATGATGACATTACGTGACAAACTATGGATCATCATGCTTTTTCTCACCATAGTGATTATCACAAACAAGATAACAATTTTAGTTAATTTAGTTGGTCTCTGTTTATGTATGTTGTCTGATAAAAGAATGACCTTTTTATATAATTTTTCAATACATATTTATCGGCGAGGCTTGTGCCACAAAACTGCTCTGCCCATTAAAAATTATTACCACAAAAATTGAGGTTCTGTAACTACTCATCCAAGCAGAAGAAGGAATCCCATATATTTCAATATCAAGCCACAAAGAGAGAGGGAGAGATGTAATATATTTGGAGACTAATATTGAAGAAGCATGAGCAAATTATGTAACATTTGCATGTTTGTATCTTCAAAGTTTCATCATAGTTAGAATTAAAAATCTTCGTAAAGTCCTATAGTTTAGTTAAACAAAATGGTAGATACCAAATCTTTGATAACATCAAAATTTAAGATAATTATATATTTTCTAACAAGAAATTCGAGATTACAATAATACATCACAAAAAATTCAAAAATTACACAAATATATATTCAGTATTATTAAGGTTAATTTAGTAAATTTAACATATAAAAAGTATATTTTCCAAAAGAAACAAAATGATATATTTTTCAAATTTAAAAACACAAAAGAGGTATTTTTCCAAATTTCCTCTTTTATTCAACGAAGAAACAGAGGAACCGTTTTGTGCCATTAATAAAGGTAGGAGGAGCAAAAATGGAAATTTAGGGTTAACTCGAAAAATGGATAAATTTTGGGAAAGTGAAAGAGGTATATGAAGCGAGAGAGAGGGATATGGGTTTTGAGGGTTTTAGCTGTTTAGTGTTTTCGATTTTGTTTCAAAAATGTCTCAGCTTTTGGGTCGAATCGCTAAGCTCTCATCATCCTCAATTGTGAAGAAGCAGCATGGACTCTGTTTCAGTGAATTCCGGCGGTCACTATCCACGACGGCGACGCCGTATCTCCTTTTCAAGGAGACGTTCAAGGATGAGAGGACACCATCAGGTGAAGAAGTAGTGGTCGAATTGAACTTGTACGATCCGAGGAAAGACGAACCAATGAAATTCCCCGACTCGGCTCTGACGAAGGTAATCATCATCCCTTTTTGATCCATATGAGATGATGGTTATGATGGATGATAGTAATCTGTGCTTGTTCTAATTTGGCATATTGTTGAATCACACTTGGGTGATTTATTTTAGTACTTATGTTTGAATCCAACTGGGAAGAAAAAATGAGACAAAATCGTTATTGAAGATAAGATCATAAGAGTAATGTTCCTTGCATATTCACACCTTTTCGACGTGATGTTCAACAATATATTGTATTAGACCATCTCCAACCCAAAACTCCATTTTGTACTCTAAAATAAAGTTGTGTTTTACTCCAACCCTACTCCATTTTAGAGTAAAAAATAGAATGAAAAACAAAAAAAATGGAGTGATAAATAGAATTACTTTATATTTAGAGTAAACCTACCTTTTACTCTATTTTGGAGTGAGATTTGGAATGGAGTTGAAGATAATTTTATCCCAAATCTTATATTTGAATAAGATTTGGAGTGAGTTATTCTTTAATTTATTTTTTTGGCATTCTTTAATTAATTTAGTCTACCTTAATAGCATCTTTTAATTTCCTTTTTAGCAGTATTGCTTTTTAGTAAATAAACATTTGTTATTTTTTTCTGTTTGAAAGATTTTTATTTATATTGATATTACTAAGCTAGATTACATGGCGTGAAGGCCAAAGAAGGAGAACATAGCC
The DNA here is from genome assembly GCA_964056655.1 of Arabis hirsuta. Classification (NCBI taxonomy): domain Eukaryota; kingdom Viridiplantae; phylum Streptophyta; class Magnoliopsida; order Brassicales; family Brassicaceae; genus Arabis; species Arabis hirsuta. The sequence goes on along the minus strand of OZ053302.1, from coordinate 1,262,861 downwards.
TAAAACATAGGGAACATAGCCCAAAACTTGGGAGCAGATTACATTTGTTATATAATCTGTAATAATTGATCAGAGATAAAAATGTTTAGAATTTAACAGCTAATTATAATCTGACACGCGTTCCAACCTACATGGGACGGGTTATGTGAACCCTTGAGGTTGTTGGAGGGATTTTTTTAATCTTGAATATCATCATTCACATAATACCATCACCAAGCAAACCCTTGAGGTTTAATTTGTTTTTTTCCTTCATTATTTAGTCGCTACTCTGCTGATGTTGTTGGAGGGATTTTTTAATCTTGAATCTAGAAAAGTCATGTGAATAAAATTTACTACACTAACGTTTTTCTACAGGAACGTGGTAAAATATTAATATGGAAAAATACATATCCATGTTATCACAATTTACTCATTCTAATATGATCCATATTTTATCATATAATAAAATTGTCAGTATTAAAAAGTTATCGGTAAGATCCATTTGCTCAAAAAGATGTTCTTACCCTTCGATCTCCATAGCGATTTTCTTACCCTTCTTCTTCTTGTTTTCTTTTTCTTGAATGAGATCCTCATACTTTTTCACAAGGTCCAAGTTTTTGACACGTTGATCTTCCCAAAACTCAACTCTTTCCTGAAATTGATATTCGGTACATACGGGTATGTCCACCTCTGGATTATATCCTTGCTAACTGTGTCATAGCTTCGGAAATTGTCGATCCTAGCAGCATAACTCGAGTATATCTCATGAGTGAAAATCTTGTAACCCATTATATCATCACCAAGCAAACCCTTTACGAAATGACGACGTAGATGCTGATAGTCAAAGTTAATTCTCAAAAAGACTAAGCACCTCAGGTGAACAAATATCAATGGAGCAATCATGCATAGTACCACTGACTTATCTAAGCAAACGTTCCCGATCTTATCCTCGTCGTAATGAAGAAGCTGTTTTGTTAAAGGATCTAAAGCAATAAAGAGCTGATCGGTTCCACACTTATTCGTGAATGGCGAAGGTTTCGACTTCTTGATAACCATAGTCATGATAGCTTTCTCATCTTTCCTCTTCCTCAATCTATGTTCTTGAATCAAATCAGAGAGTGGCATATTACTCACAGTATCACCACTAACAAGAACAAAGTCACCAAGAATCTGACAAGTCTCTGTTTGCTGTTCATAGATGTAACGCAAAGCATCACCAGCACTTGTTGAATTGTGCGACTCTATCGTTCTCACTAACAGGTTTGGGTTCGAGTACCAATCGGAATTCTCAAGATAATCGATTACCTGAGACGAGTGAGCACAGCAGAAGACGAAAACGTCTTGTATACCAGCAGATTCGAGCCATGACAAGGTGTAATCAATCATCGGGACATTCACTAGAGGTAATAGTACCTTTGGTTGTTCTAGGGTTACTGGTCGGAATTTCGTGGCGAAACTGTCGGCGAGAAGAATTGCTTGTAAACGTTGACGACTGTGTTCGTCTATAAAATAACAAAATATATTACGTTTTTGTTATTATCAAACATATTAGTTTTTGGCATCACAATTTGTATATGTTTTTCATTAATTTTAAAGTTGATTAAAATTTAAAAGATTTTTTTATAAATAAAAATATTCAACACCAAAATGGTGTAAACCCATTTTCTACACCAAATCATTTTGATGTTAAAAATAGTGATGGATTGGAGATGATTTTACACCAAAAAATAGGTTTGGTGTAGGATTTGGTGTACCATTGGAGAGATCCCCTAACATACTTGAGTAAAAAAAATTATTATTTTCTTTATTGAACGACCATATCAAATTTATATCAGTTTCTCCAATGTATTTCTCCATATTTGATTCTAAAATAGAATAAAAAAAGTATATCGCTATTTTTCTCTATTTTAGAGTTTTTTACACTTTTCCTCTATATATAGAGCAAAAAATAGTAATTTCTATTTTATAGTTAGAAATAGAGATTAGTTGGAGAAAAAATAAATGATTGCTATTTTTTGCTTTATTTTTAAAGATAAAAATAAGAATGGATTGGAGATGTTGAGTAATGCCGAGTGTGGGAGGCTTAGATTGGGCCACATTATTTGGTATGGCGGTGTGGTGGGCTTGGAAATGGCGGTGTGGGAATGTTTTTGGAGGGAATGGGAAGTGTCGAGATAGACTGCAGTTTGTTAAAAATTTAGCAAGAGAGGTCATGGAAGCAAACCGGTCTCAAAGGAGGGGAGCTACGGAGTTAGTGAGGGTGGATCGGTTGATTGCTTGGTCTCCTCCGCAAGGTGATTGGTTTAAAATGAATACGGATGGTGCTTCGAGAGGAAACCCGGGTTTAGCTACAGCAGGTGGAGTATTGAGAGATGGTACGGGGAGATGGATAGCGGGTTTTGCTCTTAATATTGGCATTTGTTCAGCCCCGATAGCGGAACTTTGGGGAGTATACTATGGGTTGTATGTGGCATGGGAGAGAGGAGTTCGAAAATTAGAGTTAGAGTTGGATTCAAAAATGGTGGTGGGCTTTATCACGGCAGGAATTAGCGAGGCTCATCCTCTGTCTTTCCTGGTACGGTTGTGCCATGGCTTAATTTCAAGGGACTGGATTGTCCGGATAGTTCATGTGTATAGGAAAGCTAATCGTCTAGCCGACGGGTTAGCTAACTATGCTTTTTCTCTAGAGTTCGGTTTTCATTCGTTAGAAATGGTTCCCGCTTGTATTGCCCCTCTTGTTTCGGATGATGATTGTGGAATTGGGACCTCGCGACGAGTTTGTATTTGATTTTATAAAGTTTGAATAAAATTGGGGAGAATCTACTCCCCATGGCAGACCAAAAAAAAAGTAATGTTTTGTTTCTGCTTTTTATTGAATATTTACTTTTTTTACTATTGCTTTTCATTATGATCTCGGGTTCCATGATCTCGTATGAGTGATTCTACTTCTCTCTTTAATGCATCATTTTTCAATCACACATCACAAACATATGAAAAAACAGTTTAAACAAAAAATTAACTATTTTGTGCCTTTTTTAGTGTTTTGACTAGCGATCATATAATACAAAGAATTACTCTCCACTATCCCACTTAATCCGATAATGTATAAACTGTTTGTATTTTTTCCGTGTTGTATATGCATAGCTTAAAATGTTTTGAGGCTTTATATTTAGTATCAGTTTTTATTTTCACCGATAGAACTCTAAAAAGATAGTACAACTAAAATCTAAAGATTAGAGTAACCTTTTTTTTGTTTTCATGATGTCCTTGCATAAACTATGTATAAAAAGACAATAATTTTTCACAATTAGAAAAGAAACTTCATATACAAAACGTTTTAGTATACAAAATGAAATCACTTTTTCTGGTTATATTAATTGAAATGAATGAAATCATTATTTTTTCAGGGAAAAAAAGGATTTAAGAATTTTTAAAAAGATATCCACAATGAAAATTTGAAAAAAGTCATAGATTTGCCCATATCCTTAAAATCTAAAGTTAATCGTGCGCAACTGTGCATGGCCTCGAACAAGAAAATATCTATTACTCTTGTTTATTAAAACCTCCTCCGTTTACCATGTTTATGTTGGACTCATTACCCAAAAAAGAAAAAGTTTATGTTGGACACGCATTAGTGTTGGATTTTAATTTGTAGTGTTTTTGTTTTGATCTACAAAATTTGAGAAACAAATTAAAAGTACTGTTAACAAAAAAGCAAATTACACGTATAGAAAATGATTTAATTTGATGTTTCGAGGGGATGGAGATAAAGAGCGACATTTTCTTTACTTTGACATTAACCAAATGTGTTTAGCAAATAAAAAAATTATAGCATAAAAAATAATCCAATGGTCATTATTTTGCCACATAGACCATTTTTAGTTACTTTTTATGTTATAATTTTTTTTTTTGCTAAACACCAAATTGACCATTAACCAAAAAACACACTTTTAAGAAACTTTTAAGAAAACTATTAAAATTTATTAATAACATTATTGTGTAAATAATTACACTAAATTTATATCACATATACAATATATAACTATTAAACAAATACGGAAGCAAGGAATATGTGGTAATTAATATGAAAAATTTATTTAATAAATATAAAATATATGTGAGAATACTTTTTCATGACTATTATATTTTTTTGACATGCGTTAAATACATGATTAGAATATTCAAAAAAAATTCATGATTTTTTATATACAGGAGAAATTAAAAATAACAAAGATATATCTTCAGTATAGATAATTATATTGATAAATATATTTTATCTTACAAAATTTAATTTGCATGATACTTAGACTAAATGCGGATAATTTTTTAGAAATGCCACTTTTCAAAAATGTGATCATTTTGAAATTTTCTTTAAAATTTCATTAATCCTCTATATATTAATTGAATAGACATTTGGTGAAAAATCATATGTATTATTCAATGAGAGTTTTAAAGAATATGTCATTTAAATTAACTAATGAAAATATTTTAATTGAAACTATATGTTATGGTGGAAATCTCTATATGTTTTTATTAATTTTATAACATAAACCCATTAATATACATTTTACAGAGTTAAGTTTGACTAAATGTAATATTTAAACTTACTATATCATCTTTTTTTTTTTAAATTGATATATTAAAAAGCTTTTTATTATTATATTTGTAACAATATTATTTATTTTTAGATGTTAATTACACTTACAAATATTTTAACATTTTATTCTTAGAAAACATATATTTTTTGTTTGTTATATCCGAAAATTTTATATAAATCTAAAATTTATATAATCTATACTTTATTTGATTTATCGCATACCTTACTATCTACACAAATAATAAAACTCAATTTGACACTTCAAATAAACTGAAATAAATAACATTTGCATTATTTTTAATATTTTATGCAAAATGGATCAAAACATATGACATTGAAATATGTTTAGTAAAAATTTAATTTTATTATATTTATGCACAATACATATCATTTTGTATGTTTATAAATATTAGAATACATATCTAAATATTAAGATCGATTAAAAAATATATTTCAATATTTAATCCCACGTTTGGCGTGGGTCAAAATCTAGTACTATATTAAATTAGCTAAATAACCAAAAAAAACTTTTATAATTAGAAAAATGACTAAATTGTGGGGATTTCTTTGAAAAAACTAGAGGAGATTTTGGTTACTTTCTCAATATTGTAATTTTTTTTGGATATTAAGTGCAAATTCTCATTATACTATCATTTTCGGAAATATACTCTATTTTCTTTGTTTATTCCCCAGTCCAGTTTTTTTATTTTAAAGGAACCACATGTTAGAAAACAACAGATGAACTAGTCATCTTTTTTTTTTGGTAAACAACTAGTCATGTTTCGACCAAAAAAAAAATAAAACTAGTCAGTGAATTAACGTAGTTTAAATTTAAATAGTAAAATCATTTGAATAGCCAACTGATCGATCAGTTTATCTATTTATATAACCAATTAATCTGTACTCAGATCGATTTTTAATTAGGATTTTTAAATGTAATATATCAATAATCTTAAAAAATTCATAATCTAGTGGGTAGGATTTGGCCACAGTAAAGAGATTTTGGTTAAGATTATTTGATATGATTCGAACGGATTCACATTCATTTATGTATTCTTGGTTAATGTTAAATTATACTCCAAAAACTGGAAAACTAACTAAGTTATAACCTAACTAAACAAAACATCGAAGAATCATTTATCAAAGTGGTTCTCCTTGAGATGTATTTCTCGGTTTGTGTAACCGGTTCCAATTTATTCCGCTTATGAATGGTTCTACTTCTAACCGGACCCAATTTTTAAAGTCTTAGCATTACTAGTTGACGAAACAGAGCAAACATGGAAATTTAGAGTAAAATGGAAAAATGGAAGGTTTGGGAAATTGGGTCTATGAAGCGAGAGAGAGTTGGGGTTTTTAGGGTTTTAGCCGTTTAGGGTTTTCGATTTTGTTTCAAAAATGTCTCAGCTTTTGGTTCGAATCGCTAAGCTCTCATCGTCCTCAATTGTGAAGAAGAAGCATGGACTCTGTTTCAGTGAATTCCGTCGGTCACTGTCCACGGCGGCGACGCCGTATCTCCTTTTCGACGAGACGTTCAAGGATGAGAGGACACGATCTGGTGAAGCAGTGGTCGAATTGAACTTGTACGATCCGAGGAAAGACGAAACAGTGACCATCCCCGACCAGGCTCTGACGAAGGAGCTCCTCACATCGTGGAAGACAGGATCGTCGAGGGGATGGGTGGTTGCGGAGGACAAATCCGACTCGACATTGCGTCTCACTAATATGTACAACCCTTGTGCCTCTGCTTCCTCACGCAAGGTTATCTCTTTACCTCCAACTAAATATGACATCACTGGAATCTCTCTCTCGGCTTCGCCGGACCAGGAAGACTGTGTAGTGGCCGCCTTGTCACATTGTTCATCTCTCATTATGTGTCGGCCTGGTGACTCGGAATGGACACCTATCATGGTCCCCTTATATACCTCAGGGATGATATATTCAGTGAGAGATCATAAATTCTACCTCAACAAGAGGCTTAAGGGAAATTACAATGGTCCAATTGATTTCGTCGACACTAGCTCCGGCTTCCCTCAGATGAGTCTGCACCAGCCTTCCCTCATCGACCCTGACTCCGACTCCTTTTTCTCCGACATCCTCGAGAGTAGACTAGAACATCTTTACTCAGCTACCATGGCTCAACACATTGTCGAGTCACCTTCTGGCGAAATCTTCATCGTTTACTGGTAATTCATCATTCCTTTTAATCCCTATAAGAGGATGATTATGATGATGATCGTAATAAGTTTCATTTTCTGATTAAACAAAATCCATGTGATTTTTGTCCTTCTGAGTGAAAACCAACCTTTTATGAATCCATGTGAATTTGTATGCGTTTTTAATTCGTATGAGATGTTAATGATAGTAGCTTGGTAGAACCGTAATAAGCTGTTGAAATTCTGAGTAATAAGGAGTGACAGATAAATCTCTTGCTTGATTCTATGCTCTGTTTGCTTAAATTTTTTAGAATAGTAAAAGCTTTAGGGAATTTCTCTCTGACATGTTGTTTGAAAACAAAATCCTGTTTTGGGCCATGTCTCTCACTCTCCTATGGAAACACATGGCCTTGCCTTAAGGAGAAGTATTGTTGCAGTGTAGTTATGTAAAGAATGTAAACAAGCAGAGTGAGACGTAGAGAGAATAATAATCTGTGCTTGTTCTGATCACACTCTAATTTGGCATTGTTGAATCACACCTTCCTGATGCCGTTTACATTTTAACCAAAGATTCAAATATACTCATGTTGTCTCTTCTCTTGAAGGTTTAACGAGGACTTCACCTTGATCATGGACGAATGGGACGCTGTATACACCAAGAAACTTCCTTGTCAATCCTCCATCCTGATCAAGCCCAAGGGGTTTGTGGTGTTTAGGCAAGACCCTGAGCAAAAGATGAGTTCTTACACTGAAGACATTGGCGATCTATGCATTTTCCTAGGCTACAACGAGGCCTTTTGCCTCTCTGCAACCGAGTATCCTGGACTTAAGCCGAATTCCATCTACTTTGCAAGCACTTTAACGGGGTTTGGTTTCTACGACCTTTCCTCCAACACTGTCCACGATGTCATCAATCCGCTCCCTCACTCATGTCGCTACAGTTGGCTGGCCCCTCTCCAGTGAATGTTTGTTCTTCGTGCTTCTGGTTAAGCAATGCATTTCCTTAAGCTTTTAAGCTGTTGTTGTAACATTTAGTGCTGTACTATGCATATGCATTTTCGAACTTGTTGTCTTCTTTATTATTATTACTTCCTTTGCTTTTCTTGATGTTCAACTTATGAGAAACTGACTAGGATGCTTAGTAGTACTTACTTTCGAACAATTCTTGGTTTCACCCTTCCTCCCCTCCCCGTTAACCAATCACAATTTAGTTAAAAAATAAATTATATTAAATCACTAAAATAATAATGGAAACCACTAATTTTCTTTTCTAATTATGACATATTTCCTAACTATAACATATAGACAATAAATTAAAATAATTAACAAAAATAATAAGATTAAATCATTAAATCTTAAAAATCTAAACCCCAAATACTAAACCCCAAATACTAAACCCTAAACCCCAAATAATAAACCCCAAATACTAAACCCTAAACCCCAAATAATAAATCCTAAACCTCAAATCCTAAACCCTAAACCCCAAATAATAAACCCTAACCCCAAATACTAAATCCCCTAAAGTTATTCAAGAATTGTTTGGGATTTAGTATATGGAGTTAAGGTTTATTATTTGGGGTTTAGGATTTATTTATTTGAGGTTTATTATTTAAATATTAAACCCTATTTGGTGTTTAGGATTTATTATTTATTTGGGGTAGGGTTTATTATTTATTTGGGGTTTAAATACTAGACCCCAAATAATAAACTCTAACCCCAAATACTAAATCTCCCAGAGTTATTCAAGAATTATTTGGGGTTTAAGATTTAGTATTTGGAGTTAGAGTTTATTATTTGGGGTTTAGAGTTTATTTATTTGAGATTTAGGGTTTAGTATTTAGGGTTTAGGGTTTATTATTTGGGGTTTAGGGTTTTGTATTTGGATTTAGGGTTTAATATTTGTGCTTTAGATTTTTTGATTTTTATGATTTGTTAATTATATTAATTTATTGTCTATATGTCATAATTAGGAAAGAGAATTAGTGGTTTTCATAATTATTTTAGTGATTTAATATAATATATTTTTTAACTAAATTGTGATTGGCTAATAGGAAAGAGATGAATAAGAAGTATTCACCCGTATGAGTGAATCCAAGAATTGTTCCTTACTTTGAGTTAAGAAAGTTTTTATGTGTTAAAAGAAAAAAAATACTACTTATAACTTGAGATAAATTAATTGCAACGAGAGAAGGAAAAAAAAAACAAAAGAGTCATAATTGTTCAAACAAACTCATTAAATACCGGTTATTAAATCATAATAACTTGTTAAATGCTTTCCCGAGGTTGTTCGTGGACCAGCTGTATGCAAACCAACGGCCTGTCGTTTTAATGGTTTTGTGTTTACACAATCTGTCGTTTCCAAATCTTCAAAACAGCATGAAGTCCGATCATAAATCTGTCAAAACCACAAAGAGCCACATACATTCGGGTTCAACTCCCCCCTACACTTTTTTTTTTTTTTTGCTAAATTGTAAATATGATTTATGAAATGAAAGTTTAGGGTTACAAATTGTTTTTAAAACAAAATGTTACGCCTAAGATTTTGATCCCATGAAAAAAAATATTAAAACCATGGAGACAAAAAAAACAATCCCAACATATTCAGGAGCAATTCTGAGAAGTTGCGATAAACATCCTGGAATTAGCGTGCGAGGAAGCAATGAAGAAGCCAGTGAAGGAGAAGTAACATGAGAGGCCAAAGAAATACCCACGACGCTAAAGGAAGCACGTTCATCCGGTAGCACGAAATAACTACAAACCCCAAGAGACGACAAGCAAGTTTCCCTCAAAACTTGTCTGCGACACATCGTGCTAGGAGAAGTACTAAACGAGACTACACTAGCCCAAACTAGCTACGCATAGGACCTCAACCAAATCCCACCCTGATGTTGGCGAGCTACACATGGCGAGAACTAATCATGAGCCTTACTAGGTCCTCCATTAGCAACATACAACATAACCTAAGCCAATCACGAGACCAATCCCCCCTACAGTTTCTCCAACTATTCGAAACCTCATTTGGTGCTGAGGAATTTTAATTGGAAATCCATAGGTTCCAGATGCACTTTTACTACGATCCACTCTCTGTAAATTGGACACAGAGTCCTTTCCATGATTTGATTCCATATTGAGCAGAAATTCTCATCAAATCGTGGTAAGTTTGGTTTCCACCAACATCAAAACCATTGTCACCTTAATCTTGGACAAAAGCTATTTGGTTCCAATGACTATTTAAACGGAAATTCCCCTCTTGGAGTATATCTAAGAATGCAAGAGTGATGACTAAAAAAATACTTTGTTTGTTAGTGCAACTACACAAGCGTTCGTTGAATGATTTCATTTATAATAAAATGTAGTCTTTTGGCCACGTTTGTTTCAATGAGGACGAACGTAAATGCTGTAATCATCATTACTGAGTTTTAAAAGATAAACACGAACAAATACAGTACTGTGTTAATCAATACCAAAACTAGAAATAACTAGTAGAAAAACAAACATTCAAGAATCATTTATCAAAGCCGTTCAGTTACATTCGGTTTAATTGTATAATCGGTTTGCAATCTACCGCGGTTATTAGGGGGTAACTATAACTAGTCCCGACTAATCTGGTCCGATCTCAGCTTCAGCAAAACTGAAACAATAGGAAGACGGTTTAATTCGAATTTGGTTTGGTTTACTTTAATTCGGTATGATTTTCTAAATCTCAACACCAAACATTAATGGAAAAACGTAAGTTTTGGGAAAGTGGAACAAGTATATGAAGCGAGAGAATGAGTTGGGTTTTAGGGTTTTAGCCGTTTAGGGTTTTAGCCGTTTAGGGTTTTCTTTCGATTTCATTTCAAGAATGTCTCAGCTTTTGGTTCGAATCGCAAAGAAGAAGCATGGACTCTGTTTCAGTGAGTTCCGGCGGTCACTGTCCACGGCGGCGACGCCGTATCTGCTTTTCCGCGAGACCAGCAAGTACGAAATGACATTATCTTGTGAACCACTGGTCGAATTGAACTTGTACGATCCGAGGAAAGACGAAACAGTGAAATTCCCGGACCAGACTCTGAGGAAGGAGCTCCTCTCATCGACGAAAGTAGGATCGTCGAGGGGATGGGTGGTTACAAGGAACCTATTCAACTCCAAAATGCATCTGACCAACATGTTCAACCCTTGTGCCTCTGCTTCCTCACGCAAGGTTATCTCTTTGCCTACACCTAAAGCCCGTATATGCAGAATCTCTCTCTCGGCCTCGCCGGACCAGGAAGACTGTGTAGTGGCCGCCATGGCAGCTGGTTCATCTCTCAGTCTGTGTCGGCCTGGTGACTCGGATTGGACACGTATCAAGACCCCCTTTTTTGCCTCAAAGATGATATATTCCGTGAGGGATCGTAAATTCTATCTCAACAGGGTTGGTGATGAAAAGTACGATGGTCCAGTTGACCTCATAGACACTACCTCAGGCTTACCTCAGGTGAGTCTATACCAGGGATTCCCATTCTCCGACATCCCCAAGAGTATACTAGAACAGCTTTCCAGAGGTATCAAGTCTCAACACATTGTCGAGTCACCTTCTGGCGACTCCTTCGTCGTTTACTGGTAATTAATTCATCATTACCTTCAGTAGAACGGTAATTTCTTTGTTTGAAATCAAAGTCTTGGGCTATGTCTCTCATTAGAGAGAATAATAATATGTGCTTGTTCTGATCACACTCTAATTTGGCATTGTTGAATCACACTTTCCTGGTTAACCAAAGATTCAGTTATCCTCATTAATTGCCTCTTGTCTTGAAGGCTTGACGAGTACTTCAACAGAGAAGAATTCGAGGCTTCACGTGCCAAGGAACCACCTTATCAATCCTCCATCAAGATCAAGCCCAGGGGGTTTGTGGTGTTTAGGCAAGACCCTGAGCAAAAGATCACTTCTTACACTAGAGACATTGGCGATCTCTGCATTTTCCTTGGCTGCAACGAGGCCTTCTGCGTCTCTGCAACCGAGTATCCTGGACTTAAGCCTAATTCCATCTATTTTACAGACCTTCAGACAGGGTTCGGATTCTACCAACTCTCCTCCGACACTGTCCACGACGTCATCAATCCACCTCCTTTCTCATGTTGCTACAAATGGCTGGCCCCTCTCCAGTAACTTGTAATATGCATATGTGAACGAATTCCTTATGACACTGGTGGATGTGGATGAGTTAAGCGATGCATCAAGCTTACGCTATTGACTTTTAAGCTGTTGTAACATTAGTATTGTAATATGCATATGCTGCTTCGAATCTTATTATTATTTCATTACATGAACAACTGTTTTATTGTCCTTTCTTCGAAAAAAAGCTATTGACTTGTGAGATTGGGTATTTATTTGTTTGCTTTAAGATTCTTATTGGATCTTGAATATTTTTTTTGTTCGTATAGTAATGATTAGAAGATTCATTAACAGGTCAAAAGCGTAATTCTCTAAGAGCACAAAATAATGATGCCATTGTTGATTTTTCTGATACATTTATCTGGTAAGGGCGAAGATGTGGTTGACGGAAATTTGTCTACCGAACGACCTTCAAGCACTGAAAATACTACTCTACTGTAACAGATGGTAGTATGCCTCTTTGATCAGATTCCAGAAGCAGGTGGAAGAACATGGAAGTAAAGATGAATCTTCAATGCATGGAAAAGGAAAACTCCCTTTATTGCTCATTTCTCCTTTTCCTTAAGCTCTATATCTCTGAAAATGGTTGCACTTGTTTTTATCTCATCTGTTTGGATCTTTTCTACATATTTTTTATTTATCTCATCAAGTAGCAGTTTGTGAGTAGCAGAATATGGATCTTTACGAATAAGTTTTATGTACAAGTTTTTTTCCATCAAATCCCAAGGATAGTTTCTTTTGTTTCTCTACTACTACAAAATCCTAAGAAAGAAAGACAAGCTTTAAAGCTTCCTCTTGTTTCTTGAAACAATTCCCTCTTCTTGTCTTCCTCACTATTCCCACCACTTGTGATAATTTTTGCAAGAAACTAACTTATGGCATAAAAAATTCAGTTCAACAGTAATTGAAACAGAGCAAAAGAAACTAACTTATGGCATAAACAATTCAGTTCAACAGTAAATGAAACAGAGCAAAAGAAACTAAACTAACGTATGGCATAAATAATCCAGTTCAACAAGTATATCCATGAACAAACTTGATGTAAAAATGAGAATGCTTAAGAAGAGATTTCAGAGAGAAGAAACAACGTTTCATTCATCTTAGGGAAAGCTAGAAAAATTACAAACTTAGATTAGATAGAACCAAACTGATACACGTAGGAGTGATGATGTGGGGCAAAGGAGAAAGTCAACAAGAGTTCAACGACCAAACCCAAAGTATCGTGATTAAAGACTTGGTCTTTAAGTTTGTTATTAGTCATTTGTTTCTGCAAATAATGTTAATTGGTTTCCTAGTTTATAGGAGCAGTCGTCACTTTTTCATTTCCCTGCTTTGTAGGAATCAGTTGATTCCATCGTTGTTATTTTCCCTATTTAATAAACAGAAAAACCAAAAAGAGGTAGTCATTACTACCCAAAACAAAACTTGTGTTGTGTTCTTTAACTTCTTGATAGATTGTTCTTTAGCTTGGTCGGGTTCAAACTTGGGGACCGTATCAACTTGGTATCAGAGCCTTGGCTCTACTGTTTTTCTTTTTAACCACAAATTCATCACACCAACATACACCATGCCGCCAAAAAAATCAAAAGAAAAAGAAATCTTGTCTCGCACCTCGTCAGGGGGGTCAAGTACCAGCACCAAGGATCGAGTTGAGGTGTTGGAGACTAGCCTCGGAATGATGCAAGATGAGATGCAGAGAATGCGTTTGACGATGGAAGAATCGTTCAGTAGAATGATGGAGACTATCGCCAACAATCGTGACAATGGACCTAGTGCTCCTCGGGGTAGTCGAAGATCCGATGGAAGTCCACGGCGCAATCCAGGCCAACGAGGAGAAAACATCAATCCCTTCGCTCTACCTCCACCACTTCTGAATCATAACTGTCATGTGAAACTTGATTTCCCAAGGTTCAAAGGCGGAGATCCTACCGAATGGCTAAGCAAAGTAAGGCAATACTTTGACTACCTGGAGATACCACCTGATCAACGAGTCCGTTTTGCTTCATTTCATCTTGATGGCGTGGCAAATGAGTGGTGGCAAGCCATCGCGAAAGCTCTCCGCGACGATCTGATCCGGATCTCTTTGGGAGAGTTTGAAGAGGAGCTTTTGGCACGGTTCGGGCCTACGGATGGTGAGGATTTTCATGAAGCGTTATCGAGGTTTCATCAAACAGGGACGTTGCGTGAGTATCAAGAGGAATTCGAACGATTGCAGAATAAGGTCCATGGATGGTCACAAGCTGCTCTTGTTGGTACATTTATGGGTGGGCTTCATCCTGCAATTGCTGATGGAATACGGATGTTCCGACCCAAGACTCTCAAGGAGATCATTAACTATGCGAGGTTGCAAGACACTCAACTTCAGCGTCAAAGGAGAGAAACGGTGGTCACACGACCATACACGCGCAACATCTCCCAACATAGACCAAGCCCAAGCCGTGACACTGCTGAACAAACACCAAAGAAGCTAAGTTGGGATGAATTGAAGAAGAAAAGAAGTCTTGGCTTTTGTTTCAGTTGTGACGAGAAGTATACACCTGGGCATCGGTGTCGAAAGCCACAACTTTTGTTGATGGAAGGCAATGAAGAAGAAGAGGAGATAGAGGAGACTGAAACCGCGGATGAGGAACCAGAAATTTCACTACAGGCCTTAAATGGATGGGGATCTTCAAAAACGATGCGTGTGATGACAGAGATTGATCACCGACAAGTAGTGGCTCTAATTGACAGTGGTTCTACGCACAACTTCATCAGTGAAAGAACCGCCAACCAGCTGAATTTGAAGATTGTCGCGACAAAACCCTTTACCGTACGAGTCGCAGATGGATTCCCACTAGCGTGTAAAGGAGCGTATCGCCAGGTGAACATGATTCTCGGTGGTGCTAGCTTCACTGTCGATCTGTTTGCTCTACCTCTAACTGGGTTAGATGTTGTTTTGAGCATTCAATGCCTTGAAACTTTGGGCCAAACTATTTGTGATTGGAAGGCCCAATCTTTGGCTTTTACGTGGGAAGGTGAACAAAGAGTCTTACATGGGCTTCAAGGAGAAAATATAAAGCAAGCCCACTATGATGAACTAGCCAAGGAGGCTCGTTTGGGCCAAACACTTTTTGCTTTGTGTCTTCAAGATGATAACGACGTTGCAACGGTTGTCGTGTCCGAGGAGATGAAAAAAGTCATCGAGGAGTTCGATGAAATTTTTCAGACACCGACGAAGCTCCCACCACATCGCGAGATCGAGCATCATATTATTCTTAAGGAAGGATCAGATCCCGTCAATGTTCGACCATATCGATATGCCTATTTTCAGAAGGATGAGATTGAGAAGCAAGGAAGGAGCATGATGGATTCGAGATTAATTCGACCAAGCTCAAGCCCCTTCTCTTCTCCGGTTCTATTGGTGAAGAAGAAAGATGGGTCTTGGAGGTTCTACACTGACTACAGAGCACTGAATGCAGCGACAGTTAAGGATCGCTTTCTGATTCCTACGGTGGAGGATATGTTAGATGAGCTCCATGGAACCACAGTCTTCACCAAATTGGACCTCACTACTGGATATCATCAAGTTCGTGTTCATCCTCCTGATATTCCCAAGACGGTGTTTCGCACACACAATGGGCACTACGAATATATGGTTATGCTATTCGGTTTGTGCAATGCACCGTCTACTTTCCAATCACTCATGAATTCGGTTTTTCGAGATCATTTGCGTAAATTTGTCATTGTCTTTTTCGACGATATTCTGGTTTATAGTCGGAATTTGGAGGAGCATCTACAACATGTTCGTGTAGTCTTGGAGTTGCTGCGTGAGCACCAACTATATGTGAAGTTTAAAAAGTGCGAGTTCGGGAAAATAGAACTCGATTACCTCGGTCACATTATCTCGGGTGATGGAGTGAAGGTTGACCAAACCAAGATTGAAGCGATGTTATCCTGGCCAGCACTGACGACAGTCACAGAGTTGAGAGGATTTCTCGGTCTCATCGGGTATTACAGGAAGTTTGTAAAAGATTACGGGGTCATCGCAAAACCTTTAACCAATCTCTTGAAGAAGGGTAAATTTGAGTGGACTGAATCGGCAGAAACAGCATTCCAAAGCCTAAAATCAGCAATGACGTCGACTCCGACGTTAGCCTTACCTGATTTCACGGTACCATTCATTATCCAATCTGATGCTTCAAGAGATGGCATTGGCGCTGTCTTGACTCAAAATGGCAGACCAGTGGCGTTCATGAGTCGTTCGTTAGGAGTTGCAAAGAGAAACTGGTCTACATATGCTCGGGAGATGCTCGCAATAGTCATCGCTATACGAACGTGGCGGCCGTATCTTTTGGGTCATCGGTTTACCATCCAAACAAACCAAAAAAGTCTGCGTTTTCTGTTGGAGCAACGGATACTCACTCCGGAGCAACAAAAATGGATGGGCAAGCTCGTCGGTTATGACTATGAAATCACTTACAAGCCGGGTTCCACAAATATTGCTGCAGATGCTTTATCACGTCGGTCAGATAGCCCACAGTTGAATGCGATGTTTGTGCAATAAACTGATTTATGGAACGAGTTACGAGAGGCTACGAAGTCTGATGCCTATTTGCTCAAGGTTGGCAGTCTAGCCGACAATTCTCCTGGACAGCCGTATGCACGCAAGAATGGTCTAATCTGCTACAACAATCGCGTGGTAATCCCTCCTCACTCTCGATTTATCACTACATTGTTGCAAGAGTATCATGACACTCCATTAGGTGGTCATTCGGGCACACTACAAACATTTAAAAGACTGGCACAACAGTTTTATTGGCCATCTATGCACCGAACCATCAAAGAGTACATCACAGCTTGTGACGTCTGTCAAAAGCCAAAATCAGAGAATCTCGCTCCAGCAGGGTTACTACAGCCTCTGCCGGTGCCAAGTCAAATATGGACAGACGTTTCGATGGACTTTGTCGATGGACTCCCACGCTCTGACGGTCATTCTACAATCATGGTGGTTGTGGATCGCTTAAGTAAGGCAGCTCACCTTGTGCCTTTGGCTCATCCTTATACTGCTCGTTCCGTCGCTTCGAAGTTCGTGGAATATATTGTTAAACTCCACGGTTTGCCTCGTTCAATCCTTAGCGACCGTGATCCAGTCTTTATGAGTTCTTTTTGGTGTGAGTTCTGGAAACTGGCAAAAACTAAGCTATGCAGGACATCGGCGTATCACCCCCAGTCCGATGGACAAACGGAGGTGGTCAATCGTTGCATTGAGCAATTCTTGCGTTGTTTCATTCATCATCGACCAAAGCAGTGGAGTGCATTGATACCATGGGCTGAATATTGGCATAATACGACGTTTCACGTTTCCACTGGTATGTCTCCTTTCCAAGCGATGTATGGCAGACCTCCACCACCGCTTGCAACCTACGAGGTTGGGTCCACCATCATTGATGAACTGGATGAGCAACTATTATCTCGGGATGAAGTTTTACAAGAGTTGAAGGCGCAATTGGAACGTGCGAATAACAGAATGAAGCAAATTGCAGATAAGAAGCGTCGAGATGTTCAATTCACAGTGGGTGATTGGGTTTATCTACGTCTACAACCGTATCGTCAACATTCTGTTTTTAAACGGACTTCTCGTAAGCTCTCTAACCGTTTCTATGGTCTTTTCGCAATTGAAGAACGCATTGGTCCCGTCGCATATCGTCTGAGACTTCCTGCTGGTTCTCGTATTCACCCGGTCTTTCACGTTTCAAAACTCAAACCATGGCGCGGCAGCGACAAACCAACAGAAGGGTCTTTACCACCGCTCCGATCCACTGGTGAGCTTCGATTACAGCCGGAATGCTTCTTGGACCATCGTCGCCAAGCTTATGGCCAAGCGAGCATTCAAGAAACGTTGGTGCAGTGGAAAGGCTTACCCATGGAAGATGCTACTTGGGAGAACTCGGCTCAGCTTCAACAAAGCTTTCCCGACTTAAACCTTAAGGACAAGGTTTGTTTTGGCGGGGGAAGTATTGATACACGTAGGAGTGATGATGTGGGGCAAAGGAGAAAGTCAACAAGAGTTCAACGACCAAACCCAAAGTATCGTGATTAAAGACTTGGTCTTTAAGTTTGTTATTAGTCATTTGTTTCTGCAAATAATGTTAATTGGTTTCCTAGTTTATAGGAGCAATCGTCACTTTTCCATTTCCCTGCTTTGTAGGAATCAGTTGATTCCATCGTTGTTATTTTCCCTATTTAATAAACAGAAAAACCAAAAAGAGGTAGTCATTACTACCCAAAATAAAACTTGTGTTGTGTTCTTTAACTTCTTGATAGATTGTTCTTTAGCTTGGTCGGGTTCAAGCTTGGGGACCGTATCACAAACTAACTGCAACTTCTACTTATGTGGAAACGTAGTCCACTAACAAGACTCCAACTTAACTCCTAAAGACTCGGACAACTCAGAAACAAACGAGTAATTCAAATATAAAACATATAGTAGCTAGATTCCAACATGAACTCTTCTTTCTTCTCTTGTTCTTCTAGTCCTCATGACTAGATCTTCCAATTGTCAACCCTCTTTCTTCAAACTTCTTCTTCAAGCGTTTGTCACGATCCAAGATTTCCTTCAAACAATTCAACATACTCTTTCTGCTTCTTCATTTCTTTTTCTCTCCAAAACTCTACCTTCTTCTCAAGGGTTTATTTGGAGACAAGGCAAATTGTTGGGATGAAGATCACTCGTGATAGATCAAAAAGGCTATTGTGGCTATCCTAAGAACGGTATGTTGAAAGGGTGTTAGAAAGGTTCAACATGCAAAAGGCAAAGCCAGTGAGTACTCCACTTGTTGGACATTTCAAGCTAAGTTCGAAGCAAAGTCCAACAAGTGAGAAAGAAAAAGAAGAAATGAAGACTACTCCATATGCATCAGCAGTTGGGAGCCTTATGTATGCCATGGTCTGTACAAGACCTGATATTGCTTATGGAGTTGGAGTTGTGAGTCGCTTCTTAGCCAATCCGGGAAAAGAGCATTGGAAGGCGGTTAAGTGGATACTTCGTTATCTACGAGGCACAACTAAAAGATGTTTATGTTTTGGAAATGGGAAGTTTGAGTTAAAAGGCTACACTGATGCAGACTGGGCTGGTGACAAAGACTCCAAGAAATTAACATCAGGGTATGTTATTACCTTTGCAGGGGGAACTGTTTCCTGGCAATCAAAGATACAGAAGTGTATTGCCTTGTCCACTACTGAAGCAGAGTATATCGCAGCCACTGAAGCTTGCAAGGAGATGTTATGGATGAAGAACTTCTTGCTTGAGCTTGGAGTAAAACAAGATAAGTATATCATGCTATGTGATAACCAAAGTGCTATTCACTTAGCAAAGAATTCAACATTGCACTCCCGCTCAAAGTACATCGATATACGTCATCAATGGATTCGAGAAGTTCTGGAAAAGAAACTCCTATATCTCGACAAGGTACACACAGACGAGAACTGGTCAGACATTTTGACCAAGGTGCTACCAGTCAAAAAATTTGAAGACTGTTGCCAAGGCATTGGGATCATGACAACTTTGGGCTAAGTCGGGAAGGGGGAGATTTGTTGGATAATCCCTCCATTAGCCCAAACAAATTATGAGAAGAATGAAGACAACTCTAGAATTATGGAGAATGTTCTAGAGTTATGGAGAAACTTAAGAAAAAATATGGAGAATTAGAGAATGTTCTAGAGAATACTAGATAAGTGTTACCTAGGTTAAAAAGTTTAGAGAGAATTCTAGAATAAGCTAGGGCTTAAGCCACCACTCTTATAAATAAGATTGTTTGGTCTCATTTGTAATCCATCCAACAAGAATAAGACCCATGAACACATCTCTTGTAAACTCTCTTATACTAAATCCTTTCTAATAATAAAAATAGTTTGGTTTGAAATTCTAATTGTCTAATTCCCATCTTATTCTCACAATTGAAGATTTTGGGTAATTTTCCCAACAGCTAATACTCTAATTGTTTTTGTTTCGTTTTTTCAAATTTTGCGATTTCATTAGTTGAAGAAAACAAAAATTATTAAAATATTTGTACTTTTATTAGCTTTTAACA
The DNA here is from genome assembly GCA_964056655.1 of Arabis hirsuta. Taxonomy (NCBI): domain Eukaryota; kingdom Viridiplantae; phylum Streptophyta; class Magnoliopsida; order Brassicales; family Brassicaceae; genus Arabis; species Arabis hirsuta. The sequence continues at coordinate 1,242,926 of OZ053302.1, read as the reverse complement.
AAATACCACAAAAGGTCTAAAAACGGTTCCATACGAGCCTGTCGAAATTAGCTTAAATTGGGTTTAACTTAGTATGAAGTAATTTATCTTATAGCTTTAGTTATGGTCACCAATTCAACAATTTGGATTTTGACATCGTCGATAGCGTAATTTTCTGATAAATTGATCAACTTCCATACTTGTAGATTAAAATACGTCAGTTGAGATTTGAATTTAGAAAATTATACACATGATCTCGTTGGCAAAAAGAAAATAAAATACGTCTAATGATTTCAAAGACCAGTCATTTTCATTTACCGAAAACATTACTAAACGAGAGGCTAAGCAACCAAATAGTTACAAAATATATAAAATAAAATTTACATACTAAATGAGTGGCTAAGCAAGCAACATGTTACTGCAAAGCAAGTTTTCAAAAATCTGAGACAATCTTCAAAATCCGTAAATAATTTCTCTAAGTGAGTTTTGAAAATGTAAAACTCGGATTTACGAAGTGAAAATTCATTAAAGATTTTGGAAAATTTTGGTTTACATGATTCATTCGATCTTAAGGGTCGTCGTATAAAAATGAATTCATCTTTGATTTCGAGGGATTTTTGGATTACAAAACAATTATAGGTAGATATCTAAAAACTTTCTTGAATTGGAGAGACTTAAAACAAAATTATTCGTATTTTTTAAAGCTCAGATATCAACTTCGAAGGTACTCCATATTATTAACAAACGTTACGGTGATTCCCTAACGTCTTTCAGAAAGTTGCTTAAAAGCCTTCTTCTTTGATTATATATTTTTCTTAATAATGTTATTTTATACGTTTTAGCACATTGAATTTCTCATTCTTAGACCTAGAAATTATTATTTTGTAATATTATGAGAGATTCACCAACCTTTTGTTTGCATTTTGACACTATATAAGCATTTGAAACATACCACGATATCTTCAATACAAATATAATCTGTATAACCAAAAGCAGTATAAGAATAAACACAAACCAAATCTCATCATTGCATCAAACCGGAAAATTGAACCGGAAATGAAGATAATCCGAAACCCGGGTTTTCTCTTTCTCTTCTTTTATCTTCTTGGATTTCTTGGCGATTCTCCGGTGGATGCAGCAGTGAAGAAGTACCAATTCGATGTACGTGTTCGATTTCCCCGTGAAAAATAAACCGGAATACAAATTTTACCGGTTTATATATAGTTGAGTTGCATTGGATATGTAGGTTTATTTGTACTAATGTTATGGAATTTGAAACAGGTTCAAATGAAGAACGTAAGCCGGTTATGCAATCGTAAACCGATGGTCACGGTTAACGGAATGTTCCCTGGACCGACGGTTTACGCAAGAGAAGGTGATCGGGTCATCATCAACGTCACTAACCATGTACAATACAATATGTCCATCCATTGGTAAAGTCTCTTTCCTACGCCTCAAACCGGTTTAGTCATTATTTGTGAACCAAAAATTCAACGGTTTGTTTTTTCAGGCATGGGCTTAAACAGTACCGGAACGGTTGGGCAGATGGTCCAGCATACATAACTCAGTGTCCCATGCAGACCGGGCAGAGTTATGTTTATGATTTCAATGTGACCGGCCAACGAGGGACCCTCTGGTGGCACGCACATATCCTCTGGCTACGAGCCACTGTGTATGGAGCTATTGTGATCTTGCCTCAACAGGGAAATTCGTATCCGTTCCCACAACCATACCAAGAAACCAACATAATCCTCGGTTCGTGAAATAAACCGAACCGTTCGGTTTAGTCCGGTCTGGTACAATATTCCAATTAAGTTTTCTCATTTTTCGGTTTGATTGCAGGAGAATGGTGGAATGGAGATGTTGAGACAGCGGTTAACCAAGCCAACCAGTTGGGCTCAGCGCCTCAGATGTCGGATGCTCATACCATAAACGGAAAACCCGGTCCGCTTTTTCCATGTTCCGAAAAACGTAAAAATTCTAAACCTTATAAAGCCATTAATATATAATTCTAGACCGGATAAATAATTTTCTGTTTCTATATAGACACATTCGTGATAGAGGTCGAAGCGGGCAAAACATACCTTCTAAGGATTATCAACGCGGCTTTAAACGACGAGCTGTTCTTCGGTATTGCCGGCCACAACATGACCGTGGTGGAAATCGATGCGGTCTACACTAAACCGTTCACAACCAAAGCCATTTTAATCGGACCAGGACAAACCACAAACGTTCTTGTCAAAACAGACCGTTCTCCAAACCGCTATTTTATGGCAGCTAGACCATTCATGGACGCTCCAGTACCGGTAGACAACAAAACAGTAACCGCGATCCTTCAATACAAAGGCATACCAAACACGGTCTTACCGACCTTACCAAACCTTCCTTTACCAAACGACACATCATTTGCTTTGGACTATAACGGAAAGCTCAAGAGCCTTAACACACCAAATTTTCCGGCTCTTGTACCGTTAAAAGTGGACCGGCGACTATTCTACACGATCGGGCTAGGCATCAACCCGTGCCCGACCTGCGTGAATGGGACAAATCTTGCCGCTTCTATAAACAATATCACATTCATTATGCCGAAAATCGCGCTCTTGAAAGCTCATTACTTCAACACCCCGGGAGTTTTCAGGACTGATTTTCCGGATAGACCGCCCAAACCGTTTAACTACACTGGTGTGCCACTCACGGCTAACCTTGGGACATCTACGGGGACTAGACTGAGCCGAGTTAAGTTCAATACAACAATTGAGCTCGTCTTGCAAGACACCAATCTCCTAACCGTTGAGTCACACCCTTTCCATCTTCACGGCTACAACTTCTTTGTAGTTGGAACCGGTGTTGGAAACTTTGATCCCAAGAAAGATCCGGCTAAGTTTAATCTCATTGACCCGCCCGAGAGAAACACCATTGGAGTACCCACCGGTGGTTGGGCTGCCATCAGATTCAGGGCTGATAATCCAGGTATGATCTTATCAATGCACATATAAGAAGATGATGATGATAATACGATTAGCAGCTCAACTGATCAATGCATATGTTATTGCAGGTGTTTGGTTTATGCACTGTCACTTGGAAGTCCATACAATGTGGGGTTTGAAGATGGCTTTCGTCGTCGAGAACGGGAAAACACCTGAGCTTTCTGTCCTACCACCGCCCAAAGACTATCCGTCCTGTTAATGAATCCGAAACCGGAACACATTACTCGCTTATTTGTTTGATATTCTTTGTTGATTGTATTTCCCTTCTGTTGATTTGTGTCTGAGATTGTTTCGTGTGGGGCTGCACAAGAACGCCCTGAAATTGCATAAGAAATGTAACTAAATGTTTCCAACCAGATCCCTTGTTAATCATTTTCGGATACTTCAAAATAAGCTACTGACAAAAGAACCTAAAACCATCAAATCTCTCAGTGAGGTACTAAGAGAAAGATGAAAACTTTTGAAAACAGAGAGTATCATCAGAAACAAAGGAAACAAAGCTAATCTGTTTGACTACTCGATATCATCGAGGTCCTGATCATTCTACCTAAGCGAACAAAAAGAAAAGAAAATACTAGTAGTTCTTCATTAAAACAGAGAAGTTTGATCGATGGAACGACCTGACCCGTTCTTGCTACATTGCTGGAGTTGCTTGATCCTTTGGCTTGCAGCATTCTGATTTCTTCTTGAAGTTAAGCTTCCTGGTGAAATTCTTCCAGCTTCTCTTCGACCTCACCAGCTTCTGAAGATCTTGTTTCATGTGCATACACTCTTTTTCCAGCTCAGAAACACGTTCTCTCACGGTCTCACCCCTGGGTTTAAGTAAACCCCCATTGCCGCCATTCGGGTTCTCGGGGTTGTCTAGATTCTCAGAGACAAAGAACCAGCCAGAGATTGATGTCCTGAGCCTAAGCTGTTCGAAAAAGAGAACCTGAACAATCACCCGAAGAGGCAGCCTCTCGTTCTGAGCCGCATGTGTGCTAGCTTCCAATGAGAGCTTCTGGCAATTCATGAGTCTACATATATGCTCTCTCTCTGAATCCGTAATCCACGGATGGGCCTGCAAAATTTGCAATTAGATCTCAGAATCTTAACACATCTATTTGTTAAAACTAAAAACAGCATTTTTATTACCTTCAAGTACACGTCGATTGCGTGATAAACTCCATCATCTAGTGGCCTTGCATAGTCAGGGATTGCAGCAGCAATGGCTTCGAACTTCGCCAGCTTTAGGTTAACATCGGGTGCAACCTCAGCGAGATAACCGTCAACCAGAGTTGCCACTAACGTTGTTGGAGTTAGCAAATCGGATCCATCCTTCACCAAATGTCCTTCTTCAATGATGCTAGGAGAAGGGACAATGCCTGCTTGTTCAGTTGTAGAAACAAACTGTTCAATCATTCTCAAAACGCATTCGACATCATAAAGCGTTTCAGAGTATCCCATGTTTGGTATGAGAAGATCCACTAAAGCAGCTTGGTCCAACTGATTTCCAATCCGTCTCTCAAGATTCTCCCTCGAGGATTGGCTTGCATGCAGCACCATCGCGGTCTGAAGCAGCCTGAGAAGAAACTTGGTCGGGTTTACACCTTTCTTGCTTGGAAGCAACCCGACAATCTCTTCAAGAGCAGCCTTTTGTTCGGCTTCAGAAGGAGTCGGTGTCTCAATCACTTGCTCATCCATTGTCACTTGTCTATTCATCAGAGGAACATGCTTCCTCGTATAGTACATAACCGCCATTGCAATGTTCTCAAGCTTCATGCCACGTCCTTCGATAGCGCTAATGAGTCTTTTGAAGAGAGGCAAGCTAAGAAAAGAAGCGTCATCAAACCACCAATCTTCACCAGTAGGTTGCAGCATCTTTCCAGACGCTGAGATTCCGTTCCACAAATGCGATTCATCTTCAGTGTTCTGTCCGCTAGTAGCGTTCTTTCCTCCTCCCACGGGCCAATTGAAAAGGCTCGGGTCAGCACAAGCTTTGATAGCTAAAGAATCAACACACCTCGAGATAATGTGAAGATCTTCCGCGTAATCAATCACTTCCTCGCACGTCTGAAGTGCTTTGATCGAGTCAGTCCAGTTCCCAAACACTTCATTCAGAAAAGTCTCCGTCATACCGACAAGATTCCCTTCTCCATAGTTATCAGTCATCTCAAGATACTCAGCTGCACATCTAAGACTAACAACATTGAAAGCAGTAAGCTCAATTTTCACACCGTAACAGAATTTCGTAACCAATTCGAACGTTTTACCGCCTCCCGGTATCTCATCTAAACTCAAAACACAAACTGATCCATCATCAGGTGACGACTCTTCAATTAGCCTCTCAAGAAGCCCACTTCTAGAGAGCAATGGAAACTACACACCACAAATCAAGACACACATTACACAAATTAGAAAACAACCTAAGTTCAATCATCAAGCTTATTATGCAAAATTACATCAAATCTTAGACCTTGTGAAGATGAAACTTCATGTCTCCAACTTCAATGGTAACATCACTCACGAGTCCTGTGGTGCAAAGCCTGTAAACGAGAGACATTAACACATCACCCAAACAAACAAAAAAATTGGTTCTTGATGTCACAAATCAATCAAAGCTAGCTCTTTTCATAACGATTCTATGAAGAACCCATCTCGATTCTGAACTAAAACTAAAGACCCATAAGTCGATTCGTACCAGGTTTGGCCTTCACGATGGAAAGCTTCGGATTTGGAGCCAAGTCTCATAAACGCCATTTTTGGAAGAAAAGTAATCTCAGAGAGTGAGTAAGTAATGAAACAGAGAAGTAGTAACAGAGAAGAGAGGGTAAAGGAAAGAGAGTAAGAGACAGTAATTGTCGGACAACGATCCTCATCTTAATTTAGTAAATTCTACAGAGAGAGAGAAAGAGAGCGAGTCTCAAGCAGAAGAGTGAGGAGAGGAGAAAAAGAAGGTCTTCGACTTGTGAATTTTTCGCCTATTGAAAAGTTCAATCTTTAATCTGTTTACAAGTTTCAACAATGGAAACCACGAAAACCGGCATTTAATTTCGCCAGCTGATCCGGTTCAACATTTTCCGGTTTAATTTAGATTTTGGTTTAACGCAAAACCCACACGAATCTGATTATATGCATGCAATTTTTATTTTTATTTTATAATTACCAAAGATTGTGGACCGAATTCCGTAACCCTCTCGTCTCAAATATTTTAATTATTTGTATAATACTCATATAATTTTATCTTGATTTTGCAATTAAAATTTTTTTTGGCCACTCTGCATTTTCAAGATATATAGAAGTATGTATTACTATTGTATATTGATAAAATAATATAATCTAAATTCTTAACAAATTCATATTTTGTGTGTAAAAAAAAAGAGTCATTTTTGTTATAAGGTTGTAAAATATATTATAAGGTTGCTGTATATTACAATATATACATAGAATTTGACGTATTTAATATAGACAAATGCATGTTGTGTTATGTTCCTGTTTGATGTATCAAATAAAATGTTAGGCAACATGCATCTCTTCGTCACCTAACATGATCTTCAATTTCTTAACTACAAATTGTACAAATAAAAATAATATTCCAAATGGAAACACTCGTTGAAATTTTATTTAGGAAATTCTTAGATTGTACGCAATATATGTTACGAATATTATACTGATACACATGACATAACATATGATATCTCAGGTTAGTTAGGTGTATACCACCATAGTTTACGACCATAGTTTAAGTAAGGTCTTAACATATATATAAGCATCTTGTTGTTGAGTCAAAGAATTTAGAAACAAAAAATCGAAATTTGTCTTAAAATCAGCGATGTTGTTGTTGGAAAAAATCTAACATGTGTTTTCGTGATATGAATATGCGTTTAAGAAAGCTAATATTTCGGAAAATAAAAGTAGAGAACTGAATTTTATTAAAAAAAAAAAAAATTGAAAATGACAAAAATCTATGTTTTTGAGAGGAATTTTTTGTTGTCATTTTCCTAATTTTCCTTTATTTTTTTGTCATCTAGCTAACTATCCCTTTAAAATATCTAATATTAATCGGAATTTGTTATAAAAATTCCGAATACGACAAAATTAAATCCAAATTTCTATTAATTGTTTTTATTTATTTGACATGAAAAAATAATTAACAGTCACAAATGCTTTTTGTTAAGGACAAATCTCCTTGAAAATTCGCCAAGTGGAAATTTATCTCTCACACTGTCTTAAAACCTTTAAGAAGGTCGTCTGTTTCTTTGTCATGCTTTGCACTTTTCTGGATTTTTCGATTGATCCAAAAAAGTTGCTCTCTTTAATTATCGGTATGTTTTTTCTTTGTTCTCTCTATTAAAATCTAAATTCATGTTCTATCTGCTAAACTAATGTGATGGTTCATTGTCTTCTTCTTCCTTCTCTCTGAGTTTTTACCAACTCTTACCAATCACTTTTTCTATGCAACTTTTTTTTTTCTTATCAATCAGAAGAAACCAAAAAATGCATGTGGATTAAAGTTTTCAGAAGTTTATAACAAACAAGTTTCTAGGTAGTGTAGAAATTGTTTTTTCTTGGGATAAAGCAGAGCTTTGAAATGAAATCTTGATTTTGACTAGAACTGAAATTTTGAGTTTTTTTAAGAGGTTTTGTTTCTTTGCTACAAGGATTAATAATGGATTTGAACAGGTTGTAATCTAAGCCTAGATTCGAGCCAAATCCGATGTTTTTCTGGATCTGTTAAAATTCCGGCGAGTTACAAAGTTTTCCGACAACTTTCCGGTGAAGCTCCATTTTTGGTTTAGATTTCGTCTCTGCTTACTCAATTTTGCATTTCTTGCTAAAATTATGATTTATAATAATCACAGAGTCAAAAGGAATGGAAAAAAGCTTAGATTCAGAGCTATGGCATGCTTGCGCTGGAGTAATGGTGAAGATACCGCCGGTAAATTCAAAAGTATTCTACTTTCCTCAAGGCCACGCCGAGCACGCCTCCTCCTCCTCTGTCGCCACCGTCGATTTCCCTCGGATTCCGCCGTTGATTCTCTGTCAAGTTACCTCCGTTACATACCTTGCTGATCCCAAAACCGACGAGGTTTACGCGAAAATCGGATTGATACCGGATTCTTTAGGGACTGTATTTGATCAAGAAGAAGTGTTTGATGGTAATGTTAAGCAGGAACCACCAGTTTCTTTTGCTAAGACTCTGACTCAATCTGATGCTAATAATGGAGGAGGATTCTCTGTGCCACGGTATTGCGCGGATACGATATTTCCGCGGTTAGATTACACGGCTGACCCGCCGGTTCAGAACATTGTAGCTAGAGACATTCACGGCGAGACGTGGAAGTTTAGACATATTTACCGGGGGACTCCGCGGCGTCATTTGCTGACTACCGGTTGGAGTGCTTTTGTGAACCATAAGAGACTTATGGCTGGAGATTCCGTTGTGTTCTTCAGAGCGGTTAGTGGCGATATATGCATCGGGGTTAGGAGGATGAAACACTCTAGCGGTTGGAGCGGCTTGCCAGATTATTCTTTCTGTTCGTTTATGCGGGAGGCGGAACAGGAAGGGAATGTAATGATTAGTAGTAATGGTAATGGAAATGGCGGTTGCGGTTGCGGTTCGAGAGTTAACGATGAATTGGTTGTTCAAGCGGCTATAAAAGCGGCAAATGGGAAGGCGTTTGAGGTGGTTTATCACCCGAGGAATAGCACACCGGAGTTTTGTGTGATGGCAGGGACGGTGAGGCGTGCAATGGAGGTCCAATGGTGTCGTGGGATGAGATTTAAGATGGCTTTTGAAACAGAGGATTCGTCGCGGATAAGCTGGTTTATGGGGAGTGTTTCAGCTGTTCAACCCGCGGATACTATCCGCTGGCCAGATTCTCCTTGGAGACTTCTTGAGGTGGCATGGGACGAACCCGAGATGCTACAAAACGTTAAACGGGTGAGCCCGTGGCTTGTGGAACCCGTTTCTGGTATACCTGCCTTAAACTTCTCCCCGTTCTCACCACCGTTTAAGAGCCCGAGGCTGCTTCAACCGCCGGATTACTCAATCAACTACACCGAGTTTCCAGCCCCAAGATTCTCCTCAAACTTATTCGAACCAAGGAACTTTTTACCCGAAAACCGCGACAACAACATTAATGTTCCTGATTGCATGCAGGGAGCCAGGCACACTCAATTCGATTTATCCTTAACCCGATTCAACAATCCAAAGTTTATACCCGCCGCAGCGACTGACACAAATGATAACGACGTTTCTTGTTTGCTAACAATGGATCTCAACCACTCAGTCAAGAACAACGAGAGGTCGAAAACGTCGCAGTTTGTTCTTTTTGGAAGGCCAATCCTCACCGAACAAGAAATCTCACTCCGTCTTGAGAAAACATCTCAGTATAGTTCATTTAACTTGGAGACAACTAATCATTGTAAAGTCTACATTGAGTCTGAAGATGTTGGACGGACAATAGACCTCTCGGTTCTTGGATCTTACAATGCGTTTTGCGAAAAGATCGGTAAGATGTTCGGGTTAGTAAACCCGGTGATGCTACATAACGTCATGTACTGTGATGGTACCGGTGAATTCAGACCCGTAACATATCATGAACCGTTCAGGTGCGTGTATCATACTTCATTTGCCCAGTTAAAGTCTAGACCTTCTCTTTGTTTCGAGTCTGAGGGAGTTTTTTTTCTTCTATGGCATTTGTTTTTGCAGTGAGTTTGCGAGAACGGCTCGTAGATTAAAGATTCATATGGATTCAAAAACGTTCAAGTAGTGATACTAAAGAAATGTTAGCACTTAGCAACTTGTTTTTTTTTTGTTTTTTTGGAAAACCGGACCGGTTCAAAATAACCAAACGATTTGGATATGAGTGCATTTTTGCATTGATGATATTAGGATATTCGGAATAAGCGTAAATCATGTCATGTAAATATACCGAAAACTTTTGAATCATCGGTTTGCTAATTTCTTGTCTTTGGTTTTATAGATTTTGAATTAATATTTTGTTTTATGCTAAAGTAAACTTTGGATTAGGTTTGTAATTTTGTAAGATTTTGGGTTAAAATTGTAGTTTTCAATATAATTAAGACGTCACACTCGAGACAAACAAATCAACTCGACAAAACACACATGCGGGATGTGGATCCCAATCCCATGTGATCGGTTTAATTTCTGGATGTCCACGTGCGGGTCCCGTGTGATCGATTTGCTTAACCTTAATTTAGTCTACTTTAGAGATTTTAAAATGATATTTGACGTATTTGCAACCAGAAACATTATCGTTTGAATATTCAATTTACTTCTCTCTCGAGTCTCTGGTAAGCATAATAAAATTTTCCAGCATATGTATTTTCTAAAAAAGTGAAATGGAAAAAAGCTTCTGAAAAATCATAGTACAAGTATTATTTGACTTAAAAAGCTTATTAATTACTTTTTCCTATGATTGTTTAGAGAGTTTTTTTTATCTCAAATTAGATGATGTTTTAAGTTTTTAAAGTAAAATTAATTATATTTTTGTTGTTTTTGACTCTTTAAATTCTGCAAATTAGTTTTTTAGTGGTTAAATTGTATTGGAATTGATGGTTTTATGTTGAAAAATAAAAAATTAAATAGTTTTTTAATTTGTGTATAGAAATCTTAAATATTATTTAAAATGATACAGAGAAAGTAGTCATTTATCTGACGATTACATTAATTTTCTCCGTAAAAAATGGTTAAAACGTAGAAGGTAATTAAGAGGAAACAACCTCTTTCCCGATGCATTTGCCTGCTTTAGTTGAAAATTTTAATTTATGAGTAACACAAAAAATAAGCTAATAGTAGTAAATTCTTGGGTTTCTGTTCATTAATAGATGGCGTGTTATTCTACCGAGATACTCATGCATGCACGAACACACTTGTCTTGAGTTTTGACCATTGTGCAAGTGTGTTTATTTTATGTTATCTTCATACACCAAGATTAGACCCTCGAAACTTTACAAATATCCGAGATACTCAAATATTAGAGTGTTTTGTACCGTATATGATGGATGTATATAATTAGACTAATAATTAGTTGATGTGTGTGAAAAATAAAATTATATATAAAATGGGCTTTGAAAATTTGAAAATACATCATGGGCTTTTTGCAAATAAGTGACAAGAAGAATGCATTCTCTTTGGACTATTGCAAGTCACCATAATCTCATGTTCTGTAAAAGGAAAAAATAATAAAATAAATAACTGATTAAAATAAATTCCCTAAAATTAGGCTTGAATTTGGAACTAAGATTTGTGATAACATGATAGAAGATTTGTTTTGGGAGATGCTAAATTTTGGTAGTTAAGCTTCCTTATTTGTTGGACAATGTCAATGGTAGATAATCTCCCTTTTTCATAAATAAAAAAAAAAGTAGATTAGAACATAATTAAGAAAATTATCAAGAAGATAAACTATCATAATCACACAAAAAAAAAACTATCATAATCAATATGCTATTTGAAAAAAAAAAAGATTTTTATTCTCCTTACGTATATTATGATTGCTTGTACTTATTGCATTGGGTGAACCAAGACATATTCTCAAGGAAAAGAATATTTTCTCTACTTTTTAAAATTATTTTAGTTATTAGATAGATAATTAAATAGAAAGAAATCGTTAGAAGAAAAAGAAAAAGAAAAAAAATGGAAATAAATATTTGCCAGTGGAGCAAAAAGTCATCCATGACCTAATCAATCCACCAAAGGATCTTTCTAGTTGAGTCGGTCTTTATAAAACGAGCGGTTCAAAACATTTCCACGTGTCTCGTTGGTCCTTCACGATAATTTTCCAAATTGATTAATTTTTTCCTTTTTTTTTTCTAATTAAAGTCGGCTTATTAATTGGTTTTCCTATATAAACGCGACCTTATTGTGATTGATTTTCTTCGTCTCTTTCGTTCTTCTCTGATCTCTCTCCCCAAACAACAAAACAAAAAAACCCTAATTCGCTCTCTGCATAATTTCTCTTCCGATTTCCTCTCTCAAGGTATATGAATCTTCGATTCGGTTTTTCTGATTTCCGATTCTTGTTTCTTTGATCGTTGAATCGTTGTTCATCGTTTGATTCGCTTATCGACGATTTTGCTTAGATCTTGATTCGTAGTTCATAGATCTGCTCAATTGTTTGTTTAATTGTGCGATTCTCAAAAGAAATTAGGGTTTTTCGAGGACGATCTGTTATCTTCGCTGTGTGTTTTGATCGGATACTTGTATTGCGTTTGATTTCTTATTAGGGATCTAATTTTGGGTCTCGATCTTTTGCTGCTTTGTTGTTTCCAGATGCAAATATTCGTGAAAACTCTCACTGGCAAGACCATAACTCTCGAGGTCGAGAGCTCTGACACCATCGACAATGTTAAGGCAAAGATCCAGGACAAGGAAGGAATTCCTCCGGATCAGCAAAGACTTATCTTCGCCGGTAAGCAGCTAGAAGACGGAAGGACTCTTGCTGATTACAATATCCAGAAGGAATCTACTTTGCACTTGGTTCTCCGATTGAGAGGAGGTATGCAGATTTTTGTCAAGACTTTGACCGGCAAGACCATTACCCTCGAAGTCGAAAGCTCCGATACTATTGACAACGTCAAGGCTAAAATCCAGGACAAGGAAGGTATTCCTCCGGATCAGCAGAGGCTCATCTTTGCCGGTAAGCAGCTTGAAGACGGAAGGACTCTAGCCGACTACAACATACAGAAGGAATCTACTCTTCACCTTGTCCTGCGTCTTCGTGGTGGTATGCAGATCTTTGTCAAGACCCTCACCGGTAAAACCATTACTCTTGAGGTGGAGAGCTCAGACACTATTGACAACGTCAAGGCAAAGATCCAGGACAAGGAGGGAATTCCTCCGGACCAGCAAAGACTCATCTTCGCCGGTAAGCAGCTTGAGGACGGAAGGACTCTTGCTGATTACAATATTCAGAAGGAGTCAACCCTCCACTTGGTGCTTCGTCTCAGAGGTGGTATGCAGATCTTTGTGAAGACCCTCACTGGAAAGACCATTACTCTTGAGGTTGAGAGCTCAGACACTATCGATAATGTCAAGGCTAAGATCCAGGACAAAGAGGGAATCCCACCGGATCAGCAGAGGCTTATCTTTGCCGGTAAGCAGCTAGAGGATGGACGCACACTCGCTGACTACAACATCCAGAAGGAGTCAACCCTCCACTTGGTGCTTCGTCTTCGTGGTGGTATGCAGATCTTTGTGAAGACACTTACCGGAAAGACCATTACTCTTGAGGTGGAGAGTTCAGACACAATCGATAACGTCAAGGCAAAAATTCAGGACAAAGAAGGGATCCCACCGGACCAGCAGAGACTTATCTTTGCCGGTAAGCAGCTCGAAGATGGAAGGACACTCGCTGATTACAATATCCAGAAGGAATCAACCCTTCACCTTGTGTTGCGTCTTCGTGGTGGTATGCAAATCTTTGTGAAGACTTTGACAGGAAAGACTATTACCTTGGAGGTTGAGAGTTCAGACACAATTGACAATGTGAAGGCTAAGATTCAGGACAAGGAAGGGATCCCTCCGGACCAACAGAGACTCATCTTCGCTGGTAAACAGCTTGAGGATGGTCGGACTCTTGCGGATTACAATATCCAGAAGGAATCGACCCTTCATTTGGTTCTGCGTCTTCGTGGTGGAAGCTTCTGAGATGTTGTGAACTCCATGCACTTGGGGAGGTGATGTCTGCAAAAAAGACTCATCTCTAATTCTCTCTATCGATGTCATGTTTCATTCTCTGTTTTCTTTTATTTTGTTGTTTTTGTGAACCTTTTGGTTGGGCTCGTAATGGGCCTTTGTGTTTCAAGTTTCAATAATAATCCAAAGTGCATGTTAAAAAAATTTATGTTTTATGTTTTGGAATCTGATATTGCTTCATCCAAAAGATGGGATTTAGTTAAAGCTAAAAACTTGGTAAGTGGTATGTTTGGTAAACAGAAAGCCCAAAACATGTACAGTAATAATAAACGCCCAAGTGATTTCTGATATTTGTACCATGAGAACAATTAGGCAGTTAATTGAGGAATTCAAAGAACAAGAAATATTGGGGATTATGATTTGGTAAATAACAAAAGATCAAAGCAAAGAAGTTAACAAACAATACCAGCTTATAGACAATAAAATGAAGAAAGTATCTTTACGGATTCGGGACGAAACAAAAAATGGTTTAGTGAAAGAGTGTGTACGACGAATCAAGAGAAGAAATCAATGAAAAATTGATTTGAGTGTATTGTTAGAGATTTTCAGAGTCAAAAATAAACGAAGGTTGTTTCGTTGATTTTCTCAACGACGACCGTAATTTTTCTTTTCTTTTTTGTTATGTGTATATTTCAATGCAATAGGGAATTAGGGATGACGAATTATTGGTTAACTGATGTGATCATGCTTCATGCATCTGCTTTAAAATAAAAATTAAAGTTGATCTCAAGTCATAACATAATTAGTGAAGTAAGTTTATACTTGGGGGGGGGGGGGGGGGGGGGGGCGGGGAGTTTATCAAACAAGATTAATGAAATATTAATATGATGTGATAACTTATAATCAAATAGCAATAATTTTGTATTATTGCTACTGCTTTTATATTCTCTTTGACTATTTACAATTTGACATTACAACAATTTTAAACAAATTTTCATATTCTTTATATGATCATTCGACTAAAAGTTGTAAATTCTATTTTTTTTCTTTTAGAGAATTCATTAACATCTTTTGAATAATTCATTGATCATTTTCGTTAAATTAGATAAAAATTATGAAAGTAAGAAGGAAAACGATTAAACATGTTTTTGTTTCCCTCCGAATGTAAATAACAAGAATATACATTTTTGGTAGGCCACTATTGTTTAACTAAAATGTTTAAACATAAATCATTTTGGTGAAATGTATCTTGAAATACTCCAAGAGTCCAAAATCAATGTCTCTTTTCAAACCAAACTAAGAGCGCCGCTTGTTTGCCACTTGACTGCATCATTTCTGTGTGCAAGTGTTGATTAACACATTTCCACATTCAACACATTCCCATAATTATTCGATTTTGTGCTCATGCTTTCTTTTACCAAACTATTTCAAATCTTGATTATTTTCTTTGCGTTAGTGCTTATGTTTTGAATATATCTTTATATCTATGTCAACTTTCTACTCTATAACCAAAATCTCATTTTAGTCTTTTTTTTTTTTCTACAGTGAGTGATTGATATAAATTTGAATTTCTGTTTTTAATATCATCAGATATTAACTAGTATATGTAACAAACTTTAGTTACAATCAGATGTTTGGTTGTTTAAAAAACAAACAAAATATGCAATTACCAAACTTATGAGTTACGAACAAGTAATGCGTATTAACGAGAAAAAGAGAGAATATTACGACTTTTTAACGACAAAACTAAAATGAGTACTATGATGTGATTAGTGGAGAAAGAAAATGGTGCCAAATCTTCAACTGAAGTAGCAAAAGCATAGCAGAAAGTGGGAGACACAAAAAAAAAGAAATTATGACAACTTTTTCATAATTATAAAAAAATATTATAATTATAATAAAGAAATTATAATAAAAATATTCAGAAAATATATATCATATGAACTTTTTCTCTCTTGATATTTGTGAAATGAAAAAGAAAATATAAAAAATACATCATTTCTAGCTAAAAAATAATAGTCGAACTATTTATGGACTTCTTACGACATTCACAAGAAGTGACACTTAATATATGACCATTAAACTTTGAAAAGATGTTGGAGGCCTGACTATAATCCGGTTTATAGAAAAATTAATATACATTTCCATAGTTCAAACTTCAAAGATGTTTATATAATTCTTTAACATTCATTTACCTTTTCAGTATATCCTTTTTAATTTTGATATAGTAAACAAATGAATAATATTATAATAGTAACAAAATTTTGTTTTTGTTTGGTCACCTTCCTTATAGTGCATTTTTGTTTCATTTTGAAAATTGGCCTTTGAAAAATGATATTTTTCCAAAAATTTCATTATTTTATATTGGTTTTGTTAATATTATCTTTCCATTTCAAATTAAGATTCGTTTTGACAAATTTTACATGAAGCAATGGTAACATTTAAAGTGTTTAAATGTGTTTTTTTTGTCATCGTGTTAGATGTTTAATTTTTTATTTTGAAGACACAAAAATATAAATTTTTTATTTATCATACCTAAAAAAGAAAAATAGACAATGATAAAAAGAAAAAGAAGAAGAAATAAGCAAAAGGATATCGAAAAATTCTCCTTTGGACCGAAACTATAACCCGATTCTAAACCCACCCAAAAAGACATGAAGTCTAAGATCTAAAGTAATTATAAATAGATCAAAACATTTTTATATTACCTATAGAGTTATAATTAATTTTAATTATACTTTTAATTATTAATCCTGAAATCCAATCTTCTCCCAAATCGCATTTCTCAATCGCCTTAAATCTCTTCCTTTCGCTGTTCCACCGATCCCTTCGTGCACCGTGAACGATGATCCTCTCCGCCGCGCTAAATACTCGTGGGGCGGAATTATCCGTCTTCCTCCAGTCGCCGCCGTGTCACCGTCGTCATCTTCTTCATCATCTTCGTCGCTATCGTCTTCTGGTACTACGTGACTTTTATACTCACTCTTCAGAATCTTCGACCAGTCCGGGATGTTAACCGGAAGCGAACCGGTTTGCGGTGTTTTCCGGTTACCGGAATCTCCGTTTTTCGTCGGTTTTCTACGTAAACGCGAGATTGATCTCGATCTCTTCGTGTCAAATGAATTCGGTGATTGTTGATCGCCTATATGATGAATATCAGATTCATCGAATTCAAAGACATTATCATCGTTTTCGGACATGATCTCTGGTTCTGGAACTGGATAGATGTATTTAGGCTTGACGGAAAAAAGCTTCCTTGACGCCATTGGTGATGATAAAAAACAGAGCTCTTGTAAAAAAAAACAAACAGAGCAAAGAGAAGAAGAATAAGAATATTAAAGATGAGATTTTTTTCACTAGATTTCAAAAATGGAATTCTGGGTTTTGATCTGATTGTTGTTGCAGATCGAAGACTCTCTGAAATGGGGTTTTTGTGTTGAAGGAGATTGAGATCATTTTTATAGAGATAAGTGGTAAAAGAGATAAGCTCATTGGTTATGTGAGTTACGACTTAAACAAGTAAACGACAAAACGGACAAAACTGGATAAATAAAAGACAAAAGTGATCAGGTGTGGCAAGTCTCACGTTCTTATCGTGAGCCATATAGTCCATTGTTTTTTTACTTTATGGCAATTGATTGTTTTTCAAAATTTATCTTAAAATTTATTGCTGTTTGGATAAAAAGTTATCTTAAAATTTAGTGTGGTTAGATATGGAATTTTTTTTTATCTTCTTTTGTTAAATTTTGTTTGTAATCAATTAACGGATTTTGTAGATTCTATTTAATTTTTCTATAAGAGTGTGATTGAAGAATTTAATCTATATTGGCTTTTATATCTAATAAATTTCATCACAATTTACGGGGAAAAAAAACCCCTAACATAAACTCACAAATATCTCCTAAAGATTTGATTTCTGTTAAAATATACTTTTTTCTTGTGTTTCTAACTCCAATGCATTTTCTTAAAAAACCAAATGTTTTTAATTAAACCGATCCAAACTGAATTAATCGAACCGTTCGATACCAAATTTAACCGGTTACACCCAAACCTTTCTTTGGAGTCGTTTCTCCATCTTCCTCGCTCTTCGCCGTCTTCTCAAAACGCTCTCTCTCTCTCTCTCAAGCTTCTTCGATCTTCTTTCCCAAAAGGTTAGTCTCGATTTCAATTATTACAATTTCACCCATATTATCTTCGATACATTCGTAAAGTCTTTAGATTGGGGATCGAATTTGGAGTCGTAATCGTTTGCATCTTTTAGAAACCCTAAGATGTGCGACTCAATCTTGTTGATTTTGATTTGGATCTGTAGAGAATATGGCTACAGCTACGTATCCACCACCTCCTCCGTATTACAGACTCTACAAAGACTACTCAGAAAACCCTAATTCTGCTCCTGAACCTCCGCCTCCAATCGAAGGAACCTACGTTTGTTTCGGTGGCAATTACACAGTGAGATTCACCATTTTGATTCTTTTTCCTCTGATCAAGCGTCACAATTTCATCATCGTTGTGAGTTTTACATTTTTCGATTCTTGTTTTGTAGACTGAAGATGTTCTTCCTAGCTTAGAAGAACAAGGAGTTCCTCAACTTTATCCCAAAGATTCAAATGTTGGTATGTGTCATTCTTCGAATCATATTCAAATGCAAATGCTTTTAAGCTTCTAGAGTCGAGATGCTTTGTTCTGATCTTAGCCTTAGTCTTTTGCAAGTTAGTGTTCTTTCTTTTGTTTTGGTTTGTTGATGCGAATTTCTCAAATGTCTTGTGTAGATTACAAGAAAGAGCTTCGGTCTTTGAATAGAGAGTTACAGTTACATATATTGGAGCTAGCTGATGTTCTTGTTGAAAGACCTTCTCAATATGCAAAAAGAATCGGTGAAATATCTTCAATCTTTAAGAATTTGCATCACCTTCTCAATTCCTTGAGGCCTCACCAAGTAAGAAAGATCTCTTTGAGTTTACAACATGTTTTGATCTGCTTTTCGCTTTTATAACTTTCTCTCATTTTGTCCAGGCTCGAGCAACGCTTATTCACATCATGGAACTTCAAATTCAACAGCGTAAACAAGCCGTGGAGGACATTAAGAGGTAATGTTTCTAAAAGTTTTCTCTCGTATGAAGATCAATCTATAAACTATAAAGATTATTCGAAATCTTGTTGGTATTTCTTATGGGTCCGTTTGATGTTGTTATAGAGGTCAGAAATAAGCGCAATGGATTGGTAATAGTGTTGTTTTGGTTATGTGTAGGAGGAGAGAAGAAGCACAACGACTTCTTAAAGATGCTTTTGTGACTTTAGATGGACAATAGAGTTCTTTTTCTACATTTTGTGTATAATAAAGCACAACGACTTCTTCAAGCTTGTTGTAACTGTTAAGTACACTGTACCAGGATGATATTAGACCATAACTAGCCGGTTATCTTTCTGTTGGGAAAAAAAAAGAAGAATAAACCGGTGATATATTTTACTCCCTTACTGAACCGGGAATATATAAAAAATTATATTTGTTTTCCATAAAGGATTCATAGACATTTGATGTGAGATGTGAGTGGATCTGTCGATATCTTGATAAAGGATTAAATTAATCGGTTGATTGACAGTGGAATCTTTTTTTCAGTGTTTACGAAACCCACAGAAATACCAAAAGCCGTTAACCGGTTTAACTTAATTTGTTTTCCATATAGAATTAATAATAGACATTTTTGGATTTTCAATAATTCTAACCCAAACGGTTATGCCAGATTAAATTATTTACCTCAAAATGTTGAGTTAAATATTTTAATAGTAAACATTTTTTTATGACTATAAAAATATTTAAAAGTAGGATTTTATATATATATAATAACTCTATGCAATTTTATTTCTTTTGGATTTAGTGTATGATTGGTTTAGCTTTAATTGTTCTTTGCGGTCTTAATTTGTTCTAAATCATTATTTAGTTACTAATCAGACTGTATCTTTAATTTTTAAAATTAAAACCTACATCTTTTTTAACCAATCATGTTAGTAGTTTTAATTTTCTAAATTACAGATTTACAGCCTATTTTATTTTTTTTGTAAGTTTCTATTGTTTGTAACATGTAAATTTATACAACCTTAAATATTGGGCTGTAGAAACTCTTGTTTAAAAAAATCTTTTATTATCATGATTATTTAAAAACTCGTAACAAGAAAAGTATTGAAAGAACAAATATATATGGAAAATGTAGAAATCAAAATTATAATGAATTATTTTATGAACCATCAAAATATTTTTATATTTTAAATATATTTACTGCAATTCTTTAATTTTAAAATAACGCTTTTTAAATTTTAAATTTTAAATTTTAATTAAGTCCATTTCAAAATAATTTAGAGGTCTAGAGGTTCATTTTTTCTACATTGAACATAACAAAAAGTTTCTATAAACTCGATTTTTTTTTGTATAATTAATACAAAACATTTTTATTTTTATAAACTAGTCAATCTATTTTTAAAAAACAGCACATATCTTATACTTACCAATCATATTTTTATTTTAAAATATTTACATCTATAACCAACATATTTACAGCACAAATTTTATAGCTTATATATCTACAGCAAAAAAATCTGCAAAAGAAAAATATACATTTACAACAAAAATTCTATACCAATTAATTTGCCGCTACCGCATAACCAATGAACGAGTGTGTTGTGTGAAAATAGTGTAGTATCTGATGGGATTGTCCGCAGGGGAACATAGCCCAAATACGGTACACACATTATTGGACTGTCGAAAGCTGAATGACACGTCGGATTATTTCACCTCTTATTACTCAGTAAAATAGACACGTCAGCTTATACTTCACGTGGACTAATAGGGACATGACTTGTTCACTTCATATTAATTTATTTATTTTAATAGGAATTTGTGGGATTCGTTTGTTTCCATAATGACTCATTTCCTTTATCAATTTGTCAACCATTTTCTTTAGCAAGATAAAACAAAAAATAACGTTTCTGAAAGAAAACAAATCCAGATACCCCCATAAACTAAATAAAAAGTCGAAGAATTCAATGGTATTCATCTAATGTAATTCTCTAAAAAAATATATATATATATAAACATTCAAAATACTAGTAGTAGTATTTTTCTCAATTACTTTCACAAATGGACTGATGATTCTTACACAATTATCTTCTCCACTAAATATTTCAATCCTCTTGGGTTATTGTTTTGCGTATTTAGTTTTACTTTAAACTAGGTAGATGGTCCGAACCGTGTGCGGATATGAAAATTTTCCGTAATATAAAATTACTATATATTTAAGAATTTTATTTTATCCCTCGTAAAATCCATTAGAGATTGAATCTTATATTCTTGAATATAAGCTATATCATTGATTTTTAGTAATTTAAATCCATAAATTTATTTGGTCGATCTACGACATTTAGACGTTTATGATGTATGAGGATTAAATAAATTTATGAGTTCATTTGAAACTTTAAAAGTAGTCTATAATAAAAAATTAATGTATTTTCTACGAATTCAAATTTTGGTTGAGGCATGGTTGCTTCGAACTTCGAATATATACATGATTGAAGAGTATTAGAGCATTTGGCGATTATGTGCCTATAAATTTCCGATTTAACAATGGAATTTTGTATTGAAAATTAATAACAATGGAATTTAGTATTGAACGATTTTAGGTAGATAAATATCTTAGAAAATAATTTTTAAATGAAACAAAAATATATTTATCAATATCTTCATACTAAAGAATTTAGAAAGATAATTAAATATCTTCGTTGAAACAATTTTACTAAGGATTAGTTATTTCACAATCATTTTGTTTTTTAATTTTCACTGATTTATATTTACTAAAAGTTGAACAAAAATTATAATCCCTAATTATAATCCATATAATAGAAAGTTATAATCAAGAGACGAAACATAATTATAAAATCGAGAAATATAGCACTTGGATATAAGACACAATCAATTATGTTACCTCTATTTATGTCATGTAATACTAATAAAATTGTTAACCAAATAAACTAATAAAATTTTATGGCTAATATTAAAACATTAATGTGTAAACTTTACTAACCTCCGACGATTCGATGTCTTTTGCTTTCGATATGCCTTCATTCCCTTTTCTTTTGGTTAAAGATCGGCATTCCTTTTTGGTGTGTTAATCTCATCTCTGTTGCAATCATCAAATTTTCGTTTAGGTCTGTAAGGATTCAAAAACAAAAATTGATTTAACATATAAAACCAAATCAAATGTAAACATTTTAATTTGTTTGGAGCATTTTTGTGGAATTATGAAGCGTTTTTTGTTCAAATTTTTTTAGTGGAATATGTCATGTATCTATGGAGAGAAATAAATCGATTTATAGGTAGTTAGTACAAGTCTGTAATTTTTTTTATCAAACGAGAATCAAATTAAAACATATTTATTCATTGTTAAGTTATGAAATTATTAATATTAATCATAATATTGAAAAAATATGCATTCTTATCCAATTAATTAGTCAAATAATGTGGTTTCAATACGTCATTATGTCTCCTTCTTCCACGTATAATTATGATTACACCTAATTGCTCGTTTGATATCTTGGTTTCAAACCACAAACCACTTGAGATTACACAATCTATATTATCTCATATTTTCAAATACCAAATTTGATACTTTCAATAGAAAAAAATACCTTCTTATGGATTTGAGGATTGAGAAAAAAAAAAGAGAAATATTTATTAGAATTATGAGTTTCTTAAAATTTTGAAAATTAGATGATTTTTGACAATCGACAATTATGTTTGATAGGGTGATCAGCAATAGTTCTAGGGTTTTCAAAATAAAATCTTTGAGAATCATTAATTTATATCTAAAAAGAAAGTTCAAATTATATTTGTTGGAAACTTGGCATATCGGATTAATAATATATTCTCTTTATTTAGGAGTAAGATTCGCATAATGTATCATTGTTTGTGCTATTAGTTAGTTCCATTTTTTTTTTAATGCAAATTAAAAGAAAGAAATTTTTGGGTAAAACTAATAAAACAAATTATATTGAGAAGCTTGCTCCATAATTCACTTTAACGAAAAATGACAATAAAATCTTTTATTATTTTTCTCCAAAAATAAATGACAATAAAATCGAAATAAATATTTTTTACATTTAATATAATTTTCTCCAAATAGCTTATAGCCATGTAACCATTTTGTAAATTTTTATAGATTTTCGCCAATATGTTTTTTTGTTGCTTATCAACATATATTGAAAATAAACTTTCTGAAACTCTAGTGTAATGGACTTTATGACATAATACACAAGTAATAAAAAAATTCAAAAATTAAGGTAATGCAACAAATTAAATTGTGTTATCAAAAAAGATTGGTGACTTCATACCATTTGATCCTTGGAATATAATAGCTTAATTATGGATTAATAAAACTTAAAATTTTGGAACCCTGTAATTTATTTAAGAAATCAAATTAGTTAAAAATAAATTATTTATATATATATATATATATATATGAGGAAGAGGGGGGTAAATAAAACAATTATCATTTATATTATTTATTATCAACAAATTTTATAAATTACCGTGAATTGAGCTATAATCGTGAATTGGACAATAATCATTTTGTTCTTTATTCATTTAGTTAAAAATTAATACTAATTTAATTAAAAACATTAATTATTTAATTAACTTAAACCATGTCATCATTTTTTCAAGACATATTATAATTTTCAACTAATAAAATTAAAATAAATAATTATTTTTACTAATTATATTTTCTTTTTAATAGTAAGGGGATCGAGTTTGTGTTCAATTGATTGATATGACTTTCCAAAAAATTAATTTAATTATATACTTTTTAATCTAGAGAGAATTATAAAGAATAAGTGGGCCAATAATAGGTGACATATGGGTTGTCAACAAAAACTGGGCCCACTGGACCGGAACCTCATCTTGACGAAAATTATAAAAAACTTCCAAAGCGTCAATATCTTGACACGTCATTCAGGTCCCTTAATTTTTCATTCTCTTGATGTGAAACTACGAAATAGACAAAAGATCCCAAATATTTACAAGGGTTTACAATGGTAGAATATGTACATCGTTATTCTTATCATGTTTAAAAGAAAAATTAATTATACCTATCACGTTATATAACACTGATAAATTAGTAATACAGTGTTTACATAATGGAAATGCAATAACCAATAAAGTGGAGAATATTATAAATAAGGAATTTTTTTTATGATTGGTATATCTGTTGGACAATCATCTGATCATAGCAAAACATATGGGGTCCGAATAAATCTTCGTGCTAGGGTCATATATATAAGAGCACCTCAATCGCTTCAGAATTTTTAGTGAGTATCTTACTAATATTATATTAAAGAATTAATTTATATAATAAAATTAATTAATTTATATAATAAAATTAATTAATTTAATTAAATTAAAATTTTGAACCAATATCATAATCATATACGTTGTTTAAAAGTTTTTGATATCTTGCTCAGAGTTTCTCAAACGAGAAAATATCCTTATTCTTTTTCATCCTTTTTTTTTTAATGTTTAGATATTGTTAGAAACTTGTCATAGACATGATCTAAGGATTTAAATTTTTTTATTTAAATCTATACTTGTATATATTACTGTATAAATATCAAACACAAATGACCAATGCATTATAGATATGAGATGATAGTAGACTAATAGCTGTGAAATATAGTTGGATATAATTCACATATCCGTGGATTTTGATGGTTGGTGCATCATATTAGTTTGATAAATGTATATACATCTATAAGTACTACTATATGTTTATTATTTAAAAAAATAAAAGTATTGTATCTATATACACCATATCCCATGGAAAACATACGCTAGTGAAAAATATAGATAATTATATATTAATACTTTAATTGTTCTTATATTTTAATCCTGTATGAGTTATCATGTCGCGTGCATGCATAGAAAATGCATCCATGCACATTGAGCTAAAGAGGGCAAAATCATACTTTCTAAAGAAAAGGGCAATTCATTGTGTACACAATGTATTCATACATGTATACATATATGAATAATGTATTCACTTGAACTTACCAAAGCAAGTTCCAAGTACAAACTCTGTTGAAGGAAAGAAGTGATAAATATATTTTCAAAAAAAAAAAAAGAAAAGAAGTGACAAAAAAAGTTTCGAATCTTATGTGTGTTTTATTTTCTATATCATCATTACTCCGTTAATAGCTTAGTATAACTACCAAAGAAGACCGTATATGTTGAACCAACTGAGATACAAATAATAGAGTAGTGTGGCCAATTTGATTAATTATTGGGCGATAAGACCTCTCCATAATTGGAGCTTTATAAAACAAAACAAAACACAAGTACCAACAAGAAAACGAATGAAAATAATGTTAGCTAACTCAATAATCGAGCTTCTTGTTAATATCTTATCGAATTATTTTGCCTTTTTCTACTTTATACATTTGCTCTAAATTATGTATAGTATCCGACGTGATATTAAAAACATCAAATCTTCCTCGTTCAGCCGTAGTATCGTAATCTTATTTGTTAATTACATATTATAAACTTTTGGGAGTTCTATTGTTATTTTATCCGCGAACAAATTATTGTGGAAAAAAATCATATAATATCAAGTGATCTGCGTATTGTATCTACGTAAAAACACATGACATGGATCTGTCGTTTATCTAAATCCTTTGCCATTTAATTCATTTAAAAAAAATATCACGGTGTTTGATCAAAATGCTATCGTTTTGTATTTTAAACTGATGGAATAATAAATTTAGCAAATAACTAGGGTAGACCTAGCTTGGACCATCCTACACAAGCAAATTATAAACCTCGTGTACGGTATCTACAAATATTTTAAAAATGAATTTCTTGAAAATCTCGAAACTTTTCGAGAAACTTAAGTTTGCAAATTGCCCACACTATATACGAATGTGGTTCAAAATTTAAACACACTTAATGAAAATCAATCACCACCATCGACCCATAGAAGTATAAAACAAAAACTTCTAATATTTTATCGTTTGTAGAAATTAGCTAGTGACATCTAATCCTTCCTCTCAATTGATGAAACATAATTGCATCATATACTTAAGAAGTTAGTGTGAGAATATTTTGTCCAAAATTTATGCGATATGATAAGTTCACCTTTTTAGGTGACATGTTCGATCATAAGGTGCCAATAATTCTCTAGAAATAGATTAATCTCCTATGTGAAATATCGAATCATCTAGTGACAACATGATCACCTATTCACCTGTTATAATATTATCTGTAAAATAGGTAACATTATACAATTAGGGAAATATTCAACAAGTCAAGAAAAATAAAATAAGGGA
Source organism: Arabis hirsuta (assembly GCA_964056655.1). Lineage (NCBI taxonomy): Eukaryota > Viridiplantae > Streptophyta > Magnoliopsida > Brassicales > Brassicaceae > Arabis > Arabis hirsuta. Next base: position 1,216,949 of record OZ053302.1, on the reverse strand, counting down.
AGAAGTTGCAAGAAGAATGAAATCAACCTTTCAAATATCCTTATCTTATCCAATCCTTTTCAGTCCATTGACTAGTTTTCTAATTAATCTAAACATATAAAAAGTTAATTGATTGCTAATATAACTTTAGTTATTATATTTGTTTAACTTTGCATGTGGCATGTTTTCCAATGATATCTAAGCTCAAAAGAATATGGTTTGATCATTACTACTAAATTGGTATTATTTAATTATTTCTATTTGATAGCGTAGAAATTCCTTTTTCCTTCTCATCTTTTGTTTGTTTTTTAGGTATATCTTCTCATCGAATTGCATATACAAATATACAACTAAAAAAACAAAGGAGACTACCAAATAGTTAAATGAAAAATAATAATTTCCTAACAATCCATCAATCTGCCTAGTGATTAAAACGGATTAGAGAGGCCTAATGGGCTTTGTTTCATTCTCATATTTTTAATAATTTTGAGAACTGAACTAAACAGCTCCTTTTTTTTTATCATTAAGCCGGTTAGCTCAATTGATAAAGCCCATTACAGTAAACCGGAACTCTTGAGTTTCGTTGATAAATAAGGGCTCGATTTATTTCTTCGTCTTCGTTTCCGTAACTTCCAAGCTCTAGATCTCAAAGTCGTTTGTTCTCGGCTCCTTCTCGACGTCACGGCGGTTCTAACGGCGGGGATATTATTTTCCAGCTGAGATACAGTGTTTCTTAATTAGCTTATTCTCTCGAAAACCCTAAGTAGCCGTGAGCCCTAAGAAAACCCTAAATAGAGCTCAGAATCTGATAATGTCTGATTCGGCATCACTCGAGGCTTCTTCTCCTGCCTCTCCAGAAATCAGAAGGAATATGCTCGAGAAAATTCGCTCCGATCACGAGGAGATCGAAAGATTGCAGAAGTTGGTTATGAAAGAACTAAAGACAGAACAATCGTCTCCGATGAAGCAATTGTTGCAAGGCCACCGTCTCCGAATCTTGACTAACTCTATCATACTTAAACTCAGAAACTTGTATGTTCTTCTTCTTCTTACTAACCTAGAGGCCACTTTATTCTTAACCCTAGATGACTTGTAGTTCACGTTAGTAGATAGATATGCCTTGGTATGAAATTATATGCTACTTGCTAACCTTGATTCTTGATTTGACTGTTAGGTTGAAACCTATGAAAACAAGGCTGGGGAAATTGAAGATGAAATACCACCGCTTAGTGATCAGACAACATGGACAAATGTGTTTAGTGAATTTCTTCCTCGTTTAGAAGAGGTTTGCTTCTTTCCCTTATGCATCTTCTTTGGTCTGAAAAAAGTGTGTTAGTTCTGTTCAAATTGCTACTTATTGTTGTCTAGTGATTGTCAATTATGGAGGAGTCTTTTAGTTCCATTGACGATTGAAAGTATCAAACATATGCAACTATATATTTAACTTCATTCATCATAAACCTATACAGATACATGAATATCATGAAAAACATCCTTCTGGACGCGTATTTGATGCTGAGGAAGAGTATGAAACACAATTCCTCAAGGAGGAACCAGTAATTGTGTTCACTAAAGAGGTAAGTTTCTGTTTTATATAATTCAGAACATATCTTTGAACCACTAGTATAAGTCTCTTTGTTCAACATTGTTAAATCTTCTTGTTTGTTTGTTTTGCAAGGAAGGCTTTGGTCGGTACTTGGACTTGCATGATATGTATAACCAATACATCAACTCCGATTTTGGGGAAAGAGTTGAATATTCTGCTTACCTTGATGTTTTCTCTCAACCAGAGAAAATACCGAGTAAACTAAAGTTGTCCAGGTAATAAACATTTCATTGAATCCTCTTATAACTTAGAAATCTCCATTTTTGTTTTTTTCTACCCGAAGCTGATCATGCCTTTTCCTTCTTTTAAGGCAATACACAAAGTATATGGAAGCTCTGCTAGAGTATTTAATCTACTTTTTCAAGCGAACCGAGCCGCTTCAAGATCTAGACAGAATTCTTTATAAGGTTTGAGCTTCTCTCTTTCTTCATCATTGTATTGTGTGTTCAATTTGTCCTACAGCGAATTACATTGTTGTTTCTTGCAGGTCGAAACTGATTTCGAAGAGCGGTATGCAGACGGGAAAGTGGAGAACCATGGACAAGAAAACGAGCTTATCCATCTCATGAATCTGTTATGGATCTTGATTACTATACCACAGTTGAGGAAATGATAGTTATGGAGTCTGAAAAGCTAATAGAGGTAATGAAAAATGCTTCATGTTTCATATGCTTTCTTGAAAGCAATATTCTCTTAATTGTGTTATGTCTTTTATGTCGTACAGGCTTTGGGGGCATTAGGACTTAACACTGATGGTACTCTGCAGCAGCGCGGCGAGAGACTTATTCTGTCAAAGGTATTAATCTACACATGTTATAAGCTTAAGTTATTGCCTCGAGTATGCCCTTAATTGATTCAATTTGTGTTTTTTTTCAGCAAGCAGGTTTGGAAAAGAAACACTCACTAATGGAGGCCAAAGTGAATAAACTCTGCAATTTACTTGATGAGGTTTGTAATTTTACATATTTTGCTCCTCCATAATCATGATCAGATATTTAAGTTGTGCTTAAAACTATCATGTTGTCACCTTATGTATAGACAATCAAAAGGACAAAACAAAAGGTAGAAAAGAGACAGGCTTTGGCATTTGGAGAGATGGAGGAAGAGGAAGTTCATACAGAACCAGAAAGTGGTCTTGACGATGATTACTACAATCCGCTGAATCGGGCAATGGGTTGAGATGGCAAGCCTATACCATACTGGCTATGCAAACTTGGCCTTGGCCAGGTAATGTAGTTGTTTATTAGACCATTGACTGTTCTCTGTTATAAAGGAACAGAGAAAGTTTTTATAATTTTTGCTGTGTTTTCCTCTTGTAGGAGTACAATTGCGAGATATGTGGGAACGAAAGCTATGGGGGGAAGAGGGCTGTTGAGAGACATTTTAAAAAATGGTGTCACCGATTGAAATTGCGTCGCTTAGGAATCCAAGAAACAGAGAAGTTCAACGGAATCACTTCGATTGAGGTATTCTCTATCTCAACATTTTCTGATAGCTTATAAAAAGCAGTGGTTGGGTAGTAATTTGGTTTGTGATTGTCTGCTTCAGGAAGCAAAGGAACTGTCGGGGGAGAGGATGCCAAAGAGGCAAAGGCTCATCCCGCCACGACCACTAGACGCTGATGGGAATGTCGGACCAGTTCTTGCGGATCAAGAAACCGAAAAGAAGAGTTCGAATCAAGTTCCGTCGGGTGTAGTAATTCCACCTCAAGATATCAAAAGTGTGGTCAAGAGAACCGCGCGTATCCTTTCGATAAAAGATTCGGAGTTTGAGAGGAAGATGATAGACATGTATGGGAATCGTGCACTATTCAAATTTTTGAAGAGCTCTGATCGTTATCACGCTTTCTTCCAGCACAAGCTTTCCAAATACCATGCTCAGTTTCAAGAAGATCCAGCTCGTGCTACTAAACGTATCGACTCTGTTGCTGCAGTTACATACTCAGGCTATGATGATTATTCACGAACGTCCAATCTTTCAGCTGAATTCAAGGTTCCGACTCCGCGTATAGAAACTAACAAGTTTACATGTAGACTTCCTAATAAAGGGATCACACACAAGGAGCTTGATATTATTAAGCTCACAGCGCAGTTTTGGGCGCGGTACGGGAGTTGTTTTTGGAACGGTGGTGTTAAGGAAAAAGTGATTGAGGATCCCCTGTTTGTGTTTATGAAGCCAAATGATTATAGGTTCAATCTTTTCAAAGGACTTTTTGATGCGTATTTGGGAGTCTTAAAACGTCCCGAGAATTGGAAAGAAGAGCTGAGAAAGAATGCAGCTGATGTGGAGACGGTTCTCGAAAATTGTTTCCATAGTCTTCAATGGGATCGCTCCTTCAAGGAGCGTATGGAGAAAGCTGTTGAACCATAATCATATCTCTAAACCAAAGTCACAGTTACATTTTTCAGTTATTGATCAAAAGACGCAATGCTCTTTTTTTAGAGTTGTGTCCTTTTGGATCAAGAGTCATGTTTTTTATTTACACAAACACAACGTTTCATTTTGTATAAGTAATAGATCGAGTCTTTGTTTCTTGCATCACAAACAAGTTGTAATACTTTCTCAAATCATTAATAAAGAAAAGATTACAACCATACTCTGTTTTTTTTTTCTTTTTCATTCCCGTAAACACTCCAACACAAATCATCAACATGGTATCAGAGCTTTACGATTGAGAGGACAAGAGACAGAGAAAGCACAAAAAAAAGATCGAGAGAGACAACCAAGAGAGATCGTATCGCCTCAACCATAAACCGAGACGATGCAAGGCTCTTCACATCAAGTGATCCCTATATTCGATGGGGAGAAGTACGACTTCTGGAGCATAAAAATGTCAACCATCTTCAAGACCAGAAAGATATGGTCCGTGGTTGAGGAAGGTGTGCCGGCTGAACCGGTACCAGCGGTTGAAACTCCTGAAACAACAAGACAAAGAAGGGAAAGAGAAGAAGTGAAGGCGAATGATACGGTGGCTTTACAAATTTTGCAAACTGCCGTAACTGACCAAATCTTCTCACGCATCGCAGCGGCATCATCATCAAAAGAAGCATGGGATGCTCTGAAGGATGAATATGAAGGCTCTCCATAAGTCCGATTGGTAAAACTCCAATCATTGAGGAGAGAATATGAAAATCTGAAGATGTATGATGGTGATAATGTGAAGACATTCACCGATAAGTTGATTGTATTGGAAAATCAACTAACTTATCATGGAGAGAAGAAAACAAACTCTCAACTCATACAAAAGATACTCATCTCTCTCCCAGCCAAGTTTGATAGCATTGTTAGTGTCCTAGAACAAACTCGAGACTTGGACTCACTAACAATGTCAGAACTTATTGGCATCTTGAAAGCACAAGAAGCGAGAGTGGCTACAAGAGAAGAAAGCAACAATGAGGGAGCATTCTATGTTAACTCCAAAGCAAGAGAATCCGGTTCCAAAACAGACAACACCAAGAACCGTGTCAAAAAGGGCAAGCGGTGGTGTGGATTTTGCAAGCAGAGCAATCACACCGAAGAGAAGTGTTGGAAGAAACCGAAGAAAAACGATCAAGGCAACAACCAAAGAAGTAACGTGAAGTGTTACAAGTGTGGTATGATCGGCCACTACTCAAATGTGTGTCGCTCAAAGAAAAGAGAGGGAGCACATGTAAGTCTCGAAGAAGAAGACTTAGAAGAAGATCATATGCTATTCAGTGCAAGCGAGGAAGCATCAACAACTGAAGACGTTTGGTTGATTGACAGTGGCTGCACAAACCATATGACGAAGCAAGAAAGATACTTCTCAAACATCAACAGAAGTATCAACGTTCCGATTAGGGTCGGAAATGGAGAGATAGTCATGACCGCCGGTAAAGGAGACATTACTGTCATGACTAACCACGGCAAGAGACTCATCAAGAACGTTTTCTTAGTGACTGGTTTGGAGAAAAACCTTTTGAGTGTTCCTCAAATCATCTCAAGCGGCTATCGAGTACGTTTTGAAGAAAAGAGATGCATCATTCAAAATGCAAAGGGCAAGGAAGTCATGGATATTGAGATGACGAACAAGAGCTTCAAAATCAAATTGAGTTCAGTCGAAGAAGAAGCCATGACTGTGAATGATCAAGAAGAAGAAACATGGCACAAGAGACTTGGCCATGTAGGGAAGCAACGTTTGCAACAAATGCAAGACAAAGACTTGGTAAAGGGGTTACCAAGTTTTAAAGTCAACAAAGAAGCTTGTGGAGCGTGTAACCTTGGGAAGCAATCACGCAAGAGCTTTCCAAAAGAATCTCAAACTCAGACAAGAGAAAAGCTAGAGATTGTGCATACGGATCTATGTGGACCAATGCAAAATCAATCTCTCGATGGAAGTCGCTACTATGTTTTGTTTTTGGATGACTATACTCACATGTGTTGGGTATACTTCCTAAAAAAAAAATCCGAGACCTTCTTAACATTTAAGAAGTTCAAAGCAATGATCGAAAAGCAATCAGGATGCATGATCAAGACGCTAAGATCCGATGGTGGTGGAGAATACATTTCTCACGAGTTTAATCGGTTTTGTGAAGAAGAAGGAATCTTAAGGCAGGTCACATTGCCTTACTCTCCACAGCAAAATGGAGCAGCAGAATGCAAAAATAGATCATTGGTGGAGATGGCGAGATCAATGCTTGTTGAGCAAGACTTACCGCTCAAGTTATGGGCAGAAGCGGTTTATACCTCAACTTACTTGCAAAACCGTCTACCAACAAAGGCGATTAAAGAAGAGATGACTCCAATAGAAAAGTGGTGTGGACACAAACCAAACGTGTCACACTTGAGGATATTCGGGAGTATGTGTTATGTTCACATCCCGGATCAAAGAAGAAGAAAACTTGATGCTAAGGCTAAGCGCGGAGTTTTCATTGGCTACAGCAATAAGTCAAAAGGTTATCGAGTGTCAATCTTGGAGAATGAGAAGGTTGAAGTATCTAGAGATGTGGAGTTTGAAGAAAACAAGAAGTGGAATTGGGATAGAGGAGAAGAAGTCAAGAAGAACTTCGTTTTATCCATAAACAACACACAAGAGACAAGAGATCAATCAAATGATCATGCGGTCAATGGAGAAGGAGCAAGTAACGATATAAGCGCTCAAGTAGATCAAGTCAGTGATGCTTTCAACCAACTACAAATCTCAAATGAAGGAGGTCAAAACTTGGGTGCAGAAGGAGAAACCACAGAACCACCAAGAAAGTACAAATCCATGAGAGAGATCATGGAAAAGGCGCCAAGAGTGGAGTATGAAGAAGCGGCTCAAGTCATAGAAGCATGTCTTCTCGCTCATGAGGAACCACAAACTTATGATGAGGCACGTAATAATGATGAATGGGAAGAAGCCATGAAAGAGGAGATAAAGATGATCGAAAAAAACAAGACTTGGAAGTTAGTCGACAAGCCAAAGAAGAAGAATGTGATCAGCGTAAAATGGATCTACAAGATCAAGACGGATGCAAGCGGAAATCACATCAAACACAAGGCGAGGCTAGTTGCGAGAGGTTTTTCTCAAGCATATGGAGTCGATTATCTTGAGACATTCGCCCCTGTCTCAAGACATGATACAATTAGAGCATTACTTGCTTATGCCGCTCAAATGGAGTGGAGATTGTATCAAATGGATGTAAAGTCGGCATTTTTGAATGGAGAACTCAAAGAAGAAGTCTACATCACACAACCGCCTGGTTTTGTGGTTGAGGGACAAGAAGAGAAGGTGTTAAGGCTATACAAAGCCTTGTATGGTCTTAAACAAGCCCCACGAGCATGGTATGGAAGAATAGATTCTTACTTCATTCAAAATGGTTTTGAAAGAAGCATGAATGATGCGGCTTTGTACATCAAGAAGAAAGGAAGAGACGTGTTGATTGTTAGCTTATACGTCGATGACATCATCATCACCGGGAGCAACACACATTTCATCAACACGTTCAAGGAGAACATGAAGAAGGATTTCGAGATGACGGATCTTGGCTTACTAAACTACTTCCTTGGAATGGAAGTAAGTCAAGATGAACGTGGTATTTTTCTCTCACAAGAGAAATATGCAAACAAACTTATTGATAAGTTTGGAATGAAGGAAAGCAAGAGTGTGAGCACACCACTTACACCACAAGGAAAACGAGAGGAAGATGGCGAAGAATATGGAGATCCAACAAAATATCGAAGCATCGTAGGAGGACTCTTGTACTTGTGTGCATCAAGACCTGATGTGATGTATGCAAGTGCTTATCTATCAAGATACATGTCATCACCGCACATGAAGCACTACCAAGAAGCCAAGAGAGTCTTAAGGTATGTTAAAGGAACATCAAACTTTGGAGTGTCTTTCACAAGTGCAAAGGAACCAAGATTGATCGGCTATTCAGACAGCGATTGGGGAGGTTCTATCGAAGACAAGAAAAGCACCACAGGTTATGTGTTTAGTCTCGGATCGGCTATGTTTTGTTGGCAATCCTGCAAGCAGCAAACGGTGGTTCAATCAACGGCGGAAGCAGAGTATATAGCCGTTTGTGCAGCAACAAACCAAGCCATTTGGTTACAAAGACTTTTGGAGGATTTTGGTTTACAGATTGAAGAAGGCATTTCCATCTTATGCGACAACAAATCAGCAATAGCTATTGGAAAGAATCCAGTTCAACACAGAAGGACGAAGCACATAGAGATCAAGTATCATTTCGTGAGAGAAGCGGAGCAAAAGGGACTCATTAAACTTGAGTATTGCAAAGGAGAAGATCAACTCGCGGATATACTTACCAAAGCCTTAAGCGTTTCAAGGTTTGAAGAAATAAGGAAGAAGCTTGGAGTGAAGCCGAGATATGATTAAGGGGGAGTGTTGAACCATAATCATATCTCTAAACCAAAGTCACAGTTACATTTTTCAGTTATTGATCAAAAGACGCAATGCTCTGTTTTTAGAGTTGTGTCCTTTTGGATCAAGAGTCATGTTTTTTATTTACACAAACACAACGTTTCATTTTGTATAAGTAATAGATCGAGTCTTTGTTTCTTGCATCACAAACAAGTTGTAATACTTTCTCAAATCATTAATAAAGAAAAGATTACAACCATACTCTGTTTTTTTTTCTTTTTCATTCCCGTAAACACTCCAACACAAATCATCAACAAAAGCAAGGGAAAAGAAGGGACGGAAAGTGGCCAGGATTGATGAAGCATTTGCGCACCTTGTATCGATGAGGGAAATGGCTCTTTGTCCAGCAAAACCAGACCCGAACATACCAAAGATTGACGAGTCAGAACTTATTCCAGAAGACCAGTTTCTTGCTCAACAAGCTCCGGTAATGTTATCTTTATATGGTCATTTCTTGTTTTTGTTTCTTTCCGAGTTGTGGTTTTATATAATGATGATGAGTGGTTTTACGTTTCCAGGGTTGTGCTACAATATGGATTTATGTTCCCAAAGCCATGGATGCATACATTGAGATCATAGTGTAGTCGTTATCCGAAACCGTGGCGACTTTGAAAGAGAAAATATATCGGGCGGTAGATTTTCGAGTAAGCAAATATATGTTTGCTTACTCGAAAATCTACCGCCTGATATATTTTCCGTTTATCTAGATAAGCGGAAAAACCGGGGTTTTAAAGGACAACAAGTCACTTGCATATTACAATGTGGGAGCAGGAGAATTGCTAACAATGTCTGTGGAATGGATGCGATGGAAATAATGCTTTGTAATGGATGTTTTAAATTGGTGGCCAAAACAATCTCTACTCTGCTATAAGAATGATTATTACTCTTCATTTATGTTTGTGTACGTTTGGCTGTGGAATTATCTTTAAACAACTCTTTGATATGTAATTAAATATTTCGTCTTTGTGTGGATTATGTTCTTCGTACTCATGGTTTAGTTTCTCTAGTGGAGTTTGGTTTCTCTTCTACGTAGCTACGTTACGAGGATGTTACTTGGCTTATGTTGCTCTCAATATGATCATCAAGAATACTATTTACTATTTCTTCATCAATACCTATTGGATATTTTCTTTTTATTTTCGTACATTTTGTTTCGAAATTTCGTTAGGTCATATAAACAAAGCAATGTTCCAGTAACAAACATAGCTTTTGACTAGGCCGGCCTTTGCCTAGACCAAGCATGATTTTGTGGTCATCTAAAATTTATAATTGGATTTGTTACAAAACAATTCATTTTTTTATTACAATGTGTAAAACGATATTTTTTTCTCTCTAACTTGCAGTAATTAACCTAATAGTTATGGCAATTTCGGAGAAACTTCAAACTCTCTAAGTGTATATTTGTCTCCTAATAATGACCCAAAAAAATCTGTTCTATATTTTTGTTTTGGTATGTAACCTTTAACTTTAAAAAAAAAAACTATGTAACCTCTAACTTCACAACTGCAATATACGACGCATAAATAAAATATCTTAACATGTACAGAGACGTGTGAAAGAAAGACACACACGTGTTGCTCATGCAACATTTGTTTATAGTACAAAACAAGAGTTTCTAGAATATTCTTGTTGGTTCCATTATTATTTTGTAATTATAGTAAACAAGACCAAGTCAACAACCAACTTTGTTCATTATGGATCGTCCACTTGTCCGACTCTCACAATCGACCCATCATTCGCTCTATTTATATATATCTTTGAACAATAACACGTATTCAACTCAAAACGTAATACTTTAAATTATTTTTCTTTTTTCAAAATTTATCGATTTCGAATATGTGTTACTTTGAAGATCGGTGCGATCAGAATATGACGGTGATGAAGATGGGTGTGGCGTGGTGGGTAGAGGCGGCTCCTCCGCAAGTGATTTGTCCGGAGAAGCCATCGACTTCACCGATTCTAGAGACGATTTTAGAAGAAGAACGAGAGATCGAAGAAGATGATCAAGAACATGATGACGAAGACGTTTAATGGGTCATTTGTTGATCTTTGGGGGTTTTAGATAGATTCTTATGGCTATTTTAATGGGTTTGTTTCTTCTATAAATGTATAAGATGAGATTTTGTATTGTATATTTTGTATAATCATATCTCATGAGCTAGTTCTTTGTGATATTTTCAAGGAACTTTCACATCTTAAGCTTTGTAACTCGATTATCAAATCCTAAATTATGCATACACTTCTGTTCAATTTCGGGTTGACAATCAACCACCGTGAAAAACATTACCTCTCTTCTTGAATAAAATTTTACATTTCATTTGGAAAAATTCGAGTTGATAATTAACAAAAGTTCAATCATATTTTCTAACCAAAGCGGGGGAGTATAAGAAATCCAATCCAAATATTCAATTTTTGTACAAACAAATAGAAAGCATATACTAAGAAGATCTAGGTCTTTACATAACATTTTAGAAGAAAAAAAAAAAAAAGTTCTTGTTAGCCGGACCACAAACCAATAATCAAAATCTTGAAAAACGAACCAAAATTAAACCGCAAAAGTCACAATCCTGTTTGGTGAGATTAGTTCTTAACCACAGGATTAAGAACAATCCTGTTTGGTGAGATTAGTTCTTAACCACAGGATTAAGAAGAGACTTTAGCAGAGTTCTTAACGTCAATACATATTATTAACCTTATTATAACAGAGTTCTTAACGTCAAATACATATTAACCTTATTATAACATTTAATAATACAGATTCGCAAATAATACAGATTCACTCCTTTACTTTTTTTGTTAATAAGTCCGAAGCGCGTCAATCATTAGCGCCCAAGTGTGAAACATAACTATCACGTGCGATAAGTAGACCACGTCGTATTCTAACATGTATTTCCACTCGTGCCTTTTGCCTTTACGTCTCATCAACCCAAACCACTAATTTGCTCTCACTCTAATTTTTTAGTTTATAATTATATGAGACCACACGATGATTAGTCTTCAATTCTCTCTATAAATATCACCAATACCACTAATTTCCACTCAGACTTCTCAGCAAACTCGAAAACTACTATATACATTCACAAGTCTAATTCGAAGAGACGGTCTAAACACAAAAACAAAAAAATCATAGCGAGAATGATCGGACCGTTCGAAATTTTACCGGCGATTATTGTTTTACCGGTGAGGGTTTCAGCTTCCCCTTCGTTAGGGACAATTTATGAGGATAAAGTTGACGAAAATTTCATCCAGCACGAGGTCGAGACTCGAGAATTATAAATACATTTTCTTGAGATATACATTTTGAATTATTATATCTTGAAAATGTGTTTTTTTTTTCTTTCTCTCTTGGTTGTTTTCCAATCCAAGTTCTGTTTTATTGACGTTATGATATCTTTTAAAATCATATAAGATAAGATTTATTATGTGGTATAGAATCTTTTGACATTGTTTCATGTCGAATACATTATCATTCATGGTAAAAATGTATAGAAAAATCTATATATAATAGGAAACCAGTTTTTGAGATTGATTACATCACATTTTTTTGTATAGGGAAAAATTTTTTCTGTCTAACGGTTTATATCATTTGTTTATTTATTTGTTTATTTGTATTGGATGATCAAGATTTTTTTAAAAAAAGAATGTTGATGTGACGGAAAAAAAAAAAAGAACGCTGATGTCATTGTCACTCATGTCTTCTCGGGAATCTCTGTAAACAAACGCAATGGTTGCCAATGGATAGATAACAATTTATTGTTGGAATTTTGCTATGCATTAACATAAAATACAATAGTTGTGCTATAAAAGAAATATTATAATAAAATTAATTTTCCGCGCGGATATGTGACTTATTTTTCTATTTAGAATTCTTTTGTGTCAAATAAAGATGAATTTAAGAGAGAGAGGCATTTTGATTTATGTGGATAAATAGAGAATTAGTGAACTCAACAATAAAAATCATTGTGGTCAAATTTTGTCTTATTTGTTTCCATTTTATTTTCGTTGGAGCAAACACCAACAACACTGCTCGTATTTGATGAATGAGAAATATAGAGACCGCTATAGAACATGATCAACACCAAAACTAATAATCGAACGGTTGGTCGTTTCTCTTTCGATTGGTCCAAAAGTTGCCATTTTTTCTCATTATTCTCACCAAAACACACGTCTTTTTTGAAAGAGGAGTCTTTGAAGCATCAGATATGAGCTGTTGGAACACATACGGAGCTGTGCTAACATGAAGATTAAAGTGACGTGGTCAAGTAGAGGATGACGTGGCATATGATGTTTTATACAAATATGTGAAGAGAAGAATTTGGAAGAAGCGTGAAGGAGAAGATGACGTGGCATATGAGTTTAATGGAAGATAAGCTTAAATATGGAAAGTGGAGATTTGGTGAATATACGAGAGGTGCTCGTATCAAGGACCTAGAAGATTCATCTTACTCGATAAATATAAAAAGAGTAGAGAGGAATACTTTTAGGTCAGCCGTTTTAAGAAAAAGAAAAGTCGCTGGAGCTTTTCTATTGAGAGAGTTGTGAGAACTCTGTAACGGTAGCAAGAGTGGGTAGAAGACAAAGGTTTTGTCTTTGATCTTGCTTAGAGTAGGAATCTTGGGTGACAAACTAAGGGTAGGCTTAGGGTTGTGTAAAACCAACAAGAGAGTTGTAACTTCTTGTAAGATTTCTAATAAAGATTAAAACTCGGTGTTCCGAGGTTTTGAGCTATTCGTTTTGCGTTCATCCGCTTTTTCAATTGGTATCAGAGCGGCCATCTAAACCAAGTTGTAACTTACAATAGGTGAAGATCCTGTGGAAAGGATGGACTCAAGAGAGCTTATAGCTGTGCAACGGATTCCTACTCTAGAAAAAGGAAACTATGGTCATTGGAAGATGAGGATGAGAGCTAGCATCCGTGGAATTAGTGAAGACGCATGGACAGCGGTTGAAATTGGATGGAAATCACCTACGACCATAGGAGATGATAAGCTTGAAGTACCTAAAAGCAAGTCGGTATGGACTGATCAAGAGAAGCATATGGCCAAGTGCAACGCCAAAGCTCTCTCTGCCATCTTCGGTGCCGTTAATGAAAACCAATTCAAGCGAATTCAGTGTTGTGAATCTGCAAAAGAGGCTTGGGACAAACTCAAAAAGATGTACGAGGGTACTACAAACGTGAAGAGGTCGAGACTTGACATGTTAGCTTCGAAGTTTGAGACTATCAGGATGGAAGACAATGAGACAATCGAAGAATTCAGTGGAAAACTTAGCTCGATTGCGAACGAAGCTCAGAACATGGGGAAGAAGTACAAGGACAAAAAACTCGTGAAGAAATTGCTGAGGAGTCTTCCTACTAAGTTCGACATCAAGAAAACGGCCATGGGGATGTCTCTGGACACGGACACAATTGAATTTGATGAGGTCGTTGGTCATCTTCAAGCCTATGAGATGGAGATCATGCCAAACAAAGACACTACGAGTCGTAGTATTGCGTTTGTTGCTGATGACAAACAAGAGATTCGAGAGCTTAAGGAGACCGTGAGGTTGATGGCCAAAAATTTCAGCCGTGTGATGAGGAGAGTAGAACGTGGTACACAGCGTGCTTTCGACAAAGGAAAATCTAGTGGCAAGGACCGTGAAAGGAACTTCAAGAAAAACGAGCAACAATGTCACGAGTGTCAAGGCTATGGACATTTCAGAAACGAGTGCCCTAATGCTAAGAGGAAAGAGCTAAAGTGCCTTGAGTGCAAGGGTTTTGGTCACACAAAGTCTGAGTGTGTGTTTAGTCAAGGCAAGAAGGAGCGTTCTTACATCGAAAAGAGCGACAGTGAATCTAGTGACAGTTCGAGTGACGAGGATAATGTCACTGGATATTGCATCTTCACAGCAAGGATTGAAGAAATCTCTGATGGGGAAATCAGTGAGGAAGACGACAAAGAAAAATGAAGCTTTTCCGAGAGTGATTCGGATACCGACGTATCGGAGGAGGAAGGGGAATTCAATATAAAAATTGAATTCCGCAAGCTGTATGATAATTGGCTGGAATTGAGCAGAGAAAAGATCTCGTGGGCTGAGGAGAAGTTGTCGTTGCGAGAGTTAAACAAGAGGTTAAATGAAGAGTTAAGGGCTAAACTCGAGAAGAATGAAACGTTGACTCAAGAGCTAATGGAAACAAGGAAGAGAATACTGCAGTTGAATAGTGGTACCAAAGATCTAAACAAGATTCTCTCAGTTGGAAGGGTTGGAAAATCCAACTTTGGACTTGGGTACAATGGAGGACCAAGCAGTGGTCAAACTAATTTTGTCCGAGGGAACATGACGCAAGCTGTTCCAACAGATAATCTCAAGATTCCAAACGGCGATGAAGGAAGGTCATCTGGGTGTTGGTTCTGTGGAAAATTTGGTCACATCAAGAGGTACTGCTACAAGTTTGCTGAGAAGGTTGAGAAGATCATGAGACATGGAAGGTTCTATCCAAATTTGAGGAAACGATCACAAGTTTGGATAGCTAAATCGGATCTATACCAAAGGTCTGTGAAATATCTTGATAGTTATGACGTTGTGAAGGAAAGCAAGGTCATGTTTGGAGGAGGAGCTCATGGACAAATCAAAAATCAACACAAAAAGATGCAAGAAGTTCAAACTAAGAAAACGTTGGATCTCATTCACATGAATCTTAAGGAACCAGCTGTGCAAGTTCATCAAAATCACCGTCCGGAAGAAGTGATAAGTGATACTGGAGATGGGATCAAGATTATGGATAGACAAGTTGATGCTTGCTTTGTTTCTGCGATCGAACCAAGCAAGATCAAAGAAGTTCTTACTAAGAAATTGAGCATGATTGGATATTTGAGTTACTTGCTGGGTCTTCAAGTAAAGCAACGTGATGATAGAATTTTCAAAACTCTGGTGGAACAGTTCAGAATGAGTTCCAGCACGTCTGCATGTGTTTGAGGTTTTTGATTGAATGTGCAACCAAGCAGGGGGAGATAAACAGTGTGTGGAGAGTGCATAGATAATTTGCAGAGCCAATGCTAAGTATTAAGAGAAGGTGTTGATGCTACCTTTGAGGGGGAGTAATATGCTTGAAGAAATTGACATTGATCGTAACTCAAAGTTTATATGTGTGGAGATATCTTGGAGTTGTGTGTTGTGTGTTATGATGATGATTATAGGTTTAGCTTGGATGCACACATTCAATCAAAAAGGGGGAGAATGAAAGAGGAGTCTTTGAAGCATCAGATATGAGCTGTTGGAACACATGCGGAGCTGTGCTAACATGAAGATTAAAGTGACGTGGTCAAGTAGAGGATGACGTGGCATATGATGTTTTATACAAATATGTGAAGAGAAGAATTTGGAAGAAGCGTGAAGGAGAAGATGACGTGGCATATGAGTTTAATGGAAGATAAGCTTAAATATGGAAAGTGGAGATTTGGTGAATATACGAGAGGTGCTCGTATCAAGGACCTAGAAGATTCATCTTACTCGACAAATATAAAAAGAGTAGAGAGGAATGCTTTTAGGTCAGCCGTTTTAAGAAAAAGAAAAGTCGCTGGAGCTTTTCTATTGAGAGAGTTGTGAGAACTCTGTAACGGTAGCAAGAGTGGGTAGAAGACAAAGGTTTTGTCTTTGATCTTGCTTAGAGTAGGAATCTTGGGTGACAAACTAAGGGTAGGCTTAGGGTTGTGTAAAACCAACAAGAGAGTTGTAACTTCTTGTAAGATTTCTAATAAAGATTAAAACTCGGTGTTCCGAGGTTTTGAGCTATTCGTTTTGCGTTCATACGCTTTTTCATTTTTTTCTTTCTCAATTGCAACGTTCTTGACCATCTCCTCTTCTCTTTTCACATTTACCTTGCGATTGTCCAATTTCATTAAGAGGGACAAACTGTGAATTTCTTCTCTGTATTATTTCTTGAACCGTAGCCACTTATCTCCGATCAAATTTTCGGGTAAGTTTTGTTTTGCTCTCTCTAATCATAAATATATATATGTTCCTAAACGAGTTTTTACTGCGACGTCACTCGACTTTTTGTATTCTTTATCCGGAGAAACCCACCACCGATGTTTCTGTTTAGATATTGTTATTGTGTAACGCTTGGATCGAATCATTTCATATAGTGTTTTTCTGGATTGTATTGCTTTTTCTTACTTAGTTTTGGGTGTATGTAGGTGTTAAATAGGGGACAAGACAAATACATCCAACGGCTTAAATAAAACAGAGTATTCATTCTACTGTTTTGTTAATCTACTATGTTCATGTGTTGATGTCATAACTGAAAATGTTGATGTCTATATTGTCTTGCCTTGCTTCACTCCTTCGTCTGCACTGTCAATATGAGTGTATCTTCATATCTTATGGAAGTTACAGTGCATCACCAATTTCTTCTTCTTTCGCTAAGATATTTTGAGAATATACGAAAGATCGACTTCGGATTCTCGGAAAGGTTCGAACTTCGAAGTTACTAAAAAATATATCATGTAATCAAGTTTAACATATTTCACGTACTACTTAACACAATTAAATATTATTTAAAAATAATTCTTTAATATATTATGTACTTGAATATCTGTAACATATCCCATATAACATCATTGTTTATACTTTTACAGGACAACAAAATTTATGTTCGAGTTCGTTTTAAATTTAGTAAAATAAACAAAAATTCACGAACCTAAGTAGATTCTACTTTCTCTGTTTTATGACATAAAATGTTTTGGAATTTTGTTTGGTTTCAAAATATAAGATGTTCATGTAATTCTATAGCTTTAGCAGATATATTGTGTGATTAATATTTTTCTGTAGTTTCTTTCATGATTAGCTAAATTGTTTTCATTTTACATATTAAATCATATTTTTGGGAAAAAAATTCGCTTTTTTAACCAAAATTTTTTATATTATGAAACGAATACAATATTAAACAAAATTGATAAATATCATTTTTCCACGCGGTAAGATTTGTTTCCTAGTTACTTTAAAAATAAATGATTGATCATTTCTCAATTTATCCCACATGTTTTTAATTTTGTAAATAAATTAAAACGAAACTTCATTCATCTATTAAGTCAAATATTATTTTTCGTAAGTCAAATATTGTTTATACTCGGTCCTGACCCAATCATCTCAATCTCAATCTCAATCTCAATCGAAAAAAAATCAGTCCTTTATTCTCTGTTTCCGACTCTGAGACCATGTTTATCGGTCATATTATAAGGGGTTCATTGGGCTTTTTAAATAAATAAAAAATAAAATTGGGCTGTTTTCTATTGAACTGGATCAGTAAACTGATCCTTTTGGATCGGTTCAACAAGGCGACGTGGCCTTCTCCTATTGGACCGTTTGCGTTTAGGGTACACAGAAAGGAAAAAAAAAAATCTTACGGCGATGGAAGGCGTAGCGAAGAGATCTCGCGATCTCTCTCACGACGCTTCCGGTCCGGTGATTCAGTACCCGGCAAAAACTCTATCTTTTGATCTCGCCGGAAAGTATTATTTATCTTCCTTCCTATTTCACTTTCTCTTTCTCCCTTCGTTGATATATTTTCTATGGGTGATTTATTGAGCGGCGATGATGAAGATTACTACTACTCCGATCAGGAGTCTCTCGACGGGCTTGATAATGAAGAATCATGTTTGCAGCCTCTTTCTTCCAAAGCAAATACCGCAAAGGTAAGTTGTTATTGAATTTGGATCACTTATAGGTAAAGTATCAGTTTTGGTATATCAGTTTCATCCGAATTACGCAGTTTCTCGACTTAATCGTTCTGTTTATGTCTATGAAACCTGGAATTTTGTAGGTGATTATGAAGGAATCGCTTTTGGCGGCACAGGTGAATGAGCAATGATTCTTCTTGATCGTATTATGTGAATGTTAGTCTTTTGGTTTCAATTTGAAGGCTTAGCTGGGTGATTATGTTTTTTTTTTTCAATAATGCAGAGGGAGGATTTGCGACGAGTGATGGAATTGTTATCGATTAAGGAGCATCATGCTCGGACTATTCTTATTCATTACAGGTGGGATGTGGAGTATTTGTTTGCTGTGCTTGTTGAGAAAGGGAAAGATAGCTTGTTTTCTAGTGCTGGTCTTGTCTTGAGTTTTGTTTGTGATTGATTGTATGTGATTAGAATGATTCAATGAAACGTACTAATTTGTCTTCATTGAAGGTTCTTGGTGTTGAAGCAACAGCATCTCCACAAGAGATAAGGAAAGCATACCATAAGTTGGCATTGAGGCTTCATCCTGATAAAAATAAAGACGATGAGGTTATTGAACACCTTCTCTTTCGGGTTTTTGTATTCCTTTTATAGTTTCTATGTGTCCAATTTAGTTCTCAAGGAAACTGGAATTCTTGTTTTCTTTTTGGGTGTGTGTATAGGAAGCTAAAGAGAAGTTTCAGCAGCTGCAAAAGGTGATATCGATTCTCGGTGATAAAGAGAAAAGGGCAGTCTATGATCAAACTGGTTCAGTTGGTGATGCTGTAAGTTGGGGTTCTTCAATTTTCTTATTTGCATGATTTTAGTTTCACAAGTTTTATACCATGCTTGTAAACTGGAATAAGTATCAGTATCTTGTACTTATTCAAGTTTCTGTTCGAATGAATTGGTGACTGAAAAATGTTCTTACAATCTGTTTTTTCTCGATCTCATTAGGATCTTTCGGGAGATGTGGTTGACAACTTGAGGGACTTCTTCAAGGCCATGTACAAGAAGGTATAACAAACACCATTCACAGTTGATTTATCTTTTGGACTTTGCACACAACTGTTTGGTCTGTTTCCTTCACTTGCTGATTCTTGTGACACTTGTGTTACATAGGTCACCGAGGAGGATATTGAAGAGTTTGAGGCAACTACAGAGGTTCTGAAATATGTTTCAACGTTTATTTATCATTCAACGTTTGAAATATGTTTAAAATTTACGTTTATAATTTTATGAAATATAATAAATTACTCTTTTTATAAAATCTTGTATATATTTATATATAGTAATTTGATTTTCTTTCACTTTTTTTTAATAAAAATAATTTTTTTTTCTTTTGAACCCCTTTGAATATCACCAATAAACACACTAAAATCAAAAAAATCTAATTGAGTCTCAACCATTAAACAACTAAAAAAAATAATCTTAATTTATTGTTAATGAAACCCAACTAGTTTTACCAATAAACATGCTCTGAGAAGAAACAATTTCAATCATGGGGAATATCTGCTGCATCATCGATTGCCTAAGAAGTCGCCGTCACAATAGACAGTGGACCTATATTCCTCCGGAGACGGAAACAACTCCTCCTCCACTGGAAACCCCACCTTATCGATTCCGATTCCCCGCCGCGACGCCGGATACAAAACCTAACCCGAACCATTCTTACCAGTACCCGGGTCACTATCATTCTCCTCCGTACGATCCACCTCATATTAACCAGCTACCTTATCCTTGGATCGCCGGCGAGAGATTTCCGATGATCCCACCTCCTTACATCGAACATCAGAAAGCCGTCACGATTCACAACGACGTTAATCTGAAAAAGGAGACTCTTAGGCTCGAACCCGACCCGGTTAATCCGGGTCGATATCTCGTCTCCTTCAAGTTTGATTCAGACGTCTCCGGAAGGTTTGATCTCTGATTCGAAAACAGAGCAAAAACAGAGCCAATGCTGAAATTTACATTTTCCAAGTGCCAATTGTTGGAATTTAGATTAAATTTTGAATCTTGATGAATCGATTAAGGTATTAGAGTGAAATAAAGGACTTACCTTTTGTTGTTTTTGTGGGGAGAGAACAGGATCACAATCGTTTTCTTTGCGAAAGAATGTGAAGAATGTAATCTTATAGCAACAAAGGAACATACTTTGCCTTCAATCACATTTGAATTCAATAAAGGACTTGGTCAGAAGTTCATACAACCATCTGGAACTGGTATTGACTTATCGGTATTCGAAGATTCCGAGCTATTCGGGAAGGTGGGAAGAGGTGTTTATCCGCTGGCGGTTAAGGCAGAGGCAGCTCCAGTGGTTGGCTCAGAGGGAGGAAAAATGAGATCGATGAATGTGAATGCGCAGATTACTCAAGTTGTGTATGTGAAGGAGAAAGGAGAGATTCAGATTAGAGCTGTGAAGCAGATACTATGGGTGAATGGGTTTAGATATGAGTTGCAGGACATTTATGGGATGGGGAATAGTACGGTTGATGGTTGCGATGAGGATCCTAGTGATACGGGAAAGGAATGCGTTATTTGCATGTCCGAACCACGCGATACAACTGTTCTTCCTTGTAGACACATGGTATAACTTTTTTTGCAAAAGAAGAAGCAATGATGACAAATGAAGTTGTTTTGTGTAGTGAGTTTTGAATTGGTTTGTTTGTGTTTGTGTTTGTTTTTGTGTGCAGTGTATGTGTAGCGGATGTGCTAAAGTGTCAAGGTTTCAGACGAATCTGTGCCCGATTTGCAGACAGCCTGTAGAGAGGCTTTTGGAGATTGAGGTAAACCGCCGCAGTGCAGGAAATGGAGATAGAGATGAACAAACTTAGTTAAGGAACAATCCACCTCTGTAATAACTGCATTTTATTTGTAATATACGCTTATGATCTTATTCTAGCATTCCATAAGTTGTTCTCTAGTCTACATGCACCCCTAATCATACATCTATGCACATCCATACCATGCCCTACACATGCATCGATACAAGCATACATATTTTCATGCCCTACACATACACCTATACAAGGATTCATCACCTATATAGACAATTAATTTAAACTGACCTCAAGCATAAAAACTGACCACTGCATATTCTAACCAACCTATCCTATTGCGATCAAATGACTCATTCTAACCAACATTCTAACCAAGCAATCTAAAGCTTCATCTAACATTTGGGTGATGGCGAAAACTTTGATTGCCAAATTAAAGAACTTGAGTGATTATTGGCATATAAGGTACGAAGACAAACCAAACTACTAGCATCGCTAACGATCAAATGACTCGGCAAATAACAGGAGCCATGTTCGATTAGTTCTCATAGTATGCAATTCAACACTCAAAGTTACTTTAATCTGGCAATCTAAAATTTCCTCCTTGATTTTTGGGTTATGGGAAAAGTTCCAGCAATTGTTCTCTAGTCTACATGATTTTAGTTCCGGCAATTGTTCTCTAGTCTACATCCATCCCCCCTACACATACACCTATACAAGCAGGGATTCATACGCTACACAAACATATACAAAAGTAATACATCCTACACATGTAGAATTATTTAAACTGACCTCGATCATGAACACTCTACACGTTCAGAATATTGCATTAGAGCTTTATATGTGTTCTTCTTCCTCATCGTTTACTCCAAAACTTTATCAAGAATACAGAGGCAACAAAACCCTACAATATGAGAACGCCTATATCAATTTCAGACCAAAGAAGCAACAAAACCCTAAAACAAACCTCACTTTTTTTTCCCTTTATGTAATTCATCAACTAAACGCAAAAACGAGTTCTGCAAACAAACAAAAAGATACATTTAAACCAACCAGAAAGTAAAAGGAAATAGATGATTTTATACCTCTTAGTGGTGTTCAAAAGCTTCGTAACTCTGTTTCTAACTTTACAAAACAGACACGAAAAAAAAAGAACCCCGAATGGAGTTTGCAGATTTATGAATGACACATGATTTAAACCAAGTAACCAACCAAAAATTAAAAGGAAAGAGATGATTTTTATACCTTTTAGTGGTGTTGTGAAATCGTCGAGATTTGAGTTTCATGATCTCTGAGAAAACTCCGATCATCTTTGACCAATCTATCTCTGTTTCCAAATTGTAAAATAGACGACACGACCACGAACACAAACAGAAATATTTAAAAAAAAAAAAAACAGAGTTACACATCGAAAGAAGTTAGCAGATGTAGGAAGGACACATGAATTGAACGAGTTGTTCTTGTTCTTATAGCTGGAAAAGTTTAACGTCGGTTTGAAATATTACCGTTGTGGTAAAATATAGCCGTTATTCAAAACGCAACTTGTTAATTGGGCTTAGTTATGGGTTAAGTTCCAAAACTATATATCAAACAGTTTCCACAATAGTTATTATTATGGGCCTATTAGCTAATATAAAGTTTTGTTTATTTGTTGATGTTAATACAACGGCATACATTTTATTAACAGATGTAGAAAACGGCATGGCGTGTTGACATGAACTGCGTTGTTATTCTAAATCTGTTAGTCTTCGTCACGGAGATCGGAAATTTCCTTACATTTACAACCCGACCGTCACGGAGAGGAAGGCATGATTCTTGTCGCCGAAAAAAACAGCGACTATAACACGTAACTAGCAACATGACCGGCGTCCATCTTCAGCGACAGGTTTTTTTGTTTTGTTTCGTTATAATTTTGTCTTCGTCCGTAGTGGCCGTCGCTATCGCAGCGACTTGAAACAAAGATAAGAATTAGGCTCCGGAGCTCCGGCTCGAGAATCAATGTTTCATTAACAAGTGAGCAGAAGTGACATGAATTAGGCTTTGGCCGGAGACTCAATGTTTGGTCACGGAGCTCCGAGAACGGCTTTAGCTTGGAATCCAAATCCATAGAGTCGAAGAGAGAGATTGCTTGAGTTACAAGTGACATGAGCTCCGTCTCCGCCTTTGGATGCGAATCCAAATCCATTTGAGTTAACCATAATCAGAATGATGAGTGGTAACATGTGCCATCCCCGACGAGAATCATACTCAGAGTCTGTATCCGAACCCCAATACAGTTCGGGGTGGAGAGTCATTAGTTGACAAATGAGAGAAATGAGTTCCCACTCCGACTCCGAATCTGAATCCGTAGAGTAGACTTTGAGTATGAATGTAATTTAACTTTTCGGTGCTCTACTCTCTATATCAAATATATGCGGATCTTGCTTTATCATAAACGAAAGGACCTTATCACAAGTATCACAAAATGGCCCACACGGCCGTGGTCCAGTGGTGGTTGAGAATTGGGGAAAGGTTAGAAGGAACTAACCCAGGTTCGATCCACCCTGGAAACAAAAACATAACTGTGTGGGAAGTCTGGATTTAGGCCAAAGGCCCAAGCAGTTTACCTGGTAGTCCAATAACATGCGATCTGGCTATCCCCTGGCGTTATTCGGAAAGCATTCCAAACTCGAGACAGACAATGTGGTGGCCCTTCGGGGAGAAGTCCACTCTGAAGCACTTCGGTGCGTTTCTACCGTGTGGCTGACCGGATCAGCCCATAGGGTATATAAAAAAAAAGTATCACAAAATGCCAAAGTATCAAGATTTACAATTACAATCGTAAAGATAAACAAATACTCAGTTTCTCATTTAGTAATACGTGCTTAGCCAGGAGATGTGGAGGCTAAAACTATGGCAATTAAACACAGAAATCAATGCAAAGCAAAACTATACTTATGTGGAAACATCTCATATTAATGTTAGAGAAATGATAAACAAACACTCAGCTTCTTATTTAGCTAGGAGCTGTGGAGGCTAAGGAACATGGAAAACACAGAAAGGTGAAGCCATTACAACAACGACAAAGACAGGCACAAAAGAACAAAGATAATACAAAGGCAAGGCGAGATTTGAGTTACTTTGGTGTTTAGTCTTCCCACCATTGATGAACAAACACACCTCTGCTTCTCAGAGTCTCAAATGTGTTAATGCAGTCTGCTTTGTGGTTGGAGCAACGAAGAAAAAGCTCGTTGACATAGCATATGGCTCCTGTTTTCAATAAAAGAGATTGGAACTTCATTTCCACTTGGCTTGTGTTCATCTTAAGAACCACAAAGTCTGCGAGTTTCGCAGTCTCCACAAACCAAGCAAGGAAATCGAATCCCTCGTCTTCTGGGAACGGTTCCAGCTGTTCAAATGGAGTTCTTTTTTCGCCTGTCGTGTTTTCATCAGCCAAAACCGGATGGTAAACAAAAGTGACGCCGGGTTTTTTGACATACGATATCATTACGGAAGTGTTGTGATCAACAAAGTAGACGACGAAAGCTTTGCTATCGACTGGGTATGACGGTAAGAACCAGTTTGGAGCTAACTTAACATTCATATGCTCCCCTGCTCCAATGTCAATGTAGACAAGCCTCTTCTTCTTCAGAGCGAGATCGAGGAATTTGGGCAAGTAAGCGACTGATTTCGGAAAATCAAAGCTCTGTTTTTACCTCCTACCAGGAAACGATCCGGATAATCCACATGTGAGTTTTGGTTTGCTTATCAAAAGTTTTGTTTTGATCCGGATAATCAAAGTTCTGAATATGAATTAATTATCAAAAGCGTGAATGAAAACAGAGTATATGAGTCTCTTTAAACAGATATATCGAACAAGTAAAGAAAAAGGAGATTAAGATAAAGGAGAGCTACTGAAAAGATAAACGTTAGCGAAAAATGCAACAAGGCTGAAACTTGTTGGACAAGTAAGGCTTTTTAATTGTGAAAGTTCACACTTCTTTTGCAAAAGAAGAATCTTTTGCAAAAGAAGAAGCAACAACAATTGAAGTATCTATTGTGTAGTGAGTTTTGAATTGGTTTATTTGTGTGTTTTTGTGTGCAGTGTATGTGTAGCGGATGCGCTAAGGTGTTAAGTTTTCAGACGAATCGGTGTCCGATTTGCAGACAAACTGTAGAGAGGCTTTTGGAGATTGAGGTAAACCGTCGCAGTGAAGGAAATGGAGATGGTCCAGATGGCGATGAACAAACTTGGTTAAGCAACAATCGACATGTGTGATGCATCTGTCTGCGAAAGGTTTAATTTCCACTATGAACTGATTCGAAAACAGTTTTCTCATTTACATAATTCACTCTTTAAAAAAAAAGTGGTTGAAGAATCATCTCTGATGCAAACCAAAATAGGTTTTTGAGTAAACTCTCTGTGGAAATATCGTCTCATAACAATATTGGACAGATCAGTATTTGACTAATAAGCAATACAACATAATTAATACGGATTCAATAATATTTCTTCTTACAATAAGAACAATTACATGAAGCTCTTTGGTCCTCTTTTTATTTATAAAATCAAAAATATTTCTTCTTAGAATAAGAACTATTTGTTATACAATCAACAGAACAAACTATATCTCGATATCGATATGGATATCGATATGGATATCGATATCGATCTAGCTGAAAAACTACTTTGTGTGGACAACGAATCTTACATTCGGAGCAAATAGGTCGAGACATATGATCGTTGTTGGGCAGAATACTTACCTCGTCAGGCATGTAAAACGATGAGCCAGGCTTCATGTATAAGTCCTCCCCAATCAAACATTTAATGTGTATCGTGACACAACAATACTCTTCACACTTATAAAATCGTTCTTTCGCATTTACTTTTCCCTCGCAAACTTCACACCAATACGTCATCGTACTTGTCTCCTCCCCATAAGAAAGAGTGAGGATATGCTTATCATGCTTATACCTCACCTTGTGAGGTAAAGTTGCACATCCAAAACACAAAGCAAATCCACAATCCTCAATGCAATTGAATGTTTCATCTGTGGTATTACTCCATCCCTCGTTTTCGCAAACACAACATGTTCTTCTTTGCTCTCCTGGTTTGGATGTTAGGAATAAAGAATGCATATGACTTCCGTGGACTAATGGCTCTGAAATTGTGGCGCACTGCACGTCTAGCTTAAAATTACATGGTTCTTCACGACATACATAGAAGAAACCAGTTGTGCGCACCCAAGGACAAGCTGAACATAAACTCTCCTCATAGACCATAACACCATCATATCCTCCCACTAGAGTGAGCATATGTGGATGTATTGGATGACGTATTTTGCGAGAAAGATTTGCACATGTTTCATGCAGTATGTAATCACATTGCATACAAGAGTAGAAGTTACCGAAATAGATTGGTGTGATGCATGCTTGACACACCTTATCCTCGTCGTACTCTCTGTCTGCATCCACATCAAGTCTCAAATGATGATGTTGATGACTGAAATGTTGTATGATTCCATCCCTTATCCTCAGAAACGACGGCTCAAAATCTTCTTCGGTTTCTTCTGGCACTCCCTCAAGGTCTTTGCCATCCCACACATTGGTTTGTGTGGCACATTTCGAATGAGCCGCATATGAACATCCATTCTTGATGCAAGTATAACCCCCGTAATCATTGTCGAGCTTTCCGCGACAAACACCACAAGTCCAATCACCTCGATCAAAAGAATGAGTAAAAGAGATACGATGGGGATGGCGAGATATCCTTATGACACGCGGTAAGCTGGTACATCTTCCATGAACCACAAAGCCACAAGGAGGACATATATAGAAAGAACCCATTGAATCAGCCAAGGCACAGACGTCGCAAGTCAAGGAAGTGGTTCTTGAAAACAGAGCAAGTGTATGCTCATGCCACTTGGGTTGGTCGATAGATAAGACTGGTAGTTTCTCCAAACATGATATATTCATAGCAAAATCGCAAGCCAAGCAATAATAAAAGAAGGGTTTGAGATTTTCATCACAACAGTAGCATTCCCTGGTTCTGGTGTACTTTTTCAATAAGACAAGGTGAAGAGAATGTTTAGGATGAAGAGGGTGCTCGATTTCAACTGGAGCATTTTCAGATTTTTCATGGTTCTGGCCTTTGCAACCTCTGCAGAGAAAATGAGTATCATCTTCTCCTGTAAACCTCATTTTTTCCCAATATCCAGGGAAACAATTCCACTTGTTATATCTGCCCCGGTTGCCTTCCCCCGCCACACGAAATTTCCCTTGTTCGAGTTTTACTTTAGCTTGAGGGCATAAGGAAATAAGCTTTTTCGACTTTGAATACATAGGGATGACGAGGGAGCATATTTGATGAATGAGTGACATGAGCACCGGCTCCGGCTCGAGAACCAATGTTTGATCAACGAGTGGTATCAAGTCATTTGACTGAGGCTCTGGCCTGAGACGACTCAATTTTTGGTCAACGAGTGATATGAGCTTTGAGAGCGGCTTTGGCTGGGAATCCAAATCCATTGAGTTGAAGACAGAGATTGTTTGACTAACAAGTGACATGAGCTCCGACTCCGGCTTCCGCTGGGAATCCAAATCCATTGACTTAATCAGAGAGATTATCTGAATAATGATTGGTATCAATTTCCATTCCCGACGAGTATCCACATCAGAATCTGTATCCAAACCCGAATACCGTTCGGGGTCGAGAGCGATTAGTTGACAAATGAGAGAAATGAGTTTCGACTCCGGATCCGAATCTGAATCCATAGAGTAGCCGAGATAGAGATTATTTGAGTGATATGAGAGATTTTGAGTATGAATGTAATTTATCTTTTTTTTTTGAGTGCTCTGCTCTCTATATCAAAGATATGCTGATCTTGCTTCATCATAAACGAAAGGACCCTATCCATTTTAATAAACGAAAGGACCTTATCAATTATTCAATTCACTATGTCTTTATTGACTTATCAAGCAATTACAAGTGTACGCACAAAATGCCAAAAGTATCAGAATGACAATTACAATCGTAAAAGACCCTTTAATGATAAACAAACACTCAGCTTCTTATTTAATAATTAGGTGCTTAGCCAGGAGCTGTATAGGCTAAGAACCAACTATGACAAACACAGAAAGGTGAAGAAGACAGACACGGACACAACAACGATAAGACAAAGGCAAGGCGAGATTTGAGTTATATTGGTGTTTAGTCTTCCCACCATTGATGAACAAACACACCTCTGCTTCTCAGAGTTTCAAGTGTCTTATTGCAGTCTGCTTTGTGGTCGGAGCAGCGAAGGAAAAGCTCGTCGACATAGCATATGGCTCCTGCTTCTAATAAAAGAGATAGGAACTTCATTTCCACTTGGCTTGTGTTCATCTTAAGAACCACAAGGTCTGCGAGTTTCGCAGTCTCCACAAACCAAGCAAGGAAATCGAATCCCTCGTCTTCTGGGAATGGTTCCAGCTGTTGAAATGGAGTTCTGTTTTTTCCAGTCGTGTTTTCATCAGCTAAACCTGGATGGTAAACAAAGGTGACACCGGGTTTTTTGACATACGATATCATAACTGAAGTATTGTGATCGACAAAGTAGACGTCGAAAGCTTTGCTGTCGATTGGGTATGACGGTAAGAACCAGTTTGGAGCTAACTTAACATCCAGATGCTCCCCTGCTCCAATGTCAATGTAGACAAGCCTCTTCTTCAGAGAGATATCGATGAATTTGGGCAAGTAAGCGACTGATTTCGGAAAATCAACAGGTTTTTGCTCGAGTAGAGGTTCCATAAACCCAATGTAAGGTCTATTGGTATCAACTGATTCGCAATCTCCATGTAGCTGAGACTTTCCAATATAAAGAACATCGGTTCCCGTTACATTCCTTTTGAATACGATGACGGTGAACTCATCCAAGTAATTTACATGCACAATCTCAGACTGCTTAAGCCAGAACGAAACCGAAGTCACCGATTTAACAAGACCGTTACCATTACTACGCGTAAGAACTGCTCCAATTCCACCAGGTTTCATAACACGCTCCATCTCAAACACCAATAGAGCAGGAGAAGCAACTCGATCAACATCTCCACACAAAACCAAATCAAACGAGCTTTCACCACTAAGCTCAAGCTCATAAATACGCTTCCTCCTCATAAACGAAAACTTGGGAACTCCTCGAACATTCGAGAAACCAATCTCTTTCAATACAGAAACAACAGAATCCGATCCAGGACCAATACAGAGAACCTTAGAATCATCAAAATGCAATAGCTTTAAACCCATAAGCTCTTCAACAAGATCAGCAATTGCAACTTCTGGGTACTGTTCTATCTCAAATTTTCCCCGGAACGCTTTAACGAGATTATCCAAGACAAGATTTTTACCGGTTACCTCTGTACCGGGAAGTAACTCCATCAAAGGGACGATAGATAGAGCCGAGACGATGATAAGAGCACGAAATAAAGCATGTCTATTCGTAGGTCCACGAAAGTTATTGAGCTTCAAGATCTTAATACCCATTGAGTCGAATCGTCGATTGCTTAAAAGAATATAGTGTCTAGTAAACAGATCTAAGAAAACGCGAAGAATAATCGAAGAATCTAACGGGTACAAAACCTGGAAGAGGTATGGTTTCCACCCACGAGGAGAACGATTGATATTTGTGAACCTAACCAGACCCTTCTCGGAACCCTAATCGACTTCGATTCCGTCAACATTCCGATCAATCGATCCGTCATGCTTAAAAACAAAAACTTTTCTTTACATGCTTGTAGAATCCAGAAAGTAATACACGATTTGTTGATTGTTTCTGAGAGTCGCGATTAGATTTTGGGATTAGGGTTTCGTGATCTCTGACTCTGTTTTTTTTTTGGTTTCTGGGGAAGAAGAAGACGAGTGAGTGACGAAGAACTTTTGTGTTTCTAACAGATTTAATGGTGAAGTTTAAGTAAATTAAGATTCTACCGCCATTATTTTGCCACGTGGTGTCACGCTACTTTATATGTTGTTTGTTAAATATTCAATTAAGTTATATAATATCATTTACACAAATGGACTTCATTTTTATTCTATTCTGTTACACAATTGATTCAGTTTTAAATTAGCTATAATCGTTGATTTTTTGGTTTTTAGTTTTTTATTCTAGTTTCTGACACAAACGTGTGGATCCTCATTTTGTGTACCACATAGATACATCAGTATTGTTAGTATTATTTTGATGCTAATTAGACGTGTGACATGAATTGGCTGGTCCCTACACACTGTCTGTCCACATTTGTTTATTTTGTGTCAATAAACACAAACGCGTGGATCACTTCACTTTAAACAAAGATTAGAAAAATGTTCTGATTTTCAAAAGGTTGGTAAAAAGAAAGATTTATATACAAATCTTAATAATTATCTTCGGTTCAGAAATATTGAAATTTCGGTTTTACCCATCTAAACCGAACAATATGGTTTTCAATAGTTTTTGTTGTTGGCAAAATATATTAATTATAAAAAAATATATATTACGTTTTGGGTCGAATACCCAGTGGTCCCAGTCGCGTGTTAGCAGCATTGTTGGGCCGAGAAGGCCCAGTTTCATAAATGCTAGCAACATAAAAAAAATAGGTGGTCAAAACATGGAAAAAGACAAATACTACTTTCGTCCTCCAACTTATATTATTTCCAAAATAGATCTCATGTTTTACTACATACACATCAACCCAATTATTTACTGAAATGTTGTAAATCAAAAATCAGTGTAGATTCTTTTGCTGACATCATGAATTCAAAAATTTCTTTTTGGTTTCAAAAATTCACAATATGTTTCTCGTATCAGTATTATTAGCAAATGATGAATCTCAAATGATGGATAGCAAAATTGCATTCAAAGTTGGCTAGTGTGTTTTAAAATTATTTTTGTAGGAAAATTATCAAATTTCTATGTAAATTCAAACACATGAACAATCAATAAGTGGTAAAATATGATGAATAGCAAAATAAAAAATAGGAAAAATTAAAATTATTGGAAGAAAATATGATCCTCTTCTCCAAATCTGGGTTGGTACCAGAATTTGATCTCCTTCTATTCTTTTCCCAAATTTCTTTCTTCTTTGATCAAGCTTTCTTTTTGCAAATTTATTTTCCACTTTTCCAAAAATAGAGGCAATTAATGTAATTTTTTTGTTCTGTTGGTGATAAAGCTTTGCAAAACATTTAAAAAATAAATAAAAAGCATATGACAAAAAAACTGTATAATTTTTTAAATCATATAAAAATTGTATCATGGAATTTTTTAGTCTCTGATACAACTAAGGATTATATCAAAACAAAAAAAAAAATATTTAATTTAGTAATAGAGACAAAAAAAACAATAAAACCGCCGAATCCAAATTACGCTTCTAGTAGAGAGAAACGGGGCAAACACTGAGACGAATGTTCTTGAGAGCAAACCTAAAAGAGTGTTCTTGAGAAAACTTCTTTAAAAACAGATAATTTCTCATAAAAATCAGTTTTTTTTTTTTATCATTCTCAAAGATCAATACTTTGTTTTCCTGAGATTCTTTCTTTCACTTTACTGTTTCTGGGTTTTGTTTTGAATTCGATGATGGATGATAAAGATAAACCTCTCGAAGTTGAACATAGCTCCCAAGAAGATAATTCTCCAGCTCTAATGGTGAGTTTTCTCACTCTTAACTCAATTCCACCAAATCTTGAATTTTCCCGGAAAATAGCGGTTTTTAGTTTCACTTTAGTGGTTTTAATTTGTGGGTATAATCAAAGTTCATGTTTTTTCTTATTTTCCTCTGATTTAGCTGAGTTCTTGAGGGTTTTAGGGTTTTATGAGATTAGGGTTTATGCAACTTGTAAGTCATGGAATTGCTTCGATTATGGTGAGCTTCCGGATTTTCAACGCGAATTGCTGACATTTTTGGAACAAATTTGGAGAATTCTATTGGTTTCAAGGTCACAAATTCTGTAAAATTTAGGGTTTAGTAATTGCTAATTAAGGAACAGAGAGACTCAGGCTTTTGATGATTTATCAAGAATCAACTTTTAAAGGAACTGATTCGAGAATCATCTTCAGTTTCAACTTCTTGTTTTGTAGGATGGAGATTCTGTTGAGATAACGGAAGAGTTATCACCGAGCCAACACCGAAGATGGAGAGGCCTAGTGTCGGATATAGAATCCAGAGCACACGAAGACGCTCATGTCGATTTCTTGAGAGCAAATGGATCTTTAACTCCTAGTCCTGTTTTCACAAGGTTCAAGTTCTCTCCAATGTCAAGCCCTAGAATTGGGAGACGTGTTGGATCAATGAGTCCTTCCTCGTCAAGAAGCAGAACGGACCTAAAGAATCTCATAAATTTCAAAAAACGGAACAACAATGTAGATATCGAGGAAGGTGTGGCTTTGGTGTTTTTTGACAGAGATAAGAAGTCTCTCATTCCAAGAACATGGTCTCTCACTAATCTCTTAACTCCTAGAAAATACAAGAAGCCCGAGTCTTTACCGGTAACTCCTTTAGCTCACTCAAATCCTGAGTCCATGCACGGGAACTATGCGGTTGATCAAGTCACTTCCATGGTCAGTATTGAATCTTACAAAACTTGGTTATACTGGCAAGGGAGATTGTCTTGTAGAGTATTTCGATTGATGAAATAAAAAATTCGCTTATCTTTCTGCTTTAACTTGATTACTGATTTGACTGTTCTTTTTGTTAGAAAAGAGAACGTGCACTTCCTATTCACCGTTCGCGCTCTGTTCCAGCGCTCATCGACAAAGATGGAAGTGTAAAACAGTTAGGGGTTCTCCGTGTGATTCCTACTCCATCTCGTAGGGATCATGAAGGTCTAGAGATGGTGCAGGCATCGAAAATGAGTAAACTCAACGGTTAGATATCACCTTTCAGAAATGTCTGTGACGCGACATTTTGATCAGGTGTAACAAACCCATCTTATATTTAGTGATATGTTTTCAGATGAAATTGTTGATGGAGGAGAAGATGTACCCGAAGAGGAAGCTGTGTGTAGAATCTGTATGGTGGAATTAGGAGAAGACTCGGAGGCTTTCAAGATGGAATGTATGTGCAAAGGGGAACTAGCTCTTGCCCACAAATCGTGCACGATTAAATGGTTCACAATTAAAGGGAACATAACATGTGATGTGTGTAAGGAAGAGGTGAAAAATCTCCCCGTGACTCTTCTTCGTGTTCAGGAGTCTCAGGAACTGTCTAGAGCAGCCAGGAATATGGAGCTTTCACAGTTCAATGAATGGCAAGATGTGCCAGTTCTTGTCATTGTAAGCATGCTTGCATACTTCTGTTTCCTCGAGCAGCTTCTGGTTATGCAAATGAAATCTAGCGCTGTTGCAATAGCTTTACCGTTCTCTTGCATTATCGGTCTTCTTGCATCTATGACATCAACAGCAATGGGTAATATAAGTGTTATCTAATCCTTTGAAATTATACTTTTTTGTACTCTTATGCTAACCACCAGATGTAATGCAGTGAAGAAGAACTATGTGTGGATCTTCGCAACGGTTCAGTTCTTTTTCGTGGTCCTTGTCGCTCATATTTTCTACTCAGTTGTAAGATTTGATGTAATGTCTCAGATAGAATTCAAAAAGTAATCTGACTTTGTTGAAGCTCTGGTTCTTGATTCCTCACAAAACTTTCATGAACTGGTGTGCAGGTTAAGCAGCCAGTTATGTGCATTGTCTTAGCCACTATGATCGGATTCGGACTCACCATGACCGGCGCAACAGCGATTAGCGAATATATGAAATGGAGGAGAAACAATGCTCACGAGCCAGCCGAGCCAGCAAGCACTCAGGTCGGTCCACCACAGGCTCAGACAATAGACTAGAACTGGTTTGGTCACTGACATTAGGAAACTAAAGCTAGAGGGTAGAGAGACCTCTTTAGATCTATAAACCGATCTTGTTTTGTTTGTCTGTTTGATATGTGAAGGTAGTTTAATTATTTGGATAAGTTATATATATTGCTTGGAGTCAATTAAATTACTCTAATACAATTTAATAACACCACATTTTGATTGTTCCAATACTCATTTCAACTAACACAAGTCGTAAGCTAGGTTGCATGGAAACGGAAACGGATACGTGGAAACAAAACGTTTGGAAACGTGGAAACGATTTTTCTAAAAATATTAGAAAACGGGTACGTTTTGGAAACGCGCACACATATATATATACATATATATATATATGAATCAACAACATCAAAACCAAGATTTAAAACAGTATGAACAACACAAATTATATACATAAATATTAAATAGCTTAACAAAAGCAAAAAGTATAATAATTTTGTTGTTTTTGACCTCTATACGACTATACCAAACGGAATCTTTCATAATTTTGTTGTTTTTAATCTATAAAGTATTAAATATATGCTTAAATTTCCAAACTATTTAATTATTACGTAAGAAACAATTTTTCATCGCATTTCCAAAACAAAATCGAACATTTCCGTTGTGTTTCTAATTTGAAATTTCTAGGAAACGAGTTTCCGTCACGTTTCCAAAACAGAATTAAAGTTTCCATTGAGTTTCCAAATTAAAATATTTTAGGAAACGCGTTCCCAAATTAATTTTTTTATAGAAAACGCGTTTCATGAAGTTTTCAAGAGTTTCGGTTTCCGAAACGGGAAACTCACCTCGGACGGAGTTTCCATGCAACCTAGGTCCTAAGTGAGTAATTTTTTTTTTTCCTAATTCTTGTGTGCCCATAACCAAAATTTTCAATATAATGTTTGTTAATGGGTAAAAATGTTGCAAAATATTATCCAATTATGTTTTCTTACATCATATATATATATATATGCACACATGACACATAAAGCATAATGAATAGTATGATTAGCAATCCCATATTTCTTGAATAACACTTCTTCACAGCTTTTGACAGACCACAAAAAACCCTTTTTCAGTCTCATTCTTCATTTTCAATCCTTACCCACCCAACCTCTCCCTTTAAAGCAATCTCTCTCTCACTCTCAATTTAAACAAACTTTTTGTAACCTAAAAAACATTTCCAATCTCTTATTGGATTAATTCAAAGAATTATGTTTTAGTTACCATGTAATAATCTTCACACTAGTAAGAGAATCTTACTCTTCACCAAACTACATCTCTCTCTATATAACAAACCCCAAAAACTCTCAAACACACACACAAAGCAAAAAACAACAACAATGGCTACTTCAAGATCATTCATTTTCTCTGATCTCTTCGTTTTCTTCCTTGTTATGGCTACAACTCATGGTCAGGCTCCAGCTCCAACACCTTCAGGTCCAACAAACATAACCGCGATCTTAGAAAAAGCTGGTCAATACACATTGTTCATAAGACTTCTCAAAAGCACTCAAGCTTCAGACCAAATCAACACTCAGCTCAATTCATCTTCAAGCCAAGGCTTAACCGTGTTTGCCCCGACCGATAACGCCTTTAGCAGCCTCAAATCCGGTACCTTAAACTCGTTATCCGATCAGCAAAAGGTTCAGCTTGTACAGTTCCATGTTCTTCCTACACTCTTGACTATGCCTCAGTTTCAAACCGTTAGTAACCCCTTACGCACGCAAGCTGGTGATGGGCAAAACGGTAAATTCCCTCTTAACATCACTAGCTCCGGTAACCAAGTCAATATCACCACCGGAGTTGTGAGCGCCACCGTGGCTAACTCTGTCTATAGCGATAAGCAGCTCGCGGTTTATCAAGTCGATCAAGTTTTGCTACCATTAGCATTGTTTGGTTCAAGCTCAGCTCCTGCTCCAGCCCCTGAGAAAGGCGGCTCGGTTTCAAAAGGTTCAGCTTCCGGTGGTGGCGACGATGGAGGAGATTCTACTGACTCATCTGATGCAGAGAGAATCGGATCCGGGTTTGGGATCAGAATCGGCATTGTTGCCACCATTGCTGCTTCTTCTCTATGGATATAAACTCAAGAGAGCACTGGAATTTTCAGAATAACGATGAGAGCTTTAAATTTTGTTGTACTATGAGATTGTTTTATAGATTGTGATATATTATGTTATTGTTTTGATTCGAAATGAGACAACATTATGATTACGATTGCACAAAACTTTTTGATAAAAGAAAGCAAAATGTGTTTTTGGAGTATAATTTGAAACGTTGTCTTTTAAGTTACATGATTCCTCTTCATGTTCAAGTTAGAAACCGAAACCGCCAAAACCGCCACCACCACCGGGAAAACCGCCCTCGAAATGGAAAGTGTACCCACCGCCGCCACCACCACCACCACCACCAAATGGATCGAATCCACCACCGCGGCCGCCTCCACCCATATCTTCCAGATCCTCTCCTCTGTCAAATCTTGCCCGCTTATCGTCATCTCCAAGAATCTGATCAATTCATGGGTTAGATTTACCATCTCTGTGTGTGTGTGAAAATGAAAAGGCATTGTGGATTTTTCTAACCTCATAAGCTGCAGCGATTTCTCGGAATTTGTTCTCAGCTTCTTCTCTGTTATCTACGTTTTTATCGGGATGCCATTGTAAAGCGAGCTTCTTGTAGGCCTTTTTTATTTCAGAGATAGAGGCAGTTTTGGAAACTCCAAGAATCTTATACCAATCTTTTCGCTTGCTCATCTTTAGTGCTTTCTCTGCTCTACCAAGTGCTTCATGAATTTCCATGTCCTAATACAAAAATTAAATGTGTATTGTGTGAGTCTAAAAGAACCAAGTTGCATTACGAATATCAATACACTGAAGACTAATGTTTACCAACCTGGGAGTTTTGCGCGGCTTGTTTCAAATCCTCCACAGCTCCTTCCCAATCTTCAAGTAACAGTTTAGCTTCTCCTCTCTGATGAAGTAGTCATCAGAAACCTGTTTGTTCGATAAAACTAATGAATGTTTCGATTTAGTAGTTAATGATTTAAACCTGATGAAAAGCTTCGATCAGTTCTGGATCGATGTTAAGTGCTTCGTTACAGCTATTTAAGCCGTCTTTTCCACGGCCGAGCCTGACTGAGACCTTGCATAGTCCAAGATAGAGATGTACGTTATGTGCTGTGTGTTCAGGGTCGAGAGCAATAGCTTCCTTATAGTCCTCCGTTGAAACTCGTAACTTTCCTTTGTTTGCATTATCCTCTGCCTGCAATAGAACACAGGTTTTCAACACACAGAAATGGCTGCTAAAGCTCTGTATTATGGGAAGACAAACATGCTTGCATGACTCACGCTTTTTGTTTTCTTAAGCAGTTTTTTCAATCCGAAGTATGCTTTCTTTAGTTCACTGTGTTCCGGATCAAGACGAAGCCCTTTTTGGTAATGCCTGAAACAGAGTTTACTCTCAGTTTTGGATCCAAACACCCACTGATTAGAAACTGAGTTGAAATTAGACCAAACCTTTGAGCAATATCATGATCTGCTAAATAGTAGTAGGCACGGCCACGAAGGAGCAAAGCTTCAAGGTTATTTTCATCTTCCTTGAGAATATAACCAGTCTCGGAAATCGCACCAGAGTAGTCTTTAGACACCATAAGAAGCTTGACTTTCAGAAGTTTTGCCTGAAGTGAAAAAACGATAAATGATAAGAAACCGCATGATCAAGAGAGTACTAAAATCTGTTGCAAATAGCCATAAAAAAGATCAAGCAAGAAGAGAACCTTAGAGCAAGCTGGGGAGAAGACAAGAACAACTTTATCAACATATTCAAGAGCCTTCTCAATGTCTTTTGATTCGTAGAGATTCAACGCAGACTCCAAAGCACTCTTAGCTTGATGAAGCTGAGAGAGCTCTTTCTCAGCATTTGAATCTCCTGGTCTAAGCTCTAAATACTTCTGGTAACTATTTTCAGAATCTTTGTATCTAACACAGAGAAAGAGAAAAATCAACTTCTCGCCTTTTCGGGTAACATTTTTGAATGAAAACGACGAATCCAAACCAAAGAAGAAACCTCTTGCCATTTCTATACCTGCAAAAATGACGAAGCACAGACGCACGCCTAAAATAAGCTTCTGAAAGTGTAGGGTCTACTTCAATGGCTGCATTCAAATCATCGAGCGCGTCGCTATAACGCTTAACCTTGATACTTTGTGAAGCCCTCTCAAACAACTCAGCAGCATCTACAGATTGACCATCTGTACAAAACAACCCAAAAATGCATTCTTGATTCACTCACACAACAAAGTTTCCAAATTTAACCAAAATTCGTAACCAAGTTTGTCTATTTTCACTCAATTACTATGTTTCAATACCCAAAAAAAACAGAGTCCTAATCTCGATTCCAATACCATTACAGGGAACCTCAATATCGGAGATTGCGACAACCCCATAACCAAATTAAGCAAATTTCCGATGAATATAGAATCAATTCACCATATTAGTGCGAAATTCGAAACCCTAAGATTCCCGAATCACTAAAACGATAGACATCGATTTCACAACACAGGGGAAAAGCGAAACGAAAAATGTGACAAACCTAAAGCGGAAACGAGGGGTTGAAGAAGAAGAAGCTGACAAGCGAAGACAAAGTTGAGGAGAAGAAGTGTGTAAGCCATTCCTCTCCAAGCTAAGAAATCCATCCCTGAACAGACTCGGAACAGATCCATTCTCGATTTCAATACATATACATACACTGATACACACGTGTCTATACGCCCACAAATTTGGAATATTCAGAGGAAGAAGAAGAAGAAGAAGAAGAAGAATCTTTGATTCAAGCTCTCAATCGAATCTGTGTGAGTTTCGGATTGTCTCTTCCTCGGATCGAATTTTGAAGCTTTCGATTTTTTTGATTTGCATGTTTTTGAAGTGTTAACTAGTAACAACACGTTGTTCTATCCAATGAGTTTTTTCCACGTGGAAATTGTCATAGGTGGGTCCCATTTCCACAAACGCTTACCAATGAGAATAGAACACGTGTGACTAACTATTTTACACGATGGTCTAACTCTGCCACGTAAGATTTCTGGATTCTTGGGCCTACTGAGTTTATAGAACCGCAAGAGAACAATGTGGGCCTAAGATTATTTATTTGATGGGCTTATAATGTTTAGTGTAAGTAAATAACCGGATCAGTAGCAAACTTAAACCGGTAAATGGAAATTCTGGTTTCGCAATCCATTAAAAGTAAATCGAATCTATCTCATTTAATTTTTTCCACAATTAGCATGATTTTGGGGAAAATGCATTATTGATTTTTTGTTTTTTTTAACCTTACGTTATTTTGTGACTCTAATGTCTAATCCTAGCATTAAAAGTCAATACTACATTTTTGTGTTGTCAACTAGACAAAATTACATTATAGAGAAAAAATAAGTTCTGTAGATTAAATAATAAATATCAGTTATTTTAATAGTCTTATAAATAACATATTCAACGTCTCAACATAGACATAGGTGTTTTCACGAATCTCTACATTTCAAACCTATAATTAGTTGCACTTATACTTGGTGGGTGAAAAAAATGACATTACAATTTGACAATGAAAAGGAATAATGCATGGATCCGCAAAACGACATATTTCATACTTTCTAGGTAAATAATTCTAGCTAATAAATAATGAATATGTCTCTCGTGTGGAGTTAGAGATAAGTCAAAATAAAGACAAGGCTATCAGTCTACTGAAAATACAAGTATCAGTTAAAATATTTTAGTTTATACAGAATCCAAAGGAACATTGACTCATATCTCGAGAACTTGGGTTTGGATCAAGTACCTATTGAAAGGCATATTTCAACAATATGTCGTTCACTTTTATATAGTTTCCTTAAATAAAATTATAACCTAATGCAATTTGAAGTTATAAAGAAACAGTTATATATAAATGTAAATATTGTTTATTGAGTTTACTTTTGTTTGAAAACTTTTAAACCGATTTTGGGTCGTCATAGAGAACATTATTGCCAACAAATCCGAGTTAAGAAATTAAGGGTAATCTTTGGATTTATTACTTTAATTTGTTTGTAGAATTAATTAAAGCTCAAAACATGTACATGTTTCGGATTGAAATAGATCTTATACATCGTAAGCAAATTCTGTTCGTATGCATCACTATACATTCAGATTTGGTTCAGCAACAATAAGAAACAAAATCTCAAGTAAAAACAAGCTAGGAAAAGCCTGAAATTTTTAAATACGCCCAAATTCTTGAATATCCCAACGTAAAGAAAACTACATTTACAAAAACGACAACGTCGCAAATACATATCCATGCATGTGAATGGTATATATATGATGATAACGATTATCATAAACATAGTAAAAGTACATAGCATTTAATAGAAACTGATATGAAATGATGATGATGTCTTGTCAACCTTTGTCCCCACAGTCCGACCGCTTCACAAGGGGGTACGAGTCTGAGACTTGTCTCCTCACAAAAACTTCCAATCCTAAACTCAGAAACTTGTCCCCTACATTTCGATCTTGATCCAATCCAATTATGTAGCAAAGCCGGATTTGATTAAAGTAGATAATTAACCCAATGGAGCAAATCTTGCGAGTTCTTGTGGCAAAAACGGACGACGACCTGTTTGGTGAGGGTGATGCTCATTGCTCACTCCAAGAAAATCCCTGGTTAAACCCATCTGTTGAATCGGATTTAGACCCGACCGGTTCGATCCAAACGAATTAGTATTATTATTATTATCCACACTAGTAGTGGTTACACCACTAAGAATAGGAGCAAGATTGTGGTTCTCCCTTGAGACATTGGTGTTGAAGTTGTTGTTGAGCTGTTGTTGTTGGATCATCATTGGAGAGGAAGATCTAGGAGGAGGAGGAGAAACGGCGGTAGAGGATGACGTCATTGTTGGGCCGGCGAAGAAGGACGGAGCGGTGGTGGAGTTGCTTCTAGTGGAGCCCATTTGGGCAGCCTTTTGTAAGAGGGCTGTTGCGGACATTGGAGAGAGAGGTTTCTTCTTGTTGTTGTTGTTGTCGGAGGAGAAGAGTGGTGAGAAAGATGAGTCTTTTAGGGTTTGGTGTTGTTGTAACGATGGTAGTGAAGCTGAGGTTTGTTGTGATGTTGAGGATGATGATAAGGTGAGATTAGGGTTTGTGGAAGGTGTTGGAATTTGGAATTGTTGGTGGTGGTTGTGGCCGGAGAAATCATGGAGGGATGATGATGACGACGGGAAGAGGTGGTGGTTGCCTGCGGAGGCCATTTGAACCATCTCGGACAAACCTATAAAAAGAAAGAATTATGAAAATAGTCTACATTTTTATTATCAAATTTCAGAAGAAGAAAATAACCATGATTTTTGTTTTAAACTAATGAAAAAATAAATCAATAGTATAAAAATGATAATTGGTATGTAAGATGAGAACCACTTCAATTTTTATAATCGCTATAATTAAAAATAAGCTAAATCTATAAAATGTTAATTAGCTCGGTAGCCTCGGTTGAGGTGAGTTGTAATTAAATGCCATTTTCAACACTTGAAAGAAATATAATGCCAAACCAACATAATTTAGCAAAAACATTAAGCTATAAATGTTTTTTTTTATCTATTTAATAAAATTATGGCATATTCATCAAAACACTGATCTACCATATATATATATATATATGAAAATGTATCTAGGTAATATATAGTATATACATGGTTGAAAGATGATGAGAAATGATGTACCTTGGGCATGCATTGCACTTAGGTCATGTCCAAACCCTAAACCGAATTGAGAGATAGCAGCATTAATGTCGGGATGATGAACTCCTCGGTGAACAAATCCATGAGGTAGATTTGGATTACTCATAACATTTGAATCATTTCCAAAATTCAGATTCGTTGTAGAGATTGGCGCCGGAATGTTATTACTGAGTGAACTCATCCTCGCACCTTCTTCAGTCAATGCGTCGCAGAACGCTCTATGTGTGATGAAACTATCTTTCCTATAAAACAGATCGATTATTTTAAAATAATAATAAAAATAATTAACTTAAGAAGTGAGACAAGGGCATTGATTATTAAACATAGCATTGAATTGTAAATCATTAGCAAAACAAGACATTCTTGACCGGAGTAAGCATTTATTTCTCCTATGTAAACTCACGACATGAAGACAGAAACAAACATAAACTTAATTATTATATACAAACATAAGATTAATATATATATATATGTATATGTATGTATAGTACACTGCCATATTTGTGTGAATAGAAGAAAATAATGAAGCCAAATAGACATGTACACATACAAACACACAAATTCAATAGATGCTCATACCATCGAAAATCTCATTGAATATCATACTCATAAATATAATTTCAAAATCTTTTATTAAAAATAAAAATAGTGCTCCTCAAAAGTCAGAAAGTCTTCAATTAATGCTCTGCGATCTAACAGTATCTTATCACAAGACATTGCACACACATTCATACCGACACTATATGTAGACTAGTTATATGAACCTATTCCTATTAGAGTACACACAACTTTCTTAGTTTCTAACACTTTCACATGAATTATATGCCTTCTTTTTATCCTATATATAAGCACAAGCTCAAATACTGTTATATCAACCAAATATCAAATGTTGGTAATCTTGCAAAAGAAATAGTACCTGGAGAACAACGTGCCACAGTCACACTTATACTCACGAGTGCCACAAGTTTTTGCGTGGGCCTTCCAATCAGATTGAACAGCATATTTCTTAGAACATTTTTCACATTTCCACTTCTTTTCGCCGTGCTTGCGGCTATAATGTTTCTTGATCCCGGTGAGGTCTCCAAGAGCCCTAGAAGCATCATGGTGGACACAAGTCTTGATAGGACATATGTATACTTTCTTCTTTATCATTTCTTTGTTGGACCGTTGCTTCAACTTCCATGGAAGGTTGTGGCCACGGCGATGGAGTTGTAAGTTCTGGTCCCTTTGAAATCCTTTATTGCAGATCTCGCACACAAATCTGTTTGTCGCCATGAGTGTTGTTGGCGATAGAGCGATGACATCCGCATCTGGATCTGTCCATATGTGTATAAATACGATCGTATTATTATGTTTGTAACGCATATTTTTTTCTAATGACTTCAACGATGTTCTACTTATAGACTATATGAGAAACACGCATGTAACATAGACCATCCGGATATAATCAAAGGATGAAAATATACATAGAAACAAGATATATAGAGGTGTACACATGTATATGCATGTGAATATTGACTTTGTGATTATTTCAGCAAAACATAAATATGCAAATTTTTGGTTAAATGTAAATTTCATTGGAAAGAAGATTTACAGAAATATGGAACTCTCTACAACATATATATATATATATATATATCCATATTATGTTCGAAGTGTGTTCAATATGTAGAAATACACACACACACACACACACACACACACATATATATATATATATATATATAAGTAGAACATATACATGTGAGTATATTATGGTGATGCAGGAGTTACCTGGAGTGCCAGGTTGATTTCTCTTCTTCTTGGTTGATGGTTTAGCATTAGGGTTAGGGTTGGAATTAGGGTTAAGGTCAGGGATCTGCTGCTGAAGATGATGAAGGTGTTGTTCTTGATGAACAAACCCTCCCATGGAAGTTGAAATAGAAAATGGATCTCCTGGAATCATCTGCATATTTTTGTTTTGATTTAAAACAGAGCTAAAGAACAAGAAAAGCTTGGTTTTATTTTTGTTTTTTATAAAATTTTGCAAGAAAACAAGAAGATGATCAGCGATCAGGAGATTTAGAACAGTATACAAACAAAAGAGATAGTTAATTAGGGTTTAATTTGTAGAGGGGAGAAGAAGAACAAGAACAAGAGCATATAAGTTTCTTTTGGGTTTTAGGGCTTGAGAATGTTTGAATGTGCTTGACTCTTTGGTTATGCCAAATGACAAGAAAAGACCAAAGAAGATGAGGAAGAAAATTTCAAGGCACGAAAGTATATGTATATATAAAGATTATATTGAAAGAGTATTTGTTTTACTTATTTTTAAACAATTTTTTTTAGGGGCTAAATAATGCTGAGAGATCTGGGAGATGTTCCTACAGAGATCTGCTTTTCTCTTTGGGTTATGTCGATCTGTGATTTTTTTTTTCAAAAGGGAAAGTGAATTTATTTTATTTTTAATTCGAAAAGGCCAGTCTCTTCCTTTCTTGCAGTTACATAGACACACGTGCATGTGTACATCTATGGTCTGTTTAAAAGTAGGGGAAGACATCCTACAATGATAATTTTATGATATTCTTATTTGAAGAAATATTAATTAATTAGTGTATAATTAGATGGATAAATTTATATTTATACATTTACTTCAAATTTTAATTCGTATATACAGTTTAAAACGATTCTAGGGACAAATTTATCTATATTATGGTCATAACTTAGGAAGATTTTTTATATTTAAAAAAAAAAACTTAAGAAGATTTTTCAGCTTTGGTATTTTTATTGTTTTATGTTATTTTCAATAAGTTTTTTCCCGATATTGAATTAATCGATTTATCATCTCCAAACATATGTGTGTCAGTTTTCGTCTTTGCA
Organism: Arabis hirsuta; assembly: GCA_964056655.1. NCBI lineage: Eukaryota > Viridiplantae > Streptophyta > Magnoliopsida > Brassicales > Brassicaceae > Arabis > Arabis hirsuta. The sequence goes on along the minus strand of OZ053302.1, from coordinate 1,172,547 downwards.
TATTTTATAAACAGTAATCAACACCTGTATATATTTGGATACATATATTATTAAAAATATAACAATAAAGTTTAGTTAACACTTCATTTCCATTGATAGAGTTAGTTTTTTTTTTTTTTTGCTAAACAATTGATAGAGTTAGTTGCCAATGCCATATAACAAAAGTCTTTATTATAATGAAAAACCTACGTTTTATATATATGTACTTGCTATGTTTTGGATCTATATATATAAAATTTTAATTGGACATAGTTTCAACTCCTATTTTATTATAAAATGAAAGTTTTATGCACCCAAGAAATTGTATTTGGCAAAGGAAAATGTCCTGTGTCCCAAGAACAAAGCATATAGGTAGATGCAAAAAGTTCTCGTTTTTAAAAGAAAGCACCATCTTTGACTCCCAAAAAGTTTTAGGAACTCAAAAAAGCCTTTTTGTGATTTGTAGTATTTCTTTTCAATTATTTTTTAATATAAAAAATCTTTTAGTTGGAAGTACAAAATACTCCTATAGGCAAAAACCAAGAAAAAGGTAATTTAGGTTTAAAAATGTAATTAAGTGTACACCCAAGAGAAGTCAAAATGCATTGATGATCAATATATTGACACTAAAACGAAGATCATTTGTCACTTATAAATTCATCAGAAGCGAACACACTGTAGCTAGTAATAAAACATGTAGTTACGTTGTGTTAAGCCGAGGCTACTATTTAAAGTCTTGTTAGAGTAGACAATGGTACAATCACGGGTTTTTTTGTTTGCCATTCATATCAGAGCATAAATAAAGTACAAGATATGAATGTTGTAATGAATTTGGATTCATAAAACTTGATCATGCGCGCGGACAAAATAAACTATTGGATTTCTTGAGTGGACTATAATTTGTTTTTCGTACTTATATACAGTAAGTTTGATCTTCTACTTTTTTTTCCTTTTGGTTTGTGGAATCGAGGAAGTGAGAAGAAAAGGGAATTGCCTTTAAGGAAATAGATCGAAAGAAATGATTAAGGCATAATTACAAATTGGACCAAACATAGCATGTTGCATGTTGTTTTGTAATGTGTGTGAGAGAGAGGATCTTTGGCATTTCCCGATGAAGATGATAGGACAGTCCGTGACGCCTGTCTCTCTGTCTGTGGGACCCCTCTTTTTGAAGCTATGATTCTCATGCACATTGCACTTCTATTATTATCAACCTTCATCTATTATTATGATCATAGTTTTTTTTTTTAGCATCCAATCTTCAATCATATAAAATAAGCTCATCAGAGGATCATGATGATAATGATGTACTGTGACTTACACTGTGTTTGGATTTGGATCCAAGTCTAATAGAGATAGTTTTCTGGGATAGAGGGTTAGATTGGATCAAAACATTTGAGATTTTTTGTTTGTATTCATTTGTTGAAATATTTGTTTAATTTGACTTTTAAAATACTGTTAAAATCTCCTTTTACAATTTGTAAACATAAATATAATTTATCTTCTATTTGCATTTATAATTTTCAAATAAAATTAGGTAATATACACTTTTAATAGGAGTATGCTTCATACAAAACTTATAGACGATCACAAATCTAAAAACATTTTAATATAATAGATATATACATGTAGTAAATAATCACAAAAAGTAGTTATAAAATCGTAAACCAATACAAAAATGTAAATGTGATCTTCAACATTTCACTTGTATTCAAGTACTCACTTGTTTGTACAATTTTTACGACTAAATCTGAATATGCAAAAAAACTTGCGAATTTAGATAACATGATATCAATATACAAATTTTGTAATGACTAACTGTAGAACATATTTTTGATAAACAAGTTTCAAAACAAAATGTTTAAGCTGTTTTTTTCAAATAAAGTGGATTCCTCAAAATTATGAATCACATCTCCTTTACCGATACAGCAGTTTTGGAAGGTCTACGTATAAGTTTAAAATTCTTTGACATCAATAGATATCTGGAGTTCGAGTTCCAGTTACCACTACAGTTAGCATGACGACGCATCACAAGCATTAGGATACTAAGATCTAATTGGTCTTAATTTTCTAATTAGTTGTTATCAATTTTTTTTTCTAATTAGCAGTTTGACAAAAAGTAAATTAACTCAGATAAAAAAAAAAAATTCAAAAAAAAAATATCGCAGACATGAAGACCGACTCTATAGTTTAATATCTACTCAAGAAAAAATAAATTCTCTAAAAATGTTAAATAAAATGGACAAGTAGTACAATAATTATACATATATTATAGATTAGATTACATTAAAAATTCCACAAATAATGCAACTCAACCTCTCTTTTGGCTTTTTGTGTTTGCCTTCTTTTGGTCCATTGGATGCTTTCATATTCCCCTCTTGGTATCCAAAGTTTGTGTCTACGATTTAAAATCGTATAATTATAATATATATCATAGTCATACACACACACAATATAGAAAAATTCATACAAGCTTAATTATTTTTGGGTTTAACCATATGTTCTGAAACTCTGCATTTTAATTTCAAGTGTGAGTAATTCATTACGTGGTATCCGACTCCTGAACTGATATTGGCTTATCTGAGATTGATTGTGAAACAAAAATTGTTGGAAAACTTGTCTATCCAAAATTAATTGCAGACCTATAGAGTAAAAAAGAAAATACCGATAAATTAGTATCTATCCTATCTTTAGATTAGATTTCTATATATGCAAAACATTATAAAATGAGCATTAATATTACCATAAACTTCATTTCATGGCTCCACTTGTATCTTCTTAAATATTACTTTTTGTAAGTTGTAAGTTGTAACAATTCTATTTGAATATGGACGCCGGTCTTATAAAACACAACCGGTCATTAATATTAAAATAGGTTCGACGTCACGTCATTATAAAGAAATGATCATTTTGAAACAACACAATGTAATCCACATATATAGTTATAGCATAAGTGGTTTCTGGTTCAGGATCGAAGTTACTAAGATCACTTGTTCAAATCTTAACCAGTCAATCAAATGCTGAGAAAGAGATCTGTTTTTTCAATATTCAAATTACTCATAAGTGAAAAAAATACACTAGTTACGAGACAAAGTACAATTTATATATATTTTTAGCAAATTATTACGAAAATGTGCTATATATATATATATATATATATATATATACGCGATGCGGTTCAAACCTTTTTTTGCAAAATTATTTTAATTTTGAAATTATTTTTGGCATGAACTTTGAAAGACAGATAAGTTGTGGGTACTGCCAATCTGTTTGTTCTGCATTGTTGCCAATTAAAGCCCACGTAAACATGTGGTTTTTTCTTGTATAAGTCAATGAACCCATGATTTATGAAAACAAAAACATGAGAAACCTTCTAACTCGTCAAGAAGTTTTCGCATTTCCATTACTCAACAACCCTAATATAAAAAAGCAAAATCTATTCACATGTAAAGTAACACAAGAACGTGATAACATAATAACAATAAGTAGGATATGTGTGAATGTCTGTTAAACCAAAGCCACCCCAAATGATGGATCACACTTTTGTACAATGTTAGCTTTTGGGACAAAATGGGCTGCAGCCCAAGTCACTCACATATATCAGAGTCTTTTTCCATAGACAACTCAGGATCTCTCCATTTGCTTAATGTTCAACCAGAAGTTAGATTTATAAACCCAAACAAAGAAGATTAAGCAAATAAGAAAAGAGATAGTCTCTAATCTCTTATTGACCATAATAAATATACGTCAGAGATACATAAATACTTCATATAGTACCACAATCTCATAGTCGATATTTCTTTCTTTATTGCTACCAACAAAGTAATTAACTAATTAATTGATGCTAATATATTTGGAGATAGAGAGAGTAGATATACACATCGAGACAAAAACAAGGAAATGAATGAATAGACATATCATCAAGAGCTGGTATATGAAAACGAGTGGCTGCGTTGTGAAGTTGTGGATTAGTTAGAGATAATGATCAAACATATTGAAATATTAGTGGCTTCGTACGTTGATTAATCATATCCATACGAACTTTCCTTTGAAAAAAAAAAAAACTACTAATTATAAGAGAGTATCTTTGAAGAAAACGGGTACAATATGCAACAAATAAAGTCAAACAAAAAAATCATGTTCCATGAAACTTTCACAACGTCGTATATTACATATGTTTATTATTTTATGTTGCTACCACTTATAATAGAGCCAATTGGGCAGATATATATACAATTTAATATGTAGTTAACAATAAAAGTTTCTGTTAAATTACTCCAATCAAACTGTTCTAACTTATTTGAAACACTTTAGTTAGGTTTATTTTAATTTGTTTTTTACCAAATTCGGTAGTTTTAACTTATAGTCCTTTTTTGGTTTTGCACTAGACATGAAATATATTCTGTTATACGTATTTAGGATACTGTTATATATTGTTAGTATTGTTCTAGATTGGGTAGAACCTCTCCTGTTTTTGTGTAACTATTTTGGCTTTATAAAGCCTTGTACGTATAATGTAACGATCAAGGAATTTCACAAGATTTCATGGTATCAGAGCTTCTACGACTTTGATCCTCCTTCATTTTTTTTCTTCTTCTCCCTGTTCTTTATCTTCTTCTCTTCTCTTTTTCCTTCCTCTTCGTCATTAATGGCTGCTGAAAATTCCTCTGCTGAACGCTGCTATGGTGTTACGAACATCAAAAATCAAATTCCAGTGCTCCTTGATGAAGATGAGCAACACTATGACGCCTGGCGCGAGCTCCTCCTCACTCACTGCATGGCTTTTGACGTCTCTGGTCATTTGGACGGATCTCTTCAGCCCGCTAATGCCAACGACACAGCTTGGTTCAAACGCGACGGTCTCGTGAAGCTTTGGCTTTATAGCACCATGGCCCAGCCTCTGTTTCGCTCTTCTTTCCAGCCCGGCGGCACAGCTCGTGATCTCTAGATCCGCGTGGAGAATCAGTTCCGCAACAACAAAGACGCGCGAACTATTCAGCTAGACAACAAACTCCGCACGATGGAGATCGGCGACATGACAGTCCGTGTTTACTGTCAAAAGATGAAATCAACTGCAGATCTTCTGTCAAATGTTGGTTCACCAGTTAGCGACCGAACTCTCGTTATATACATCATCAATGGCCTTAACGAGAAGTTTGATAACATAATTAACGTTATCAAACACAAAGACCCATTTCCGTCTTATGACTCTGCGAAGTCCATGCTTGAGTGGGAAGAGACTCGACTCAAGAAAGCTAATCGCGCCACCGCGTCTTACTCGGACACTTCCTCGTCCTCCACTACGCTCACGGCCACTACCAAGTCGCCGATGCAAAATCAGCAGTTTCGAAATCGCAACGGCACTCAACGGGGAAATCGTAGAGGAAGAAGAGGCAACAACAACAACAGAGGAAACAGAGGGCACTTCTCCTACAACCGTAACCCCTGGGGTTCACCGCCGTTTTGGCCACCACCACCACCGTACTGGATGCCGCCCTACCAGCAGTGGCCGCAGGCTCCGCGCACGTCTCCTGCCCCTCAACAACAAGCCAACCTTATTGAATTTCCGATGCATGCCTACACGTCCGAGGCTATCGCGGATCCCTCTGCTACAGATTGGTTAATGGATTCAGGAGCCTCTGCTCATCTAGCCGCCGATGCAGGTAAGCTCCACTCTACTCTTAATCGTAACACCAATCAAACTGTCATTGTGGGTAACGGTTCATCTATCCCGGTTTCAGCCATAGGTTCCTCTTCCATTAGAACCAATACCAAACCCCTTACTCTTAACAATGTTCTTGTCACTCCTCATATTGTTAAGAATTTGATTTCTGTTCGTAAATTCACAAGAGACAATTGGTGTTCTGTGGATTTTGACCATTTTGGTTTCACTGTGAAGGACCATCAAACTCGGAAAATTCTGCTCCGATGTGACAGCTCCGGCGAGCTCTATTCTCTTCCTGCCTCCATAAATAAAACGCCGGTTGCTTCCTCTGCTCTATTGGCTTCACCGCCTGATCTTTGGCACAAACGATTAGGCCACACAAATAATGCTTCTCTTACTTCCATTTTTCATTCCAATCCAACGTTATGTAATAAAGGGAAACTCTCTTCTTCCTGTGAACCATGTTTTTTGGGCAAATCTCTTAAACTTCCATTTACGGCTTCTGAATCTTTTGTTTCTAAACCATTTGAGATCATCCATTCCGATTTATGGACGTCCCCCATTTCAAGCATTAGTGGTCTTCGTTATTACGTTATATTTCTTGATCAATTCACTCATTATCTTTGGGTTTATCCGCTACGACGTAAAAGTGATGTCTTTTCCAAGTTCCTTCATTTTTCCACTTTTGTTGAAAATCAATTCAACACTACGATCAAGAACTTACAGTGTGATAATGGTGGAGAATTTAACAACACTGATTTTCATAACTATTTTGCTTCTAAAGGGATAAATTTTCGATTCTCTTGTCCTCACACATCCCAGCAAAATGGAAGATCGGAGAGGAGGATTCGAACCATCAACAACACCGTTCGAACTCTCCTCTTTCAGGCTCGCCTATCCCCAAAATTTTGGGTCGAGGCCCTTCATACAGCGGTTCATATTCTCAACATCACACCTTCAAAAGCCATTTCCAATCAAATCCCCTTCACTCTCTTGTTTCACAAACGACCAGCCTATGAGAATCTCCGCGTTTTTGGATGCCTTTGTTTCCCAAACCTTAATCATTCTAATCTTTCTAAACTTTCTCCTCGAACAACCCCTTGCTTGTTCCTTGGATACCCTTCCCAGCATAGAGGCTACCGCTGTATGGATTTAAAAACCCAACGAATAATCATCTCACGTCATGTTTTATTTGACGAGGAGAAATTTCCCGCAGCCAACCCATCTGCTCCAAAAGACTCCTACTCTTTTCTTGAAGCGCATGATGACCCTTCCCCTCTCTTTCGGTCCATTCTCCAAGCTCTTTTTTTGACTCCACCACTCCAGCCCGCCACTTCCATAGCTCCCCAACTGCCTTCTCGTCCTGACCCTATGTTTCGAGCCCCCTCATCCATTCAAGCTCGTTCCAAATCCGGGATCATCAAACCAAAAAAAATTGTGTCACTTCTCGCCAAAACCAAATCACCTATCCCTAAAAGCCATATCCTCGCTTTGTCTGACCCTAACTGGAACCCCGCAATGACAGATGAACATGGTGCTATGATTAAGACCAAGACTTGGAGCTTGGTTCCTCGGCCACCCAATGTCAACATTGTGCGATCTATGTGGTTGTTTAAGCATAAGTACGATGCATATGGGATTTTGTCTCGTCATAAGGCGCGATTGGTTGCCAATGGTAAGTCCCAGCAAGAAGGCGTTGACTTCACTGAGACTTTCAGCCCTGTGGTTAAGCCTGCAACAATCCGTATTGTTCTTAATGTTGCTGTTGGATTGGAGTGGCCAATACATCAATTGGATGTCAAAAACGCGTTTTTACAAGGAGATCTTGAGGAGACTGTCTATATGCATCAACCGCCGGGGTTTGTTGATCACAACTACCCCAATCACGTTTGCAAACTGCACAAGGCGATATACGGTTTAAAACAGGCCCCGCGTACTTGGAATTCTAAATTCTCATCTTTTCTGAAACTCATGGGCTTTGTTCAAAGCAAAGCAGATTCTTCTTTGTTCATTTCAGGAAAGGACGTGATTTCTCTTACCTCCTCCTGTACGTCGACGACATTCTTCTCACCGCTTCGACATCTACTCTTCTCCAACGCATCATTGACAAGCTCAAATCAGAATTTCCAATGACGGACATGGGCAAACTGCGTCACTTTCTCGGCATCAAGGCAGAATTCAACTCCAAAGGCTTGTTCTTGTCACAATCTGTTTATGCGCGGGATATAATCGCTCGCGCTGGGATGTCGGAGTGTAAACCTCTTGCCACGCCAGTGGACCTTAAGTCGAAACTCTCCATCGATGACGGCGACCCGATTGCTAATCCAACCTCTTATCGTCGACTCGCATGTGCTCTCCAATATCTTAGTTTAACTAGGCCAGATATTTCTTACGCGATTCATCAGATTTGCCTCTATATGCACACACCACGCCATCCTCATCTCCTTGCGCTCAAATGTATTCTCTGGTATATCAAAGGGACGTTGAACTATGGGATTCAAATGGTACGTGGCCAGATTGATACTCTTACAGCCTACTCAGATGCTGACTGGGCAGGGTGCCCCGATACCCGCCGCTCTACTTCAGGCTATTGCGTTTTCCTAGGTCCGAATCTCGTGTCTTGTTCTGCTAAGCGACAGCCCACACCGTCACGTTCGAGTTCTGAAGCAGAGTATAAAGGCGTAGCAAACACCGTTGCCGAGCTCACTTGGTTACGCAATCTCATGCTAGAGCTTCATCGTCCCATTAAGAGTGCCTCTGTGGTTTACTGTGATAATATTGGGTCAGTTTACCTCTCTACTAACCCGGTTAAGCACCAACGAACGAAACACATTGAGCTCGACATCCATTTCGTTCGAGACAAGGTTGCTATTGGTGAGGTCAAAGTTCTACACGTCCCAACTTCACTTCAATATGCTGATATCTTTACAAAGGGCCTCCCAACTTCTCTTCACAATGAGTTTTGCACCAGCCTCACCGTTCTTCCGACACTGTGACTGAGGGAGGGTGATAGACATGAAATATATTCTGTTACACGTATTTAGGATACTGTTATATATTGTTAGTATTGTTCCAGATTGGGTGGAACCTCTCCTGTTTTTGTGTAACTATTTTGGCTTTATAAAGCCTTGTACGTATAATGTAAGGATCAAGGAATTTCACAAGATTTCAGCACCAATATTTGATTATTTATACTTGCGGCCGATATCTAACACTAAAATACGCTTCTATCACCGATTGAATGAAACATGTTGTATAGATGAGAGATCTAATTACGAAAGTTAAGTAGTGTTTGGTAGTATAGAACCAGAAATCAAAAATAAAATTTATTATTGTAATTTCAAGAATTATGCATTGATAAAGTCTTGGACTATTAGTGATAAACTGTTTTCAAATTTGATTTAACACTTAACCAACCAGTGTTGGTTAAGTCAATTTCTTCGTTATTCTAAATGCATAAACTTAAAAGTACCAAAAATACTTGACTTTTTCATAAATTTCATAAATTAGTTTGAATTTCGTTCCATATCAATTTAACACAAAAATAAATAGTAAGTGCGTCGGCAAATTAAACAGAAAAAAAAATCTACTTCGATCATAAACATTACCAAAGACTGTTGACAAAAAAAACAAAAAAACATTACCAAAGACTTTTTTAACTTGATTCTATTTTAGACAAAAGCAAGCACGCGCGTGCACGTGAGAAGCTTCTCCATCGCTGGAATATTTATACATTTTTAAAATCATAATGCCACGTGTCGCTCAGCCAGATCCACCTGTCTTCTTCACTCGTACCTTTTATTTCCCACTCTCTTCTGTCTTCTTCCGTCTGATTCACTAAATTTTGTCTTCTTCGTCCTCCTCTGTATGATTGTATCACTGAATCCAACAACAACCCCCAAAAATTCTCCAAACTTCCTCAGATTTTCCAAAGGAATCCAATGAAAATTATCTTCAAATGTTGAAAATTCCGACCAGATTCTTCTCTGTTTACTCAACTCTCATCCACATTATTGCTTCTTTCCTCTGTTCTTCCGACGTCAGAGGAGATTTTCCGGCGACTAGATTCGATCTCGGAACTTTGACTCTCTCAAGTCTCAAACTTCTCGGCGACGCACATCTCAACAACGGAACAATAAAGCTCACTCGCGAACTCTCTGTTCCGACTTCAACCGCCGGAAAAGCACTTTACGGTAAACCGGTTAAATTCCGGCACCCGGGAACTCAATCTCCGGTGAGTTTCTCAACTTACTTCTCCTTCTCTGTAACGAATCTAAACCCTTCCTCGATCGGTGGTGGATTAGCTTTCGTAATCTCCTCCAATGGTGAATACATCGGTTCCTCCGGCGGATTTCTCGGTCTAACCGGAGAATCCGCATCCGGGTCGGGTTTTGTCGCGGTGGAATTCGATACATTAATGGATGTACAATTCAAAGACGTGAACGGAAACCATGTAGGATTGGATCTAAACGACGTCGTTTCAGTGGCCGTCTCTGATCTAGGAAATGTCGATATTGATCTCAAGAGCGGAAACTCGGTGAATTCATGGATCGTTTATGACGGGTCGGGTCGGGTTTTAACTGTCTACGTCTCTTACTCAAACGTGAAACCAAAATCACCGGTTTTATCGGTTCCTCTCGATTTAGATCGGTACGTTAACGATTCGATGTTCGTCGGATTCTCTGGTTCAACGCAAGGAAGTACAGAGATTCATAGTATTGATTGGTGGAGTTTCGCTTCTTCTTTCGATGATACATCGGAATCGGAATCTCCACCGCCGATGTCGGATTCTCCTCCACCGTCGATTGCACCGTCTGTATCATCTGTCCGGAGAAAAACCGCCGATCCGTCATCTTCTTGCCGTAACAAACTCTGTAAAAAATCACCAGCCGCCGTCGCCGGAGTTGTAACCGCCGGAGCTTTTTTCTTAGCATTATTCGCCGGAATTATAATCTGGGTTTACTCCAAAAAGATCAAATACACACGAAAGTCCGAATCTTTCGCATCGGAAATCATCAAATCGCCGAGAGAATTCACATACAAGGAACTGAAATTAGCTACCGATAGTTTCAGCGCGTCGAGAGTGATCGGAAACGGAGCATTCGGGACGGTATACAAAGGGATCTTACAAGATACCGGCGAGATCATCGCAGTCAAAAGATGCAGTCACATTTCACAAGGAAACACAGAGTTCTTATCGGAATTATCCTTAATCGGAACGCTTCGTCATCGCAATCTTCTCCGTTTACAAGGCTACTGCAGAGAAAAAGGAGAAATTTTGTTAATTTACGATCTAATGCCTAATGGATCTCTTGATAAAGCATTATACGAATCTCCGACGACTTTACCGTGGCCTCACCGGCGAAAAATCTTACTCGGAGTTGCTTCTGCTTTAGCTTATTTGCATCAAGAATGTGAGAATCAGATCATTCACCGTGATGTTAAAACGAGTAACATTATGCTTGACGCGAATTTCAATCCGAAATTAGGCGATTTCGGACTCGCTAGAGAAACGGAACACGATAAATCGCCGGACGCAACCGCCGCCGCCGGAACAATGGGTTATTTAGCGCCGGAGTATTTGTTAACCGGTCGAGCGACGGAGAAAACCGATGTTTTCAGCTACGGAGCTGTTGTTTTAGAAGTATCCACCGGTAGAAGACCAATAACCCGAACCGAGCCCGAACCCGGTTTAAGACCCGGTTTTAAAACCGGGTCGAGTTTGGTTGATTGGGTTTGGGGTTTGTATAGAGAAGGGAAGCTTTTGACGACGGTGGACGATCGGTTAAGCGACGGAGGATTTGACCCGGAGGAGATGAACCGGGTTTTGATGGTGGGCCTTGCTTGTTCCCAACCCGACCCGGTAACCCGGCCTAGTATGAGAAATGTGGTTCAGATTCTGGTTGGGGAAGCTGATGTGCCGGTGGTTCCGACGGCGAAACCGTCGTCGTCGATGAGCTTTACCACGTCGGAGTTGTTGCTTACGTTACAAGACAGTGTATCGGATTGTGACGAAGCTTTAGCTCCGATCTCGACGACTTCTTGTTCCTCGTCGGAACACGACATTTTCATTGTCGGCAATGATCGGTCGGTTTAATTAAATACTTACTATTCAAATTTTACAATTAAATTATATAAACTCGAAGCACAATTTTGTACGTAAGTTTTAAATAACGAAAAAACCAAAACTTTGGACAGTAAAATATACTACTAATTTTCAAAATGTTAGATTTGTAAATGTATATTTCCTAGTCGGTTGTACAATTCCTGTAGTTTTGGAACATCAAGAATGTAGTTTGTAACAATTTACTAAATGAAAAGAATTCGATTTCAAAAGCAATTAGAGATAGGTTGATTATTTTCAACTTGGATGGTAAAAGTTTGGTGAATGTCGCTTTCTTACTTTGAATTTTGATAAGAGTTTCTAATGTCCAAGAAAAGATTTTGAGTTTGGTCCCATGTCTCTATAACTATTAGTGGAAGCATAGAAAAAACTGTATAACCTATAGTTCTTTGGTTACTATAATAAGTGAAATGAAATTATTCATCTATTTCTTTTGGTGTGCTTATAATATAATGTAAACTCTGGCAATAATAATAAATAATTCAGATCCAAGTTAACGGCTACATTTTGGTGAAATCATACAAATTAGCTCGAAATGTTGTTTGCACAAATAAATATCTCATGACAGAAAAAAAAAAAAAAGAGAGAAAGATTAGCATCTAATACAAAAAGAGAACAAGATTGAGTAGAGAGGCATGGCAAAGTCTTGCAAGACAAACAGATAAATAAATCATATAATGGTCGAAAATTAATCATAAAAAATGGCATACACTAAAAGGAATTTTTTTTTTTTTTTTTTATCATATGAGTTTATATAAAAGTCGAAAAGCAAAAAAGATAGAAAATTACAAAGTTCACGGTCTACCATACCGAAGGAAGAACTGAACCAACGAAACACCAAAACAAACAGGTCTAGAAATCAACATAAACCAAACAAGAGACTTTCTATTGCAAATCAAGTATACCTCAACTAAACTTTTTTAAAGTGGTAGTCCTTACACTAGTTTTGCATAGTTGGGTATCTTAGTCAACTTATTCATATAAATATTGGTTCTTTGGGTTACTTGAAAATTTCCTATTAGAAAGGCATGATATGAGGTCAGAAAATTATTTCAAAGGCATTAAAAATTAAAAAAAAACAAAAAAAATTAAGATCGAAGTTATATAAAAAGTTTGTTTAAAAAGTAACCGAACTTGGACGCTATTTGGGTTTTAGGGCTCGACCCAAATAATTGGGCCAACCATTTTAAGACATCTCTGTGGTAGGCATAAATAAGGAAAAAAAATTAGAGCTCTTCTCAATGATCATAGAATGAAATTAGCATAAATAACCAACATAATTTTTATAATTTGAAAACTAACCAATTGCCCTAAATTGAATGACTATGATTTTGCCACGGGCAATTTTAGTTAGTTTCTTAATTATTAATTTTCTTTTGGTTATTTTACAAATTAACCCATAAATAACCAACAAAAATTTTATAATTTGAAAACTAACCAATTGTCCTAAATTGAATGACTATTGAAGAAACAAATATAGAAGGATTTTCTTTCTTGTTCTGTTCACAATGACAATTACATAGTTATATAGTACAACACGAGTATCTAACTTTCCTAAACTAGAGCAATTACAATTGATATACAATCGTGCATTAAGGAAAGGAAATAAAGCAGTAGCATAACTGATGGGATACAATTGATTGGAATTGATATCCCATTACCCTCCCTCAAACTGGAGCATGTAAGTCAAGAATGCCAAGTTTGTGTCTGAAGTCTTCGAACGCTTGTTTACCCAGTGGCTTGGTAAATATGTCAGCTAATTGTTGTGTTGTTGAGACATGATGGAGAGAGATGTTACCTGATTTTATTTTATCACGAACTGAATGACAATCGTTCTCAATGTGCTTTGTGCGTTCATGGAAGACCGGGTTTGTGCTAATGTAGATCGCAGCCTTACTATCACAATAAACATGCATTGGTTGTTTGTGTGACACACCAAGTGAAGTGAGGATCTTCTTTACCCAAATAAGTTCATCACGTAGAAAAGACATAGCGCGGTATTCTGCTTCAGCTGAAGACTTACTGACCGTGTCCTGCTTCTTGGTTTTCCAAGAGATAGGTGATGCACCAAGTTGAACAAAATAGCCGGTGACAGAACGTCGAGTAAGGGGACAGCTGGCCCAATCAGAGTCACACCAACCTGAAATCTGAAAATCTTTCTCTGAACTCAAGAGAATCCCTTGACCTGGAGTCCCTTTAAGATAACGTACTAGACGCAAGGCTGCTTCCCAATGATCCTCCCTTGGAATTTGCATAAATTGAGCCAGTATGTGCACAGAAAATGCTAAATCTGGTCGAGTAGCAGCCAAGTAGATAAACCTTCCTATCAAACGTCGATATTGTGAAGGATCTGACAAAATGGCAGAGGTGGAAAGTGCCAATTGGTGATTATACTCCAATGGAAATGTCGCTGGTTTTGCTCCCAATAAACCGCATTCAGAAATAAGATCTAATGCGTACTTGCGTTGGCTTAGATAAAAGCCTGAATTACTCCGAGACACCTCAATCCCCAAGAAATATTTCAAAGCTCCTAAATCCTTCATTTTAAAACAAGTAGAGAGATAATTTTTGAAGACCTTCAATGCTTCCTCGGAGTTCCCAGTGAGGATCATATCATCAACATAGATGAGTAAATTGATGTGAACACCGTTTCGGTCTAGGGTGAAGAGCGAGTAATCAGCTAGAGACTGTTGAAATCCATAATCTTGTAAAGACTTAGTAAGCTTCTCGAACCAACATCGAGGCGCTTGTTTTAATCCATATATTGATTTTCGCAGGCGACACACTTTTGTTTCATCTTTCGAATAAAATCCAGGCGGTGGTTTCATGTATACTTCTTCCTCAAGATCTCCGTGTAAAAAGGCGTTATGCACATCCATTTGATACACTGGCCAGTCATTACCTGCAGCAATTCGAAGAAACATTCGAACTGTACCCATCTTGGCAACTGGAGCAAAGGTTTCCCCATAATCTTCTCCCTCAACTTGCTTATTACCCAAAGCAACTAACCGTGCTTTGTACCGTTCAATTTTTCCATTTGAATGGTACTTGATCTTGTAAACCCATTTACTGCCAATTGCACGCTTTCCTGGTGGTAAATCTTCCATTGTCCAAGTTTCATTTTCTTCCAAAGCAGTAATCTCCTTTGACATGGCTTCTCGCCATTGTTTCAACTTAACCGCTAGATTGAACGATTTTGGTTCAACATTGACGGTAATAGCCACTTGGAAAGCCCGATGTGCTGCCGAAAAACGACTGCAATTGACATAATTCGAGATCGGGTATGATGAGGATACCTCAGATTTGGAGAGAAGCTTACTCTGTGCACTGTTGATGACATAATCGCGGAGCTTAATCGGAGTCATACGACGTCTCTGACCGCGTCCTTCCAACTCGGCCGGTGGTTGCGTTTCTACTGGAGACGCCGGAGGAGGTTGTGCCGGAGCTGCGAGCGAAGTAGGAGGTGAATCGATGTCTCTTGGTGGCAAAGCACAAGTTGAAGACGAGACGTTTCTTTCATCGTGAGAAGAAGATGATATTAGTTCAGGCTCAAGCTGAATTGGTGATGGTGGGCCTTGAAGTGGGCCTGTATTAATGATAATATTAGAAGGCGTTGGAGTTTCTTCTTCTACAACCAACGTGGATCCAATAGAGGCCCATAATTTGCTTTCATCATCTCCACTGTGTATCGAGACAGAGACGTTATCTTCGACAAACGGAAACTGATCTTCATAGAAGATCACATCGCGAGAGACAAAAAACTCTTGTCTTTCTAAATCATACAACCGCCAACCCTTTTTACCGTACGGATATCCTACAAAAACACACTTCCGACTTCTTGATGCGAATTTATCCCCTTTAGTAGCTTGATTGTGTGCATAACAAAGACTACCAAACACTCGCAGATGTTCATAGTCTGGAGTTTTGCCGTATAATTTGGTGTTCGATTTATCAGATACCCAGCCGTCAAGACACACTCACCCCAGAATTCAATTGGTAAATTTGATTGAAAACGAAGTGCACGGGCGACATTGAGAATGTGCCTGTGTTTTCGTTCAGCTCGTCCGTTCTGTTGAGGAGTACCGACGCAAGAAGTCTCATGATGAATCCCTTGTTCACGAAAATAATTCCTCATAGTTGTAAATTCCGTTCCATTGTCACTTCGAATACTTTGCACCCTTGATTGGAATTGTCTATCAACCATCGAAATAAAGTTTTTCAAACAGATTGGTGCCTCTGTTTTGTCGCTCAAGAGATGAAGCCACACACTTCGAGAGAAATCATCGACAATGGTTAGGAAATATTGTGCGCCACAATGAGAAACTGTCCGATACGGACCCCATAAAATCGCAGTGAACTAATTCAAAAACTTTCGTAGTTTTATTTAAACTGGATAGAAACGAAGATCTTGTTTGCTTGGCGCGGAGACAAACATCACACGCCTTATTCGTAATATCAGAAATAACAGAAACATTCTTGAGAGAACCAATAACTTTGGCAGAAGGATGTCCCAAACGGTGATGCCACAACTTGAAAGACTTGTCTTCTTTAGTTTCCACCGCAGCAACTAGCTCCGATCTGCGAAAGTAAAAGGTTCCCGATTCTCTCTTAGCCGCTCCAATCACCATCCTCGAAACGCGGTCCTGAATAACAAGGAATTGATCAGCCAATTGGACCACACACTTATTCTCATCCAGCAGTTGTCCTACCGCTATCAAATCAGATTGAAATCCTTCAACGTAGAATACCGATTTCAGAATCAGATTAGAACCCAATACAACGGTTCCTTCCGTGACTGAAATTCTTTCACCACCATCAGCCATAATTACTAGCACCGGTGCCATTTTTCTAACATCCATTAGAATATCATAATTTCCCGTTAAATGATGGGAAGCCCCTGTATCCATTATCCAAGAGGAAATATAATGCTTACCCGAGAGTTTTTCCGTGCTTGTGCTGGCTCCATTCAAGAGAGTCATCAATTTCCTCCATTAAGGGTCGCTCAGGCCAGTGACACCGTCACGATCTTTCTCCGTGACTACATAGTTGGCTTGTTCATGTTGTTGTGTATTTGGAACATACACGGTATTAGCATAACTAACGTTACGTCCACGTCCAGCTGGAGTAGAAATAGCTCCACCACCACTACCTCTTCCCTCCACCATTCTTCCTTTGGGACGATCTCCCCACCATTCAGGATAACCAATCATAGCATAGCAGCTGTGAGAAGTATGACCCGAGCGTTGACAGTGTGTACACACAACACTCTTATCACGCTCACCATTACGGTATTGTGTCACACGAGAACGAGACTGTGTAGCATAAGCCGTAACTTCTGGTGATTTCTCAACGTTTCGATTTGAGGTTTTGAGATCTTCTTCTTGACGAACCACATTATACACCTCCTCCAATGGTTGTAGTGGTGTACGTGAGACGAGAGTTGATCTCACAGTTTGAAAATGGTCATCAAGGCCAAATAAGAATTCATGAACCTTCTCTGCTTCACGATCTTGTTCTTGTTGAGTTCCCAAGTCACACTCGCATTTACCGCATTTGCACACATGTAAAGGTCGATAGTTAGCCATACTATCCCAAATCCGGTTGAGTTTTCCATAGTAAGCTTCAACTGCAAGCCCACGTTGCTTGCAAGAAGCCAATTCCGCTTTCAACTGTTGAATGCGAGGTCCATTGGTCACTGAAAACCTCTTCTTCAAGCTGTCCCAAAGATCTTTCGCAACATCACGATGCGAGATGTTGGAACGAAGAGCCGGATCAATCGTCATCTTAATCCATGACACAAGCAATGCTTGAATCGTCAACCAATCCTCTAAATCAGAAGAATCATTCTCTGGTCAAAGAATAGATCCATCCAAAAATCCAAATTTCTTACGAGAGGACAAAGCGGTCTTCATCCCGCAAGCCCACTCTTCATAGTTCGATCCCTTAAGCAAGGGATGCGAAATCACAGCCCCTGGGTTATCAGCAGCGGTGAGATCGTAAGGCGAGATAGTGCGTCTCACCTCCACAGTCGTCGGGTTCGCATTCTGGTTCAGATTCGTGTTCGTGTTTGACATGTTGTCAATGATCAATCGAGAGAGACAAAGAGAAAAGAAAAAATTTCAGAAGAAAATATATGGTCAAAGCTCTGATACCATGAAGAAACAAATATAGAAGGATTTTCTTTCTTGTTCTGTTCACAATGACAATTACATAGTTATATAGTACAACACGAGTATCTAACTTTCCTAAACTAGAGCAATTACAATTGATATACAATCGTGCATTAAGGAAAGGAAATAAAGCAGTAGCATAACTGATGGGATACAATTGATTGGAATTGATATCCCATTAACTATGATTTTGGCACATAGGGCAATTTTAGTTAGTTTCTTAATTATTATTATTTTTGTTGTTATCTTGCAAATTAACCCATTAAATTAAGTTGTATCATTTTGGAACTTGAAATTTTTTTTTTTATAAATCTTGGGAGCTCCGAACATTTGGTTCATTATCTCTTCGGTACCCATAAACAATCTTTGAATATTCTGTTTTAAATAATAACTTTATGTACCAAAATGGAGTTTGAATCCGGGACACAAAGAAACCAATCTCCTTGTGTTACCACTAAACCAGTACACCTTTGGTTGAATTAGTGACTTTAAACTTGAGTATTTATTTTCAAAATCATTAGGGCACTATCCACTTGGTGACTTGTATGTGAACTTGAATGTGAACTTGAAACTTCCATGTGAACTTGAATGTCAAAGTATAATAAGAACATAAACAAGTTGCTATAATTTGGAAAGCTGGCCAAATTTTATTAGAGGAAACAAAAAATTGCAGATGGAAATTCGGAAATAGTTTGAGGTTTTTTTTAGAAAGCTACGTATAGGATATAGACTGTTCGGATATTCGCCAATAGTAAAATACTCAATTTTGTATTGTGTTTTCTGGAATTCTTGTATGTATTATAGGAACAGATTGTTCGGATATTCGTAATAGTTTCTCTTTTTTTATGTTTTGCGTCGATACTCGATATTAGTATATGCCTTCTAGAACATTTGTGTTGTGTCATTAAACAATCGCGTTTACAAGATACTCCAGCATTAATAGATCGAATTAATCAAATCAAGTGAAATAGTTATACATTACAATTTAATCATACTCCTAAACTTTCCTCTTATATCCTAAACTTTCCTCTTATATAAGAGACACGGTTTGGTTATGAACTTTGTGATAAATAATAATACACATGGTCCAATTTTGAAATAAAATGATTGAAGCCGTGATTAAATGGTGGGTCAACTTCTGATATATAAATAGACCCCACGGATCCAGTGTCTTAGATTATTCGATATCACATGTTTTACATATTATTAATTTTAATATCATACACTATCATTAACAATCTTATGAATTTTAACCTCTTATTCATTTTTTCAACTAATAACGGAAGACAACAAATAAAACCTCGTCGATGATAAGTGTTTATACACATCCTGCACCAATGAATATTTGCTTGGAGTGTCTATTTTCTTAAAGTAAAATATAACAAAATCTCTATCTACACATTAATAAATTCTAGTTAAGTAATGAAACTGATATTCATTTAGTGTCACATTAGGCGGAATTAATTTAAATTTGGTTCCAAGATATTCAGACCGAAAAAAATACTATATAAACGGTACATGAAGAAAGAAAAAAAATTGGGATGAATAACCAAACAAACAATTATATTGGCAATCTAACCAAAAACCCCATATGTAACAAAATCATAGCCACTAGATCTAGGGTTTTTGGTTAGATTGTCAATTATTATTATTTTTTGGTTATTACACAAATTGACCCAAGAAAAAATAGGACAGAAATTACTGGACATGACATGAGAATAATAACAATCTCACATCGATGATCATATATGATACATATATAAGAATTAATGTTTTAAATAACTTTGTACCCACATCATTAATAACATCACTCTCTCATATACTTCCTCTTCAACTTGAAGCTTCTGAGTCTCTCTCTCCTCTCCTTGAAAAAAATATCTCTCTAACCTGATAAAATGGAAGAACACAAGAAAAATAAATTTCATGATATTTATATCAAATATTAGCTTGCTTTCAACCTTGTAATAATTTATTTATCATATCATCAAATTCCATATTTTCTTCTAATTTATTTTTCCTAAGACTCAATGTTCACAGGACAAAACCCTAATAAGTTAATCTTATATGTTTAGCCACCTTTAAGTGAGAAAAAATTACTACCAAAATTACCAAAAAAACAATATTATTGGTATATATGCATATTGCATGTTGTTGTAAAAATGATAAATATGCATATCACTTAACGAATGTTATTGATGTAATAATAAATATGTAAGAATATGATTATGACTCTATGAGTAACTAGTTAAGATGGAGATTGCATCTTACTCTTTCCTCCTACATGAGCACCGGCGGATCCAGCAGCGGAGGTTTTATGGTGGATGTGCGGTGGCTTGCCGTGTAAAGTTTCCGGCGGAGGTCTAGAGTTATGAGTCTCCGGTCCCCTATAATCGATTTCGTACACCTCCGAATCCGTTTTCTCTGATCCTTAATTATGTGAAAAGTAGTAAGCATTAATAAGAAAAACATAGCTTATGAAATTTATTAAAACAAAGGACACAATTACCTTTAACTAAGCAAGGTACGGCGAGGAGGAGGTAGATGATGAGGAAAATCACGACGGTCGTCGACTTCATTTTTAATTCTTTATAAACAATTTATAAGTTTTGAGTGTTTTTTTTTTCTCCTCAGATCCCCTGCTTCTTTTTTTTTTTTATAATAATCAAATCAATGTTTTTGTTTTGAATGATAATATTTTGGATACATCATGGCCTTATTTATATATAGCATGGACTGAAAAAACACGTGTCATGTTTTTCATTTTATATTTAATTTAAAATATAGAAATAAAAATGTCTAACTTGTTTTACCAAAAAAAATGTCTAACTTTGAATTCAAATTATTTTTTTCCCAATTATTAGAAGAAATGTAGGTAAGCTTCATTATAACGTTTTGGCCAAAAAGTACTTGATTAATTGGATTTTCTATTGTGTAAGTGAATCTTCAATAATAACATACAGTATAATATCATGTTTATGTCTTTCTTCTGAATTTATGCTAATCAAACTATCCCACAAAAAAATGCAGCAATGTACGTATATACATGTGAATAACTTTTACATCAATTATTTTGTCTCAACTAATTCAAATGCTTGAAGCCTTGAACAGTGTGCTTCTGTGTCCGTATAGATTGGCAAGAGCTTATGAACGGTAAAATTTCTAAGATATCATAAATTATTTTTCACGACCATTCCTTACAAAATTTCAAGAACATAAAATAAATAAAAATAAGAAAAGACAAGTTCATGTGTGAGGGACAATATTGGCTTACAATCTCATGGCTTCGAAGCTGAATTCGTGTTCCAATCTACTCATTTTCTTGCATCAAAACGTATTTATTGAACAATAGTACTATTCATATTTTTTATTTTATTTTATTTTAATTGAATAAAGGAACTACAAACTAGTACATATAATCGCGATTAATTGCGATCGAAAAACATCTTCTTTTGTATAAAATCTACTGTGAACAGTATTTGCGTAAAATAAACCAAATCAAACCGATATCGATGGTGAATAAATCACCACCAAATAAAATCAAGCCGTGGAGATAAAATAGAATAAAAAATCTGGCTAAAAAAAAAATTGAATAGATTCGATTTTGTTCTTGATTGAAAACTATTGTTAACAAATCAAACATCGACGTTGATTGATAGATTTTTTGATTTGGAAGTCGAAATTTTAAAATGCGTTTGGAAGGAACCATATTGCATGTTAGTTCGGTCCAAATAAAAAAAAATGGATTTCGGTCGAGAATTTTGTAGTCAACAAAAAATCGTTAAAAAAAAGTTATTCCATAATTTTTGTTTATTCTGGCGGTGATATATATAAATATTATGTTTCAAATCGCTTATATGAACATTATTGATTGGAGAAATCGCTGGTATGAAGTTGATATACATTATTGAGTTTAATGAAAAAATTGAATGAGAAGATGTTAATGTTATAATGCTTCATCTATCCCCACTTCTTTCTTACAACTGTACATCTCTGTACTCTCTACCTTTCCATTAATTTCAAGTCGGTCGATGGATGGATCGTGCTCCCATATATTATGTTTCTCATTTATTATTAGGTTATATTATATATATACAAACATGTAGGAATAAAAATATAAATGCCATGCATAATAAAATATGAAGATGAGTGATAGTATTAACTATAAAAAAAGAAGAAGAGTGATATTAACTATCAAAAAAAAAAGAGTGATATTCTTTAAAAAAAATTAAAAGGAGAAATTCAGTAGGATTTTTCTTCTTTTTCAGTTTGTCTTCGTTTTATAAATAAACAGAACATTTTCGCATTTTAATACTTGTATTTTCACTTTTCTTTTTGTCACAAAATATAAGGTTCAAATTAAATATCATTTTTAAAACATATAAAATAGAGAAAATGAATGCGTACAAAATGGACCAAACTATATATATACTCATGTTGAAGAAAGTTGACCCAAAAAATCATCACATTTGCATGTATAATAGCTTTTGAAACCTTTGTATTATATTAAAATACTTCATAAACTTTTATGTAGAGATGATAATTCAAGAACGTACATCCGTACATTCCAATTTCCAATATATATGTACTTGATCTTTTGAGAGGCTCATGAAAACATTTGACGTGATAAGTGACTTTTTTTCTAGAAAAATCATAATATGTTTGCTTTTTCAGTTTTCACCGTACTGAAATACGAAAAGAAGTTCATATTTAATTATTTATTCAATCTGAAAAGTCAATTACCGTTTTCAGATCAGTTTAGTTTCATGAATGAGATACTAAATCGGAAATAAAAATGTTGAATTTTCAAAAAATAAAGAAGAGAGAATATAGGTGAGTGATGTCTCAGTCTTGAGGATGTCGATCAATTGTAATATTTTGTAGTATTATTTACATAAATATGTGTGTGTTTGTATGAGTGTGAGAAGTCCATAAATGATTTTTGTCTAACATCTTCGTGGCTCATCTTCATAAATCATAAATTATAACGGGTCCATAATCCATCTCTCTACAGCTATTTCATGGCTGTGTTTTCTTAGGCCTCCTTTCATTTTCTCACCCACTCATCTATTTTTTTTAATATTAATTGATCATACATATTGCATATATGGATCAATTATCTATCAGCGTATGTATAAAATATATGTAATATGTAACAAAATAATGTATTCCTCAAATTTTTCCACGTAGTATTATGAAGTTTAATCCAGAATTACTTGTACATTTTGGGTCTTCAATGGTCCCAGTATCGGACAAAAGCCCTACAATATGTAAGCCCATCTATAGATTGGCCCATAAGAAGATTCCATTTTTCAGCTCAGAAGAATCTTGATTTTTCTTTCTTTTTGTCAAGCTTATTTATATTTTTGAAGATGCAACTTTTTGTTGGCGAAAATATTTAAAAAGAAAAAAGAGAAGATAAACAAGAAAGAAATTACGATAACAATTATTACATCAAGGAAAATTTTATGTTTTGTCTTGAAACAAATCACACATTGGAGAGTTAAATCATTTTTTTTTTAGTATTTTTATGTTTTGTTTTGATATTTTAAAAAAAATAAGAGTTTGTAATTGCAATGTTTCGTTGGATTTTAAAAAACTCTAAAAAGTTATGTTTTGTTTGATTGTCGAAAATTAAATAAGAATAAGAATTTTAAATGAAAATGAAACAGATAAATGTAATGTAAATTGGAATCTGGAATTTATATTATTAAAAAAGAGATTTTACAATTGTATTGTTAAACATTTTTTTTATGCTAGTCAATACATACACCTCACACTTATATGTGTGGATACAAATCTACTATACAAATTGTTTTCCTCTACATATAAATCAAAAACTAAACAAATTATAGTAAGTACTACTAAACACAGTCAATTTATCCTAAACAATGTTTAAAAACCCAACGATTAATTAATTTTATAAAATTAGTCAAATTATTGACTAATCACGTGAGAAGCCTAAACCCTACCTTAACCTAACCTTCTTCTTCTTCTTCTTCTTCATTCGGAAGCAACGCCGATCCTCGCCGGCTCCGATTTGCTCCTTGTTAATTCCGGCCGCCGTACAAACCCTAACTCTTTAATCTCAATGTTTGCTCCGAGAGACCTCGCCGATTCGTAAACCCCATTGATTTTCTCGGCCGGAATTTCCGATCTAACATTTTCCGATCTAGCATTTCGTGATTCAATTTCTCGTTGATTATTTTCTTCCCAGAATCTGAAAGCTAACGACGATGATCTATACGGTGCAGATCTGCTTCTCGTTAACAAAAGAGCGTTTATCGGCGGCGTAGTAACCGGAGACACAAATAATTTAGGGATTTTGAAATTTCCCCTTTCTTCTCTGTTTTCCCCTCCGATTTGAGCTGATTCCGTCACCGGACGATCTAATTGGCTTCTCGGAGAATCTTTCTCCTTCGATTTCCGGCAAGAACACGGAAACGAAAACGATCCCCATTTCGGCCAAAACGACATCGCTTTGATTTTCCCGACGAATCTATTGTAAAACGGCGCTTTTCGGATGCACTCGCATCGTTTTATTCGGGTCGGGTTTTCTCGAGATTCGGGTTTAATTTTCGGTTTGGATCGGTTGACTCGGACTTGACCCATGCAAGTTACCTTCGGAGACGACGGTTCTTGAGTCACCGCCGCGGCAGATTTATTCCGGCGAACGAATAAAGGACTCGCTCGTGACTTTCCTTTGCTTCGACTTCTACTTCTACTTGTGCTTCCTCCGTTACTTTTGCTCCTCAAGAAACCCATTAATGGCTCGACCCGACCCGGACTCGAAACGGGTCTCCGGGAAATCATCATCTTCCTTACTCCTCCGCTCTCTGTCTCTCTCTCTCTCTCTCTCTTCCTTCTGTGTTCTGGTTTCGTTTTGTCTGCACTTGGAATATTTTTTTACGTTTTTATTTTTTTGTTTAAGCACTTAATGTAATAAAACATTTATTTTATTTTGGTTGTCCGCAACGGACGAATTGATTTTAGGGTCTTTATGATGATAACCACTTTTATAGGCTGATTAATGTATTTTTAATTCTGTTTATGACTTTCATTTTGTTTATGAATTTTTAATCTATCTCTAATTTTTAAGCATTGTTGTGGTTAACTAATCTAATATACTAACTAGTAGTCTAGTGGTAGAGATTAATAAGTGCATCTACATTGGGTAAACCCAACAACTTCTTACTCTTAAGATTCCAACAAAGAAAGTTAGTGCTAGTTTAATTTTAATACAAGTATGTAACTATTCTTTTTATTAATCTTTTTCTGTGACTTTGACTACTTTGGAAGGAATCTTAAGAAAAATAACATCTAAATTTATAAGGTGTTGTTTTGTTTAGTATGAAAATAAAAAATATTCCATTTTGCTTCTTTGGAGATTTTTCATTTTTGACTACTTACTGTTGACAAAGAAAATAAGAACTTATTACGTCATTTATCTGGAATCACAAGTAAAATTTTCAAATTAATGATTGATAAATGGTTCGACCAAAAAGAAATCTGATTGATAATATATAGTTTACATACGATGGGCCTACGCATGTAAATTACATTGTATTTTAGAACAATTTTTCTAAGAAAATTCAATATTTACTTATTTATGATATTTGGATGCTAGAGATAGTTGTTGATTCAGTTCTAAATTCTAATCAATAGCTTAAGACCGATTTAAAAAATAAAGAAAGATATACTCATTTTTCTTAAAGAAAAATTTCGTATGTGTGAACAAAAAAAGAAGAAACGGACCCAATTCCAAAAAGATTGCAATATATTGGCCAATAATAATCAGTGATCACTAGAAGTTGATGGTCTAAAAGCAGAATCCATTATAAATATTTAGGACATATGAAGTATGAATTTGACTTGGCTTTTGATGTTAATGATTTGAAGATGACTAAAACATAAAGTGGAAATCTTTTGTGACAAACAAAAGCATCACTCAACTATCCATATCAACTCTTGTCTCCCACTATCGATTTCTTCACTAACCCATGAACAATATCAACCTAAAAAATTCATATGGAAAATACTTTTTGGCCGCTTATAACTAAATCAAACATGGGTGTTCAATCCATTACATCTAAACCCATCTATTCGAGTTTTTATGTTTTTGTTTGGTTTCTTCTATACATCATTAACTAAAACATTAAAAGTTAATGAATCAAATGTAATAAACCAAAAACCATACCAAATTACCAAGTCAAATAAATCAAGCTAATACAAAAGTTTATTCCTTTTTTGAAACTTTTTGTTTGTCCAATTTCTTTAGAAACTTTAGATACTAATTTTCAAACATCAAATATCACTTTTCACACCACATGTGTGTGTGTGTGTGTGTGTGTGTGTGTGTGTGTGTGTGTGTGTGTGTGCGTGTGTGTGTGTGCGTGTGTGTGTGTGTGTGTGTGTGTGTGTGTGTGTGTGTGTGTGTGTGTGTGTGTGTGTGTGTGTGTGTGTGTGTGTGTGTGTGTGTGTGTGTGTGTGTGTGTGTGTGTGTGTGTGTGTGTGAGAGAGAGAGAGAGAGAGAGAGAGAGAGAGAGAGAGAGAGTGAGAGAGACCTTAGCTTCTACAGGAACGTAATTTAAAGATCCGCTTTAAACGGAGGAAAGTTTTTGCCTTTTGCGTGTAGTGTGACAAGTGAAGAGTGAAGACACAGCAAAAACGACAATCACACAGAGAGACACAAACCTAAAACTATTTACTCTTTCAATGTAAACACAAGCAAACCTAAATTAAACATCTTTCACTATATTCATAAGTAACGATTCATAGTTCTTTCTCCAAAGTATAACGATAAAATTAAAATCCTTAGACATGTCAAAAGAAAAGTTCAAAAAACAAAGAAAAAAACAACGTTCACACGCATTAATCAAGGTAATTAAGCCACACATATGGAAGCTTAAGCTATATTTCCCTCATAATCCTATCAAAGGTTCATGGAATAATCTTGAAACTGTTCAAGATCGCCTTTCCTTGACCATCTTTCCTGAAATTCTTGTTGCGTGAAACCTTTTTAAGCAGGTTTTGATTCTCTGTTGCATTAAGGTAACCTCCAAACCGTAAAACCACCGTCTCTAATTTCTGTGCTTTCCACATCACAAGTTTCATGAACAAAGCCACATGTTCTGACTTGTCAACCTTGGCAACGCTTTTGAACGATGAAGAGGTCTCCTTCGCCGTTGGAAAGAAGCCACTCCAGAATCGATCATTGCTTAAACGTTGGGAATATAAGTATATTTCAAGCTCATGATCCTGTAGATAATATCAAAAGAATGCTTAAAATGATCTTCAATTCTACAAAATAACTCATGGTTCTTGGATTATATATTCCTACTTGTAACTAGTTTGAATTCAAATTTAAAGTGGTTCATCTAAAAGATACCGGTATGGCTTTGCATTCTATTGTGTAAACTGATATCTTCTTTAGTCCAGGTGAGTTTTGTAGCAGTCTGATTACACCAGGTATAACAGATCGAACAAGCATTGTTTCAATAGTCAAATCTTTGATCTTGAATTGTGGAAAAGGAGCATCACGGATCTCTGCAAGAGATAGTATCTAACAAAAGCACATAAAGATAGTGAATACAAAGATCTCTATGATTAAAAAACAATCGAAAGATCAAAATACCAAGCAATATACCTGAAGAACGACTTTCCCAATAGTAAGCTTCTTAACGTTTTGCAGCTTTGCTAGTATTTTCAGCACCATGTCTTGAAGAAAATCACCCTTCATGATTCCATATTCAGAATATTCGATATAGCCTAGGTTAGCTTCGGTTAAAGAGGAGACATCAACTAAAGTAGGTAGCTTACGAAAGCTTGTCAATCTCAAATAATGGATGTGTGGAGCTACAATCTTCGCTAGTTCAGAGAAATAACCACCGTCGCTAGTTATCTCCAACCTTGTTAGATTTACTGATCTGCTTAGATCAAGACGATAAATTTCTGCGCAGTGATTCAATATCAGGCTTTCGAGCTTTGGACAACCAGAGAGAATATTAGCAATGGATTCATCAGACATTGTGCAATAACTCAGTGACAAGTTCCTTAGCGATGTCCAAGAGACGGTGCATTTAGGAACAATTTCGTGAAAGAGTCTTAAAGTCAAGCTGAGCTGCGTTACAGAGGAATTGATATAAAAGAAATATGGAAAAATATATTCAGATTCGAGTTTGAGAGACAAATTCTCAGTGTTTCTGGACATAGCGAGGCTGGTCAAGCGATCTACATGCATTTTAGTCATACCGATGCCATAGCTAATACTAACATTAAATCTCGTGATTTTGAAAGCCGAGTAGCGAGATAAGGTTTCGTTTATCGAATCAACATGATCCTCTCTATTATAATCAATGGAGATAGAAGGTGTTTCTTGCCATACACGCTTCCATCGTTTGGACAATACAGAGGTTCTGATTGCGAACTTGGTCGGAATGAAGGAGAGGATATGGTGGAGGATGGAGTCGTGTAGAGAGCTGATGAAATCGACGTTGTCGGTTGAATCGTCGGAAAGATTCATTTCACGGGGAGAATCGGAGTGGTGGTTAGGGTTACTTATGGCCATTTTTAAAACTTGATCTGGAAGATACAAAATGTTTGTTTTCGTGAATTAGTTAAAGACATTTATATACACACAAAACCTATTTCACCTAAAACATTTAAGAAGTTAAGATGTAGTAGATATGAATTCATGATTAAATTACCTAAGATCTTGTTTTTTATTTTATTTGTACTTTACTTTTTTATCCAATATTTTGACTAAATTGATTTCTCAACTTTTAAGAAAACTGATTTTTCCCACATATTTTACTATTTCTTACACAAAAACTAAAATGTCTATTCCTTAAATTATTTTCCAGTAATTGTATTTATATATGTATATAAATATCTTGACTAAATTGATTTCTGAACTTTTAAGAAATCTCTATTCTTTAAACTGTTTTCCAATAATTGTATTTATTTTTCATATAAGACTATTTACTCTTTCAGTGTGAACACAAAGTAACATAATTAAATATTTTTTTCACAATATTGACAAGTAACAAATCATTTTTTTTTTAATCAAATCATAATTCTTACTAGTTCTTTCCCCAAACTACAGCGATCTGAAATGCTTAGACATGCCAGAGAAAAAAACAAAGAAAGCAAAGCGACAACTTTGCACACACATTCATCAAGTTATCAAACACCACATTTATGGAAGAATTATATCAAAGGTTCATGGAACAATCTTGAAACTGTTCAAGATCGCTTTTCCTTGACCATATTTTCTGAAATTCTTGTTGCTTGAAACTTTTGGAACTTTTGAAAGCAGGTTTTGATACTCTGTTGCATTAAGGTAACCTCCCAAGCGTAAAACCATCGTCTCTAATGTCTTTGCGTTCCACAACACAAGTTCAATGAACAAAGCCACATGTTCTGATTTTTCATCCTTACCAATATTATTGAACGATGAACAAATCTTCTTCGTCGTTGGAAAGAACCCACTCCACCATCCATTGTTATTCAAACCTTGCGTATATAAGTATCTTTCAAGCACCTTATCCTGCAGATAATAGAAAAGACATGGTTCTTGGATTACTCTTAATTACTCGTAGTAATTAGTTTTGTATTGTAAATAAAGATGTTCAACGTAAACGATACTACCAGTATGGCTTTGCACTTGATTGTGTAAACTGTTATGTTCTTTAATCCAGGTGAGTTTTGTAACAGCCTCATTATACCAGGAATAACCGATCGAACAAGCATTGTTTCAATAGTCAAAGATTTGATCTTGAGTTGTGGAAAAACAATACTATGGAGCTCTGCAAGAGATAGAATCTGAAAAAAAAGCATAGAAAGATTTCAAATTGTTATGAGAAGAACCTAAACGATTGAAAAGTAATCCACAAACTAAAGTTTGCAACTATGTAGGTTATTTCTATCGCGACAATATCGACTCAGAAAGTTGTAGGCCTAAGGGAATGCAAGAAAAATCGACATATATTGAAATACCAAGCAACAATATACCTGAAGAGCGACTGTTCCAATAGTAAGATTGTCTATTTTTTGGACCTTTGCAAGCATCTTTAGCATCATGTCTTGAAGATTATCAGCCTCGAGGGTTCCATATTCGGAATAGCCTAGATTGAAGTTAGCTTCCGTTAAAGAAGAGACATCAAGTAAAGTAGGTGGTTTATGAAAATTTGACAATCTCAAGTAATGTATGCGTGGAGCCACAATCTCTGCTGGTCCACGTAGATAACGGTCGCTAATTATCTCCAACCTTGTTAGATTCACTGATTGGCTTAGATCAAGACGATGAATTTTCGCGCAGTGACTCAATATCAAGCTTTGGAGCATTGAACAACCAGAGAGAATATTAGCAATGGATTCATCTGGTAGGTTGCAACGATTCAACGACAAGTTCCTTAGCGATGTCCAAGAGACAGTGCAATTAGGAATCAGATCGGGAAAGAGACCAAGTCCTAAAGTCAACGTGAATTGTTTTACAGAGGAATTGATGTAGAAGAAATCTGGAAAACTATAATACGTTTCGAGTGTTAGAGACAGATTCTCAGCGTTTTGGGACATAGGGAGCTTGATCCATTGATCAAGATAAGTTGTAGTGATACCAAATCTGATACTAACATCGAAACTCGTGATTTTGAGAGACGAGTAACGAGTTAGGGTTTCGTTTATCGAATCAAGATGATCTTCTCTATTACAATCGATGGAGATAGAAGGTGTTGCGTACCACACACGCTTCCATCGTTTGGACAAGACAGAGGTTCTTATCGCGAACTTGGTCGGAATAAAGGAGAGGATATGGTGGAGGATCACGTCTGGTAGAGAACTGATGAAATCGACGCCGGAAAGTTTGATTTCCTTCTCGGTCATTTTAATTTATTTGACTTTTTTTGTTGTTGTTGTTGATGTCTAATGAGTTTTTTTTTTTTTTTTCTGTATAGACTGTATTTTACATGGTCTTATGAGTGTTTCAAACAAAGAAAATGTCAAATTAATAAATATAAAAATATTCCGATCAAGTTAGCACGAAGTGTCAACGTTATCTGCCAAAAAAAAAAAAACTTAAAATACAAACTATTCTCTGATCTTTAAATGGATAATTTGCCATTAATACAACAAAGAAATTATAATTTACAAATTAAATAAAAAATCTAAATCCAATGTCCAAAATTGTGCCACATACCCTTTTTTTTACCAACTTTTTAAATATTTTTTTTTGGTTATTCATTAAAAAAAATTCATCTTTTAACCGTTTTAAGATATAAAAATATCTAAAACCCACGCGAACTCCCACTTTTGGGCTCAAGACCTTCTTTTCCATCTAGAGGCTTTGCTTTGGTTGGTAGACAGAGATATTTGGTGAAATCTTATCGTTTTGGTTAAGTGATTCAGTAATGTTCATCATATTTAGGGTTTGGCGGTGTTTGAATAATTGGCTCAGTCCTATGTTTCGGTGAGCTTTTCTTCTTGGCTTCAACAAGTGTTTTTAGATGAGAGTGTGTGATCCTCTGTTAGTCCTTTCCTCCTCATTTTTTGGTGTATATAGAAAGATCGAACTGGTCTTTTTGGATCACAAATAGAATCATGTTAGATTGTGATCTCTTGTCATGTAGTCTCTGTAGGAGACTTTGCTATTGTAATTCCGTTTTATATATAAGCTTGGTTCAGATGAAAAAAAAAAAAGATATAATTTTTTTTTAAAAAGTAGCAAGGGTAATCTCATTGGCGGCACTTTCTAAGAGTGTAGACCAGAAGGGTTTGGGCCTTGGGCCCTTATGCCTTATTTAAATCAATCGTAATTACTAATAAGTAGTCCCACATAAATTTTGATATAAAGTTAAATTTTGAGAGATTTAGTGAAATCCGACGACCATGGGAGACAATCGCCTAGGAGAAGACCTCACCACGGCCACCGTCACCGTAGTAAACCCTAGCCACCACTTTGATCGTCGTCTGAAAATCAACGGCGGCGTAGACTCAATTAGCTCTCTACCAGACGAGATCTTCCACCAAATTCTCTCCTTTATTCCGACCGAGTTAGCTATCAAAACTAGCGTTTTATCCAAACGATGGAGACATGTGTGGTGCAAAACACCTTTTCTTTACTTTAATGGTCTTAATTCGTCCAGTGGATCGATTAGCAAAACCCTAGCCAGCTACTCTGCCCCCAAAATCACGAGCTTCCGACTCTGTACCAACGTTAGGAGAGGATATGGTGGAGAATCGCGTCGGGTAGAGAGCTGATGAAATCAAAACCGTCTAATTTGATTTCACGGGAAGAATCGGAGTGGTGGTTAGGGTTTCTTACGGCGGCGGAGACGCCATTGCCGTTGCACTCACTTTCGGCCATATTTGGTCTAATCTGTTTTCAAGAAAAATGTCAAATTCATAATACAATAAAAATGTTATTTTTTCATGAACTGGGCCCAAATTGTATTTGAGCCGGGCCTACAATATATTGCAAACTCTTGGACTCCAAAACTACTGACCAATAACTTTTTTTTTCTTTAATTGATTTATGAAAAAGCAGAGATGTCTTAATAAGAGTTCTTTTTGTGAGTTTCATTTTCTGATGACCAAAGCTAATGTCATAAAGTCAGTCTTAGAACAAAGCATTTTCCCGAGTACCTGCAACGGCTGAAGCAAATGAGACGAAAAAATACAAAAAAACTGAAACAGAACTGCATTTGTTGGCTTAATTTTGTATTTTCTGTTTGGATTTTTAAACCGTTTAAAAAAATTAAACTTTTGTCTAGGTCCAAACTTCTCGAGTCTAAAATCGAAAACAAAGTCATATCATGGACCAAAAGGAAAAGGAAAAGCAAAAACAGAGTAATCTCAAACTAAAAGAAACCGTTTACATTACATTATAAAATCATAACAAAAAAAATTGTGTTGAACCAAAAAAACCAGAGAATATAAGTTTTTTCTTTAATTTATGAAGTCGTGTTTCTTTCAATAGATAAGTGAATACTGAATACCAAAAACGACAACCACACAGAAAGACAGAAACCTAAGACTATTCACTCCTCAGTGTAAACACAACCAAATCTAAATTAAACATCTTTCACTAAAGTGTCTAAATTCTAGACATGTCACAAGAAAACAAAAAAAACAAAGAAAGTAAAAAGCAACAGACTTACCTACGAGTGGTGACTTCCATTGCACGTAAGGTCTTTAAAAAAAAAAATTACCAAAAAAAGTAAAAAGCAACAACTTTCATTAATTCAAGGTAATTAAGCCGCGCATATGGAGCTTAAGCTATAGTTCCCTCATGGAAAAATCTTCAAACTCTTTAAAGTCGCCGACGTGTTGTGACAATTTACCGGAACCCATGAAATTAGGGTTTGATACTCTGTTGCATTAAGGTAACCTCCCAAGCGTATAACCATCGTCTCTAATGTATTTGCGTTCCACATTGCAAGTTCCACGAACGAAGCCACATGTCCTGAATTGAACAACCAATAGGTCTTTTCCACAGTTGGAAAGTACCTACTCCAGCATCGATCGTTAATCAAACCTTGCGTACTTAAGTACCTGTCAAACTCTCTATCCTGTAGATAATAAAAAGAATGCTTAAGCAATTCTACATAATAATATATGTATAAGCCGGAAAAGTGAAGGACATGGTATTGTGAATAAAAGAGGTTCATCGTAAAAGATCGATACCGGTATGACTCGGCACTTTGTTGTGTGAACTGTTATCTTCTTTAATCCAGGTGAGTTTTGTAGCAGCCTGACTATACCAGGAAGAAAAGATTGAGCAAGCATTGTTTCAACAGTCAAAGCTTTGGTCGTGAATTGTGGAAAAGGAACATCACGGATCTCTGCAAGAGATAGTATCTAACAAAAGCACAGAAAGATAGTGAATATATACAGAGATCTCTACGATTAAAAAAAACAATCGTCCACATATCGAAATACCAGGCAATATACCTGAAGAAGGACTGCCCCAATAGTAAGCTTCTCTACATTTTGCAGCTTTGTTAGCACATTGAGCACCATGTCTTGAAGATTACCAGCATCCTCCAGCCTTCGATATTCGGGATAGCTTATGTTGAAGTTAGCCTCGGTCAACGACGAAATATCAACTAAAGTAGGTGGTTTATGGATGCTTGTCAATCTCAAGTAATGGACGTGTGGAGCCACAATCTCCATTGGCTGGTTGCCAATCATCTCGAATCTTGTCAGATTTACTGATATGCTAAGATCAAGACGATGAATTCCCGCACAGTGATTCAGTATCAGGCTTTCGAGAATTGGACAGCCAGAGAGAACATTAGCAATAGATTCATCAGAGAGTGTACAATCACTCAATGACAAGTTCCTTAGCGATGTCCATGAGACAGTGCATTTAGGATCTAAATCGGCACAACCATGCCACAGCTTCAAGCTTAGATGCTTTACAAAGGGATTGACGTAGAAGAAATTTGGAAAGTCACCATAATATTCGAATTCGAGAGACAAGTTCTCAGTGTTTCGGGACGCAGCAAGCTCGATCCAGCGATCAACATGCATTGTAGTGATACTAGACCTGATACTAACATGGAAACTCGTGATTTTGAGAGACGAGTAACTACTTAGGGTTTTGTCTATCGATTCTACGTGATCCTCTCTATTACAACGTATGGAGATGGAAGGTGTTTCTTGCCATACACTCTTCCACCGTTTGGACAAGACAGAGGTTCTGATACCGAACTTGGTCGGAATATAGACGAGGATATGTTGGAGGATCGCGTCCGGTAGAGAGCTGATGAAATCGACACCGACTGGTTTGATTTCACGAAAAGAATCGGAGTGGTGGTTAGGGTTAATTACGGCGGCGGAGACGCCGTCGCACTCCCTTTCGGTCACGGCCATTTTTGGTCTAATCAGTGTTTAAGAAAAAATGTCAAATTCATTATATAAAAATATTTGATTTTTTAATGAACTGGGGCCCAAATTGTATTTGAGCCGGGCCTACAATCTATTGCAAACTCTTGGACACCAAACATTTCATGATTCCATTAAAATCGAAAACAAAGTCATACCATGGACCAAAAAGAAAAGCAAAAACAGAGTAATCTCAAACTAAAAGATTGTGTGGTAACTCTATATCACAAATGTTTTGATAAGCGATACCAAAAACAACAAACACACAGAGAGATAGGAACCTAAAACAATTCACTCTTCAATGTAAACACAACCAAAACTAAATTAAACATCTTTCACTATATGGATCTTAGCTATAGTTCTTCATGTGAGTTTCACGTTCAGATGAGCAAAGCTAATCTCACCAACGCATAGAACATAGCTTTCTCCAAAGTATAACGATCTAAAATCCTTAGACATGACTAAAGAAAAAACAAAGAAAGTAAAAGCAAAAACTTTCACACTCATTAATCAAGAGTTATCAAGCCACACATATGGAAACATAAGCTATATCAAAGGTTCAAGGAATAATCTTGAAATTGTTCAAGATCTCCTTTCCTTGACCATCTTCTCTGATATTCTTGTTGCAAGAAACCTTTGAAAGCAGGTTTTGATACTCTGTTGCATTAAGGCAACCTCCCAACCGTAAAACCACCGTCTCTAATGTCTCTGCGTTCCACAACACAGGTTTCATGAACAAAGCCACCTGTTCTGACGACTTGTCTTCATTAGCAGTACTATCTAACAAAGCCACATGGTCTGCTTCCCCCGTTGGAAAGAACCTACTCCAGCATCGATCTTTATTCAATCCTTGCTCATGTAAGTATCGGTCAAAATACTTATCCTGTAGATAACATCAAAAGAATAACTTTACATATATATATATATAAGTCGGAAAAGGACATGGTATTGAAAATAAAGCAGCTTCATCGTAAAAGATACCGGTATGGTTATGGACTCTGCTATGTAAAGTGTTATCTTCTTCAATCCACGTGAGTTTTGTAGCAGCCTGATAATACCAGGGAGAACAGATCGACCAAGCATGGTTTCAACAGTTAAAGCTTTGATCTTGAGTTGTGGAAAAGGAACACCATGGAGCTCTGCAAGAGATAGTATCTGACAAAAAAGCAAAGAAAGATAGAGTGACTACAGAGACATGATCTCTAAGACCAAATCATTCTAATCGCGACTATAGCTACATCGAAAGTAGTATGCCAAAGAGAATGCACGAACAATCTTCCGATCAAAATACCTGAAGAATGACTCCCCCAATAGTAAGCTTCTCTACGTTTTGCAGCTTTGCTAGCATTTTCAGCACCATGTATTGAAGAAAATCACCCTTCATATAAATATTCGACATGAATTCATTATGGGAATATTCGGCATCGCCTAGGTTGAAGTTAGACTCGTTTAAAGAGGAAACATCAACTAAATTAGGTTGTTTGTAAAAGTTTGTCAAACTCAAGTAATGGATGTGTGGAGCCACAATCTCATCTGGCCCCGGATTCCAACGGCCTCCTCCAACTATCTCCAATCTTGTCAGATTTACTGATCTGCTCAGGTCAAGACGATGAATTTCCGCACAACACTTCAATATCAGGCTTTCGAGCTTTGGACAACCAGAGAGAACATTAGAAATGGATTCATCTGACAGTGTGCAATAACTCAATGACAAGTTCCTTAGCGATGTCCATGAGACCGTGCATTTCGGAACCAAATCACCATCTCTCATAGTCAAGCTGAGCTGCTTTACAGAGGGATTGACGTAGAAGAAATTTGGAAAACCACCATAAGATTTGAGGTCGAGAGACAAGTTCTCAGCGTTTCTGGAAATAGCAAGCTCGATCCAACTAGCTACATACTCCCTCCATTCCACAAACATGAATTTTCTGAGGTTTTCACAATATTAAAAAGAGTAATTAATTTACTATCATAAATGTATTAATTTTCACAATAAATATTTTTTTAAAAAGTTTAACCAATAGCATTTCAATAAACTTTTTAAAATCTACAATCTATCAACATTAAATTAAATGATAAAAATGCATTAAAAACACTAAAAATTTATCTTTATGAAACAACTTGTTTTTTGGAAAAAATTCAACTTAGTGAAACGGAAGGAATACATTGTAGTGATATCATACTTGATACGAACATCGAAACTCGTGAATTTGAGAGCCAAATAACAGCTTAGGGTTTGGTTTATCGAATCAAGATGATCCTCTCTATTACAATCTATGGAGATAGAAGGTGTTTCTTGCCATACACGCTTCCATCGTTTGGACAAGACAGAGGTTCTGATGGCGAACTTGGTCGGAATATATGAGAGGATATCGTGTAGGATCGCGTCTGGTAGAGAGCTAATGAAATCATCACGGTCTAGTTTGATTTCACAGGAAGAATCCGAGTGGTGGTTAGGGTTCCTCATGGCCATTAAAATTTAATTTAATTTAATGTCAAATTCATATATAAGAATGTTTCGAGTTTTTGGTTTGAACTGGGCCCAAGTTGTATTTGAGCCGGGCCTGCAACCTACACCAATAACTTTTTTCTTTTAGTTTATGAAGAGGCACTTTCAATAGAGAAGTCAAAAGTGTATACCAAAAGACCAAAAGAAAGAAGCAAAGGTGACTTAATAAGAGTGAAGAAGGTTTCTTCTTGTTAGTTTCATGTTCAGATGAGCAAAGCTAATGTCACCAATAAGCAAATATGACGCGTTTACGAAAAAAATACAAGAAACTGATACAAAACTGCATTTGTTGGCAGCATTTTGTATTTTATGTTTGGATCTTTAAACCGTTTTAAGTCTGGAACCAAAAAAAAAAAACATGAGAATTTTTCTTTTATTGGGTCCAATTTTTTTCTTTTCTTTCCGTGTATTAGATACATTACATTTAACAATTCCATTAAATCAAACGTTTGGAGTTTAAAATCGGAAACAAAGTCATACGACCAAAAAGAAAAGCAAAAACAGAGTAATCTCAAACTAAAAGAAACCGTTTACACTACATTACAAATAAAAAACATAATAGTTAAATATAAAATAATCATAATAAAAAATTGTGTTGAACTCTATATCACAAATCTTTTGATGCTTGAATCCAAAAAAAATTAGAGACCAATAACTTATGAAGTCGTGTTTCTTTCAATAGATAAGCGAATACCAAAAACGACAACCACACAGAGAGAAACCTAAAACTAATTACTCTTCAATGTAAACACAACCAAATCTATATTAAACATCTTTCACTATATGGAGATGCAAAAGATGTGTTTTCGTGTATTAGATACATTACATTTATACACACACAAACTTTTTTCACATAAAGGAAATAGATTCTTAAGTGGGAGAAGAGATGTATATAGTGTGTGTTTGCATGATAGTTGCATCACCAAAACCAGAGACCAAAAACTTTTTCGTTTAATGAAATAGTGTTTCTTTCAATAGATAAGCGAAAAGGGAAAAAAAAAAAACCAAAGTGAAAGAAGCAAAATATAACTTAGACATGTCAGAAGAAAAAACAAAAGAGAGTAAAGATGACGCAGCCGCAGCCTAAACGAACATGCCCATAATCATATCAAAGGTTCATGGAATAATTTTGAAATTACTGTTGAGCGGAACATTTGAAAGCAGGGCTTGATACTCTGTTGCATTAAGGTAACCTCCCAAGCGTAAAACAACCGTCTCTAATGTCTCTGCGTTCCACAAAGCCACATGTTCTGACTTTTCCTCCTTAGAAATACTATTGAGTGATGAAGAGGTCCAGCGTCGATCATTGTTTAAACCTTGCCTACATAAGTATCTTTCAAGATCCTCATCCTGTAGATAATATCAAAAGAATGCTCAACCAAACTACTTAAAAATGATCTTTAATTCTACAAAATAACTCTCTCTCTCTCACACACACACACACATATAAGCTGATAAGTGAGACATGGTTCTTGGATTTTTCCTACTCGTAACTAGTTTGAATTCAAATTTAAAGAGGTTAATCGTAAGAGATACCGATATGATATCGCGCTTTGTTGTGTAAACTGTCATCTTCTTTAATCCAGGTGAGTTTTGTAGCAGCCTTATTACACCAGGAATAACAGATTGAACAAGCATTGTTTTAAGAGTCAAAGATTTGATCTTGAGTTGTGGAAAAGGAACACCACGGAGCTCTGCAAGAGATAGAATCTGACAAAAAGCAAAGAACGATAGTTACTACAGAGACATCTATGCATTTGTTTTATGGTTTTGACAACCGAATTATATCTATAGCGACATAGAAAGTTGTACGCCTAAGAGAATGCAAGAAATAACATACCTGAAGAGCCACTGTCCCAATAGTAAGATTCTCTACGTTTTGCAGCTTTGCTAGCACCTTTAGCACCATGTCTTGAAGAAAATCATCCTCCTCATATTCGGAATAGTTTAGGTTGAAGTTAGCCTCGGTTAAAGAGGAAACATCAATTAAATTAGGTGGCTTACGAACGTTTGTGAAACTCAGATAATGGATGTGTGGAGCCATCTTTTGGTCCACGTATATGAAGGACCCCTCTTATCTCCAACCTTGTTAGATTTAATGATCTGCTCAGATCAAGATTATGAATCTTTGCACACCGATTCAATATCAGGGTTTCGAGCATTGGACAACCAGAGAGAATATTAGCAATGGATTCATCAGGTATTATGCAATTATCCAACGACAAGTTCCTTAGCGATGTCCAAGAGACCGTGCATTGAGGTTCCAAATCGGTATATAAACCTTTAAAAGACAAGCTGAGCTGCTTTATAAAGGAATTTATGTAGAAGAAATCTGGAAAAGTATGGTAAGATTCGAGTTCGAGAGACAAACTCTCAGTGTTTCGGGACATGGCGAGCTCGATCCAGCGATAAACAGGGTTTTGACTAGTGATACTGATCTCATAGCTGATACGAAGATGGAACCTCTTGATTTTGAGAGGCGAGTAAGTACTTAGGGTTTCGTCTATCGAATCAACATGATCCTCTCTATTACAATCAATGGAGATAGAAGGTGTTTCGTGCCATACACGTTTCCATCGTTTGGCAAGGCAGAGGTTCTGATCGCGTACTTGGTCGGAATATAAGAGAGGATATCAAGGAGGATCGCGTCTGGTAGAGGGCTGATGAAATCAACACCGTCGGTTGAATCACCGGAAAGTTTGATTTCACTGGGAGAATCGGAGTCGTGATTAGGGTTACTCATGGTCATATTAGTTTTGTTTCGAGAGTCCTCTAAAAACTTTTAAGATGCTAAATAAGTAGAGAAACCTAAACATAATTAAAAAACATATTTACAAGATCTTATTTTATTTTTAAATTACCTTTTTATCAATATTTTGACTAAATTGATTTCTCAACTTTTAAAAACTGATTTTCCCCACATATTTTACCATTTCTTACACAAAACCTAAATTCACACAGAGACACGAACCTAAAACTATTTACTCTTTCAATGTGAACACAAAGAAACACAGTTACATCTTTTTCACAATATTCACAAGTAACAAATCATAATTCTTTCCCCAAACAACCCTTAGACATGTTAGAAGAACAAACGAAGAAAGTAAAGCAACAACTTTCCCACGCATTAATCAAATTTATTAAGCCACACATATCGAAGCATATGCTATAGCTCCCTTATCAAAGGTTCATGGAATAATCTTGAAACTGTTCAAGATCGCCTTTCCTTTACCATGTTTTCTGAAATTCTTGTTGCGAGAAACTTTTGGAAGCAGGTTTTGATACTCTGTTGCATTAAGGTAACCTCCCAAGCGTAAAACCATCGTCTCTAATGTCTTTGTGTTCCACAACACAAGCTCCATGAACAAAGCCACATGTTGTGAATTTTCATCCTTACCAATACTATTGAACGATGAACAAATCTTCTTCGTCGTTGGAAAGAACCCACTCCACCATCCATCGTTATTCAAACCTTGCGTATATAAGTATCTTTCAAGCACCTTATCCTGGTAGATAATAAAAATACATGGTTATTGGATTAGTCCTACTCGTAAGTCGTAACTAGTTTGTATATATTGAAAATAAAAAGACATGGTTCTTGTGTCTACCAGTATGGCTTTGCACTTGATTGTGTAAACTTTTATTCTTTAATCTAGGTGAGTTTTGTAATATATATATCCTGATTATACCAGGAATAACAGATCGAACAAGCATTGTTTCAATAGTCAAAACTTTGATCATGAATTGTGGGAAAAGAATACCATGGAGCTCTGCAAGAGATAAAATCTGGAAAAAAAAACATAGAAAGTTATAAAAAGAACCTAAACGATTGAAAAGTAACCCACAAACCAATATTTGCAATTATGTAGATTATTTCTACCGCGACAATATCGACTTAGAAAGTTGTAGGCCTAAGGGAATGCAAGAAAAATCGACATATTGAAATACCAAGCAACAATATGCGGAATTTTGGCAGACTCATTCGTAATAAATGACAGACTTTGAAAAATTTTGGTTGAATATAAATTGCTAGTCTGCTATTCTTTTTGGCAGACTTTGCATAGACATGTCCAATATGATAAATATAAAATTGTTTATTGAAATAATTTGTGAAATAGTATATTTTTAGCTGGTACTGAATGTAACATCATCATATGTAATAAGTTAAAAAAAATAAACTTGTAAATTGTAATGATCTAATAGACGACACAAAAGGTAATGTCAAAAATTATGAAGAGAAACATTCAAATTAAAAAATGTAATACAATAAAGAGTAAACGTGATGATTATTTGCTAAGCACAATGGAGACATTGTTATCTTGGGAAAGCATTGGAACCATCTCAAGCAACTCTTCAAAACATCTTCCTTTAAGATCGCCTCCCAACCTTACCACCATCTTCTCTAATGTCTTTGTGTTTTTAACCATAAGCTCCATGAATGAAGCCACGTGTTTTGACTCTACATTCTTATGACGAATGTTCTTAAATACCCTCGCTTCCGAGCTCCAGCATTGATCCGGATTCAAGCGTTTCCAAACCAAGTACTTGTCAATATCCTTCTTCTGTACAACATAAAAGGTTTACGAATATGCAAATAGATTGTTAATATCTCAGATTTGAAACGACATGGTTCTTGGATTATTCAAAAGTCGGAAATAGTTTGAATGGTCAAGGAAAATAACTGAGGATTATGGAAATATACCGATATGATGTCGTGGTAATCCGTTGGGGTGTGTAATGTTAGCTTCTTCAATTCAGGTGAGTTTTGAAGCACCCTTTCTATACCAGGAATGACATATTGAGATATCTTTGTCTTGAACGTCAAATCTTTGACCTTGAACATTGGAACAGGAACACGACGAAGCTCAGCAACAGATAAAATCTAAAAAAAAAAAAAAAAAAATATTTGATCAATGATCAATATCAACAGGTACTTCTTCTAATATAGAAGATAAAAAACATACCCTAAGAAAGTTTGCCCCAAAAGTAAGCTTCTCTACATTCTGCAACTTCTCTAACATCTTTAGAGCCATGACTTGAAGAGAATCATCCTGTAATTCTTCAAGTGAACAAAACTCAACTTCTAGTCTAGCTTCGATTAAAGACGAGACATCAACTAAAGTACATGTTAACTGAATGTTTTTCAATCTTAGACAATGGATATGTGGTGCAGTAATCTGCGTCGGCCACGTAACAAACCAACAGTTCATGTGATCTATTTTTAATGTTTTCAGACTCGGCGATTTGCTGAGATCAAGAGCAATCAGTTTCCTACACGATCCCAATTCTAAACTTTCGAGAACCGGACAGCCAGTTAGAATCTTAGCAATGCATTTGTGAGAGAGCTTGCAACGATATATTGACAGCTTCTTCAGAGATGTCCAAGACACTAAGCAACTTGGAATCGTCAATATATTACCTTTTATATAAATATGGAGGTCCTTGACAAAAGAATTGATAAAGAAGAAATCAGGAAAATTGTAGTCATCATTGTTATCAAAATAAAATTCCAGCCACATCTTCTCCACTTTTCGAGACATGGCGAACTCGAGGAACGGGTATATTTGTCAAAAGTGTTGCAAGCAAGAAGATGAATCTCGAACTAGAAGGACTATATACTCTTAAGAACATATCTAAGTCAAAAGCTTGAAAAGTGAGAAGACAAAATAAACAAATGGGATAAATGCATCTCATTTATATCCACATTGTTCTTCCTGTGTTTTCTAATACTAAAGTAGTACACCTACAAAGTAAAAAAGATAACAAGTACAATGATCCAGAACTGTAACTACCTAGTTTCATTCATTTAGTTGATATTATATCCAAACAAGATGAACAAACCAGTATCAATATGTCCTTTTTTCGATCTAAATCGAAAAAAGTCCAATGACTAGAGCATCCACCATAGCCACCAATCAATGCCATGAGCACACAAAAAAAAAATTTCAAAAATGGCACGCACTATATATACCAAGAACATTACTTGATTCTCATTATCACAGATAAAATAAGTTAGGAATCAATGAAGAATCAGATCCACAATTGTTGAGCTAAAGAAAGTATCAAAAGCTAAAAGTTCATTCATGACTCGTTCAGATGCAGCGGATGCGGTTGCGGTTACGGGGCGGATGGTAGCG
This sequence comes from Arabis hirsuta, assembly GCA_964056655.1. NCBI lineage: Eukaryota > Viridiplantae > Streptophyta > Magnoliopsida > Brassicales > Brassicaceae > Arabis > Arabis hirsuta. The sequence continues at coordinate 1,129,082 of OZ053302.1, read as the reverse complement.
GTTTCAAGCGTTATTGAGCGATTTATACGACTGGCGCAGCGGTTGAAAACTGGTGCGTTTGCGGAATATTTATGACTGGTTGACAGCGGGTGGAGTAGCGGTTAAACATTAAATTAATAATATAAACATATTATATAGTTATAAAAAAAATCAAAAACCATACATTAAAATAAAATATAAAAAAATTATTGATTCAGTATAATTAGTAATAGAATACCATGAATATATTTTTTATGTTCTTTTTAAAAAATTTACTTTAGACGAAAGTTCTGATTGTGACAAAAAAAAAGATGAAAATTGTGATTTTAATGAAATTTTTTTTTATTTTTGAGAGATTAATGTTATTTTGAATATTTTAGTTTGTTAGATTTATTAATCAGTGGTCAAGAACAATTTATCGAAAAAATTACGATTTGAAGATTTTATAAATTTTAAAATTATGATAGGTTATTAATTTTTAATTATAAAATTTCAAATTGTTGATATATATTTCGTCGTTTTTAGTTACCAAAATATCAATTTTAATTTATTATATTTATTTTGATTTTTAAGTAAATTTTTTTTTTGATAAAAAAAAATCAATTTTTATTTTTATAATTATCTAACCGCAGCCGTCCGCAACCGCAAACGCTCGATGGAAGGAGCTTTTGGATTTGAGAGATTTGGAGCGACACAGAACGGTATAAGGCGTTTGCGGGCGGTAGCGGGTGATCCAATCAACCCTTTATTCTAAGAACCTAATCATATCCAAATCAATGAAACAGTGATGAAAAATTCGACTTACAGAGATCAAAATTAGCCAATTAATCTCACTGCTGATGAAAGCGTTTCATGATGAGCATACTCATATCCGTTTGACACAGTTAGTGAGGCAAGACGACTCGCTTGAGCTGAACTTACTCCCTGGTTTGTCTGTGATGCATTTGTCCCAGCACAAGCTTGTCAGCTTCGCCACTGCTTCTTCACCATCGCCTTTTCTTTTTGTTGCTGCACCAACAACAACAACACACACAACTTTTTGTTGTTACTGTCCGCTTCCGCAATCTCTCGCAACCGCATCCGCTGTTTCTGAACCAGTCAGATCCTAAGTAGAAAGTTAATAATGTGATGGTTTTTGAAATGGGCCCAAATTTTATTTGAAATGGGCCGGAAATCACAGACCAATAACCTTTTTTCCTTTTAATTTATGAAGAAACAATGTTTTTTTCAATAATCAATAGATAAAGTGCGCAGATGTGTTTGACGAGAATATGAGATGCAGGGATCGTGTGAGGTTTATTAAAGACCAAACTACGGAGGTGCTCGAGGCAAATGCCAAGAAAGTAAGCCCTTTTAACACGGGGGCTCGGGTGGAGAGAATCATCAAGTGGATGACACCGGAGATTGGTTGGGTGAAAGTGAATACGGATGGTGCATCACGCGGAAACCCAGGGCTAGCAACCGCTGGAGGGGTTTCGAGGGATAGTGAGGGAGGTTAGTGTGTGGGGTTCGCTCTTAATATTGGGAAATGTTCGGCGCCGTTAGCAGAGCTATGGGATGTCTGCTATGGCCTATATATGGCTTGGGAGCAGCGCGCGGTACAAGTAGAGCTGGAGGTGGATTCTGAGATGGTGGTGGGATTCCCCAAAACAGGTTTTGGGGATGCTCATCCGCTGTTATTCCTGGTACGGTTGTGCCATGACTTTCTTTCAAGGGACTGGATAGTCCGCATTCCACACGTGTATAGAGAGGCTAATCGTCTGGCAGATGGATTAGCTAACTATGCATTTTCATTACCATTGGGTTTTCATCGTTTAATTTCTGTTCCATTGGAGTTTGATTCGATTGTACGAGAGGATACCGCGGGTTTTGAACACTCACGGCAGATCCGAGTGTAATTGTTTTTAGTTTAATAATATATTCTGGGGATTAGTCCCCGGTCATTCACCAAAAAAAAAAAATCAATAGATAAAATGTATACGAAAGGACAAAAAAAAAAAAAAGCAAAGATTGACGATAATAAGAGTGAAGAAGGTTCTTCTTGTGAGTGTTTCATGTTCAAATGAGTAGCTAATCTCAGTCACCAATGTCACAAAGTCTTAGAACAAAGCTTTCCCAGAGTTCTTGACCTGTAATGGATGAAAACAAATAAGACGCGTTTTCGAAACTGAAACAACGGAGAGAACATATGGTTTTACATATTTCCATTAGTGTTTCAATGAATCATAAAGTTCTCAAAATCTTTTGATTGCGCCTGCATAAGTGCAACTGTGCAAATACCGCCTAGCGAATACAAATGTAAAAAGTGTTGCAAGCAAGAAAATGGATCGAGAACTAGAAAGGACTAAATACACCTTAGAACAGATCTACAACTAATCCAAAAGCTGGATATTAAGATAGACAAAACAAACTAATCGGGTATCGAAGCTTCTAGATAAAATGCATCTCATTTACATTCACATTCTTCTTCCTCTGTTTCTAAAGTAGCACACTTTCAAAGTACAAAGATTACAGTTACAAATTCATAACAGTGTCTAACTAGTTGATACTACAGCAAAACATGATGAGCAAAGCAGTACCAAGTTCAATATCAAAGATGTCCCTTTTTTTTCCGATCAAGATCGAAAAAAAAGTCCAATGAAGATTCACCATTGCCACAAGCAATTAAAACTTTCAGAAATGACATTATAAACCAAGAGCATCACTCGATTCGCATTCAGACATCTAAAATAAGTTTAGGAATCAATAAAGAATCAGATTCACTACATTCTTGAGCTAAAGCTGATTCCCATATGCTTATCCTAAGAACCTAATCAAAATTCCAAATCAATGAAACAGTGATGAAATTTCGACTTACCAGATATCAAATTAGCCAACTTAATTAGACTTAGTCTCCATATTCTTCCTAGCAGCTCTTGCATTGTCATATTCAAACTTCAACACATCAGGAATATGAGAAGTATCCTTCACACAAAGCATCCTCCCCAAAGCACTCTCTTCAATCACCGGAAAATATGGATACAACACAGAATTCACCACCCAAAACCAACTTGCTCCAACAATAGCACCTAACGTAGCTCCGGCGAAAACTTGCGCCACCGTATGGTACCCTAAATAAACCCTAGAATACATGGTAACAAGAGCTAAAGACCAATGAAGAAGATTCAAAATCCATCTACTCTTTAACCCAAACCAAAACCCAATTCCTTTACATCCCATCAAACTGAAATACGTAGCGAAGAAGAACATGAATTGCGAGTGACTAGAAGGCCATCCATGTGAATCACAAGCTTCGAGCAACGTACAAGTCTCGGGACGAGCTTGTTCCACGGAGGTTTTGATAAATTCGTTAATGAATTGAGAGATCACGAGACCTATACCGAAGAAAATCCCTTGAAGCTCACGACGGAATAAGAAATGAGAAACGAATCCTCCGAGGCTGATGAAGACAGGGACGAGTGAGATCCAGGCGAGGAAATGTCCGAGCTGATCGCCGCGACGGTACCGGACGTGTGTGAGAGTTACGGCTTTGAGGGAATTAGGTAAATCCATTAGATTTCTGAAATCGAGATAGATCCAGAGGAATTTGGCTTTGGTTTGAGGTTTCGTTTTCGTCTTCTTCTTTGTTTATGTTTTCTCGAGAAAGCAAACTGAGAAAGTGACGGGAATGTGGATGAGAAAAAGCCAGACGGTGAAGTTCCGGGAAGAAGAAAGAGAAACCATGTGGATGCGTGACACGTGTGTGTTGGAAAAAAGGAGTTAATATTCGCATGCGTCACATTAAATTACGGTGTACGTAATCAACAAATGGAAAATCGCCACGTCATGTGTAGTTTGCCACATCGCCAAATACCTCCCGCTACTTCAAACACTTCGTGAAGCCACGATCGTTGATTTTATCTTCTTGGATTCAATAAAATAACTGTTAAATTAAATGGCTATTTTCGTATAACTGGAAATACTAGGGACTGATTTGAAATTTAAAAATACGAGTCGGCAATCTTTTTTTTTGTTCTTGGGCGGGGCCAGGCGCGAGGGAAGGGATCCAAATTATCCAACTCGTAAATTCTCTTTTTTTTGGTGGGAGAAATTCGTAAATCCTTTTTGTTGTGAACAGAAAATTTTCTGCGGTGTGATTCTGAATCAAAACCCTACTCTCTCGAAGAAAATTTCTAGTTTTACTCAAGCTTCTCTAATGGCGGATGAAGGATCTTTGTCTAATCGAAGAGACCCAATAAAGTCTTCAGGTGATTTTTAATTTCTTCGCTTTCGGTTTTTGGCCTTGCGTAGTTTCTGTGATTGGAAAATCTTGACCTGGGGAGAAGTAAAGGAGACGTATTTTAGGTTTTTTCGTTCTGGGTTTTATGGTAAACCCTCGAGTAGTGTCACTGAGGAAGTGTGTTCTTTGATTGATTCCCGAAAAAATTAGGTTAGGTGGTGATTAGGGTAAGAAGAAATATGAGTGCTTTATGCTTTAGTGTGATGGATTTTCAATACTACGATGACCAGAGTTTTTTATTTGCCTGGTGTCGTTATGATGCACAATGTTTCTGTTTTTGCATCCGGAGAAAATCTTTTGAGGAAAGCAATCAATTTGGAAACTTCATTGTATTTGGTTTCTCTCTGATTTGTTGAAAGAGCGTTTCTTCTCTTGTTGTGTCTCTTTCTTACTGTAATTTTGATAGTCAGGGAATAATGATAGCATCACAAATTAGCTTTTTAGTATTGGTTCTCATGTATTTTCATGGGCTTAGGATAGTAAAACTTTTGTATATCTATATATGTACTTGCAGAACGATTAGACTTTTTCAATCGGTGACATGGATTTGATTGTATTTCTGGATATGGCGGTGTGTAGTTGGGAATGTTGCGGGACAAAGAAGGCGGCAACAAGCTGTTACGGTGGCAAAGGAAAGAAGAGAATTACTGGTGAGGGCAAAGCGGCTTTGTAGGGTGGGTACTAATGGCGATGAAGAGGATGCTCATGTTGAGAATGAGATGATGATTGATGAAGAGCAGCCAATATTGGAAGCTCAAACCATCAAAGCTGTGGAAGAGCTCAAGTCTGCTATTCAATTTCAGTAAGTGAATCTTTCAACTTGGAAAACCCAGAAAGCCTACGAATTGATCTAGTTTGCCAATCTTCTCATTATCTTCACTGTTTCGGGTAGTGTGTTGGTGAAATTTATGGTGTGTTTGGCATGAATTCTGTCTGATATTTATTTATCTTCTTCATGCTCAATTTTTTCAGGGGAAAAGGTGCAATGCAGAAGAGAGTGACTGCCCTTCGGGAACTTAGGCGTTTACTGTCTAAATCCGAGTTCCCTCCCACTGAAGCTGCGCTCACTGCTGGTGCAATACCTTTACTTGTGCAGTGTCTTTCATTTGGCTCTCCTGACGAACAGGTTTCTTACATTGGCCTTATATGTGCTTCTATGCTATCCCTTTATTATTGGATATATTTGCTTATATTTACCCAGCCCTTCACTGTAGATCTTGGATATTGTCGGTCTTATTTGTAGCGATAGTTGAAGTTACTCATATGCATTGAAATAAGTCAAATTAAGGAGGTTTGAAATAATTTGATCCCAGTTCCGTCTCACTGCAGTTACTTGAGTCAGCTTGGTGTCTTACAAACATCGCTGCTGGAAAACCTGAAGAAACAAAATCTCTATTGCCTGCACTGCCGATGCTCATTGCTCATCTTGGAGGTTTGTACTCGCTCAAAACCTGTTATTACTCTCTTTTTTTGTTGCATTAGTTTTCTTATGCTTCCAAGTTTATATTCAGAAAAGAGCTCTGCACCAGTGGCTGAGCAATGTGCATGGGCAATTGGTAATGTTGCGGGTGAAGGAGAAGGTATGAGAAATGTTCTTTTGTCTCAAGGAGCTTTGCCACCTCTAGCACGTATGATTTTTCCCGACAAGGGTTCAACAGTAAGAACAGCTGCATGGGCGTTGTCAAATTTGATTAAGGTGTGAAATAGTCTGGCGCGCATTTTATCACATTGGTTAATGATCACAAAGCAGATGTTACATAGTAATCTCACAATGCATTAATGTAGGGACCTGAACCAAAGGCGGCAGCACAACTTGTCAGAGTGGATGGGATAGTTGACGCAATTCTCCGACACTTGAAGAAAATGTGAGCAAAGTTATCTTGTTGTGATGTCTTGCTTCTTACTGATTTTTGAGCTCATACAGGTCTTTTGTATGCCATTCATATTATATTGTTCAACTTTGGTGGATAATTTGATCAAAATATTATTGATTGTTGGATTCAGGGATGAAGAAATTGCCACGGAAATTGCATGGATTGTTGTTTACCTTTCTGCCCTCTCAGATATCGCTACAAGTATGCTTTTGAAGGGAGGCATTCTTCAACTACTTATTGAAAGATTAGCAACTTCAAATAGTCTACAACTTCTCATCCCGGTAACTTTCGAACAGACCTTATTGTTAGAAAAAAAGGGATTCTAGTTAGTATTGAGTTCATATATTACCACGGCTTATGCTATTCGAGGATTTTTTTCCAGGCCCATTGATTTCATTTATACACATATTAGCATGATTGATTAAAAACAGAATACTTACTACATGCTATTCTTTCTGCATTTTGCATTCTATCTAAAACTAAAGTTTGAATTCAGGTTCTACGAAGTTTAGGCAACTTTGTCGCTGTTGATTCCAAAGCAATATCAACCATCCTTATCTGTGGACAGAACACCGAAGGCTAGTATCTGTTTTTTCTTTCGGTTTAAACACCATTAGCTTAATCATTTATCTTGTTCAAGATACTGATATTCTGAATCAAATTCCAGAAAGTGTCATTGGTGTGCTTGCAAAGTGCTTAAGAAGCGAACACCGTGTCTTAAAGAAGGTCAATATCACATACACACTTCGCTTTGTGTTCTTTTATCTGAAGATTTCATTTTCTTCATCAGTGACCTCAATTTTGTAGGAAGCTGCGTGGGTGTTATCTAATATAGCTACGGGAACTGTTGAACACAAGAAAATGATACATTCTACTGAAGCAATGCCATTGCTGCTACGGCTTCTGTCCACATCACCGTTTGATATAAGGAAAGAAGTTGCCTATGTCTTGGGAAATCTATGTGTAGAATCTGTAGAAGGAGACATGAAACCAAGGATAATTCAAGAACACTTAGTCTCCATTGTCAGTGCCGGTTGCCTCCCGGGTTTTATTGACTTGGTCAGATCTCCTGATATCGAAGCTGCTAGGCTTGGTCTTCAATTCATTGAACTGGTAAGCCACTAACTAAATGGTCTTAAAAGCTAAATGAGACCTGGGTTTGCTTCTAATGTTGATGTCGCATAGTGATTTTTGGATCTAGAATATACTGATGGGTTTTGATTTATGGGTGGTAGGTTTTAAGAGGAATGCCAAACGGAGAAGGTCCAAAGCTTGTGGAAGGAGAAGACGGTATTGATGCAATGGAAAGGTTCCAGTTCCATGAAAACGAAGAGCTAAGAGTCATGGCTAACAGTCTTGTCGATAAATACTTTGGTGAAGATTATGGAATCGATGAATGAAATCGTCTTTGATTTTAGATAAACCCTGTGGGGAATACAAAGAAACTCAGATGATGGATTCAAAGGAAACCAGTCATCATCTGAGTTTGAGATTGAGAGTAGAGTAGACATGTTCAGGGTTTGGTTCCTCTTTGGATTGTTGTAACTTGTAATACTACAGTTTTGTCTCACGTTTGGGGTTGTGTTAATGTTACAAACGAGTCAGTCAGTAAATGGTCAATGCTTCTTATTGGTGCAGAAAGTTAACTCTAATCAATTCATTAACATTATACAGATTTTCGTAGATTTGAAAATCCCATTATAAGCTATAATGGATTTGATGATTTTAAAATATGGTGTTATTTTATTTGTTCATTTATTTTCCTGTGCATATACTTTCATAAGACCAACATATGACAATTGATAAGTAAACAACTGTTTTTTGTTTAATGAGATAAAGAACAAATGTTTGGATAAGTTAAGTTTAGGGAAATTGGGTTCAATAACAAAAAAAAATAATATATATATAATTCAAACCATAACCATTTATCCTAATTCTAGTCGATGTCATAAACCACATAAAATCAATTTAATTACTTAATGAATTATAATTTTTTATTTATTATTTTTGCAAATGATCCTTAAGTTTATCACTAAACAAATATTTTTTTTTTCCGACTAAACATTTACATTGATTCATATCGAATTACAAAGTCAATATACCGAATTTTATAAAAACAAATTATTATATAAACAGATATATATGCACGCCAAAAAAATGCATATATAAAAAAAAATGAATTTGACGGTGCTCTCCATAAACGAGCTTTACTCGCTAATGAATAATTAAGTCCGTTATTTTCTTTTTTTGTATTTGATCATTAAACAAGTATTTAATTTGAATTAATTAAAACTTAAAACAACATTATCTTCAATAACTATGTATTACAACGATGGTGTTGAGTGTTGACCTTTCATATTCCCGCTTCTTCCTCTAGGTTTTTTTCATTTTGCAATTGCTCTCTCTCTCTCTCTCTCTCTTCTGCTCTGTAGCTTCGACGAAGAAAGGTTAAGAGATTCTGGGTAAAATTTCTCTTCTTTTCTCTTTTACTGTAGATTTTTGCTTTTGTCGAGAAAATTTCTGGAAATCTGTGACTTTTAGATTAGAACGAGATTCTGGCGATTTGGGTTTTAGGTTTTCTTCAAAATCTGTGAAATTTTGTAGAATTGGGAAAAGAAAAGCTCTATAAACCAAAGCTTGACACTTTTTTATGTTGTTCCAGGTTAGGGTTGTGGAATTCATGTCTGGAAAATCATCACCACCTCGTCGGGACAAATCGGAGAAGAAGAAGAACATTCCGGTGGATATTCCGGCGAAAATCACCATGTTTGCTGTTCAAGATGAATTATTGACGACAAGGCATGAGATCCTAAAGGAGAATCATGAGAGTCTGAAACAAGATTACGCTAGTCTCGTGGTAAGGTTTAAGCATGTAGAAGAAATGAATGAGATTATGAAATCGCATCTTGAGAACCAACTTAAGGAACCCGAGGCGAAAAATCAACGCTTGCTTAAGGATATTGAGACTGAGAAAGAGGAGAAGAAGAAAATCGTTGAGGAGATTAAGAGAATGGAGGATGAGTTGAAGATGAAGAACGAGGAGCTCTTGATTTTGAAAGAAGAAGCAGAGACAGATCATAAGAAGATGGAAGATAAGTATAATGAATTAGTTGAGAGATTTGGCGCGATTGTAAAGGATTGTTCATACTTGAAATCACTATGTGATGATGAGAATCTAACCAATCAAGAACTGAACAATGTGGTCGGTCAAGAACGGAACAATGTGGCTGAGAAGGTAATCGGTCAAGGAGGGAACAATGTGGCTGATGACAATGATGTGATTATGGTGGATGAGTATCGTAATGGGAACAATGTGGCTGATGACAATGAGGTGATTATGGTGGATGAGTATCGTAATGTGAACAATACTGTGACAGGTTTGTTTCTGTGTGTGTTTTGATAGGTTTGATTTTAAGCTAATTGCAAATCTCTTTAATGTAAGAAAGTTTTGTTTTGAATCTCTCTTTAATGTGCAGATACGATTGTGATCAGCGATGGGAGTGATACCGAGTATGATAATCCACCAAGAGAGAGTAACATAACCCCTCAAATGCATGTTGGTGTCAAACAAGAAGAACAATGGAGCAATGGAGCAAACTCATCACAAGTAAATCTTCCATTGTCATCGTCGTCGTCGTCATCTTCATCATCATCAGATGAATTTGTATTGGTTCCGCTTTCTTTTAAAAGGTCGGGGAATGATTATAACAAGTCTTGAACTCTTGTGTTGCACTGAACAACAACACAGAGCTAGAAGAAGAAGAATTGATATTGAAGTTGCTCAAACTCTTTTAAGTTTTAGCTAGTTTTAAGGTAGTCTCTTTTTCTTGCATATATATATATCTTTATCAGATCTCCGGTGTATTGTTTTTTGTTGTTGTCCCGGAGTTTTAACCGGAGCTAGAAGCAAACGATTATATATTTTGTTTAGGTGAATCTCTATTTTGTATGTCTGTTTTTAAGTGTTACATAAATGGTACTATTATGTAGTGATTATTCCGCTTAATATCAAATCTTTTCCAAATCATTCTTGACCCTAAATTGCATTCTCACTTGAATCAATGAATCCTTAATAAATAATAACATTGTTTAAGTGTATTTTGTTCATTTATTGGTTCATGTATGGATTAATTTTTGAAAATCATTGTAAACTCGAGGCATACAAATACATTTTGTTCTTTTATCTTTGGTTCTAAAAAAATTCGGAAAAAAATACAAAAACTCGGCCCAATTTTATTTATTTTCGAATCGCATAAATTCATATCCCGTTATAATATTCTTAGTGTTATAATAGTCAACAATAGTAGGCTTCGAGAAATGTATCGCAGAGTCAAAAGATGCGTGTAAATTATTATTTGTGTGGAGCCCACTGTCACTATGCATGCACAGTAACTTACTTTTCATTGTCTATATAAAGAGATTCGATCGATTGTAAATTTATAACATTGATAATAAGAAACTCTCTCTCGCCTCTCTCTAATAGTTTCAGTATACTATTCCCATCGGGTATAAAAATTTCTTCTTCTTTTATATTTATTGAGATAATAAATTATCTCTTTTTATTTTATAACACGTTATCAGCACGATCACTCTAAAATTTCAACTTTCATATGTATACTTATTATACCCTAGAGTGTGAGACTATTGTCTCTATAATAATTTATTTATTTATGTGGTTGTTTTACGCACCATAATTTATTTACTGCTTTATTTATGGTCGGTTAAACCGCCTGCTATTTTATTTATTTCTATGGCTGCTTATGCACCATAATTTATTTATTTACAGTTTTTAATTATTTATGGACGGTTGAACCGCCTGATTATTTATTTATTTATGTGGTTGTTTCACACACCATAATTTATTTATTTACTGTTTTAATTATTTATGCTCGGTTTAACCGCCTGAAATTTTAACTGTTGTTTTAATTATTTATTTAATATTATCCCATGGATGACTTTGTCACCATAACCTTATTATTAATTCTCTGTTTATTTTATGTGCAGTATATATAATATTTAACAATCTTTTCTAAAATTAATATTTGAACTGGTAAATTTATCTGATTGATTATCAAATATTTTCAGATTAATTTTTCCTTAAAGATTTGACCCCCAACGGTCACAAAGAATTTTTTCACAAAATTTTTCAAAATTTCTTTACTCTCCAACGGCTAGTGAACAGTATTTTCAATCTATAAATACACCCATATTTCACTCTTCCAAAATCATTCAATCATTTCATCTCCTTTCAAACACTCCTACAAAATATTTTGATTCCGATTTTGATTCCGATTTTGTACGAAAAATGTTTCGATTGTTTTTAATTTTTATTATCGGTGTAATTTTTACTGCTATTTATGGTCTCTTCGTCGGGGACTTTACCCGCGAAGAATATATCATAAATTTTTGTTTACTTTTTTATGCTTTAATGCTCACTGTAATTGCTGTTATGATTAATGTATACGGTTTCTAAAATTATGTTATATTTCTGATAATAATATTTTTGATTTTGTTTTTAGAAATCAAATGGCCACCGTTGAGAAACTCAAATTTCCAGCTCTCAAAATTACTGGAGCTAATTATATAGCATGGACAACCGATGCAGAACTCTATATGGAATCGGAAAATTTATCCGATACCATCATTGAGGAAAATGATTCATCCGCCCAAGCTAAGGCAAAGGCAATAATATTTCTACGGAAACATTTGGATGAAAATGTGACGCATGACTATGCGCACATTAGAGACCCAGCAGAGCTCTGGAAAGCTCTGAAAGAGAGGTTCGATAATCAGAGGGAGATAAACCTCCCTCATGCGATGGAAGAGTGGAAAAACCTGAGATTCCAGGATTTTAAGAAAGTGGAGGAGTATAACTCCGCTATGTTGAGGATTGTATCACAATTAAATTTTTGTGGTAAACCTGTCACCGAAGCAGAAATGTTCGAAAAGACATACCTCACATTCCACAAAGAACATAGTGTCCTACCAGCAATGTATAGAAATTGCGGATACACAAGGTTCTCTGAGTTAATTGTTACACTCATCATCGCAGAGAAAAACAATGATCTTCTCATAAAGAATCACAACTCTCGTCCTACGGGAGCCAGAGCATTCCCTGAGGTGAATGCAACGGATTTTCATAATCCGGAAGAGAAGAAAAATCAAACCTATCGGGGTCGTGACCGATTTAATCGGGGTCGTGCCCGCAGATTTAATCGCAGACGCGGAAGAAATTTCAGTTCACGTGGGAGAAATTCTTTCCAATGGGTTCGTTCTCAACAAACCCCCAAAGGAATAGATATTCAAGAGACCACCGCACAGAAGCGTGATAGCATCTGTTACAGATGCGGAAGCAAAGGACATTGGTCCAATGTGTGTCGTACCCCGGAACATCTTTGCAAGCTATACAAACAGTCTACCAAAGGCAAAGAGAAAGAAGTGAACCTCACGGAACACTTTGAGGGTACATCGTACCTTGATTCTCCCGACTTTGAAAATGACTTTGATGAGACCGCTATAGCGGATAACTAAAATGCTTGTAATAATGAGACTGCTGAAAGATCTCCGGTTATGCCATTATGTATTCCTATTTTCAACGAATAATGTGTGTTTTTTTTTGTTTTGTAATGCGAAATTATTAAGTATGTTCTAATAAATAACATTTACTTTTTATCATCTAATTTTTGTCAATTTCAGCGGAAATGGATGAATCGATAACCAAAGAAATGGTTCGAGAAATTTGTATACCAGATAGTGGAACAACACACACTATTCTGAAGGACAAGAGATATTTCTCTAATTTAAAACCGACAAACATTATTGTCAATACAATATCAGGTCCTACAGACTTGATTAAAGGAAGTGGCAGTGCAAACTTTATGTTGCCTAATGGAACCAAGTTTTCCATAAAAAATGCCTTATATTCTCCGAATTCTAAAAGGAATTTGTTGAGTTTCAAAGACATATACCTTCAAGGATATGATACTCAGTCTGCAACTGAGAATGGAAAAAAGTATATGTATGTAACTTCCGATAAATCCGGAAAAAGGCTTATATTGGAAAAATTTCCAAAGCTTCCTTCAGGACTGCATTATACTCATATAAATGCAATCGAATCACATCTAGTGGTTAAAAGAAATCCAGAAGATTTCACATTATGGCATGATCGCCTCGGTCACCCGGGCACCACAATGATGCGTAATATTATGGAGAACTCACATGGTCATTCACTGAAAATCCAAGAGATATATCAGGGAAATAAAATGACATGTGTTGCGTGTTCTCTTGGAAAATTGATCATAAGGCCATCGCCAGCCAAAATTGATAAAGAATCACCAAAGTTCCTTGAAAGAATTCAAGGCGATATTTGTGGACCAATACACCCATCATGTGGACCATTCCACTATTTTATGGTGTTAATTGATGCATCTAGCAGATGGTCACATGTTTGTCTATTATCATCTCGAAATATGGCATTTGCGAGATTTCTAACTCAGATAATCAAACTGAGGGCTCAATTCTCTGATTATCATATTAAGAAAGTTAGACTAGACAACGCTGGTGAATTCACATCCCAAGCCTTCAATGATTATTGTATGGTAACGGGAATAGAAGTTGAACATCCGGTAGCACATGTTCATACACAAAATGGCTTGGCTGAATCATTAATTAAACGTCTGCAATTAATTGCAAGACCATTGATCATGAAATCAAAACTCCCAACATCTGTATGGGGACATGCCATTTTGCATGCAGAAACACTTATTCGGATAAGACCAAGTGCATATCATAAATATTCTCCATTACAATTAGCTTTTGGTCGAGAACCAAATATATCCCATCTAAGAATCTTTGGTTGTGCGGTATATGTGCCTATAGCACCACCACAACGTACAAAGATGGGACCACAAAGAAGAATGGGAATATATGTTGGTTGTGATTCCCCATCAATCATACGATACCTAGAACCACAGACTGGTGATGTCTTTACGGCACGATTTGCCGATTGTCATTTTGATGAAAAAGTATTCCCGGTTCTAGGGGGAGAAAATAACAAAGTAGGAAAGGAAATAGAATGGCGTGTGCCATCTTTGCTACACCTTGATCCTCCTACAAAACAGTCAGAACTAGAAGTTCGACGAATTATGCATTTGCAAAGTATAGCAAACCAGCTACCTGATGCATTTGCAGATACTAAAACGGTAACGAAATCACATATACCGGCTGCAAATGCTCCTGCTCGAATTGAGATACCAAATGAACATGAAAGAGCAGATAATACACGTGAGTCTAGAACCCGCTTGAAGCGTGGTAGACCCGTTGGTTCTAAGGATAAAAATCCTAGAAAACGAAGGGAAGCTGAGAAGCATAATGATCCCAAAATTACTGAAAGTATTTTGGATGAAACGAATCATGAGTCTAACGACAATACAGAGCTTCATGAAGGAAATCATGAGATCTCTATAAACTACATTCATAATGGAAGGATATGGAATCGTACTGAAATGAATGTAGTCGATGAAGTTTTCTCATACCTTGTGGCAAAGGAAATAAATGAGGAAAACGATGATCCAGAACCAATGTCTGTATATGAATGTCAAAACAGACAAGATTGGATGAAATGGAAAGATGCTATACAAGCTGAATTTTATTCGCTTAATAAACGAAATGTATTCGGACCTATTACACTCACACCCAAAGATGTGAGACCGGTTGGATACAAATGGGTCTTCATTCGAAAACGAAATGAGAAAAATGAAATTATGAGATATAAAGCTCGCCTTGTTGCTCAAGGATTTTCTCAAAGACCTGGGATCGATTATGAGGAAACATATTCCCCCGTTATGGATGCAATCACGTTTAGATTCTTAATGAGTCTAGCGGCTAACGAAAATCTAGAGATGCGTCTCATGGATGTTGTTACAGCATATTTATATGGATCATTAGATACTGATATCTATATGAGAATTCCAGATGGGTTTAAAATGCCAGAAGCATTAAGTTCCAAACCTAAAGAGTTATGTGCAATAAAATTGCAAAGATCATTATATGGGTTAAAGCAATCTGGACGCATGTGGTACAACCGTCTCAGTGAGCATCTAACAAAAGAAGGATATGTAAATGATCCTTTATGCCCATGTGTTTTCATCAAGAAAACAACATCCGGATTTGTGATTATCGCGGTGTATGTTGATGATCTAAACATAATAGGAACTCAAGGGGAAATACAAAAGGCCTCAAATTATTTAAAAGGAGAATTTGAGATGAAAGATCTCGGGCAGACGAAGTACTGTCTTGGCCTACAAATTGAGCATTCTCAAAAAGGTATATTTGTGCATCAGTCCACATATACGAAAAGAGTACTAAAACGATTCAACATGGATAAGGCAAATCCATTGAGTACTCCCATGGTCGTGAGATCACTAAATGTCGAAAATGATCCATTTCGACCACATGAGGAAAATGAGGAGATACTTGGTCCTGAAGTACCGTATCTAAGTGCAATCGGAGCACTCATGTATCTTGCAAATTGTACTCGACCTGATATATCATTTGCTGTTAATCTTTTGGCAAGATTTAGCTCGTCCCCTACCCGAAGACATTGGAATGGGATTAAACATATTTTCCGATATCTTCAAGGAACGATTGATTTAGGACTGTTTTATCCTAAAAATTCAAAAGGTCAAATGGTCGGTTTTGCAGATGCAGGATATTTGTCAGATCCGCACAAAGCGAGATCACAAACAGGATATGTTTTCACGGTCGGAGGCACTGCTATATCCTGGCGCTCTCAGAAACAGACGCTTGTGGCAACTTCTTCAAACCATGCTGAAATCATTGCACTCCATGAGGCAAGTAGAGAATGTGTATGGTTGAGATCAATAAGCCAACACATCAAATCAAGCAGTGGGATCCACGAAAATACGGAGCCAACCGTTTTATATGAAGATAATGCTGCATGTGTCGCTCAAACAAAGGAAGGATATATCAAAAGTGATAGAACCAAACATATCCCTCCAAAGTTTTTTTCATACACTCAGGAACTTGAGAAGGCTAAAGACATTGAAGTCAAGTATATTCGATCATGCGACAATGCTGCTGATCTCTTCACAAAGTCGCTCCCTACCACCACGTTCAGGAAACATGTCCATAACATTGGAATGCGTCATCAACGAGATTTACAAGATGACTCATGATCCCTCGAGGGGGAGCTTGCGTAGTTGCACTCTTTTTATCCTTCTATGGTTTTTCCCAATGGGTTTTCCTAGAAAGGTTTTTAACGAGGCAACAGATGACACGACGCAAGAAATATAGTGGCAATTGGTCTCCAAGGGGGAGTGTTATAATAGTCAACAATAGTAGGCTTCGAGAAATGTATCGCAGAGTCAAAAGATGCGTGTAAATTATTATTTGTGTGGAGCCCACTGTCACTATGCATGCACAGTAACTTACTTTTCATTGTCTATATAAAGAGATTCGATCGATTGTAAATTTATAACATTGATAATAAGAAACTCTCTCTCGCCTCTCTCTAATAGTTTCAGTATACTATTCCCATCGGGTATAAAAATTTCTTCTTCTTTTATATTTATTGAGATAATAAATTATCTCTTTTTATTTTATAACACTTAGAAATATAAACTCTTATTTTAAAGATATTTTTTTGGAATATATATATTCCTTCTTCGCTTTCTGCTTCCCAGTCTCTCCACACTTCACCACTCTCTCTTCATCTCCTTCTCAAATTCCTTCTGAGCAGTTCTTCGATCTTCATCGTGTGGATCTCGTTTCTAACCGTAAGTTTTCTCTATTATTTTTTGTTGATTTCGATTTAGTTTACTCTCGTTCTATTGAAGAAATCTGCAGTTAGATTGTTCGAGATGTAATCGTACAGTTTCTCAGATTTGGAATCGAAAATCTATTGCGATGCTTTAGGTAGTGGATTCGAGTCGAAAATCCTAATCGGAATCTGTTCGTGATGTAATCGACACATTTTTTTTTGCGTATACAAACTCGAAATTTCGAATTTCATGAGAATCGTTTCGAAATTTTGCAGGTTAGATAATCACTGGAAATGGAAGAAGACGCAGGAAACGGAGGATTTCGGAAACGCATGAAGCCATCTGTATGTTTCTTACGGTTTTTTTTGAAAAAAAATTTCATTTGTGGTGGTGAATCAGATTCTTAGTTTTTGGTCTGGAAATTTTGATAGGAGGAAGAAGAAAAAGGAGATTCGAAAGATGAAATGAGCATTGATAACATTGAGAATGAAGAAACTGAGACGAAACTTCTTGCTTCTGATGAGATGGAACTTAACATTGCTCAAATTCTCGATAAGATTGAGAGCTTTACACAAACTGTAAGCTGTGATGGATAAATTTCCCTGCAATAAACTCATAAGTTAAGGACGAATTTGATATGGAATTGTGCGTATTGTATAGGTTTCTAACTTGCTAGAGTCAGGGAAGACAATGTTTAAGGAACTCAGTAACGAATTCGAAGAACGCTTGATCATGTGAGATTGAATAGACACTATAATGTTTATGTGTACTATGATTGAGATGTTTATACAGTCACATGAGTATCACCATTTGCAAATATGAACACAGGATACACAAGGAACATGTTGAGAAATGGCAGGAGGAGATCAAGGAATTACGTTTGCTTGATGCATCAAACGAAGAGACTACTTCGGTCTTACAGAACGCTCGCTATCTGATTCAGAATCCTAGCATTGAGCCTTGAGGTAACAATCTATAATCCTAGCATTAAAGAAGATACTATGAGCCATTACTAAGAACAGATTTATCTTCTGTCCAAATGGTGTAAAGAAGCTATATATAGTATTAATTACCTTAGATCAACATCTGGTTGGTTGAGAGTTTTAGATTTGGACATTTCAAAGACTATATGATGTTTTGAAAGAAACATAAAGCAAGCTTATATAGAACCTGTCTCGTAGAAAGTCAGAATTGTGTTACTTAATAGTTTTTATGAGATTTTGAGGTAAGTATATGAAATTGACTCCTAAACGCCTAAACCCGTTACTCAAAATTCAGTACAGAAAACAAACTTTTTTCTTAAACATTCACCGAAATATAATCAGAGGAAAGGACTAATGAAGTAATGATCTTCATTTCAAATGTTTTTTCGGATTTTGCTTTAGCGTAATATCAACATATATGTACGTTGCTCGATTGAGTTCATCAATCTTTTAAAACTTTTATCATAACAATGTTTCTAGTTTGATCGAAAACCAGTAATTCTCCATTCTCTGCGCAAAATTTTTAAGAGTTGTTTTTAGTTCTTGTTTCAACTCAATTGCATTAAAAACTCTCATGCTCTAAGCATATTGAATACAACATTTTTTCTCACCGTGTTAGTAGTTAAATGACCATCTACTTATTTAGCTCTAATTTCTTTTCTCCCTTTGAAGAAATGTTCCTTTTTGAAAAAAATGTACAAACAATCTAAAGAAAAGTGTGTTGTGAGTGAATAGAGGCGAAAAATATTTATTATCAGGGATATATGTGTGGACCAACCCAACCTATATATAAACCATTTATAAAAATTAAATTCACTGGATGAAATAGTATGGGTTATTTATGAGAGTGAGGTTTAGGTGTTAGCCAATATAGGGAGGGATGTTCCACCGTTGCCATGTCCTAACAAAAGGACAAGACATAAATGTCGGGTCGTTACCAAAATCTCTGGCTTTATCTGTATATATCTTTAAACGCTAACGACCCTGACCTTATTGCCATGACCCACTGGCATTTACAGATAATGCCAAAATGGGATTTTCGGTTCTACTTTCTTTTTTTCCCCCAATTTGTATTGGTTTATAAAATGTAAAATAATCAAAAATAAATTAAGTCTTGTCACGTTAGGTCCGGTGTTTACTTCGATTCCAAATGGAGAGGTGGGGTGATTTCAGAGCTACTTCTACTTTTAAAATATGGTTTCAAAGTTTGTTTTTCTATATATGGCAAATAATTTACTGTCTAACTACAAAAAAAAACACTAGTTATCTGATGATAAGGTTTGTTCACGTGTATATTTTTTTCACTTGGTAAAATGCAAATACCAAAAACAAATTGGACCGACGAGAAGAGAAAGTTTCATAAGTGCTAGAGCTATTTGTTTTTTGTGTAACAAAGGTGTTAGAATTATACATTTGGTGGAATGTCCATATCCCAATGTAACTGTCAATTTTGGTGATACCCATTGTTTTCCAAAAAAATAATAAGTAATACATTGACGATAATATTAAAATTATCATATAATGGTGGACGACAATAAATCATATGATTAGTTAAAATTATCAAATTCTAACGGCTAGTTCTCACTTATTTATATAGAAAACAGCTTTATTTTTAGAAACAAGTCTTCTATTCACGAAATAGAGAAGACGCCATACGGACACTGATTGGGAAATTTTAAATAACGAAAAATAATAAGGAGACTGGTACACAAGCTGGCCACTGATAAGGAACCTTTCGAGTTCATTCCCAAAAGTCAATGATTTAGGTAGATAATACTTAATCCATTAGACAAACAAAATTAAATACTCTTTCAATCATCTTTAGTTCACTGTATTATCAAAATGGTCTTTTAGTGATATACCATAAAAAATAATTGCGATTGTTGCTTTTGTGATGGGTTTATGGTAACAGCAAAATTACAGTTTCCTAATCACTATCCTAATAAATATGTTGTAAATTTCCCTTTTTGTTGTAAAATTATAAATGTGTCAAATAATCTCTTTGTTCATTCATTGCAAATTTACTTAGTAGTTAGTAGTAGTGTTCTGGATCTGAATTCTGAACATAAAATAATATGATAGGTGTTGGGCATAGGCTTCAGCAGTAGTCACTTTGAAGCCCATTTCTGAAGGGGCCCAGCAGACCAAATCCCGGCGAGTTCGGCCCAGAAGGTGGAAGCCCAGGGAGCTCGCTTTTGTGCTCAGCAGCTCGGGCCCGCGAAAGAGCCCAGTCGACATCGGCGCCGATCCCGAGGCGACGTCGGCACCGATCCCGAGGAAAACCTAATACCTTACTCATTCTATGATTAGTATAAATAGGGTGCCCATCCCATGAGAAAAAGGGATCATTTTTCGGTATTTTCGGAGACAAGCATAAAAGAAAGAATACTAAAAGAACACTTGAAAGAAACAACAATTCTAAAACACAATAAGACTTAATCTTCTAATCAAGTTCGATCGATTAAATACATAGATCCATACTAAGAGTCCGACCTCAAATACCCTCGGAACTCAGCCCGACCTCCAGGACAACGACCTCAACACAAAATCTCGAAACGGACGATCTTGAGACGAACAATCTCACACCTTCCGAGCTCAACACACAGCCTCTTCTATCATACACAGTATCGCTTATTATTAACTCATATCCGAGCTAACATCAATTAACGGGAATTTCCGATCCTTTTCGCATATAAATTTATTGTCGAATTTCCGGATCAACAATAGGGTGTACAATGAACAACTAATTTTCATGATTTATCAAATCCAGAAGATATTAAGTTTGTTATATTGGTCGCTTGTTAGAGCAAATTTAAAATGATAAAAGGCTGTCTTACACTGATGGATATACTTTGTTCACATTTTTTGTCGGTAGTAGTAATGTAAGCGTGTATA
The DNA here is from genome assembly GCA_964056655.1 of Arabis hirsuta. NCBI lineage: Eukaryota > Viridiplantae > Streptophyta > Magnoliopsida > Brassicales > Brassicaceae > Arabis > Arabis hirsuta. The sequence goes on along the minus strand of OZ053302.1, from coordinate 1,108,291 downwards.
AAACACACATACTTTATTTGAATTATGCATATGAAATTAATAATTCGATAAACAATCGACATTTTGACAAAAAAAATAAAATTTTAATTCGATAAACAAACAATACAGCTGATCGATCGTACTAGATAGAGCTGTTTTTTTTTTTTCTTAATATGAAATTTAGATAGTCACTGTTACCGACCCCATAACTAGATAAAGCATATTTAATTCATTAACTATAGTTTCAGAAAAGGTAAATAATAAAGGAACCATTACATTTTCCGTTTACTAATTATTGATTTTTTTTACACATGTTAATTTTTTATAAACTTTATATAACACCAATTAAGCAATTGAATTATTATTATTTTTTAAATGCACCAATACTGTTTCAATATTAAGCAATTTATATAACACCATTTCAATACTGTTTCAATATTGTTTACATAACATAAAAATTTACATACAATAAAAAGAAATAAAAGAGAAAGACTTAAAATAATCATGTTTATGAAACTTAAAGAGCAAAACTTATCATTATGTAGAAAAAGGGAATATAACATTTATATTTATCATTACTTTTTCTTTCCATAAACAAATCAATTATCACAATTCACAACAGTTTTTTATACAAAAAAAGTAAATAAAAGACGAAGATGGTAAAAAAAAAAAAAAAAGGAGTATAGTGGGCCCCACAAAAGTGGCCCAATTAGTGGCTTCACGCACAAACACACACACACACACACCGTCACAAATACTCTTCACACAGCTTTGAATCCATCTGTCTCCTCTCCTTCTCTCTCTCTCTCTCTCTCTCTCTCTTCGCAATAATGATAATGTAGAAGAAGAAGAAGAAGATATCTTCGCACTTTAACAAAGATCCAAACTCAATCCAATTCTTTGCCTTTTCGTCTTCTTCCTCCGATCCAATCTCACACAGAGGAGACGCGTTTTTGTGTGTGGACTCTGAGGTTTTGGGTTTTTATAGGTCATCGTCTGTCAGATCTGGTGTCACTGTCTGTCTATTCTCAGGTACGATTCCTGATTCGAGCTCGTTTTCAGTTTCAATTTGTTGAGTTTAATTGAAGAAATTTAGCTTCTAGATATCGAGATCTGGTTGTAATTGTTAATCTTCGTTGCGTTTTGATGAATGTTGAATTTGTTGATTTTAAGTTCATTGAGAGTGTTTTTAGAGATCAGTACTTGAATATTATGTTGTTTGCTATGTGAAGGATCACAGACACACAGAGATGGGAAAAAAAGCGAAATGGTTTTCAAGTGTTAAGAAAGCTTTTAGTCCAGATTCAAAGGTAATTCGAAAGTTTGTGAATTTTTGATATATTGATGTGAATTCATTATATTCTTGTGTTTTTATTGACATATATCCAATGTTTGATGTTTTTTTCAGAAGTCGAAACAGAAATTGCCTGAGAGTCCAAATGGTGTGATCTCTAACCCTCCTCCTTTGGCGGATAACAACGCTAGACAATCTTCTTCGACTCCTCCTCCTGCTCCTCCTCCGCCACGTGAGGTGAGAGTAGCTGAAGTGATTGTTGAGAGGAACAGGAATGTTTCCCCTCCTTCAACAGATATTGTGAATGCTACAGCTACCGATATTCCTGTAGCTCCGTCTTCATCTGCTCCTGAGGTCGTTCGTCGTGCTACACGTACTCGATTTGCCGGAAAGTCAAACGAAGAAGCAGCTGCAATCTTGATTCAGACTATCTTTAGAGGCTATTTGGTATGTTTTTGGCTATATAATCTCATTCTTGAATTGGCTTAATTTTCTGCAGAAACTTACTCCCTCATAATTTCATATACTTGATTTGCTTATCATTACCTAACTTCCCGATATACTTGTTCTGTTCTCGCTGATTGTAATTATGAAAAAAATAAGCATTTGGGTTCCCTGGAATTGTTTGGTTGTTTTGCTGTTGCACTGCTTGAGTTTTTATCAAAGGGAGGAAAAAGTGGAGTATAACCTTGTCTTGTGTAATATCTGTAAATACAGGCAAGAAGAGCACTGAGGGCAATGAGGGGTTTGGTTAGACTTAAGTTATTGATGGAAGGATCTGTTGTCAAACGGCAAGCTGCAAATACTCTAAAATGTATGCAGACTCTCTCTCGTGTACAGTCACAGATCCGAGCTAGGAGAATCAGGATGTCGGAAGAGAATCAAGCTCGCCAGAAGCAACTCCTTCAGAAGCATGCCAAAGAGCTAGCTGGCTTGAAGGTATCTCTCTCTCTCTTACATCCAGTTTTCTACTGTTTACTCAAAAGTTTCTTCCTTTACTCTATGATTTGGTTGACTTCTGCCTACCATTTGGTTAGTCTTTGATGTAGGAACGGTTAATAGTTAGTCTTTATCTAAGTCAGACTATCTGCTTACTCAATTGTCTCTTCTCTTCTCTGAAAATGGAAAGTGTCGTTTTGCTTATGCTAAGAGTTTTATCCTTTTTTTCTGTTGCTGCTCTCAGAATGGGGATAACTGGAATGATAGTATTCAATCAAAGGAAAAGGTTGAAGCAAATTTACTGAGTAAGTACGAGGCAACGATGAGAAGGGAAAGAGCATTGGCCTATGCATACTCTCATCAGGTATATATTCTCACTATTCACAAGGTTTTAACGTCTTAAGTATAATCTCCTTGAAACTATGGAAAGATACAATTAAAGTAGTGAACACATCCATTAAAGTTGAACCTGTATGTTGATTTGTAGCAAAACTGGAAGAACAACTCGAAATCTGCAAACCCGATGTTCATGGATCCAAGCAACCCGACTTGGGGTTGGAGCTGGTTAGAGAGATGGATGGCTGGTCGGCCATTAGAGAGTTCCGAGAAAGAACAAAACAACAACATTGACAATGCCGCCTCACTCAAGAGCTCTATTAACCGTAATGAAGCCGTAAAATCTGTAACACGCAACAACTCAACTCAACCAAACACACCATCATCGGCAAGAGGCACCCCAAGAAACAAAAACAGTTTCTTCTCTCCTCCAACTCCCTCAAGGCTAAACCAATCCACCAGAAAATCCAACAACGATGACGACGCCAAAAGCACAATCTCGGTTCTGTCCGAGAGGAACCGTAGACACAGCATCGCCGGTTCATCAGTCAGAGACGACGAGAGCCTCGCTGGCTCACCTGCTCTCCCAAGCTACATGGTTCCAACTAAATCAGCTCGAGCCAGGCTCAAGCCGCAGAGTCCATTAGGCGGTACCACGCAGGAAAACGATGGCTTTGTGGACAAAGCATCAGCTAAGAAACGGCTCTCGTATCCGACTTCACCTGCATTGCCTAAACCGCGACGGTTCTCAGCTCCGCCTAAGGTGGAGAATGGCGGTGGCGTCGCCGTCACCAACGGAGGAGGCAGCTGAGGTATTTATTATCTTTTTAATATATTTATTTTTTTTCCCACTTTACGGATGTGTCCGAGATTGTTGTATGTTTATGTGTTCCTTTGAGTTCGTAATTCATTTGTGCAGTGTAAGCGCTTTGTCATTTATTTCTTTACTATAATAAAATTCTATTATTCGACGATGAGTGTTTGCCTTTAAAATTCATTTTTTTTTTGCGTTTGTTTCTTTGAATATTTAAGAGATTTATCTATATTGGAAAACCCCCGTTTATACTACTGTATATAGTGTTAGTCGTAAATACTCGAATCCAAAATTCCTAATCTTTTTTTTTACTCTAATCTGAATTTCCTTTTTAAGAATTTTTTGTTTGTCTGAATTTTCTCTATAAAATTTTCTGAATTAGTACTTGGCAACAAGAAATTAAAGAAAACCGAAGACTTTGACTCACCTAACCGACTTCTTAAACCGACCTTATAAGAAAATTGGAAATCAATCACATAACCGACCTCTTGCCCACGCAAAAAAGCAAAAAAACAAAAAAATCTAAAATAAAGAGGCAAAATAGAGAGAATCGAGAATTGAAGAACCCTAAACCCATACGCGTCCCTAATTCGATAGATAGAAGAATCGATAAAATTGAAGAAATTATCATTCGTTTAATCCGATTGAAAATTCTCTTCTCTTAGATCTACAGTGAACAATGGTAAGTTTCTGGGTTTGTTCTTGTTTCCGTTCAATCTTGAAAATTTCTTCTTTCTTCGTTTTTGATTAAATCTCTCTCTCTCTCTCTTTCTCTTTTTACTATTTGGAAAATTTCTTGGTGTTTTAGTCAGGAATGTTGTTTATTTTGTCGAAAGTCAGAAAATTTATGTGAAAGACCGCTTGAAGAATCTCGATTTTGGTGGTGTTACAACAAATGGATACAGAAATGATTTATCTTTGGTTCTGTAATAGCAATTGAGAATGTTCGCTTTTGATTTCCAAAGCTAAATTGGTTCCTTTACATGTATCTGATTTTGCTTCTTGTTTCTTGGTCACGCAGGCTACACCAATGGTCGCTGGTGCTGCTGTAGCTGCAGCTGCTATGGCTGGTAGATATGGTATACTGGCTTGGCAAGCCTTCAAGGCGAGGCCACGCATGCCTAGAATGCGTAAGTTTTATGAAGGTGGTTTCCAAGGTTCAATGACACGGCGCGAAGCTGCTCTGATTCTTGGAGTTAGGTGTGTCTCGCTTTCTTTCTTCATCTTTATGTTTTGCTCCTGAAAATTGAAATGGTCCTGAGATTCGTAAAGGCTGGTTATACCCTTCTATAGTTAGGTGAAGAACCCTTTATGTTCTTCGAGTTTGTGCGGTCTATAGTAAATAAATACGACATAGGCAGTAGTTACCGTCTTATCGAAAATCGCTCGTCTGATCATGTTAATGTTTTTGAATCCCTTTTTTGCGGTTAGTTGCTTAGAACATTAGGAGATTTTGTAATTGTTCTCGGGTGACTTGACTGAGTTTGTGTGTGTGCGGTGTTTTACGTAACAGGGAGAGTGTTGTGGCGGAGAAGGTGAAGGAAGCTCACCGGAGAGTGATGGTTGCAAATCACCCGGACGCTGGAGGCAGTCACTATCTTGCTACAAAGATCAATGAAGCTAAAGAGATGATGCTCGGGAAATCCAACAACACCGGTTCTGCCTTTTGAATTATAATGAGTTTGATGATACAAACCCAAACACAAGTATGAAACTTTCATTTGGATTTTTGTTTTGAATGCGCTAAGATTTCGTGATGTATATCATTTTCTTTAAAAAGACTCGGAGAGTTCCAAAACAGTTTGCGAGAAACAAAGCAATAACATAGAGATAAAAAAACACTCTCTAACTAGAATCAATGCTCGACTGTAGTCGAGTGCAAGAAGAAATCAGGACGAGTTTCATATTCATGGCTCGAAAACAAAAGCTTTGGCGATTCTATGTTTCCCCAAACCTCTGCTAAATCGTGCCTTTCAACTGAGAATTTGGCGCACCAAATCTCCATTTTACGATCGAAATCAAACACTAAACACCACCAAACTGATAATCTTCTTCTTCCTCCTTCATTGTCGTCAGAATTTGCCAACGAAATGAACACAGCTCTGGTTGGAAATCTAAGTCCCTTAATCTCTCTCCACGCCGATTTTTCCTTGAGATCACACCACATTACTTTCCCGCGTATAGTCGATGTTTTGCACATTATGTTCTCTTTTAGTATCAAGCAAAACTTTGTGCCAACCTTAGAACTAGAAGCATCGATTTTCAAGTCACTAGGCACCAAAGAACTTGGGAATGGCTTCCAAGTTTGAGTCTTTGCATCATAAATCTCTCCCTGATCCTCGGCATTACCGGATTCGCAACCTCCTGCTACGTAGATCTTCCCTTCAAATACACCAGCGGCTGAATTACCTCGAGGTACAAGCATTTCTTGGAGTTTACGCCATTGATGAGACCGACAATCGAGGAGAAACACTTCCTTGCTTCTCAGGCCGTTGATAAAGCCGCCGATTATGTAAATCTCTGAGCCCTTTGGGACAAGAGTTGGTGATTTTGGATATTGATAAGGAAACAAAGGGATTGGTATCGAACTAGGTTTTGGAATTTGGCGAAATATGAACCATTTAGGGTTAGGGTTATTATTAAAGCAGACATAGAAGCTGTAAGATCATTAAGTGGGGTCACATATGTTAATATCAAATGTGTTAGGGTCATTAATTAATTAGCCTAATTCTATAGTGGTCACATTTATAATAAAGTGAAAGGCTATGGGCATAAGTGTTATGAAATATTAATATGTGGATACCTTTAGTAATTTCTAATTTGATGAAGGGCCGAATTAGAAATTAATACTCTATATAAATAGAGGGTTATGGTCCCCAAGCAACCCTAGCCGAATATACAGAAACTCTCTGCATCCCATCACCAGAGAACTAAAGTCACATAGGGTTTGTTTTGGAAGAGCCATTGCCAGTAATCAGGAAACAAGTCATGGATCCAAAAGGTACGCTTCCGCTTCTGTTCTTATTATTCAGAGATTGACATGAGTTTATGATTTATGTGAAATCATAAAATATAGTTCTAACAGAAGCAGCTCTCTGTTATTCCGATAAGTGATCGTGTTGCTTCGAGCTCAGGTGAAGCGATGAGTGATCGGAAACTTTTGGAGACGAGTGAGAGAGTTGGGCGATGGGTTCTAGAGATACGAGCTAAAACGTTGAGTGTGATGTCGTATGGTAATGACGAAAACGACGTCGTTGGAGGAAACTCTGATGAGTTTTTCTTCTTCTTCTTCTTGGCTTCTTCAATCGCCGTCGTAGATGATAATGAAGGCATTTTTGCTTTGAGGGTTTTTTTATTTCTTCTTGTTTATATAAGAGGCTTTTGACCTAAGTGTTTAATTCACGGAAAATTATACAAAACAATACAAGAATTTATATTGAAAATTTAATTTATATCTTTTTGTTTCGTAAAAATATAAAATTTGTTAGATATATATATGAGTGTAGAGGTTGGAAAGAAAAAAGAAGATTAACAGAGATACTAAACCGAACTATAACAAAATGTTTAAACCGAAATTTGTTTATAAGTCCTCATTAATTGAGAAAGAGAAACCTAAGAAAATCCGGATTAACATCGTTTTTATTGTATAGCAGAACGCAAGAAGAAATTGAAACAAATTTCAACTCCAACAAAAACTCTGTTTTACTAATTAATATGTATTAAGTCTGATCATTAGCAAAATGAAAAAAAAAAAAAAACGACAAATCAATATTGAGTCACTGTGGCAGAACGCAAAAGAAAAATTTAACCAACGAAGTCCAATGTACATATCATCTTGGACCCTTCCATAATCCCATAAAGCTCTTCTTTACTTGGCCTCTCAAACGAAATCTCCGCACACCAAATCTCTGCCTTAACAACTTCTTCTTCTTCTTCTCTTTTCTTTGTTCTCCACCAAACTGTTAATCTTCTTCCTCCGCTCGTATTCGCGATGAAGTTAAAATTAAGTTTTTTATCAAGTCCCTTAACCTCTCTACATATCGTATTTTTCTCATCAGCATCACACCAAGTTAAAACACTCCCTATGGTGCACAATATCTTCTCTTCAACTACAAAGCAAAAGTTGGGCATCCAATACATCATCTCTTGGATCCTCTTTTGAATAAGAATATGTGGTGTGAGTGTGGTGGGAGATAAGAGCTCCCAAGTTTGAGTCTTTGGATCATAAATCTCTCCCCAATTCTCGCCAACACCGCAACCTCCAAACACATAAATTTTCCCATCAATCAAACCCGCAGCTGATTTTCCTCGAGGTATTCGCAGATCAGGAAGTGTATGCCATTTATGAGATAGACAATCAAGGAGAAACACTCTTCTGCTTCTCTCTTCATTCACCAATCCGCCGATTAGGTATATCTCTGAACCAATTGAGACAACGGTTGGGGATTCGGGGTGTTTCCATGGAAACGAAGGAATTGGTATCAACTTCCGTTGTGTAGGAGTTGGTGGAAGTATGAACCAGCGAGGTTTTGAGTGTCTATCTAATTTTAAACAGAAATAAATGTAGTTCTCGGTTTTTCCGATTAGGGTTCGTGTGGCTTGGAGCTCACGCGAAGAGAGTATTGATCGGAAACTCTTGGAGTCGAGAGATAAGGTTGGATGATGCATTCTCGTGATACGAGCCAAAATGTTGAGAGTGATATCGTACGGTAACGACGAAAACGACATCGGAGGAGGAGATCTCGTCTCTTCCATCGTGACCGTGTTCGTAGCTTCGTATGAATTAGATTTTAGGGTTCCTGTTCTCTTTATTTATACACATGCTTTTAGTTAAAGAAAATTTACAAAACAACTCTAATGGAAATCTACTTTATTTTTTAGCAAACCAAAAAATGGGTCAATTGTGTGAATAACCAAAATAAAAAAAATTATAACCCAAAAACTAACCAAAAGTACATCACATGACAAAATCTAGGCCATTGGATTCTTTAATTAGTTATCTTTTATTTACTAAAACATAAGTCATTCATCAATTTTGGAAATGACACGTGTCTTTCACATTTTGTTAAATACAATATTATTTTTTTTTGTGTATGTATTCTTTTTGGATCTATAACTACCGGAAAAAAAAAACCAAATCCCTAAATTTGCTCAACTCTCCCACGATTTCTTCAACCATATATCTTTTTCGTCCACTTATATCAATGATCTTCTCTGCCAATTACCGAAGCAGTTTCCTTCCACTAGCGAGAGCCTCACGATACTTCTTCATTATATGTATCTTTCTCAAATCACAGTAAGTTATTTAGCATATTTTGTTTCACTTATGGTTTATCTACATGACTACATCTCTCTCAATGTTTATGTTTTTCCAGGTTTCACGGACAATCGAGGTGTCATTAATGGATTTTGGATCTGGAGGTCAATTTGCTTGAGTTCTATTTGGCTCTAATTTGAGGTAATTCTTTCACTTTTTCATAATTTATTTCGTTCCCCTAAATATGCTCTGTTTTTCTATTGCAATTCACTATTACAATTAGTTTTTAGATTGGGTTCATACAGAAAACTAATAAATTGCTGTGCAAGTCAATTAGCAAGCATAACAAAATACATTTTTGATGATGACTATTTGTGTTTCCAGGTTGTTGAAAGCCATCCAAACACAAGGGCCTAGATACTTATTACCATTCCTAAAAGAATGGTATTCATCGTTTCTTCCTCTCTATATTTCTATTTTTTCCTGCTTAATACAAGTTTTAATCGTTGGCCTTTTGTATTTTTAGATCTTTGAGATATTGAGTCAAGCAAGTTTCTTAACTAACGATTGTTTGTTAAAGTATCAATTTTTCTTCTTTCTGTGATTAAATCTTCAATTGATTAATCCCCATCTTCTTCTTATATTTCTTATCACATACGTACATAAAGACTACAAAATATTCGTATTTTTGTAGTAGAGTATTGATAGTTGACCTTTTCATGCTAATTTAAGGACTGATTATTGATAATCACATACGTACATGATGATTTGTATTTGTTCTGGAAACAAAATGATTACAAGTTTTAATCAGGGTGATATACGTACATGATGATTTGTTTTTGTTCTCGACACGTTTACAGTTTACTCATGTGGATCATAGATTTCTCAACAAGAGGCTGACGCATCCTCTGGAAATCTCCAATGGATTGAAAACGCTCCTCTCATCACTAATCCCTCGAGTACGTCTCATCACTAAGAAGAATCGTGACGTTGTGTATTTTCCTCCCTCAAATTTTCTATAAGTTGTGAATTGTATCACATATTCACATTCACTTAATGAAGACCAAGATCCTCATTAAGTTTTTATGTCTTATGAATTATGATGATTTAGGTGAGCCACAACAGAGACAAAACAAGAGAGTGAAATTTATTCAGTCAAATGCAGGGAAATCACTATCTCTTCTAATGGCTTTCCCTTTCTGAAATGTTTAAAGCAGTTTTTCAATTTCTTTTCGTCTGAGAAACTCAATCTCCCACCTTGCTTTTAGGAAGAATGACACACAAGTCAATGTCAAACACCAACGATTACGTTCTCATACCATCTTCTTATTATTGCTTTCCTTATCTTACGTGTATGGCAACATTTTTTTTTTTTTTTAAATTCATGGTTATTTCAAAGTCTTTGCTAATGGATGCATTGCATTGTTTTCACCGAGAATGCAAAAAAATGCTCATATCCTATTTTGAAAATAAGAGTTCTACAAACTCATCGGAAAACAAACCATTTCTTTGTATTAGTTTGATGTAAATAAATTGTAATTATATTCATGTTTTTCTAGCGTTTGTTATTATTGTTCATAACCTTTGCTCCTCAAAACTCTTAATCTCTTTCTCTTTGGTGATAAAAATCAGCAACAATCACTACTTTTCACGGGACCAAAAATATATTCAGTTAAATCAAGCACAAAGTGGCGAGAAACAATGTCATTAGATAGATAAAAAAAAAATCAGAATTTCCTTTTTCTCTTTTGCTTTGTCTTTTTTTTTTTTTTTTTCATCAGTAATTGTTCAATTGTCAAGTGTTGGTGTATCCCTATATGAGCTCTATAATTTACTAAACAAGCTAATAAATTAATGAATAGAGTCAAAATACAATGGAAAGTGTAGTCCTTTATGCTATAATCTTTGGTAGTAAAAACTATTGTTGTTTTTAAAAATACTTCTATATGTAGTAGTAAAACTGTTATACCCGTGCATAGCACGGGTCAAAATACTAATTGAGTTATAAATGTTTTGTTGGTTATTGGTGCTAATTTCAAAAAAAAAAAACAGAATCTCTAATGAAAATCACGTTTTTTAACCTCTTGTTTTTTTGTATACCCACCTTTGTTTAAAAATCCAAGAAAATCCTGAAATCAACTCACCAAGTTTGCGATGCAAGAAACATTGTATTTTCGGTTTTTGTTGATTTATTGATTAATTAATACTCATGTATAGAGATTTTTTTTATGTAGTGATTTTCAAAAAACAATTTTAATAATAATATTATAAGAATGACATGCATTAACTTGGAATTATAACTAATATTTTCTGTTATCGCTATAGAATGAATGTTAGTAATGGATGTTAGTATCATGATAAATTATCCAAATAAAAATGTTTTCTACCTTCTTAAATATGAAAATTAGAAGTAACCATAGTTATTATTCTTAACGATGAAAATAATAATAATAGTTATATGTAAAGGATCAACTATCGCATCTAAATTTTTTTTTACAAGTTTTAGATACATACCGATAAGAAAACCATAAAATAAAAAGGAAATATATATTGGTCAGTTTTTCTCTCTACCACATACAACGGACTAGAAAAAAGTTAGCAAAAGCTAAAATAGCCAAAGAACATGAATTCAAAGTGTAGAGATCTAAAGGGACTAAAGTGAGACTAAAAAGCAGGCTGAAAATAAAACTATAGATGAACTTCGACCATGCGATGTGAATCCTACGGAACATTAAAACCACTAAAATAAAATCACTAGTGAAAAACATTAATAGTGACTGTAGACTGTGTAGCCTATAACAGAATGCAAGAAGAAATGGAAACAAATTTCACAACCATCGATTGAAAATAAAGACTCTGTTTTGCTTATATGTAAACAAAGTCTGATCATTAGCAAAAAAGCAGAAAGAGAAACTGTAAAAATAAAAATAAAAAGAGAACATGACAAGAACGCAAAAAGAGGAACTTAACCAGAGTAGTCTAAGCCTTAGGTATAAAATTCTCTCTCAAAAACACCATAAAAGAATCACATCAAAACTAATTCTCTCTCAAAAACCTAAATAAAAGCCAAATTGAGAATAGCATAATTCAAAAAGAAATCAAAACAAAAATCACATCCGTCAAAGGTGAACACACTTTTAGACTATTCTACGACTCCCTGAAGCTCTTCAACACCATGTCTCTCAAACGAAACCTCTGCACACCAAATCTCTGTTTCCCAACCTACACTGAGAAACTTCTCTTTTTTCCACCACACTGTCACTCTTCTTCCTCCGCACAAGTTTGCCACCGAAACGAAACGATTAGGAATATATAGTCCTTCAAGTCCCGTAACATTTCTCCACACATCTTTATTTGCATCACACCAAGTAAGTTTCCCATTGTAAACAGATATTTGGCAAAACACGTTACTCTCTATCTCTACCAAGCAAATATCCTTGAGAAAGTTAAACTTCAAACCATCCATGCCATAAAGTTTTCCACCAATTACCAATCCACCAGGAACCGTACTCTTTTGAGTTGGGAGATGGATTGTTGTGGACGATGATAATTGCTCCCAAGTTTGCGTCTTTAGGTCATAAACCTCACCCCAATTCTCGATTTTGTCTGACTTGCAGACTCCAATCACATAGATTTTACTGTTGATTACATCAGCGGCTGATTTTCCTCGAGGTATTCGCATTTCGGGAAGTGTATGCCATTGATGAGACTGACAATCGAGGAGAAACACTTTTCTGCGTCTCTCGTCCTTTAGGAATCCGCCGATTAGGTAAATCTCTGAATCAACTGAGACGATTGTTGGGGATTAGGGATATTCGTAAGGAAACGGAGGGATTGGTATCAATTTCTGTTGGTTGGGAGTTGATGCAAGCATGAACCAGAGAGGTTCTGAGTTTTCTCGAGTTTTTAAACAGACATACATGTAGTTCTCGGTTTTTCCGATTAGGGTTCGTGTGACGTGGAGCTCACGCGAAGCTACCAGTGATCCAAAATTCTTGGAGACAAGAGATAAGGTTCGACGATGCAGTCTCGTGATACGAGCCAAAATATTGAGAGTGACATCGTACGGTAACGACGAAAACGACGTCGGAGCAGAAGACTCTGATGATTTCCTCGTCTCTTCCGTCGTCACCATGTAGCTTCGTATGAATCAGATTTTTTTTTTTTTTTTTTTAAGTATGAATCAGATTTTTGTTTGTTTGTTGAGAAAGCATGATTTAGATTTAAGGGTTTCTGTTCTCTCTATCTATTTTATATACATTGTTACGATATGCTAAGATATCGTATATTCTCATATTGTGTATATCTCTATTATAGTAAATGAATAATGTAATTATGAGTTTAGGCAATTAGGTAAAACGACTATGTATAAATATTGGCCTGATAGGGCATTGAAATGAATAAGAACCAATTATCGATTTTTTTTTTTACTATACAGTTGTCGATGTGGAAGCCTTCTTGGTCCAATGGTTTGACCAATGGTTCATTAATACTTCTACACTAGGAGGTCTGGGGTTCGAATCCCAGAATATACGATTTATTATCATTAATGCAGATTAATGGAGACAAACTTACAAGAGACCTTCAGCGTGAGACAAGATATAATCCTTTAGCGTGGATAAAAGCGGAAGACTTGTCCGTTGTAAAATCGTCGATGTAACAACTCTCATAATTTATAATAGAATAATAATAAATCCAGACGGTTAAAAAAATAATTATCAACATATATTGGGATACACTTTAAAAGAAGGGTGATTTAGTTTAATATTTTAAAACTTTTGTAAAATAACCTTTTTAATGGATAAAAATACACTAATATCCTCATTTGAGATTTTATAATTAATAACACATACATTTATTTTGTTTTCTTTTCTAATTTCGAAATTAAAAATTATTTTCTAAATCAAAGTAAACTGAATATTTTTTTTAGAAAACAAGTTATTTTAGTATTAGTTTAAATTTAGATTCAACATGCTTAGTAGATATATGCATCTTGCTATATAGTCATCCTTATAAGTTTCATTAGATTATTATAATCAATCGATCATAATCTTAAAGGCTAAAAATATGTTAATTGAGTTATAATATAGTGATGGTGATTTCATATCTCTTTATACACAATTAGAAATATCAAAACAGAGAACAAGAGGTATTCGAAGAGCTATGATAAGATTCGTGAGAAGTTCTTGAAATCAAATTCAGTAAAGTAAAAATTAGACATTCAAAATCATAAAACCAACAAAAGAAGAATTTTTTTTTAATTACCATTAATTCAAACTAAATAGTAACCAATAAATAAACATAAAGTAAACAAATGAAAATTAATATGCTTTAAGAAGACCAAAACTTTCGTCAAATTGAGAAAATCATAGCTAGGTCACCTTCTCAATATTGCTAAAATCATGTGTCTCTTTTTTTTTTTTAATTAACATCCATTAAGTTAAAATCATGTGATTAGTTTTTGATTATTAAAAATAATTTATAGGTCTGATTTATTTAGGATATATTTTAAATTCCAATATAAATAAAGTTAGTTTTCAAAATTTTCAAAACAAAGGTTACTATTCAAAATACATAAAAGTATTAGAATATTTTTACAAATTTCCTCTTAAAAGAATTATGTATAAAAAATCAATTATCGGGTTTAGAATAATTTATAATTTTTGGATACATACCAATAAAACAACTTTTAGATATGGGAAAGATATATTTCTCAGTTTTTCTCTCTACCACATTGGAGGAAGTTAAAAAAAGTTAGCAAAAGCTAAAATAGAGACTACGTGAGTTTCACATAATTGTGAAACTATCATATCATAACCTAACAAAACTTGACTGATTTACCAATTGAAAAGAAAACAAAAATCAGAACAAGTCTCTGTTACTAACATAAGCGTGATCATTTATCAAAATGTAAAAAAAGAACTTGTAAAAAAACAAAACAAAATACTGACAAGATCAATGCATCACGGTGGCAGAACACATAAAGGGAAATGAGTCCACCAGTTTCACTGCGGTCCAAAGTATATAAGATCTTGGACCATTCCATAATCCCATAAAGCTCTTCTCTACTTCGTCTCTCAAACGAAATTTCACACCAAATCATAATCTTACTAACAAGAACACCATCTCCTTCTTTTTGGTACGAAACCCACCAAACTGTTAATCTTCTTCCTCCGTTTGGATTCGCCACCAAATTAAACCACTCCCTATGGTATGCAATGATGTGCACAATATATTCTCTTCGACTACAAAGCAAAAGTTGGTCCACCCCAACATTTCCCATTTATCTATCTCTCTATCTATCTCCAAACTCTTTTGGATGCTAATATGTGGTGTGAGTGTGGTGGGAGATAATAGCTCCCAAGTTTGTGTCTTTGGATCATAAATCTCACCCCAATTCTTGCCAACACCGCAACCTCCAAGCACGTAAATTTTCCCATCAATCAAGCCAGCGGCTGATATTCCTCGAGGTATTTGCATTTCGGGGAGTATACGCCACTGATGAGATCCACAATCAAGGAGAAACACTCTTTTGCTTCTCTTTCCGTTTACCAACCCACCAATTATGTAAATATCTGAATCAACTGAGACGACTGTTGGGGATTCTGGATATTTGTAAGGAAACGAAGGAATTGGTATCAATTTGTGTTGTTTTTGAGTTGGTGCAAGTATGAACCAGCAAGGTTTAGATTTTTTCCGAAACTTTAAACAGAGATAGATGTAGTTCTCGGTTTTTTCGATTAGGGTTCGTGTGGCTTGGAGGTCACGGGAAGCTAGGAGTGATCGAAAACTCTTGGAGACGAGGGTTAAGGTTGGACGATGTATCCTCGAGATACGAGCCAAAACATTGAGAGAGATGTCATATGGTAACGACGAAAACGATGTCGGAGGAGAAGACTTCGATGACCTCCTCGTCGCTACGATCGTCACTGTGTTCATAGCTTCGTAGGATTTTGGGGTTTCACCCTAGATGTTTAATATTTACAAAACAGCTCCAATGAAAATCACGTTCTTTACACTACTGTTTTTTTTTTCTTCCAAATTTGTAAACCCAACTTTATTTAAATATATCCCAAAAGACCCCGAAATCAACTCACCAAGTTTGTGATGCAATAAACACAAAATAAAGTTTCTTAACGTCTCTGTTTTGTGAAATATGTTCTCTTTCACTAGCAAGTAAAATATTGAGTCCATACACTTTCGAATGCTTAGATCTGGTGTGTGTTGGTGACCTGGACAGAGTAATATTGTCCAAGTAAAATAGTGAGGGTCAAAATCATTTGCTTTAGATATTTCCCCAAACGTAGCCAATCAGCCGATACCGTGGCATAGTGATGCAGCATACACATGACACATCTATCTTTTTCACTATAAGACTTTTGGGTGTTTTTCCTTGTTGCATAAGTTTTACTTTTCTGCATTTTTCTCATTCTCCAAGTCTTTCCCAAATCTAGTTTTATGGGTTCAAGCTATATAAAGAGAGAGACCCTAGGCACTTTGTAATCGAGACCTTATTTTTTATTAATACACATGATAATTGTTTTTTTTTTGTGCAAAATAAATAGTTAAGTCACGCAAGATATATTCTTGGAAACTCTAGATTGGCTTCGAAAAGTATCTACACTCAAACATAAGTCAGAAGAACATCTTAACATTTAGACCCAAAAAAAGTCAGAAGAACATGATAATTGATTTTGCAAAAGAAATTGTCAAAGCCCTCACATTAATTTTTTGTCTGCAAAGCTGCGAAAATAATCAGGAAAGAAATGGGCCTTTTTAGTATATATGTTAATAGGCCCACGAAGAATCAGCGAGAGAGGCCTTTTATTTAGCCCAGTAAGTAGTTAAAACGATATCAACAGTCCCACATCGATTAGGTGAAGAAAAGAAGCTGAGTTTATATATCAATGGAGTCGAAGAAGTGATTGTCCCTTCGGGAACATCCGATAAAATTGGAACGATACAGAGAAGATTAGCATGGCCCCTGCGCAAGGATGACACGCACAAATCGAGAAATGGTCCAAATTTTTTTTTTGTTCTTTTTCCCCCCCAAATCGATTCTCAAACCCTAGAAATTTCAATTTTTGTTCTTGTTACAGTTGCAGCTCTGATTTTCGTCGTCGGACTAAAGAAGGTATTTTTGTTCAGTCATACAAAAGCCCTCTCTTTTGTTTCCCGGTTTGTGCATTGGTTCTTGATGCTGCAATATCTCTCTATTGGGTTCATTTCCTTTTTGGGTTTTGGTCAATCTTTTAACATGTCATAAGAGATTAAGACTTTGATGCTGGTTTGGTGTTGAATAAAAGGTTTGAATCTCCTGTCTGAATCAATTTCATTTATTGGATAGGAAAAGGGTTTTGAGGAATGAGGAAAGTGTATTGGAAGCTGGCGTGAGATCACAGACACGTTAGCTTGAAGCCTCGGATTGATGAGTCATCATCACTGAACCTATAAATCAAGAAACAGAGAATTCAAGAAATGGCTGTGATGCTAGTCTCTCAACTTGGTTATCCACATCGCATACAACGACCAGGCAGGCGCAGCAGCGTCTCTATAAGAAGAAGATACGCACCTCTAGCTACTCAGAAACCGGTTCAAAGCCAAGATGAAAGATGTATATCGTGCGCGTTAACTTCAGAAGAGATAAGACAGGTTGTTGCTCTCTCTATCGATTAGGTGGTGGATCAATTTCCATTAGATCATGTTTCAGACTCAAGCTGAGAAGAATCAATTGAGTACTTTGTAGATTCAAATTTCAGAAAGTCTCTGAATTTACGAGCAATGCAAAGTCTTCATAGTCTCCTTAGCTCAAGTGATAGGATGGTGTGGAATTTGCAGGCTAATGTAATGTACCAACCAAAAAGTTAGCAAATGTTCTACAGTTTGGATCATAAATCTCTCCCCAATCCTCACCATAATGGATTCGGAACCTCCAACTACATAAATCTTCCCTTCAAATACCTCCGCGGCTGAATTTCCTTGAGGTACATGCATTTCTTGGAGTTTATGCCATTAATGAGATCGACAATCGAGGAGAAACACTTCATTACTTCTCACGCCGTTGATAAAACCGCCGACTATATAAATCTCTGAGCCGATTGGGATAACAGTTGGTGATTTGGGATATTGATAAGGAAATGAAGGGACTGTTAAAACAATTTATGTTTTGGGAGTTGAGTGAAGTTTGAACCAGCGAGAATTAGTGTTTAAGCTATTGTTTCGATGAGGAAGGTTTAAGCAGAGGTAGATGCAATGCAATTCTCTGTATTTCCGATTAAGTTTTTGAACTCTTTACCTTTTTTTTTGTCTCTCCCTTTCTGAGTGGTTTGAAAGGTAAAAGATTAGCCTCGGAAATGTGGAAGTGATGCGAACAAGTTTTTGGATTCAGTTAAAATCTTTCAAACCAACATATTGGCGATACGAAATCTGTTACATAATAGAGTATAGGCGAGTCCAGCATTGTGTGTTTCAGATTCATAGTAAAGGAAAGAAAATTGTAATGCAAGATAGCTAAACATGGTAAAAATATCATTTTGCGGTTCTAAAGGTTGTAACTGCATGAATGTTTTTTTCATGAATAAGAGACTAAAAATGTTATAGAAAACAAAATCTAAAATTTTGAACTATTTACTTTTATTTTCTTGCCTAATTGAAATGGTATTGGACTACAAGCCTAGTCTCGGCAATGCAAAGACGTTTTCGGATCAAACCGAGCATTACTTTCATTAGCAGAAAAGTATATAATTGAAATTCATCAGTCAAAATACCATTGAAAAAAAAAAACTCAAAAACAATAACAACAAAACTAAAAATCACTCTGAAAAAACAAAACAAAATCACTTTATTCAATGTGTCACTAGAGCAGAATGCCGAAAGACAGCGTCATATTCGTCATCAAACACACTTTTGGACCATTCAACAAGTCCCCAAAGCTGTTCAGAACGGTGACTCACCTCTATTTCCCAAATCCCCCAAGGGTCTTCAAATCTGTACCTCTCAAACGAAACCTCTGCGCACCAAATCTCCAAATCCTTCTCCCACCAAACTATCACTCTTGTTCCTCCGCACGAGTTTGACATCGAAACAAAATAATTAGTGGACATTTCTTCAAGTCCCAGCACCTTGCCCCATTCCAAATCTTCCTTTGCATCACGCCACATTAGTTTCCCACCAGAAACCAATATTTGGCAAAACACGTTCTTGTCCATCTCTACCAGACGAATATGCTTCCGACAGTTAAGCTCTAAGCCATTCATGTCATAAACTTTACCACCCATCACCAATCTACCTGGAACCACACTCTTCTGAGCGGTGAGAGCTAGTGTTTCGGGCGATAATGGCTCCCAAGTTTGTGTCTTTATGTCGTAAACTTCTCCCCAATCCTCGCTTTTGTTGGACAGGCAGCCTCCAATCACGTAGATCTTACCGTCAATTACCTCCGCGGCTGGATTTGGTCGACCTACACGCATGTTCTTGAGCTTACTCCATTGATGGGATCTACAATCGAGAAGAAACACACTTTTGCTTCTCTTTCCTGTCCTTCGTTTAGCGTATCCGCCGATTATGTAAAGCTCTGAACCATTTGATACAACAGTTGGTGATTTGGGATAAACGTAAGGAAACGAAGGGATTGGTACCGATCTCTGTTGTTTGGGAGTTGGTGCAAGTGCGAACCAGCGAGGATTAATACGCTGGTTCTGGTTTAGGTCTAAGCAGACATAGACGCAATCCTCTGTTTTGCCGATGCGTGTTCGTGTTGCGTCGAGCTCACGCGAAGCTATTAGTGATCGAAAACTCCTGGAGACGAGAGATAAGGTTGGACGATGGAATCTCGAGATACGAGCTAGAATGTTCAGAACGACGTCGTACGGTAACGACGAAAACAAAGTCGGAGGAGGAGATGATTTCTTCATCTCTGTCATTGTGTTCATATGATTCTGGGAGGTGTAGGCTAATGGTTTATGACTTTATGTGCTTCAAATTGATACCCAATATATTATAAATATAAATATTAAGAAAGTTTCTAATTAGGAACTTGTATGAAATATTATGTGATATTGTTTTAATATTTTTAATATACTAAAAAAAGAAATGTATGGTCTTTTCAAGATACTTTTTATTTAGTAATTATTTTAGCCGAGCAAATTATTAACTATGGCCTTAGAGAAAAAAGTGATTTGGCCCCTGCAAACTCAGCCTGACTTATAAATGTTCTCAATCATTTTGGCAGTGAAAATAGTCTGGTCGACGGACTATCAATCAACATGTGGAATTTGTAAGAGATGCAAAGACATTTTAAATGATATTAAACTAACAGATTGGTGATAAGAAATCTGTTACAAAATGTTTAGTATATATAGGCGAAGACAGACCTAAACTTGCGAGTTTTAGAGTCTACCAAACTTTTTGGAAAAATCAGAAGCTACAAATCATCAACTTGAGAAAAAAATAATACAATTTTGCAATTCACCAGTACAAAAACCTAAAATAAATAAGGCAAATTAAAACTATTTTTTTTTTGTTTCTTCTGAAAAACAGAATAAAACTCATTGATCAAAGTGTCACTAGAGCGGAATGTAGAAAGAAATCGGAAGAGATATAGAAATCAGAATGAGAGTCATATCCGCCGTCAAACACAATTTTAGACCATTCAACGAATCCCCAAAGCTCTTCAACATTGCGTGATTTGCGTCTCTCAAACGAAATCTCTCTGTACACCAAATCTTCGAATCCTTCGACCAAATCGCCAATCTTCTTCCTCTGCACGAACTTGCCATAGAAACAGAATAACTAGTAGTATATGGCAGTTCTTCAAGTCCCATCACCTTACACCACGCCAAATTTTCATTTGCATCACGCCAATATAGGCAAGTACAGAAAACAACAGTTATTTGGCAAAACACGTTCTTGTCTATCTCTACCAAGCAAATATTCTCCTTCAAGTTAAGCTTCAAGCCATTCATGTCATAAACTTTTCCACCCATTACCAATCTACCTGGAACCACACTCTTTTGAGTTGTGAGATGATTATCTAGTGTTGTTGGTGATAATGGCTCCCAAGTTTGCGTCATAAACCTCACCCCAATGCTCAATGTTCTCGTGCTCATCGCCACAACCTCCAATCACATAGATCTTACCGTTAATTACCTCCGCGGCTGGAGTTTGACGAGGTACACGCATTTTAGGGAGTCTACTCCATTGATGAGATTGACAATCAAGAACCAACATTCTTCTGCTTCTCTTTCCCTTTAAGAATCCTCCTATTACGTAAATCTCTGAACCAATTGAAACAACAGTTGAATATCTCGGATGTTGATAGTTAAACAAAGGGATTGGTATCAGTTTATGTTGTTTGGGAGTTGGTGCAAGAGTGAACCATCGAGACAGTGTATTCAGGTCTAAGCAGACATAGAGGGAATCCTCTGTTTTTCCGATGAGTGAACGTGTTGCGTAGTGATCAGGCGAAGGGATGAGTGATCTGAAACTCTTGGAGACGAGAGATAGTGTTGGGCGATGGATTATTGAGATTCGAGCTAAAATGTTCAGAACGAGGTCGTTTGGTAACGACGAAAACGATGTCGGAGGAGGAGGATTCGTAGACGGAGATGCTGATGATTTCTTCCTCTCTTCCGTCGTCATTGTATTCATATGATTCTGGGAGGTGTGGTTTAGGGTTTATGTGCTTGTATTTTATACTTCTACCCTAAGCTAATATGAACCTTTTATAATTTTATATCCTTTCCGTTTCTAAAGATATTATAATTTTTGAAAAAGGAAATTATGAACCTTTTATAATTTCCATAACTGTATTCCCTTTTTCCCACCTTCAGTTTAGTAATATCAGAATTCAGAACCAAAAAGCCATGATAAGTTTTTTTTTTTTTTTTTTTCCGAAGTGAACATTGATAAGTTCTCTTTGACTACTCTTTGCAATCTATAATAAGATTCTGCTTTGTAATCCTATAAAATCTGGGACAAAAAAAGAAAAGTAATTTTGATTTCTGTAGTATTCCCCACCTCTTTACTTCTTTACTCTTTGGTGGTTGTAGTAAAGTACTAGTGTTTTAAGAGTCACCCTTATGTGCCTCTGTTTGGACTAGAGTTTCCTTTCTTTCTTTCTCTTTCTCAAGCTGGCCTTTGGGTTCTCCAAATAAGGCATAGAAAATCTGTCTATGGCACTCATCGCAGAAAAAGAAGAACGAGAAATGACCTTCGTTTGGGATCTTATGTACAGTTGCTTCAGGAATCATCCTGCTAATGTAGTCA
This sequence comes from Arabis hirsuta, assembly GCA_964056655.1. NCBI lineage: Eukaryota > Viridiplantae > Streptophyta > Magnoliopsida > Brassicales > Brassicaceae > Arabis > Arabis hirsuta. The sequence continues at coordinate 1,086,406 of OZ053302.1, read as the reverse complement.
CTCATCGATGGTGGAGCAACCCGATCCTCCATTCCCTTTATAGGGACGCACAAATTAAAAATGTTAAGATACATACGACAGTTTAGGTTTCGTTACTATTCGTTTACAAATTAAACCATGTATTGTATGGTGCAGAATTTACCTGCCATATGTGAATTGGTTTCCGAAATCCGACAAGTTCGCATTCGGCTTCACTGTACATTGACATGAGCCAAGAAAGGACACCATTGGTTGTACATTTCTTCTGTGTGCGGAGCTCAGAAAGAGTAAAGCCCCAATTCGTTACTTGAAACACGGCTTCTTCTACAAATGGTTTTGTGATTCCTTGACGGACGGATTCCTCAACGTTCCTTTGGTAAAATTCTTGGAAAGTTGGATCTTTGATTAGAAGTTTATCCTGAAAGAAGAAGAACAGACTTAGCAAATATGAACTCTGATATGTTGCGTTTTTAACGCATTCTAACCATTGATTTCTGAGTTTTATCGAGTCTTTTCTATACTTTTAGAGTCTTTTCAGGTTAAACCACGTTTAAATGAAGGTTAATACAAAGGATCAAAAGTTATGGAAAGTTTAGTGAAGACAGGTCCGTTTGGCGAGCAAAAGAAGCAAATAAAGATTTTTAGCAACTGGATCGATCGATCCACCCTCGGATCGATCGATCCGCTTGCTAAAATTCTTCAAAATGATCGCGGGATCTGCGGCTCGATCCAGCACGAAGAGGATCGATCGATCGGTATCTTTAGTAACTGGATCGATCGATCCACCATCGGATCGATCGATCCGTTTGCTAAAATTCTTCAGCTCCGCGGGATCTGCAGCTCGATCAAGCACAAAGGAAATTGGGTCGATCGATATCTTTAGTAACTGGATCGATCGATCCACATATGGATCGATCGATCCACTTACTAAAACTGCCCAAAGAAAAAAAAAAATCAGTCACCTAATCTTGCATTATTTTAACCAAAACGTGTTTAGACCATTAAAAACTGAGTTTTCACTCAATCATTCTAGTAGACTTCAATTATTATCATTTTTGTTTTTCTTCTTGTTCTAGAGAGAAGACCTTTCAATTTTCTCTTGGTTTTTAGATCAAAATCTTTCATCTTCTCTTGTTCTTAAGTTTACAACTTGTTCTTGGATCTTTGTATGATTTGGGAGATTCTTCTTCAACCTTGTATCATAGAGAAGATTTCTCAACTCCTTTATCTCTTTCTTTGATTTAAGTTATGGTTGTGATATCATCTCTTTGTGAATTTCTTTTGAATATGTGTGAGTAGATCATTAGTTAGGCTTGTGGGTGTTCAAAGGAATTCATGGATCATTGAATTAGACATAAATAGGGATTTGTACTTGTCTTCATCTATTGTTGTTCTTATTGCTTGAATTATGATTGATCACCTAGTTCTTGATGTTAGGATGTTTAATTCACCAAAAGTGTAATTAAATACCCGAAAGAACATAGATGAGCAAATTGTCCTTAACCAACGAAAGCTGATGTTAAGGCGATTTGTGAACTTATCAAACCGGTTCGTTAATGCTTGTTTAGAATTCTAGGTTCAAACGACAGTTTAGAATCCTAGGTTGATAAATAAAGTCTCTGATGCCACGACAGTGGATTGGTTATAAAATTATGTTTGAGTTCAAGATTGTCCTAAATTGTACCCTGAATAAATGTCTGATTCATAATCTATGATCTCCCGAGAATATCCCTTAAGCCTAACGCTTTTAATTCCATAAGTTTACACGTTTATAATTGCTATTTTCGTTTCAATATTGCAACCAATCACATTTTACCATCTTAGCTTAATTTCAATCTCATACTTTCGTAGTGTAACACTTGGTCTCTGTGGATTCGATCCCTAAAATACTACTTCGTTGCTGTGCACTTGCAGTAGTTTGATAGGGTTAAAACCTGAGCATATCAAGTTTTTGGCGCCGTTGCCGGGGACCAATAGCGTTACCTTCGAAATTCAGTTTGAAATTTAGTCTAAGAAGTTACTAACGAATTTTGTTTTGTTCTTTTGTGTGTTTCAGGTTTTATGCAAAGAAGAAGTCAAGGCTCTGACAACCTTCTCTTTTTCGAAAACCAGGCACTTGGAAGAATAGAACGAATTAACAGAGCAAGAACGACATCGAACCAAGTCAACATGGAAGAAGGAAACAATGCTCCTGTGACTGATACTGCAGGGGTTACAAGGGCTGAATTTGAAAGGATACAAGAACAACTGCAGCGGTTGCAACAGGTTCAGCCTGGTATTGGTGATGCAAACACGCCACACACATTCTATCAGAACCGATCTGCGATTAGTCTGCCTACTCTCAACAGGCAGGACTATCAACTACATCCCCAGCTGATAGGATTGGTGAAGAATTACACTTTCCATGGGTTACCTGCTGAGAACCCAATGGAACACATAGAGAACTTTGAGGAGATTTGCAGCACTACCAGAGTAAATGGAGTCCCTGAGGACTGGATCAAGTGCAAGTTGTTCCCTTTTTCTCTAGCAGACAAAGCTTCAAGATGGCTTAAGTCTCTACCGTCTGGATCACTCACAACATGGGATCAATGCAGAGCTGCATTCTTGGATCATTTCTACACCAAATCCAAGACAAATTCTCTGAGAAACAAGATTGCTTCTTTCCAGCAGTTTTTAGGAGAGTCATTCGGTGAGGCTTATGAGAGGTTCAAGGATTATCGGAGAGAGTGTCCTCACCATGGATACTCAGAGGGACAACTTATTAGCATCTTCTATGATGGAGTTGACAGAGAGTCCAAGAACCAACTGAATGCCGCAAGCAATGGAAATTTCATGACCAGAAGTGAGCAAGGAGCATCTGAGCTGATTGAGAATATGGCTGCAAGTTCTATCGCTAGCTCTTCTGAGTATGACAGGTCTAAGCGAGTCAGTGGCGTTGAATCTCAGAAGTACGATGAGTTGAATGAGAAATACAATCAGTTGCTTAAGCAAAATCAGAGGAATGTACAGTTTTGTGAAGATGGAACAGAGGCAATTGTCTACCAAGATTACACTGAGGGAGAGACTAATGAGCAGCAGGAGGTTAATTATGTGAATGGGCAAGGTTTCATGCAAAACAGGGGTTTCAACCAGAACTACAGAAATCATCCGAATTTGTCCTACAGGAGCACAAATGTTGAGAATCCTCAGGACCAGGTTTATCCACAACAGGTGGTCAATCAGGGGAAGGAGAAAATGTATGTGCCAAACGCAGGAATATCTGGCTCTCAAGGGTTTGCAGGACAAAACAGTGGGCAGAATGTGGGATTTCAGAAGAATTTTTCACAAGGTTTTCAGAAACCGTTTGTGCAAAACCCAGGTCAGAGCGGATTTCAGGGTGGATTTCAGCCGAAACAACCATTCAACAACTTCAGACCAGCAGCTCAAGTTCCTTTCCAAACCCCAGTGAATTCTGTTCCAGCGCCACAGGAAAGCAAGCTCGAGCAACTTATGCAGCAGCTTCTAATGAATCAACAAAAGGCTTCTAACGAGATCAGTGTCAAGGTGGATAGTATGTACAGTGATCTCAATGGTAAATTTGAAGCTCTCTCATCTCATGTGAAGAAGTTAGACATTCAGGTAGCTCAGACTGCTGAGGCAATCAAGAGACCACAGGGAGTTCTACCTGGAAAAGGAGAGCAAAATCCTAGGCTTGAAAATGTCAGTGCCATCACAACCAGGAGTGGGAAAGTGTTGATTCCTACTGCATTGCAAGGTAAAAGTTCTGAGGTAGCCACTGATGAGAAAGAGACTGATGATGCAAAACCTGAGAAGGTGAACCCGACTGCACATGAGGATCCTGCAAGGGAATCATTGCCTCCTCGTATTTATGCTCCGAAGGTTCCATACCCTACTCGCCCTAAAAAGTCAAGAAAGGATTTAGAAGATGCGAAATGCAAGGAGATGATGGATGACCTCACAGTGAAGCTCAGTCTCGTTGATGCAATCCAGATGATTCCCTCGATGAAGAGATATATGAAAGGCTTGGTGACAAGAAAAGTCTCTGCAGAAGAAGATTTCGTTAAAGTCTCAAAGGATTGCAGCGCAGTCCTACATAACAAGATGCCCAGGAAATTGGGAGATCCAGGGAGGTTTGTTTTATCTGTGCAGATTGGGTCAATGACGTTTGCTTGTTCTTTGTGTGATTTAGGTTCAAGCGTCAATTTGATGCCATATTCAGTAGCCAAGCGCCTTGGATTCACCAAGTTCAAACCCACTAGAATCTCCTTGGTTTTTGCTGATCGCTCTGTGAAGTTACCGGTTGGAGTTCTTGAGGATCTACATGTGCAGATTGGTAATGTGCTGGTTCCGGCAGATTTTGTAGTCCTCGAGCTCGATGAAGAACCAAAGGATCCTCTCATTTTGGGGAGGCCTTTCTTACGTACTGCTGGAGCTGTGATAGATGTGAAAAATGGGCGAATAGATCTCCAGCTGGGAGATATTATCATGAAGTTCGAGATGGAAAAGTTGCTGAAGAAGCCTATGCTGGATGGGCAGACATTTGTGGTTGACGATTCACTAGAAATCTCGGACAATGATGTAGAAGAGATTCTAGTTGATGATCCTTTAGAGATTGCTTTGACAAGGTCTGTGAGTGAGGATAGTTTTCTGAGTGAGGATGCAACAGGGTATGTTAAGATGATGGATTCGAGCCAGTCAATGGGAAAGATGGTTGCTTACACGAGTTTGGATGAAGCTGTAGAGCGATCTCCAGCAACACCCCTTCCTATGCCATCTACAAATCCATGGAGCGAGCTGAAAGCTCCTAAGGTTGAGCTCAAACCACTTCCATCTGGGCTAAGGTATGCGTTTCTAGGCCCTAAGTCTACTTACCCTGTCATCATCAATTCTGAACTGAACAATGCTGAAACTGCTTTGCTTTTGTGTGAGCTTAGAAAGTATCGCAGGGCCTTAGGCTATTCTTTAGATGATATCACAGGAATTTCACCTGACCTTTGCATGCACAGGATCTTTCTAGAAGATGAGGCAACCACTTCTATAGAACATCAGAGACGGTTAAACCCGAATCTGAAAGATGTTGTTAAGAAAGAAATTATGAAACTGCTAGAGGCTGGTATTATATACGCCATCTCTGATAGCAAGTGGGTTAGCCCTGTCCATGTTGTACCAAAGAAAGGTGGAGTAACTGTGGTTAGGACTGATAAGGATGAATTACTTCCGACTAGAGCTGTCACTGGCCATAGGATGTGCATAGATTATAGGAAGTTGAATTCTGCTACTCGTAAAGATCATTTTCCTTTACCATTTATTGATCAGATGCTTGAGAGATTGGCTAGCCATGCTTACTACTGTTTTCTAGATGGTTATTCTGGTTTCTTTCAGATTCCCATTCATCCAGAAGATCAGGAGAAGACAACATTCACCTGTCCTTATGGCACCTATGCTTATCGCAGAATGCCATTTGGCTTGTGTAATGCACCGGCCACATTCCAAAGATGCATGATGTCAATTTTTACTGACATGATTGAGGACATAATGGAAGTTTTTATGGATGATTTTTCTGTCCATGGATCTTCCTTTTCTGTTTGTCTTTCTCATTTGTGCAGGGTTTTAAAACGCTGTGAGGAGAAACATCTAGTGCTGAATTGGGAGAAGTGTCATTTCATGGTCAGGGATGGGATTGTCTTGGGACACAGAATTTCAGAAAGCGGTATTGAGGTAGACAAGGCGAAGATTGATGTGATGATAAACCTCCAGCCACCTAATTCTGTCAAAGGAGTTCGGAGTTTTCTGGGACATGCTGGATTCTACAGGAGATTCATCAAGGATTTCTCCAAGATTGTTAGACCAATGACACAGCTTTTGTGTAAAGATGTGAAGTTTGACTTCGACAGTAATTGTCTGGAGGCCTTTCATACGATCAAGGGAGCACTTGTCAGCGCACCAATTGTCCAACCGCCAGACTGGGAGTTGCCTTTCGAAGTTATGACAGATGCTAGTGACTATGCAGTTGGAGCAGTATTGGGACAGCGAAAGGAAAAGAAGCTCCATGTCATTTATTATGCTAGCAGGACTCTTGATGAGGCGCAGTGTAAGTATGCTACCACCGAGAAAGAACTTCTGGCTATTGTGTTTGCTTTTGAGAAGTTCAGGTCTTATCTGGTGGGTTCTAAAGTTATTGTTCACACTGACCATGCTGCTTTGAGGTATCTTCTGAAAAAGAAGGATGCAAAACCTAGACTGTTGCGATGGATACTTATGCTGCAGGAGTTCGACTTGGAGATCAAGGATAAGAAAGGAATTGAGAACGGTGTTGCAGACCATCTCTCTAGAATGCGTATAAATGAAGATGTCCCTTTGGATGATAGCCTACCTGAGGAGCACGTATATGCCATTAGCATTGGCAATATTGTGCATTCCACTCCACCGCCAGAAACCAAGTTTCCTGAGATGCCTTGGTTTGGTGAAATTGCGAACTACTTGGCTGCAGAAAGGGAACCTGATAATTTTGTTGGGTACAGGAAGAAGAAGTTCTTGAGAGACATCAGACACTACTTCTGGGATGAACCTTATTTGTACAAGCAGTGTTCTGATGGAATTTTCAGAAGATGCGTATCAGAAGAAGAGGTTCCAGGTATCTTGTTTCACTGTCATGGTTCATCATATGCAGGACACTTTGCTACCTTTAAGACAGTGTCTAAGGCTTTACAAGCTGGTTTCTGGTGGCCAACTATGTTTAGAGATGCTCATGCTTTCGTCTCCAAGTGTGATCCATGTCAGCGGCAAGGCAACATAAGCAAGAGAAACGAGATGCCTCAGAATTTCATCTTGGAGGTTGAGCTGTTTGATGTCTGGGGTATTGACTTCATGGGTCCTTTCCCATCTTCATACGGAAATCAATACATTCTCGTTGCAGTAGACTATGTGTCTAAATGGGTTGAAGCGCTGGCTAGCCCGACTAATGATGCCCGAGTGGTTGTGAAGATGTTCAAATCGGTGATCTTCCCAAGGTTTGGTGTACCTCGAGTGGTAATCAGTGATGGTGGTTCTCACTTCATCAATAAGGTCTTTGATGGTCTTTTGAAGAAGCATGGTGTCAAGCACAAGGTCGCAACTCCTTACCATCCTCAGACGAGTGGACAGGTTGAGATTTCCAACAGGGAGATCAAGAGCATTCTGCAGAAAGTTGTAGGCACTACGAGGAAAGATTGGGCTATCAAGCTTGATGACGCTCTTTGGGCATATAGGACTGCCTACAAAACACCTCTAGGCACGACACCATTTCATCTTGTCTATGGAAAGTCATGTCATCTTCCAGTGGAGTTAGAGTATAAAGCAGCCTGGGCGGTTAAGTTGCTCAACTTCGACATCAAGTCTGCTTCTGAAAGGAGATTAGTACAACTGAATGAGCTGGATGAGATTCGTCATACGGCCTATGAGAATTCGAGAATCTACAAGGAAAGGACAAAGGCTTACCATGATAAGAAGATCATCTCGAGGAACTTTGCTGCAAATGATCAGGTTTTGCTCTTTAATTCTCGCTTGAAACTCTTTCCTGGTAAGTTGAGATCGAGATGGTCTGGTCCTTTCACCATCAAAGAAGTGAGACCATATGGAGCTGTAGTGTTGCTGGACGCTGCAGGAGGTAGATTTGTGGTTAATGGTCAGCGCCTAAAGCCATATCTCGCTGACATTGAAATCGCTAGGGGAGATACCGTTCCTCTCGGTGATCCATCTCAAGCCTAAACGGCATCCGAGTCAAGCTCGTGACTTAAAACAAGCGCTTAGTGGGAGGCAACCCACTGGTATGTGTACATAACTAAATTTTTAATTTTCGTTAATTTGGTTTGATTTTCGGTGTGTTTTTGAAATAAAAAAAAAAAAAAAAAAAAAAAAAAAAAAAAAAAGGGGAGAATGGATCGATCGATCCACCATCGGATCGATCGATCCAATCAGAAACCAAAATGTCGCGGGATCTGTGGATCGACCGGACGCACAACGGATCGATCGATCCGATCAGCAAACATAATGTCGCGGGATCTGTGGATCGACCAGAACCAAAACGGATCGACCAATACAAAAACAGGATCGCGATTTTAACAAGTGGATCGATCGATCCACTGTTGGATCGATCGATCCACTCTCCAGGTCAGTTTTCTGATTCGATTTTTTGGGTTCAAACCGGTTTAATTCACTAAAACCGAACCAGAAACAAACAGTTTATTAAAACACAAACTGATTTATCGATCCATCTTAATGTCTTTCTCCTCCTTCTATCGCGATTTTTGTAAGTTTTTGAGCAAAATTTTGTTCAAACCATAACTTCCTCAATTCTTCACCAAATTGAACGATTTTTGGGTCTATCTCACACGAAATTTCCTCCTCTAACTGATTCTAGCACTCGCTCAGTCGATCTACAAAGGTATGTGTCTCTAAACACAAAATTCGAGTTCGATGTTCTTGAGGAAAAAGGCAATTTTCGTGTTTGATTTGCTCCAATTGGTTAATTCCGTGAGTTTATATGTACTTCTAGAGTGATTTTCGACAAACCCCATGCGTTAATTTTATCCATTTCAATGGTTGAAATTTTAGGTTGAGAATTTGACACATTTTGGGGGTTTTAGTAAAAACAAACGGAATTAGCCTGCATTGGTGTTAAAATTGGTGTTAAAACGGATTAGTAGAGATGTCTATTCTTTGGGTTTTGCAAATTCAACAATTTGTTATGTTTCGAAAAATTCGATAAATATGGATTTTTGTTTGAATTTGTAGGAAATGACAAGACGAGGTGTACCAAAGGTTAGACCACCGCAAGCTAACACGTACAACAGCGAGACAAGCGGTGATGAAGAAATTTCGCAACCCGCTCGCCAACCTCCACCTGCTAGGACATCTCAACCCGCTCGGTTTTTGCGTACCGCAAAAGGAAAATCTGTAGCTTCCGCTTCTGCCGCTGCTGATGAGACGCAGGAAGGACACACATCTCATCCATGGCCTCGCGCTGAAAAGACACCATTCCTTGATGATTCGTTGGTTGAGGAGATTCCACGAATATCAATAGCCGCTATTCAGGCCATGACAGGATTTGATTCGCGTCAGCCTGGACATGCTTGGGACCGTTTCAACCGCATTTTCTACAATGGTTTGCTTCAGGTAACGATGGCACCTACCAAATTTGTGTGCGAAGCAACATTGGCGAGAATGGGAATTAGCGACGATGTCCGAGCAATGCTGACCAAGATGGGGCTTGGCACGATCGCTTACAAGTCCTATCCTCTGTATCCTGAGCTGGTCCGCCAATTCCTTGCATCGGTTGAAGTCCGGTACAAGGATATCGCTATCCATACAGCTTCGGAGGGGACTCTTTCATATTTATGCAGGGGTGTTCACTACGAGTTACCCATACAAACCCTGTGTGAGATATATGGATTTGAGCGGTCATGGGAGCTATGCAGGTTCCCTTATTTTGGAGAGACTGATGTTCTGTGGAATTTGATTGCAACAGGACCATTTACTACGGCTCAATCTCGTGACGCTAAGCTTAGCCTGATCCGGAATCCTGTGATTCGGGTTGTCGCGAAGATCATTGGTCAGTCATTTTCTGGGAAGGAAGAGACAGGTGCTCTAAGGGTCGACGAGTTGTCTTTGATAGACAATGGGCTTCCAGATTCCGTCAGAGCGACTTACCACCAAGAACCCCCCTTGCGATTGCACACTAACTTAGGAGCAATGTTTGCTGAGATGCTCGTGAAGAAGAAGCAACGAGGTTTGAACACAAGCGGTACCAAGAAGATTGAGATTATTGGAAGTCTGCTAACACCGATCTTCCGATACCATAACATCGATTTGCGTGAGACAGAGTGCATCAGGGAGATTGAAACGTTCAATGCGAGGTACTTCACTAATGCTCACATCCTTAAGGGCGATTATGAGTACAGGTTCTATGACCGAGCAGGAGTTCCTCAGCGATGCAGACTACCTCTTCCACCTTTCACACCTCCCGTGTCAAGGGCAAACTTGGAGTTCGAATTGGACCCTCAATTCATACTTACCGGCCAACCTCGAACTTCAAGATCACGGAGAGCTGCACGGGAGCAAGTAGATCCCCCACAGCAACCACCTCACGCACATTCTGTCGATGACCCCGTAATACCGGAGTACAGTACGGAGTACGATCTTCTACCGCTTGCTGAAGACGCTTCAGACACCGAACGAATCGCATGGTTGGTGGATTCGCATAGGAAGCAACACACGATGTTACAGAAGATATTTGGAGTGCTCGGACGCCTCACATGTATGCAGCCATCTTCTTCTTCTTCTCGACATCGTACTCGTGCAGCAGCGGTTGACGCGAGAGCTGGTCCCAGTGTTGCTGGACATGGGACTTCATACGAGGGAGGTCAGGCTGGAGAGACACGCCTACCTAGGCGTCGGAGGGCACCAGGGGATAGCCGGAGCGCCAGCTCCGGAGAGCATTGATTCTGTTATTTCTCCCCCTCTACTTTATCTACATCTATTTAATATATTTCGAACTTTCGCGTATGTCGTACTTTTCTTCTGATTTAGTTTCCACCGAGACGGTGTGAAGTAAGTCCGGGGGAGGGTATTTGCTGGGACTAACGCCATTTTCTTTGCTTTGTTTTATGTGAACCTTTTTGGTATTTATATTTGTTTTGTGTGTTTTATGTTTTATTGAGTCAAGAGTTTTATGGTTAGGAAACTATGATGATATATATCTCTTTGTTTACTGACCATTTCATTTAAGTGACATTGATGCAGAATGAATTCCAATCCGACCAATGAAAAATTCAAAGACTTACCGGTTAACTAGAGACGTCTCTCGTTTCCAACAAGTTCCACCAAGTCTGAGCTAATTGCACCCTTAATGGAATGACTGATGTCCATAGATCCTGATTCCTCGTTCATACTTGATATATTCACCCCGTTTTTTTTTTTAAAAAAAAAAAAAAAAAAAAAAAAAAAAAATTTAATTTTGGCTCAAAGGTTTAGAATAGCACAAAAGAGTTCACGACGCTGTCTCCTCACAAGGAACAACACTAGTGAGTGCTATTCTAAAACTGTAACGGAACAAAAGAGTTCACGACGCTGTCTCCTCACAAGGAACAACACTAGTGAGTTCCGTTACGAGACCAAAGCAATTATGGGGAGAGGAAGAATAATAAATGTTGTATTGGTGATATATCATGATATAGTACGGGAATGAATCTAGAAGGTTCTTGGCACTGGGATTGACAACGAGGATTAGCAAGGATGACTTGTGGAAAGTGTTGCGAAATTTGAGATGGATTGGGGATATTGGATAAGTTTGAGGAGAAGTACATAGCGACTCGGTTGGGTTCGTCCTTGCAGAATGTGGATTGCAATTTTAGTGGTCATTGGACGTTTTAAAAGAGAAGTTGAGTTTCCGTATTTTCAAACCTCTTTCACTGGCTTAGTTTTCTGTTTTGCTTGAGGTCAAGCAAAAGACTAAGTCCGGGGGAGTTGATATGTTGCGTTTTTAACGCATTCTAACCATTGATTTCTGAGTTTTATCGAGTCTTTTCTATACTTTTAGAGTCTTTTCAGGTTAAACCACGTTTAAATGAAGGTTAATACAAAGGATCAAAAGTTATGGAAAGTTTAGTGAAGACAGGTCCGTTTGGCGAGCAAAAGAAGCAAATAAAGATTTTTAGCAACTGGATCGATCGATCCACCCTCGGATCGATCGATCCGCTTGCTAAAATTCTTCAAAATGATCGCGGGATCTGCGGCTCGATCCAGCACGAAGAGGATCGATCGATCGGTATCTTTAGTAACTGGATCGATCGATCCACCATCGGATCGATCGATCCGTTTGCTAAAATTCTTCAGCTCCGCGGGATCTGCAGCTCGATCAAGCACAAAGGAAATTGGGTCGATCGATATCTTTAGTAACTGGATCGATCGATCCACATATGGATCGATCGATCCACTTACTAAAACTGCCCAAAGAAAAAAAAAAATCAGTCACCTAATCTTGCATTATTTTAACCAAAACGTGTTTAGACCATTAAAAACTGAGTTTTCACTCAATCATTCTAGTAGACTTCAATTATTATCATTTTTGTTTTTCTTCTTGTTCTAGAGAGAAGACCTTTCAATTTTCTCTTGGTTTTTAGATCAAAATCTTTCATCTTCTCTTGTTCTTAAGTTTACAACTTGTTCTTGGATCTTTGTATGATTTGGGAGATTCTTCTTCAACCTTGTATCATAGAGAAGATTTCTCAACTCCTTTATCTCTTTCTTTGATTTAAGTTATGGTTGTGATATCATCTCTTTGTGAATTTCTTTTGAATATGTGTGAGTAGATCATTAGTTAGGCTTGTGGGTGTTCAAAGGAATTCATGGATCATTGAATTAGACATAAATAGGGATTTGTACTTGTCTTCATCTATTGTTGTTCTTATTGCTTGAATTATGATTGATCACCTAGTTCTTGATGTTAGGATGTTTAATTCACCAAAAGTGTAATTAAATACCCGAAAGAACATAGATGAACAAATTGTCCTTAACCAACGAAAGCTGATGTTAAGGCGATTTGTGAACTTATCAAACCGGTTCGTTAATGCTTGTTTAGAATTCTAGGTTCAAACGACAGTTTAGAATCCTAGGTTGATAAATAAAGTCTCTGATGCCACGACAGTGGATTGGTTATAAAATTATGTTTGAGTTCAAGATTGTCCTAAATTGTACCCTGAATAAATGTCTGATTCATAATCTATGATCTCCCGAGAATATCCCTTAAGCCTAACGCTTTTAATTCCATAAGTTTACACGTTTATAATTGCTATTTTCGTTTCAATATTGCAACCAATCACATTTTACCATCTTAGCTTAATTTCAATCTCATACTTTCGTAGTGTAACACTTGGTCTCTGTGGATTCGATCCCTAAAATACTACTTCGTTGCTGTGCACTTGCAGTAGTTTGATAGGGTTAAAACCTGAGCATATCAAACTCTCTGTTTCTCCAAGAGGACTTCGAAGCAAACTAGCTCGCTTTTTGATCTAACCATGGGATGAGATTTATACCTTTTCACCTAATGATAGTGACATCCACTGATCGAGCTGATCAAGTTTACCAGAGAGAAAAGATCTACGGTAGTAGAAAGGAAGAAGAATTGGAAACCGGCGTGCTAAAAAGTACATGAATTTCCTCTTTGTTAGCCATTGCTCCCATGTTTTCACCGTCTCTTCCTTGATCATGCTTTGCTCATATGGATTGATCATTGGAGCCACCATTGCTGCTCCTGTAGTTTCACAAATCCAAACCCAATGAGCAATACTCTAAAATGCATTCATCTTTCTACTGAGAAATAACGAGAATGTATTTATAGGAACATTGTTAATACCGGCAATTTTCTCAGGGAAGTATTTCATTGCAGCCCATGCGTGCATACTACCAGTAGAGTAGCCAAGTAACCAGAATTTCTTATCAATTCCGATAGCAGCTGCAAGGTTAATCATATCCGAGGCAGATGAGCTAAGGTTTCGACTTCGATGAGGGTCACTCTCACCAAACCCTGGGAGATCATATGACACTAAACGAACACCATACTCCACAAGCAATGATTTCTTCACTCCAGGTATGCCTTGATTATGTAATTTCAATCATTAGAGGCACACACACACTAAACGTAAAGGGAAGTAACTGAAACTGAACAAAACTAATAAAATACCTGCAAGTCTTGAGGAGAGAAAAGAATGAGGCATAACTAATGAGTATCTTGCTCTGTCTGCTGAAACACCTAGCTCTTGGTAAGCTATATATCTACCATCTGGAAGCTGTACACGGGTTGCGCCAGTAGGATGTAAACGCAGTTTCTTTATCACTGTCACTGGTTTATCCTGCTCTGGACTAAAGCTTAATGCTGCACTTCAAAGTTGAATTTGTCAATGCAAGGAATCAAAACCTTTGCACTACTAATACAGTCTTTTACAAAACTACTACCACTACTTAAAGCTACACATAAGTACAAACAACTAAAACATCGCCGAGCCAAGAAATTCCTCGATGATCCATTCCAATAAATGAGTGGACTTGCACACAAATACTGAGCTAATTTAAGACTGTTAAATTGATTTACCTGCAAGTGCTAAGAGGAAGACAAAGAAAATCACAGGCCAAGCGTGAATCGGATCACGATCCTCAGGTAAGTAGTCATTCATAAAGCTAAGCTTCTTCGCCGGTTTCCTAAGCTTCCTCACGACGAATGAGTCCTCAGTAACCACCGTCTGCTTCACTATATCCTTGCAACCTTTCGCTAACTCCACAAGCATCTCTCCCCATGATTTCATAAACCCAGTCACTTGATCTTTCAATGTCTCTCTCGGTTCGGATCCGGATCCATCCACCGACAAAAACCCCGATCTCTTTTTATCCACCGTCGAATCAATCGGAGCTCCGTCGTACCGTAATCCGGCGTCGACGAGACTCGCTAACTCTTCCTGCCACGTAGCCACTCCTCTCTCATCCATTCTTCGATTTCACAAGCATCAAAATCCCAAATCCCTAACTATCCGAACCTCTCACACTTCACAGCAAAACCTATACATTCATTGAAGAAACAAGAGAGAGAGCGAGAGAGAGAGAGAGAGAGAGCTTTAACAAAGCGTGAGTTTCAAGCTTAAATAAACTCGAATAAATTAAAATTCGATAACGAATCATCTCTCTCTTTTTTTCCCTTAAAGAAAGCGAAAGGAGACAAAAGTTTTTGTCTTACCAAATGACGTAGATACAGCTTAGAACACACTATGGTCCAATTCGATTCTCCAATTTTATTCTTCAACTAAACTTTTTTTTTTCATTTTTTTTTTCAGATATTGTCTATCGCCTCCTTGGTTTGACTGGGTAAGGTAAAAGAAATTCCCAATTCCGCCATTGACGAGATTCTTCGAGCTCTCTCTCGCTTTCTTCCAAATTTCCTTTTTCGTATTTAATAAATGTGGACCACTGGATCAGAATCGCCTTTTTGAAATAAACGACTCTCATTTGTCCACGTCGGTATGCCGTGGAATCGACGGTTAAGTGGTGGGGACCGGGTCAGCCAGTGAGTGTCGTGCGGGAGGTTTAATCTTTGTGTGCCCCCCTTTTACCGGTTACAGCCGGTTTAGTACGGGTTATGTTGACGTGGTGGTGTAGGTATAAAACATCTGTACCGTACGTTAAATCGAACGGTGTTAAAGAAGGCATCTTCTTAGCCCAATTTTGATGGGCTTAATTATTAATGGGCCAAATATTATAATCGCTAACCTTCATATATATTAAGAGTCACTGCCTTCGCTAGGTTTAGTGTTTTCGCAGCCGCGTCAAAGCTATCTCCATTTGCTTGCTGCAATTACCTCT
The DNA here is from genome assembly GCA_964056655.1 of Arabis hirsuta. Classification (NCBI taxonomy): domain Eukaryota; kingdom Viridiplantae; phylum Streptophyta; class Magnoliopsida; order Brassicales; family Brassicaceae; genus Arabis; species Arabis hirsuta. Next base: position 1,071,043 of record OZ053302.1, on the reverse strand, counting down.
TTGCTCTGTTGATCTTCTTCTCCATCGACAAACATGGGGTAAGTTTTTCGTCTCTTAGATCCTTCCGTCTTTGATCTCTCTGCTTCGTTCTGTTTTTTCGCGGTTTATTGGATTTGATTTCCTTGTTGTTTCGGTCAATTACGATGGATTTATCGGGAAAACGTTTCGTGACTATCATTGAGATTCTGTGGAAATGCGTGTTCGTTTCTGGATATGTGTGTTCCACAATAGAGTATACTTCAATTGCCCAAGTGCTTGTTTTTAGTGTATGAGCTAATCTGGAGTTGTAGAGTGACATAGAACCCATGTGGCAGATTACTGGACATTTGATTTGATCTGTGCAGTACTAATGAATTGCGTATTGAGTCTTGTGTGGTCACTATTGATTATTTTTTGATAAAGGGCTTATCTTCTTGTGAATGTTTTGATGAATTGCTTAGAGATTGTCTGCTTTGGTTTAGCAAATGATGTTCTGGTTTTTTTCCCTCTGATGTTGTTGCTTGTGATGATATGTTACAGTAAGACAAGGGGTATGGGAGCTGGGCGTAAGCTCAAAAGGCTTCGGATTAATCAGAGGTGGGCTGACAAGCAGTACAAGAAGTCTCATCTTGGTAATGAATGGAAGAAGCCTTTTGCCGGATCTTCTCATGCTAAAGGAATCGTCCTTGAGAAAATGTAAGTCTGTAAAACATTGATATGTGCTTCTTTATCTGGTTTTTGAGAGTGTGGAGCTTGATTTTGATGAGGCTTCTGTGTTTGATTTTGCAGCGGTATTGAAGCTAAGCAGCCTAACTCTGCTATCCGTAAGTGTGCTAGAGTTCAGCTTATCAAGAACGGAAAGAAGATTGCTGCTTTTGTCCCCAATGATGGTTGTTTGAACTACATTGAGGAAAATGTAAGTTGAATCGATAGCCATTGTAAACCAAATCATCACACATGGATTAGTAGTTTGTGTCAAAATGTTGAATCATCTCTTGTTAATGTTGTTGTTGCAGGACGAGGTCTTGATTGCTGGATTTGGTCGTAAGGGTCACGCTGTGGGAGATATTCCTGGAGTTAGGTTCAAGGTCGTGAAGGTTTCTGGTGTTTCACTCTTGGCCCTCTTCAAGGAAAAGAAGGAGAAGCCAAGATCTTAAACAAAGCTTTAAGCTTTTGAAATGGATTTTGACATTTAAAACACCTTTTGGTAGTTCAGTTGAAAAGTACTTTTGTGTTCTGTTCTACTCTAAGATTCAAGAACTTAAATGTGTTAAACCTTTTTTTATGAATTTAGCTCCGATCTTTATATGTTATATTGGTAACTTTTAATTACCTGCGAGTGCTACGAGGAAGACGAAATGTTTAGCGGAAGCTCATAAGTATAGATTCTTCTGTTGCATGGAAAATGTGATATATTCAGTAATATTGTAATACGACAAATATAAAACTAACAAGGAAAAACTCAAATCAATTCTTAACCAAATTTGTGAAGTTGGGGTCAAAGACAGTGAAGTCTTCCCTAGTCTTTTTGCCATGTCTTCCGACAAAAACAAAATTCATCCAAAACAATTTATGATGATGTTCACAAACTAAACTTTGAGGTCATCTTCTTAACCCAATATTTATTTGATGGGTTTAAGTCTTAATGGGCCAAATATTATAAATCGGCTCAGGTATTCGCTTAGCTTCACATATATAAAATCCCAGCCGCTTTAAATCTCTCTATTTTCTTGCTGCCTCTTTGTTCTGTTGATCTTCTTCTCTCCATCGACAAACATGGGGTACGTTTCTCGTCTCTTAAATTGTTCAAGTGTTTGTCGGAGCTTCTTATTTGGTTTTATCGAATGGTGTTCTGGATTTTTCTCTCTCTAATGTTGTTTCTTGTGATGATATGTTACAGTAAGACAAGGGGTATGGAAGCTGGGCTCAAAAGGTTTCTGATTAACTAGAGGTGTGATGACAAGAAGTACAATAAGCATCTTGGTAATGAATGGAGGAAGCCTTGTTGTTGTCCACCACCAAAACATTTGAACTAGATTAGGGAAAATGTAAGTGGAATCAAAGGCCCTTGTAAACCAAAATGGATTAGTTGTTTCTGTAAAACTGTTAAATTCATCTCTTGTTGATGTTGCTGTTGTTGCAGAACAAGGTCATGACTGCTGGATTTGGTCGTAAGGGTCTTGCTGTCGGAGATATTCACGGAGTTAAGTTAAAGGTCGTGAAGGTTGACGGAGTTTCAACCTTGGCCCTCTTCAAGGAAAAGGAGAAGCCAAGCTTTTGAAATGGATTTTGACATTTAAACCACATTTTGGTAGTTCTGTTCTACTTTAATATTGAAGAACTTCATGTATTAAGCATTTTTATGAGTTTTTGAGTTCGGTCTCCGACCCTTCAAATGCTATAATGGTTTTTTAATCAGTTTTACTTGTTTGTTCTGATCATAACAATCCAAAATCTTTGCTTTGAAACACTAAGATCTTACTTCGAGTTCTACTCATAACTAGATTGTTGCTTTAATTTTTACCAAAAACCTAGTCTCATCACAAGAGTTAGCTGTTCAAAACTCCGATTAAACCCCCTAAACTTTGAAAAGGGAAAGATGCCTACCAATGTGTTTTAACTGGTCATCTTGTTGTTGCTCTGTTTTGCTTTGGGGCACACATACTTGAGCTTGTAACTTAGAAGAGAAGGTCCGAAGATGCTGTATTTCCCTGAGCTGCTAAAGGCACTCTTTGCGTCTTCGCCACTTTTGAACACCACTTTAGCTCTCTTGCTTTTCTTCATGACCTGAGTCTCTGATTCTATGAGAGGACCGTAACGGTTAAATATGCTGTTCAGCTTTTCTTCGGATGGAACTGAACCTGAATCCAAAAATATGAGGATCAATGCATTGGGGGCTCTTGAATCTGCAGAACAGTCTTTGAGACCAGTTTCCTCTTTTGAGCCTGTTATGTCTTCTACTGCCTTCTTAAAGTCATCATTGAGATTACTGCAAGATATCTCCTTTAAGAATTTATCAAATTCTTCATACTTCGAGTGGTCTATGGTGACTGATTCCGGTATCCCCTCTGGAGTTTTTGCAGAGTGAAGGCTCGGGAGCATCTCATCAGGAGAAGAAATCTTTCTTTCTGCAAGCTCTTCGTGTTTAATCTTCTCCGTCTTCGTGTTCTCGTCTTCTACTTTTGTGGTAGAATTAGAATCACTGCAAGAATTAAACGTAGGAGTTAAAGAATCCATCTTGGTTTCCACTCTCAAAGGGATATCTCCAATTCCGCAACATGGTTCAGCCACCTTCTGCAGTTTATTACCATCACCCATTGACGAATTGTTTTCCTCATCAGAGTTTTGAGATACTGAATCCTCTGTTTGCAGGTTGTTCTTGATCTTTTTCTCAGACTGATCAGATTCCGAAGACTCAACCTTACGCTTCTTGTCCGAATGCGACTTACCATCCAATTTCTCAATCGATCTGCTCCCAAGGCGTTTCTCTTCAGTCAAATCTGACAGAGTCTTCCCCTTCATCTTTTCATCAGCCCTATCCTCAAAATCAAACCTTTGCTTGTGTTCATCGTTATCTTTGTAATCCGTCTTTCTCTTTTTGGAAGACAATTCTTCATCCGTATCGAGCTCCGAGAGAGAAGCTTTGCGAGCTGCTGATTCTACAGACTTAAGAAATGTTTCATACTCTGGGAAGTTAAAATAGCCTTTCCATTGTTGAAAAGCCAATAACTGAGCTCGGTTAATCACAAACTGCATCTTATCACTCGCATCATAGCTAGGAAAGCAAGCTAAATCCTTCATATACTCCACAAGTTTTGCAGGTTCAAAAAAGACAGCATTCGATAACTTGTCACCACCGTATCTCACGCGTGAATCCTCTCGAATTCCAACATTCGTTATGTTCTGAGTCTTGAGTTTGCTATAAGCTTCCACTGACACACAAGCGCAAGACAAACCAAACTCTACTCTCCTCGAAACCTCTTCCAAAGCACAATCGATCGCATCACGAAAATCCGCCGAGTTACTCTGATTCACCATCTCTGAGAAATGCTGACGAAATGGCTTTATCTTGGATACAACATTCCAAGCAAAACTGCAATCACCAAAATACACAACCAAAGAATTCCCTTTCTTGAAGTGCTTCTTCGCGTTCTTCGATGCGAGAGACGCATCAAACACTTGTCCAGGCCACCATGGATAGCTTCTTACTTTACCCCAAACCAAATCTGACTCAGATAGATTCAGATTCTCATTACCTGAAGCTAAACCACCTAAAACCACAACACTATCTAGATCTCTCTTCTCAACAAAATCCTCAGATTCTGCATCTGAATCATTCTCAGTTTCAAAATCAGACTCTCTATCTACACAATTCGTCTCCTTCTTCGGATCAGAAACTACATTTCTCTTATCACCAGCAGAGACGAAGCTTTTTCGGTCAAACCCAACAAGCTTAACTAGGGTTTCAGATGTGTGAGCTACTCTGTTCTCAATCCTCGACGCACTGAATCCAGAAACAGCATCGGAGTCCGATTCGACTCCTCCCGGTGGTTCCGTAGACATAACGAAGTAAGTACCCCAAGAAAAACCCTAGAAAACGGAGAAGAAATCTCAGCTTCAGTACATTTCCATTAAAGCCAAATACAAGAGAGAAAGAAACTTATTAAAGAGTAGAGAGAGAGAGACAGAGATAGTGAAAAAAGCGAGCAAACCTCCGGTGACCGTGACGGCGATACTTCTCCGGCAACGAGAGCTGGATTTTTGGGAAATTAATGAAGACGAGTCTAGAAATGAGTTTCGCGGTTTTATAGTGGTTTAAGAGATAGCTACGTGGACGTCAAGATAAACACCACGTGTTACAGTGCTTGTTTTGTTGCGACTCATCATTATCACCACCATATCTCTAACGTTCAAAATTCAAAACCTTGCTTATGCTTTTTATTTGTTACCCGAATTTTATTTCCGCAGGTAATTTTAAGACTATTCAAATAAATTATAAAAATCTGGTATATAATATTTATACAAAAAAAGGTGCAAATATTCAATTAATGGGCCGCAAAATTCAAAAGAAAAGTTCCAAATGTAAATAATTTCATTAACAATTACAGAGGGCAGCTAGATAAGATGGGCGAGTGGTTGTGGAGGGCGCAGGGGCGAAGGGTGCAACTCCCACTTCTCTGGTTCGATTAATAGGGAGAAATACAATCCAACTGGTTTACCTGATAGTTAGAAATGCAGATGATGTGACTACTTCTGACAATAGTCGAAAGACATTCCAAATTCGAGATAGGCAGAATAGCAGCTTATAAGAGCCTAACCGTTAACGCGGTGAATCACTCCACTATGTAGCATTTTTGTGCGTTCCTACCGGGGCCGACCGGATAGCGATAGGATTTATAAAAAAAAAATATGATAAAATGTTCTAAACTTCTAAATTAAGGTGATGTGTGCATGTATTTACGTTAAATTGAGCATGGACCACAGTGCATTGGTCCGTAGAGCATAATAATAAATTAAATAATACAAACTTAATTGGTTTGAATTAATTTGGTGGATTTACAACATCCTATATATAAAAGAGCAATGGCTCTCTCCAGCTCTTGACACGTCAACAGAAAGAAAAAGACACGTGGCTCAGGAGTGAGGGAAAAAAAGACCTCCAGGCTTCCGATGATCGACCGTGTCTCTCTCGCGATAGTACTTCCTTCGCCATTAACTTCTTTCAGTTATTTCACCATTTCTTTTCTATCACGATCCTTGAGAGAATCTGCATCAAAACAGTCATCAAATCCCTTCCGCTTCATCAAGCATGAAAAGGTGAGGTATAGGAGGATCAGAGAAATAAGAGCGATAGCTCACAAATTATAGAAAATAACATCCTGAGAAAATGGCGTAAGATGAAACGAAACCTCACATGAAAATAACATCGGTCTAGTAGGATCATCAAAATGTTTTGCATTAAAACGGTAATCTAAAATTTTCCATTGATCGTTTGGTTAAAGAAAACAATTACTGGCTACTGGCTTTAAGAAAAGTCATAACATTATTTTCCCTGTGAGAAAATTTAAGAATAGTTTTTAAAATGTTTTATAAGATTCAAAGACTTAACAAAACACTACTGAGTTGAGTCTATGGTAACAGATAACTCACAATTGTTGGGTTGTGAGAAACTGTAACTCCCAACAGTATAACAATCATCTCCGGAGTTTTTCAGCAGAAATTTCATGAACGAAGACTTGAGTTTCGACTCAGACAAAGTCGACAAGACCAAATCTTTCGGTTTCCAACATTGATACGTATCCAAGCCTTTCCAATACAAGTAGTTGGTAAGACAACACACCTGTAGTATATAAAATGTATCATTATGCAAATCTACACTCTCATTGTGTAGAGTAATAGAAGAGATTCATGGTACTAAATATACTTACCTCTATGATGTTGCAGTCCACAATCTGTAGTTTTAGCTTCTTCAGTCTTGGTGAGCTTTGTAGCAGCTTTGCTACACCAGGAATAATAGATTGATCGATAACTGCTTCGAAAGTCAAAGCTTCGACCTTGAGCGTCGGAAAAGGAACACCGCATACGTCGGCAAGAGATAAGATCTAACAACAAAAAGGACATTATGTTTTTCAGAACATCTACCAATTTTGACATATGCCTATGCATTATCAGCTTACCTGAAGAAAGAAAGCCCCCAAAAAAGTGATTTTCTCCACATTCTGCAACGTTTCTAGCGCCTTTACGATCATTGCTTGAAGAGAATCAGCTAAACCGGTTTCAGGATCGCCAAAGTCGTCATACAAGTAACGAAATTCTCTGGGACAATAGATGTTCACGTAAGCTTCGGTTAAAGAAGAGACATCCACTAAACAACATTGTAACTCAGAGTGTTCCAATCTCAAACAATGAATATGTGGTGCCACAATCTGCATTGGTCCACAATCTTCTATATCCAATCTCTTACACTTCACCGATTCGCTCAGATCAAGACGCTCGAGTTTAGCACAGTAACGCAATGTCAAGCTTTCGAGTAGTGGAGAACCAGACAGAATCTTAGCAAAGGATTCATCAGAGAGTACACAGCAACGCAAAGACAATGTCTTTAGAGATGTCCAAGACAAGGTAATGCAGCTAGGAATCGTATCAATAGTTCCTGATTCGACCAAGAGTTGCTTCAAAGAGGAATTGGTGTAGAAGCAATCAGGCAAATTGTGATCATAAGAATCACGAAAATTCAGAGACAGCTTCTCAGTGTTGCGAGACGTTGCAAACTCGATCAAGCTATCAATAATCTGGTGAGCTTTGCTACTGATACAGAGATCGAAACTCGTGATTTTGGGACAAGAGTAACGAGTTAGGGTTTTGTTTACCGAATTAGGGTCAGAATTAGATCTCCAGAGATCGATTGAGAGAGAAGGTGTCTTAGACCATACATGCCTCCATCGCTGGGACAAAATGGAGGTTCTGATGGCGAAATTGGTCGGAAGGAAGGAGAAGATATGGTGGATGATATCGTCTGGTAGAGAACTGACGAAGTCTTCTTCACCGTCGATTGAATTTCTTGCTCGTTTGATTTCGCGGTGGCTAGGGTTTATTACCTCACCCTCTCGGCGATCGTCCCGCATGGCTTGCCGGTAGCAAATGAAAGCTTCAATTCACACCGTCTTCGTCGATTCTTCTCCGGTTATTTCTTTAGTCGGGATTATCAGAGTAGTGGCTAACGCAGCGGCGGCGAAATCTTCCTCCGGTGATCTCGCCGGTCAAATTGATCGTAGTAAATCTAATCATTATTTAAATTATTTTAGCTCTATCAATATATCTGATGCTAGGCCCGTTTCAACACATTATTGGCCTTTAGGAATTTTTTTTTTTTAATTAACAGAAGGTTTTTTTGGTGAATAAAAAAAAAAAAAAAAATAAAAAGTTGGATTTGAGATTTTTTTGTTAGTTTTCAAATTATAATTTTTTGTTGTATTTTTGGCAAATTTTCCCCTTTTTTTTGGTGAATAACCAAAAAAATTAAAAAAATTAGAAAAAATGAAGTAGATGGCCAATTGTAAACCATGGATTTGGAGTTTTTGGTTACTTTTAAAAATATAATTTTTTTTGTTGTATTTTTGGTAAATTCTTCCTAACAGAAACTTCATTCACTTAAGTAGTGTGATAATTGACCAAATATAAAAAGTGTTTAGGATTCAACAATAACAAAAAGAAAAAACCCGTAATGTAAATGATTTAATACCGTTTCACTTTATCACAATCGAGACATTATTGTCATGAGACAGTGTTTGAGTGATTTCAGAGAGCTCTCCAAATCTTGATCTATCAAAATATCTTCCTAATCGTACCACCAATGTCTCTAGTGTTCTTGTGTTTGCCAGCAAAAGTTCCAAGAACGAACCCACAAGGTTTGGCTCCGCAACTTCACATTCCCAAGAAGCTGGACTGACCACATTTTTCAATCTCCAACATTGACCAGGGGTCAATTCTTCCGAGTACAAGAATCTGTTAACACGTTTATCCTGCAAAAACTGAAAAAAAAAAAACACATTGGATTGTTTGTACTTTGTAATATAGGAAGCATAACAAAAGAGGTTCATGGTAAAGATACCACTCCGGTGAAGCAGTCAGTTGCGGAAAGTGTTATCTTCTTTAATCCAGGTGAGTTTTGTAGCAGCTTTGCAATACCAGGAACCACGGATCGCAAAATCCTTGTTTCAAGAGTCAAAGTTTTAACCTTGAACGTCGGGAAAGGAACACCACGAAACTCGGCAATAGATAGCATCTAACATAACAACAAATACCCCACAAGAAAGATGGTGAGTACCAACATACAGTCCTCTCAACAAAAGGACATTGCAGCCCAAGTGATTATGCAACATTGAGAGTTCTAAGCATATATACCTGAAGAAAGCTAACGTCTAAAGTAAGGTTCTCTACATTCTGCAACTTTTCTAGCATCGTTTGCACCATGGTTTGAAGAGCCGCCTTCCAACAATCAGCTGCATAGCACTTGTCACTTGGTGCGAGTGGGGCAACGTCTATTTTAGCTTCGGTTAAAGAGGAGACATCCACTAAAGTACAACTACTTTGTGACTCATTAATTATCAAATTCAAATTTCTCAATCTCAAAGAAAGAATATGAGGAGCCACGATCTGCATTGATTTGCTCGCCCAAGGGATGGAATTAATATCCAATCTTTTCAAGCGTAGCGATTTACTCAGATCAAGATACTCAAGTGAACGAATATACTTCAATGTCAAGCTTTCCAGCATTGGAGAACCAGAGAGCATCTTAGAAAAGGATCCAGCAAAGAGTTGGCAAGAGATCAAAGACAAACTCCTCAGTGATGTCCAAGACACGGTGCATCTAGGATACATCATAAGACCATATCTCGTGTCTACGATGAGTTGCTTTAAGGAAGAATTGGCGAATAAGAAGTCTGGAAAACTGTAACCTATATAACTATCATTGCCCACTTCCAGAGAAAGCTTTTCCACGTTTCGAGACACTGCAAACTTGATCAAGCTATCAAGTTGATCTATTTTATTCTTCCTTACGTTGGTACAGAGACGGAAGCTCGTGATTTTGGCGGCAGAGTAGCTGGCTAGGGTTTCGCTAATCGATTCACTAGACGAATTAAGATCATGAAAGTAGAGACAAGGTGTTTGGCACCATACATGTCTCCATCGTTTGGATAAAACGCTAGTTTTGATAGCTAACTTGGTCGTAATAAAGGAGAGGATTTGGTGGAGGATCTCGTCTGGCAGAGAGCTGATTGAGTCTACACCACTGTTGATTATAAGACGATGATCAAAGTGGTGGCTAAGGGTTGCTACGGCGACAGTGGCCGTGGCTAGGTTCTCCTCTCGGAAATCGTCTTCCATGGCCGTCGGATTTCAATAAATCTTATGTAATTACTAACTTTGGACTTTATATACTAACCAACAAGATTTATAATATTTGATTTAGTGTATTTAATCAATTTTCCATATCTAATCGATATGCTTATTAATGGAATTTTTTTCTTTTTTTGTCAATTTAACCAAAAATTTATTAATGTATAGTAAAATATTTTTATTTACAGAAGCCAACGATTGTATAACAATCCCGGAAACATAGCTGAACGAAGACAAGATTTTCCCGGAAACATAACTCGAAACTAAATGGACAAGTACCAAAAGTAGACATCGAACCAAAACTGCTAAATAACCTTCATCATGGGGACCCTTTGCAATGTCAAACCGCGAAAGACAACTTAGGCTTACCAAACAGTGACGATTACCTTCTTCGGTGACTAGGTACTACCTCTTTAGACGTAAGAACCATGGTTTGAAAACCCGGCACGTCGGTTAGCTTTCCGGAAGCGGCGTAAGTCGGTTTGAAAACATGATCCTGTATAACGCCTCGAGTAAGTCTAGTGAAAATGAGGTGACACTAGTAAAGATGTTTGATTTTGAATAAGATCATGGATAAAACAGTGGAAGCAGTCAACTGAAAAATTCTATCAAAAGTTCCAAATTCAGTTAATTTCATCATAAAGAGAGCCTCTAGGTGAGGTTAATTAATATAAAATGTTCAGTAATAGCAAATGTTGTTTTGTGATAAAGTGTACGAACCATCTCAATCACTACTTCAAATCCAGGTGTATTGTTGAGTCAACCTCCGAACCATTGTTACCAATGTTTTTCAGTAGATATTCCATGAACCTCGTGAGTTTTGGCTCAGACGAAGTTGGAAAGACCCAATCTTTCGGTTTCCAGCATTGATTTGTATCCAAGCCATTCCATTCCAAATGTGTGTCAAGATAACTTTTCTGTAAAACATAAAATGTTCCATGATGCAAACATAAACACTATCTCATATATAAGATTAGAAAACGCAACAACAACAAAAAAAAAAGGAAAAAACCAAAAGACATGGTTTTTAGATTATGGTAAGAAGTATATACAGTTAAGATGAGGTTGCATCCCACTGGCACTGCTACGTGTAGATTTAGCTTCTTTAATCTTGGTGAGTTTTGTAGCAGCTTTGCTATACCAGGAATAACAGTCGCATCAATCAAAGTTTCAAGAGTCAAAACTTCGACTTTGAGCGTCGGAAAAGGATCACCGCAGAGCTCGGCAAGAGATAACATCTAACAAAAGAAGAAGAAAATAAAATGACCAATGCAATATAACCGAAACACAGAACTCGGACAATGTGTTCAAAACAATGACAAAGAAGGATTTTATCGCATGTGCTTATGACATTTTCACTTAAAACAATCATAAACCAATAGAATTATCAATCAAAATATCAAGTGTGTAAGCAAATGATTCTACCAGAGTAAGCTATGTGACAGTTTTTTACCTGAAGAAAGATAGTCCCAAAAGTAAGCATCTCCACATTCTGCAACATTTCTAGCATCTCCATTACCATCGGTGGACGCAAATCGTGAGTGTCCGAACATGAAATGTTCAAGTCAGCTTCGATTAAAGAAGAGATATTTCCTAAACAACATTCAAAATCTGAGGGTTTGAATCTCAAAAAATGGACATGTGGTGCCACAATCTGCATTGGTCCCTGAGTCTCTAAATCCAATCTCCATAACTGCAGAGCTTTGGTCAGATCAAGATGCTCAAGTTTATCACAGTAATGCAATGTCAAGCTTTCAAGTAGTTGATATGCTCAGGTTTTAACCCTATCAAACTACTGCAAGTGCACAGCAACGAAGTAGTATTTTAGGGATCGAATCCACAGAGACCAAGTGTTACACTACGAAAGTATGAGATTGAAATTAAGCTAAGATGGTAAAATGTGATTGGTTGCAATATTGAAACGAAAAATAGCAATTATAAACGTGTAAACTTATGGAATTAAAAGCGTTAGGCTTAAGGGATATTCTCGGGAAATCATAGATTATGAATCAGACATTTATTCAGGGAACAATTCAGCGCGATCTTAAACTCAAACATAATTGTATAACTAATCCACTGTCGTGGCATCAGAGACTTTATCTAACAATCTAGAATTCTAAACTGTCGTTTGAACCTAGAATTGTACACAAGCATTAACGAACTGGTTTGATATGTTCACAAATCGCCTTAACATCAGTTTTCGTTGGCTAAGGACAATTTGCTCATCTACGTTCTTTCGGGCGTTTAATCCAACACTTTTGGTGTGCTAAACATCCTAACATCAAGAACTAGGTGATCAAGCTAATTCAAGCATTAAGAACAACAATAGATGAAGACAAGTACAAATCCCTATTTATGTCTAATTCAATGATCCATGAATTTCTTTGAACACCCACAAGCCTAACTAATGATCTACTCACACATATTCAAAAGAAATTCACAAAGAGATGATATAACAACCATAACTAAATCAAAGAAAAAGATAAAAGAGTTGAGAAATATTCTCTATGATACAAGGTTGGAGAGTTCTCCTCCAAAGCTTACAAACTTCCAAGAACAAAAATTACAAGACTAAGAACAAGAAAAGATCAAGGTTTTGATCCTTGAATCAAGAAAAGAAAATTCTCTAAAAACAAAAGTCAACTAGAAAAATTGATTAGATAAGTAAATGATGGGAGAAAACCAGCTTTTAAGGCCTCAAACACGTTTTTGGAGCATTAAAACACGTTTTGATTAAAGAAAACAAAGTTAGATCGATCGATCCACTTATAGTACTTCAAACTGCTCGATCCGCAGGTCGCGCGGAAAAAACTGGATAATCAGATCGATCGATCCAGTTATGGATCGATCGATCCAGTTACTAAAGTTCTGCACTTGCTTCTTTTGCTCGCCAGACGGACCTATCTTCACTAAACCTTTCATAACTTTTGATCGCACCGTTAGAATGACCTCAAATTTCTTCCAAATGAAAGCTAACTCGATTCCCTATCATATGGCCAATTTTCAGCTCGATCCATCGGTGGAAATGACATCGACGAGCACCTAACTTCTGACCTTTTTCTGCATCTTTGCTTCCATTCTTTTCTCCTTTGGTTTTTGGCCTCCAAAGTACCTATAAATGACTCAAGGACTATGAAAATGCAATGAAATGTAATCTAAAACTCTAAAACTCAACTTATTCTATATGAAACTTAAAATGATGAGAAATATGCAAAATGAAAGTCTAATGACTATAAAAGCTAAAGAAAATATGTGCTAAATATGCTAAAATATGAATGCATCAGTAGTGGAGAACCAGACAGGATCTTAGCAACGAATTCATCAGAGACTTCACAGAAACTCAAAGACAATGTCTTTAGAGATGTCCAAGACAGGGTGTGAATCATTACAATAGCTCCCAACTCGAACAAGAGTTGCTTTAAAGAGGAATTGTTGTAGAAGAAACCAGGAAACTCGTAATCTGCAACACAAGAATCAGGGAAGACAGATCCTCCGTGTTGTGAGATGTTGCAAACTCGATCAAGCTATCAACCTGAGATTTGGATGTTAAAACGGGACTATTTTATAAAAATGAGCCCGTTTAGCCCCGTTTACTAGTTAAGTCAAGACATTATCATTAAGAGAAAGTGTTGGATACATTTTTAACAGGGCTTTGCTTGATCGAAAATTCCTATTTGAAATGAAGACATTGTTGTTGTGAGAAAGTGTGGTAAAAATTAACTTCTAAAAGAAACTTCATTCTCTAAGCGAGAATTGACCAAATATAGAAGTGTTCAATGGAATCCAACAAAAAAAAAAACCCCTAATGATACATGATTTAATACCGTTTCACTTGATCACGATCGAGACCTTGTTGTCGTGAGAAAGTGTATGAGTGATTTCAGAGAGCTCTGCAAATCTTGATCTATCAAAATAGCTTCCTAACCGTAAGACCAATGTCTCAAGTGTTCTTGTGTTTGCCAGCAAAAGTTCCATGAACGAAGCCACGAGTTTCGGCTCTGCAACTTCACACTCCCAAGAAGCTGGACTGACCACTTCTTTCAATATCCAACATTGATCCGAGTTCAAGCCTTGCTTGTACATGTAGCGGTATACACACTTATCCTGCATAAACAGAAAAAAGATTTCATCTTGAAAACTAAAACCAAGTTTCACAAGATTTGTACAACATATCGAGAACTAATTTGTGATATAGGAAAGATAATAAAAGAGGTTCATGGTAATAATACCACTTTGGTGTTGCACTTAATTGCGTAAAGCGTTATCTTCTTTAATCCAGGTGAGTTTTGTAGCAGCCTTGCTATACCAGGAACTACAGACCGCAAAATCCTTGTTTCAAGAGTTAAAGTTTTAACCATGAAAGTCGGGAAAGGAACACCACGGAACTCGGCAATAGATTGCATCTAACATAACAACATATACCCCACAAGAAAGATGGTGAGTACCAAAATATAGACCTCTCAACAAAAGAAAAGCCTAAGCAAACCATTCATCATTTTTTTAGAACATTTGCAGACTACAAAGAAACATATTTCACATAGTTACTCAAAAGACCAAGTGATTGTGCAACATAGAGAGTTCTAACGACATATTGAGGATTTAAAGGATGCAAGAAAGGTAACATACCTGAAGAAAGCTAACCCCTAAAGTAAGGTTCGCTACGTTCTGCAACTTTTCTAGCATTGTTTGCACCATGGTTTGAAGAACAACATCCTTCACTTTAGTTGCATAACACCACTCGTTAGGTACGCGTGGGTGAAAGTCAATGTCAGCTTCGTTTAAAGAGGAGACATCAACTAAAGTACAAATACTTTGTGACCGATCATTTCTCAATCTCAAACTTCTCAATCTCAAATAAAAGATATGAGGAGCCACGATCCGAATCGGTTCTAGAACCCAAGTGATCAAATCTATATCCAATCTTTTCAAGCACTGCATTTTACTCAGATCAAGAAACTCAAGTGAACCATAATACTCCAATGTCAAGCTTTCCAGCATTGGAGAACCAGACAGCATCCTAGAAAGGGATTCATTAGAGAGTTGAACACAGGTCAAAGACAAGCTCCTGAGTGATGTCCAAGACACGGTGCATCTAGGACTTATAAGATCAAATCCAGTGTCTACAATGAGTTGCTTTAAAGAAGAATTGCTAAAGAAGAAATCTGGAAGACTGTAGTTCGTATTATTACTACTCCACACTTCCAGAGAAAGCTTCTCTACGTCGTTGTGAGACATTGCAAACTCTATCAAGCTATTAACAAGTTGAGCCTTTTTCTTGTTGCTAACGCTAGTACAGATACGGAAGCTCGTGATTTTGGGGGCAGAGTAGCTAGCTAGGGTTTTGCTAACCGATTCACTAGACGAATTAAGACCATGAAAGTAGAGACAAGGTGTTTCGCACCATACATGTCTCCATCTTTTGGACAAGACACTAGTTTTGATAGCTGACTTGGTTGTAACAAAGGACAGGATTTGGTGGAGGATCTCGTTTGGTAGAGAGCTGATTGAGTCTACACCACCGTCGATTTTTAGACGAAGATCCAAGTGGTGGCTAGGGTTTGCTACGGCGACGGTGGCCGTAGCAGGGTCTTCCATTGCCGTCGGGTTACAATAAATCTTATGTGTGACAAAATTTGGACTTTCGGTAGGTCGATATATAATAAGAAGGAACAATTATTAATGAATTGGTTGCCAAGAATTTAACAATTATTAGGATTTGATTAGAGAGAGTAAAATTGTGTAGATTAATAGAAATAAATTTACGACATATCGAAGACATTGTCATTTACAGAAAGTGTTGGATACATTTTTAACATTGATTTGCTTGATCGAAATGAAGACATTGTTGTTGTGAGAAAGTGTTGTAGCCAATGCAACAAGTTCTTCAAAACCTGATGCATCAAGGTAACCTACCAAGAGCACAACCATTGTTTCTAGACTTCTTGTATTTCTCAGTAAAAGTTCCATGAACGAAGCCACAAGATTGGACTCTGCGTATTTACCAACCAACATCGAAATGGTCTCCATAGAGCCCGGGAAGACCATATCTTTTGATCTCCAGCATCGACGCTGATTCAAGCTATGTAAACGCAAGTAATTGTTGAGATGCACTTCCTGTAAAACAGTAAGAAAAAAGATTTCATCATGCATACTTGAAGCCTTTTATACAAAGAGAGTGTCGATGTCTCAGATTTTCAGAATATGGCAGTGAATAAAAGAGGCTTCATGGTAAAATTACCGATATGATGCTGCATTTCACGGTGTGTATTGTTAGCTTTCTTAATCCAGGTGAGTTCTGTAGAAGCTTTGTTATACCAGGATTAACAGACCGAACAATCATCGTTTCAAGAGTCAAAGACTCCACCTTAAGCGTCGGAAAACGTACACCACATAGCGCCGCAAGAGATAACATCTGAAAGGCATATATATATATAGTTAATACCAAAACACAGACCTCATCAAAAGAACAAGAACCTAAGCACAACAAGACATGAGCCATTCTTCAACAATTGCTTAAAAAGGAAACATTTCGAGCTGAAAAAGGTGATCACAGATAAAGTTTAGTATCTAATCATGCATTTAACTTAAACGCTCATAAACAAATTCAATATCAAATCCTGATCAGAACTAATCCATCGACCAATTTGAATATGCAAACCAACAAATTCACCAAGAACAAGCTATGTGATTCTACGAGATAGAGAGTTAGAAAATGCAATAAAATGACTAACAAACCTGAAGAAAGGTAGCCCCAATTGTAAGCTTCTCTACATTCTGCAATTTTTTTAGCATCTTAATCACATTACCTTGAAGAAAATCAGCGGTAAGTGTTCCGAGATCGCAAAAGTAAATGTTCAAGTTAGCTTCAACTAAAGAAGAAACATCCACTAAACTACATGGTAATCGAGAATGTCTCAATCTCAAACAATGAACATGTGGTGCCACAATCTCTGTTGGCCCGAGAAACCAATCGCTTCGATCAATCTCCAATCTTCTTACACACGGAGACCGACTCAGATCAAGAAACCGAAACTCATCACAAAACAGCAATTCCAAGCTTTCAAGCATTGGACAACCAGACAGAATCTTAAGAAGCGATTCATCAGAAAGCTTACAGTTACTCAAAGACAAGTTCTTTAAAGATGTCCAAGAAACAGAGCATTTAGGTATCATTACAACAGATCCTGAGTCGACAAAGAGATGCTTCACAGTGGAATTGGTGTAGAAGAAATCAGGAAAACTGTAATCTCTAACACGAGTATCACGAAACTCGAGAGACAGTTTCTCTGTGTGATGTGAAATAGCAAACTCGATCCAGCTATTAACAGGTTGAATCCTATTGACTAAGCTTGTACGAAGATGGAAACTAGTGATTTTGGTAGAGGAGAAGTTAGATAAGGTTTTGTTTATCGATTTAGTAACAACTCTATGGCTATCAATGGAGATTGAAGGTGTTTCAGACCAAACATACCTCCATCGTTTGGACAAGACAGAGGTTCTAATAGCGGATTTTGTAGGAATCGAGGAAAGGATAAGATGGAGAATCGCATCGGGTAGAGAGCTGATGAAATCGAAACCGTCGTTTGAATCGCCGATCATTGTTTTGAGGTGGTTAGGGATTTCGACGGCGGTAGTGTCGCCGTCTTGATGCCGGAAAGTTTCAGCCATGAGACCATCGAATCTCGAATTACCCTTTCTGTATTATTATAAAATTGTGTCTCTTTTTGTAAATACAAGGTTTTTGTGGGACTACTGACCTCAATAAATAATAATCAAATAAATTTTCAAAAATATGATTTCTATCTTTATTTTTGTGTAAGAAAATTGGTTTTTCAAAAATTGTATAAAATATGATTTAAAAAATTGGTTGGTGACAAAAAAAAAAAAAAAATTGGTTACATTTTTTATACTTAATTCACTTTTTGGGCTTTATTTGGTAAATAACCAAAAAAAAAAAAATTAAAAAGTTAGAAAAATTGGAGTACGTGGTAATTTTTAATCCATTAAATTTAGGGTTTTTGGTTAGTTTTCAAATTATAATTTTTTTTGTTGTATTTTTGGCAAATTTTGCCTTCACTTTTCCCAAATGCTAGTTACCTAACTTTATACCACATGCAATCAAATTTCGATTGCTAATCAGCTTCAAAATGCGAGTTACGTACATGAGATAGATGGATGCCTTAAACATGAGTTATTCAACAAAAACCAAGGAATTATTGACCAATGTTTCATAGGACGACGAACACCCAAATAGTCAACTATCAAAATATTCAGTGAAAATTCAAATACAAAGAGGTTCCATTCTATTAGTTCTTTAGTTTCATTCTAAAATGATATACCATATTCAAGATTAAAAACACTAGCTAGCTGGAGCAAATATTGATTAACTGCTTCGTTTTAGCTCAATAGAGACATTATTGTCGTGAGAAAGTTTCCGAACCGTCTCAAGTTGTTCTTCAAACCATTTTGCATCATCAAAGTAAATATTTTCCAGCCGTACAACGACCTTCTCTAGTGTCTTTGCGTTTCTAAGCACAAATTTTAATTATGAACAAAATTGCATTCTGACTACGCAACATGGAATAGAGCTCTCGTGCATTATATTTTGATCTCCAACATAATTGATCTAGCAGATTCAAGCCTTGTGAATCCAAATAGCTGTCAAGATCCTCATCCTGTAGAAATTTTTTTAAAAATGTCTTAAAGCATATCAAAACTTGATTTTACAAAATATCAATCCTATATAGATTATCCCCACAAAAATTGAAAGACATGGTTCTTGGAACGTATACGTAATCATTATAAGTTTGCAAGGTCTTAGTATATAAAGAAAATAACAAAAGTGTAATGGTAAAGATACCATTGTGGGGTTGCCATGGGTTGTGTGTACTGTTAGCTTCTTTAATCCAGGTGAATTTTGTAATAACCTTGCTATACCAGGAATAAGAGGTTGATAATCCCTCGTTTTAACAATCAAAGTTTGGACCTTTTGCGTTGGGAAGGAACACCACGGAGCTCGGCGAGAGACAAAAGCTAACGAAAAAAATGAAAAGGTCAGAATCAAATTACTTAAAACATAAATCTCAACAACCAAAAAGGAAAAAGAAAAACAATTTTTAAGAAAATAGTTAGCAAGTTCATGTTTTCAAGGCGGGTGCTTATTATGCATATGGCTTGAAACACTCTTAAACAACTAATGAAAGCTTAAATCATCAAATTCAAACATCAAATGTGCAACCAAATTAATAACAACTCTATGGTGACTAGTTTTTTAGGCATTAGAGAATGCAAGAATTGCAACATACCTCAAGAACGGCTGCCCCAACAGTAAGCCTCTCTACATTGCGCAACATACCTGAAGAATTGCAAGTTTTCTTTGAGTAATTTATTACTTAAAATTTTTTGATTAATTAATATTTATCTCTTTTAATGTTTTTTGGAGATCCATTTTAAATATATTTACATTCTAAATTTTGCTAAAGATTGATTAATTTTGCTATTATCCATCATTCCGAAAAAAATTCTCGATCGAGTAAAATAATTTAAATATGTTTTTTTTATAAAATATACTATAGTATTCGATTTTGTAGAGTTTTTAGGCTAAAACACTAATAAACCTTTTTTCCGATTCTACAGAATATCAAAATCCTATAGAGATTAGCCCAACAAGATTCAAGACCAAAACACTAGCTAGGTAGAGCAAATATTTAGTAATTGCTTCGTTTGAGCTCAATAGAGACATCATTGCTGTTGTGAGAAAGTGTTTGAACCATCTGAAGCAGCTCTTCAAACAATTGTGCATTATCAATGTAAATACCTCCTAGCAGTACAACCAACGTGTCTATCGTCTTTGTGTTTCTCAGCACCAATTCCAAGAACGAAGCCAAGAGTTCCGAAATTGCAGTATGCCAACGCAGCATCAAATAGAACTCTGGTGAAGTAGGAAATACCATATATTCCGATCTCCAACATTGATATGGATTCACACCTTGTGAACCCAAATAGCTGTTAAAATCTTCATCCTACAAAACATAAAATGTTGTCTCAAAGCATATTAAAAATTGATTTCATTAAATATTAATCCTACATAGATTAGTCCCAGACACACAAAAAAAAAAAAAAGTGAAAGACATGGTTCTTGGAACGTTCCATTCGTTATAAGTTAACATGGTCTTAATATATATATAAAAAGTAAGAGAGGTGACGATAAAATACCCGTATGGAGTTGTCGTCCGTTGTGTGTACTACTATTAGCTTCTCTAAACCAGGTGAATTTTGTAGTAACCTTGCTATACCGTGAATAACGGATCGAACAATCCTCGTTTTAACAATCAAAGTTTGGACCTTGAACGTTGGTAAAGGAACACCACAGAGCTCGGCGAGAGATAAAATCTAACGAAATTATGATAAGGTAAGAATCAAATTATTGAAGCATAAATCTTAAACAAAAACAAAAAGCATAAGAAAAACTATTTGTTAGAAACTAGTTAGCAAGTTCGTGTTTTCAAGGTGTTCATTTTAGTGGGTGCTTATTTTATGCATATGGTTTGAAACACTCTTGAACAATGAAAGCTTAAATCATCAAAGCAAACATCAAGTGGGCAGCCAAATTCATAATAACTCTACAGTGACTATTCTTTTAGGATTTAAAGAATGCATGAGAATACCTGAAGAATGGCTCCCCCAACAGTAAGCCTCTCTATATTGCGCAATTTTTCTAGCATCTTTAGCACCATGGTTTGAAGAAAATCAACCACCTCCAAGGTTATGTGCAGATCATTAATTATGACAAGGTTAGCTTCGGTCAAAGAAGAGACATCGACTAAAGTACATGGTCGGTCAAAGGACATTCTCAAACAATGGATGTGTGGCGCTACAATCTCGGTTAGTCTTCCAGCGAAGTAACTTTTTATTTCCAATCTAGTCAGACTCAATGACTCACTGAGGTCAAGACGCTCAGGTAATTCACAGAAACTCAATGTCAAGCTTTCGAGCTTTGGACAACCAGAGAGAATATTAACAATGGATTCCTCGGAGAGATTACATCTAGACAATGACAAGTTCCTTAGGGATTTCCAAGACACTCTGCATTTGAGAATCATATCTTTAAAGCCAAAGTCTACGCTGAGTTGCGTTAGTGAGGAACTGAGATAAAAGATATCTGGAAAATTGTAAGTCTCGTGACCAACAACACCGAATTTCAGAGACATGTTCTGCACATGGCGAGACACTGCGAACAAGATCCAGCTATCAATCTGTGGTGCAGTGTTATGGCTCATATGATGAAGATTTAAACTCGTGATTTTGGGAGCCTTGTAGTACTTTTGGGTTTGGTTAATATTCTCTTTAGACGTCGTTATAAAGCCATTAATGTAGAGAGTAGGTATCTCGCACCATACAGGCCTCCATCGTTTGGACAAGACTGAAGTTATGATGGTGGAATCGGTCGGAAGAAAGGACAGAATATGGTGGAGGATCTCATCTGGTATAGAGCTGATGATATCTCCACCGTCCATTGAATCTCTTGCTCGTTCGATTTTGCGGTGGCTAGGGTTTCATACAGGTTCGCATATATTTTTAGTGTTTTGTTTTGTTTACTAAACACGTTTCTATTAGGCCTTGTTTGACATTACACATTGGGCCCAAATTTTAATGGGTTTCAAAAGCTAATGAAATGATACAGATCCCAATATAGTCCACTTGGAGATTTTTTTTTTTTTTTTTAATTACCATAAAGTTTGGAACCAAAACCCGTAATCTTTTCAGACCTGAAACCACAACATGTAATATTAGTTTTATTCCAATCAGACGATAATTAATCCTTCTTACTAATCAAACGAAATACAAAAATCAGTTTTGTGTTTGAATGTTATAGGATTTTTCACAAGATACAATTTTTTTTTGGTCAAATCACAAGATACAATTTAGAGCATCATTGCTGTAATTGATTACGACATGCGGAAATATCATGTGTTCAATTGATGAGACTCTAAATTCTGGTGCGACAATCCCAATATAGTAGGTGGAAGTTGAATACGCTATTTACTTGTAAACAAAAAATCTTATATAGTTGCTAGATATAATTGATGTCAACTACTCCCTCTGTTTCTGAAAGAGTGTCATTTTAACCATATTCACGCCAATTAAGAAAAATAATAAAATTTCAATTTTACCCTTTGTAAATACACTAAATAAATTTATCTCTGCAATTAATACATTAAAACAATAGGGACAAAACTGGAATTTTATTTAAAAATCTGCATTGAAAATACAAAACGACACTCTTTTTGAAACAAAATTAAAGTGGTAGAATGACACTCTTTCAGAAACGGAGGGAGTATTACGTTTAACTATATTCTTTTATTTTGTTCCAAATTTCCTTGTATCAATCCTCCATGAGGATGATAACGCTTGTTCATTTTTATTGCAATCGATGATGTTTTAAAAAAAAAAAAACTATATTGTTAAGAAGAAATATTACGGTCTCTATCGTCTCAAATACTATCATTAATGTTTTTCCTGTTTGCATCACACATTTTTATTCCGGATATAATTCTTTAATGATTTAATTTTTTTCTCGCAATATTGGTAGGCAAATGGTTGGTTTTTCCATGACTTTATTGTTTTTAACGATTAGTGTCAAAAATTTGAAGCACATGAAATCCGATGGGTGAAAAGTTGAAATGCAAAAAAGCAAAGCATCAACTTAGAAGTTTAATTAATGAAATACTCTACATTATATCCATCTGTTTCTAAATATTTGATATTCTGGAAAAAAAATTTTTTAAAAGATTGATGTTTTATATTTTCTATGAAGCTTTTGTTAATTAATAACGATGAATTATGAATTTTAATACATATTAATTGATTTTATTGAATTACTATTGGTTAAAAGTTATAGAAAATTGTTTAGCATAAAAAATAATATATTTATAATTAAAATTTAATATATTTTCTTAATAGATGTAAAACTTTAGAAAATCAATTATTTAAAAATTTGATTTATAATCTCCTATTGAAATACCCACAAGTAGGTGGACACTACAAGTAAATATTTATTACAATTCATTAATTACAAATTGGCAACCATTACGGCTTGATAAATTAAGTAATACTCTCTCTTTTTGAAAGAGTGTCATTTTAATTATATTCATGTAGATTAAAGATTTGTCAAAATATACAAATATGCCCCTATTTAGTATATTATTTAATGATAAATACAAAGTTTATTAGTTTTAAATAAGGGATAAAATTTGGATTGGGTGTGAAAAGTTACCTTAAAATATAGAATGACATTTTTTTTGAAACACAAAAAAAAAACAATTCAAAAATGACTCTCTTTAAAAACAGAAGGAGTACAACCAAATTTGCAACAATTTTGTACCAAGAAGTAAGCTTTTTATTATGCAAAAAGGGGTATATATCTCTTATATATTAATTGGAGAGTGATTTGTGAGAAAATATTTATGTGTCATCTCCACGATCACTCTCACAAAAACAATTGTGACATGGCTTGACAAAATTGTGACATGGCAATTTTGAATCAATAACAAAATCTTTTACAACTAAATTTATATTTGTTACCATAAATAAATCAAAAAAATTTTAATCAATATATTATAAGATTTTCGATTTTATTCTAAAATTATACACAAATTTGGGTTCTCATTTAAAAACAGTTTAGAAATTGATTATTGTAATAATAAAATGAAAGAACATTTTTATAGGATATATATTCTTTTTGAAAATAATAATAAAGACTTACCAAATTTTTAAAAGAGATTTTGGCATGTTTGTGAAAAAAACTTCTCAAGTTTATAAAAACAAAAATAATTATTCTTTTGAAATATTTTTTTAACGCAAGACAATGTGAAAGTAATAAAAAAAAATTAATTCGAAAGGAACAATTTTTTTAATCTATGTTTCATTTATAAAATTTATGATTATATATTTTAATGGTTTAAAATATTAAATAATTTATGGACAATTGCAAAAATACCATTTTTGGGTTGTCTATTTGCAAAAATACCAGTAGGAGTTGTCCATTTACAAAAATACCACTAATTATGGATTTTAAAAACCTAAATCTTAAAATTCTAAAGCCTAAAATTTTTTTTGACACCTAAAAGGTCCTAGGGAAATAGGCAAAAATAACACAAAAAAAAATTATAACCTAAAAACTAACCAAAAATCCCACATCCAATGGTCATGATTATGCCACATACCTCAAAACTAACCCTAATACAACATAGTTAATCCAAAAAATAATTTTGGCTAAGTGGTATTTTTGCAAAGATTTTGAAAATATGAAATTTTTGAAAAGTGACATTTCAAAAATAGTATTTCTCAAAATTTCTCAAAATTTTTTAAGGTTTAGAATTTTAAGATTTAGACTTTAAAATTTTATAATTAGTGGTATTTTTGCAAATGGAGAACCCATCGTGGCATTTTTGCAAAGTGGCACACTCATAGTGGTATTTTTGCAATTGTCCCTATATAAAATAATTAAATAGTTAAACTAAATTTCTGAAATTCATATTATTAATAAAAACGATATTATTGACAAAAAAATTAACGACAAAAAAATCAACAACAATGTCTATAATAAAAATCAAAACAATTACATATTTCATATTTTAAAGACTAAAATTAAAACTAAGTATATAAATAATTTATCCGTTTGTATGCGGAAAAATCACCTAGTATATATACAAACCAACACCAAATCTTGACTCATGTCTCAATAGTCAATCATCCTTAAAACTCCACGTTTACTTTCTTACGCAAATTGAGAAAACGAGTATAGGTAAAGTAAAGATGAATCAATTAATGCAAGTCGGCTCAAAATTGGATCTATATTTTAAGATATTTTTATTTATTTATTTGGGACTGATCCGGACTAAACTTATTTCACAAAGAACATTTCAAGTTTCAACACAACTATTCGGCATCACAAGCAAATCCGAGTAATTTCAATGAACTGATACAAAAACAATTCACAAGGTTAATTATGAGTCACACTGAATATACTAGCTAGTAGTATCACTTTATTTTTAGTAGGAATTGAACTCATGAAGCACATGAAATTATAGTATCACGATATTCCTATTACCATTGTTTTTTTTAAAAAAATGATAGTACATTAAATGTGACTAAAATAACTTTACTGTTTTAAGAATTAGTGTCAAAATTATGAAGCATATGAAATCCGAGGGGTGAAAAGTTAAAATGCAAAAAAAAAAACAAAGCTGATGAGTTATTTCTATGCAAAAAATAACTCATAGAAGGTCTCAACAATATCTGATGTAGGTATACTACTAGGTCCAATCATTAACTACAAATTTGCTTGCAACCATTACGAGACTACTACTTTTTTTGTACCAACAAGTAACCTCTTTAATCTTTTATTATGCAGAAAAAGGTTTTGTACAATCAACTGCAAATCTTGACTCATGTGTCAATAGTCAAATGATCATTAAATCTCCATGTTTACTTTTCTATGCAAATTGAGAAAAATATTATATAGTTAAAGTAAACGTGTATCAGTTAATGCAAGTCGGCTCAAAATTGGAACTATATTTTAAGATAATTTTATTTATTTATTTTGGTGGATCCGGACTAAACTGATTTCACAAAGAACATTTTCACAAGCAAATCCGATTAATTTTAATGTGAACTGATACAAAAAAACAATTCACAAATGTTTATTATGAGTCAAACTGAATAACTATGACTTTATTTTTAGTGGGAATTGAACTCATGATAGATCAAGTTACGATATTCGTATTATCACCATTGTTTTAAAAAAAAAATTGAACATTAAATGTGACAAAATAACTTTACGTTACTATAAATAGCAGAGGAAGATCTCTAAGCCAAATTTAACAAACTAGAGCTAAAATGGAAACCAAAATCATCCCCAAATCGATGGTCGCCGGAGTACAGACCGTCATCCCTGTGGAAGTGACACAACACCGGGAAGTACGTTCTATATCAGTCGGAGATCCCGTCAGAGTAGGAATATTCCGGCGAACATTGAACATGGTTACGTATTACAAGCAAGAAGGTGATGATAGTGGGTGGTTAGCCGCCGGATGGATAAAGGAGTCGTTAGGAAGAGCCTTGACCGAGCAGCCAATGCTTTCCGGTAGGGTACGGAGGACGGAGGCGGTGGATGGTCTTGAGGTGGTGGCTAACGACTGTGGCGTTAGGTTGGTGGAGGCTATGTTTAAGGCGAGTTTGCCGGAGTTTCTTGAAATGGTGAAGAGAGACAAAAACAGAGCTGAAGCAGAGACTGTCTTTTGGAGAGATATTGATGAAGTTGATCCTCAATTCTCTCCATTGCTTTATGTTCAGGTAAACTAATCTTGATTGTTTATTTATAATACTTTATCATGATGTTATGCATAAGAAAGATTATTATAAATGGTTCGTTTAACTGATATTATATAACTTTACATTTCAAATTTTTTCTTGAAGAGTTTGGTGTTCATGGTTATTGGATTCATATTTTTCCCCCAAACTGAAACCATTTTTTCTCTTTTTTTTTTTTTTTTTTTGTTTAAAAAGACATAAATATTTGTACTTTAAATGTATAATAAATTTATTAACTAAAATTAATCGAAATCGGTATTGTACTTTTTTGTCAACTAAATCTGTCTTGAAGTTTTTTTTTTTTTTTGTGAAACTTATCTGTCTTGAAGTTAAAATTGCTATTTAAACTTTTTAAAGATTCATTTGCACTGCTTACGCATAATCACAAGTCATATAATATTGAGATTGTTTTTTTTTTTTTTTATTTGTTAATAGGTGACTAATTTTGAGAGTGGTGGATACTCAATTGGGATAAGCTGCAGCATCTTAATAGCTGATCTCATCCTTGAAACAGACTTTTTGACAAAATGGGCTCAAATCCAAAGCTCTTTAGCTCATTCCCAAACCAAACTCAAACCAATCTTTTACCTCCCTTCTCTCAAGCAAAACTTGGGTAATTTCATTGAACTCTCTAAGTCAGCCTCGGTTCTCGATCGCGGTGAACTCGTCGCTGTCTTCCAGTTCCAAACATGCCCGAAAAATTCGCTATCCTGCATGAGAAAAGCTGTTAATGGAACTTGCAAAAAAGCGAGTCCCGATGTTTTCTTGTTCGTCAAGGAACAAGGCGTAAGTGAAAATAGTACTGGATGTGACGGTATGAAGGTAGAGATACATTCGAGTACTGAACCGTTTAGAGACTGCGATTGTGATCGCGGTGGCGATTTGGAGGAGACAAATGTTGGAGTACTTGATAAGAAATTAGCGTTTGGAGAAAAACTTAAAGGTACTTCATGTTGGATTGGGTCTGTCTCAAAAGGGGTTGTGTTTGTTGCCCAATCTACTTTTGGAGATGATGACAAGTCGGTTGCCAAATTTATCGTTGCATTACCAAAAGAGTAACTCATCAATATCAGTCACCAAACAAAATATTATAATTGGTAATCTAACCATAAGTAGCTATCATTTTGCCACATAGTGTGTTTTTGTTAAATTGTCAATTATAAATTTTTTTATGGCTATCAATTTCCCATTAATTAATGTTTATTAGTATTATTGACATTTGTCAATGCGGTGGTTCGACAATTGACTTGTGTTAAAGTAGATCGATGATGCTACTACTATTATAATAAATCTCGGAATTTAATTGTCCAATCTTGTAATGATGTATGTATTTTTTTAAATGTTAAACGGTGCATGTATCTTGTAAAACATTGAACTCGATAAAAAAAAATTTAAAGTTGGGTAAATCCCTAGATGTTATACCTGAATCCTCAGCATGTTAAGATTGTTACAAGAAAATCCAATAATTGAGAATTTGTTAAATAATTAATATACAATGATATTAGAGAATTTTTAGCAATTATTTTTATGTACAACCTTTTTCCATCAAAGAGTTCCAAAAGAGAATTTCTTTTTTGTTTCTCTACTTCTACTTCTACTGATTACTAAATCTTTTGTACAAAATCCTAAAAAAAAAAAAGATAAACTTCAAAGCCATGTGTGAAGAAGAGAGAAAGCTTCCTCTTGTTTTCTTCAAACAATCCACTGTTCTTGTCTCCCTCACATTTTCCTACCGCTTCTGCTAATGTTTACAAGAAACTAACTTAAGAGAGATGGAAGGAACCTTGACCTTCAGTTATGGCATAAATTAGCTTCTCCCTCATCTTCTCCTGCAAAACACAACATACAAAAAAAAAGCACAACGCAAGTGAGATCGATCCTGAGACCGGCTTTTTGTCCAGAGAAAAAAACTGGAGTAATAAGAGACAAAGATGAAGAGAAATGTCACTTTGGAAGAATAAGGTGGAAGCTTCAGATAATTGGCGCATGTCATCACACTAGGCAGGTCCGTTTCTGAAGAATCGCTACCGTGCTGTTTGCACAACAATGAAACAGAGCAAAAGAAGCTGGATGAGAAAAGAGAGATTATTACATGAAATGTGAGAAAAAGAGTTTTCTATCAGATTGAAAACCTTGCGGACAATGGTTAGTTTGGGATTCAGAGACGCTAAACCGCCAGGAGGTAACCGAGGACATCCTGTTACAAATTGCAGAAACGCTCGCTGTTGCTCCTTGTCAAACTCATGCAGAATCTCCAACAACTGGAATACAGATAAATTGAACCTTTCAGTTTGATCGGCGAATAAAAACCGAAAGAAACAAAAAAAAAGTAGATTTTTAGTCAAAACCAACATTTTCAACGGGTGGGCTGCTAGAAGTATATCCATGATCAAACTTGATGTGATCCAAGACTTCATTCATCTGCAAAGGAAGGACATTTTTTTAAAAAAACTGATGAAAAAGGGTATACACTACCCAAAACCTGAAGGTTTACTTACATTAAAGAGATCACGTTCTCCACACAACATAGTTTCCAGTTCTTCTTCATTGAATATCCGAAGATGTTCCATAGGGAAAACCTGAAAGCGTGAAATATAAAGGAATTATTTAAGAAAACTTAAATATATAGAGAAGAAGCAAACACCAAAAGGGGAAGAAGGTTACGTACTTGGTTAAAACCAGACCGAAATGCTTCCACTTGTTTTTGGATCCCGTTACATATTGTGGCATTGACAATAGCCTTGATATATTCCTCAAGGTTGTCCAAATTTACCTAGAACGAGTAGGAGAGATTTGTTCACAAAATGTTAGGGGAACTTAAGAAAGAGATTTGTTCACACAGCTAAAATACTACACACCATATCATTATCAGAACGGGGAGCAAGATCATAATCTGTGTAGCCAGGCAGCGCAAATTCAAGACAGAGATCCTCAATCTTCATTCCATGGAAACTTAAATCACATTTAGCTGCTCGAGAACCACCCTGTGCTTCTGCGAAAACCTTTCTCCTCCGTGCCAGAGCTTGCAATTCCACCAGTGTTTTGCAAAGTTCAGGGTCAATGAAGTGGATGTCAAATGAACTCAACTCCTACGAGGAAACATACTGTGTAAGATTCTCAAAAAGCCAGATAGATATATTCATATGTAAAAATAAGA
Source organism: Arabis hirsuta (assembly GCA_964056655.1). NCBI lineage: Eukaryota > Viridiplantae > Streptophyta > Magnoliopsida > Brassicales > Brassicaceae > Arabis > Arabis hirsuta. Next base: position 1,041,633 of record OZ053302.1, on the reverse strand, counting down.
TATGCTTGAAAAACCCAATTTACCTGTCCGAGAATTAGTTTATAGAAGGCTTTGGAGAAAGGAAGGTCTAAGACTCGTCCATCTTGTAGAGCCTTTGCTACCACTGTCCCCATAAGGACAAATTTCTGCAGCACATCTGGAAAAGCAGTTGATGTAGCTGACCAAGGGCGTGGAAAGAGTCCTGAAGAAGACGCCACAACTCCCGCGTTTTCACTTGAATTTCCAGTAAAGGAACAACGATCACTCCTCCACATACCAAGATCGGGATTTTGAAATGCCCTACTGACCAGTGTATAGAACTCCAGTGTTGGCCCAAGACCAGTTCCGACTTCTTCACTGTATTCAACCTCAATGACCACTTTCTGGTTGCCATATAACTCCATCATTTTTGTAGCAGACTCTAGAATTTTTTCACGGCATGCTAAGAACTTTTTGCGAGGTAAACTGCTAGTTACTGGACGCCCTTCACCATGACCGTTTGAACTGTTAAGGTGTTGTGGATGATGATGGACTAGCTTTGAACCAAAGGCTGCAAGTCGGAAGTATTTAGATTTGACTTCAAAACTAAACAGAAATGGGCATGAATCCATTAGATCATTAAACCACGGTGGCAGCCCGCAGGTTGACACAGCAAAAGAATCACGCAGCTGCTGCTCTAATTTCTCTGTAAGCTTACTGCTCACAAATTCAGTATGTGGCACAGGACGAACTTGTACCCTCAGATCATCCAATTTGTCCAGCCTACCTTCACCGAAAGCGTGAATCCTTTCAAGAGAAATCAAGTGAAAGAAAAATTTGTTGATGCCCTCCAGACTCTTAAGCAGAAACAATATGTCATACGCAGGAGGACTTGACCCTATGAGGCGCACAGCAAGTCTATGAGCAAACAAGTAGGATAAGAAGGGGTGATACTCATCATTCTCCATAGATCCGGTTGGAAACAGATTCTCATGAGAATCCACAAGTTCTGGAGCCCTTTCATAAGTGATGTTGTGGGGTCCCCTCAGCTTCGAACCGTTGGAAGTTTCATTTTCTGATTTTAGTTTGTGCAAGAGAATTGCCTGGTATACAGTCAAAGAGCGGTCAAGTTCAATCCCTTCCAGTCGAAACAAAAGTCTTGGTAGCACATCCTCTGTATCAGATGAGGAAGCATTCTGTTGTCCTGAACCATTACATAGCTCCTGATCTTCCTCTTGAGATTCCTTGACACATAAATATTCAAATACACAAAAAATAAATTTGCTGCAATAACCAAAACAAGAAGCTTGAAGAGAAGGAAAGATACAAAGGAAGACAACTTCTCCTCAAATAAACCTACAACCGAAACACTAAGTGATGTTCATCTTGAATTCAGAACACTGCTACTTGTCTTCCATCTTGAAAACTTTCACTATAGGTGGAAAAGATTCTAATAGATTATTACTTCCACTATACTCATATTGAAAAAGTTTGAATCACTCCTAATCAAAGCGAAGCCCGACATAAAAGAAAGGTAGCACATGGTACTTCCATAAGGCTAAAGATTTTAGGCATTTTAGAAAGTACCTGCGACTGAGGCGCATCAGGACTGTCAGTCTCCATATGACTTGAGCTTTCACCTTGACAAGATATTGAAGTTGACTGCAATTGAGAAGATTGACTTTCTATAGCTTGATCATTTGCTTCCATTGAATCCATAGGTTCCAGATGCACTTTAGGCCACAAGTATTGATCAACGGCATCCAAGTTGCAAAGGGGGTCAACGGTGACAAAGTCTTGGGAGTAATCACGCAAATAAGTCTCCCCCTCTGCTTTCACAAAACGAACTTTTAGGCATGGATAACTTGTGCACCGTCCATTTGGAACAGTCGCGAATGACTCCTTTTGCTTCAAAAATTGACTTAGGACAATTGGTAAGTTTTCCAAAGAAGATAAGGAATTTTGGAGCTTATGTACTAACACGGATGAGGCTGCCTCGCCTTCAGACCAAAGTAATCTTGTGAACACTTCAAATCTCTTACCAACAAATGGTAAACTGTCACGTTCTTGATCTCCTTTGCTAAGTTCCCTTCGATAGAGTCCATTAGACAGATAATTTGCCAGTGACTTTACTACCCCACTCTCTGTAAATTCAAAAGTGGACACAGAATCCCTTCCATTCAGTCTTTCCATGATTTGATTCCATATTGAGCAGAATTTCTCATCATGCAGCACATGTGCATCAATAGGTAGAGTCATCAAATCGCTAAGTGCTACCGACAAGTTCTTGAGGTTTTGGAGGACATCAGTCAAGCCTTTTTCAGAGTCGAATACCTCAGGTCCAAAGAAACTCTGCTTGATACGTGTTGCAAGAATGAAGACAGAATCATTCTCAATCTTACAAGTTTCTGATGAAGAGGAAAGCGATCTTTCAAAAGACTGGCACAAGCATTTCACAATCTCTTTCGTAACAGGCTTTTGTGAAGGGTCAGCTGTTCCTTGAACGAAACCAGATACTGAATTTTGTTGCCCTCTATCAGAATTTGATAGTGCCTCAATTGCAAAAAAAACACCCTCCTTTATAAAGGAATTCAAGAAAGCATCTCTGTATTTCTCGAGGAGCACTTCGGCAATCTGGAGTGCTACTAAGACGACATGAAGATCCTTCCTTGACAAAATGCCAGCTAGAACACTGCATCATTATTAAATACACTATCATTAGTCAGAAAGCAACAGGGTTGAGTCAGCTCAAGCTCTGCAAAAATATTACAGAACAATTGACCTTGAAATGTTGGCATTCTTCAGTAGACCGACAAGATCATCTGACTTACTCAAGCAAGTCAGCTTGTGAATTGCTGATAGGCAACCATAAGAAACATAAACATTAGCTCCAGATTTTAGCACCTACAAAGAATTCAGCAAATATATCATATTCTAGAGAGAAATAACCAGAAAACTCTTATGTCCAGAGCATAAAACTGTATGCCGGAAATAACCTGGATCATAACAGGAAGCATGTCCGTCCCAAATTGCTGCAAAAGATCAGGTTGATTGACAAGAAAACTTTCCTTTTCCAAAGCCAGCTGATCATCTTCGACAGGCGAAGCTGGAAGAAGCTCAACTACCAACTTCAAGACTTCATGCACCTGAGTGATAAGTTTGGTTTCCACCAACGTTAAAACCATTTTCACCGCATTCATGAATAAATCAGCCCTACTGAGAAAATTATCCTTCGACCAAAAGCTATTTTGATACATGACTATTTATAAGGAAAATAATCTATTGGAGTATCTAAGAATAAAAGAGTGATCTATACAATAAAACGCCAACCTGATTGGAACATGAATTGATGGGATGTGTGGAAGACACTGAATGAGATATGTCATGCGTGGACATAATTTCTTTTAATCTGTAGCCGATATTAAGCTCATATAACGTTCTGAAGGCTAAAGTTGAACCAGAAGAAAGTTTTCTTAGTAATCCAATAACACCCTGCCAACCAAAGCCAAAGTGCATGACGTTATTTTTATGCAATAAATATGAAGGAGGGTCAACCAAAAGGAGAAGAAATCTCGTGTACGTTGTAAATAGGTTGAGATAGGGTAGTGCGGCTATTCAAGTTCAAAAGATGAGTGGATTGATGAATCAGTCCATGGGTACATAGTTGATCCAACATTGCAGGTGACTGACTAACGTGATCTGCTATTTGTGTCAAGCAAATAGCCACGTTCTCGACCAACTGCAAATAGAGGCATATAACTGAGCTATTACTATTTTCAGAAGAATATTTATATCAGAGAAAAAGGGAAGAACTTAGCATCATTCTGACCTGTCTATCTTCGTACTGAAGAAGATTGCATAATATTGGAACAGCATCCATGAAAGGTGAGGGCTCAGATGGAAGCTCCGTACATATATTCACCACAGTAGAAATTGCGACTCTCTGATGCAAATGCGTCGTTCAAATCGATAAGTCTTGTAAAGTCACCCATTCGAGCTAAACCAAGACACAATAACAAAAACAGACAAATCTGACAGAGAAAAGTAAACTCTTTAGATGACTAACCTGTATGCTTGTTGAGAAGAAATCAATAAAAGAGAGCACAGCCATAATTGCTCCAGCATTCAAGCATGCTACTGGCTGCTCTCGGGATATTTTCTCAAGTGCTTGCAAACACTAGCCAAGTCAATAGTAAGTATTAGTACTAATTAAAAGTAACTCTCTTTAGTTGTAAACAACAACAAAATAACTCATGGCAAAAAAGTATATCGTACCTGCTCAGCAACGTCCAAGTACTCGATAGTCAATAGTCTTTGGCAAAGGGCAGGAATGGTATCATGTCTTACAAGGAATGCTACTGACCGGGGATAAACATCACACAAGTAAGTTATTGCTCTAATCGCGAGCAGCATAATATCTGCATTGTTCTCATGCTTAGCTAACTTAACAAGCACCGGCGAGAGCATGTCTGCCATTAGGCTGGACAATGACTCTTCGGTGCAAAAGGACAACACTTCACACAACTCAGTAAGCCCAGTTAACTGCAAAGAAGGATCGGTTTCTTCAGTCAAACTCGCCAAGAGAGACTTCAATTTCCCTTCATCACCCGATGACCTCTGCCTCTGATAATCCGCTAGCACCCGCTGCCTCGGATCCACATCATCAGAATCGCAAGAACCATAGTCCGAATCCTCCTTATCTTGCTCTTGATCTCCATCTGATCGACTCGAAGGCGAAGCAGATGAAGACGTCTCCATATCAGCGTTATCGGTTTCATGTTCTGAACTCGTACCATTAGTTTGAGCTTGAACAGATGATCCAGACCCAGATGTACTTGGCCTGAAATCCTGTGAGTTACAAGCTCTCTTATCAGCAGGTAACTCCTCCACAACCTCCATTCGTTTCTGGCCTCTGTTCTCCATCACTTTCAATCTTCCACTTAAATTACCAACCTATAAACCAAATAATCAAATTTCACACTTTAAAACACACCCAAAAGAAAAAAAGAACAAAATTGAAGATAAGAGTCGATCACTATCCCAAAATCAGTGTAAATAACAGCCAAACAAAATTTAGGGTTTTGATTTTCCTGCAATTCTAAATAACACCGTTAATCATCAAAATCTCCATGAATCAACAAATAAGAAAATCAACACCAAGCACACAGAGTCTCTTCAGTGCCGAGAACACAAAAGACAAAAAACATTAGAAAAAAAGGAGAAAAATATATATATAATAATCGGAAGAGACGAACAACACAAACGGAACAAACGAAGATCATGATCGCATCAAAAATCAAAAAAAAAAAAAAAAAAAAAAACTTGTAATCACACCTTTACAAGTCTCACAAAATTGACCCAAATCTCTCTATGAAGACAGAAATCAAGCGCCTTTTTGATCGAAAAACCTTAAAAATCTCTTATGAGATTGAAGGTTAAAAAGATGAGAATCTAGGGTTTTATATAATAATCTCCAGAAAGAAGGATCAACATAGATACAGCAATATCTATGTATATACTTTCTTTGCTTATTTAGACGATGGTTGTTAATTTAGAGAGACTTGTAAATATTTCAAGAAATTATCCTGTGCGGAATACGCACACGGGATCTACGGAAGATTTTATTAGATCGGACGGTTTTGATTGGATGGAAAAAGATCGAAGGGTTGTGAATTTTTATATGCCGTTTATTTTCCAATTTTGGGACCAGGGTATTTAGCACCGCCTCAAGTGGTTGCTTGTGCCACGTGTCGTGATTATAGTTTTAAACCGTACAATTAATTAAAAACTTTACTTCCCTTTTTGACAAGTTAATCCATGTTTATGGGATTGATTTTTTCATTAGCTGCCTATCTTTTGCTTTTTATTTGGTCATTGAAAATTAAATTTTGTTAGTATTAAAGTAACAAAGTTAATGCATTATTATTATTAAGTCGTTTACTTTAGGGTTTCGTATAGACACGCCAAGTCGATAAAAAAAAAAAACTAAATAAACAAAATAATTATTTTTGCCAAAAAAAAACTATAGTAGTTATACTATGGGATTTTCTAGTATACGAATCAAGAGTATATCTTCTTAAATTAAAATAAAATACCAAGAGTATATATCTCATACAAATTAAAATACCATTTTCTTCTCTCTTTTTTTTGGCAAATTAAAAATTTTCTTGTTAACCCGATTTTCATGATATTTAATTATTCAAAATTACACATTTGGTAACAAAAGTATAATAATTGGTTCAGAAGTAAAAAAGAAATGTTTATCAACCAGTTTATAAATGATTTTAACAATTTTAAAACAAACAAAAAAGTAAAGTGTAAAAAAAAAAATATATATATATATATTATTGAAAATTCCCATATTTACACAAAATCTACCACAAGATTTTTTCCTTGTAATTTACAGAGAAAGTGGAGAAAGTTGTTATCTTACAAAAACTGAAATTATACGGAAAGTTGTGATTATCCGATTACACGTTTCCTAGAGTTAATATCTCCAATTAATTAAAGTTGTGATTACACTTTTTCTAGAGTTAATATATTAATACCTCCAATTAATTCAAAGAAAATCTTCCTTTGTTGACAAAAAAAAGATCTTTGCACAAAAAAGAAAGAAAAAAATTATCCTATTTTCTTCTTTATTTATCCTCTGGATTTTCAAGAAAACTTGAGGTACAAGAAAGATAATTATCAACTATCTTTTTCTATCCGACTGACCGGGCCTGTTCTGGCATAAGGGCTGAGATTGATTTTTCTCCATGTGGCCCAAAAATTAACAAAGTTCCGATCAGAACCGGTCAATGAAATCTCTCAGACCGGAAAACAAAAACACGATGCCGATTTCCGGTGACGTCCAGTCTACTTATTTTCTCGAGTATGAAATTAGGTTTGACAGGTCACACTAACATTAGTAGTGATGGTGATAAAAAATACGTTACTAAATTCTCATAATTTGATAGAAAGTAAAAAACACTAAAAAGGCAAAAACATTGAAAAGAGTTGAAAAACATGTTCTGAATCCTTTAAAACTCGTAACATCTCAACAACATCACACCTCAAGACAGTAAAATCCAACTTAATCCAACACAAATGAAGTTCATAAAACACTGGACCAAAATCTTTGCCTAAATATGATAGAATTTTAGATGATGTAGCCATTTTATCACTGACTGGCACCGAGCCACTTGGTGAAGTTGTCAAACTCCGTGTAATCGCTGTCAGAGATCATAGTCTTGTACCAAGCCTTTCCTGCTGCTTTGATTGCTTGTGCCTCCTCCTAGAGAAAAAAAAGAATACAAAAACAGTTAAAGAAATGATACAACTTCGAAATTGTAAAACTCAAGAGTCGATCAAAACTAAATCACAGTTGATGAAAAATGGAAATGCAGTTTGAGTATAACATTTATGTCAAAACAAAGAAAACATATAAACAAGTAACTTATAATCGTGAACAGAGGAACCTAAGAAATGTTCAAGAGCAAAACCAATCAATCCAAAGACATTTCCAACACCAAATCACATCATTAAACACAAACTGATTTGCAATGGATACGACTTCAACAAAAGATGAGTTCATAAACACAGGAATGACTTCTTAGCAATAATGAAATCCTCTATTCGAAATGAAAGCTTTGTATACCAAACATCAAACCAATTTTGTATCATGCATTGCAAATTACTGAATAAACTTAAACCCCCATCAAAAGACCTAGAATTTGTACAAGTCATATCACCAAATGCAAAGGACTCTCGAGTTAGAAAGCAAATCAGAAACTTTTGATGGCACATATGAAGAAAGGAGAACAATGAGTTTACCTTAGTGCCGATCTTCCTCTTCTTCTCGAGCTTCTCCTTCTTAGACTTAACCCTTTGTGCTTCAGCCAACAGAGACATCCTCTTTGCAGTCTTAGCATAAGGATTCAACTTCAGCATGACATTGAGGTTCTTCAATGGGTTCTTCTTAAGAACAGCTCTCTTAGCATCCTTCTTAATCGGCTTCACAACGCTCTGAACCTCATCAGAGTTAATAATCCTAGCAAGATCAGCGTTAACCATCTTGGGACGAGGCAAGACGTAACCTTTCTTCTTCTCAGATGGCTTATCAAACGATCCATAGATAGACTCAAGCTTCTCAAAAGCAGACTTAGTCCAAATCACAAACCTACCAAGGTGACCACCAGGAGCTAGTTTCAACAAGTTAAGCCTCTCTACATGACAAAGCTCAACACCAGGAAGATTCCTAAACGCTTTCACAATCTTAGCTCCTTCGGTTCCATACACAACAAGAGGACCTTTCCTAGAAATGTAACGACGATTCCTAGCTTTACCTTTACCAGGACGGATTCCAATACTGTCCTTAGCCTTCTCCGCATCGTCGTAAGCACCGATCTGCTTCAAAACCTTAATCGCAGCGGAAGTCTTCTCAACAGCTTCAGCTGAATCACTAACAACAAGTGGCATTTCAGGAACATTTTCAATCTTGTGACCACGAGCCATCACGAGAGAAGGAACAGCAGTAGCTGCAATCGCCGAAACAATCGCGTGTCTCTTCATGTTGACATTAACACGACGGTGCCAGCGTCTCCAGATCTTAGTCGGAGCAAACATACGACCACCACGACACATGTTTCCGAACGCAGCTTGACCGGCACGGTGAGTACCACCTCCGGGAACACGCGGGATACGAGATACGGCTCTTCCGGTTCCCCAGGACTCGGCGGAGGTCTGATGACCAGCTTTCTTCGAGACGGCGTATGGTTGACGGCTGTTGTTTGAGATTTGGGCGTGAACGAAACTGACGAGATCTGGTCTCACTGGTGCAGTCATGACGTCAGGTAAACAGATGGTGGTGGATTGATCTGTGGACATGTCACCGTCGAGTCCTTGGACGGAGACGAGAGGGCGTGAGGCGGCGGAGGCCATTGTTTTTGGTTGAGACGAGAAGTTTCGGGATTTTGAGGCTGTGCGTTAGGTTAAAAAGCACATCTAGGTAATTAGGGTTTCTTGAGAGATTTTATAGTGAAGTGTGGGAAGTATATGCGGGCCTTTAAAGCCCATAGGCCCAAATAAAATAGAACACAATACTTATTTATATTTCATTTTTACATCATTTTTTGGCTTTTCCTCTAATTTTTACGTGCGAGTCAAAATTGAATATTTTTCATACAGTACTGAACAATAGTATGCTTTTAATTAGTTCAAATATATTTGATACATTTATTATCAATGTTTTGGTTTTTGAATTCAAGAGGAAAATGACTGACATTAGTCTGAATACATTTGAAATGAGAAAATGTTATATATTCGATACATCTTAACATAGTTTTTGAGAATATGTACTCTGGTATGTTGCATTTTCACTTTGGAGAAATCGATTCGAATGTCAAGTTGCAATAACAGTTGAACATTCTGAATTTAACTATAGCACTTAAGTCTGTGAAATTGTTGAAAGAAGATCAACAACAATCGAAACCTGTAGCCAAAGGCATCAAATGCTTTCTTGAAAGTTGAAACTTACTAGTACAAACACTAAGTTAAACACTGAATCTGATGCAAAAGACTGAATCTAGAAAACAACATAACCAGTAACTCTGTAAACTGAATTAGAATCCAGGTTTTGAAACAATTCTGATATATCAAAGGTACTGGAAATGATAAAGCGTATATTAAAAATCTATCCACATAAAACACTGCCAAATAAAATGAAACCAAGTCACATTAGTCAATCAAACTTGATCAAGAATCAGCAGTAACATTGGTCAATCATTACCTTATAACAAGAATCATCACTCATAATGACGATTATTCCTCGTCATCTGAGCTCGCATTTTCGCTGCTGTAATCACTGCTATCATCATCCTCCAAAATGTCGAGCTGAACAGCTCGGACTTGTATAACGTCAGGCGGTCTATGAAGTCCTGGAGGAGGCCGCATTTGTTGCTGCTCGGCAGCTCTATGAGCAGGAAATGACTCCAATGGCGGTAACACAACAGGGTCTCCAGGTTTCCATCCAGGAGGTGGCAATGGCAAATCTTCAGGCAATTCCACTGGCATTCCCGGTTTCCATCCAGAAGGAACAGCGATATTCGGCGGAAGAAGGTTTTGAATTGCGGAAAGATTCATGGCGTCTGGTGGTGGTGTTGGAGGCTCAATCAGTGCTTCAACCTTCTTCTCCATGTTTTCAACAGTTTTCGGTAAACCGATATCGAGATCAGCGAAAGTATAGAGCTGAGAAACTCTCATTTGTTCATCTTGTGGAGCTGGTGGTAATGCACCACGGAGAGGTGCTTGCCCTGCACCGAATTCCGGTGGAGCAAATGTAGTGTAGCTAATCTTATGAGCGTAAGCTAATATGTCCTTTAGCTTGAGCTGAGAAGAAACTGTGGTTGTACCAGAGTCAATGTCATTATCTTCTTCTTGCTCATGTACAGTTTTCCCTCTCTTTGCCTTGCGATAATCGGAGTAATCGTCGACCAGCATATCCAGAACACGTTCTGCTTCCTTAAGCTTGTTAGCGAACGCGAGAAGAGATGAATCTTTGGATTTAACCTCACGAGCGATCTTCTGCTTCGCGTCTTGTAGATCGAGAATCTCTTGAAGCTCAGTAACAGCTTCGAAGAGCTGAGTCTGGAGAGAATTGAATTGAGAGAGAATCTCCTTCGTGGATGTAGGATTAGGGTTTTCAAGCGGCGGAGGCGGTGGTAACGAATGCGAAGAGAGGAACGAAGGTAAAGAGCCACGGAAAGCAGAGAGCCAAAGAGCGCGATTAGGAGAGACATCGAAGAGCTTAGACGATAAAATCGCCATCTGTTGGAGAAGAGCTTGAGCTCGTGGTAATGGCGGAAGGAGCGATAACAAAGCGGAGGATGAAATAGCCGTTGAAGCTGAGGTTACGGCGAAGACGGTGGAGGAAGGGAGTTGATTAGGAGGTTGTTGGATCTGTTGGTGTTGAGATTGGGAAGATGAAGAAGACGTTGGATGACCATGACGAGAAGGTGTTGGATTTTGTACGGAGGGTGAACCAGGACCAGTTAACCCTAATCTCGCCGGAGATTGTACTATCTGATGCTGTAGCATCCTCGCCGCCGGCGAATTGTCAATCGAAAAACCGGCGATTTAAGATTGAAGTAAGCATTTAGAGAGGATCTCGAGCAAAACGGAAGAGAACAAAATAAAACGAAGAAAGCTTTCTTCTATCTTTAGTGCAAACCAGAAGGTTCTAAAGACCGTGTTGAACCAAACCAATACGATTTCAATTTTATGGTTATCATTAACCGGATTTTGGAATTGTACAATACAATAGAGATGTGTTTCTCACTTGTGCTAGCTGTTACATTTGCCTTTGGTTTCAATAGATGACCCAAAAAAATTCCAATCGTAGAAAGAGGTAAAGAGACTACAAATTACAAAACGCATGAACAAATACATCTCAAAAAGAAAAATTACAATTGGTAACCATTTTCTACACACACACATTGACAATATATATATCTACCATACACCGAACTGGTTCGGACCGAAACTGCTACTCCTCTTGTTTGAGCCGCTTCAATTATGTTCTCCTCAGATAACAACCGTGAGAAGCATCTGACACGATCCACCAGATGTAGAGAGATCAGAGAACTGAGATTAAAAGCATCTAACGATTCTGACTGGTAGTGAAGTAATAGAAAACCACACTTGACAGTTGTTGTGTGAGCAAGAAGTCGTCAAGAAGATATAACACTTGTTGCGTTCTTGACCAAGGATCCCGCGCACTAACAGCTACAAGCTTAAGTGTTCCGGACCTTCCTCTGCAGCATCAACGTGTTCAGACTATTTCAAGGTTAGATTACATCTGTTTGCAAGAAACCAATCCAGAAGTCAACGGTTGATGTGTGTATCATATATCTCACAAAAAGTACAACAGTCCTCGTTTGATCACTGGAATGGTTAAAGAAGTAACACACAGCAAGAGAGTAACAGACTTATTTCTAACAGTTTAGCCCAATTCAAACTTGAAGGCACATAGTCACTAGATTTGTTAGGTGGACGAGATTCTCTCTATGTACTAAACACGATAAGACGTGTCTCACAGCCCGACGAGCATGGAATTTATGACAACCTTTAACACTTACAGAAGGTTCGAAGTCGGGATTCGACAAGTTCACTGTGAGGTTTCTCATCAATAGCAGAACCTGCGAGACATAGTGCGATTAGTGAAGGATACTATAACAAGAACAATCACTGACAGCTACGAATAGGTATATCATATACCACTGTCACAGTCACGCATCATTTAACCTAAAGGCAAGCAAGCTGGTTTCTAACTCACAGTTTCGAAATTTATAGGATCCATTTCCTTGAGCTTTTTCATGCGGCCTTTGCTGTCAGGATCGAAGACACTCCCAATGAAGTTATAAACTTCAGCAAAATCAGGAAGACCTGCAAAACAACCATCAGAATAGTGTCCAAACTAAAATGAAAACTCAGAAATAGTCCTGCAGTTGTTCAGATAATTACCGTGCATTGAGGGAGCTTGATTCGGTGGTCTTAAAGCATTGGACTCTGATAATGTTCTGCTTGAGCTTCCTATACCAGATGCCGAAGGACTACTCCCACTTGGTATACCATTCGTTCCAAAAACAACTGAAACAATAACATTGTAAACCGCATTTAGCATATGAAACTTCGTCAGATGGAGCAACTCGACTGCCAAAGCACAATACAAAAAGTGAGTAGAGATGAGAACGCATGCCTTCTCCTCCACAAAGAGTATCAAGTTCGTCTTCTGGTGGAATAACCCCACTTACGGCAATGTCTAGCAATGCAGGGGTACCATCCCATAAAGGATATCCAGGCACATTATTAATTTGAGTAGGAAAGGCCATGGAAACATGAAGCGACATTTGAGCTACAAAATTGAGTTGAACTCAGATTAAATACATGTTACTTCACCTATGCACCCAAAGTAATTTCTGTTATATTAGAGCTAACCATTCTTTGATGCCTTTTGAGGATATGGATGAGCAGCTTTGCGCTTAGGCCGAGGAGGTGGTACATGTGCTAAAGTCCCGTTTTTCTGGACCTTTAAAAAGTATTTTTGGGCATGGCTCCTGATCTGATTAAATCAAGCAGACACACAAAGATTGAGCGATGAAACATGACAGTATATTGTATTAAACCAAAATCCAAATCAGCGAATCTCAAACCTGAATAACGGTCTTCGAACCAATGAAATCTTCTATTTTCTTCCAGTCACGATCAAACCTAAGGACCCAAGAACATTGCCAGAACAAGAAGTATCAGCAACAAAGTAGAGAGAAGCCATTTACACAAATAAAAGCACAGTAACATTTGGAAGCAACGAACCATTTACCAAAACCTTGTACTTAATAATCAATACAATCCAACCTAAGAATTAAAGAAGACATTGATGCTTTTGCAAAATCCCAATTTCATATGTTTATTATCTACAATAACCAAACTTTGATCTGATGGAACTTTTAATCTCACTAAATTTTGTCCGAAGGGCCAACTTAACAGATCGTTTAGGTCACAACTAACTCTAACATACAAAATCCTTCTCATGAATCTTTCGTTAAGGAATCGAAAATCACGCAATTCGAGCTAAAATTGGAGCTCGAAGAAGACAAAATCAGTAAATAAACCATATAGAGGTAGAGATTTTTACAGTTGAAGAGCTTCGAGAAACTTATCGTGCTCTCCTTCGGTCCAACTCTCTCTGGATTTGGTAATCGTGTAAGCTTTCCTCACTTTCTTCTCCGGACCTTCCGCAGCTTCCGCCGATAAAGAAGTCACCGTCGTCGTCTCTGTAGCATCTGTTTCTGGCGGTTGTACTTCGGAGACCACCGGATTGTTTGGCGGCGACGAGGTCATCGGGATTTTTCAAGATATTGATCGTTTAGTGAGAGATAGTGAACAGAGTTTAGAGACCCGGAGAGAGAGATGACGATTATCTCCACATGGCAGGCAGGTGTTTGGTGTAAATATGTGGAGACGGTTCGCTTCGAATTTGAGACCATCCATTTTTTCTCCTTTTCATTTTTATATTTGTTAAAAATTTTAAATTGAATTTTTATTTTTCTTGTGTTTCGATTTGAGCTTAAAGTCTTAAACTAATCACGTGCGGATTACTATTAGCCAATAGCCATACAATTATATTTAACACTTTATTTTATTAAAACTGATTTAAAATAGTTTACATCATGGAATTCTTCGTATAAAATTCAACATATAAAATTCAAAAAAAAACTAATGGTCCTTTCCACACCGAAAAATAAGTGAAGATAATAATTATTGACGACACATTAGCGATATCAATATGATCTTGTTTCGAATCGAAGGTAGACAATTAGGTGTTCTCGAATCCACAATAGCAGCCGGACTTCCAAAATCTGTTACGATAACATAATAACAATTCTCTGAATTTAGATAATTCTCTGAATTTGATTGTCTTTGTCAATTTTATTGAACAAGTTTAAACTACAAAACTTAAATCAAATAGATAGCCAAAATTGACTAGAAACTAAATATAGATATTCTACGAGGAAAAAAGTTCAACTAAAAGTTTCTCCAAAAAAACTAAACCCAATAAAAAAAACACAATAACTCATAAAATCCAAACGACGAATAATATCGCATCATCTTCTGACCAAATACTCCATAACATCCTCTAAACTTCATGTCGAGCGTAGAAATTACTAGTTTACAACTTTCTCCCTCTCAGGAAGTCGGCAAAAACACCGAACATCGAAGAGCAAATCAACTCAAATCACTTTTTTCTCTCCTTTTGTCCGGCGATAGAATTATATTGTCATGTTTTTTTCCTCCTTAAAATGACAATATAATTTTGAAATGCCCATTTCTATCTCCAATTTTAAAGAGAAAAAAACATGACAGTATAATTATATATGGGAGATAGAAATGGACATTTCAAAACAATTTTTTTTTCTCCTTAAATCCCACTTGAAAATAAATAATTTCAAAACATGACAGTATAAAGAAGATATAAATGGACAGAACACTACTCAAATTTGCAAATGGGATTTACTCTTTTTTATTTAGATAGAGAAACAATCAGTAGTAGATTAAAATTTCTTTTGGTAAATATTACTATAAACCAAAATTTATACATAGTGAACATTTCATTTAGTCTAATCCAACTATTCAAAATTTATAAACAAACAAAAAATATAGAAAAAAATAGTTTTCAATATTGTTTCACTTGTGAAAAGTATTTTGGCTTAGCTTAATCATAAGCATGTTTGCTTACTAGAGACAGACCACGTATGGTGCGAGATTTATATTTCCAGTACTAAAACTATTTTGGCGTGATGCAAGTATAGATTCCAAGTGGTTGCGTGTCAAGGGACTTGAAGAACTGTCCTCTAATTCATGTTTTCCTCCTTACTTTGTTTCGATGACAAACTCGAGTGGAAGAAGAGTGACAGTTTGTATGATCGTCACGTAGGTCGGTAGGTTACAAGTATCCATGGCTTTCATATAATAAAAGATCTAAAACGGATATTTGGTGTGCAGAGAGATTTTTCGTTTCAGAAACAAGGTGTAAGCGTGCTTAAGGGTTTCATAGAATAGTATATAAATCCGTGTTTACCTTTGATGAATTCGAGTGTGGTTCTAATTTTTTGTCCTCAGCTAACCAATGAGTCAATAACCATTTCAATTCCTACTCGATGATGACACATTATTTCAACAAGTTCTGAACTTGATCAAATCTTATTTGCATTTCAATTTCTTCTGAACGTTTAATGCACATCTGACGCCTTTGTTCCTCGTGCCACGATGTTATTTCAACTTAATGGCTTATTATACAAAAGTAAAGAAGCAAAAAAATAAATTTATTTACATTTCACATTTCTTACAATTTGAAATTTGGCACTATTAAAAGTTCAAATACATGATAAATAAAATGAAATCAAAAACATTTTTTATTAAAATAATTATTTACGAAATGAGTTGAAATTTAGTGAAATCAAAATCCGAAATTCGAGTGCTCAACTTGCATTATATTGTGTTCACAAAGCGAACATGACACTTCTAATGATCAAAGACAAGTCAATGACGGGATTCCACGTTCGAATCATTTTCACATTTATTTAAGTTTAACACCCAAATTTCTTTAATTACAATCCGATAAAATTAAAATAGATAGATAGAAAATAACTATTTACAAAATAAGTTGAAATTTAGTGAAATTATATATGAAATTCGAGTGCTTAGCTTGCATTATATTGTGTTGACAAAGCGAACGTGACATCTCTAATGATCAAAGACAAGTCAATGACGGGACCCCATGTTCGAATCATTTTCACATTTATTTAAGCTTAACACTCAAATTTTTTTAATTAAAATCCGATAAAATCAAAATAGATAGATAAAAAATAACTATTTACAAAATAAGTTATTTAGTGAAATAAAAATCCGAAATTCGAGTGCTCAACTTGCATTATATTGTGTTGACAAAGCGAACGAGACACCTCTAATGATCAAAGACAAGTCAATGACGGGACCCACGTTCGAATCATAGTTGAACACTCAAATTTCTTTAATTAAAATCCGATAAAATAAATATATTGTGTTTATCAAAATAGTTTGAAAATTCGAAGATAGTTTTAAAATCGAAAATCACTTTTGCCATAAAAATGAAAACCTGAAAATACTCGAAAAGAAAAAAACGAAAAAAAAATAATATTGAAAAACCTTGTTACAGTTACGAGAAAAGGAATTTTGCTCCAACGGAAGAGACTTGTTATCGCATCTACAAAACAAACAAAAATAAATAAAGCGAATAATCAACTTAAAAGTGTTCGAATCATAAGGCAATAAATTTAGTATGATATATCGTTATTAATTTAAAACGTACCATATCTGGTTAAGGTTATGTGGGGCTTGACTTGAGCAACGTAAAAAAAGCTTTCACCAACAATTTTCATCTTTCCTTGTTGAGTTGCTGTTACACACACAAGCGTTCGTATTATTAGAGTTACGGTTTCGATATGCAATATCATCACAATCAAGTATGTAAAATAATTATATATACCAAATAGATTCGTTAATTATCATAGGTTACAATTTCTCTATGTGTTTAAATAATAAAAGATGATCAAAGATGAACTTACCCGAACCCTAGAACTTTCCAAATCTCTGTATCAGCCATCAATCGCATTATCGAAGCCATTCCAAATTTAAATACTATGATTTACAACAACAAGTACGATCTCGTGTTGATGAATTATCTCCTCTGGAATCGTAACCTGATTATCAAGTAAGAAGAAAAATATGGAATCAACAATCTCGTTATTCAAATACGATCAATCACAGACATGACCGAGAGAGATGATCAGAGAGAGAAACATACCTCGTTCCTTCGTCCGTACGCTACAGCTCTAAAACTTGGTTTTTTTAATTCGAATTGAAACCACACAATAAACAGATCTCGAGAGAAAGAGAAAGAGACGAACTTTACAGAGAATTGTGACGAATTTGAAGAAGAAGAAGATGGAGAACGAGAGAAAAGAAAACAGAGTCTTTCTTGTAAGAGAAAGTAAATCAGAGTCATATATATATATAGAGTAAAAACTATCCGTTGGAAAAATGGAAAATCTCAAATTCAAAAAAAAAAGAGCCGTTTGGGAAACAAAATGCACTCAACAAATATAAATTGTTTGAGAAAACAGTTCTGATAAGACCTCTCTGGCTCTCTCTATCTCTCTCTCGCCGTTGGAGAAGAAAACCAAGTTTAGTAAAATGACTATATTATCCCTGACGACTTGACAGCTTATATGTAACACCATACGACATCGTTTTTTGTAACTTTATTTCTCACACAAGGCCGTTTAGGTCTTATACTGGGCCTATACTAGTACCACTTGAAAAGAGAAGTATAAAGAAGCTATAACAGAACACTACTCAATTTTGAAAATGGGATTTACTCTTTTTTTATTTAGTTAGAGAAATAATCAGTAGTAGATTGAATTTTCTTTTGGTAAATACTACTATAAACCAAAATTTATACATAGTGAAAAATTCATTTAGTCTAATTCAACTATTCAAAATTTATAAACAAACAAAAAATATAGAAAAAATAGTTTTCAATATTGTTTCACTATAAATAAAATGACTATAACTTGTGATCTTTCTAAGTAGATCATGGTTCTCTTCTCTATAAACCTACAGGAACAATGAATGACTCTTGAGACATTATAACTAATTTTTGTTCTATACATCCAGTTGTCAAATATTTTTACCTTTACACTATATTTTTGTCCCGCGTCAAACGTGTGATTATGATATTTGAAAATAAAAGATCATTATTTTTTATAATATATGAAAAAAAATTAGAAACAATAAAGATATGATATATTTTTCAGATACTGTATATCTAAATATATTTTACTTTAAAAAATTTAATCTGTATGACATTTAGATTGAATGCAAGCGTTTTTAATGTAAATTGAATACGTTTGAGATTATGAGTTCTCTCAATCTTATTTGAGCTCACCAAACCTAAAAAAAAATTGCATTAGTAAATAAATCTTCTTAAATAAAAAATCAAATAAATAAATTAAAATAAAAATGATGATTTTTGAAATTCAAATATTAATATTTGATTTGTAAAGTTGTACGTTTATAACAAAATCGCAACTTTCAACTTTAATTAGAGTAATATGAATACAATTAAACGATATATAAAAAAAAATGGTATGATCAATCACATATATGGTATTTAAATGGACATAAATACAATTTTTATAAAGTAATTGACATCGGTAAATAATTCGTCGTTAAAACATTATGTTCTATTACGTTTAAAATATTAAAATGTTATATTTAAGTTGGATTTAAATTAGTAACATATGTATTTGTGAGTTCATGTTAAAAAATTAATGTAAAATGCAGAGATTTCTCACATGACATATAAAATTAATTGGAAAGTTTTGATTGGTTAATTTAATCTATGTATCCCTTAAAATCCTCATTGACAAATAGGATTTTCTGCTTAGTGTCTCTTCAATTGATATATAAAGGATAATTTTTCCAAAATAAAATATCAAAAACAATTCCATAAGCCAAATTTACTGTTTAGGAACGTTTTGTAAAAAGGAAATATGAAACAATTTTCATATACTTAACTTTCTATTTCACTCAATTTATGAAAATAAAATAATACAAATTAATTGTGATTATTGGCATAAATAGAAACTATGGATATATTCCTAATCCTAACACACTTTGTCTTGACCTTATGTTGTTGTTGTTGTGTATATATAAAAGACGAAGCCCTAACGTGATCCTCAAAGAAATCAAATAATCCACAGGCATGAACATGGAAGACATGAAGAAATCATCAGAGTGGTCTCTGTCCACGACTGCTCTTCCTCCTCCTGTTACGTCGTTTTCTTCGTTACCATACGATGTCGTTCTCAACTGTTTGGCTCGTATCTCGACTTCCCATCGTCCAATCTTACTCTCGTCTCCAAGAGTTTCCGATCACTCATGGCTTCACGTGAGCTACACACGCATACGAACCCTAATCGGAAAAACAGAGGATTGCCTCTATGTCTGATAGACAATGAGATATATTCAGTTCCTCATATATAGGATTTGGTTAAGTTGTTAATACTGCTCCTGATTTTGTGTAACTACTTTGGCTATATAAAGCCTGGTACGTATAATGTAGAGATCAAGGAATTCCACAAGATTTCATGGTAGCAGAGCATCTAGGGCTTTGATCCTCCTTCATTTCTTTCTTTCTTCTTCTTCCTTCCCTTCTCGCCATTAATGGCTGCTCAAAACACTGCTTCTGCTGAACGCTGTTTTGGTGTTACCAACATCAAAAATCAAATTCCGGTGCTCCTTGATGAAGATAAGCACAACTATGACGCTTGGCGTGAACTTCTCCTCACTCACTGCATGGCCTTTGACGTTTCTGGTCATTTAAATGGATCTGTTCAACCCACCAATGCTAACGATGCCGCTTGGTTCAAACGTGACGGTCTCGTGAAGCTTTGGCTTTATGGCACGATGGCGTAGCCACTGTTTCGCTCTTCTTTCCAACCCGACGGCACAGCTCGTGATGTCTGGACCCGTGTGGAGAACCAATTCCGCAACAATAAGGACGCAAGAACGATTCAACTCGACAACGAACTCCGCACAATGGAGATCGGTGACATGACAGTTCGTGCTTACTGTCAAAAGATGAAATCAACTGCAGCTCTTCTGTCTAATGTTGGTTCACCGGTCAGCGACCGGACTCTCGTTATGTACATCATCAATGGCCTTAACGAGAAATTTGATAACATAATTAACGTTATCAAGCACAAAGACCCATTTCCTTCTTATGAGTCTGCGAAATCCATGCTTGAGTGGGAGGAGACCAGACTCAACAAAGCTAATCGCGCCACTGCATCACACACATCCGGCCCCTCCTCCTCCACTGCACTCACTGCCTCTACCATGTCACCGGTGCAGAATCAGCCGTTTCGTAATCGCAACAGCAATCAAAGGGGAAATCGCAGAGGCGGCAGAGGCAACAACAACAGAGGAAACAGGGGGCACTACTCTTACAATCGCAATCCCTGGAGTTCACCGCCGTTTTGGCCACCACCACCACCGTACTGGATGCCGCAATACCAGCAGTGGCTGCAGGCTCCGCGAACGTCTTCTTCCCCACCACAACAGGCCAATCTCGTCGAATTTCCGATGCAAGCTTACACGTCTGAAGCTATCGCAGACCCTTCTGCTACGGAGTGGTACATGGATTCCGGCGCCACTGCTCATCTAGCCACCGATGCCGGTAAGCTCCACTCTACTCTTAAACATACTACCGGTCAATCTGTCATTGTGGGTAACGGTTCTTCAATCCCAGTTTCAACCATAGGTTCCTCTTTCATTAAAACCCAAACCAGACCCCTCACTCTTAACAATGTTCTTGTTACACCTTATATTGTTAAGAATTTGATCTCTGTTCGTAAATTCACTAAAGATAATTGGTGTTCTGTGGATTTTGACCCTTTTGGTTTCACTGTCAAGGACCTCCAAACTCGGAAAACTCTGCTCCGAAGTAACAGCTCCGGTGAGCTTTATTCCCTTCCTCCATCCATCAATAAAACGCCAGTTTCTTCCTCTGCTCTCTTGGCTTCCACCCCTGATCTTTGGCACAAACGTTTGGGACACACAAATAATGCTTCTCTTTCTTCCATTTTTCATTCAAATCCAACGCTATGTAATAAAGGGAAACTTTCTTCTTCTTGTGAACCTTGTTTTCTGGGAAAATCAATAAAGCTTCCATTTGTGACTTCTGAATCAGTTGTTTCTCAACCATTTGAAATAATTCATTCTGATTTATGGACGTCTCCGGTACCAAGCATGAGTGGTCTCCGTTATTATGTTTTATTTCTTGATCAATTTACTCACTATCTTTGGGTTTATCCACTTCGACGTAAAAGTGAAGTCTTTTCCAAATTCCTTCATTTATCCAATTTCATTGAAAATCAATTTCACACTACGATCAAGAACTTACAGTGTGATAATGGGGGGGGAATACAACAACAATGATTTTCAAAACTATTTTGCTTCTAAAGGGATCAATTTTCGATTCTCTTGTCCTCACACTTCCCAGCAAAATGGACGATCGGAGAGAATGATTCGAACAATCAACAACACCGTTCGGACTCTTCTCTTTCAAGCTCGTCTTGCCCCCACGTTTTGGGTCGAAGCTCTTCATACAGCGGTTCATATACTCAACATCACACCATCAAAAGCCATTTCCAACCAAATTCCCTTCACTCTCTTGTTTAACAAACGCCCAGCCTATGAGCATCTCCGTGTTTTTGGATGCTTATGCTTCCCAAATCTCAATCATTCAAATCTTTCCAAACTTTCACCTCGTACAACCCCATGTTTGTTTCTTGGCTACCCTACACAACATAGAGGATACCGCTGTATGGATTTAAAAACGCAGAGAATCATCATCTCACGTCATGTTTTGTTTGACGAGGAGAAATTTCCGGCCGCCAACCCATCTGCACCAAAGGAGACGTATTCTTTTCTTGAATGTGATGAACCTTCCCCTCTCTTTAAGTCAATACTTCAGGTTCCCTACTCGACACCACCTCCGCCCCAAACATCATCAGCTCCCACTCACCCTCCTCGTCCAGACCCTATGTTTCGAGCCCCTTCTTCCATTCAAACACGTTCCAAATCCGGGATCACCAAACCGAAACAGATTTTGTCACTTCTCACCAATACCAAATCGCCTCTTCCTAAAAGTCATCTCACTGCTTTATCCGATCCTAACTGGAACCCCGCAATGACAGATGAACATGGTGCTATGATTAAGACCAAGACCTGGAGCTTAGTTCCACGTCCGCCTAATGTTAACATTGTGCGTTCTATGTGGTTGTTTAAGCATAAATACGATGAGAATGGGATTTTGTCTCGTCATAAGGCGCGATTAGTGGCGAATGGTAAGTCTCAGCAAGAAGGCGTCGACTTCACTGAAACATTCAGCCCGGTGGTGAAGCCTGCGACAATCCGTGTTGTTCTCAATGTTGCTGTTGGTTTGGAGTGGCCAATACATCAATTGGATGTCAAAAACGCGTTTTTACAAGGAGATCTTGAAGAGACTGTCTACATGCATCAACCGCCGGGATTTGTTGATCGTAACTACCCCAATCACGTTTGCAAATTGAACAAGGCGATTTATGGCTTAAAACAAGCTCCGCGTGCTTGGAATTCTAAGTTCACTTCTTATTTGAAACTAATGGGCTTTGTTCAAAGCAAAGCGGATTCCTCCTTGTTTATTTTCAGGAAAGGCCGTGACTTCTCTTATCTGCTCTTGTACGTCGACGACATTCTTATCACTGCCTCGTCATCTGCACTTTTCCAACGTATCATTGACAAACTCAAAACTGAGTTCCCGATGACCCGACGCTCTACTTCAGGCTATTGCGTCTTTCTAGGTCAGAACCTAGTATCTTGGTCTGCCAAACGTCAGCCCACACCGTCACGTTCGAGCTCGGAAGCTGAGTATAAAGGAGTCGCAAACACAGTGGCTGAACTCACATGGTTACGAAATCTAATGCTAGAGCTACACCGTCCCATTCAAAGTGCTTCTGTTGTTTACTGTGATAATATCGGGTCAGTTTACCTCTCTACTAACCTAGTTAAGCACCAACGTACGAAACATATAGAGCTCGACATCCATTTCGTACGCGACAAAGTAGCTATTGGAGAAGTCAAGGTTATGCACGTTCCTGCAATATGCAGATATCTTTACCAAGGGACTTCCAAGTTCTCTTCACAATGAGTTTCGCACCAGTCTCACCGTTCTACCAACCCTGTGACTGAGGGAGGGTGATAGACAATGAGATATATTCAGTTCCTCGTATATAGGATTTGGTTAAGTTGTTAATACTGCTCCTGATTTTGTGTAACTACTTTGGCTATATAAAGCCTGGTACGTATAATGTAGAGATCAAGGAATTCCACAAGATTTCAATGTCTGCTTAGACCTGAACAAGATCCTCGCTGGTTCGCACTTGCACCAATTCCCAAACGACAGAAATTGCTTCCAATCCCTGATTGGTTTCCTTACCAACATCAAGAATCATCAACCATCGTCTCAATGGGTTCAGAGATGTATTTAATTGGCGGATTATATAGCTCTTGATTTTCAATCTCATCAATGGCGTAGCCTCCCTGACATGATTGTATCTCGAGACAAACCCGCCGCGGAAGTAATTGACGGTAAGATCTATGTGATTGGAGGCTGCGGTGATGAGCACAATAACATTGAGCATTGGGGTGAGGTTTATGACCCAAAGAAGCAAACTTGGGAGCCATTATCGCACACAACACTATATCATCTCACCACTCAAAAGAGTGTGGTTCCACGTAGATTGGTAATGGATGGAAAAGTTTACGACATGATCAGAAGCATGTTTGCTTGGCAGAGACAGAGACCAACGTATGGTGCGAGATTTATATTTCCGGTACTAAAACTATTTTGGCGTGATGCAAGTATAGATTCCAAGTGGTTGCGTGTCAAGGGACTTGAAGAACTGTCCTCTAATTCATGTTTTCCTCCTTATTTTGTTTCGATGACAAACTCGAGTGGAAGAAGAGTGACAGTTTGGTTAGTATGATCGTCACGTAGGTTACTGTAAGATAATCCAAGCAAGGATTTATTTATGCTCAAATGAGCTTAACAAAAGATATAAAAGAGATTGAAATTGAAATAACTCATTAAAGAGCTTTATTATGCAAGTAATATAAAAGAAGAGAAAGCTTTAAATTGTCTTCAAGGCTTAAGAGATGTAGATTTGATATTAGTTACAAGTACTCATGACTTTCATATAATAAAACATCTAAAACGGATATTTGGTGTGCAGAGATTTCACAAGGTGTAAAAGAGCTTAAGGGTTTCATAGAATGGTCTAATTCCGTGTTTACCTTGGATGTATATGACTGTGTTTCTAACCTTTTTTTTTTTTAACTTCTTATAGTTAAAACATTGATTGATGACTTTTCGAGTGATTTTAGTTATGATGTGTTTCTTTTGAGTTTTTTTTTCTTTAAACAATTTAGTGATAAATTGCGATTAGTAGCGCATCCAAAACGTACCGTAGAAACTCGATAAATTAATAACTCGATAATAAATCAGACATTGAAGAGAATTACATATTTTTTCAAATTCAACACGTTACTACTCTATCGATCACTAGCCAAAAGTTTGGCCAGTGATTGCAAATCGGTTTATAGACTAACCCGGTACGGTTCGGAAGCAGTAAGAATAGCCTTTCAAATTCAATCCATTTACAAGTCTCGGAAAAATAGAAATTAAATAAAAAACCAGAAAGAGTTAGCCACAATGATGATGATGAAGACGATCCTAACCGTTGGCGAGGAATGAGGGACTTTGTCATCGTCTTTGGCTCCTCCTCCTCCGTCATAACCAATCCTCACCACCACCACCACCACAATCACCGTCGCTGTTACGCCTCCGCACCGGAGCCTAACCGGAAAACTAAATCTACCTCTTCTCTCACCAAGCAACTACCGTCACTGCCGCGGCAACAACAACATTCAGCTTCTCCTTCTCATTCTCCAGTTTCATCGGCGAGTCCTCTCTCAAGCCATTTCTCCGACGTCGTGAGATGGATTCCAGACGGTTCCGTAGAGTATTACGCTGATTTCGCCTCGAAGCTCGCCGAGGATGGCCGAATCCAAGACGTAGCCCTCATCGCCGAGACATTGGCTTCAGAGTCCGGAGCTAATGTGGCACGTTTCGCTTCGATGGTTGATTATGAGCTCTTATCGAAAGGTATTTCGTTGAATCTTAGTCAAGGAAAGATTGAGAGTGTGGTTTATACTATGAAGAGAATTGAAAAGGTAGGGATTGCTCCATTGGACCTTGTTGATGAATCGTCTTTGAAGTTAATGAGGAAGCAGTTTCGTGCAATGTCTAACTCTGTGCAAGTGGAGAAAGCTATTGATTTAATGGAGATACTTGCAGGTAAATACTATATCAATCTTGATCTTACACTGTGCTAGTAAACCAGACTTTGAACATTTTGACATTGAGTGGCTGATTCTTATTTTCAGGTTTCAGATTCAAAATCAAAGATCTGGTGGATCCGTTTGATGTCGTAAAGATTTGTGTTGACATTTCCAATCCCCAGTTAGCTATTAGGTAAGGCTTGATTTGGAGAGTGTAACAGTTCTTTTGTTGAGCCAATAACCACAAGGATGCTGAATAGAGTGTGCTAATGATTTGATGAATATGCAATTGCAGATACGCATGTCTTTTGCCGCATACAGAGTTATTGCTTTGTAGAATTATTCGTGGTTTCGGAAAGAAAGGAGATATGGTCTCTGTAATGACAGCATATGAAGCGTGCAAACAGATTTTAGACACTCCTAACATGTATATATACCGGACTATGATAGATGTTTGTGGCCTATGTGGTGATTACATTAAATCGAGGTACATATATGAGGTAATTCCCTGATTATTCTGAATGCTTTTGCATAAGTATCCTTTGAATTAACCATTAAGTTCACTTTAGTTAATTCAAATTCTTGTGGCAGGATCTTCTCAAAGAAAAAATTCAGCCAAACATTTATGTTATGAATAGTCTAATGAATGTTAATTCCCATGATCTTGGGTACACACTAAAAATATACAAGAATATGCAGGTATATACTTCTTTCTCTCTCTTGATAACACTATTATGTAACTTAAGTGAAAATATATGAGTAGATAGTACTTTGAATTGCTAAAGGGCTTTGATGTTTGTTAAATCTACCGGGTGGGTATTGACTGACCTTTAAACTCTACATGTCATGGGCAGAAACTTGATGTTATAGCTGACATGACATCCTACAACATACTACTGAAAACATGTTGCCTAGCTGGACGGGTTGATCTCGCCCAGGACATATACAAAGAAGCAAAGCACATGGAATCTTCTGGACTGCTAAAGTTGGACGCCTTTACGTATTGTACTATTATAAAGGTACAATATCGGCATGTTTGGGAAACTAAAGCTACCATTACTTTTTTTTTGCTTTTGGGATTCTCTATATAATGCCCGAGATCAGGTTTTTGCAGATGCAAAGATGTGGAAAATGGCTCTAAAGGTCAAAGAGGATATGCAATCTGTTGGTGTAACCCCAAATACTCATACATGGTCGTCGTTAATCAGCGCATGTGCCAACGCAGGTTTAGTAGAGCAGGCAAATCAACTATTTGAAGAAATGCTTGCATCTGGTGGTGAGCCGAATTCTCAGTGTTTCAACATCCTACTACATGCTTGCGTTGAAGCTTGCCAGTATGACCGAGCTTTTCGTCTTTTTCAATCTTGGAAGGGAAGCTCAGCTAAGGAAGCCTTATATGCTGATGACATAACTAGTGAAGGTGACATTTTCAGTCCAAATAAATTGAAAAGTCATGGTTCCGGGTCTTTGGTGAATAGCAATTCTTCGCCTTATATCCAAGCTTCAAATAAATTTTTCTTCAAGCCAACAACTGCGACATTTAATATACTCTTGAAAGCCTGTGGTACTGATTACTATCGAGGAAAGGAATTGATTGAAGAGATGAAGAGCCTAGGTCTTGCACCTAATCAAATAACATGGTCGACTTTGATTGATATATGTGGAGGTTCAGGTGATGTAGAAGGGGCTGTACGGGTGAGTCAACTTTTCTCTTGATTTCATGAAATCATCCTTCAAATATATTTCCTAAAACATAAAAATGACATTAAGGTGGTTCTACTTCTCCATGCTTCAGTTTGTAAGCTTTTGGATCCATTTAAAGTATTATGTGATTTTATGGGATTATGCAGAAATGTGATAAGTTCCCTGATAGACCTTCTTCTTCCAGCACAGATTTTGAGAACTATGCATTCAGCTGGAACCAGACCTGATGTTATTGCCTACACAACAGCGATCAAGGTGTTGCTTACATTTCTGCTTTGTCATTAGTTATTGCTCAACTCAAAGGTGTGAAGTTTCATTCCTTGTTATCTTGCAGATTTGCGCCGAAAGTAAAAATTTAAAATTGGCATTTTCTTTGTTCGAGGAGATGAGGAGATATCAGATAAAGCCAAACTGGGTAATTCTCCTGGTCTAATGGCTTTATTGCTTTTTGTCCCTTTCAGCTACTAACTTCTTTCAAAGATGAAGTTCTCTTAAATGCTGTACAATATCAAGAGTGTTGTGTACAAAATTGTACATTGAAAGTCCTGAAGCTATTAAACGGATTACATTTAGCTAGGACAGGAAAAAAGCCGTTTCTTTATTGATTTTAGCCTTTCTCAGTCCATATTGTTTCTCAGGTGACCTATAATACACTTCTTAAAGCACGAAGCAAATATGGTTCATTACTTGAAGTGCGGCAATGCTTAGCTATATATCAGGACATGCGGAAAGCAGGGTAAGTGCAATCAAGTTTTATTGTCTACTTTTATTTCTCTTCTTGATGGTTCTGCATCTTCAGACAAGTGAGAAACCACAATACTGCAGGTACAAACCAAACGACCACTTTCTCAAGGAACTTATTGAGGAGTGGTGTGAAGGAGTCATACAGGAAAATGGTCAAAGCCAAGATAAAATAATTGACCAGGAAGGTACTAACTTAGGGAGACCTGTAAGTCTACTCTTTGAAAAAGTAGCTTCACACTTGCAAGAGAGAACAGGTGGAAACCTTGCAATTGACCTTCAAGGACTTACCAAGGTAAGCTAATGATGACAATCAATGAGACATTTGAGTATTTTCTGCAACTATAATCCTATCAATTCAACTCATGAAGCATATGACCATGTCAACTTCCGCATTCATTAACAGGTTGAGGCTCGTCTTGTTGTTCTAGCAGTTTTGCGAATGATCAAGGAAGACTATATGCGTGGTACGATTCGATACACCAATACATTCTCTCTTTTGCATTTACTGTGTTGACTCGGTAAACATTTCAAATGGGAACACCATACATCAGAGTACGGGCCTAAAATTAGACTGAAAATACATGTATCTGACTTATTATATGCCAATGGAGCTAAAAATCACAATTGTAACGAACTTTGCAGGTGATGTTGTAACAGATGATGTTGTGATCATCCTAGGAACCGGTGAAGCAAATACCGATCCAGGAAAGCAAGAGCTTGACGTCAAAGATGTGCTAGTAAAGCTCCTAAAAGATGAATTGTCTCTTGTGGTTCTTCCTGGTGGACAAACACATGTGATCGATATAACACAAGATGCACAATGTGTGGATGATGCAAAACAAGATCCAGAGCCAGAGAACTCCGAGTCGATTGTTGGTTTATCCTCAACCAGGAGACCTGCGATTCTGGAGAGGTTGATGGTGACAAAGGCGTCTCTACGTCGATGGCTGCAGCGCAAAAAGTAGCTGATCCTGACTGGTACATAACTAATCATCTTTGTATTCTATGCAAATGTCAAACTAAATTGCAGAAAAGAAGGGGGATAATAGATTACACATTATCTCGATGCACATATCTGTGTACCTTTAAAATAAACAATGAGTTCTGTGTAGATTCAAACAATAAATTAAAATCAAATTCCAATCCTTGCAAAAAAATCACATGTTTGGAAACAGGCAATTACATGATCAGAAACTTGAAATTTTGTAGCGTAGACTCATTGGTTTCTAACTGAACAGAAAGACAGGAAAGTGATGATCAGAGCCAATCCTGCTGCTGCAGTTTCAAGGGCAAGTACACTTCTGATAAATACTGGAAGCCGAAAGAGCTCAACGCCTGAATCTCAGCCTTTTGCTTTGTTTTCACCATCAGGTTAAGTTCCTCGACCCACCCGGGATTCTTCTTCACGAAATCCTCTTCTAGCATATCCTTCCCGGTCTTAATATCCTGCTCAGTCATTGGCAACCTACACTGTTCAGGTATCTTATACTTGTCCAAATCACTCGGCCTGATTCCAAGCCACTTGATATCAGGTGTAGTCAAGTTTGCACTATCGTAAGACATGTTCTTCGACCCGCATCCGTAAACCGACAAGATCTTCAACCCGTAAGGATCACTATCCACCAAGGCAAGCACCGGAAGCTTAAGCTCCATTTTCATTTTCCTCAAGAACAGCCTCGTGGCTACATCGGGCTGGCCTTTTGCGGTCACGATGATACAAGGGAACCGGTTATAGAATCTGTCTTCTGCTAACCTTATATAAGCTGCATCTTTCTCAACTAAGAGTATGAACATAGCATCACTCTGCATATCTCCAACCCGGTCGATGTTTGGTGGAATTGCTTTCCCACCCATTCCCATCTTTGTGCAATCTATCATGTCTCCATTGTCACTGAATATGAGCCTTCCCACCACCACACCTTTCTCTGCTGCAATTACATTAAGGCTTGACCTTGTACATCCGAGCATACACGATACATCGTCCAACACAGCATCACTCTGTGTCTGGTCCTGCAATTCAGTAAAGTTGCAAAATTGCTTCAAAACTCTCCAAATCAAAACTTCTTTGTTCAACAACACAGAATCGGATACAAGTTCTATAATGGGTCTACAAGAACTAAATCCAAAAGTGACCAAAGTATCAATTTTGAGAGCTTAGAATGTGAAAACTGAGAAGTAAAGGGTTTTTTTATACCTGGAAGAGCTTAACGTCGGTGTAGAAGAGATCACGCTTGGTGACGTGAATGTTCCTGAGGCAAAGTTGGTGGATAAGGGCAAGGATACGAGTGGTGATTGTTGTTTTCCTAACGGAAGAAACGGAGGCAAAAGGACGGAGGGTAGATTTGTCTTTTAACACTATCCGGTCAAGCTCAGGAACATAGAGCTGATTCGAGGCGGCGCGTGAAGGAACACTGAAGGAGAATCCATCTCCGGCGAGAATAGAACGAGCGATCTGAACGATGACTGTCTCTATAGCTGTCTGCACGGAGGAGAGTGATAGATCTGCTACTTCACGGCAGGATGTTGAGAGAGAGAGGTCGGCTAGGGTTAGTGGCTTAGACGAAGACGAGGAGGAGGCACCACCGGCTCCGGCGGCGGCGGCGGCAATTAGAGAAGAAGAGATATAGGATTTGAGAACCTTCAGGATAACGTCGTCTGATTCCAGAATACTTTTGAACGGAAGATCCTCCGTCTGGTCATCTTTAGATCGCTTCCTCTTCTTCTTGTCCGCCATTGACGGCGACGGATATGCGGCGGCGGAGAGAGTACTGGTACTAACAATGGCGGGAAAATTTTACTCTTTAGGTACTCGTGAATCTCATTTCTAGGGCGAATTAAGCGATAGAAATACATAGTATAAACAATAAAATAATAGTTTAATTTAGTTTAAAAATTGAGAGTATAACAATAAGTCGATATGTCCGAGTGGTTAAGGAGACAGACTTGAAATCTGTTGGGCTTCGCCCGCGCAGGTTCGAACCCTGCTGTCGACGTTTTCTATAAAAATATTTTGTACTTTAAAACTATTATAAAATATAAATATCTATTAATATTATATAATATATCTAAACCGACTTACCTATGTCGGTTCAATTATGTTATCTTGTTTGCCTATATACAGCACACAAATGTTGCAGAGTGGGAAGGAAAAAAATACGATGTTACAACATTTCTCAGGCTTTTCTTACTTGCTCCATTTATAAAATAAACATACACATATTATAAATTATATTTTATTAGTTTATATCCTCTGTCATACCAAAAGGGTAAGATTTTAATTTTTGTGTTATTCAATTTACTTTTTAATTTATTTATTATTTATGGAGTGGTAGGCTCTGCCTCCTCCTCATAATATTATGGTAGGTTATGCCTCCTCACTAACAGCGGAAAAGGCATATAATAGGCTATGTCTTTTCAAAATTGATCATTACTATGGTAGGCGTTGCCTCCTTGATCAATTAAAATTTTATGTCTCCATAATCCCATGGTAGGCTCTGCCTCCTTGATTATGTTGAGAATTATGCCTATTATTTTTTTATTATTATTTTCGTACCGTTATTTATTTTTTGTTACTTATTTATGTTATGTTATTTATCATTTATATGGATGGCTTTGCCTCCTATTTTTTATTTTTTATTTTTAACATTATGTTGTTATTATTATTGCACCTATTTTATCATAATTTTAATATGATATTTAAAATTTTGTTATATAGTTATCATGTCAAACTTGGCAAAACTTGAGATCGCTGTCCTTGATTTATCTGGGAAAAATTATTTGACATGGGCAGTAGGTGCAAAGATGCATCTAAAAGCAAGTGGACTTCTTGACACCATTGATAAATGGAAAGTCACGTCCGATGAGGAAAAGGCAAAGGCCATGATATTCCTCCGCCATCATATTCATGATACGTTAAAAGATGAATATATTATGAAAGATAATCCCGCAGATATTTGGCTGTCACTCAAAGATAGGTTTGATCACCAGAAATATGTGATCTTACCAAAGGCAAGACATGAGTGGCTGAATATGCGGTTTGAGGATTATAAGAGTGTAAGCGAATATAATTCCGCTTTGTTCGGAATTACTTCGAGGATGATGTTATGTGGAGAAAGTATAAGTGATTTTGATATGATCGAAAAAACTCTCCAAACATTTCATCCAGGAAACGTAGTCCTCCAGCAACAATATCGGGCAAGAGAATTTACCCGATACTCGGATTTAATACAAGTTCTTCTTGTTGCTGAACAAAATAATGAAATTGTTATAATGAATCATGAATCTCGTCAAACTGGATCGGCTCCATTCCCAGAAGCGAATGTGGTAGCATCCAATACATATAATTTTCGAGGACGATGGCGTGGTCGCGGTAGAGGCCGTGGACGCGGACGTGGCAGAAGTGGTGGATGAGACCGAGGACAAGGAAGAGGATTCCAGTCAGATAATTCCGGCACATTGAAAGCCAACCAAAATTCTCTGGAAAATGTTGTTGGCCGCATAAATAAAAGAAAAACGGAGAGTGCTTGTTACAGATGTGGCATGAAAGGCCATTGGGCACGAACATGTCGTGTTCCAAAACATTTGGCCGATTTGTATCAAGAGTCCCAAAAAGAAAAACGGAAGGATGTCGAAACAAATTTCATCACTGATGAAGCTGAACCTTCCTTTAACGGTCTCAATGATGATGCTCATTTCGATGTTGCTGACTTTCTTGTTGATCCTGAAGTATCAACAGAAAGAAATGATAACTAAATCTATAAGACATGATGCTAGTATTTTTATGTACTTTGTATAATATGCTTTTAGTTTTAAACATTTTGTATTATATGCTTTTATTTTGCAGTATGATGTTAAAATAGTTTTGAAAAATAATTTTGTAAAATAGGTTTTATACTATTTTGTTAAAATAAGTTTGTAAAATATTTTTAAAATAATTTTGTAAAATAGTTTTAAAATAGTTTTTGTAAAATATTTTTAAAATAATTTTATAATCTCATGTTACATAACATTTCGTTTCTTTTTATTAATGCATCTCTGATTAATATTGTTATACCAGACAATGTCAGAACTTGAGATTATGGACGGAGATACATGTCTGGCAGATAGTGCGACAACGCACACAATACTTAAAGATAAAAAGTATTTCTCCGTTCTTAATTTAAAAGACTCTGCCGGAAGCGTGAGTACTGTATCTGGTAATGCAAATATTATTATGGGCTCAGGAAAAGCTAAGTTTTCAATGCCAAGGGGAACAAACTTTGAGATAAATGATGCATTATATTCCCCTAGTTCATACAGAAATTTATTAAGTTTCAAAGATATCCGGAGAAATGGATATCATATCGAGACGAAGAATAAGAATGGCATTGAATATCTTTGCATTACGTCAGAAAAGAATCATATATTGGAAAAATTACCAATGATGTCTTCTGGATTATATTGCACAAAGATTTATATGACTGAGTCCTATGCTGTAGTAAACCAGCAGTTTACTAATATATTTAAAATATGGCATGAAAGGTTAGGGCATCCGGGATCAGTCATGATGAGAAAGATTGTGCAAAACTCTAGCGGACATCCATTGAAAAACCAAAAGATTTTTCTATCTAGAGATTTTTCATGTTCCGCATGTTCTCAAGGAAAATTAATAACTCGGCCATCACCGGCTAAAGTTGGGAATGAAAATCCAGTATTCTTAGAGAGAATACATGGTGATATATGTGGACCTATACATCCACCATGCGGGCCGTTTCGCTATTTTATGGTATTAATTGATGCATCGAGTAGATGGTCACACGTGTGTCTGTTGACAACACGGAATACGGCTTTCGCAAAATTCATTACCCAAATAATCAGATTAAGAGCACAATTTTCTGATTATGCCATAAAGAAAGTTAGGCTTGATAACGCCAGTGAATTCACTTCACAAGCTTTCAATAATTATTGTATGACAATGGGGATTGATGTTGAACACCCAGTTCCCCATGTTCATACACAAAATGGCATGGCTGAAAGTTTAATTAAACGGTTGCAACTCATTGCAAGGCCGTTAATCTTGAGAACAAATCTCCCAATTCATGTATGGGGACATGCTATATTACATGCTGCGGCATTGGTCCAGATTAGACCAAGTGCATATAATAAATATTTCCATTACAGTTAACATCTGGCCAATAACCCAATATATCCCATCTTCGTGTTTTTGGATGTGCGGTTTATGTCCCTATAGCTCCGCCACAAAGAACAAAAATGGGACCTCAAAGGAGACTTGGGATATATGTCGGGTATACGTCACCAAGTATAATTCGATATCTTGAACCAAAAACTGGTGATATGTTTACGGCACGTTTTGCCGATTGCCATTTTAATGAAGATGAATTTCCAGTGTTAGGGGAGGAATTAAAGGAATCCCAAAAGATATTACTTGGTGTGCACCATCTTTAGTACATCTTGATCCCCTACAAAACAACGCGAGTTGGAAGTTCAGAAAATTGTACACTTGCAAAATTTGGCAAACCAGTTACCTGATGCGTTCACAAATACAAAAAGGGTGACAAAATCATATATACCCGCTGCAAATGTTCCATCAAGAATCAATGTTCTAGAAGAACAAATCGATGGAAACAAAGCGAATGAACCTAAGGTTCAATTAAAGAGGGGGAGACCGATGGGCTCAAAGGATAAAAATCCTCGAAAGAAAAAGAAATTAGGAGAACAAAATGAGAAGGTTCTAGAGGAACCATATAAAGAAAAATATCCAGATGATATGTATGAAAGGGTTCCGGAAGAACCAGAGGAAGAAAATGAACATGATACAGAAACATATGAGATTTCCATTAATTATGCCCAAAATGGGAAAATATGGGTTAGAGATGAAATCGATGATACTGATGGAATATTCTCTTTCTCTGTATCTAAAGAAATTGATCAAGATGATCCAGACCCAAAGTCTATATCAGAATGCCACGAAAGATCTGATTGGGAAAAATGGCAAATGGCCATGAGAAATGAATTAGACTCTCTTAATAAAAGAGATGTTTTTGGACCTATAGTCGTTACACCCAAAGATGTAATCACAGTCGGATATAAGTGGGTCTTTGTGTGAAAAAGAAATGAGAAGAACGAAGTCACAAGATATAAAGCCCGGCTTGTGGCACAAGGTTTTTCTCAAAGACCGGGAATTGATTATGAAGAGACATATTCTCCGGTTATGGATGCAATCACATTTAGGTACTTAATGAGCTTGGCGGCATCTATGAATTTAGAAATGTACCTAATGGATGTTGTGACTGCATATCTTTATGGATCACTTGATACTGATATATACATGAAAATCTCAGAAGGATTAAAGATCCCAAAAGGATCAAAAGTATCATCTAAGGAAATATGCTCGGTCAAATTACAACGATCACTCTATGGATTAAAGCAATCCGGACGTATGTGGTATAATCGCTTAAGTGAATATTTGTTAAGTAAAGGATACATTAACAATGCGATATGCCCTTGCGTGTTTATTAAGAAATCCTCATCAGGATTTGTGATCATTGCAGTATACGTAGATGACCTAAACATAATTGGAACTCAAAAGGAAATTGATGATGCAAGAACTCATATGAAAGAGGAGTTTGAAATGAAAGACCTTGGAAAGACAAAATTTTGTCTAGGGCTACAGATTGAACATCTCAAAAGTGGAATTTTTGTGCATCAATCAAATTACACCAAAAGAGAATTAAAACGCTTTAATATGGATAAAGCGACTCCTTTGAGTACTCCAATGGTTAATAGATCGCTTGATGTTTTCAAGGATCCATTTCGACCTTGTGAAAATGGCGAGAAAATATTAGGTCCAGAAGTACCTTATATGAGCGCTATTGGTGGACTTATGTATCTTGCTAATTGTACTCGACCAGATATAGCTTTTGCTACTAATCTACTTGCAAGATACAGTTCATCTCCTACTCGTAGACATTGGAACGGAATAAAACACATATTCCGTTACCTTCAAGGTACGATTGATTTTGGATTATTTTATTCAAGAAACCCCGAGGATGGTCTTGTTGGTTTTGCAGATGCAGGTTATTTATCTGATCCGCATAAAGCTCGTTCGCAAACTGGATACGTTTTTACAATTGGTGGAACTGCAATCTCATGGCGGTCTCAAAAAAGACTTTGGTAGCTACTTCTTCGAATAATGCCGAAATCATTGCACTTCATGAAGCATGCAGAGAGTGTGTATGGCTCAGATCAATGACTCAACATATTCAAGAAGCAGGCGGAATAACCACCAACAAAGAGCCGACGACTATATTTGAAGATAATTCTGCATGTGTTGTCCAAATAAAAGAAGGCTACATCAAGAGTGATAGGACGAAACATATTCCCCCAAGATTTTTCTCCTACACTCGGGAACTCGAAGAGAAGAAGGAGATTGATGTTCAATATATTCGTTCAAGTGACAACGTAGCAGATTTATTCACAAAGGCGCTTCCGACTACAACATTCCGGAAACATGTTCAGAGTATCGGAATGCACCATCTACGAGACCTATAAAGAAAAGATTATATATATTTTTTCCAGGGGGAGACTGCACTCTTTTTTCCTTGTCATGGTTTTTGTCCCACTGGGTTTTTCCATGATAAGTTTTTTAATGAGGCAGTATAAAAATATCCAAACATAAATAGATATTTAAAGGGAAGTATTATAAAATATAAATATCTATTAATATTATATAATATATCTAAACCGACTTACCTATGTCGGTTCAATTATGTTATCTTGTTTGCCTATATATACAGCACACAAATGTTGCAGAGTGAGTAGAGTGGGAAGGAAAAAAATACGTTGTTACTATTATGATAAGATAAATATCCATTAGTGATAAATATCTTATAATATATTAATATAATATTTTAGTGCACCGACTTACTATCAGTATAAATAGAGATTACTCCTTGTATTATAGGAAGGAAGATGCTTAATAAAAAATCACTCCTTTTGTCTCCTCCATCACTCTCTCTCTCGCTTCCCTTCTCTCTCTCTCCTCACACATATAAACACATATATGATATCACCTTATATTATTATAATTTACAACACGTTATCAGCACGAGGTTCTAACCAACTGAGTCGTTAAATCATATCCTCTGCCATACCAAAGGAGTAAGATTTTAATTTTTGTGTTATTCAATTTACTTTTAATTTATTTATTATTTATGGAGTGGTAGGCTCTGCCTCCTCCTCATAATATTATGGTAGGCTCTGCCTCCGCATTATCAGTGGAAAAGGCATATAATAGGCTATGTCTTTTTCAGAATTGATCATTATTATGGTAGGCGCTGCCTCCTTGATCAATTAAAATTTTATGTCTCCATAATCCCATGGTAGGCTCTGCCTCCTTGATTATGTTGAGAATTATGCCTATTATTTTTTATTATTTTCTTACCGTTATTTATTTTCTGTTATTTATTTATGTTCTGTTATTTATTTATCATTTATATGGAAGGCTTTGCCTCCTATTTTTTTTATTTTTATTTTTAAAATTATGTTGTTATTATTATTGCACCTATTTTATCATAATTATTTAAAATTGAATTTTAATATAATGTTTAAAATTTTGTTATATAGTGATCATGTCAAACTTGGCAAAACTTGAGATCGCTGCCCTTGATTTATCTGGGAAAAATTATTTGACATGGGCAGTAGGTGCAAAGATGAATCTAAGAGCAAGTGGACTTCTTGACACCATTGATAAATGGAAGGTCACGTCCGATGAGGAAAAGGCAAAGGCCATGATATTCCTCCGCCATCATATTCATGATACATTAAAAGATGAATATATTATGAAAGATAATCCCGCAGATCTTTGGCTGTCACTCAAAGATAGGTTTGATCACCAGAAATATGTGATCTTACCAAAGGCAAGACATGAGTGGCTGAATCTGCGGTTTGAGGATTACAAAAGTGTAAGCGAATATAATTCCGCTTTGTTCGGAATTACTTCGAGGATGATGTTATGTGGAGAAAGTATAAGTGATTTTGATATGATCGAGAAAACTCTCCAAACATTTCATCCAGGAAACGTAGTCCTCCAGCAACAATATCGGGCAAGGGAATTTACCCGATACTCGGATTTAATGCAAGTTCTTCTTGTTGCTGAACAAAATAATGAAATTGTTATAATGAATCATGAATCTCGTCCAACTGGATCGGCTCCATTCCCAGAAGCGAATGTGGTAGCATCCAATACAAATAATTTTCGAGGACGATGGCGTGGTCGCGGTAGAGGCCGTGGACGCGGACGTGGCAGAGGTGGTGGACGAGGCCGAGGACAAGGAAAAGAATTCCAGTCAAATAACTCCGGCGCATGGAAAGCCAACCAAAATTCTCAGGGAAATGTTGTTGGCCGCATAAATAAAAGAAAAACGGAGAGTGCTTGTTACAGATGTGGCATGAAAGGCCATTGGGCACGAACATGTCGTGTGCCAAAACATTTGGCCGATCTGTATCAAGAGTCACAAAAGGCAAAGCAGACGAATTTCGAAACAAATTTCATCTCTGATGAAGCTGGACCTTCCTTTAACGGTCTCAATGATGATGCTCATTTCGATGTTGCTGATTTTCTTGTTGATCCTGAAGTATCAACAGAAAGAAATGATAACTAAATTTATAAGACATGATGCTAGTATTTTTATGTACTTTGTATAATATGCGTTTAGTTTTAAACATTTTGTATTATATGCTTTTATTTTGCAGTATGATGTTAAAATAGTTTTTAAAATAATTTTGTAAAATAGGTTTTATACTATTTTGTTAAAATAAGTTTGTAAAATATTTTTGAAACAATTTTGTAAAATAATTTTAAAATAGTTTTTGTAAAATATTTTTAAAATAATTTTCTAACCTCATGGTACATAAAATTTCGTTTCTTTTTATTCATGCATCTCTGATTAATATTGTTATACTAGACAATGTCAGAACTTGAGATCATGGACGGAGATACATGTCTGGCAGATAGTGCGACAACGCACACAATACTAAGAGATAAAAAGTATTTCTCTGTTCTGAATTTAAAAGACTCCGCCGGAAGCGTGAGTACTGTATCTGGTAATGCAAATATTATTGTAGGCTCAGGAAAAGCCAGGTTTTCAATGCCAAGGGGAACAAAGTTTGAGATAAATGATGCATTATATTCCCCCAGTTCATACAGAAATTTATTAAGTTTCAAAGATATCCGGAAAAATGGATATCATATCGAGACGAAGAATATGAATGGCATTGAATATCTTTACATTACGTCAGGAAAGAATCATATATTGGAAAAATTACCAATGATGTCTTCTGGATTATATTGCACAAAGATTTATATAACTGAGTCCTATGCTGTAGTAAACCAGCAGTTTACTAATATATTTCAAATATGGCATGAAAGGTTAGGGCATCCAGGATCAGTCATGATGAGAAGGATTGTGCAAAACTCTAGCGGACATCCATTGAAAAACCAAAAGATTTTTCTATCTAGAGATTTTTCATGTTCCGCATTTTCTCAAGGAAAACTAATAACTCGGCCATCACCGACTAAAATTGGGAATGAAAATCCAGTATTCTTAGAGAGAATACATGGTGATATATGTGGACCTATACATCCACCATGCGGGCCGTTTCGCTATTTTATGGTATTAATTGATGCATCGAGTAGATGGTCACACGTGTGTCTGTTGACAACACGGAATACGGCTTTCGCAAAATTCATTACCCAAATAATCAGATTAAGAGCACAATTTTCTGATTATGCCATAAAGAAAGTTAGGCTTGATAACGCCGGTGAATTCACTTCACAAGCTTTCAATAATTATTGTATGGCAATGGGGATTGATGTTGAACACCCAGTTCCCCATGTTCATACACAAAATGGCATGGCTGAAAGTTTAATTAAACGGTTGCAACTCATTGCAAGGCCGTTAATCTTGAGAACAAATCTCCCAATTCATGTATGGGGACATGCTATATTGCATGCTGCGGCATTGGTCCAGATTAGACCAAATGCATATAATAAATATTCCCCATTACAGTTAACATCTGGCCAAGAACCCAATATATCCCATCTTCGTGTTTTTGGATGTGCGGTTTATGTCCCTATAGCTCCGCCACAAAGAACAAAAATGGGACCTCAAAGGAGACTTGGGATATATGTCGGGTATATGTCCCTAAGTATAATTCGATATCTTGAACCAAAAACTGGTGATCTGTTTACGGCACGTTTTGCCGATTGCCATTTTAATGAAGATGAATTTCCGGTGTTAGGGGGAGGAATTAAAAGAATTCCAAAAGATATTACTTGGTGTGCACCATCTTTAGTACATCTTGATCCCCCTACAAAACAACGTGAGTTGGAAGTTCAGAAAATTGTATATTTGCAAAATTTGGCAAACCAGTTACCTGATGCGTTCACAAATACAAAAAGGGTCACAAAATCATATATACCCGCTGCCAATGTTCCATCAAGAATCAATGTTCCAGAAGAACAAATCGATGGAAACAAAGCGAATGAACCTAAGGTTCAATTAAAGAGGGGGAGGCCGATGGGCTCAAAGGATAAAAATCCTCGAAAGAAAAAGAAATTGGGAGAACAAAATGAGAAGGTTCTAGAGGAACCATACAAAGGAAAATATCCAGAAGATATGTATGAAAGGGTTCCAGAAGAACCAGAGGAAGAAAATGAGCATGATACAGAAACATATGAGATTTCCATTAATTATGCCCAAAATGGGAAAATATGGGTTAGAGATGAAATCGATGATACTGATGGAATATTCTCTTTCTCTGTATCTAAAGAAATTGATCAAGATGATCCAGACCCAAGGTCCGTATCAGAATGTCACGAAAGATCTGATTGGGAGAAATGGCAAATGGCCATGAGAAATGAATTAGACTCTCTTAATAAAAGAGATGTTTTTGGCCCTATAGTCGTTACACCCAAAGATGTAATCCCAGTCGGATATAAGTGGGTCTTTGTGCGAAAAAGAAATGAGAAGAACGAAGTCACAAGATATAAAGCCCGGCTTGTGGCACAAGGTTTTTCTCAAAGACCGGGAATTGATTATGAAGAGACATATTCTCCGGTTATGGATGCAATCACATTTAGGTACTTAATGAGCTTGACGGCATCTATGAATTTAGAAATGTACCTAATGGATGTTGTGACTGCATATCTTTATGGATCACTTGATACTGATATATATATGAAAATCCCAGAAGGATTAAAGATCCCAGAAGGATCAAAAGTATCATCTAAGGATATATGTTCGGTCAAATTACAACGATCACTGTATGGATTAAAGCAATCCGGACGAATGTGGTATAATCGCTTAAGTGAATATTTGTTAAGTAAAGGATACATTAACAATGCGATATGCCCTTGTGTGTTTATTAAGAAATCCTCATCAGGATTTGTGATCATTGCAGTATACGTAGATGACCTGAACATAATTGGAACTCAAAAGGATATTGATGATGCAAGAACTCATATGAAAGAGGAGTTCGAAATGAAAGATCTTGGAAAGACAAAATTTTGTCTAGGGCTTCAAATTGAACATCTGAAAAATGGAATTTTTGTGCATCAATCAAATTACACCAAAAGAGTGTTAAAACGCTTTAATATGGATAAAGCGACTCCTTTGAGTACTCCAATGGTTAATAGATCGCTTGATGTTTTCAAGGATCCATTTCGACTTTGTGAAAATGGCGAGAA
Source organism: Arabis hirsuta (assembly GCA_964056655.1). Lineage (NCBI taxonomy): Eukaryota > Viridiplantae > Streptophyta > Magnoliopsida > Brassicales > Brassicaceae > Arabis > Arabis hirsuta. The sequence continues at coordinate 999,956 of OZ053302.1, read as the reverse complement.
CATATTAGGTCCTGAAGTACCTTATATGAGCGCTATTGGTGGACTTATGTATCTTGCTAATTGTACTCGACCAGATATAGCTTTTGCTACTAATCTACTTGCAAGATATAGTTCATCTCCTACTCGTAGACATTGGAACGGAATAAAACACATATTCCGTTACCTCCAAGGTACGATTGATTTTGGATTATTTTATTCAAGAAACTCCGAGGTTGGTCTTGTTGGTTTTGCAGATGCAGGTTATTTATCTGATCCGCATAAAGCTCGTTCGCAAACTGGATACGTTTTTACAATCGGTGGAACTGCAATCTCATGGCGGTCTCAAAAACAGACTTTGGTTGCTACTTCTTCAAATCATGCCGAAATCGTTGCACTTCATGAAGCATGCAGAGAGTGTGTATGGCTCAGATCAATAACTCAACATATTCAAGAAGCAAGCGGAATAACCACCAACAAAGAGCCGACGACTATATTTGAAGATAATTCTGCATGTGTTGTCCAAATCAAAGAAGGCTACATCAAGAGCGATAGGACGAAACATATTCCTCCAAGATTTTTCTCCTACACTCGAGAACTCGAAGAGAAGAAGGAGATTGATGTTCAATATATTCGTTCAAGTGACAACGTAGCAGATTTATTCACAAAGGCGCTTCCGACTACAACATTCCGGAAACATGTTCAGAGTATCGGAATGCACCATCTACGAGACCTCTAAAGAAAATATTATATATATTTTCCAGGGGGAGACTGCACTCTTTTTCCCTTGTCATGGTTTTTGTCCCACTGGGTTTTTCCATGATAAGGTTTTTAACGAGGCAGTGTACAATATATTATGGATATTTAAGGGGGAGTATTATGATAAGATAAATATCCATTAGTGATAAATATCTTATAATATATTAATATAATATTTTAGTGCACCGACTTACTATCAGTATAAATAGAGATTACTCCTTGTATTATAGGAAGGAAGATGCTTAATAAAAAATCACTCCTTTTGTCTCCTCCATCACTCTCTCTCTCGCTTCCCTTCTCTCTCTCTCCTCACACATATAAACACATATATGATATCACCTTATATTATTATAATTTACAACAGTTACAACATTTCTCAGACTTTTTTTATCCATTTATAAAATAAACATACACATATTTTAAATTATATTTTATTAGTTTATAATAAAAACCTCATTTTTAACGGCTTGCATCTATAAAATCTTTTAACGCTAGTCTCTTCCACTAAAATCTAATCGACGGTTCAGATTGACGACAATCCCACGTGTCAGTTCAAAAAGATCTCAGATCTGCCACTAGCCTCCGGAAACGACTGTTTTTGATATAGTCCACGTCAGCAATCCTTGCCAATAACATGGAAATATCCGATCTGACGTGTAACTCTCAAACGTTCGGGACCTCTAGTTTTGTCCATGTCAGATATTCGATTTTTTAATTTCTTTTTTATTTTAGCGACAATCTTCTGAATATCTATCTATCTCCGGAAAAACAAAAAAAATCGGTGGTTTATGGTCGTCTCCGATTTCCACTCTCTGGGAGACAGAAAAACCTCTGAATCAAATTTTCTTCTCACTGTGATTTTGTATTTGTGATTTTGAAAGCAGAGAAGCTTCCGATTCTTGAGTTTATTTTGCTTAATTCTCTTGTCGTTTTGATTCTCTGTTTCTCCTCCCCTACCTTTAGCTGCTTGTGCTGGATCCTTCTTTTTCTGGTGATTGATTCAACTTTTGGAGCTCGATTCTTCTTCGTTGTATAATTTGATTATTGTAAGATCAATTCCCGCTTTGAAATTCAGATGCTTTTGATTTTTGATGTGACTAGTCGAGATTCGGTTTTTTAGATTTGATAATTCTGCAAAAATATGACTTCATTTGTTTGGTGGTTTCGAAATTCTTCGTCTTCGACTCTTTGTTTTGTTAATTTGAGTTCTTGTTCGATTATAGCTTTTAAAATTTTGGTATTTATCGAAATTAGGGTTTCTGCCTGGTTTTTGATTTCTTGATCATTTTGAACTTAGTGAAGCAGAATTGGCGTGATGAAAGTTAATGAGGATGGGGAGGGTTCGGGTGACCCAATCACTGATCGAAAAGCAGAGAGGCATAGTGAAGAAGATAAAGTCAATGGAATCACTCTGGATGTGAGAAATGGGAGTGCAGGGGCAGGGCAAGGCTCAGCTGGACTGCAAATTCCATTGTCGCAACAAACGGCGGCGACTGTTTGTTGGGAAAGGTTTCTTCATGTGAGAACTATAAGAGTTCTGCTTGTGGAAAACGATGACTGCACTCGTTATATCGTTACTGCACTCCTTCGTAATTGTAGCTATGAAGGTCAGTTTTGAAGCATTTCTATACGAATTTCAGTTTTTTTGTGTGTATCCCTTGTTGCTTATGTTGGTTCTTTGGGTTTCTGATTGATTTTCAACTCTGTCATGGCAGTTGTTGAGGTAGCAAATGGTGTACAAGCTTGGAAGGTGTTAGAAGATCTAAACAATCATATTGATATTGTGTTAACAGAGGTCATCATGCCTTGCTTATCTGGTGTCGGCCTCTTATGCAAGATTTTGAATCACAAATCTCGTAGGAACATCCCGGTCATCAGTGAGTTCTTTGTCTTTGGTTGTTGTACATCGAGCTCTTCCTTAAGTAGATAGATAAACGCTTTGTTGATTCTTCTCTAGCTTCCGTCGGACGTAGATGCTTTTAACTACATATCCCTGTGAGATTTTTGTTGCAGTGATGTCATCTCATGACTCAATGGGGCTGGTCTTTAAGTGCTTATCAAAAGGAGCAGTTGATTTTCTTGTTAAGCCTATTAGAAAAAACGAGCTTAAGATCCTTTGGCAACATGTGTGGAGAAGATGTCAAAGTGTAAGTCTCTTCCTTACATAAAAAACTGGGAGGGGGGGGGGAGGTGGGTAATTGTGGAGATGTATCTACATTTTGGTTTCTCATTCTTTTATTTGTTTCTTGCTCACAGTCTAGCGGCAGTGGAAGTGAAAGCGGAACACATCACACTCAAAAGTCTGTGAAATCAAAGAGTATTAGAAAATCTGACAACGATTCAGGAAGCAGTGGTGAGAATGAAAATGGGAGCATTGGACTGAATGCTAGTGATGGAAGTAGTGATGGGAGTGGCGCTCAGGTAAGAAGAATGTGGAATATTGTTAATCTAATATATATACATCTGAATCTGATAAGTTACCCTCTTGAAACTTCTTCCCCGTAAATGGTAGGGATTGGATGATCGAACTTCGCATGTGCACTCAGATACTTATAAATGGTGGAAGCGCCTAACTAACCAATTGTAGAACTCAATGATGTTTAACTTAGTTCTTTGCAGTAATAAACTGGGTGAAAATTTCTAGTTCATTCTGAAGTTTTATTTTTCAAACGGATGATTTACTTTGTAATACCTATATTTATTTTGAAATACTCCTTTTTTACAGAGCTCTTGGACGAAAAAGGCTGTAGAGGTTGATGACAGTCCACGAGCGGTATCTCCATGGGATCGAGTTGATAGCACTTGCGCACAAGTGGTACATTCTAACCCCGAGGTTCCCAGTAATCAGTTGGTTGCAGCACATACTGAGAAGGAGACTCAAGAACGGGATGAAAATCTGGGTAAAGAAAGGATGCTGTGATCTCTCAGTTTCGTCCAGACTCTCCTTTATACGTAAACTTGAAAACATGATATTGAATTTTTTTTTTTTTTCTGCAGAAGATGTCACAATGGGTAAAGACTTGGAGATTAGCATTCGTAGAAATTGTGACCTGGCACTGGAGCCAAAAGATGAACCCCTAACTAAAACTACTGGCATTATGAGACAGGATAATTCATTTGAAAAGAGCTCTAGTAAATGGAAAATGAAAGTTGGAAAAGGACCATTGGACCTCAGTAGCGAAAGCCCTTCGAGTAAACAAATGCTTGAAGATGGAGGCTCGGGTTTCAAAGCTATGTCTAGCCCCCTTCAAGATAAGAGAGAACCCGTGGTGCTTAACACAATTTGCAAAACTTTAGATACCAGTGAAGCTGCTGTCAAAAATTCCGAAGAGCTGATGCAAGTGGAACATAGTTCAAAGAGGCATAGAGGAATTAAAGATGATGGGCCTGTAGTTAGGGATGACCGTAATGTGCTGAGGCGTTCAGAGGGTTCAGCTTTCTCAAGGTACCTTTTTAGAATCATTAACAATACTGTTCTCTTTGAATATAACCGTTGGAATGTTGAATTAAAGAAGTATGGGATCAATTTTTGAACTTGTACAGGTATAATCCGGCTTCAAATGCCAATAAGCTTTCTGGCGGGAACTTGGGAAGCAATTCTCTTCATGGTAATAATAGCCAAGATCTTACAAAAAAGACTGACGTGGCATGTGATTGTAATTCAAACATGAACGAGAGTCTACCTAATAATCTTCACTCACGCGTTGGTAGCAATAACTTCGAGATGAGTTCCACAACTGAGAACAACGCTTTCACAAAGCCAAAAGTAAGCTCAGCAGGATCTTCATCAGTCAAGCATTCATCGTTCCAGCCTCTACCTTGTGATCATCATCACTCCTATAATCTTGTTCACGTCGCTGAGCGGAAGCTACCGCCACAATGTGGATCCTCAAATGTGTACAACGAGGCGATTGACTGTAACAACAGTACAGTGAATTACAGTGTGAATGGAAGTGTATCAGGTAGTGGTCATGGAAGCAATGGGCCATATGGAAGCAGCAATGGTATGAATGCTGGAGGGATGAATATGGGAAGTGATAATGGTGGTGGCAAAAGCGGAAGTGGAGATGGTAGCGGAAGTGGAAGTGGGAACGTTGCGGATGAAACTAAGATCTCTCAAAGGGAAGCTGCTTTGACGAAGTTCCGTCAAAAGAGAAAAGAGAGGTGCTTCAGAAAGAAGGTAATTTCTGAATCAACTTAAGGGCTTTGGATTATTTCAAATTTCAAAATATTTCTCTGTTTATATACTTTGTTCAACATCTAAGATTCACAATGTGAGATATACTAATGTAACATGTAAATACAAATGCAAACGCTGATAGACAACTAGCGTTTAAAAACAGTATTTGAAATCTAGTTAATAGTTTCCTTAGCATTTCATGATGATTTGGTTTGCATTTATAAAAATGGTGTTTTTGTTCTCCTCAGGTACGATACCAAAGCCGGAAAAAACTAGCTGAACAGCGCCCTCGTGTCCGTGGTCAGTTTGTCCGTAAAACAGCCGCTGCAATGGATGATAACGACATAAAAGACGGCGAGGATAGCTAACGGAAAACCTACAAAACCCAAAAGAATTAGTAAACGTTCTCATCATCTTTGTTGGGAATCTCTATCTATCCTATTACCTGTTTTAACAGTTTTTCTGTTACCCAATCAAAGTCTGATTCTTTGATACTACTATTCCACGAAACAAAGGCAGTACGACATTTGATTGTTTGTTATTGTCGTTTGTATGATCTGGTTTGTGGATTTAGGACCAATCATGAGTTTGGAGGATGTAGTTGTAGATGTTGTTGTAAAACAATAACCACTGTTTGTATATGTTTTCTGTATAAGCTTGCTTTTTGGATTTGGACTCGAGTGTGATACGGTGTCGTATTTTGTATCAAATCACGATTGGAAATTATTAGAATTACTACTACGTCTACGATTGTTGCTTATTTAAAGTAAAGAAAATAGTATTAGTTTTTTTTTTTGGTGTGTTGGGAGAAGGTAAAAATTGTCATGGGTAGTTGATACTTTACGAAAAAAACAAATTTTTTATTTGTCAAAGTCAAACCCGTTACACATTAATTTGTATCACAAAAGATAAATTAGAAAGAAAATATTTAACCAACTGGAGGAAAAAAAATATAATAAAAAAAGAAAATAAAAAAATCCAGCGATTGAAGCGTGCTCTTTTACATTTCAAAGTTCTCAGCTTCTCTCTCTCTCTCTCTCTCGCTTTCGAGATCATCGAAGGAAATCAAAACGAAGAATCATTTGAAGAAGAAGAAGAAGATCGAAGAAGCAAATGGGTTGGATTCCGTGTTCTGGGAAATCGAGTGGGAAGACTAAGACAAGGAGGAACAGTGACGAAAAGCTGAGCAGGAATTGCTCTTTGTCTACTTCAGGTAATAGACCGATGCTCAGTTATTACATCCTTCGATTCTGGGTTTGAGCTTTCTCTTACCAAAATTCTGGAAAGTTGTAAGCTTTTTATCATTACTTCGCTGTCTGATTCCATTGAGCTACCGTTTTGCTAATGCTGATTAGGGTTTTTGACTTTGTTTTTGTTCCTGCGATTTTGAGTCTTTCTCTGATTCAGTTTGAAGTATCTTGGCTTAAAAATGGTGTTTTGTTGCATGGTTTTTTTTTTCCGGTTTATTGTAACATCATAGATTAAGTGGACTAGTCTTGTTTGAAGTTGTGGATTAAGCTATTTTGATGAATTTTAATAAACTGAAATCTGAAATTCAGGATTTTTCTGTTGTTTTTTACTAATTTAGGAGTCACATGATTGCTTTTCTTGAGCTCTGTATTTGGTAGTGTCTCCCTGTAGTTTAAATGTAATTGCCTAAATTGGGATTGTTACTATTTAAGGCCTTTTAGCTTCAAAGGTTATGACTTTGATTCTTGCCTCTAGAAGATTCTTATTGTTAGATCCTTTGTTTTTAATGATAATTATAATACTTTGATTTGTTTGGTTTGTTGATCCTGTGATGTTAAAGCATTGTTCTTGAGACTGTTGTGCTCAGCTTGTGCTGATTAATCATTTCTAATTGCTCGGTTTACTTTTTGGTAGAGAAATCGAAGGCAAAATCGTCTGTGAGTGAAAAGAGTGAATCCAAAAGCAAAAGGTCTGATCACATTGTGGCACAAACATTTACATTCTCTGAGCTAGCTACTGCCACTAGAAACTTTAGGAAAGAATGTCTTATAGGGGAAGGAGGTTTTGGTAGAGTTTACAAAGGATACTTAGCGAGTACCAGTCAGGTTTGTTTATTTTTTTCTCGTTGATTCTCTGGTTTAAACCTTGTGAATGTTTTTGATAGTGATAGCTCACTGACATAATTTTTCGTTTGTAGACAGCGGCTATCAAACAACTTGATCATAATGGTTTACAAGGAAACAGAGAATTCCTCGTTGAGGTTCTGATGTTGAGTCTTCTTCATCACCCGAATCTTGTTAACCTAATTGGATATTGTGCTGATGGAGATCAAAGACTTCTAGTGTATGAGTACATGCCTCTTGGGTCACTGGAAGACCATTTACACGGTATGCGCTTCTAAGATCACATGTCTATGAATTCATTTGGATGATCTGTTAATGTTCTGAGGAAAAGTCTATGAATTTCAATCGGGCGATTCTTTTTTCTCCAGACATTTCACCTGGTAAGCAGCCACTTGATTGGAACACCAGAATGAAAATAGCTGCAGGTGCTGCCAAAGGGTTGGAGTATCTGCATGACAAAACCATGCCTCCAGTGATCTATCGAGATTTGAAATGCTCCAATATTTTACTTGGTGGTGACTACTTCCCGAAGCTATCTGACTTTGGGTTGGCTAAACTTGGCCCAGTGGGTGACAAGTCACATGTGTCGACTCGGGTTATGGGAACATACGGATACTGTGCTCCTGAGTATGCAATGACTGGCCAACTAACACTCAAATCAGACGTTTACAGCTTCGGGGTTGTTCTTTTGGAAATTATAACCGGTAGGAAAGCGATAGACAATTCAAGATCTACTGGAGAACAGAATCTGGTCGCTTGGGTAAGAAAAAGAATGGAACAAACTTTTGTTTTCTCTGTAGATTCTTCATTCTAATCGTATTCTATGAAATGCTCTGTATCAGGCGAGGCCTTTGTTTAAAGACAGGAGGAAATTCTCTCAAATGGCTGATCCGTTGCTTCAAGGTCAATACCCTCCGAGAGGATTGTACCAAGCACTCGCTGTAGCGGCAATGTGCGTGCAAGAGCAGCCAAATCTAAGACCTCTCATTGCTGATGTTGTCACTGCACTCACTTACCTCGCCTCCCAAAAGTTTGATCCTATGGCTCAGCCAGTCCAAGGCTCCCTTTTCGCCCCCGGGACTCCTCCGAGATCAAAGAGGGTCTAAAAAAATCCCGATATCTGCAATGCCATGTGATTTATTTACCCTAGACGTAACCCGAGCTGTCTTTTTTTTTTGTTGGGATGGGTTTCAGACTAAGAATGAAACTATTTATAAAGATCTGTTTGTAGATATGTGTAAGAAGAGAGAGAGAGACAGATTCATATAGAGGCTGGTTTAAAATGTTGTTATAATAGCTGATGGTCTTCACATGTAATGTTTATGTAGCATTTCACTTTGAAATGTGACGATATCTCATTATAGTATTGAGGAATGTCTCTGTTTTCATTCCAAAGTTCTTGTATTAGCCTATTAGGCTACAGTTTTAATGTTTGAGATTTTGATTGTATTTACTATCATGTGTTAATACTTATAAATATAGTCAACATAGAAAGAAAGGTGAATTTGTTGTGCTTCTCATGCTAATGATCTTGAGTTTCTTGGCTACTACAACATCCACCACGAAAAGGATATTAGAAACCAAATACAAGAAGATGACATTGTGATGAAACCGAGGTTATTCAGGTTTATTCAGGATTAATCTTATTTGGATTGGGTAATAATATGATATATTATTAATACAAAAAAAAAGAGACTGATATCGCTAATTAATTACAATGTAGTTCTTGAGTGGAGTTAGAAGTTATTTCTTGACTTAAGGTTTTTGAGAGATCTTTAATCATATAAAGTATTCTCGTATAAGTTTGAATTCCTTGAGGATGAAGCAACCAATAAATCTGATAAAGCTTTTGGAAGCAACAAGGACCATTTCAGAAGGATTTGAAAGGGTTAAAGAGTTTGAAATCCGAGTTTATTAGATATTAATGTCAAAATAGTGGATGTTAAGATTGATTATTGATTTAATTAAAATACAGATCATATTGTTGCTTCTTATGACAAAAGTACACATTTTATTGCACAACGTGGTTCTTACTTCACATCCAAAGACCAGGTGGTTTGGTCCGTTACATTACTGCTTAGTGCTTCCTTACTGCAAGCATAGAACCAGGATAAGATTCAGATTCGGTATAAACCGTTAACCGGAGAATATTTAACAAATCCTAGTTATAAGACTTACCATGAATTTTTTCTTGAAAATCTCCACAATCTCCTTGGGATCCATTTTCGTTTGTGCATAGGCATCAATCTTGTTCATTTCCTGCAAACATAACTTAAGTACGAATCCCTAACGAAGAAAAGTATAATGTTTTATGACTTCATGGAAGATTGCTTATATAGATACCTCGATCCAAGCTGATAGTTTGGGACGTTCTGCGGTAATGTCATACTTAAACAACTCATTGAGTATGATTTGAAACCGTTCAATAAATGGGATATAGGCGATATCAACCTGAAAAACGAAAACCGAAGAATTCAAACAATCCATTTGAGACAAGTAAACAACACGAGAAGGAAAAAAAAAGATCTCTAACAATGCCAAAAACGCTTTACCAAGCTAAACTGGCCGAGGAAGAATGGCCCGTCATCGAACTTATGCAGAATGTTTTCCAGATAATCTAGCACAGGTGCTGCATCAAGAACATAAAATTTCCGGTCATTATCTCTTTTGCTTATATCCCACAAAAGCCTTAAAACTTTTGAAGTGTTTAGAGTCTCACCGGTTTCTTTAAACGGGTCTCCTTTGAGTGATCCATACATAGTTTTAATGAATGTATCAGTGTATTTCAACAACTCTTCACCAGACTCTCGTTTTGCATGGTCCTAGAGATAACACGAGAGGGCAATGAATTGGATCTATCAGAGAAAAATAAGGGAAACAAAAGCCGGTATGGTCTTACCTCGGGGTAAAGCGAAGGCCCCTCAAAAGTGTTATCGAGATATTTGATCAAATCCAGACTCTCCCCTATGATTTTTCCATTGTGCTCAAGAGCTGGCACCTGCAAAATATAATGAATCTGTCAATTATTAACAATCAAAATTTGTAACACCAAAGGATCCAAAAATGAGAATTCTTGATAGCATATTGTGTAGTTATTAATCGATAAGGATTTTTTATACCTTGTTCTCTGGATATACTTTCTCCTTGTACCAAGCAGGCCTATTCCCAAGATCCAAAGGAACAAGTTTAATCTTTTCTTGCAAACCCTACAATCCAAATAAACCAAATCTTAACCAACTACTTATCAATAAAGTTAACTAATTTCTCAAGAGAATCAAAATCAGGCTTAGGAAATCCTTATTTATTATATAGACCAAAAATGTAATCAGACTTACTCTCTGTCATACCTTAAAGTTTCTGGTGATCCAAACTCGTTGAGCAAATGGGCAAACGTAGCTTGTGTACAATCTTTAGTAAACAAAACAATAAAAGGGTAAAGATCAGACAAACCCTAAGCAACTACAAAAACAACATAACAAGGAAATGAAGAAACCTTATGGTTCCATCGAACAGAGTTGGTGGATCAGATGTAGCATCGAGAGAAGCTGGACGATCTTCTACAACACTGTCTCAAAAAAAAAAAAAAATTTGAAATTTCCACAAACCCATAAGCCCAAAATCCGACAAAAGTGACAAAGAATTTGTCGAACGCAGAATCTCAAAATCGACCAAACTCATTATAAACTCGCAATATCGAGATAAGAACAAACGATGCAACAAGAGAAGAAAAATCTTACGAAGGAGAAGCCATGGACGAGATTTTATTACAGAGCACTCTTTCGAAGATCTGATTCGATAGGAATTTTGATCGCTAAAAACAGAGAGAGTTAGCGTTTTTCATACATGATCACTCCAATTATTACAGTAGGGAAATAAACTGTGATCGTCGATCAAGACACGTGGCAGTTTCGAAGATCTTTGTCGGTAACTTGATTACCACTTAGTGGGCCCTAATGGATAATATTCAAACACTGAATTAAGCCCATTTTCTTAACCAAATCCATTTTTATTGTGTTAACATTTTACATTTTTAGAAAACTGACGTAATATTCGGTTCGGTTTGATTGCATTGAAGAAATCCACCGACCGATCAGTTTCGTTTCGGTTTAAGACTTAGGGCTTCCTTCGAAACCCTAAAGCTTCACTTACACTCGGTTTTTTTTTCTTCTTCCAACTCACAAAAATCCTTAACTCACAGGTTTTTACTCTCTCTCTCTCTCTCTCTCTCTCTCTCTCTCTCTCTGTTTTACATGCATGTTCCGTATTCTCCACGGATAAAATATTCGCGACTTAGGGTTTCGATTGAATCTCTGATGCTTGTATTGTCTTGTTGAATCTGCCGCTCTAAAAAATGTTGGATCGTTGGAAAACTTTGAAATATTTTAATCTCTCTGTTCTAAATTTGACTTTGGTAAGCTCTGGTGATATCCATAGTTGAGCAAATCAATTGGAAAGTAGACTTTATCGATGATTAAAACATTCAAATCTTAATACCAAGTAACTGTTTGGTTGATCAGTTAGAGAGAATGTCGAATGAAGAGCAGCCTTATTGAATGAAGGAATTGGTTTGATACTCTCTGAGTGGGATACAATGCGGTTTGCTGTCGAAAACGACTGTGGAAGCCGACATTCCCACGCGAAAACCGAGCGTATTGTTTCCGACGTTTTCGATGATTTCACCCAAACAATTGGTTAATCTCATCACCATTTTTTATTACTATTCGACTCTAAGACCACTTATTGGTGTGTTGTGATCATTATTTTTAAGGTGGCTTTGTGATTTCTTCATCTTGTAGTTCCAATAGACTCTTACGGATTAGAAGACATTCTAGTGAAAGGTCTTTTTCATGAGTTTAATACTTTGGCTGAGTATGATGATGACATTAAAAATGTATGTATTTGAGATACTAATCTCTTGAGTCCTTTCTTTTGGGTACTGATAAGTGTTTCCTTATGAAGGTGCTTAAGGACCTACTAGATTGGTATGAAGAATGCATCGACTGGTATGAACAACGCATCAACGGTAAATACCAAATTCTTGATGAACCGAGGGTAACTAATTCTCAGTCGCGTGCGAGTGTTGTGAAGGTTTGTATTGTCACATTTTCTTCCTATTTTCCCTTTGCTTCTTTCAGTGAAACCAATGCTTTCCCGATAGTTAGAAATGAGGCTCTTGTGGTATTGCAGATTTCTAATGGTAGTAGTGATGAGGAAGATGAAGAAAGCGATGATGAAGATGAGGATACATGCATGGACGATGATCAAACAACAGACATGATGATGGTGGATGCATCAGATCACTGCTCAAACCGGAAACCAGAAGCCATGTCGGTTGATGAACCAAAAGCTGATGATGGGTGGACGCTAGTTCCATGTAGAAAACACAAGGGCAAGAGGAATTAAACGGTTTTGATCAGTACCTAAAAACAGATTGTTAGTGTTTTTCATACATGGATCACTCGAATTACAGTAGTGAAATCACTTGTGATCGTCGATGAAGACACGTGGCGGTTTCGAAGATTTGTGGCCCTAATGGATAATATTCAAACAAATGTAAGCCCATTTTCTTAACCAAGTCATTTTTAGTACGATGTAATATGACATATTAAACTGAAGAAATCCACCGACCGATCAGTTTCGTTTCGGGTAAGGACTTAGGCGGAAAACCTAAAGCTTCACTTACACTTGGTTCTTCTTTCTATCAACACATAGATTCACACAAGGAAAAAAAACATATCTTTTACTCGCCGACGTTTCGACTCTGTTTCCGACTCATAGGTTTTTATTCTCTCTCTCTCTCTCTGTTTTTACATGTTACGTATTCTCCACGGATCAAATATTGTTGATCCGTTCATGTTCCGTATAGAACATGCAGCGCCAAAAATCTTGGCTTCGTTCATGGATTTTGTAGTGAGAAACACAAGGACATTTGATACATTGGTAATTGTATTGTTGGAGGTTATGATGATACACCAAATAGTCAACTATCAAAAGTTCACTGAAAATTCAAATACAAAGAGTTTACACTTCCCTAATTGAGATTCATTCTAAAATGCTCTACCAGATTCAAAGACTAAAACCCTAATTGCTTCTTTTTAGCTCAATAGAGACATTTTTGTTGTGAGAAAGTATCTGAACCATCTGAAGCTGCTCTTCAACCCATTTTTGCATCATCCATGTAAAAACCTCCTAGCCCTACAACCACCTTCTCTAGTTTCTTTGCCTTTCTCAGCACCAATTTTATGAACGAATCCAAATGTTTGTTCATTTCTTTCTTACGATAATCATAGATATCTGCTGAAAAGGGAGGATAATCCTTGTATTTAGATCTTTGATCCGAATTCAATCCTTGTCAATCCAAATAGCGGTCAAAATGTCGATCCTGTAGAACATCCCAAAGCACACTAAACGTTATTTTTCCACAATTTCTACAAAATATCAAATCCTATATTAGACTAGCTAAAAAAAGGTGAAAGACATTCTTTGACTGTTACTACTCAGTTATTATTTTGTATATATATACAAGAAAGTACAAGAGTTTCAGGTAAAAATACCGGTATGATTTTGATGTTCGTTGTGTGTACTACTGTTAGCTTCTTTAATCCATGTGAATTTTGTAGTAACCTTACTATACCAGGAATAGTATATCGAACAAATATTGCCTCTACAATCAAACTTTGGACCTTGAGCCTTGGGAAAGGAACACGCCGGAGCTATTAACCCTAACCATCAACGAAAATTTGACCGCAACCAAGTTATTATTTGAGTGAACATAGAAAGTTTCAGGCCTTAGAGAATGGCAAACATACCTGAAGAAAGGTTGCCCCAACAGTAAGCCTCTCTACCCTGTGCAATTTTGCTAGCATCTCTAGCAATTTGATTTGAAGAAAATCAGCCTTCGAAGAAAATCGGTCTTCAATGTCAATGCATATGTCAAGGTCAGCTTCGGTTAAAGAGGAGACATCCACTAAAGTACATGAGTTTCTCAGTCTCAAATAATGGATGTGTGGCGCTACAATCTCAGTTGGTAATAGATACTGCCAGTGGCGAACTATCTCTAGTCTTGTCAGACTTGGTGACTTACTCAGGTCAAGGCGCTCAAGTGATTCACGACAGTAATGCAACGTCAAGCTTTGGAGCTTTGGACAGCCATTGAGAATCTTTGCAATGGATTCATCGGTGACTTTGCAAAAACTCAGTGACAAGTTCCTTAGGGATTTCCAAGACACTCTGCATTTGGGAATCATATCTCTAAAGTAAAAAAATTCACGCTCAGTTGCTTTACACAGGAACTGAGATAGAAGAAATCAGGAAAACTGTAAGTCCCCCCTAGACCAAGAGTGTCCAAGGTCAAAGATAATTTCTGCACATTGCGAGACATTGCGAACTCGATCCACCTATCGATCTGACGTGCAGTTTGGTCATCGCTCATACGAAGATGGAAACTCATGATTTTGGGAGCCTTGTAGTAAGTTAGGATTTGGTTCAACCCTCGAGCGCTAAATGTAAAGCCCTCAAAGTAGAGAGAAGGTGTCTCAGACCATACATGTCTCCATCGTCTTGACAAGAGGGAAGTTCTGAGGGCGAGATCGGTCGGAGTAAAGGAGAGAATATGGTGGAGGATCTCATTTGGCATAGAGCCGATGAAATTTCCACAGTCTATTGAATCTCTTGCTCGTTTGATTTTGCGGTTGCTAGGGTTTCTTACACCGTCGTCGTTGGCCCCGTCTCTCTCTTGCCTCTTGTCGGCCATATGATCTGCAAATGTTTTTGTGTTTTTGTTTGTTTGCTTAGGGAATATGATCACTAATAATGATTTTAGCAACTAGAAAACTGACGTAATATGACATAAACATTCGGTTCGGTCTGATTCAACCGAAGAAATCCACCGACCGATCAATTTCGTTTCGGTTTAGGCCTTAGGGTTTCAAAGGAAACCCTAAAGCTTCACTTCACCAAGGGAAAAAAAAATTCCTTTACTCGCCGACGTTTCGACAATACTCCGACTCTGTTTCCGACTCACAGGTTTTTTTTTTTTTTTTTTTTTATTTATTTTTTTTTAAAATTTCGGGTTGTATTTCTTAGAAACTGTTACTAGAAGAAAGAGGTAGACCTTGGGTGAAGGTAATCAAAAAAAGAAAATGTTACATTAGAGGTTGAGTACCTCCGAACCATAAGACAAAAGAGTCCGAGAAATGTGGCCTGTCTAACCGAGCAAGGCAAGCATTCCGAACTACTCTATCCACCTTTTTGAATAAAAACTCCGCGGGTAGAGATTTGTTGTTGAAGATACGCTCGTTGCGTTCCTTCCAAATGTCGTAGATCACGCCCTGAGCCATAAGAAGCCGTAGTAGATTATGTGGTGCGCTTTGATAACCTCTCCTCGACCACCGTTCAAAGACCTCCCAAGTTCCAAACCCCATATAAGGAGCATTAAGCCTCTGAAATGCCAGTCTCCACACATCTTGGCTATAAGGGCAGTTAAGGAGAAGATGGTCCCTGGTCTCATTGTAGATTTCACAAAGGACACAGGTGCTATCTTCAATAACACCCCAACTTCTCAATCTAGATCTTGTCGCCAGCCTATCTAAACAAGCCAACCATAAGATAAAAGCATGCTTCGGTGTATGGCCGGAAAACCATACCTGTTTGTGCCAAGGAACCTCAGTGAAAGGAACCGCCAACTGCTGTCTTACTTTGGAGAATTTGAAAACATCCTTTTGAGGGCCTACACCATCTCTCCATTTGTATTTGTCTCTTGAGGAATCTGCTAGCTGAACCGTAGTTAAGTGGGACAACACAGAGACCATACTCTCACTTCTTGCCCCCCTGAAATCCCAGCCTTCTTGAGTAGTAGCCTGAATGACTTTTGAATCAATTGGGATACCATATATTCTAGGTCCCTCCTGCCCAATAAAAGAGATTAGCTTGCCAAATGTTGCACAGGTTTTTATTTTCTCTCTGTTTTACATGTTCCGTATCCGCCACGGATCAAATATTCGCGACTTAAAGTTTCGATTGAATCATTGCTTGCTCTCTGATGCTTCTATTGTCTTGTTGAATAACTTTGTGATATTATAATCTCTCTGTTCTAAATTTGACTTGCTTAGCTCTGGTGATATCCATAGTTGCAAATAAATTGGAAAGTAGACTTTATCGATGTTTAGACATTCAAATAGTAATACCAAGTAACTGTTTGGTTGATCAGTTAGAGAGAATGTTGAATAAAGAGCAGGCCATATTGAATGAAGGAATTGGTTTGATACTCTCTGGGTGGGATACAATGCGACTCGCTGTCGAATACGGTTTCGGGGTCCGACATTCCCACGCAAAAGCCGAGCGTATTGTTTCAAAAGTTTTCGATTATTTCACCCAAACAATTGGTTAATCTCATTTACCATTTCTCACTATTCACTCTAAGATCACTTATCGGTGTGTTGTGATTATTATTTTTAAGGTGGCTTTGTGATTACTTCATCTTGTAGATCCAATAGACACTAACGGAGTAGTTTACATTCTAGTGAAAGGTCTTCTTGATGAGCTTCATACTCTGGTTGAGTATGATGAAGATAAAATTGAAGAGGTATGTAATTTGATACTAATCTCGAGTCCTTTCTTTTGGGTACTAATAGTGTTTCCTTATGAAGGTGGCAGAAAAACTACTAACGTGGTATGAATAATGCATCGACGATAACTACCAAATTCTTGATGAATTGAGGGTAACTAAATCTCAGCCGCGTGCCAGTGCTGTGAAGGTTTGTATTGTCACATTTTCTTTCTATTTTCGCTTTGCTTCTTGAGAGTTAGAATTGAGGCTCTTGTGGTATTGCAGGTTTCAAATGGTAGTAGTGATGATGAAGATAAGGATACATAGATGGACAATGATGAAACAGTAGACATGATGATGGATGCAACTGATCACTGCTCAAACCGGAAACCAGAAGCAATGCCGGTTGATGAACAAATGGCCGATGATGGGTGGACGCTAGTTCCATGTAGAAAACACAAGGGCTATAGGAATTAAACCGGTTTTGGGTTATTTTAATAGTAGATGGTATGATTTATAGATTGTCACTTTTTAAACAAAATCACAAGACAAGATTGTGTTATGGTTTTTCATATATTAATTAATCTGCATTTAGATTCAGGATATTTTTTTTAACGATTGAGAAGTAAATCTATATTCTCGGCTACTTACTTGATGATTTCATCAATAATGCTTAACTCCAAATTTGGTTGGGATCGGATGATATCAGAGCCAATTCCTTAAATATAATTTCATGATTGTAAAGAAGGAAATAGTAGAAAAAAAATGCATAATGGAAAAAACTTCATAAACAAACTTAACATCGTTACCAAGCAAGCAAATACGAAAGTTCGATCTCTGAGGAGAACCAACTATGAATACTTAAAAAAAAAAACATTATCCAAATGTCTTTTGCTTAAAAGTAAAGCAAAATCTTATTGTAGCACTTCCATGCAGTAACGTTCTTGCGGTCTTCTTCATAAATCAATATGGTCTTGTCACCGACGACTCGCTCCGATAGATTTACTATAAAAGGAAAGTCCGAATAGGTTAACTTTTGTTATAGAAAAAAAATTATTATTCGGTTCGTTAACCCGAATTAAGCAAGACGGTGGTTAACAAAAAAAAAAGGCATTCTCCATGTAAAGATTTGTTTAATCCAGCTATTTTTTGGGTTTGAAATTGAAATGATGCCCTAAATATGTGTTTAGAGTTTCAAAACGCCATTTCGGCATTGTAGAATTTAAGTAACGTAACTCTTACCATGAACTTTTTGAAAAAATTGATGACATATTCCGAGTCAGGTTTCGTCTGCGTATATGCAACCATCGTGTTCATTTCCTACAACAACAACAAAAAAATATACATGTGCGGTTAGATTGCTTAACCTCATAGAAGAACCTTGCTATATGCGTATGTGTATATACCTCAATCCAAGAAGCTAGTTTTGGACGTCCGGCAACAATATCGTACTTAAAAACCTCGTTGAGGAAGACTTGAAATCGTTGGATGAATGGAATATATGCAATATCAACCTAGGAAAATTAAAATCAAGAAAGTTTTATCATTTTGAAACTAAAAGTTCGCATTTTTCCATCTATATATTAAGACTTATATACCAAGCTAAGCTCGCCGAGGAAGAATGGACCATCATCAAACTGCTGTAAAGAATTTTCCACGTGATCGAAAACCGATGCTGCATAAAAACACACACACAAGTTTCAGCTTCTAATTACTTAGAACAGCCATTACAATTTTTTTTTCAAAAGTTCGAACCCTATTGAAATACTATCAATGGAAATGCTCTTAGGTTGGTATAAGACTTCAACTGCTATAAATCGCAAATATAAATCGCATATTTAAAATATTAACATTTTTTCAGTAATGAATTTTTTTGCAAATTGCAAACGTGTTGCTTGCGCTTGGTTCACAATAATATAAAAATTTGTTTAATATATGTTTAAAGTTTTTGGAGAAGTATACTAATGGCAAACGTATGTAAACTAACAATTGAAGGCCTAATACAATTGATGAGCTATACGAAAGTCAATCTTACCCGTTTCTTTAGCCGGATCACCTTTGAAAGAGCCAAACACGATTTTAACGAATGTTGAATCAACATATTTTAATAAGTCTTCACCAACCTCTTTCTTTAGAGGATCCTATATATACAAAAGATATGGTTCCATCGAAGGATTATAACATAATGACAAAATCAAAGGTCTAAAATATTTAATACATACATGAAGAACAGGGTCTTACCTCGGAATAAAGTGAAGGGCCGTCGAAATTGCTATCAACATATTTGATTAAATCGAGACTATCTCCGATGATTTTGTCATTGTGTTCAAGTGCAGGAACCTACATATCATTATTATAATCTTAAACCTACTATTAATTGTCACTTATCAAGGAACCTTGATTTGTAAGGATACATTGTGTTGATCGAAAATCTCGAATAGTAATTTTTGTGTGTGTGTGTGTGTATAATTGCTAAGAGACAAATAAAGGTATACCTTGTTCTCAGGATTTACTTTCTCCTTAAACCAAGCTGGCTTATTAAGAAGGTCTATAGGAACCAATTTGATTTTCCCTTGCAGAGCCTACAAAACGGTTAGACAAATTTTGCTTTAAAATTTGTCTTTAAAGTTTGTCAGATCAATCATATATACAGCAAACCAAAAAAAACACAAATGCAATTTTCTCATATAATGAAATGAGATGACATCATCTAGGTTTGAAAGGCCATATAACTAGATTTCAGGGAATTAATTAATCCCGAATTTCACAATTTTGGTTCGTTTTGAATGAAACTCAAACTTTTAAACTAATCTCGAGTGGAAGTGCTGCATCATTCGAAACCACTTGGAAACTATAACCAAATTTTTTCTATAAATACTATATATAGCCAAAATTGTTTTAACGCCAAACTAATTTTATTTTGGCCCCACTTTGTGTGAATCAGAAAGAGGAGTAAATCTTTATATCAGATTGAACACTTTATTATTTAGAAACATTTTTAGATCATCATTGTCAGAAAATTAAATAAAAAGAAAAAAACACACAAGTACCTTGAGGTTTCTGGTAATCCAAACACGTTGTGAAAATGGACATGTGTAGCTTATGTACAACCTTTTTTTTTGTTTCAAGTTTAAAAATTAACAAACGAAAGTTAATGTTAATATATCAAAAGCTCATTAACAAATTATTCTTTTACAGCTTAAATTAATTATTTAATAACATAAAAAGTAAACCTCGTGGTTCCATCGAACAAACCAGCTGGTGGATCAGAGGTAGCATCAAGTGGAACTTGACGGTCTTCTACCAAACTTTCTCGATAAAGAAATTAAATTAAAGGAGAAAAAAGTTTAGATTATAAGATTAGAATCGACTTTACATTAATCCAGAAACCTTACAAAGTTCAGTGAAAGGAAATAAAGAATCTTCTTACAGAGGAGATAAAGCCATGGAGAGGATTGATTTGCTTGAGATGACTATTAAGAAATGTTTTGTTACAAGATTTATCGATCAAACACATAAAAGTCACGTGTGTATATATATATACTCAATGGAAATTGAAAGAGCATGGTTCATGCATACAGCGATGAACAGTGACAAGCAATAGAAAAAAGGTGAAATGTCAACGTTTAGTTGTAAACGAAAATATAAGAAACTCCCACTTGGAAAATTATAGTATTAAGAGCATCCTCAATAGGGGGGTGCTTAGCCCAATTCTTAAATATAAAATTATTAAAATACACACTCTTTCTTCTTTTTACTCAACTTTTTACTTTCTCTTTCATCTTTTTATTCAACTTTTATTAATTTTATATTTAAACACTCTCTCATCATTTTAAAAACACTCTCCAAAAGTTCTTATCTAAGCAACTCTCTCTTCTTTTTACTCAATTTTTATTAATTTTATATTTAAACACATCCACTATCCTCTTTTTACTCAAATTTTATATTTCAATACACCCCACAAAAATACTCTCTTTCTTCTTTTTACTCAAATTTTAATAATTTTATATTTTAAGAACTCCTTAAGCACCCCCCATTGAGGATGCTCTTTAGAATCGTTAATGGTGTTTTGACCCAAAAAAAAAAAAAAACAGAACCGTTAATGGTGAGATTAGCTATTGAAAATCACAATACTTTGGATAATATCATAGTACTAACTAAATAATAATGTCTTCACATTAAAACTTCCCATATTTTCTCTCAATTCGTAAAATGAAAAACATTGTGATTCATAGTTAATATATGTCTAATGAAAAGGCGGATATCCTAGCAAAACATGCTCTTATGAGTATGATTGTAACCTCATGATTATAGTATGAATGAGAAGTATCTTTCGTTTCAAAAAAAAAAAGTTAATATACGTCTAAGTTAATATTTATCGAGGATGCTTTGGCAATAGTCTTTTAAGGTTTTAGAAAATTCTACAACTTTTAAAGATTTTTTTTTGTCAAATATGCTTTAAAATCTTTATCTATTTTAAAATCTTTATCTATTTAAAGTCTTAAAAGCTTGTCTTTAAATTTTTTGTCTTGTTTTGCTCTTTTTTAGCTATTACAAAATAAATAAATAAATTTATTTATTCTTTTCTCCTTTCCCAAATATATTTAAAACTCTTTATAAATTTATACATTGTTTATTAGTAAAATATTTTGATTGATTAATTATTATCTATTTTTATCTTCTTTTTTTTGAGATCCATTTTAAGTATATTTAAATATATTTGTAATTTTGCTAAAGAATTATTTAATTTTAATATTCAAAAAATTCTTTAGTCGAATAATATAATTTATATGTGTGAGACTTATATGTTTGTACTTCAACATGTAATCTTGAAAAATCAAAACTGAAATAACAGAGAAAGTAATTTATATGTTTTTCAAAAATAAATTATTCTTTATAATATTAACAATCGTTTTCATAACTAATATATACAAATGAGATTTGTTTATTTTAGACTACTTTAATCTATTAGCCGCTTGGTAATGATTTAATATATTTTTTTTTATTTCTATGATTTTATATTTTTCTTGTTGATATTTATTTTGGAACTGATTAATTATGCTACTAATGTAAATATGTTCATAATTTATATTATTGACAAAATGTTATCTGTAATTATTAAAATAACAGTTACAGTTTTTACAGTTTGTATAACCAAGCAGACTTCTACTTATATTTAAAATAACAGTTACAGTATTTACAACCAAAATCTCTACAACCAAAAGTTTACAGCAAAAGTATACAGTTACATATTTGAAAGACACTTACCAAGCATCCCCATCATTACAAATTTAATTCGTTAAAAATACATATTTTTAAAGTTACTATTTAATTCGTTAAAAATACATATTTTTAAGCTATTATTTATATGTAGGTAAATATAACAAAACATAATGTTATAATATTTGATTCTTAAAAAAAAATATTTAATGAGGTCAATTCGTAAATTTTATAGATAACGTGCATTAATAAAAATTAATATAAAATAAAATATTATTTGTGAAGTAGAAAATAGAGTAATACATTTGAGTGAAATCTAATTCTATTTTGGAATTATCTATTTTAAAATGGAAAATAAAGTAATATATTGGAGATGTTATATAAGACGGTTTAGTGATTATAAAAAATATGCTTTAGTGGGCTTATTTTGTTTCATATTACTTCATGTGGTGAAAAAAAATTACTTTTAGCAAATTATAATTTTAAATATCCTTTATAAGACAAAATTGAAGTTTTAAGAGCTCAGCCAATTTCTCATTGCAAACAAACAAAAGAAGCCAAATTTTTCGTATGTAATCTCAGTACACTGATCAAATCTCTTTTGCTTAAAGCTAAGCAAAATCTTATTTCTTAGGTACGATTACGCTTTAAAATGACACAAATCCAGAAATTTATTGTAGCACTCCACGCAATAACGTTCTCGCGATCTTCTTCATACATCAACATGGTCTTGTCACCGACGATTCGGTCCGAAAGATTTGTTACTTTACTACAAAAAGAAAGTCCGAATCGGTTAACTTTTGTTATAGAACAAAAAAACATTTATTCGGTTCTTAATAACACTTAATTAACATAAACTCCCCCAAAAAGACATTTGCATCCAAACAAACATAAAATTTCCCCAATCGTTTTCATATATATGATTTCTAATAACTTTTCGGATTTGAAATGATGTTCCTAAATATGTGTTTAGACATTGTAGAGATTTATAAACTCTTACCATGTACTTCTTGAAATAATTGATGAGATATTCCGAGTCGGTTTTCGTCTGGGTGTATGCAACCATCTTTTCCATTTCCTGCAAGAAACAAAACTCATTTGAGGTTAGAGTGCTTAACCTCATGAAAACCTTACTATATGCGTATGTGTGTACCTCAATCCAAGAAGCTAGTTTTGGACGTCCGGCAACAATATCGTACGTAAAAACTTCGCCGAGGAAGACTTGAAATCGTTGGGTGAATGTAATATATGCAATATCAACCTAGGAAGAACAAAAAAAAATTATCATTGTGAAACTAATTAGAGGTTCACATTTTACATATATTAAGAGAAAAAAGGTTTTATATACCAAGCTAAGCTCGCCGAGGAAGAAAGGACCATCATCAAACTTCTTTAAAGCATTTTCCAAGTAATCGAAGACCGATGCTGCTCAAAAACACACAAGTTTCAGCTTCTAGTTACTTAGATTGCGATAAGACTTGTATTGCTTTAAACGTAATGTTTATGCGTTTGTGTCCATGTTTACATATATAACAACAAATAAAAATTGCATATTTGAAATATAAAGCATTAATTTTTCAGTTACGAAAATTTTCGCAATTTGCAAAAAACCAAATCTTACCCGTTTCATTAGCTGGATCACCTTTGAAAGATCCAAACACGGTTTTAACGAATGTTGCATCAAGATATTTCAACAATCCTTCACCAAACTCTCTCTTTGCAGGATCCTAGACAAAAAATGTTCCATAGAACAACATGAAACAAGCTCTATAACATTAAATATAAATGTACATGAAGTAACTAGAACCCGAACACGGTCTAACCTCGGGGTAAAGCGAAGGACCGTCAAAGTTGCTATCGACATATTTGATTAAATCTAGACTCTCCCCAATGATTTTGCCATTGTGTTCAAGTGCAGGCACCTGCATATCATTATTACAATCTTATATTCATCTATTGGCACTTATGAAGGAACCATAATTTATATTTTATAAAGATTCAAATTTGTTTTTCTTTTTACACCGACAAAACGATATATACCTTGTTTGCAGGATTTACATTCTCTTTGAACCAAGCTGGCCTATTAGCAAGGTCTATAGGAACCAATTTGATCTTCTCTTGCAGACCCTAAAATTCCCCAATATCAAATCAATTAAACAAATCTTGATGTTTCCATATCAATCTCATTTTAAGAATAAAAACAGATTGTAAGAGAGATTTTACAAGGCCATATGTGTTACTATAGCCAGACTGAAAGGAATTAAATCCAGAAATTTGGAAATCAAACTTTTGTTAGACCGAAACGATTAGACTATTTTTCGCAATAGCAAGGCTTTTTCATATTAATCATATATACAACAACAAAAAAACATATTGCAATTTACTCATATTATGAAATCCTACTATGAAATGAGATGACAATCTAAGTTTATAAGGCCATGGTAAATCACGAATTTCGAAAATTTGGTTCTTGTTCAACAAAACTTGGAATAATCTAAAGTGGAAAGTGATCCATTCGAAACCATTTTTAGACTATAACCAACTTTTGGGGATAAATACTAGAACCAATTATTTAACACAAGCCAATTCAATTTAATTCACAGTTTGTGTGTATCAGAAAATGGAGTGAATCTCTATAAAATTAAACACTTTATGATGGAGGAAATTTCAAATAAGAGAAAAAATAAGAAAAAAACAAGTACCTTGAGGTTTCTGGTAATCCAAACACGTTGTGAATATGGGCAGGTGTAGTTTATGTACAACCTTTTTTGTTTTGTTTCAAGTAATAACAAACCAAGGTTAATTAATGTAATACAACAAAAGCTCATTAGCATATAGTATAACTAATTTTTGAAGCTTAAATTAACTATTTAAAAACCTTGTGGTTCCTTCGAACAAACCAGCTGGTGGATCGGAGGAAGCATTAAGCGGAACTTGACGAACTTCTACCAAACTTTTCTCGATCACAAAGAAATTAAATTAAAGGAGAAGAAGTTTAGATTATAAGATTAGAATCGACTTTATATTTATCCAAAAACCTTACAAAGTTCAATGAAAATCATAAAGGAAATAAAGAATCTTCTTACGGAGGAGAGAAAGCCATGGATATGATTGATTTGCTTCAGATGACTATTGAGAGATGTTTGTTACAAAAAATAATCGATCAAACACAAAGTCACGAATATATAGAAAAAGGTGAAACGTCAATGTTTAGTTGTAAACGAAAATATAAGAAACTCCCACTTGGAATTATAGTATTATAATCGTTAATGGTGAGATTAGTTTAACGAACGTGAAAGGCCATATCAGCTGATGCGCTGGGCGTCCCAGATTCTCTCATAATAGAAAATAATAAAATTAAAAAAGAGGACAAAAAGTGAAACGAATCTTTCAAATAAAATACTATGATATACTCCCCTTTGTATTATAATAGATAATATTTTAGAAATAATTATTTTGTTTGATAATAGATGATATTTTCAATTTTTTTATGTAAAATTAATTGTGTTTTTATTGTTTTTAACTGTTTAAATTTTACAAATTATTTTTTAATTAGTTGAATTGTTTTGATGATAAAACATGTTTTATTTTAGAAAAAAACTGAAAAACATGATTTTTAATTTATGTTTAACAACCTTAAAAATTAATATAATACAAACTGAGTATTCATGAAAGACTTGTATACTATATAATTTATTTTTTTCGTAATTAGTTCAATTTATTAGTATCCTAAAATTATTACTCCTCCGTTTCAAAATAATTGTCATTCTTGAGTTTTTCACACAAATTAAGAAAACATTAAAAATCTGTTTTGTCCCTAATTAATACAGTATTTTATTTAATATAAGTAATTAATAAACTTAAAAGTAAGAATAAAAATGAAAAAAATTGGTAATAAATGTATATTAAAATTGTAGAATGACAAGTAATATGAAACAAAAAATTAAGATTAGAATGATAACTATTTTGAAACAGAGAGATTACTATTTTATTTTTTAAAGTACTCTTTAAAATCTACATCACAACTTCCCATATATTTTCTCACCTGTAAAATGAAAGACATTTTTATACATATAGTATTTTATAAGATGGTTTAGTGGGCTTGTGTTGTTTCATGTACTAGTGTGGTGAAAAAACATTTACCTTTGGCAAAATATTTTTTTAAATATCCTTTAGAAGACAAAATTATAGTTTTGAACGCAACACTAAGCCAATTTCTCACTGACAAAAAACAGAAGCCAAATTTCTGTTTTATTAATAACATTATATAATCCCAGTACAATGACCAAATGGCCCGAATCTCTGTTGCTTAAAGTTAAGCAAAATCTTATTCTAAGGTACAATGCTAAATGACGTCCAAATCCAGAAAATAATTATTGTAGCACTCCCACAGTACGTAGTCGTGATCTTATTCATAAATCAACATGGGCTTGCCACCGACAGATTTGTTGCTTAACTGCAAAAGGAAAGTCGGAACCGGTTAACTACGTTATAGAAAGAAAAAAACATTGTTTTGGGTTTGAAATGATTTTCCTAGAGCATCATTAATGCACATACCTTTAAAACTGTCTTCCCATAAAAGTGATTAAAAAATTACTTAGTTAAATGAACTTTCCGTAGGATATAGCACTCTTACCGTCAATAGTTAGAGTGCTATATATATCCTCTTTGTAGTATTTCTAACTCGTTTTTGGGGTTTGGATGCATCTTTGGTTTAGTTTTTAGGTTTGTAATTGCTGTTCTTGTCTGGTTTGTATAGGATGCAGTTTTGGTTAGTTTTAGTTCGGATTAGTTACTTCCGGTTGACCTATGTTTTGGCTTTTTCTGGTGGAGCTCTGTTTTAAGATATGCTCCCTTTTGATTTTGGTTTTGCTCAGTCGTAGCAATGCTAATCTTGATCTTTTGGTCACCTCTGTAATTTGTCATGTATATTAGTTCAATGAAAAATTTCAGATGGAAAAAAAAAAAAATGAACTTCCTGTAGAGAAGTTCTATAGGAGGAACTCAATGAAACTTATTTTGGGGTGTCAAAACTGTTTTTCATTAAATTTAATATTAAAAAATTATTTAATACCCTTTAATGGATTTACTATTAATAATGCTCTAAATATGTGTTTAGAGTTTCAGAACCTCCCTTCGGTATTTTAGAGATTCAGAAACTCTCTTACCATGAACTTCTTGAACATATTGATGGCATTTTCAGAGTCGGTCTTCGTCTGCTTATATGCAACCATCTTGTTCATTTCCTACCAAAAATTGTATATATACATTTTAGATTAGATTGCTTAACCTCATAAGAACATTGCTATATGTGTATGTGTGTACCTCAATCCAAGAAGCTAGTTTTGGACGCCCGGCAACAATATCGTACTTAAAAACTTCGTTGAGGAAGACTTTAAATCGGTCGGTGAACGTAATATATGCAATATCAGCCTAGGAAAAGAAAAATCAAAAAAATATTTGATCATTGTGAAACTAAAATATTTTATCATTGTATATTTTATCATTGCATATACCAAGCTAAGCTCGCCGAGGAAGAATGGACCATCATCAAACTTCTGTAAAGCATTTTCCAAGTGATCGAAGACCGATGCTGCTCAAAAACACCAAAGTTTCAGCTTCTAGTTACTAGGTTACGATAAGACTTCTATTGCTTTAAACGTAATGTATTTGCGTTTGTGTCCATGTTTACATAACAACAAATAAAAATTGCATATTTGAAATATAAAGCATTTTTTGTAAATTGCAAAAAAAAATCAAATCTTACCCGCGTTTCATTAGCTGGATCACCTTTGAGAGAGCCAAACACAATTTTCATGA
The DNA here is from genome assembly GCA_964056655.1 of Arabis hirsuta. NCBI lineage: Eukaryota > Viridiplantae > Streptophyta > Magnoliopsida > Brassicales > Brassicaceae > Arabis > Arabis hirsuta. The sequence goes on along the minus strand of OZ053302.1, from coordinate 972,361 downwards.
ATGTTGTATCAAGATATTTCAACAAGCCTTCACCAAACTCTCTCTTTGCAGGATCCTAGACACACCAAAAAAAAAGGTTCCACAGAAGAACATGAAACAAGCTCTACAACATTAAATATGTAAATGAAGTAACTAGAACCCGAACACGGTCTAACCTCGGGGTAAAGCGAAGGACCGTCGAAGTTGCTCTCGACATATTTGATTAAATCTAGACTCTCCCCAATGACTTTGCCATTGTGTTCAAGTGCAGGTACCTGCATATCATTATTACAATCTTAGACTCATCTATTGTCACTTTTGAAGGAACCATGATTTATATTTTATAAGGATCCAAATTTGTTTTTCTTTTTACACCGAATAAAGGTATATATATATACCATGTTTGCAGGATTTGCACTCTCTTTGAACCAAGCTGGCCTATTATCAAGGTCTATAGGAACCAATTTGATCTTCTCTTGCAGACCCTTAAACTCCCCAATATCAAAACAATTAGGCAAATCTTGATGATATCATATCAATTTCCTTTTACATACATACAAAAAAACACATTGTAAGAGAAAGTTTATAAAGAGTGATTTTGTTCCCATTTTATGTGAATCAAGAAAAGGAGTAAGCTCTCTATAAGATTAATTAAACAATTTACTATGGAGAAAAGAAGAAGAAAATTAAAAACAAAAGTACCTTGAGGTTTCTGGTGATCCAAACACGTTGTGCAAACGGGCAGGTGTAGCATATGTACAACCTTTTTTCGATTTTTATTTAACAAACGAGAGTTAATTTAACACATCAAAATCTCATTGACAAATGTTTTTTATGCTTAACTTAATAATTTCAAAAAAATAAAGTAAAAAATAAACCTCGTGGTTCCGTCGAATAGAGCAGGTGGATCGGAGGTAGCATCTAGAGGAACTTGACGATCTTCTACCAAACTTTTCTCGATAAAGATATAACGTTAAAGAAGAAAAAAAAAGTTTAGTAGATTTTAACATGAATTTCGACTATGTTATTCTTGATACGTTTTATCTTAAGGTTAAAAATATTTCATGTTTTTAATTATGAGTTATATCGGGTTATTAAGCTTATATATGGGTTATAAAAGTTTGTAATTGATCGATTCACACAATTAATATAAAAAATCCTAGATAAACAAAGATTGATCAATACATTTTTTCTTCTAATCTTTTATTGATTTCATTTCTTTATTGGTGTATGTGGGGGAACTCACAATGGACTATATATATATATATATATATATATTAATAATCTAGAAACCTCATAAAAGTGATAAAGGATCTTACAGAGGAGATGAAGCCATGGACGATAAGAGTTGTTTCTTCAGATGATTGTTATTACAGAGATGTTTTTTATCGATCAAACACATAAAGCCACGTACATATATATAGTATTCAATGGTTATTGGAAGAGCATGGTTCTTATTACGATCAACCGTGAAAATCAATAGAAAGTAAACGTCAGCATTTGATCATAATTCATATCTGTCGTTGAATTTTCCAATTTTCTTGTCGAAAAGTCAAAATAAAAGATTTTGAAACCAGCCTTTGATTAACTTGTTTCGAAGAAATTTTCAAATTTTATCCTTGAATTCTGTTATTTTGATGTGATGGTTTTTCTCGATATCAAAGAAAAACAAGTGTTATAGAAGAAAAGTGCTAAATGGCTTAAAATTCAATTGTTTTTGTTGAAAAGTTTTTGTGACTATAATTTGAAAGTGTTGGTTTCTCCCCAAAGATACTTTGCCAACTCTGAACCCCTAAAAACTCAACTCGGGACCAGGTCCTCCTTTGCATGGAAGAGTATCTTCACTGCTCAAGAACTGGTAAAAAGAGGAGCAAGAAGGACTATAGGAAATGACAAATCTGCATATATGCTCAATCTCGTATAAATAATTATTTTTTAATGTGGAGATTTTAGAACAAATAATTAAAAATGACGAACTAGTAAACTACAGCAAATGTATTACCTATCAATATACATATTTTCATGCATTCTTTTGCCTTTGGTTACTAATTAAATGTTTTCCATTGAACAATGATCAAGCTTCACATTTGGCAAACCATCCATATGGCGTACTACGTTTTACCAATTTTTTTTTTTTTTTTAAAACCAATTTCCATGTAAATATTTCAGTTTAAACATGAAATGCAATTTATGTCTCATTGGTATACAATTGTGTCTTGGTCGAAAAAAATTAAGATCATAATATCATGTAAGAATCTTAATTACAAACAAAGGTGAAAAAGATTGATACAGAACTTAGCAACCGAACCCATGAACAATTCACTGTAAATTCATGAGGGAAAATTAAGAAAAAAGTGAACAAATATTTGGGGAAGAATTCATCTTTAAACAATATCCGGCAGAGTCACCAGAATGATAACAAAAATTTGGTCCGATTTGGCCGGAGCACACAAGTCCGTGGTGGAGTTAGAGTGTAAAATCTACTAGATTTTGAATCACGCCAAGTGTGGAATTAAATATATAAATATATTTTCTAATCGATCTTAATATTTAGACGTGTATTCTAATATTTCTAAACATACAAAATGATATGTATTGTGCATAAATGTAATAAAATTAAATTTTTACTAAACATATTTTAATATCATATGTTTTGATCAATTTTGCATAAAAGTATCAAAACTAATGCAAATGTTATATTTCCATGTCATATGCTTTGATCAATTTTGCATAAAAATATTAAATCTAATGCAAATGTTATTTATTTCAATTTATTTGAAGTGTCAAATTGAGTTTTATTATTTGTGTAAAATTGTACAGTATACGATAAATCAAATAAATTTTAGATTTATATAAATTTGTCAAACAAAAAATATATGTTTTTTAATAAGAAAATGTAAAAATATTTATAAGTGTAGTTCTCAACTACAAATAAATAATATTGTTAGAAATATATATAATAATAAAAAGCTTTTTAATATGGAGCAATTACAAAAATGCCACTTTTTGTGTGCATATTTGCAAGAATACCACTTAAGGATGTCTATTTACAAAAATGCCACTAATTATAGATTTATAAAGCCTATATCTTAAAATTCTAAACATTAAAAAATGTTTTGACACCTAAACCCCCTAAACACTCAAAATTAAACCATAATAGAGCATAATTAACCCCAACATAAATAATATAAAGAAATTTTTTTTTTGAAAAAGTGGCATTTTTGTAAAGATTTCAAAAGTGTGGCATTTTTGTAAAGTGGCAATTGAAAAGTGGCATTTTTTGAAATTTCTCTTATTCTTTACTTTCATATTTGTTTAATAGTTATATATTGTATATATGATATAAATTGAGAAATTTCAAAAAATGCCACTTTTCAAATGTCACTTTACAAAAATGCCACACTTTTGAACTCTTTACAAAAATGTCACACTTTTGAAATCTTTACAAAAATGTCACTTTTTCAAAATTATATTTTCTTTATATTATTTGTGATTGAGTTAATTATCTTCTATTAGGTTTAGTTATGAGGGTTTAGGGGAGTTTAGGGTCAAAACATTTTTTAGTGTTTAGAATTTTAAGATATAGGGTTTAAAAAACTATAATTAGTGGCATTTTTGCAAATGAACACTCCTAAGTGACATTTTTGCAAAAGTGTACATAAAAAGTGGCATTTTTGCAATTTCTCCATATAAATTTAGTCTAATCATTTACACAATAATGTCACTACGAAGTCTTAATAGCTTTCATTAAAAATTTCTTAAAATCTTCTTTGGATGACACCTAGAATTTTTACTTAGTGTCTCCTCTATTAATATATAGAGGATACCACTAAACACGTCGTCGTTTAGGTTTATTAGAGCATCATTAACGGTGATACAATGTGAATATCATTAAATATAAAATTATTAAAATTTGTGTAAAAGGAAGAAAGAGAGTGTTTTTTGTCGAAATAATGGGGTATATTGAAATATAAAATTAATAAAATTTGAGTAAAGAGAAGAAATAGTGGGTATTTTTTTAGAGAGAGTATCAAAGTATCAAATAGTTGATACTTTTGAAAAGAGAAATAGTGTGTTTTTAATAATTTTATATTTAAAGAGAGTATAAAATTAATAAAAATTGAATAAAATGATGAAAGAAAAGGTATAAAGTTAAGTAAAAGGAAAAGAGAGCAGAGTATAAAATTAATAAAAGTTGAGTAAAAGAATAAAAGAAAAGGTATAAAGTTGAGTAAAAGAAAGAGAGAGCGTGTTTTTAATAATTTTATATTTAGTGATACCCACTTTGTATCAAGGTTAATGATGTTCTTAGACGATATTACCCCTTCGGGTTGGGTGACTCGCGGACTATTAAATCTGCCGACGTTTAATGGATCGAGCTATTTAAATCCGACCCGGCCCATAAGAACCAATTTTTAAGTAGACGATATTGCCCCTCATCAATGAATCGGACTATTTTTTAGCTGACGATATTGCCCTTGGCTTTGAGGGCTTTAAAATCCCTGAGAACGGACTATTCGACTGCAACCCTACTACCTCTCTGGCTAAATCGCGAAAGAAGAATATCTCTCACGGACTCGTATTTTGTGAACGGACCTTCGATTTCAATGGCGAGCAACGGAGATAAGGTGGAGAATGGCTCGGGGCTTTCAACTGTTGAAAACCCTAAGAAAATCGTAGACCTCAACACTGCGGAACCAGATCGTATTGATGACGACATTCTCGACGGAGAAGAAGTCAAGGGATTTTCGGAATCTACTGGTGAGAACAAGGAAGAAGGCGAATCTAAGGCTATTACTGGATCGGCAGCTGATTCTGGTGATGTATCTCCGGTCGATGATGTCCAGAAGAAGATTCGACGTGCGGAGAGGTTTGGGGTTTCTGTGAAGTTAACCGAAGAAGAGAAGCGTAATTCTCGTGCTGAGAGGTAAGAGAACTTGTTCCTTTGATTTCCTTATTCTTTGATTTCTGTTGTATTTAGGGATTTGCAAAATTAGGGTTTCTGTGTTCTTACGAAGCGATTTGAGAATGTTATTGTTCTTACTTAACCATAAGTACGCACCGGATTGTTGTTATTTGTTATGTTCACATTGTTGTCGAATCTATGTTGGCGAGTTTGAAACGTATTTCACTATCGATGCAGGTTTGGTACTGTAGCTGCAGTGGTGAATGGCTCAGATGGAACGAAGAAAGCTGAGGAATTGAAGCGAAAGGCTAGAGCTGATAGGTTTTTCATCTTGCTTTCTTTGTGTTATATTAGTTTATTGCTTGCATGTTTGGTTTCCAAGAAAAGGAGTTTCTTACTCTCTTTTTATTTCACGCAGGTTTGGGGTTCCTGCATCAGCCCCTACCACTGATAAAACTGAGGAAGAGGCGAAGAAGAAAGCTAGGCTGGCTCGTTTTGGGAAGGATACTAAAGCTGAGGCTAAAGTTGATACGAAAGTTGATTCGGCTGAAGAAGATAAACGCAAAGCTAGGGCATTAAGGTATCTTTTCATGCAACCCAAGCTCTGTTAGTCCTGAGGACTGAAGTAGTGTGAGATGTTTTTTCAATTAACTGATTTTGTGGTTTGTGAATTACCCATCATTAGGTTTTCAAAACCTGCTTCAGACTCATCTTCAGATTTACCTGTGAAGCAAAATATTGGCAAGGTAAAGGCCTTTAACAGTTTTGTTCAACTCTATGTTTCAGGTTTTCTCTTATTTGTTAGAATGAGAAAATTAACAGTATTGTTCAACTCTTTGTTTCATTTTTTCTTTTTCATCAGGAGGCAGCTGTATCAGGAGGCGCTGCCTAAGGTTCCTGAATAAAGTTCCGTCTATCTTTGTAGTTAGGTGAGTTAACGTTTCTGATCACATTGCTAAACTTAGTGGTGCCTAGTTTCTTTCTCGTATCTGACTTCACAATCTTTGATTTTTGCAGGTAGTGTGCTAGCGTCTTCTGATTCCCTCTCTGGCTGCTTCATTCTCTCTTTATTTCTGAATTAGAAGTCCCAGTGTGTCGTAGCTTTATTAAGGTCGAAGTTTGGTCGTGGAGCAAGGGTTTGCAATGATCTCTCAGATGGACAGAAGCTAAACTGTCACCAGATGAGATTTTGGGAAATCAATAAGTAACCTATAGTTCCTGATTGTCTTAAAAAAAAAACAATTTTCAATGTGTTAGGACCTAGGGATTCTGAAGTGGCTGGTATTGATGTTTTCCATGTTGCAGGTGATCTAAGTGGTAAGTATAGCTTGAGTAATACCATTATTTTATTAAACTATTTGGGAATGTGGATGGTCCTTTTAGTATTGCGTGTTCGTATCAAGCACAGGCAGCATCAATAGAGAATTGTACTGCATGCAGCAAATATTTTCAATTATTAGAGGAAGGAGACATTTTCTCGCTGTTTGGAGATTGTTTTCCCTAAGCTAGTTAGACATTATTAGTGTTGATTGCTTTTGAGTTGTGCCTAATTTGCTAGCTTATCTATCAAACTTGGCGGTTTCTTCGTCTTAATCTTTGATACTAAGGCTGGTTTATTGCTGTTCTGTGCTTGATTTCGAATATTGCATGCAAAATGGATCCCATAACCATTTGTCGTTGTTTAGATTTTCTTATTGATATGACATCTCAAGCCCACTACTTCAGAATTCCTTTGTCATGTAAGACATCGTTAGAACTATAGAGGTACTTGTTGGTTTCCATCTCCCTGGTCTCTATGGCAGTTGAAGGAAAGAGAGCCTCAGATCCTGTATCTTTGTTCGTGGGACTCGGACTTTGCTGGCTTTCTGATGCTACACAATCTTTTTGTTTCTGTAATAGATTTTAGATAAACTCTGTTGATACTTTCGAATCGAGGGCCAGAAAACTTTTATGAAGGGAATGTAATGTTTAGTTTTGCGTCTTATTTTCGGTTGCTGTGTGTTGTGCTAATTCAAAGCTGTTGCGTTTTTGTGCCTTAACGCCATTATGTTTTAAAATTTTATCAATACTGAAATTGATGATTTTGCATGCAAGTACCCTCGTGTATAATTTGCATACAGGGGTACATGAGAATTCATGTTATCTTAGAGAGAACATATCATAAGATCTCACAATTTAATATTGTTCTAGCTATACTACTGGTAGTTCTTGCTCCTGTTTTTTTGCCTCAAGGGCCAAGGCACTAAACAGGAAAAGTTGGAAGTGTGTGATCTGTTCATGATGTTGCGTAGCCACCTCTTATTGACAGTGGAGAAGCCCAACCATTAGTTTTGACCATTTGGGGTTTGAGATAGACCACAATAACTGTGATATCGTCGTGGAAATGCCTTCTAACACCAGGATGGATCTCTTTCAGGTCTGAGTATCTCATTTCTCTTTTCTTTGCTGCTTCCTTCAATGCAGCTTTGAGTAGTCTCCTTGCTATTCCCTGAGAATGTGAAGATATTAACAAATAATTCTTGTTTGAAAATTGTGCAACATCGTAACCAATTGGATATGGCTTAGGCGTTGGACTTACTTGGCGAGGAGAATTATGTACAATATCGACAGCTTCTTGGCTGCTAACATTCTCCCAGAGCCCATCTGAAGCAAGAATCATAAACTCGTCTTCTGGACTAAGCCGAGTAACCGTGACTGATGGATCTGCACTAAGGATTGGTGTGGTGAAATGTTCTGGTAGTCTGAATTTGGGCAGCAAAGGTTCTCTGTTGAACTCCGCTCTTTTGAGGTATGCGTCACCTATGGATCTTGTGACCTGGTTAAAGGTCATAACACATCTGCTAGTCAACATCATGATGCAAGCTATACTTCAATTGATGATTCTAGAAGTGTAATCATCATGTATGAATGTTTACCTGGATGACGCCTTTCACACGCCACATCCGGTGCTTCATCACAAGAATGTTGGGGTCATTAGGATGCATTGACCATAGCTCTTGCCTTGCAGACTCTACATTGGCATTGTGTTCTACTGACAACTGAACAGCTCTCACTCCACCTCTCTCGGATCTGCCCAAAACGGCCCTGGAATCTCCCGCGTTTGCAATATACACCAATCCGTCGCATATCACTCCTGCCAAGCAACACGACCCCACTGATGCCATCTGTGGGTTAGAGCGCCATTGCTTCTTCACTCCGTGGAGAAAATCTTCGTCTGTCTCTGCAAACGCTTTCCTGATCACCTGCTCTGAAATCTCCATATCCTCAGAGGCAAACTCTGTTCATGTGAGACACGAGTTGGTTAGTGTGTCTGACATATTCAAGAATGATAAATGCGGTGTCTTACTCTTTAGTTTGGGGAAGATGTTGTCTGCAATGAATCTGGAAGCCTCTGGACCTCCATGACCATCGTACACTCCAACAAACGTTCCTTGAACTGCGGGATTGTTGAATGTCAATGGCCCTGATTCGATCTGGCACTGATCCTCCATAACATTGTTGGCTTGGATCATAGCCATCGAAAACTCTCCAAAGGCGTGATGACCAAGATCTTTATACCATGTCAAGCCATCACTCTTTGTAGGATTGACCTTACTTCTCTCCATACCTGCACCTTTTCTCCAAAAGGGTTTAAGCATCTTCGCAGGTATGTAATCTTTGAGCAATTAACGTATTAAATTTACAGATAAAAATGATAGAACTAGTAGTTGTAGTAGCAGTGCTCTGGTTGTAGAATATGAGTTTAAAGTTTTAAGGAAGAAGGCATGTATATATAGCCTAGTAGTTAAGTAGAAGGGAAAGAGTCCAAAAAAAGTATGGGTCAAAATAACTGAAAGAAATTAAATGTCTTTGTGAGAGTTAATAAGACAAGAGGGCAGTAGTTTAAAGTGGATATTCAGAGATTCTCCTTCTTTACTGTTCGATGTTGATTCTCTGTCAAAGTAGGGATAAGTAAAAAGGCTGTCATATTCTACTTTAATGCTTATATATTTAAAATCAGAGAAATGTTTTTCCCTCTTTTTCTAAATTTGTCTTTTCCTTTCTTATGAGGTAAAACTTATGAAGCATGAATGGTTCATTCACTTTATCATATTTTTTTTTATAACTATGGTTCGAGTCACAAGGTAGAGGAAATGAAAACATATACATATATATTGATTAAGGATCAGGGTTTATTGATAGGTTATATGATTTATGAGTAGTTAGGTAAGTGTCTGTTTTTTGCGGTGTTGGTTTACAATTACATGTTAGTGTGTTTATTTCTCATCTTTTGTAAATTTGCTTTTGCTTTTTATTTTTGTTATTGTAGTTTGGTGAATTGTGGGAAGAAAATGGATAGAAAAGGAAAGGTCATAGGATGCATGTGTGGAGGAAGAAGAAGAGGGCGTGGGTTTTTGGAGCATTGAACTTGGAACCATTTAAGATTTCTGAGAAAGACTCAAGAGAGAGAAGGACAATTTGTGGGGGGACTGAGGAACACTCTTAGCTGTCTTAACCCCTACAGGTTTTTGCCTTTTTCCTCACTCTCTCTTTCTTTCTTTTTTTTACATTAAAAAGTTATTCGAAAAAGTGAGATTCAGATCGAAATTCATTTCATTGGATATGAATGAATGATGGGGTTTGAAATGAATTTGGATTTGATCTTTTTGGTGTTTTTCCTAAGCTCCAACTTGCATTTGGCCTTGTTCTTCCTCTTCCATAACCCTCATTGGCCTTCTCTGTCGCTCCTCGTTTTCTGTTGTTCATAGATTGATGTTTACGGTAGAGAGAAACACTGTCGTGTGTTGATAGATGAATTACATTATTAATGGCATGTTCAAAATTCCTATATTGTCTTTTAATACAATATGACCAAGCTAGCTTGATATTTCGTTTTTTCCTCCTCGTTACCTTCCTTTGTTGTGCTTCGAAATGAGGAATTCAGCAAGTGGGTTATACACAACTTCCACTTGTTTTATTTTTTTATTAAGTTTTTAAAGAAATTTATGTTCTATAATCGTTTCGGGTTAGGAACCAAATTAAACAGGTATATTATAAGGTTCGAATGTAGGATTTGTTATATATACTCTGATACTCCAAATAAAATTGTAAATTAATTGCGATATTGATATTTTCTGATATTTGATTTAGCATTTTGAAGATTTCACTAGTTGGAAAAGACTAGTCTCATCAATTGGTGTCGGCTAAGATCATGTGACTTGACACAAACTTTGGTAAAAAGGAAATAGATCGAAAGCCAAAATCAAAAGAGTAAGAAAATCACGTGTAGATAGTAGTCTAATAACAAAATAGAAAGAATGGTCCAGGTACATTTCCTCTATTCAGGCATTATCAAAATAACTTTCGTATATGGACCCGATTAAATATTGAACCATCATAGATAAAACACATGTGGCCTTGGAACGTATTGAAGGAGTCCTTGAATGCACCATTACAGTACAGTGTATTCTCATGTGCTCTCTATCCTTAATTAATTTTCTTATCTTACTACAAAAATAAATCGAAACGAGAATATATAAATTATTCAGTGTAAGATAAAACAAGTTCCTATAAAAAAAAATTAAAATAAAGCAGAGTTGTGGTGACAGCTGGGCCATTGATGCACTGTGTGTTTTGTCTTTTGGTTGAGGGAGCATGGATGTTCAGTCTATCTCTTTAACTTGTTACTTAGCTCTTTTTTTGTTTGTTTAATATCTTCCTTAACATTGGTTTTGGTCAACATTTATTAATTTATTCCTAATCAATCATCTTCGTTTTATCATGTAGTATTATTATACTGCATGTCAAGTTGTCAATTACATTTTAAAATGTAAGGTTTAATCTTCGATAGAATGTGCAATTCGGTTTTCTGCCCACACTAAAATCTGAAAGTTATAATATTTCGGGGTTCTTTTAATACCAAACTAAATCGAATTTATATTAGGATAAATTATTTTCGTCTGGTTTTACTTTAAAGTTTTTGAACGTAGAAAAAAACAAACTAAAGTATGTTGAATAAGTTTTGGATCGATTTCCTTCAGTTTGAATCTATTCAGTAAAAAAAGAAAGCTCTAGAGAAATTGCTTTGGATTAATCGAACCCTAGTTTGAAGAACCAGAGTTTTACTCTTTACAATAATTCATTAAGATGTATTTCCTCCTTTCGACAAAAGAGAAGAAGAAGATATGTGTCCTCCGTTTCTTTGTCAATAATGTTATAATTTTCTTCTAAATTTTGCATTGAATAGGGCAGTACTTGCTTTTATGTATAAAACCTGATTTAGTTTCTTTTTATTTACATACAAAACTTTAAATATCAACTAATATGAATAAGCTAATAGTGTTCTATATATAGCTCAAGTGATCAGTTATGGACAATTTCTTCGATATCCATCGGTTAATTTCTACAAAATTTACATCGCATGCGTCGATTCAAATTAGACCTATTCGTTAGAGGAAAAAGAAATCATACCCTAAAGTAAATATGATTTGATTTTCTTTATTTAAAATCATCACACATAATAAGAAAACTGAATGCCTCACTTCGACATTGTCTCCAATTTTGAAAACCTTTCTGATGTTATCTACTTAATTGTAGAGCATAATATAAACGAGCATAATATAAACGAACATTTAAGAGCATCTCATCTTTCGAGAAACCTAGCTTTTTGAACCTAACATGTTTAATAATAACTCTTGTTGTGGGTTCTTTAGTGATATATATATATATATTAATATTTTTTATATAATTTTATTACATAATTATATTTTAAAAACAAACATAAAATTTATCAATTATAAGAAGACACATGAAAGGTAATCTTTTGAACCCCTCTCTAAAATCTCTATCCATTGAGACTCTTCTCTTTCTCTCTTCCATTTCACTAATTTTTATTATTATTTTAACCTATGAAACTCATAAAAACTCATCATTAAACATAATCGGACCAACATACAAGAAAACATAACCAATTTAGCCTACAGATAATAACCATTTTTTTCAATTTTGATTAATCACATGAGATATAAGAAAATGAATAAACTTTGGAGACGTGGGCACGTAGAGAAAGAAAGAGTAAATAGAATTGCATGGCATGCAGGAAACATGAGACAGACATCGTGAAGGTCCCATATTGTCTGGTCGAACCAAACCTTGACATTTTATCACAACACTATCTAATCTAGTAACTAGTGTTCTTCGTATTGTCGTAGTACTTTATTTATCTATTCGTATTACAATTAGCTAAATTAAATTGATATATATTAGATTCCCTTTTGTTATCTAGCTGCAATTGTATCTGGACGTACTATTATCACTTTGATTTTGTACTTTTTATAAGATAATTAGATTTCTCATCTCATCTTGCAACTTACTACTCCATCATCAATTCCTCATCGTTTTCTGCAATTTTTATATTGTTTTTTTTTTGTACATTTAGTTATTAATGCATTAGAATCTTTATCGCTCAGCCCTAAACCTGCATAAAGGGTTTCTAGCTAGACAAATTTAACAGAATTTGAAATTTACACATAATCATTTACAAGCCTGAAACTATATTTTATAAAGTTTTTAACAAGCATGAGACGTTAGAATTTTGTTTTGTTTTGTTCTAGCTTGGTTATATGATTTTATCAATGGTTTTTACCTAATGGTTTGTGAAAATTTATTTTTCATTTGTCAAGTTTGCGTAGTTAAGAATAAAACTTCCAATCATCTATATATGAATTCGTGATTTTTCAAGATGGAATAGATGCACATGACTACAATTACTGAGTCAATTGGTTGATCAAATTAAAATTTATTGATGACGGCTATATATTTTGGAAGTGGAAGATATTATTATCATTTTAATATAATATATAGTATGTCTCTACGCATCTTCTTTTGAAACACTTAAATAAAAACTTTACATTGGAATAATTCAGATAAATGTCGAAGCATTTAATTACTTAAATGGTCTTTTAGCTTAGTCTCCGATTTGTTTTTCTTTTTGTTTTTGCCTTTTTCGTTATCATTTTTTGGTATATGAAGTATATATACCATGGTGAAACTGAATGTAGTTAGACTTCATTTTGTATGATTTTAGTTTCGATTGGCATCCCAATTTTCTAAGAAAAATATATTTTAAAGTTAGAAGATATTCTTTTTGAAATTAATGTTAGAAGATATTCATACTCCTTTAAATAGTTCAACTTTGGTTGAGTTTGGTTATGTTCAATTTGTGTGGAATGATATATATAACTAAATTTGTGACAAAAAAAAAAAGATATATATAACTAATTAAATAAACATAAATTAATCAGAATTAGTCTCTTTTGTTCGATATTTCATGTTAGATCAGTTCAGCTTAGCCATATTATAAACATTCCTCAATCAAACATGTTAAAAAGTAGTTATGGTTTTCTAGTCTAAGCACCACTAGATGAACTTGTAGATTAATCTGAACGTTAATATTTTTCATTTTTTTTAACAAAAATAGATGATATAGGTTTTTCAGTTCAGAGTATAGTTTTCTGATATGCCAGCTTGATCAAGAGATATCTGAATAAATGGAGTGCCCTGTTTCTTAATACTCTTGAAACTCTACTCCTACATATGTATAAACTATCAATGAAATCCAAAAAAAAAATTCTCTGAAAAAAAAAGATTTTTCATTATATATTTATTTTATGAATTATGTTCTTATCTTAAGTGAAATTCATAAAAGAACTCCAAAGTTAATATGAATTTTATTTCTATTTTTATAAGACTAGAATAAAATTAACTTAGTTTAAAAAAAAAAAAAAAAATTAACGTAGTTTGAGGCCGTTACCACCCTAATATAATAGTAAGCACAGTCCGTATCCGTATTGAGTGGCCCATCAAAGACCCAGAAAAAAAAGAATAGCAAAATAATTTAATTCGCATTAGTTGCAGAAGGCCCAATTTTGGCCCATGAGCCAGTTAAGGGATTTGGAGAAGCTGGAGTGTTAAGAAATTCATATTTTTCTCATAGTAAGATGAGATATCTAATGATATATAGCTTGAGAAATTTTCACAATGGAAACTTTGCTTTCTCGAGTTACTATTTTCCACATTCTTTATTTTATTTTACCTCATCAATGGATACAAAACGAACGCTAGTACATGAAAACAAAAATCAATTTAATTTCCTAATTTGTAATACAATAAATATACGCAATTCGTCGCACTATCCATTTATTTCATAAGAAGAGAAGTCGTCATGTGTCTATAACCACATATGTCATTATCAAAAAAAAAGAAACAAACTAACTTAGATTCTATAAGATCAAAATGGTCCAAACATTCCTATCTGTAACAGTACATGACATATCCAACTATAGATAACGATGTACACGCTTCTTACACATGTATGTATGAATTCATCACCGCAAGCTGAGATCACGCCACGTGTAACTCGCCGGACTTGACAACAATCTCCCATAGCCGTTGGATCTCCGAGAAGACATCGTCGGTGGGAAGTTGAAACCTACAAGAAGGACACGTGTTCTTCTTGCTTAGCCATGGCAATATACATTTCCAATGAAACAAATGCTGACATGGCATTTCACAAACATCTCTTCCTTGACTCATCTCTTCCTTGCATATCACGCATTCTACTACTTCTCCGGCGTTCGAAGCGGCGGCGTTTAACACTTCAACCGCTCGTAACGCCACCACGGCTGCTCTAGCCGCGGGGATTTCATAGCCTTCTTTCTCACCTCGTCGACGAATATGGTTGTAGCCTCCCATTATGTCTACGAATCTTTTGCATCTAACTAGGGTTTCTATGTAAGGCATCAAGATTCCGGCATCGCAAGTCCAAAGACCGGATAAATTACTTAACATGGTATCAGAGCACGAATCACCGAGAATTTCCCGCCAATTATCAGGGGAAGCTTCTAGAACATCTGGATCGAGTTGGTGGGTCTCGCAAAGAAAGAGGAGGAGGACCACCGCGTCGAGGTCTCGGAGCTTCATGGAGGCGGCGTATGAGAGAGAGTGGTGGTTACGGTGGATGAGAAGAGGTTGGAGGAGAGAAAGAAGATGAGTGGCGATGAGGTGTGTTTTTTGAGGGAGGGAGAGAGAGAGAAGGTGGCGGAGAGTGATGGAGAAAAGCGTCGGAGAGGAGAGGACGGCGGCGAGACGACGGCGATGGTGGTGGGAGAGAGAGAGTATTGAGTGAGTGATATTTGTGAGATGTGAAGGAGAGAGTGTAGAGAGTGATGTCATGATAATTGTGGTGTTTTCTTCTTCCATGTTAAGATTATTGTGTGTTTCGTTTTCTCACTTCTCTTGGACACTTTCACTTTTTGATGAAATCTTTTGCTTATATATATGTATTGATGAGTAAGTCATTGGGAATTTGATGGTAGTAATATTATAATATTGTGATTTTTTAATTAGGGAAAAAACAAAAGGTTGTGGTACAAAAGAGATTATTGTCGGCTTTGCTTGTTTGGGTTTTTGATTTAATTGATATAAGATGTCAATATGGAATTGGAGAATAAAGGTGTAGAAACTATGAATGGAGAAGAGTTGGCAAAAGCTTAACACTTTAAGAACTATTGGTGGCAGATATTATTATTAGCTTGCAAACTTTATGCTACAGAAAAAGTGTTCTTTACACTTAAACTAAATCTTGTAACTTCGAATTTTTTTCTATAGAGAAGCTAAAGAGACTATATCTTTGGTTAATGCCATTATTGATATTACGGCGTTTTAATTACGTTTACTATGATTCATAGAGAATTTGATCATGTGGGACTGTTGGGACCAGACAAGAGTGTGTGGAGTAGAGTAATAACTTGGATAGGCTTGTTTATATTAATCTACTTGTCCTTATGGAATTTGTCTACTTTCACAACACAAATCACACAAACCTATCATTCATACCAAATGATCATCCGATAAGATTATTTACCAAACTCATGTTGTTGCTTTAGACAAAGAGATGTTTCTGTTACTGTATATGACAAAACAAAAAGCAACACAACAAGAGGAAGATTGTCAAAAGTCAAAACTGTATAAGATATCAAGAACAAAAGGTTTTGGCTAAATCCATGGTTTCTTCTACCTTTTAACTGTTGTTTTCAAGATTAATAATACACATGACCACACCATTCTATAACTCTAGTCTCTATGCATTTGTCCCGGTGTGTTGTCCATACTTTCACAAACTCTCATGTCGCTCAAATCCCTAAATAAGATTTCGGTAGACAAAAAATTGACATTTTTACCCCTCACTCACTCCCAATCCAACTTACCAATCTAACAAAAACAATCAGCAAATTGATCACATCGCTTAGTGGTACTGGTGATACTAATAGGAGTTTGGCAAGTGAATTTATCGAATCTCGATTAAAGATGTGACCAACACTCGAATATATCGATCATAAGGGTATCAAAAGGACTTACACTTTCCCTCATATCTACAAATTTAACAATGCATTAGAACAATCAGATCTAAACAACCTATGGAACTCATGAATGAACCAGAAAAGAAGATCGAATACCGTGAAGATATGATAGCAAGATGCTTCAATTACAAGTAAAGATGACCCACTAGGGAAAAGAAGCAAGTGAACAATAAAAAACTCATAATATCATTCTACTGTGCTCGATTTCTATGGCCCTGGTGAAAAGTTGTGCCCACCAAACCCTTATAGTACAAAGTCATTCACTTTCTAAAAGCAAGATAGATCACTTCATCACATGGGGCATCCAAAGATAACAGCTTTAGTCATGATACAAGATTAGAAAAAAACATCACATAGTTGAAATCTGATTATATGAGACTTTCTTCTTCTACTTAGACACTGTGATTTATTATTTGTGAACTACAAACTGAACCAGAGAAAAGAGAACAACTAATTTTAGCATCATGGGGTTTGCAGAAAGAAAATTTGAAACTCAAAATAATCGCAACAAGAAAGACGCAAAACAATATGCTTCGGATGTCTTACTATTTGGAATTCACCATGAGAATGTAAAGGGAACCAAGAAATTACTGCAGAACTTGCAACGTGATTCGTTGGTTGAGAAGGAAGTTCCGGTTCTTTGTAATGTATGCGTTCATTGCCTGGGTCTGTGATGTGAAATGCACCAAAGCCACCCTCTTAGGACTTCCGAGTCCTTGACTGCACGGTGAAACAAGGCATTAAAAAGAGTTTCATGTCCTTATTTTTCAGTAATCCAAAAATTACTACCCAAGACAATTGCAGAGCACCTAGATATGATGATGAAACAAAACAAGATGACAAAAAAAAGTATGACAGTCTGGAGATAGGTATCAACTAAATAGCTAACTGAATGATCAAGCAAAGCCCAAACCATGGTATTAAGAATCATAAGTAGTAAACCAATAATGACTCAACTCACATCGTCATGAACTGGATGGATCCAGGATAATAGAGACAGCCGGATAAGAACCTATCTATGTCATCTATAATAGCATTCGGCGGAAGCCCATGTAGTGCAACCTAAACAATATAAAAATCTCATCAAATACCAATAGCGAAATCACAATTTACCTAAGAAGACACAGTAAGGTATAAACAGAAAATGTAACTTACCACTTTCCCGTCATAAGGAACAATGGGATCCCACTGAGAACGAGCAGCCTAAACATCGACAAGGAATCAACTTTCAGATAAAATAGTCAGATGCACAAAAATACAGACTCTATAGTATGTAAAAAAAGGATTACCCTTTCTAATTTATATAGCTTTCCCTTCCTCGAGATTGCCCGCAGTGCACTATCATATGAAGAACGGGTAGGGAACTGCACATAACTGAAGGATTGAAAATGTATTAGTTTGGAATCGAACTTCCTGATTCCAAAGAGATATAATTTGTAACATTAATTAAGCTAATACTCACACTGCAGAAGGATTTAAGTTTCCACCACGCATATAGCTGAATTTGAGATCATTTGGTGTCAGATTACATCCCTCAAGTATGTTCATAATATCACTCTTCAACGTATGTTTTGAGAAGCCTGAAAATTTCCCATAAAACCCACCTGAAACCACCAAAATACGATCAAGAACTATCAGACACAATCTTCTTTATTGTGGTTTCCTAATATGAAGAAGATAAGCATGCCAATCGTATACTTCATAAACGAGCTTATAAAGCTCCAGAACCATAACAATCCAGAATCCTTCTACGCTCTACATCAATCAAAATAACAATTACAATGTTCCTTTCTCTACTCGAACTTCAAAATAAGATTAGAAGCAAATAAAACACTGCAATCTGTGATCTCGAATTTTCTTCCCCCAATAACTAATCGCGAAGAAGCACTATAGACATGGAATCGAAACCCAACCTTCTCCCGAAGGCTTATTAAGTCCTGCGATCGGAGAACTTCCCGGAGGCAGTGGTAACGGAGAGGAAGGAGGCTGCTCCGTAACAGTAGACAGGCATTTCTTCCAATCCTGAAGAAACGGAATAGAGCTACGACTTATCACCGGATCCAATGGCCGGAGACATAAACTCGATCTGATCGCGCTACGAATGATACTCATCTCTCTCACCGGAAAATGTTTAGGGTTTTTCTCTCCACAGTCTCAGTGACGAACACGACGAAGATTCAAAACAAACCCAAATCCGCTAATTAAACGACAACGTTTCATTCACGTGCTTCAAACAAATATATCAAAAGCCCATATAGTAATATTACCAAATACAGGCCGAACGACATTACTTAGTTACATTTTTTTGGGGTAGATTACTTAGTGGGAGTTATTCGAATTTTTAATAATTCAAATCTAAACAGAATCCTGTTATTTAATAATAAATTTTAAATTTTACTTTAAAATTTTGTGTTATTGGATATGGTATTTGTAAATCATGTTTTAAAGATTTTAAAATATTGTGTTATTCAATAAAGAATTTTAAATCTATTAGTAAAATCCAATGATATTCAACATTAAAAGATTTTGAAAGTTTTTAATTTTTAATAGATTTAAAATCACTTATGGATGAAGTTTAATGAACAAATCATAAAAAAAAAATCCAAAGGTTACTGCAGAGATTTTAGAATCCACATATATAACTCTATCAGAATTCAAAATCTTGAAGATCCTAAGACTTATGGAATTGATTTTAAATCAGTGATTAAATAACACCTCCTAACATTAGTAGAAGATTAACGAAGATTAACGAATGAGACTCAAATTTTCGTCATTTCACTTGAATTGGTAGAACAATTAGAGAGAGAAGCAAAAAAAACATAAATTTAGTATATAATTTATAATTTTATAGGCAAATCAAAAGGACTTTCGCCTTCGTAATTTCCACAAGGAGAATACTCGCAAACCACTAAAAACCCACGAGTATTGTCACATCTCGCACGTGCGCATCCAACGGCTGTAGTTGCACGCCAAACGATCTGTGTATAATGACCGCACATCTTATCAGATGCACACGTGTTAGTAATCGGATTGTAATTCAAACTTTCCTCCATCCATTTCGCAACCACTCTCTTCGGCGACCAATTCTCACTCCTTTGATACCAAAAGATATTCTCTCCGTAGGGCCCACCTGAATGGGTCATTTTACAATCCGATTTACGTTGTTTGGCCCAATTAGCTGCGAAACGGGCCAGGCCTTTATCCCATTTGAGACTCGACGCGCCTGAAGCAACACGCGCTATGTTGTGCGCGTGTAAAAACTCGGTGGTTTGTTTGTTCCTTCTTGCTCTGTTCAAGGCGCGTGCGGTGGCTTTGGAGTTTCCCGGCGAGTCATGTCCGGCGACAGAGGGAAACTCGTCGGAGGAGATAAGGAGGAGAGAGGAGATAAAGAGACATAGTGGATGGTTTAATGAAGACGACGACATATCTCTACGTTTGTTGTCGTCGTCTTCGTGTCTCTCATTCTCAATCTCTCTCTGTGTCTCTGTTTTTGTTTCTTACATTTGAAAATATTGTTCGGTTAGTGATTTGCCATTTTCTGACAAGCTTTGACAGATTTTTTCCATCTGTTCGTTTTCAGGTTTTTTTGTTTTTTGTTTTCTTATTTTGTTTGGGAAAAAAAAACGGCCGTACAGAACATTCAAACGAATTAGTTTATGGGATTTTGAGATGTTTCTACTTGAAATGTAAAAATGCAATATTTATTTGTTTCTGTGGAATTTTTATACGAACGTTACAAATTTGTGTGTATTAGTATTACTATTGAATGTGCAATTCAAGAGGGAGAGTACACGTGTCATTGTGGATCTCTCTCTCTCTCTCCCTCTTTTTCTCTCAAGCTTTTCTTCTTCTTCTTCCTCTGTTTCATTCGTTGAAAAACAGAGAGAATCAAACGAAAATAAAACGAGAAAATTAGATAAAAATGCAGATTTGGAAACCGTTGATCTGGAGAAATCTCCTCTTCTTGGCAATCACACACATGTGGATTTCAGGTACTATAAACAAATCATTTTCCCGGGAAAAAAAAAACAGTTTGTTTCGTTAACCAAAATTCTTATCCTTTCAAGAATTGATCTCCATGATTTTATGTCTCCATATATCTCGATCTGTGTAGTTTCCATGAGAAACAAAAAACGTTCAAAAAACTCAAAAGAATCTGCGAATGTTTTATTTTTCTTGTCTTTTCGATTTCAATTCAATCGAAAATTCTGCAGTAAAAGGCAAAACAAATGTGCTTTTATCTTCAAAACTGCAGGATTTGTTAGAGCACAATTCATCACACTAAACTCTATTGAGATATTCACAAAGCACGACTGGTTCAAGCTAAAACATACTGTATACTTTCAATGCAAAGGAGAGAACAAAACTGTTCTTCCTGATGTCGTTAAACCCGGTATCTTGTACACTTTTCGCGGTCAAGAATCATGGCAGGTTGATCCCAAATCTCTCCTTACAACCATTTATATAATAAGAATCAAGATTGTAAAACATACATGTTTCTTCTTCTCTCTATGTTGCTTATTACAGCCTATGACTGAAATCGGTGGTGAAAAGTGTAAGCGATGCGGAATCTATGAGCAAGGCAGCCTTGTTTCAGACAAAGAGTTTGATGAATGGGAGGTTTGTCCTACTGATTTCTCTGCTAGCCAAATCTATATGCACTTTAAAGAAAACGAGATCAACGCTACGTTTGTCTGCCACGGTTGTGCCAAGGTCGAATCTGGTGAGTAAATACTAAATTCTGCGTTTGTATTTCCTGTCAAAAGAAACCAAAAAGGATATGATGATCAGAAGTAACATATATGAATTGAAATGCAATACTGTGTGTGTAGTATCTGCTAAAGCAACGACGGGTTCTAGTTCGAAAGATGAAGGAGATAACGGATCAACAGTTGCGATAGCGGTCGTGGCAGGTGTTTTGTGTGCAACTCTTGTTGTGGTTGGAGGTGTTTTTATGTTCAAGCACTCTAAGAGGATGAAGCTGCAAAGAGATCAAGCTCGGTTTATGAAGCTGTTTGAGGAAAGTGATGAACCTGAAGATGAACTTGGACTCGAACCTGTGATATGATACTGTTTGTCCACCGATTTTTTGACAGAAACTTTTGGTGTTTCATGAATTTTGAAGCTTATATTAGGAAAGAGGATTGGCAGTAGGAAATCTCAGTTTTTGGCCATCTGGTTTTTGGTATTTGTTTCTCTTCCCCATAATTTAGAAAATCAGTCAAAATAATCCTAAAATGTTCCACTACTATAAGGCTATTGTACACATTGTAACCCACAAGTGCATTGAAGGAACTTTAAGGTATGTATTACCAAGAAAAGAACTGAATCGGTACCTGCCTTCGAGTTCATCAGACTGTTAAGTCGAGCTCGGAGTACTTCTGATAGCCCGGTTGAAATTATCTAGTTCTTTGGAATCGGGGCCATATATCGTCTTAATGGTATCAATGCAGCAACTGAAACGTAAAAAAGACGATAAACGGTGATTTCTCACATCCATGATTTCCACATTGTTCTATTCACTGCCAGAAAATGAGTTGTGAGATCATCCTGTAATGTTAGCAAGTTGATATCATTTCCTCTTATAAAGTTGTGGATACACAATTCATAAGCTTCAACACTCTGAGTGTAAGGACTTTTGAAAGAGAATCATAGCCTCTTGCAGGGGAAAACGATACAACCAAAAGAGAAACATTTATGTTACCTGCAAGCTTCCTTGTTGAATTTCTTTTCTTCGATCCCATAGAGAGTCTGAAAAACCTCTGGCTCAACCCGGCAGAAGTATGGACGATCTGAAGTTAGAAAAGGAAGAGGACGTTCAAAAAATATAAACTTAATGGGTACAAATGTTCAGCATTTAAAAGCTCAAGTCCTTAACCAAATATCATCACAGAGAGAGAACAATTTGATTAGCAAATTTACCAGCATAAATCGAGCATTTGCGTGTAGCTTTGTTGTAGTTTATGCACCATCCATCATCTCCGATCATGCTTCGATACAGCTAGATCAACGTACAAAAAAGCAATGAATATAAAAACCGACAGAGGAATTTCGTCGAACAAGTGGTGGGTGTAACCAAACAGACCTCAACATCATCAGGGTCTTCGAAGATTTCGTCAGGGGTGACGAAAGCAAAGTCCTTGGCAAGCTTACAGCAAGCTCCACAATCTTCGACGCACTTCCACGTCAATTCCTTCGCTGTTCTGCTGGAGAAACCGCTCGTCGACGTCGTCGTTGGCCGCATATTCTCCGGCTTGGGTTTCTTTGTTTTAGATTGTGGAACTTCGGAACGTCTCGTGGCAGAGACAATCGTCGTGCTCATTGGTGCCGTCGATAACGCAAGAGAAAGAAACATTTTTGACAAGATAAGAACCCAATTTGTGAAAATGATGTATAAAACGAGAAGCTTTAGAAAATCAGAAACAGAGCAAGTAATAGAGTGTATTTGTTTTAGCTTTATATAAAAATAAAAGGGAAAAACAGAGAAAGTCATAAGAGTGATGAGGTCTTCAAATCAAACAAACACACAAAAAAATCCATTACAAGTCTTATAGAAATGCAAGCTCATCAAATTGTTTAAAGAGTTTCTTCACTCTTTTTGCGAAGTGTCTCAGGGACTTGGATCGTCTCTGGGACTGTGGTCTTGTCCATTGGCTTCGTCTCTCGGACTGTGGTCTTGTCCATTGGCTGCATCGCCGTTATCTTCAGCTTTCAGGCTTTGATCGTTGTACTCAGGCATTGGACTGTCTCCATTGGGACTTAGGCTATGCTTTCTGTCCTTAAGTGGAGGAGAGTTATCGACCGTTGGTTCAGGGCTTCTGCTCCTCGCGACTGGTTCAGGAGACCGTTCCTTTTCAGTCCTAACCGGGGATCTTGATCGACTAGGAACCAGAATTGGAAAGAAGAAAATAAATTAAACAAGTGTTGTGTATTTGGGAACTAATAGTGATGTTAATGTGTTGGATGGAATATAAACCTGTAGCTTCGGCTTTGGCTTCTGCTTCTGCTGCGGTTTCTTCTACGACGAGGAGGAGACCGAGATCGAGACCTAACTGGTGATCTTGAGTAGCTTTGGTCCCGCCTGAATAATAAGAAAACTATCAGAAGGCCAAAAAAGAAGAAGACAAAACTAAACATTGTTTAAGGGCAGAAAGGTGAGTACTTGAGCTTCTTGGGACTGTTCTTGCAGTTCCTCTCAATGTGACCTCGATCGCCACATCGATAGCATTTGTTCTTCCAGTCACCAGCAGTGCAATCTCTAGCCCAGTGTCCATCCATACCACAGTTGAAACAACGCCCACTTCCTGGCGGAGGTCCTCCTCTGCTTGAAGATATTTCGCGGGAACCAGAACCACGCGGTGTCTATATGTAAAAGAAAACAATTATTAAAACTTGTTCATAATTGATGTAACCAAATCATATCAATAAGCATTACCCCTTTTGCAAATTCCACAACGATACGGCTCCCATCAAAGTCCCTTCCATCTAACCGGTACCTTGCATCATCAGCATCTCGAGGATCGCTAAACTCCTGTTATCACAAGGTGAAAAACAGAGACGACCAAAAGGAAAAAGACATCCATGGGGATTACAGTTACATCATAAACTAGGCTTCGGACAAAAGAAAACAAAAGAGGTTAAGAAGCAGAATCGCTTACAACAAAGGCAAAGTCACGCTTCATATCCACATCTCGTATTCTGCGGAAATTGTTTGGCATAAACAGTAAGGCCATCATCATCATCATCATCATTACTTTTTTAAGTAGTGCTACTTCACCATCACAGTCGAACAAAACACCAGATTTTGAGATTTGTAGCCAGTTTCACCAATTAAACACGCAACAACACACAACAAACAGAGAACCGCCAAAAGCCATCTATAACACCATCAAAGAATTTCCACCAAGAAGACCGAACCTCTCACCCATAAACACCTCCAAGTCAGGCAATAGCCAAGTAAACCTTCAACAACATTACTCAGGTTAAAAAAAAATTACGCTACAGTTTTCAACGCCTATATAAGATCTTGGAAGGTTGTCAAACCATAACACTAGCGGGAAGGTTGGAATCGAAGATGTCAATTCACAAAAAGTTAGCTTTGTTTCGCAATGTGCATTCGACTAAGATAGACAAAAAGAGATTGAATATGTTTATCAGTAGCTACATGGATAATGTCGAGATAAAGCATAAACATCCAATGAAATCAAGATAGAACAAAATGTTTCGAACCAAATGAAAACAGATTGATGATCTCACCTTCCATATTTGCTAAAGAGCCGTTCAACATCACGAGTCCTTGTCCGAGAGGAAAGATGGCCAACAAAGAGTCTTGTACTTCCGTGACGATCTTCATAACGAGGCATCTTCAAGCTATAACAACAACAACAACAACAAAAAACACAATCTTTGAGTTGTTCAAGATTGTAAAGACCGACTGAACAAAGTTCGAATCATAGTAATAAACATAACACTAATCTTCTTAATTGATTTGTGGAAATGAAAATTAGCAAATCCTTCTCACTCAACAGAGATTTGACATCAAAGTTATAACCTTTTTCCCCAAATCGAAAAACTGAAACACCAATTGAATAAACATTTCATCAAAACGAGAGAGAAACACAAAACCCAGAAACCATCGCATCTTTACACCGACAAAAACACAGATCTACGACATTTCCAAACCGAACAGGGGATTTACTCAACGATCCCGAAAAGGATTTATGATTTGCATCAACAAGATTAAAGAAAAACAATAGAATTCAAGAGATCTCTAACCAAAATTAAGAATCCGATAGAATCGAAATCGTACCTTCAGATCCGAGAGGTCTTCGAGCTTTGACCTTTACAATTTTGTTGTTTCTCAAAACTGAGCTAATCTCTTTCTCGGGGTCTAGGAAATAAGGAATCATCTAACGGTCAGGATTCACTTATTCTAAATCAATGGCACAGATTCCAGAGTATATATTTTCCTTTTTTTGGCCAAAAAAAAAGAAAAAAAGCTTACGTGTATTATTTATTAACTAACTATATTTACGCAAGATTCAGCCCCAACTACCAACTAACTAACTAACTACAACCTACAATTGCGCTTCCATAAAATATATTGCAAAAACATTAATGAATTCGATGACTGAAAAAACGAAGATCAACACTTTACGTAATGAATTCGATGACTGAAAAAATGAAAAGTCTCATTTTGTACATGTAATATGACAAAGTCATCAACCAAATATATACATAATAAAATAATTTTGTTTACTCAACAAAATAGAAACCTGGTTAGCAAAAAAAAAAAAAAAACATAGAAACTTATTTAAGATAATATCTTACTAAGTATCATTTACCAAATGGCTCATGGATGTTTGAAAAATCAAAACACAAGTATCAGGTTGATGCTTTTTAATCACGAGGGTAAGAAGATCATGAAAGGATCCACCTCTATAGAGCCAACAACAAGTTCAAGCTGAAGTTTTTTTTCTATGTGAAACCGTCTTACATAGTAATCAAAATGTCGCTTTTTGTGGAGATTCAAAAATGATATATGATGCACTTGGTAGCTATTAGATACTAGACTAGAGTGGAAGGATCCAAACAGTTGTTATCTACTGTGAGAATATCCTACGCTTAATAGCTAACACAAATAGATAGAGGTTCCAAACCATTGATAAGGAAGTTAATCAGGAAGTTGATGGTTAGCAAAATCTGCAAAAACATTAGCCTGAGATAGTTTCTATTTTGTATAATTTATATATGTTGTATGTTTATTAGTTTAATTAAAATCTTTTGCCAAAAAAGAAAGATGATTACATAACATATGCCAACTACTTATATAACCAATATAATCCTCAATATAATAGTGATGTCCGTCACTTCCGTTATCCAATTGATTCTCATCAGAAAATGTGTGTTGTGTATAACAAAAAATTAATTATAATGAAACCTGTTTTTCCATGCGGATTCGTTTCCTTGTATATATAAGAACAGTGAACAAGATTTTTAAAAATTTATTGGCCAAGGTCTTTATTCTTTGACACACAATAAACACAGAGACGGAGAGATGCCACACAAACACATAAACCTTGCAAACACATATGAAAGACGGAGAGATACAATAAGAAAAGAAAAAATTGAACTACAAGCAGAATAAGAAAATCTTTAAATTGCAAAGACATTTAAATTTCAGATATAGTCAAAGATGCAGTGATATTTTTGGCTAAAACCGCATAAACCGCTCTCGATCCTTCTTGTGTAGGGTGAAGTCCATCCCAGAAGAAAGCAGACTTAGGATCATCAAATAAGGTGTAGTCCTTCACACCTTTCGCGTCCACAACGCTACAAGTGCCTTCGCAACACGCTTTAAACGGGGTTTTAAACGTCGTCGTACTCCCTGTATATTTGTAAATCGATTAGACAAAGCTTAAAAATATGGAATGCAAATGATTCTATAACTAGAGAAACAAAATTTGGGGGAGTGTGACAAGTTCCAGCGGAGAGCAAACTAATATGGACCAAAGACCCATGGTCGCTTAACCAAAAAAAAAAAAAGGTCTTAAACTTTGGTTACCTGGATTCTCTCCTTTGTTCTTGAAGACAGTCGAGAAGGCGTTGTTGTAATAAAAAATGACAAAGGTCGTATGATTAGTCTCATTGTTGAGATTTGTCACTACTTGATGCAACAATGCGTTGTGGATGTCAACAAAGAGGTTTAGAATGTCGTTGCAACGACCCTGGATCAGGGAGGATTTGACGAAGGAGGGGATGCAACCGAGCGGTGCCAATGAAGGTACTACTATCTTCTTCACTCCTAAGGTGTGGATTCGTCTCAAATTCACCTTGGTTTGATCCACAACTTTCTTGATGAATCCTGGGAGGGCATGCAAAGTGCGATAGAGGATAAATATGAATAACTCAACAAACCAAAGTTTTCGGTGTCCATTGGTTACGTTACCTGATATTTTGAATATTTGATTAATATACAGATAATTCTTTGTGAAACATAATAAGGAGTGTCTTCTTACATAGAATGAGGTGTTTGAAGCGAGGAAATTGGCGTAGTCGTTGCCAGCAACACTAACGAGAGCGAGGGAAGAAGAAAGGTCGGACTGTGAGTAGACATCGCCAATGAGATGCTCGAAGAGACTGATCTGAGTGGTCATGTTAAAATTTGGAGCCTGTGTCGAACACTCCTGTTCCTCCGAACGCAAAATTCATTCCGTACTGTAACCGTTCCTTGTCCACTTTATCTTTCAGACGGTAGGTAATGGGTAACTTTCTTCCTAGCAAAGTGGCTGTATGTCCATATAAAACATGTTTTTCAATACAAATAAGCAGACAAATTAACATACAATAAAAACTATAAATTAATAATGTCGGGACTACGATATTTGATTAATTCATAAAGATATTAATTTTATCGAAACACTAATTTAGAATTAAAAGCAATTATTAATTTATCGAATACTAAATATATCGAGTTTGTAATGTATTAATGAGTTTTAAAAAAAAAATTGAAATTGTGTTTAGTTGATAATCCAACATATATATCTAACTTATTATAAATATGGACGGAAGAATACTAATTAAACCAAATGGCGGTGGCCTAGTGGTAACACAATGGGTTGGTTCTCTTGTGCTTCGGATTCAAACTCCCTTTGGGACGGAGAGTTATTCTTTAAATCGGAATATCCAAATACTGTCTCCGGATACCGAGGAGATTATGAGCCAAATGTTCGGAATTCCCGCGGTTTATCCAAAAAAACAAAAAAAAAGAATACTAATTAAGTAATCAGAATTATATAATGTGTATAATAGGGCTATAATATATATCTTACCTTGTGTGAAACCTCCAAAACGATATCTAATTGAAACGGAGGATGTATGTATTTTCGTCTCATAATGTTATCCTAAAAAATCGATGGAGATGTGGCCGTCGGAGAAACGGCCAAAGGGATGACTGAGGAAAGTTATACCGTAAGGGTAACTATATGCCCCAGGCTGAGACTTATTCTTCTTTTTGTTTCCAGTATCGGCGTAAGAATCTCCAAACACAAACAACCTCTTTGTAC
Source organism: Arabis hirsuta (assembly GCA_964056655.1). NCBI lineage: Eukaryota > Viridiplantae > Streptophyta > Magnoliopsida > Brassicales > Brassicaceae > Arabis > Arabis hirsuta. The sequence continues at coordinate 944,012 of OZ053302.1, read as the reverse complement.
CGTTCAAGTCATGATTCTGATTTGAAATCTCAGCTCCATTGATTTCTCCTGCAAAAAAAAAAGAGTGTTATACAAAAAAAATTATAATTTTATTAACAAAACTAGTCATATGGGTTTCAAAGAATCAGTTGTAATGAGAACTAAAGATAATTTTGAATTACCTAAGAGGAGAGAAGAGAAAAAGAAGAGTAATAGTGAGTCGAATAGTTTCATTAGAATTTAGAACAAAGAGAGTATGTGAATAAGATCGGCTAAATATAAGGAGTGAAACTTGGATGACTAAAATTGAAGTGTGTTCTTTCTTATTTATAAACCCGACCAAATCGAAAATAATCAATTTTAGAGAGTTTTATATATATTTAGTTTTTTTAAAATCATTATTATTCAAACTTAAATTTCAAATCCTAAAAGTAACTTTAAGCAGAAGAACAAGAGGGGGGAAAGAGATGATAAAATGGTGTACATTTTGCTGCAACATTTTTGTTTATTTTCTAATCTACAAAGCTAATAATAACCATTTTAAGTAGCCCATCAGTAAACCACGATTGTTGGATGGCTCATGAGAGCTTGACGAATAATTTAAAATTTTGAAACAGTGAAAGGCTTATGATTTTTTTTGTTGGTATGAAAAGTCTTATATAATTTTGATCATCGGAATAAAATATAACACAAAACCCGATCCATAGAATTGTGTAATCAGCAATTTTTTTGCAAATCACATATAACTATGTTATTATTCGTAGTACTACCAATAATTTATCATTTTAACAAGGGAAAAAAAAACAGCCAATAAACATTTTAATCATACCAAATCATAACAACCCATTCTCACTACTAATCTTGCTTTGATTTGTTTAAAAAAAAAGTAGCGATTGCATGCACTCCCACCACCAATTGTCATATAAGAAAATTGCATGCAATAACCATAAAAAAAATTATAATATAATTTCTAATCATTTAACCTAAATTAAAAGGTTAATATGTTGCCACATATACTAATTTTGCTATTTTTTTTAATTTTTTTTGCAATTCACCCTTGTTATATATGTCCTTTTTGCCCTCTAATCTATGAAAGTAAAATAAAATCCCCTGTCTTCCTTAATCATTCTCTCTCAACATTACTCCTTTAATTAATTTCCACTTAAATCTTTTCTTCAAATCTAAGCTTCACTTATTCCTCCACGTTTCAAAACCTTTAAAAAAAACCTAAATCCATAAATATCACACATACACAATACACAATCACTAGAGGAAAAAAGAGATCACAAATCACAAAAAAAAAAACTAGAGAACATGAACTCGGTGTGTATCTCTAGCTGCATCAACGACACACGTGACACGCGCGTGCCAGTTCGTGCCACGTACGTGAACCTATACAAGTGGCCTGAGTCCGACGCCGAGTTCGTACGTTCCGTTCGCCGTGGAGGCGGCGCACCAGCGGCTCGCGTGGTGGATAGCATCTCTTGCCGGCAGATGTATCTCCGGAGCTATACGTTCTCTCGGGAAGACGACGATAAGAGCAAATCGGCAAAGGTGACGTCACCGACGACGTCGTGTCTAGGGAGGGTTAAGGAAACGGCGTCGTTTCGGTGGGTGAATAAGGAGGAAAGTGACGTCATCGTCGTTGATGAGAGGATGAAACGGCGTCGTCGTGGTGAGAAGAGGAGAGTTCGAAGGAAGAAGAGACAAGAACAAGCTTGTTCTGTTATGTTCAGGTTTTTTCGAAGGTTACTGTCTTGTACTGCTTCTGTTGATGTTGTTGATCCATACTAAATTAAGTCAATTACTTTTTTGTATTAAAGTTATAAGTAATATATATTTGAGTTTTGTTTTAAGAGTTATTTGGAATTGGTTTATCTGCTTCTCTTCTTTCTTGTTGTTTTGTATTTAAACTTGTACTATATAGAGTTTTTATGGTATATTTTGTTTTTGTATGAGGTTTTGTAGTTATTTGTAGTTTACATGATCTTTCATGCATGCGCATGAGTAATTGTTAAATTTTGAAATACCTATGGCATTTGTCGTTCCCTTTTCTATTTGATATTATTTTGAGATTTCCCAAACGTTATGAGTTTAGAAAGAAAAAAAGTAAATTTAAGCTTGAATTGCAAAAGATAAAGGTTATTAATCATACATACAAACAAATTATATGGATATTTTTCTTTTTAATAAATTGTGAAAGTTCTAAATCTTTGGCTCATAATTTCCTCGATACCTGGAGTCGGTCTTTACATATTCTGATTTAAGTAATAATCTTCCGATCTGTACTAAATGGTAAAAAAAAAATTGTTATATTGAAATTAAACTACTAGGCGGGGAATTCTAGCATCGGATGCCCATGGATTTACTAAATGTGTAAAAGTAAAACAAAGTTGTTCAACACTTGTAAAAGAAGAATCGCAGCCAAAAACAAATCTTATTTGTAGATTCTTTCAAAATTACTAGATAGATGATCACTTACGTCTGTCAAGAATAACTATACTTCGTATTTGTAATTTTTAACATTAATACTATATTTTCAAAATTTGACGTAGAAATTAATAAATCTATACTATATAAAAGTTATAAAACCTTTGATTTTTTGTTTGGTTCTAGTTATATATATTTAGTCCCCACTTTTCTTTTGAATGTCTCTGAACTTCTGAAAATAATAAGGAAAATTATTCATTCAATAAATTTGTTTCCCACTTTCGTTGGCGTAGATCGTGTTTAGAATTGGAGGAGTCAATATATCAACGCCCGTCGTTTTAACAACCCGCATTTCAAGATTTAGACTACAAACTATAATGATATATAAATACAGATGGGTCGTATGTTAAATTGTTAATCACTCACACCTACATGAGGGTTGTTTATAGTGCATAATAAATTAATAGTTTAGTGGAATAATACTGAGATTTAACAATCAATGACTTACCAAGATTCATGTCACGCCTGTTATCATTAGTGGGGACTTAGTGAACCACACACATAATCACGACCATAAAAGAAACTAAAATATGATTCACTTTTTGTTGTGTCATGAGTTTATTTCTTCAGTAATTATATAAGATATCCAAACCTTAATTTATTTTGTAATACTCAGACCTTTTAAGTTTTACCGATTGAGTTAAGAATTAAATTGTTTATTTTATCAACAATAAACCCTTTACTTGTCGCTTCATTTGTACAATAGTGTCAGGAAGTTTCAAACTCTCGATTAATAATTTCCGGATACATTGTCGGATGAAATAGAGATAGTAGTTTAGCAAAAAAAGAAATAGAGATAGTAGCAAAACAATTCTTTGATATAAACTACAAAATGTTGAAAAATAAATAAATAAATTTGACATACACCAAACAAGGCATGCTTTAATTCTGACGCTTAAACTCCAAGACTCATCGAAGAGACAATATGTTCGTCTATTATTCAACCCTATCTTCTCCATTACTTTATTATTTGCTTACAAATGTAATCATTATAATCATTGCATAAATTTCCACGTAACTCTAAATTCCTAGATCACCTTAGAAGAACCAGGTTACACAAAGTAAGAATATATCCAGAATCGTGACAAAAAAAAATCACGAATATCTATATTTCGAAGAAAAAAACATTAAGAGTACACATATTCATTTCCATATTAATCTTTTCAATACAAATTTACTTTGTAGTATAGTTAACAAGCCTAAGAAACCGTATAAGTGAGCACTAAACTTCACATATATTCCTTATTACAACTTAAATACTTGAGAAGTTTTGTATCAAATTGTTTCAGAGCTCAAGCTCTTCTTTCTTCAGGGCAAGCTCTTCTTCTTCTTCTTCTTCTTCTTCTTCATCATCAACACCAAAATACTCATTTCTCTCCATTGGTCTAAACATATAAAACATCAAAATATAAAACACAAGACTTGCGATTTCCTCAGCTACATTGCTCACCCACTGATACTCGTAAGCAGCAATGACATTCAACACAAACACACCGATCCTCGTGAAAACCAAATACACAATCACCAAAACGTAGAATCTCCTAAACATTGGTAACTTGGCTAAGTTCTTCCCATCGGTTTTCGATGTTTCTCTTCTTAAAGAACAACACGTCGACCAAACCATCGCTAACATAATCGCGCAACAGGAAATTATATCGGCAAGAAAGTAGATTTGGTTCCAAGTTACCCAATTTTCGATATAAGGTCCAGTTTCTCCAATCACAATCGAAGCAATGTTAGCTAAAACCTGAAACGGAATCACAATCATCAACAACTTCTTCTTCTTTCCTTGTAGCTTCGGTTTCAACAACGACCAACCTTTTCCGATCAACACAATCACCGCGAAAAGCAAAACTTCTTCGATAAATCGAAAAACGTAGAAAACAATGTTCCATCCTTGAGCTATGCCTGTGACTTTCACGTAGTGTGTAACCTCAGCGACACAAATCATACTCAGGGCTTTACTCAAAAGCAGAGCCGCCATTAAAAGGTGAATCCTTTGCACGATCTGCTTATTCTTGTAACAGAAGTAAACCCAGAGAGTGAAGAAACTCAAGTAACAGAGATACAAACCGGGTAATTGGGTTGAACCGGGTGGTAAGTAATCTTTAGACCCGTTTGGATCAAGATTATACATCTCTGTTCTGATCTTCATCGAAACCATAGTTTCCGGTACGCAATTCGCGAAGAAGATAGAGTAATAGTTAGGGGAAGTTACTTGATATGATCGATTGAAATGAGAGCTAGGAGGTGGAGAGAGATCGTGGAAAGTGAATAAACGGAGGATGTAGTGTGAATCGAGGACGCAGAAGCTAAAGTTTCTCCGTAGTTCGAGGAGGATCTTGGGGATTGATTCGTCGGAGAGAACAAAGAACCCTAGCCTCGACGAGTCTTGAATCGGAGACGATTGTGAAACAGAGGAAACAGAGATGGTTACATGGCCGGTTTGAGTAAACCGGAATTTCTCTAAGAGAATTATTAGACGAGAATCATCGGAGATAGTGAGAGACTTGATCTCCGCCACCGTCGGAGTAGAGAAGAGGAGGACGGTGATGGTGACGGCAACGGCGAGAAAGGGTAATCTTGTCATTTCACGCTTCTCGTGGCTTGTGGTTTGGTTTTTTTTGTTTACTGGAAGCAAACGAAAATGGAGGTTGTGTAAGAAAAGAAAATTCGTTTTCCGTTGACGTTGACTCTAGTCAAAGTCAATATTGATGTAGGCTGCAATTTTCTTAAAGTTGAGCTAATTTTTGTTCTTCTTCCAAATATAAAGTGTTAACAATTTCCAGATAATCTTCGTATTTGTTCATCAAATCTAACTATTTTTTCACTTGCAACGTATAGCTTATAAAGATGTTATCTTAAGTTCACATAGAATTATTTTTTTAATTAAGAAATAAAATTACTTCTTTTTTCAAGAAGAAAAACAAAAAAAAAAGAGATGTTTTCTTAAGAACAGAGAGTGAAAACAGAGGAAATGATCAATTATATGGCAAACTAAATTTTTTTTTTTTAAAGAACAGAGTATAAACAGAGACCATATAGATTCTATTACCACAACAAACCAACAAAAACTGAGAGCAAGAAGAAAGAAACAACAGAAATTAAAGTTTTGGAAGCTGATAAGGGAAAAAAAAAAAGTAATACAGATGAGATGCAGATGATTACAATGTGTGTTCGATAGAATAGAAAGAAAAAAAAGTAAAACGATTACAAAGCAGAACGACGATGGGAAATGACATTTGTAGACACACAACTTAAAGAACAAAAGAGTTCGTTGTCCTTTTTGAAAACTACTCTGTGTGGACAATGCTGCTCACAACAATGGCAAAATGGTCGAAAAAGAATATCGTTGCGAAGAATATATGAAGCTCTGTACCTTGGTATATGATGGTCTGACCAGGTTTCATATACAGGTCTTCCCCAAGCAAAACAGTTAATATGAAGAGTGTTGCAGCAGTCCTTGCATCGATAGAATCCTTCTTTCGTTGAATCTGTTATTTTTCTTTCGCATAAATCACACCAGTCTGAATGATTGCTCGCCTCTTTCCCTTCGTAAAATGTGAGGGTATGTTTGTCATCTTCATACCTTGTCTTGTGTGGTAAAGTAGCACACTTGAAACACACAGCATAATCGCATTCGATGCAACTTAGTCTTCTCGAAAAATTCTCTTCATCATCGTCTTTTTTTGCAGATTTGACATCTTCTTGAAATATCTAAACCAAGGAATAAGGGATGCCAATGGCCTTCATATTCAAATGGTTCAGAAACCGAGGCACATCGGACATCTAGTTGAAACTTACATTCTCCAATAGGACGCTCATAGACGAAACCACAACTTTTACGCCGGCAAGCATCACAACAAAAGTGACCTTTGTTATCATATCCATTGGTTACAACCTTTAGTGTAAGTTGATGAGGATGTAACGCATGATATTTCTTGCGTGAATTATTTGCACATGATTCATGTAGGATTAAGTCACATTGATCCATACACATGAATAGAAACCACCTTCGTAGATTAGTAGGATGCACGCTTGACAAAACTTGTTTTCGTCATAAACTTGATCTTGATTCATCTCGAGTTTTAGATGATGGCCATGAGAAAAATGGTGTATGATTCCTTCAGTTATCCTCACAAACGGCTCAAATTCTTCATCATAAAGTTCTTCAGGTACTCCCTCGAGTTCGGGACCATCCCACAAGTCTATCCGCAATGCGCATCTTGAATGAACAGAATAATAATCACACTTGTTGCAAGAATAGGCACCATAATGGTTGGCAACCTCTTGACGACATACTCCGCATGCAAGACAAATTTCCGGATGGAAGAGAGGAAGTGAAAGAGATACGGTGTTTGTGACGAGATATCTTTATGACAATTGGGGAAAAGATACAATCTTCATGGACTACGAAGATGCATCGAAAACAGATATAGGTGGGAATAAGTTCTTTGACTAGGCCACAAACATTGCACGGTAAGAAAGCTTGTTTGGGGAAAAAGGTGAGAGGGTGGGGATGCCTTGTTTGGGTGGTTGATAAAACAGAGGCACGGTATTGGTTTCATCGCACAAACTGGATGCATATTTAGCTCATAGGTAGGACAATGATAAAACATGTTATTGATTTATGTTTTACAACATGTGCACCTCAGACTCTCGTAGATATAACTGGGAGGATTGTAAAGTTGGAGAGGAAAAAAAAGGATAGGAAGGGTGTTTGATATCATGTGGAGACTCCACACACTCTTTGTGGAACATTTTACCACATGTGACACATGAATAATACTCTGTACCAAGCTTTGAGCTTAAGCATGCACCACAACAGAATTCGTCATTATTAGGTTCTCTATTGTTGCACCAAAAGAGAAGGGATACAGGGAGCTTACATATATCCTCATTGTTGTCTGAATCAAGCAAAGACTGGACTTGTTGATCAACGCTTCTTCTTATGTTGGGGAAGTGAGGGGACGTGTTAAAGAGGAGAATGTCTTTGCGATAATATACAGTACTTCTCTTGTTTTAACTCTTGTTTTAATGAATGTTCATCATCTCTTTCTTCCTTTCTTCTCATATATACCACGTCAAGATACAGCTAATTTTATATTTTATATGTTTATAATTTGTTATAGAAAGCCACTCATTACTGTTTTTGAATTATCTCTGTCTAGTCTTTGTTTATTGATTTCCTTTTCTCTATGTATAAACGAAGTCGATGTGAATAGTACCTTTCTTTGGATGCTTGATTAATTTAATCGTAATAAAATATTACCTCTCTCTGTCGGGGGAAAAAAAAAAGTCGTTTTAATACATAAAGTCAAACAAAAAAATTTGGAGTTAGTGCTCCCCACAACCCCATATTAATTAGAAAGTTTGGCAAGTATAAACAAGAAAAAAACTAAACTTGATAACTAACCAAAACTCCATCATTTAATGCCTGTAATTTCGCTACGTAAGAAGATTTTGGTTAGTTTTTAAATTTGTTTTTTATTGGCTAATCATCAAATTAGCCCTATTAATTAACTTCTAAATGAAGAAGGAAACTCCCACTTGGAAAATAATACGGTAGTTTTGTTGAGTTCTGATTGGTTTTAAAGAACTCTTTTGAGATTTTTATCTGTAGCAAATTAAAAATGAAAAACTAGTTCATATATAATTGGTGACCAAAACAAATCAGACAAGGTGAGACTGGAAAAGGAAAAAACATAGAAAAGTACAGATCTTGAAGAAGACAAGAAACCAAAACTATATATTACATGTGAGATGTAGAATAATATTACAATGCGTTTTAAGAAAAGTAAAGATTACAAAACATAAACAACCATACGGAGATGCCGAGGCAAATGGGGAATGATGATAGCGGATAAGAGACGATGAAGCGTGTCATGGCGATGACATTTACCCAATCTAGTTAAGGTAAGAAAAATAGTAATGACAATCGTAAGAACAAAATGTCACGTTTTCCTTTTCGAAAACTACTTTGTCTCTACATCGGGCTTCATCATGGACATGGCAGAATGGTCGAGACATGGTATTGTTGCGAAGAACATGAACCTTCTCCCGAAAAACCATTATGGTTTGACCAGGTTTCATATATGGATCTTTTCCAAGCAAACAATTAACATGAAGAGTGGTGCAGCAATAGTCATCGCATGAATAATACCCTTTTTGTCTTGAATATATAATTTCTCGTTCGCATATCTCGCACCAGCCTGATTCATCATTTCCCTCTTTCCTTTCCCGAAATGTGAGGAAATGTTTGTCATGCTTATACATTGCCTTGTATGGTAAGGTAGCACATTTGAAACATATAATATAATCGCATTCAATGCAATTTAGCTTTCTACGACGATGATAAATACCATCAGCAAAATGACAGATTTGACATCTTGCCGATTCTTCTTCTTCTGGCGTCAAAGCTAGGAGTAACGGATGCTCATGGCCTTCGTATTTAAACGGTTCAGAAACAAAAGCACACCGTAAGTCTAGTGTAAAATCATTAGTGGGATCTTCATAGACGAAACCACAACTTTGACGCTCACAAGCACCACAAGTGAAGTGACCTTCGTTCCGCGCATATTTCTTAGTGACAACCTTTAGCGTGAGTGGATGGGCATGCAAGGGGTGATGTTTCTTGATTGGCGCATTGGCACATGTTTCATGTAGGATGAAGTCGCATTGATCCATACATGAATAATACATACCCTCGTAAATGGGGAGAGCGCACGCTTGACATAACTTGTCATCATCATACACTATACTGATTCCAAGCTTTAGATGATGAGCATGAGAAAAATGGAGTATGATTCCATCAGCTATCTTCTCAAATGGTTCCACAACTATCTCTGGTTCTTCAGGTACTCCTTCGAGTTCTTTCCCATCCCACAAATCTCTCCGTAACGCGCATCTTGAATGAACAAAATAATCATCACACTTGTTGCAAAAGTAAGCGCCACAATCGTTGTCAACCTTTTGACGACACACTCCGCAAGACAATCTTCCAGATGGAAGAGAATAAGTAAAAGAGATACGATGCTGGTGACGAGATATCCTTATGACATATGGGAAATAGATACAATCTTGATGGACTACAAAGACACATCGAGCACAGACATAGGTGGGAAAAGGTTCTTTAATCACACCACAAACATTGCAGAGTAAGGAATTCTGTTTGGGGAAAAAGGTGAGAGAATGGGGATGCCTTTTGAGGTGGTCTATGAGAATGGGTATTGGCTTCATCAAACAAACTTGATGCATACTTAGGTTATAGGTAGGACAATGATAAACCATGTGATATATAGTTTTTCTACAAGATATGCAACTCCAATAGTGGTCGTGAGAACGGGGAGGAGTGTAAAGTCGGAAAGAAAGAAAAGGATAGGAAGGGTGTTTGATCTCAAATGGAGCCAAAGATTTCACCACATGTGGGACACAAGTAATAGTCAGTGCCGATCTTTGGGTTTCGGCATGATTGGCAATTTAAATAGTGATTGACAGGATAAGGTTTTTCATTGTTGCACCAAAAGAGTGGAAGTAGAGGGAGCTTACAGATTTTATCATAATCATAGCCATCAGAATCAAACAGAGATTGGACTTTTTGATCAACGCCGTTGCTTATGTTGGGGAAGTAAGGAGGAGTATTGAACGGAAGAACGTCGTCGTCACTAGAATAACCAAGCTCCTTTAGTTTTAACTTTTCAACTTTGCGACGAAAAGAAGGACAAAAGAAAAGAAGAGGTTGAGGTGGAAAGAGGTCGTTGTCGCAACCGGAATCAGTGGGTGCTTCACCGGAGGAGGAGGAAGAAGAAGGGTTGTGTGTTTGAGATAAGTAAGTGAATAAGTGAAATGGTTTTCCATTGATTTCTCGCTCATGAAATACACCGACTGAATCCATGGCTTAAGAATATGGTTGTAATGTTCACCATCTCTTTCTTCCTTCCTTACCATATATATACAACGTGAAACTAGAGCTAATTTTACATTTTATATTTTTAGACACAAAAATCGTTTAATAAGTTTACAATTAGTTTGTTTAAAAAAAAAAAAAAAAGTTAACAATTAGTCAAACAAAAAAACTTGCAGTTAATGCTCCCCACAACACCATATTAATTAACTCTAAAATGAAAACGAAAAAAATACTCCCACTTGAAAAATCATGGTAGTATTAAAATATAGAGATATTGTAAAATGTAAATAACAAATCCATTTTAAATGCAACATAACAAATTCAAACATATTATTGGATCTCTACTGGCACACGTAGGATGCTGCATGTGTTCAAATTCACCAGTCATCTACATTTAGATATTTTTTTAATTTAAATGTGATACTGAGATACAATTTGTTCATTTGTGTGTTTATGAAAACAAATTGAAAGCAACTTATACAAAAACAACTAGTAATAAATATATGCATCGCAATAATCTATTAAACGGTGAAATAACAGGATTCTGCAATATTACTACCCATGACTTATACTATTTTACATTTTTTACATATACAGAATCTATATAAACAAGTGAGATCTCTTTTTATTTCTGGTTACAAAAATCTCTCTGTTCTTCAACGTTCTCTAACTGCTCTCTTTCTTTCACTCCAATCAAACCGCATAAAGTTTCCGGTTATGCTTATGATCAACTAACTCAGGATCTGACATCATTGAAGCTGGTGAAGATTTAGAACCTTCAATCCGATTCGCAATCACCCAATAACACATCGTTCCAAGTGTTGAAACCATGATCAAAGCTCCAATAGCTGTTACACCAATAGCTAAAGGCTTCTCTTTATCTCCAACAACAACGAAAGAAAGCGATAAGAAGGCTATCGAGATCATTATGCAAGCCATCCACATGAGTTTGTTGATTATCGCCATCATTTGCTTCTTCGCTTTCCTCTCTATTACCACTACTGATGTCTGAACAACAACCACGGCTAAAGATATGAAGAGCGCGAAAGAATCAAACACGACAAAGATCAAGAACTCGGGTCTTGAAGCTGCTCTTGCTTCTCCAAGTGTATACCCTAAAGGAACGTTTTTCGGATCATCCGTAAATTGACCTGGAACGTTAAAGATAGCTGCGAAAGCTACGGTTGCTATGAGAATGGCGACAACGGTTGTGGAGTTAATCGCGTTGTTGAGTCCTTCCGTGTGCATTTTGTTGACCCGTTTAGCGATTCCTTGTATCTCTCTTCTTGTTCTCCCTGTTTGTTCGAGCTGAGTATGCACCTCGTGGCCTATTTCACTAACAGTTTCTTTCAATTTCCTAGAAGAGCCTGGTTCCGTTGCTGCGGCTGGCTTGATGGATCTTGCGTTCTGCATACCGATCTTTTGAAGCAGCGATACAATCTCGTGCAGTCCGGTTTTCTCAGCGATATCAAGAGCTGTTTCTCCTGATTTATTAACCGCCACTCTACTGATTTCATCATACTGTAAAACCGTCTGAACAATCTGCAAAGAAAACAAGAAAGATTCGAACTTTCAAACAACAATAACTTAACGATTACAATCTCAATTCAATCAATCAATTACCTCTACTCGGTTTTTACGGACCGCGATATGCAAAGGAGTGTTTCCTTTATTATCCGCTGCATTGATCAACGAAGAATCCGCTTTCATCAACGCATCCACAATCTCGACATTCTGTCCTTTAACCGCCATATGAATCGCGGTCTGACCTTTCTTATCGACTCTAGTAACCATTCCACCTTTCTTTTCAATCAGCTCCTTCACAATCCTCGTGTGCCCGTTCCTAGCCGCAGAATGCAAAGCCGTTTTACCATTGCTTCTCGCAATAGCAGCTAAATCCACACCTTTATCCAACAAGAAACAAACAATCTCTCCATGTCCTTGCGAAGCCGCCGTGTGAAGCGCAGTCGTTTTAGATGAATCAAATGTAAATGAAAGCTCTGGATTTGCTTCCATTAACACATCAAGAACCTCTACAACAAAAAATCAAGATTCCAAAATCCACATCAAGAACTTCATGTGAAATCTACACATAATTAGCTTATAAAGTAAATTACAATTTTCACCAAATATGTGCAAATTTGCTAATTGAATCCTAATAAATCTTCATTACAATTAGTGCTAATTGTGTTTGTTCATTGACTAAAACACATGAAATTTTGGGGTCAAACTCACTTAGATTTCCGTTTTTGGCGGCGATGTGAAATGCGTCGAAGCCGTTTTTAGCTTTGGTTGAAGCTAAGACAGAGTCTGAATGTTTCATCAGAATCTTAACCATGTCGGTGTGACCAGACTCCGCCGCTAAGTATAAAGCTGTTTCACCTGACTGGTTTTGCTCCGACAGTAAATCTTTAAGCCTTAAGCCATCTCCGTCGTGTTCTCCGATCATCTCTAGAACAATCTCCGTTTTACCTTCTCTAACCGCCGCGAGTAACGGCGTGTCGTCACGTCTCGTTGTTATCTGCTTCGTCATCGTCTTCTTACTATTATTCCCTTTCATGATTGATAATGATTCTATTGGAAAAAACAATTCAAAATTGAAAATTGACAAAAACCCAGATCGAATTAGGAACTGTTCATGTGAAAGATTTGAGAAGATGAGGAATCAAATTCGACAAGAGTCACATGTAAATTCTGGAGAAAAAAAACAGAGAATATGTATTATTACTACATGGTTGTTATGGTTTTGGCTTCCTGTGTTGTTGTATTCGTATCTTAATTATCTTATTACAATAACATGACATCAAAAACCTTAAACAGTACATAATTATCATTTTTCTTTTAGTGTCGACCCAAAACAGTACATAATTATCATTTTTTTTTGTTTGTTTATACTTAAAAAATAATTCGGATTTGAAAACCATAATAGTCTGATCTCAGTTTATTTTTAAACTCAGTTTATTTTTTGGTTACTGAAAAACGAAATAATTCAACCACAGTTGAACTAAAATCTGAATTTAAAACATTGTAATTGATTTTTTCATTCAATAATAATTTTACCAAACGTTTGGGATATATAAGTCAAAAGCTTATCCAATGAATGACTCTTAAAGTGAGAAGTAGCCTTTTTCAGATTGGAGATTGTTAATCACAGAAAATTATTCTAACTCTAATTTTATAAACAAAACGAGGAAAATTTCCAAAAATTATAAGAAAAAGAGGAATACTTTTCTTCATTTACTTTTTCTAGTGCTGAATATCATGAACTTACACAAATTTTTAGTTTTTCACAAAAGTACAAAGGCATAGTAGAGAGACCAAAAACTAATACAACAAACAAACTAGAACAAAGTGAAGTAAGACCAAACTAGGAACGAAGCATGTAACCAAAACTAACAGAATAAACTTTAAATAAATAGTTGAAAGAAATCAACGACTCGAAATGAAGAAATGTTTCTTTACGCCACTGAATAGATAAACGAAATTATTGTCATTGGAAAATGACATATGAAGATATTTATAAATGGAGCCTCCATTATTGGTAAGTGTATGTGTGAACGTGGAGAGATAATGGTTTTCCATGGTTAGATAAAAAGTGGATAATAGGTTTCACTTTCACGAGCAAGATTTGTGTTAAAAGTTCGTTAATCTTATCATTTTAACGGACAAATATGGTTCAACGCTCTTCACGTGCTCCAAACGCGAGTGAAACTCTAAATATCGTGTTTATTATATAAGTCAGTGAATACAACATCGTTTTGGAATCGTTTACTTAATCTGACCGCATAGCGCAGTGGATTAGCGCGTTTGACTTCGGATCAAAAGGTCGTGGGTTCGACTCCCACTGTGGTCGTCGCTAGGAAAGTTCTTTAGTCTAGTTTTCCATTTTGATTTTACTCCCACCTTTTCACCATTTGCAACCGTCTTTGGACCATATGATTTCAATTTAAATCAACCATTTGTAATGTGTTTTACTAACAATCCATAAATGATAAAGCCATAGATGAAAAAGTTTTTAACTCAACTAAAGTAGACAAATCTAGTTGATTCGAGAAACCGCAAGCAAACCGGATAATTGATTCAATATTTATGAAAAAAGATGAATCCAGAGAGCTAGATTTGGTTGTTCCATAACAAAACTTGAGTAAAAATGAAATGAAAAAGGGAGAACACATAAGCGAGTGATCAAAAGCTTGAATCAATTCTACTATAGCTAAAAGCTGGAGAATGAAAGAAACTACACTTTGATAGCATACTTCCTCACTGGGAAATACATCTCCTTCTTCTTCTCACGCTCTGTCTTCAACGACGCCTGTTATCGCAAACAACAGGAAAATACCAAAGTTACAATCTCTATCATAAAGTTTACTTATAAAGCCATAATACACATGATTCAGAAATTACTGAGCAAAGCTAAAAATTGAACAATTTGATAATAGGAACCAAAGCAAAATGGTAATGAGGGTAAAGACCTGATGCTTAGTAAGACGTCTACGGATAGCTCGTGTCTTCTTGGGACGGAGATCAAGAGGCAAGAACTTCTTGTTCTTGTATGCTTCCCTTAGAGCAAACTTCTGTTTCTGTGAGATCACTGTCAACACCTGAGCAATCGATTTCCTCACAACCTTGCTGAATATCATCAAAAAAAAAAACACACAATTCCATGAATCAAGATGTCAAATAGAAACCCACGCAAGCAAATATTGTGAAGAAAAAACACACAAGTCCCCAAATTGAACCTACAAATTCTACTAGATCAAATGATGATACAATTGCAAATAAAAGAAAACAGAAACATATGTTAACTTCCTCAAAATGAAGCAAATGTAGATCCATTTATCTATATATATATCTACACTTGACATTCTATATACAGAATGTGAATGGATTCCAAATGATAATTATAAATGCAAATCCAAAGCAAAGCAACCATGTTCACTACCTCCAGATTCCTCCATTAAACTACTCTAAAACCGAAATGAAAAAGTCTCTAATCACTAATTGAACCAAATCGAACACACATGTATCATTTTGGATCTGAAGACAAAAAAGACGTACATTTTGGAGAGCTTGTTGGGTGCACCTCCGGTGACTTTAGCGACACGGAGGAGAGCGAGCTCAGCCTTGTTTTCCTTCAAATGGTTCTGAAGATCGATCCTCGATCTCTCTCTAAGCTCATGAACCTTAATCCTCGCTAAACGAAAACCAAAAAGAAAAACCCAATTCAGAAACACGCAATTGAAAATCAAGGACGATTCTATAAAGATCTGTTCTTCGTCATACCCATCGTGAGCTTCCTGGGTGTTGAATCTTCTGTGCCGCTACTTCCTCGTCTTCTGGCTCCGAGAGTCGCGAACCCTAATTTTGGAGGAAGGAGACAATTTATACGATGCCTTTGTGAATCAAAAACCCTTAAAATTGTTTTGACCAATATAATGGGCCGTTTAAAGCCCAATTTATGTATTATGTGGGCTTTATTAAAGAACGTCGTAAGACAAGAAGAGAAAAAGTGTGATTAGTGAAAGCGAAGAAGAGGAATAAATTCGTCAATAAACCCCCAAAAGCATCAGATTCTTAATTTTTTTTGAGTTTGGTGTTTGTGAGAATTAGATTCGAAATTATCAATAAGGCATGGCTAAAAATAGTTGGATTTTTATTTATTTATATTTGGTATCAAAATTATTCCACACGGTTTTGTAAGTCTACTACCTAACAATCTCACACATTGGTTTTGATAAAGAATCCGAATAAAAATACATCTTTTTCTAAAGTCGATTCCATCAATCAACCAAAATAAAAATATCTTTAACAGTAACCTAAAATATACATTATTAATTTATATATTACTACAGAAACTACCCACATTTTAAACTTTATACATCGAGAAAAAAAGAGAGATCAAAAATGTTATGTGCCTCTCAAACATCAACAACAAACATTTGTTCAAACATGGACCAAACCATACAACCTTCTTCTTCAACCACGGTCCGGCTCGGTGGTCGTACCATCGACCGTCATAATCCAATCATACGTGACGGTCGGAGATTCACTCCTCCACCATCTCCAAACCATAATCCACCTTCTTCTTCTTCTACTACTTATCATACTCCTCTCAAGACTAGATTAGGTCTAGAGAGTAGTGAGCAAAAACGTGTAACGAAGAAAAAGAGCAAGAAAGGTGACTATGATGGTGGTAAGTCACCGACTGGTTGTTTTAGTAGTGACACTCCTCAAGGCTCTTCGAGGTATTTATTGAGCAATCCGGTTTTCTTTGATGGGTTTGTGGATTCCGAACCGATTCCATTACCTACTGAACCGGAGATAACCAAAGCTAATGATGATTTAGATAGAATTCATGAAGATAAGTTGATAATAAACGCCTCTAGGTATCTTTCTTCTTCTTTCTTGGAGAAGAAGGAACCCAATTTCTTCGACGGGTTTTTGGATTATGAACCGGTTTTGTCTCCGGATAATCCTTTCTCTGAACCGGCGAAAGGTTCTCCGACAGCTTCACAAAGCTCTATTGAAGATAAAGATGTTTCGTCTCCGGAATTCAATTTCTCTCTTCCTCCACCACCTCCACCACCTCTTTCTCCTTCTCCGTCGCCGCCACCACCGGAGAAAAACTCATCTTCCGATCAAGTAAGTCATAATCGATTGTTGTAATCATGTGCTTATGTCTGAAATTGAACATAACGCTCTTTCTTTGAAGGTTGTTGTTTTGAGAGTGTCACTACACTGCAAAGGTTGTGCAGGGAAAGTCAAGAAACATCTTTCGAAACTAAAAGGTACTTAACAATTAAATTATGATTTTCTCGATGATATTTTATTTCGATTATAGATTTTTTCATTAGAGATGTTACAAATTATAAAAATACTCTCTTTTTGGTTCTTTGATAGGAGTGACGTCATTTAACATAGACTTCGCTGCAAAGAAGGTGACCGTGACGGGAGACGTAACGCCGTTAACTGTGTTGGCGAGTATTTCCAAAGTTAAAAACGCACAGTTTTGGCCTGAGATTGTTCAGAAGTAATATAATCTTCTTTTTTTTGTATTCCTCTGTTTTTTTCTTCGATGTTGTTATGTTTATTTTGGAAGACAAAATTTGTGAAAACGTTACTCTCTTTTGTGCGCTATATAATTGTTGGTAAATGGCAATTAGTATATTGAGCTCCATTACATACTACTAGCAATAAGTTACTCAATCGTCAAATTATTATTATTTTGGTCATAATGATGTGTTATTCGTTTCCAAAAACTGAATTAATTACTCAATCCTCTTGCATAAAAGGAAATTTTATCAAAATGATGTGCATCCTAACTTAAATCTATTGTTATTTATTTGAAAAATACAAGGTATACAAATTAAAAAATCTTTTAGATGTTTTTTCTTAAGGAATTCCTTTGAGGACATTTACAAAAATGCCACTTTTTGTGTCCACATTTGCAAAAATGCCATTTTTGGTGTCCATTTGCAAAAATGCTACTAATTATGATTTTTTAGAGCCTAAATCTTAAAATTCTAAACCCTAAAAAATCTTTTGACCCCCAAAACCCTTTAAACCCTCAAAACTAAATCCTAATACAACACAGTTAACCCAAACATAAATGATATAATGAATAAATAATTTTTAAAAAGTGGCATTTTTGCAAAGATTGTAAAAATGTGTCATTTTTGTAAAATGACATTTTTTAAAAATTTTTTTTTTTTTTTGTAGTAGTAGTAAATCTATCTATGTATATTTGAAAATGTATTTAAATGAATATAAAACTATAAATTTCATTTATTGTGGTCAAATGGAGTTAAATTGAATAGACAGGGAGTTTAGTAACCGTAGCTTCTAGTTCTATGGAAAATAACTCATTAGAAGTAAATATACGCAAAGGTGTCAACAATCTATGAAAATATTTTGATTCTACTAGATGAGAAAACGATTTGTTGACAAGATCAAGATAACCAAAAGTTTATATAAACTTGTGTTTTCATAAAAAAAAAAAACCCCATATCTAATTGTGTGTAGAAAGGTAATATTAGTGATGGAGAAATCAACTTTTGTTCTTGTGGTGATTTCGTTTGGTCTCCTCTTCGCTTGTCATGTCATTGAAGCCACGGAGAAGAACCTTGAAGATGAGACCAGTGGTTCGCTCTGGTCTAGACCATTGCTTAGGGCTGATCCACCATCACAAGGTCCACATAAGCCAGCTATGATCAGCTCCAAGCTGTTGTCACCATCACAACGCGTATTTTTCAGTATGTTACCAAAAAACGTTCCAATTCCACCATCGGCACCTAGCAGAGGAGAAACTCCTTGGGCACCACCTCACTTTGTTGTGTGATGAACATTTCTTGGATTCTTCTTATAACAAACTAAACAATCCATAATAATAGCCCTGCAATTTAATTATCTATTTATCTTAAGATTTGATATGTTGATATGATCGATAACTTGTAGAATTGTATGTAGTGGGATGATTCCACAGTTTCGTAAGTCTAATGGTAAAAAAAGTTAGCAAAAAAATCGATGGTACTAATGAATAATACAACAGTTCTTCATGTTTTAACTTCTGTTAATCTTTCATTTTCGATGATTGTGTTACATATTAAAAGGTACATGCATTGCAAACATTAAACATTTTGGCTTTGACTCGCAAACTTCTATCGTACTAGGTGTGTCGCTCGCTAACTAGCATTCACCATTTCGTAACACCAATCGAACTATTTGATTACGCAAGTGATACTTTCACAAGTTCTTTCCGAATTCTATCGGCGAAAAGGTTCTTTCAATTCGATGATTACTACTTGAAGATAAAAGTCCAAAATACAAACCCAACATTTCAAAACGTTCAACAACAAAACTCGAAACCTGAAGATTTTGTTTTCACCGATTCTTTGCGAAAAGCTTGTTAGTATCGAGCACATTAGCATCAAAATACTCTTTATACGGATGATTCTCAGGAACCAATCTTCGAAACTGCTCGAATTGCTTCTCCGCTTCATCTTTCTTCTTCATCAACGTATAAATCAAACCTTGACATAGATATGGCCTAAAATCTCTAGGTTCATCTTTCACTAACTCCTGATAAACCCTAATTGCTTCAACTGGATTCCCTTCTATAACCTTAATCTGAGCAATCAAAAGCATGAAATCTCTAAACTCTTTCCTCTTATCTTCCTTTTTGCATTTCTCTATAGCTACATTGATTCTAACTTCAAGCTCTGATAATTTCGATTCGGAATCAGAGTAAGCCATTACCAAACCGTGATAAGCTTCGACACGAAGTGGATCTTTGGTTAAAATCTCTTCGAATCCTTTAGCAGCTGAATCCAAATCGCCACCGTGGGATTGTACCTGAGCTTTTAAGATTCGCCATTCTTGTTCTTCCGGTTTGATTTCGATTAACAGGTTTAGAATCTCTAATGCTTGGTCGAATTTTTTGGTTTGGAATTTGATTTTCATTAGTGATTGAAGAGATTCGACGTCGTTTGGATTGTTGATGAGATGCTTCTGGAGCTCTGTTTCTGTTTCTGTTTCGGTGGATTCTAGATTCGTCGCCGTGGATGACGACGGAGGCGAGATCGGAGTTGCGGTGGCGGGTTTGACGGCAAGGTGTAGTGAAGCGGAGAATAAAGCGGCGGTTGTGGTTAGGGTTACGAAGGTGGTTTTGAGAAGAGAAGGTTTAGGGTTCGATGATGACGATGATGAAGAGGAAGCTCTAATGGAGCGAGACGGTGGAGGCTTTTGTAGGATTTGGTATGAATTTGGTTTGGGTTGGAATCTAATGTGATTGTTGAGACGAAGGTGGATTGTTTGGTCAGAGTAGTGAAACTTTGTCAGAGACGCCATTGTTGCCTCGTCGGAGGAAAAAAACCCTAACGACGGCGATTAGATTAGGATACGGCGATTAGATTGGGATAGAAGAAGAAGAAGAAGAAGAAGAAGATACCAAAGCCAAAAGCTGTTAAGAGTACCAAAACGGTGTCGTTTTAGTTTGGGCTTTTGTAGGTTTAATGGGCTTATAGTATAATTAATGTGAGATAAACAGAGACTAACGCTTAAACCCAATTAATATCATCCACTAAAAACCGAATTCAAACCATACTATCTATAATAGTTTCGATTCTACATTTATAGACCACAAAACCGATCTGAAACTAAACCGAATTGAATCCCATAACTTCCTTAGAACAAATAAGAAATAAAAGCCCATTTCTCTGTTTTTTCCCCTGCTTCAGATCAACATCAAAGGAGTTGTGTTGATCAATGGTTTGTCACGTGCCAATATTTTAGCGTGAAACCCATTTTTCACATTTTCGTTCACAAAGCCAAATGTGTAAACATAAGCGAAGAGAGAGAGAGGGAATTCCTGTAGGGGAATGGATGTGGGTCTTGTGCGTATCGTTTAATAGTTTCGCACCTCTATCGTAAGAGTTAGAAAGAACTAAAATCGTCAGATGCAAAAAAATTCTTTAAAAGAGAAAAATAGCACATATGTCTGAGGTTTCGAAGTAATTAATTATCTATTCATGATATTTCATTAGACTCTGCATATGCTTCATCCCCAACCACCACCACCCTCATTAAACCTGATGAAACAAACAACGGAATATGAAATACCATGTCAATAACAACTATAAAAAATCTTTCAAAAAAAACAATGAAATGAAATAAAAAGTAAAGAAACACACAAGGCTATATATAAGAACTCGGGTCTTCTTTTGAAGAGATCAAAACCATAAGAATCAATTATAAAACATAAATCAATCAAAACCAGAACCTTATCCTTCTTTAAGACCATTCACTTAGTTTATCAACATATACAATCACATCGCATTTCTTCTCTAAAGCAAACAAGTATCTTTCCTGGATCTAACAGAAAATGTTGCAGCTCTAGAAACTGTAACTCAGTCCTAAACTTAAATCATACCAAGTAACAACATCTCATAGTTCATTTTACTTGTTTAGGAAGGTGTTTAGGAAGACTTTCCTAAACAAGTGAAAATATTTCCTAAACTATTTTTTTAAAAATTTTTTTACAAGTTTAGGGAGGCGTTTAGGAAGGTCTTCCTAAACAAGTGAAATTCCTTCCTAAACTAATTTTTAGGAAAGTTTTTTACAAGTTTAAGAAAGTGTTTATGAGGCTTTCCTAAATAAGTGAAAATCCTTCCTAAACTAATTTTTAGGAAGGTTTTTTACAAGTTTAGGACGGTGTTTAAGAAAACTTTCCTAAACAAGAAAAAATCTTTCTTAAATTTATTTTTTGGAAAGTTTTTTAAAAGTTTAGGAAGGTGTTTTCGAAGGCCTTCCTAAATAGGTGAAATTCCTTCATAAACTTATTTTTAGTAAGGTTTTTTACTTGTTTAGGAAGGTGTTTAGGAAGACATTCCTAAACAAGTGAAAATCTTTCTTAAACTTATGTTTTGGGAGATTTTTAACAAGTTTATGAAGGTGTTTAGGAAGGTCTTCCAAACAAGTGAGAATCCTCCCTAAGCTTATTTTTAATAAGGTTTTTTAATAAGGTCTTCCTAAACAAGTGAAATTCCTTCCTAAACAAGTGAAATTCCTTCCTAAACTAATTTTTAAGAATGTTTTTTTACAAATTTAAGAAGATGTTTAGGAAGGCCTTCCTAAACAAGTGAAATTTCTTCCTAAACTAATTTTTAGGAAGGTTTTTTACAAGTTTAGAAAAGTGTTTAGGAAGGTCTTCCTAAATAAGTGAAAATCCTTTATAAACTAATTTTTATGAAAGTTTTTTACAAGTTTAGGAAGGTGTTTAAGAAAACTTCCCTAAACAAGTGAAAATCTTTCTTAAATTTATTTTTTGGAAGGTTTTTTAAAAGTCTAGGAAGGTGTTTTGGGAAACTTTCTTAAATAGGTGAAAATCCTTCCTATACTTATTTTTAGGATGATTTTTTACTTGTTTAGGAAGGTGTTTAGGAAGGTCTTCCTAAACAAGTGAAATTTCTTTCTAAACTTATTTTTAGGAAGGTTTTTTACAAGTTTAGAAAAAAGTTTTAGGAAGGTCTTCCTAGAAATGTGAAATCCTTCCTAAACTTATTTTTTGAAAGACTTTTACATGTTTAAGAAAGTGTATAGGAAGGCTTTCCTAAACAAGTGAAAATCCTTACTAAACTAATTTTAGGAAGGTTTTTTACAAGTTTAGGAAAGTGTTTAAGAAAGTATTACTAAACAACTAAAATCTTTCTCAAACTTGTTTTTTGAAAGTTTTTTAACAAGTTTAGGAATGTGTTTAGGAAGGTGTTTAGGAAGGCATTCCTAAACAAGTGAAATTTCTTTCCTAAACTGAATTTTAGGAATTTTTTTTACAAGATTAGGAAGGTGTTTCGGACGGCCTTCCTAAACCAGTGAAAATCCTTCCTAAACTAATTTTTAGGAAGGTTTTCTACAGGTTTAGGAAGGTGTTTAAGAAAACTTTCCTAAATCAGTGAATATATTTCTTAAACTTATTTTTTGGAAGGTTTTTTAAAAGTTTAGGAAGGTGTTTTAGAAGCTCCTCCTAAAGAGGTGAAAATCTTTCCTAAATTTATTTTTATGAAAATTTTTACTTGTTAAGGAAGGTGTTTTGCAAGACCTTCCTAAACAAGTGAAAATCCTTTTTAAATTTATTTTTAGGACGGTTTTTTACTAGTTTAGAAAAGGGGTTTAGGAAGACCTTTCTAAACAAGTGAAAATCATTCCTAAACTAATTTTTAGGAATGTTGTTTACAAGTTTAGGAATGTGTTTAGGAAGACATTCCTAAACAAGTGAAAATTCTTCCTAAACTAATTTTTAGGAAGATTTTTTACAAGTTTAGGAAGGTGTTTAAGAAAGTTTTCCTAAAGAAGTGAAAATCTTTTTTCAACTTATTTTTTGTAAGGTTTTTTAAAAATTTAGGAAGGTGTTTTGGAAGGTCTTCTTAATCCTTCCTAAACTTATTTTTAGTAAGGTTTTTTACTTGTTTAGGAAGGTGTTTAGGAAGATGTTTAGGAAGGACTTCCTAAACTAATTTTTAGGAAGGTGTATAGATAAATTTATCAAGAATTGAATTGGTGTCGCAGCTCACGAGGCTAGGATTCATGGACTGCCGTTTCTAAATCGAAACACCAGTGAAACGCTACGTGATGAATCTGCTCGAGAGGGAACTCGAACCGTAAGAAGAGTAATGCAGCATTTGTGTTTTGGCTCTTTTTTCTTTTTTTCTTTTTTTCTGCAAAAGGCTATTCACATATGTCTCTACTGATGAACGAACAAATATTAGTTAAGGAACAAAACTGAGTAAAACTACTATGTTCAAACATTGATAAATGAAACTAATTCATGCGTAAAAATAGCATCTTTACCACTGAAAACAGAGGAAACAGAGCAAAACCAAAGATAGCCAAACAGAAAAGAAATTTATCTATATAGAGAAAAGACAAAGAAACGATAATGGCTAAAGCTGTGGAGACTGGAGACCATTTCCAAACTTTTAAAACAAAAAAAAACAAAAAAAAACAAAACACTTGTCAGTGAGGAAAAAAAGCAAACACTTGGTGGCTTTGTTTTTTCTCTTGAATGGTTGTTTCCGAGATCAGAAATTTCGGAGTTGTTGTCATTTCATTTTTATGATAAACACAATGTTTTCAAATTTTTCTACAAAGAGAGAGAGAGAGAGGTTTGTGACCGTTGAGACGGAGGTGGATTGTTTGGTTAGAGTAGAGAAACTTGGCCTGAGACGCCATTGTTGCCTGTCTCGTCCAAGATACCCAAAAAAAGCTGTTAAGAGTATCAAACCGAACCGTTATCGTTTTAGTTTGGACTTTTGTAGGTTTAATGGGCTTACATTATAACTAATGGGCTTTTGTAGCCTCGGACAATGAAAAGAAATTGGTGGATGAACGAACTAATAACGTGTGAAATTTAAAAGAGATCCCATGACATGCAGAATGCAATTACCAAATCCCAATTTCTCACTCAAAACAAAAACAAAATCCTTAAAAAAATCACATGACAAGTAAAATGAAATAAAATCCATCAATCAAATCAAAGCTTCACTAAACCGGAATGCAAAAAGAAATCTTTACCACAGTCACTTCCATCAAAAGGAAGCACGAATTTAGACCATTCTATAAAACCTCTAAGCTCTTTTACACCATATCTCTGAAACGAGATCTCCGCACACCAAATATCCGTTTTGCTCTTATAACTACTAAATCTGCTTTGCAAAATATTTTCAGATGTTTTACGACATAAAATATTTTTCTCCGTCTTCCACCAAATTGTCACTTTTCTTCCACCCGAATTTGTCACCGAAACAAGATAAGGACGAAAACGTGGCTTAGGTATAACAGTTCTTCAAGCCCCGTGACTCTCGTCCAATACTCATAGCGGACATCGTTTGTATCACGCTAAAGTAGGTTAATACCGGAAATATATATTTCGTACCACACGTTGGTCTCTACTTCTACCAAGCAAAGAAATCTGCATTTACATTCCGGAGAAGAATACGTCTTCAAGTTAAGATTGGATCCCTTCATCTCGTAAACTTTTTCACCCATTAACAATCTATTACCTCGAACCACACTCTTTTGAGTTGTGAGATGATCTAGCGTTGTGGGCGATAATGGCTTCCAAGTTTGCGTCTTCGGGTCATAAACCTCACCCCAATGCTCAGTGTTATCGTCGCAGCCTTCAACCACATAGATCTTACCGTCAATTACTTCCGCTGCTGGTCTGTCTCGAGGTACAATCATGTCAGGGAGGCTATGCCATTGATGAGATCGACAATCGAGGATTAAGACTCGTCTGCTCCTCTTTTCGCCTACTAATTCGCCGATTAGATACATATCTGAACCAATTGAGACGATGGTTGAGGATTCCGGATGTTGATAAGGAAACGAATTAGTGATTGGAAGTAATTTCTGTCCTTTGGGAATTGGTACAAGGGTGAACCAGCGAGGATTAGGGTTTTTCCTATTCAGGTCTAAGCATACATAGAGGCAATCTTCTGTTTTCCCGATGAGTGATCGTATGGCGTGGAGCTCACGCGAAGCCATGAGAGATTGGAAACTCTTGGAAACGGGAGATAACGCCGGACGATGGATTCTCGAAATACGAGCCAAACAATTGAGAACCATGTCGTATGGTAACGAAGAAAACGATGTCATCGGAGGAGCAGCCGTGGACGGAGACGACTCTGATGATGATTTCTTCATGTCTTCCTTGTTCATGCCTGTGGATGATTTGATTTCTTTCTTTGATAATCACGTTACGGCTTCGCCCTTTATATATATATATATATATATATATAAAACTGTGTTAAAAGGATTCCTAATCCTCGAAGGCTTAGGTTAGGGTTTCTGCTTCTTTTAACAAAAGAAAAAGTTAACAAAAAGTGTGTTAGGAATCCTTTGGATCAAAAATATTACTACCATGCATAGTTTCTATTTACTCCAATAATCACAATTATTTTGTATTGTATTTTTATTTCATAAACTGAGTGAAATAGAAAGTTATTAGTCTATGAAAATTGGTTCACATTTTCCTTTTTACAAAATGATGCTAAATAGTACCTTTAGCTTATGGAATTGTTTTTCTAGATTTTTTTTTCGAAAATATTTTACAGTTAGGAATCCATACTTAGATCAAAAACTATGTTGTACATTAAAAACAAGACAAATGTGGTCAAAGCCAGAGAGAGAAGATACATAAGTAATGGGCTGAACAGAAACAGTGAGTCAGTGATGATTTTTCTTATTTGTTTCACACTTGAAAAAATGCACCTATATACACTCTGAGTTCTAAATGCTACACGCATAACCAAAAAAAATGCACATATATATAATCCACCAATTTTTAAGGATTTGGATATTAGTTTAGCATTTACTAATACTACACGCACAACCAAAAAAAAAAAAAAAATTGGTGGGGTATTATGGTAGCTAGTGTAAAATAGAAGTAGACAAAGAAACCAAACAAAGTTAATTAGTGATAAATTGATAATGACACCATCTTAACCACAAGTCTTCAAAGATTTGGTGTATGTTTGTGTTTGAACAGAAGCTGTGCCTATGATCTAATATTTTTTCAGATTGTAAAACCTCAACTACTCTTCCTAGTTGAACAGAAGATGAGTCTTTCTATAATATATATAAACCCTAAACACAGACCAACAACATCAATTAGTTTTTTCAAACAAGTTAGCACTAGCTAGCAATGGCAAAACTCACTTTAGTTCTTGTGATATCGTTTAGTCTCCTCTTCGTTGGTGTCCTTCACGCAACCAAGACTAGCCTTCCAGACCAAACCAAGGGTTTGCACCGGTCTGGCCCTTCTCCAGGAAGTTCAGATAATCCACCTGGAGCTCCTCCAACACAAACCACTAACCGTTTGCTTTGGGTTGAACATGTGAAGCCACCAAAAACTGCAAGCAAAATCAAGACTTTGTTCTGAGTCTTTGTATTGCATATATGCCGAGGATGTAATAATCGGCGGTTATAGTACTATACGGCGAGATTTTCTATATAACTAAGTCAGTTCTTCGTATGTTATGTATAACATTTTAACTTTCATTCTATTTGCATTTCAAATATATTATAACCAAGTTATTTCCGATAAAGATAAGCTGCGAAAGTTTGAATCACACACAAAAGGTGTGATCTTTAAATTCAATGACTACTTGAGGATAGTGAAATTCCACATATAAGCTCATGAACATTTAAGTACATCTCGAAAAATAAGCCATAAGAACTTAAGAAGTTACATGTAAGAAAATACTCTAAAACCAATCTTTGAAACTGTTCAAATTCGTTGTGTGCTTCAGTCTTTACTTCTTCATGAATGTATATATCAGATATTTGACATAGAAATCTCAAGGCTTATCCTTAATTGTCATGATAAATCCCAAAGTGCTTCAACCCTAATTTGCCTCTGACAATTTGTGTAATAAGACTGCGTGATACATTTATGGGGCTTTTATTTACTAAGAGCTTTGTGTTTTTACACGCTTAATGGGCTTTTTAATTTTAATGGGCATGAAAATTATGTCGAGACTGGAATATTTTGAGTTTGATTTCTGCGGTTTCAAAATATCAAAGAGCTTTTTTCTAACTGAAACTTTGAACAAAGAATTGTGAATAGAATTTATAACCATCACTTAAATGATCGATATCATCATGAATCACTTAATATCAATACTAAAGAAAACAAAATTTCATTGTTTTTATTCAATCCTTTGATTAGTTTTAAACCAATTAGGTTAGATTCTAATAAACCTAATTGTCGTGACGTCTAAAAAGTTATTCTTTCTCATGTTACCGCTAATATTATATCAGCAATTTTCAAATACGAACAAATGTAATCATTGAATAAACCAAGAAACAAAACCCCTTCTTCTTGTTGATTTGTTCATTGAAACTCTTCTTCGTCTTATACTAATGAACTTGTGGCTACCAAAATTTTGATTCCTCCACATTAATGAATACACTTAGATATTTGACCAAAATGAGATGTTAACGTTACAATTGAAGTATATGCGAAGGTTACGCAAAGAAACAGGACCGTTGGAAACTCTTTTTTATTAACAATTCATGTATAAAAAATAATTGAAACTGCATGCCAAAGATCTTGGAACTACGTGACATGTCCAAAGTACGTTGTCTTTTTAAGCATTTCGTTTTCTTGTTTGCTCTTTTTTCATTTAGTGTTGTTGACATTTTTCTTTTCTTGCTTTTTAAAAATAAAATAAAAATTTGTGACGTTGGGGATAAAAGAAGGAACCAAATTCGAATCTATTTTGAGGAAACAAGATTGATTGACTTTCACATTTAAGTACGTGTTTGTCCTTTTAAATTTGGAAAGCGGTATAAAGTAAAAAACAATTTAGCGATCCTTTATTCCAATCCCTTGTAAGATAAATAAATAAAATAAAAACACATTAAAGAGGTCTGAGATCAACAATATGAACCTAGAGCCTAGAGGTATTCGATCTGGTTTTCGTATTCACTTTTAGTTAGAATTTTCTGTATATAAAAACATAAACAAACTAAGAAATTTGTTTGTAGGATTAAAAAATATTCTTTGATTTTAAATACTTTTAAGAGTACGTGTATTTGTATTGGTTCGGCTATAGTGTGGTCGGTACAAAATATACCATGTGATTTAATTGGTTTACTGTGTAGGTAATTCTTATAATACTTTTGGTTACATATCATAACAATATTAATTGGTTTACCATGTGATTAATTGATTTAATTTGTATTGGTTCGGCTATAGTGTGGTCCAGATTGGGGTCGGTCCAAACCGAGAATGCGGAAATATTGATTATGAAAATACAATAAACAAAGATGAGAGTGTCTTCACTCTTCACCGATCACAAATAGACCAAACTTAGCTTCAACACTAAAAAGACAAGAAAACAAAAAAAAACCACCAGAGTTTAACAGTCATCACCAAATCGATCCTTACACGCAATCCTATGATATGACGAACATTCCCACGTGCTTACACGTGCCCTCCACGTGGCATCTCCACCATTCGATGTCTGTCCAACAGTTTT
The DNA here is from genome assembly GCA_964056655.1 of Arabis hirsuta. NCBI lineage: Eukaryota > Viridiplantae > Streptophyta > Magnoliopsida > Brassicales > Brassicaceae > Arabis > Arabis hirsuta. Next base: position 915,101 of record OZ053302.1, on the reverse strand, counting down.
CTTCCCCTTCATTCGATGTATTATGTTTTAACTATTTTACTTTTGGATACCAAATTTATTTGTTCCAAACGCAATCTTCGAGTTTGATTGGTAAACAGTTATATAAAAGTGATTCATAAATAATAAAAGATAAATGGAGATGAAATCTACGCAAACAAATTAGTTTGCTAACAGTTTATATATTTTATTTTTTTTGACGTTGCTAACAGTTTATATATACATGTAAATCTCAATTAAAAAATAAATAAATAAATAAATGAGAAAAAAATTCATCAACTACATAATTAAGTAAAAAAAAAAAATAGAACAAACATAAGTGAACAAAAAATATTCAACTATACCAAATATATGTTTTAGAAAAGAAAAAAAAAACTATATCATAAATATGAATCAATAAAGCATAACGTTGAGACAATTCGTAAAGAAAAGAGGAGCAAGACCCCCCCCCCCCCCCCCCCCCCCCCCCTCTTTTAAATTAAGATGAAAAAAAGAGATTTCCCATTGCTGAAATTATTCATTTCTCTACTGACAATTATAATACATATTTCTAAAAGAATATAGAGAATCGATTCATTCGTACATACACACATGCATATATGTATGTATAAGCAAGTAGGTGTCATGATCTTAGATTGTAGTTCGTGAAAGCAAATCTCGAATTCTTCGAGCTGTCTCTTTCTCGGTGGGTATTTCTTCTCTTCTTTTCTCGTATGCTTCGAAGAACTCTTTGTTCTCTTTCTCTAGCTCCTTCCACACTGCAAATTTAATCAATTCGCCACTCCTTATCTTACATATATTATCCATATCTATCTATACATATATGTGTGTGTGCCTAAATATATATATGTACCTGTAGAAGTGATGATAGGCTTGATATTAGCATGCTTGAACAGAGCATCCATACACTCTTCTTTGCCCATGTTGAATACTATACACTCCTCTATCAAATGATGCACCTGCGTTCCATAAACACACATTTATATGCATACAAATACAGATCTACGATCTATCAGCATAGGTTAAGAGAGAAAATATGAAGATCAGAGATTGATTTAACAAGAAGAAAAAAGTTAGATTAGATCATACCAAATGGATGTAAGATGCTTGTGAGCTATTATGATCACCCATGGTATGAGTATAATGACCAAAGAGGAGTTTGTTATAAAGAGATGAATTAGAGAGATGGTGAACAAAGAGAGAAGAGAGGAAGGTCAAAATATATAAAATACTACAAGAACAAAAAACAAGGAGGGACACTAAAATATTTATAGGCCAACAAATATCTAGGGGAAAAAAGGAAATGATATTTTCGTTTAAGTATATGTATATATAGTCACGAAATTACCTAAAATTGACAGGGTTTGTTTGATTTGCGTAATTGGTTACATAGATTCGAAAATCAAATCAATATATGTTGATAAAAAGGAAAATGAATGTTTAGTTTTTTTTTTTTTTTTGTTAAAATTGACATGTTTGTGTATTCAAGAATCGCTTTATACCGTGAGGAATTGTAATTAGAAGAAGAAGAAGAAGAAGAAAAAAAAGAAAAGAGAAAAGAGAAAAATGAAAAATGAAAGTAAATGAAAGAGATTATTTATAAATATACGAGAAATAATAGAGTAAACCAATATGACATATTTGTAATTATTTTAATAATTAAAATATGTTATCCTTAATCTAAACGGCGTGCTGGTTTTCAGCTGCTGTGCTGACGTGTAACATTGGGCTCATTTCCCACGTGGGCTTTTGGTTATGATTGGCTGAGAGGAGATTACAAGAGATTTTACGGAACGGGAATGCATAACTCCTAAGCTTACGTGGCGATGGGTCCGTTTATCACGTGAAGTAGGACCCACCTATATATAGTTAAAAAACTGTACTAGTAACCCAAAATATATGACCCCTTTAACCATCTTTTAATATTGCTGTCATTAACTTTTCATTATTTATACAATTTGTATTTTTTCATTTTTTTTATAGAAAGAAATCAATTTGTATTTTTCGTATTTTGTCTTTTTACGATAATTTACATGTTTTTTTCCTATCAACAACCGACATTTCCGTAATTTTTCACTGTTAATATGTTTTTTTTTTTCCAGAAACGATAATTTACATGTTTTTTTCCTATCAACAACCGACATTTCCGTAATTTTTCACTGTTAATATGTTTTTTTTTTTTTTTCTGAAAATACACCGTTAATATGTTGTAAACCGTAAAATTTTAATCAAGAAATAAATCTTAAAACGTATGAATGATAGTAATATTAATCCTATTGTTTATATTCATCATCCAACTTCAAAATCGCTTATTTCCATTCTTGTTGATTTTGCCGACAAAAACAACCTGCATTTGTTCCATATTCATTAACAATATTCACTGTAGTTGTACCATAAACCACCATTCCAACCCTTAATTTGATTTAGACACACGTATAATGCGATGATATATAGCTTACTTTTTAATTAGACAATAGTCTTGATTAAAACTAAAGCTCTATAGTTAATTTGCATAAATTATTTAGTGGTCCTAAAGTTAGAAAAAACAGTGTTGCCGAAGAGAAAGAGTCCCATTTATTAGGTTTATCATTATAAGTTTAGGCTAAATTTAATAAAGATATTATTAAAGTATTAACAAACCATTATGTCGTTTTTATCATATATAAATCAAAAATCACCCATGAGTTTTCCAAACGAGGCAAACGACAAGTGTACATGTAGATATATGGAAACGAATGTAATCGTTGATTAGACAAAAATGCATGGATCATTATGGGTGAGTGTGCGTAATGTAACAAAACATTATTCGTACCTATGTCCGACCCATTATCCTAAAGATGTTATAGGTAGTTATGAAATCTGCATAATTCCATTAAGGTCATGAACATATGTAATATGAGCCAAATTGTTATTAGTAGCCCATTAGGCATTTTTGTGTATTTCATACGTATTTCTGTATAAATATTTGTATATTTCTTATCAATGATAATTAAGTCTTTCATAATTTACATGGTATCAGAGCATTTCGATACCTAAACCTAAAAACTTTTTATTCTCAAAACCCTCAGCCGCCCACCATGGGAACCTCTGACAATGTCATTGTTCTTCCAGCCATAACATCCGATACAATCACCACAAACAACAAAACATTTCTCCATCTTAATATGACCAATGTCACTAAACTCACCTCATCAAACTATATCATGTGGAAACTCCAAGTCCATATTCTTCTTGATGGCTATGCACTTGCTGGTCACCTTGGTGGATCAAGCGTGATTCCTTCTCCCACTGTCACCATCAACAATGTTGTCTCTCCCAATCCAGATCACATCAATTGGACACGCCAAGACAAGCTCATATATAGGGCTTTTCTAGGCACTATCTCCCTTAGCATTCAACCCAACCTCTCACGCACTACAACCTCCTTCGAGATCTAGAATACTCTTGCATCGACATATGCTAAGCCAAGTCGTGGTCACATTCTGCAGTTGAAGACCCAATTGAAAAATTGGACCAAAGCCAACCGTACCATCGATGAATATCTTCAAGGATTCACCATGAGGTTTGACAATCTCGCTACACTTGGGAAACCCATTGATCATGAAGATCAACTACAAATGATTCTTGAAGGCTTACCTGAAGAGTACAGACCTGTTGTAGATCAGATCGAAGCACGTGACGTACCACCAACCATCATTGACGTCGATGAACGTTTGCTCAATCACGAAGCCAACCTTCTCTCGGCTGCTGTTGTTTCTCCCGTCCCTGTCTCAGCGCATGTTGCTCAACAATAACAACAATAACAAACAGCGCAACTACAATACCAACACTCAGAATCAAGCACGGTCTCCACACCAGTCATACAACAGATCCGACAACCGAGCTCCGCGTCCATATCTTGGCCACTGCCAAATCTGCAGTACTCAAGAGCACTCTGCTCGTCGTTGTCCACAACTCTAAAACTAACTTCAATCTGCTGTCCAGCCAAAAACAAATCCTTTCACTCCGTGGTAGTCGCGTGCTAATCTCTCAATTGGCTCTCCATACATAGCAGAAAACTGGTTAGTCGACAGTGGCGCAACGCACCACATAACATCAGGCTTGAGCAATCTCTCCCTGCATCAACCCTACAACGGCGGTGATGACGTCATCATTGGTGACGGCTCTGGCGTCCCAATCACTCATACGGGTTCACTTATCTTACCCTCTAATTCACGTACACTTGGTTTAGACAATGTTGTGTGTTCCTAACATACACAAGAATCTCATATCGGTGTATCGTTTATGCAATTCTAATCAAGTGTCCGTCGAATTTTTTCCTGCTTCTTTTCAGGTGAAAGATCTCAGCACGGGTGCCCTGTTACTCCAAGGCAAAACTAAAGACAAATTGTATGAGTGGCCAGTGACAACAAACCAAGCCGCATCTCTATATGCTTCACCAACCTCAAAAACATCACTTTTATCTTGACGTGTTCGCCTTGGTCAGCCATCCTCTTCAATTTTAAACACTATCATTTCTCATTTTTCTTTACCAGTCTTAATTTCTTCTTCTAAACACTTGTCATGTTCTGATTGCTTGTTTAATAAAACCCACAAATTACCTTTTGCGGAATCCACTATAATCTCCACAGAACCACTTCAATACCTATTTACCGATGCGGCATACTTGGTTTTATCCAATCAAACATAAATCTGCTGTCAAAGACATCTTCATCGCTTTCAAAAACCTTGTCAAAAATCACTTTCTTGAACGCACACAAACCTTATACTCTGATAATGGAGGAGAGTATATTGCACTAAGAAGCTATTTGGCAATACACGGCATTGCTCATCTCACTACGCCACCACACACACCAGAGCAGAATGGTCTCTCGGAGCGCAAACATCGAGACATCGTCGAGACCGGTTTGACATTACTCTCACAAGCTTCAATGCTAAAAGTCTACTAGTCCTATGCGTTTTCTGCAGCCGTGTATCTCATTAATTGGTTGCCAACTCCTACATTATCGCTGCTCTCTCCATATTAGAAACTATTTGGAGTTGCTCTGAATTATCAGAAGATTCGAGTATTTGGTTGTCTATGCTTTCCTTGGTTAAGACCCTATGCCACAAACAAGCTCGATGACCGTTCTAAGAAATGTGTTTTCCTTGGCTATTCTCTCACCCAGAGTACTTATCACTGTCTATAACTGCATTCTGGTCGCATCTATACATCCAGGCATGTGCAGTTTCTCGAGACTGAATTTCCTTTCAACACCAATTCTTCATCCTCAACGAAACCTTCCCTTACGTCATTGGACACAAATCAATTAGCTTCGTCGCTGCCTATCTCTACGCCCTTGTGCTCGATCCTTCACTCTACGCCACCGACGTCACAACCACCACCGTCGCCGCCTTCTCTTTCATCTTCACCGCCTCCACCCAAAACAACCACGGCCCCACCGATACTGCCATCACCTCCTCCGTCGAAATCCACTTCTCCGACCACTGCCTCTCCCTCGGCTTCTCTGCCTCCGACAAATAACACGGTTCCACCGTCGTCGCCTCAGGTATGTTCTTCGAACCCTTCTTCTTCTTTTTCCTCCTCAGATCACTCTGATGGGCCTAATACATCAAGCCCAGATCTCATACTCTCTACACCAAACACAAACCAGCCTATCACCACTATCTCACCAATTAAAACCGGCTCAAACACACACAACCAAACAAACACAAGCCCAAATAATGACCTTCCCCTTATTGCACAATAAAATCTCGTACCTTCATCTTCTCTAACACATTAGAACACTATTGCTCGACCACCACCACTACAAAATCAACATTCTATGCCTACGCACACCAAAAATAATATCACCAAACCAAAAACCAAACCACCACCAGATAATCAACATTCTATGCGTACTCGCCAAAAATAATATCATCAAACCAAAAACCAAAGCTTCTCTCATCGTTGCTCTACACACCGTCCTTGATCGGGAACCTTCCACTGTTGCTCAAGCTCTTAAGACAATATATGGCGTGGTGCTATGTCCGAAGAATACGATGGCATGATAATCAATCGGACCTTTGATCTGGTTCCGCTTCCTCTCTCACAGAATGTTGTTGGCTGCCGTTGGGTTTTCAAACTCAAGTTTCTACCAAGTGGAGACATTAACCGACACAAAGCACGCTTAGTCGCAAAAGACTACAATCAAGAATACGGTGTTGACTATGCAGAGACTTTCTCCCCGGTCATCAAAACAACCACCATTCGTCTTGTTCTCAGTGTCGCAATTCGTAAATTGTGGCTAATCATCCAGCTCGACGTCAACAACACGTTTCTACAAGGTACGTTAATGGAAGAGGTCTATATGCAACAACCACCAGGATTTGTTGATAAAGATCATCCAGATTATGTTTGGCGTCTAAATAAAGTTATTTATGGTCTTAAACAAGCACCTCGAGCATGGTATCTTGAACTCAAAACGTATCTCTTTTGGTCTAGCTTCACCAATTCTCTTGCTGATGCGTCTTTGTTCATTTACCATCACAGCACCAGTATCCTCTACGTTCTTATCTACGTTGACGACATTCTCGTCACCGGCAATGACACTAATCTTGTAGACCAGTTTGTTTCCTCTCTTGCAGATCGATTTTCTATTAAAGGTCCAACCGTACTCTCTTACTTTCTGGGTATTGAAGCTACACGCACAACCGCTGGTCTCCATCTTGTGCAACGCAAATATATTCTTGATCTTCTTGCTAAGACGACCATGCTTGATGCGAAACCAGTGACCACTTCGTTACCGGAATCACCAAAACTAACGCTTCGAGAAGGAACGACACTTGATGACCCAAAAGAATATCGCATGATTGTGGGAAGCCTTCAATATCTAGCTTTCACGCGTCCTGACATTGCCTATGCAGTGAACAAGCTCTCCCAATACATGCATCAACCGACTACTGATCACTGCCAAGCTGCAAAAAGAGTCATTCGCTATCTTGTCGGGACTTCTAATCATGGTATCTTTCTTCCGTCTGATTCATCACTTTCTCTTCACGCATATTCTGATGTTGATTGGGCAGGCGATATGGATGACTATATTTCTACAAACGCCTATGTTACGTACCTTGGAAATCATCCCGCCTTTTGGTCCTCCAAGAAGCAAAGAGGCGTAGCACGCTCTTCTACCGAAGCAGAGTACCGCTCCATCACCAATACGCTTCTGAAATACGTTGGCTATGTTCTCTTCTCACCGAGTTAGGCATTCGCTTACCCCCTGCTCCTATTATTTATTGTGATAATGTCGGAGCGACATATCTCTGCGGCAACCTGATCTTCCACTCGAGGATGAAGCATCTCGCTCTTGATTACCACTACATCCGTCTCCCACGTCTCCACTCATGATCAACTAGCAGACGCGCTTACTAAACTGTTGTCACGTCTCAAGTTTCAAGCAGCAAGGTCCAAGATTGGAGTGAAAATACTCCCTCCATCTTGAGGGGGTGTATTAAGGTTATGAACATTTGTAATATGAGCTCAATTGTTATTAGTAGCCCATTAGGTATTCTTGTGTATCTCATACGTATCTCTGTATAAATATTTGTATATTTCTCATCAATGATAATTAAATCTTTCATAATTTTCAATATGAACAAAACATTATTCGTAACTATGTCCGATTCAAATTCGGATCTAGACAGTGTGGTAGACCTTAAGGGAAAAGTCCACTCTGTAGCATTCATGTTCTTACCGAGACTGACCGGACAGCCGATAGGGTATAAAAAAAAAAAAAAAAAAAAGTCCGATCCATCATCCCAAAAAACAATGTATTCGTGCCAATTATTGAGTATTTGAATATTATAGATAATATATTTGTGAGTAGCTATTTGCAAGAGAGTTCGTGATATGGTGTTCAAGTCGAGCAAGAAAAATGTAAATTCGAGTACGAACAAAAATATGATATATACGTCATTTTTCTGTCAAGTGTCATATCTCTTTCTTGTGAATAAATTTGTTTTTTTTACAATATTAGGAATATTAAAGACCGGATTAATCCAAAAGTAATTACAAAAATATCATTTTTTATGTGCACATTTGCAAGAATACCATTTAGGAGTGTCCATTTACAAAAATGCACTAATTATAGATTTATAAAGCTTATATCTTAAAATTCTAAATCCTAAAAAATGTTTTAACACTTAAAACCTTCTAAACACTCAAAACTAAACTATAATAGAACATAATTTATCCAAACATAAATAATATAAAAAAAATATAATTTTGAAAAAATGGCATTTTTGTAAAGATTTCAAAAATATGGCATTTTTGTAAAGTGATACTTGAAAAGTGGCATTTTTTAAAATTTCTCATTCGTTAATCTATATAGTAATCTTTATCATCACTAGAACTCGTAATTTGATCCTCAGACGAAGAAGAATAAAAGAACGTGACCAAAGACGATGCAAAATGGTTATGTAGTATTTGGATGAATAGAAAATCCTGGGCAATTACACATTTATATCTATAATCAAAAATCCAATTCCATGAAAAATAACATTCAACTACTATATATGAGTAGTGTTTTGCATAAACAAATTATTTCCCTAACCATCATTCCATTTCGTCATTAATATATAATATAAGAATTTTTTTTTAAAATGTCATGTTTCAAGTGCTATTTTTCAAAAATGTCACATTTTCAAAATCTTTGCAAAAGTGCTACTTTTTCAAAAAAAAAAATTCATTAGATCATTTATGTTTGGGTTAACTTTATTGTATTAGGATTTAGTTTTGAAGGTTTAAGGGGTTTTAGGGGTCAAATAATTTTAACATTTAAAAATCTATAATTAGTGGTAATTTTGTAAATGGACACTCCTAAATGGCATTCTTGCAAATGTACACATCAAAAATGGCATTTTTCCAATTGTTCCATAAAAATATATTGTATTTTTTACATCCCCAATCGGTTCTCAATCGAAGCAATAAAATCAAAACCATCCAATATAATGTGTTCCACAAGATTTGATGTACTTAGGAGTATCCCCACATCTTGGGAAACACTTTTGTTGGATTCTCGAAACTTTTAGGGACCACTAAGTTTGGTAACGGTTTATGTCGAAGAACTCATTCTTGGAAACTCATTAGCTGGTACAAAGTTTCCATCATCAAAAGCTCATAAAATCACTTATACTATAATGTAAATAATAAGAATACACATTATATATATGGCTCTTAAAACCCCATCAATCAGCTCGTACCAGTTTCACCAAATACTTTTGATGTGGAAAAAAAAACTATAATTCTAAAATAGTGGTAGTGGATCGATCTTTCTCTTTATATGGATAAATTCATTTAATTTAATCGTAATGCTCAATTACACATACGAAAACCTAATTTAAAGTTATCAACCAGGAAGAAATTTATATAGTTGTGCTATTTATAATGCTTACGAAAAACAAATTTATTAAGTTATCAAATTTGTTTGGTAATTCTTGTTCAAAAAAAAAAAATTTGTTTGGTAAACCTTTTTTTTTTCTGGTATTGTTTGATAACAATTGCGCATCAAAATATGGTTCAAGGCCCAACAAAGCCCACATATACCCCCCGACTTCAGTGCAGCAATTCAAGATCTAACCATTGATTGGTATAACAAACTGTTACTATTATTCATCTAACGTTTCACAAGGTGACACGTAAGCAATCCGCGTCACGTACCAGCATCCAATCAAAATCATCCCACGAAACGTATATATTTTTACAAACCAAAAACACATTTTTTTCATTTTTTACATTCCAATCAAACGACAATGGCACCGAAGGCAGAGAAGAAACCGGCGGAGAAATCTCCGGCTGAAAAAGCACCGAAGATAGAGAAGAAGATCACGAAGGAAGGTGGAAGCGAGAAGAAGAAGAAGAAAACGAAGAAGAGCATTGAAACATACAAGATCTACATCTTCAAGGTATTGAAACAGGTGCATCCAGATATCGGAATCTCTGGAAAAGCAATGGGAATCATGAACAGTTTCATTAATGATATATTCGAGAAACTCGCTCAAGAATCTTCGAAACTCGCTAGGTACAATAAGAAACCGACCATTACTTCCCGTGAAATTCAGACCGCCGTTAGACTTGTTTTGCCTGGTGAATTGGCTAAACATGCCGTGTCTGAAGGAACCAAAGCCGTTACCAAATTCACAAGCTCTTAAAAAGCTCAAGATTGATATGATTTGAGTGACTGATTTTGTTGCAATTTGGGTTTTGATTTTCTTGATTTATACAAGATTGTGAAAAGTTGCATCTTTTTATTTCAAATTACAATGAAAACATTTGTCTACAATTCACAGAGACAATCAGATTCACATTTTGATTACAAGTGGTGAACAAAGGTAAGAGATTTGTCTTTTTATAGACCAACACACAGAGAGAGAGAGAGAGAGAGAGAGAGAGATTACAATGTTACCAACTATGCCTTCTTAGGGGATTTGGTGGCTTTTGATGGTGATTTGGTTGCTTTTGTTGTTGAAGTTGCTGCTTTTTCAGACTTTTTTGGGAGGAGAATTGGGTTTATGTTTGGTAAAACTCCACCGTGTGCGATTGTTACGCCTTTGAGTAACTTACCTAGCTCCTCGTCGTTTCTTACAGCTAACAGAACATGGCGCGGTATGATACGGTTCTTCTTGTTGTCCCTTGCTGCGTTACCAGCAAGTTCAAGAACCTGAAATTGTGAACATATATAAAATGATCAGACTGGAAAAACTTAAAAGACGAGTACTTATGTGACATTAAGATCAATCTGCAATATTCAGAGATTTGCATTGTAACATTCAAAAAGATGAGTCCTTGACACTTTGTTAAACAGAGTTTACTTGAATATGATTTGTATTTGCTATGTAACTTGTAAGATTATGGATTTTACAAGGTGACCTAATTGAAACCTAATTGAAACCAATTAAAAGTCTTAATTACTTGTGATGAGTTATATAGAAACTACCAAAAATTCATTTTTTTTTTTATAATGGAAGAATTCACAAGAAATCGAGTCAAAATCGAATAAATATCGAGGTTTCCGACATGATCTGAAAAATTGAAGGGCCTGAGAATGATTTTATTTACCTCAGCTGCAAGATATTCGAGTACGGCGGCGAGATAGACCGGAGCTCCGGTACCAACACGTTTCGAATAACGACCTTTCTTTAGATACCGACCGATTCTACCGACGGGAAATTGTAAACCGGATTTAACCGATCGAGAAACCGGTTTTTTCTTCGGACCACCAGCTTTTCTTCCAGCTACTCCTTTCTTTGCTTTGTTTGCAGAATCCATGGCTGTCTTTAGCTTTGATCTGTCGGAATCTTACAAGAGAGGAGAAGATAGCTTTTGACGTTACAGAGATGCTTTGGTTTTGCGAAAGAGGTTGGTTTGGTTTTTCAGTTGATGAATGTTAGCCTTTGGATTGAAAAATGAATCAACGGTTATGGATTGCTGATTTGGCAATCTTCGAAATTGTTTTTTTTTTCTCTCTTCAATGATTTTCCTCAAAACTGGATTTCAGATTTTAGAATAATGATTTGTGGTAGGTTGTTACTCAATTCAGATTTTTTTTTTTGTCAACAGGAATTCAATTTAGATTTTAGATCGGTTTTTGGTTTATTTTTATTTATATCTAAAATAAAACTGAATTTTTTTATGGATAATTTGGTTTAGATTTGGTTTTCGGTTCCGATTCAAATTTAAATTTTAGTGAAGTATATCCTTAATCTTAACCTTAATTTTGGTTTTACATCATTTTTTTTTAACAATTAATATACACTTTAACTGTGTTTAATTTTTAAGGGTTTTAGTACCATCAGATTTTTTCTTAATATACACATTAATTTGTTTATTGTTTTCAGATTTTATATAAGTTTTAGAAAACTTATTGGTCTACTTGATTTCTTTTATCTATATATATAATGGAGAAATTGCAAATGCCACTTTTTATGTGCACATTTGCAAAAATGCCACTTAGGAGTGTTCATTTGCAAAAATGCCACTAATTATAGATTTTTAAATCTTATATCTCAAAATTCTAAACACTAAAAAATATTTTGACCCCTAAACTCCTCTAAACCCTCATAACTAAACCCTAATAGAATATATTTAACCCAAACATAAATAATATAAAGAAAAAATAATTTTGAAAAATTGGTATTTTTGTAAAGATTTCAAAAATGTGGCATTTTTGTAAAGTGGCACTCGAAAAGTGGCAGTTTTTGAAAATTTTCATATATAATGTCCATTTGTCTTTGAGAGGAAATTCATATACATTTTAATTTGCTTAGTTGTACTTAAATAGTTAATTGTTTGATTTAATGTTTCAGCTTCATTATTTATTTATTTATTGTTTAATAATTTCAATTTACTTTATTGTTTTTAATTGTCATAGACATAAATGTTTTTTGTGAATTTATCTATAGTACGTGGACTCGTGTATCTAATACTCTTTCCGTTTTATATTAGTTGTCATTTTCGCTTTAATTTTTTGTTTCATATTACTTGTCATTCTGCAATTTCAATGCACATTTATGACCAATTTTTTTATTTTATCTCTACTATTAAACTTATTAATTACTCATATCAAATAAAATATTGTATTAATTATAAGTAAAACAGAATTTTAATATATTTTTTTAATATATGTGAAATAACCTAGAATAACAACTATTTTAAAACGAAGATAATATAACTAGTTTGCTTTATTAATTACGCGTACTCGTGTATCTGATAGGACAACATTTTTTACCTAAAACAAATTATACATGTAAAAAAATTTCATGGTAATTATAGACTTACCTACCTAAAGGAAACGTTTTAGGTAATTGGTAAAATATGTATACCTGTTTTTACTTTAACAAAAACAAAAATATACCGGTTTTAAAGTTATTATCATTTATTAATGTAAAATTCATGAATTTAGATCTGAATCATTGACCATGTACATAACATAAAGCTACGAAAATATTGGAGACATTCACTAAAAAAAAAAATAGAAAACATAAAGATGCTGGTTTGTGGTGTTACTGTGGAAAGAAATGACTATCGACAACATCAGTCATCAGCATCGCATAATTAAATATTGCTTTTAAAAAATTAATGCTGATGAGTGATCTATGACTCCGAATGTTGACAGTGCGGCCGGATAATTGCAGTGCGAAACAAATAATAATAAAAATAAATATATACATATGTATAAGTATAGTTTTTAGTTAGATACACATATATAAATATAGAGTTCTGCAATTGTTTAATACGGGGCGAAATGTGCGAGACGTCACCATTCGGAGTCTATGTTACTATATTACGGTATTTTAGTGACAAAGAATAATATAAACCCGTATTATTTGAAAAGTTAAATGCCAAAAAAATTACAAATAAAAGAATTCTGTTATTTAAGAGAATGACAAGATAAGATATGAACCGTAAAATATCTTCTTACACATCTAAAATCATAAATAGTATTTTTTCTATTTCCTAAAATTTTATGTTTTAAATTTGGTACCTCTACACAATATTATTCACCTTTAATATGTTCCTTTTATCGTATTGTCCAAAATGGACAGGTTTATTCATTATTAGAAAACAAACATTAAAAGATCATTAGTTTAAAATTTAAGATAATTATTATGTAAACATCAAAAAAGAAAACAAATTTTATTTTTGGTATTAATATTATAACGCTCTTTAAAAGCAAATTAAATTAAACAAATGTTGAGTATGGCAAATTACTTGACGAGACAATGTGTTTATATTGAGATCAAAATCACTTTGATAATGCATTTTGCATTTTAATGATCCAATAGAAAAGGAAATTGTTTGCATTTACTTTTTTGGGAAATATATATCGATCACAAAATTGCAAATTATTTGATACGATACAATAGCCTTTGAAACCAATGGCTACGAATATCCGAAATTCGAAAAAGAAAAAACAATTAGAGGAAGAGAGCATAAATTCATATTCAAAGCCAGATTGTTTTCTTTGCTTCAAAACTAATGTCGATGTTTTGTGGTACTATTTTTATTTGTTTTCGATTAGTGATGTGTATTATGCACAAGCCACCATCACAAACATCAACAAAAAAAAATGCATGTTAAAGAAGATAAATTTAAAAAAATGCCATTTTTTAAATGCCACTTTACAAAAATGCCACATTTTTAAAATTTTTACAAAAATGCCATTTTTTAAAATTATTTTTTCTTTATATTATTTATGTTTGAGTTAATTATGTTCTATTAGGATTTAGTTTTGAGTGTTTAGGGAATTTTAGATGTCAAAACATTTTTTTAGGGTTTAGAATTTTAAGATATAGGCTTTATAAATTTATAATTAGTAGCATTTTTGTAAATAGACACTCTTAAGTGACATTTTTACAAATATGAACACAAAAAATAGTATATTTGTAATTGCTCCGTTAAAGAAACGTGATGTTTGACTTTTTTCTTAATATTTTTTTTCGAAAAAACATCCGAGGGAACCCGTCTTCAATTCTTCTTGAGTAGTACTTGACATAATTAATATAGAGTCATTTCTCTTTTTTTCTATTTTCCTATTATTTAAAACACTTTATAAAGAAGGTGGAACATTATACATGTTGATGTAGTTAATTTCTTTCTTTGAAGCAATTTGAAAAGAGTCCAAAGATTTAGAAACATACGTATCTTTTAGAATGAAGAGATGGAGTCATACAGATTCATTGTACCAAACGAATTGTATATGTTTGTATAGCAAACAAAAGAAGCAATTTGTATAATATAATCACCATTCTAGCTCTCTCTCAATCTGAAATGAATTTAATCGACGATCGTGTAGAAGATGGTTTTAGCTGGCTTCTCCTGCTTCCATTCGCTTGTTTAATCTTCATTTTTCTCTTTACATTTACGATTCTATGTCTCTGTAACCGCCGAGATAGAAGAGTCCATCCGGTAAACATACCTGATCATGTGATTGACAACGATGAGCCGTAATCTTGATAAAAGTCAAAATATTACTACTGCTCCTATATGTAATCAAGTTCTGCTTCTATCCATATTCTCTTGTAATAGGTACATTTACTCCTGATCATTTACGTACTATCTAAGTCCCTGATCATTTCCTCCTTCCTCTAAGTAATGCTAAGGTTTCATCAAGAAGATTCATATTGAAAAATCCCGTTTCGCCAATATTTTCGGTTGTGATGGTTGTTGGCTTGGTAGTGAAGGACTAATGACTGCTAGGCTTCTCCTTTGGGCCTCTTGCTTACATATTTGGTTCAACCCATTTCTACTTATGTGTGTAACCAGAGGTTATCGACATAAAAATCCTAGATGTAAGGAATTCATTTTCTAATAAAAAATATTAAAAATTCTTAATAACATATATATGGAAAAAACGAATATGTAATAATTAATATAAAGAATTTTATTTAAGAAATATAAAAAATATTTAAAAATATCTTATTTTCTTTTCAATAATACTAGATTTTTTATCTAAGTCAAAAACGGTATTAAAATATTCAAAAACAAAAATTCACGATTATTTTTAATAGATAGGAGAAATGAAAAATAACAAAGATAAAATATATTTATGTTTGATCAAAATTTAACTTTATTATATGTATGCATAATATATATCATTTTTGTGTGTTTATGAATGTTAAAATTCACGTCTAAATATTAAATTCGATTAAAAACATATTTAATTATTTAATTATTTAATTCCACGCTTGGCGTGGGTCAAAATC
Organism: Arabis hirsuta; assembly: GCA_964056655.1. NCBI lineage: Eukaryota > Viridiplantae > Streptophyta > Magnoliopsida > Brassicales > Brassicaceae > Arabis > Arabis hirsuta. The sequence continues at coordinate 899,363 of OZ053302.1, read as the reverse complement.
TAGTGTTTGTTTAAACGTTGGGCTATGCTTTGTAATTTTTATTTTCTCATGCAATTTCAACAGTAGAATGATTTAAAAAGAAAAAAAGTATGTACTATCTAGAAAAGAAAAAAAATATATGAGAAAAGAGTACTGGTTTGGACTTCGTTTTTGATTTATGTTTATGTATTAGTTTTTATTAAATATAATTTTCAATTTAACGCACTTAAACATTGTAAACATACGATAACCAAGTTTGAATTTCCCTTCACCATTTAAAACCAACCGAAAATCGAGCCAAAAAAAAGAATTTTGAATATATATATGTTGGGCTTTAACGTAAAATTTATATTTTGTGTTATATATTCATCTATGTTAAATTGGTGTAATGTTTCAGAGTTGACACATTTTTTTCCGCATGTTACTGTCATACTAGCGCTATTTCATTGTAAAAAGGTATAGGACCATTATAAGTTTATAACTAAGAAAGTGAAAATATTAATGACAAATGTGTGAATGATTTTACCCCAAAAAACAACAACAACAAAAAAAGGGAGAATTAAAGAAATAGGCTATTTTTTTAGATAAATTAAAGAAATACACCAAAAATTTTAAAACTAAAAAAATAGGTCAAATAATGAGTGAAATGTCGATTAAACCATTACTACAATTAATCCTAATAGCAAAATTAAGATGTTTCGTGGAAGATATTTCTTCTCTTTTCTTGTCATCGTATACAGTATACATAGGTTGAGTTCGACAATTCCGCCGGAGATACAATATATTCGGAGTTTGGTTTTATGCTCGAATCACACTCTATCGATGAAGCCTCTGAGTGTCGTACCTTCGCGAACGAGTCCGGTGGTGACAATCTCGTTCGTGTCGGTGGTCTGACGAATGCTCTTCTAGCAGATCGTGGATCTAACTCCAATCGTGTGATCAGTGTCGCGTTTAAGACCATAGCTACCATGGCTGATAGGTACGAATCTAGGTTTGTTTTTATGAAGTTCAATTTCAATTCCATTGCGTCGCACCTGCGAGAATTCATGTTTGTTTTAGTTAAGAACATGATCGAGTATTTAGGGGTTTTCATCTAGACCCATTTGCTGATTTGAAAATTTCGTCACTGTATTATGACTTGACCTTCGTTTTTGTTCTTCAGGGTATGAAGCTCCAAACGTGAGGTATTACAAGTTCTTCCCTTTTCTTCGATTCAAGTTGGAAACTTTATTAATTGGGTTTGTTACTCCGAAGGACTTGCGTAATTTTTAGTAGCCACTTATGATGTTTAGTTTCAATTTGAGTATCTTGCTCCAATACTTGTTTCTGGTATCGTTAGTTTTGTATTTGTGTTGCATGTCTGGTTTTGCATTTGTACGAGATGAACCTTATCATTTTTCTTTGGGTGGGTTGTTGACTCTTGATTTCTTTTTTTTTTTTGTTGCTTGAGTCATTGTTTGGTTGCATTCTCTGCTACAGCCACTTTGTTTTTTTTCTTTTCTTTCCGAGATTATATTCAGAACTACAAATGAATGTTTACGGAGTTAAAGTCTTAATGTTATGTGAATGGGCGCTTGCGGACAAGATTGCAGCTTCTGGATTCTATGTTGTGGTTCATCATTCTCTTTGTTAAACAACTCACAACCACACACACAAACCCAAGTATTCCATTCTCAAAAAGTGATCCATCATTCATTAATCTCCGTTTTGTTTTCATCAACATCTTCTCAAGTCAAAAATCCCTACCCCTCTTCCATTTACATTTCTTCAACATTTTACTCACATAACGGCGGATCTATCGTATAATGTCAATCACTATCACATTTTTTTCAATAGCCATCGACTGCTTTTTTTAGTCTTAACAATTGTAAGTTTTATCGAATTTAAAGTTTAAAAATTCTTTTAAGTTTTGTTTCCCCAACATTCGTTAGAAATTTGTATACGATTATAATATTTTTTTTTTGTTTTCTTCTTCAGATTGTTCGGGACACAATTACTTTTTTGCCACAAATCGTTGCTCAAATACGATTATGTTATTTTCTATTTCTTATTTTTCTTTCCACATTAAGCCTTAGTTGAGGATTACGGTGTTTCATTCATGTTTTAATTTTTACAATATAAGGAAGGACCTTAATCTTTGTTGTCTTTACGATTAAAAGCTTAGGAAAATCACATTTTAACTTTTTGGTTTGTAGAAATTTTTATGTTTTCTTGGAAACATGTCTTGAGTCTGTATAAGTGCAGATCAAAAGCGAGTAGAAACATGTATATATAACATGTGAATCAGAAGCTGGTTTAAAAGCTGGAGAAAGTTCTGGTGCAAAACGTGCCAAAGCTAGAGAAGAAGAAGAAGCTTCTATTCAAAGCAGATATCGAAGTGACTAAACCTGGAATAGAAGAGAAGAACTCAAAGAACAATAATGAAGGTAGCTTGAACCAAACACTGGGAGAAGAGACAAAACCGATTCTCAATTGTGTATATGTAGATGATTTCGAATAACTTGGTATCACTTTAGTTAATAAAAGAGTGACTATTCAATTTCAAATATTAAACTTGGTCTCATCTCACTTTTTGTTTAAAAGATCCAATAACGAAACACTTCACATAGATTTTTTTATCATTTTAAATAGTTCATCCTTGACATGTCTAATTAGATTGTATCCTAATTTTTTTGATAAATATCTTATCATATAGTTATACTGCATTTTTAATGTAAATAAATTATTTCATACTGCATTTTTAATGTAAATAAATTATTTTCCCGTACGTAGTACGGGTGGACTACTAGTACTCAACTAGTCCACATGCAGTTTTTAATCCATCATAAAAATTAAATATGTAATTATATTTAAGGTACATCAATTACCTTTTCATTAAAATAATCTTATGTAAAATAAGAATTTCTGTAAATTATACAAAGTCACTGAACATATCTTGGGTTCGATACCTTATCATGTAAGATACGTATTTTATTTTATTTTTAACTAATATATAGGCCCTTTTGTTTGGTTGGGCTTGCGGCCCTTTATGTCACAGTAATTCTACTTTGATAATTAGCAAATATGAAATTTTATGATCGATATCAGAAAATGCAATTGAAAAATGGATAATGATTGATTAACATCAGAAAATTTCTTTCGATTAAAAGGAAAACATTGTGTCTCGCCGAAAGAATTTTTTTTTTTATATCCACCCATACTCATACCTGTGACACGTTGTTTCTTCTTATACGGATGTTCAATTCAGATTTTACTTTGGTTAAGATTCGGTTTCGGTTCAAATTCAGATTTAGGGTTATAAATCGTTTTATTTGTTTAGTTCAGATTCGGTGTTTGATATTAGATATAGAAAAAATGAATTTATTTAAACGATATTAAATAAATTGAACATCTTTAATCTACTATTAATAGGACAGGCTATTAAAATATAATAATCATGTCTTTGAGATCTTTCTTTATTTTCAAAATAGCATATAAAATTGGTTATTACTGTGTAATGAGCATCCAAGTTTAAAACTCGAATTAAAAAAAGATATTCTCAAAAATATTATTTATTTTCAAAGATATTCAAAGAGAGAAATTCATAAAAATATAAATAAAATTTATGATTTCTTAAAACGTGAAGTCTGAAACTGAAGGGCGGGGAAAACGTTGAAGAAACTTTTTTTTTTTTTTTGTCGTTGAAGAAACTTTTCGAATAAATGACTCTCCATCTCTTCTTAATCAATCTAATTTATTAATATCTCTATTTTTGTGGGTTTTTTTAGGCCATTAAGAACCCATCAACTGAATCAATTAGCCCAAAATTGGACTAATCAATCTCAAACTCGAACGGTTTTTTGCAAACACTTGATCGTGATCAGTCATCTATTTCACAAACTTAAGAGTGAGACGCATAAGGTAGTATATACACAAACAATTCAAATATATGCTGAATCTTTTAATTGTTGGAACATAAGAAAACCACTAGTTTAATTATTTATTATCATAATATCCAATAACATAATTTCTTTATAATGTTATATTTAACAAGAATCTCCTCCCGGTCCACCAAAAGTGAACAAATATTGTTTTCCCCATTTTACTCCATAACATTTGTCACTGTCTAATATAGTCTCCAACATAGATTTTGTAACTCTTTTAAATTTTTCAGTACCTGCAATGAGAATGGCTTTAACGCGTGCTGATTCCATATCGTTTTTTGTTGGTAGATGACCATTACCCATTGGTGGACTGATGCCAGAAAGAGAAGATACGACTGCTCCTCCAACTCCAGCAATGTTCACACCATTACCCATGATATCAAATAGTTCTTTTGGCCAATAACCAATATGTATATCTGGTTTTTTGTAAACTATATCTGTTACCCACCAATGTCCTGAATCTAAATCCTTTAATGAATGATTAAAAAAAAATTGTTAGATTTAATATATTATAAACACACAAGAGACTAATAAATATCATGTTATAAAAGAGTATAAACACACACAGAAAATATAATGTTATAAAAGGTGTATTTGATTCCCCATCCATTTTTTCACTAAATTTTTATTTTCCTAATGTATTCTAATATGATGTGCAAACGCATATTAATATGATCATTTTATTGTACAAAATATGTTAGACTTGATTCATAAAACAGTAACTAATATCTAGTATCTAGAAAAGAATTTAAATTTATAGATATCAAAAGAATAATGTAACATAATAATACAAAAGTTTCAAACATTTTTGTCAATTAATAATCAAATAAAAATCTCAAAATATAAAATTCAAAATTTTAAAATAATATAAATTTTGAGTTACCTGTTGAATAGTAAGGCCAATGTTTCTTTTTCCTTCAGGAAGTTGACGTAAAGGTTCAACTAAAGGATCAGTTGTTGACACTTGGACAAAACCAAGACATCTTGTATTATAACAACCTGCTCCATTAGCACCCTGCCATTAATCAATGATATTTATATATCAATATAATCTACGTGAAAATAAATATTTTAAAATATATATAGATGTACATTTTAAAACAAAAGTGCATGTACATCAAGTGTGCGTATTGAGTCAGTAATTACTTAGATTAAAACATATAATCCATATGCTTTTTTTTTTTTTTTATATATGTCCTATCGGATATCTGGTTAGTCCCGGTAGTAACACACCAGAGTGCTACACAGTGGACTTCTCCTCAAAAGACCACCACACTGCATGATCCGAGTTTGGAGTGCCTTCCATATGCTCATTAGCACAAATACGATGGATATGTGGAGTTTATATTTTGGTTTGTATTAAGAAAGTGGTAAAGAATGAATGTATTAATAAACTTACTTTCCAAAATCCATAACCCCATGGACGTCCATCGCCATATAAACTTGGATTTATCTGTAAATCAAATTTAAAATATATATTCTTAAAATTATTTTATATAGTAAACACAATCATATCAACAAGACAAAAATGTATTTTAAAAAAAAAAATTTACCATCCAACCAACTTGGATATAATTATATTTGTTGTCCACTTGATTTCCCACGTATATATGAGCATATGAAACTTGGTCTTTGCTAATATTCAAATCGTGTACACTTATCCAAGATGCTATACGATGGTAAGGACCGTAATCTTGTAATCTAACTCCTGCAAACTTTAAATTCATATTTTTAATAAACTTAAAATAATTGAAAGTAATATAACGAGGATGTAATTGGTTGCTTACATGAGCCCCACGAGTTCCATAAGAGAAGGTATCGAAATAATTTTCTGGAGCATTTGCCAGATCCTTTTTTATGTTTCTTAATATAGGAACTGTTTTATTTGGACAATTGATGATTTTTGTATACACTTCGCTTTCAATTTGACTGTTGGATTTAGAATTTGAAAAAGATGGTTTCATCTGTACAAAATATATTGTCACACGATGGATAGGTGAAGTGAGCGATTAAATCATATGAGACTTAGAGAAAACTACAGTTAAGTATGATATGTACTCCAAGAATCCAAGACAATTATTCCAAATGCTTATATTTTATATATAGATAAAGGTTACATTATGTTATCGATGATATACTCCAAATTAAAAGAAAAGCATAGTTAATTTTGGGAGCATTTTGTAAAACTATCTTAATCAAATTTACAATTTCATAAAAGCGATAAATATATTTTATGTTTTGAGTAGGAAAGATTTAACTATAAAATGTAGTATAAGGTTAAATAATAGTATAATTTGTATTAAAAAATGTTTGATGAAAAATACCTGAATTTTGTGATTTTTAAGTAGAGGATGATTTAACGAAGGTTGTTTGTAGATATCCACACAATCATATATCATCATCTCATTCAACTATGAAAATAAACAAATAAGATAGACAGAAGTTAGTTACAAAATATCAACATAAGTAATGCACATAAAATATAGATGTCAAACAATCGACGCTTTTATCAAAAATAATCATATCACATATCCATTTTTTTTTCAGTTTACCTTAATAGATTTAGATATTTTTATGGTTTCTCTAGATTGAACTAGAGAGAATGAGATCATAAGTGCAACGAATTTGAGAACGTAATCCATGAATTACGATAAATATTATAGAATGCCTTCTAATAGTGTTCTCTTGTTTTATTACCTAATATTCAAGTATTTATGTTTAATATTTGTTTTATTGTGTCATCATATTTAATATTCTATCCGTTTTATTATATATGATGTTTTAGAAAAGTTTTTTTGTTTTATTTTATTTGATGTTTTCAAATTTCTATGATTTCTATAAAAAATTAATTGTGTTTTTGTTGTTTTGTCTGTTTAAATTCTGCAGATTACTGTTTTTATTTGTTGAATTGTTTTGGAATTGATGATAAAACATGTTTTGTATTGAAAAATTAAAAGAATACTAGTTTTTTTTTTTTGGTAAAGTGTACTTTAGTTTTTAATACAAATTAGTGGCCCATTTGTTTTTTTATCTATTAATATACACTTTACCTTTTTTAAAATGGGTTTAACGTCTGATCATAATATTAGTACCATCAGATTTTTTTTTTAATATACACTTTAAATTTGTTTATTGTGTTAGATTTCATATACATTAAATAAAATAAAAAATAGTCCTCTCTCCTTCTCTCTTTAGGGGTATCAATAATAATATACATAAAAAGGTTTTGTTATTTTCCTATTGATAAATTTGACTTTTAATACACAATTAGTGCCACTTGTTTTTTTAACAATTACTTTAGTTTTCTTAACTGTGTTTAATTTTTTGGTTTAAGTGTTTTAGTACCATCAGATTTTTTCTTAATGTACACATTAATTTTCTTTATTGTGTTCAGATTTTATGTAATACGCGTTAAAATGAGTATTTATAATTAGGACTATTTCATTGTAAAAGGTATATTACCATTATAAATAAAAAGTGAAAATATTAATGACAATTATGTGAAACTTTAGTTTAAAGAAATGTGATTCCGTCGGCCAAAAGTATAATATTTTGGATATGGACCCTTGTTTTCGGCTACCCACATGGATATAGGCCCTTACTTTCGGCTCATTTACATATCCGGAGAGAAGATTTATTCATGGGATGCACCTCCCTCAGGGATTAGTTTGGATCATTTGGTCTACGACTTACCATGAGTTATGAAAAAAAAAATATAACATTTTCTAAGTATAATAAAATTAATATTAATAATCCACTAGCCCGCAGATTAATCCAAAATAAAAATTAAATTAAGTAATTATATTTAAGGTACATAAATTAGATATTCATTAAAATAATCTTCATGTAGAATAAGAATTTCTGTAAAATACAAGCCATTCCAACACGAACACAATAAGTACAATTAGATAGTTGGTCCGCACCGTGTGCGGGTGTGAAATATTTTAGAAAATAAGTTAATTTTTGTATTTATATAAAGTAATTTTATCATTTATTTAAATTAAATATGCATGATTATTAGTTTTAAATGTATAGAATCAATATGCATAGATATTATATTTTTAAGTGTTATGTGAAAATTACATACTTTCCGTTTTTAATTTTTGTATTTGTGTTAAATTTAAACGTAGATGATACTGTTTCAAAATTTATTATTAGTGAAAGAATGTTTTAAAATATTATTAAAAAAAAACATGGTGAACATGAAGAGTTTGTAAACTTAGTTATTTTTTTTCGTTTTGATATTTATAAGAACTCATATAAATTTAGTAATTATTTATATATTTATTATTTTTCATCTTCTTTTCCATCTTTTTCTATTTTCTTTTATATTTTATTTTATTATCTTCGTCTTTTTTGTCTTGTCCGACTTATGTCTTTTTTTGTCTTCTTCCTCCTATGTGTGTGTGTTTCTCTTCATTTTGTTTTGTCCTCATTCTTTTATCTCTATTTTTGTTCTTCTATTTATTTTTCTGTTTCCTATATAAGTATTACTTGCGGTGAAAATAGTTAAATTATTTTATTTTCGGCTTTCTAATTCTTCTCCGACTTTTTTCGGTTTTTTCTTCGTCTTCATTTTTTTTTCCTTATTCTTCCAATATTAATTCGTCTTTTTCTTTTCATTATTTTTTCTTCATCGTCTTGTCTTTTTCTTTCAAAATTTCATTTTAATTTTTTTTTAGGAGGCTCGCCTGCATAGTGTGTAAAAATATGATATAGGAAAATTGAAAAATTTATCAATTGTATTACATAGAAAGTAGAAAAATATAATTTTTATTACATACTCCTCAGTGCAAAAGAGCACAACATTATGTTAGAAATATAATGAAAAAAAAAAAAAAATAGGAATATAAAACTTTTATACTTTATGTTGTGAAGTTCAAGATTTAGATATTAAAGGTTTGAACTTGGGTCATGGCATCAATTTATCCGGGTTATATCTGCCAAAAAACTATAAAAATTAGCTTATATATAATGTATGAGCAAGAACCCATCGTTTATTAAATTAATATTTGATACTAAATTAATTTACTATTGAGAAACTCGATCATAAATTTTTCTGAGATAACATCATCAAAATTAGAAAAGCTTATTTTTAATATGATAAAGGCAGTTTCTAGACTTTATTCACACACAAAAAAAAATTTGGTTTAAATTAATGTCACAATTGTAATTTTTTAATGAAGTAGAAAAAAATATAAATCAAGGTTTCGTCTAATGCAAGAAAAACTTTTAAAAATAACATTAAAATTATATATATATTTAGGGGCATACAAATATTTACACATGAAAAGTATATAAACAATTTATATAAAATATGTAGGATAGACTGATAGTGTAAGTGACATTAGTAGTCGTCGTTCTACTTCACAAACAAAGGTGGAAAAGATACAACGTTTTAGAACAAATTTTAACTCTTATCTTGCTATCACGTATAATGAATATTTGTGATTACCAATTAGAAATTCAATAATAATAACAATGGAAAAAAACTGATTTTAAAACTCATGATATTTGTGTTCTTTCTATAAACCCTAAACATTTCTCCATGGCATTTTTGTTTGTTTGAATGGAGTTCATATCAAAAGATCCACTTCACAATTGTTCACTATCATTTTTGTTATCAAAACCAAACACCAAGCGTAAGTAACACAAAGTTTTTTGTTTAGAATGTAAAAATCATATAATGATTCTTGAAAAAAAAATGATTATAAAATATAACACTACATTATAAAAATGAGGAGTTCAATAATGATGATCTCCAGTTTTTTCATAATCCATTAAGAACACGTTTCCACGCTTTTAAGATTTAAGATTTTATTTTTCATTCCATCTAGTATGGCTGTAAATCATAACTGTTTGTGAAAATCGACATTATAAATTTGAAATGAATTATGGCACAATCATGTAAATCAAGAGCTAAAGAAATTGTGATGACATTATGAATGAAATGAAGACTTAATTAAATTAAAAATGTTTGAGTTTCATAATAAATCATATTAAGAAACTTGCTCCATCGATTATGCTATTTATAATTGAAAACTTTCCTAGCTAATGCATTGTTTTGAATGGTTCCTTAGAAATGATTGGATCCTAACTAATCATGAGAATATTCCAAGAAAAATGGATTTGCATATATAATGATGTTTTTATATGGATAAGCATATTTATGATAAGTGATATACTATGAAACAATATATAATAAATTTAATTATTTATTAAAAGTAGATTTCTTATTGGTATATTTTATATGGGTAAACGATTGTACTGTTTAATATTGTTAATTAATTGTTTTGCTATTAAATTGAGTTAATGTCAAGAAAAAAAATCAATTATTTTTCAATAAGAGTTAAATATCTAATAGCCGTTTTAAAATTATAATATACTCGCTTAGTGAGTAATTAAGTTGCTAAAATCCCGGAAACAATAAAAGATATAACTAAATGACATATTTAGTTTTTTGCCGATATTTTTTAGTTAGGTATTTATGAATCAACAAATTTAGTGATTAATGAATTATTGAATTATAGAGATGCTATCAAAGCTAAAATAATCATAACTCCATAGCGTATATATGTTTATTTTTATATTAACATATATCAAGTATAGTATTAGTAATACTGTATTACCATCTTGTATTTAGTATATGGAGAAAACACTTATTGTTTTTTTTTTGCTAACATTTGATAGAAAATACTTATTGTTACATCCAAATCTACGGAAGTGTCTTACTCTATTGTCTTTGGAGTAAATGTACTCAAAACCGTAAATTTTTGTATCATAGAGAAACCTTGTAAATCCTAATTAAGCCAATCCATCGCAAGATTCCAGGATTTGGATGATGTTATGATAAAGTTCTCCATCACCCGCCTTTATGTTGGTTAATCCCTAAAACCAAATCTCACATGTTTGATATTTACATTGATCAATTTACAAAAGCACTTGTAATCATTAAATTAGAGAAAATAAAACATTTGTATATCTAAACAAATATACTTTGTTGAAGAACAAACCCCATGTATAAAACATACCAGAAAAACGTGCATTGAAAAATACCTACAAAAAGAAAATCAAAAAAAAAGTTTAGCATTGATCAAATATGAAATAGTATGGATACAAACAAAAGTAACAAATAAAGAAATAAAAAGCAGTACACAAATAAATAAATAAAGCATACTGTTGTAAAACTAGAGGGATAGATTGAATTGGTTGTGTCTTATTCCATCAGTAATCAAGAGTATAAATAGGATTACAAATAGGCAAAGTCTAGATGGAATAGGAAGTCTAGAACCATCTAGAACATGGGCCGGATATGGGCCGGTTATGGACATCCTCATAATGATTTCATAACACTCCCCCTTGGATGACATAACCGTGCTAGATGCTAAAGATCATTGTAATGTGCTTGGGGATGTTGCCTCATTAAAACCTTACCAGGAAAACCCAGTGGGACAAAACCATGGTGAAGGAAAAAGAGTGCAACACACATTACTCCCCCTTGTTCGAAGCATCACTGAAGATCTTTGAGTCTTCGCATTCCAATCTGATGTATGAGCTTCCGGAACGTCGACGTTGGCAACGACTTAGTAAATAGATCGGCTGAGTTGTCACAGGATCGAACTTGTACCACTCGAACTTCGCCAGACTTTTGTAGTTCGTGTGTGAAGAAGAACTTTGGCAATATGTGCTTCGTTCGGTCACCTTTGATGTAGCCGTCCTTGAGTTGTGCAATGCAAGCCACGTTGTCCTCATACATGATGGTTGGTTCCTTGTCTTCAACCATGCCACAATCAGATCGGATGTGTTGAGTCATCGACCTTAACCAGACACACTCTCGGCTAGCTTCATGTATCGCCAGAATCTCTGCGTGATTAGATGAAGTAGCTGCAATGGTCTGCTTCATGGACCGCCATGATATCGCTGTGCCTCCGTGGGTAAACACATAACCTGTCTGCGATCTAGCGTTATGCGGATCCGATAACTAACCTGCATCAGCAAAACCAACTAAAACTTCCTTGTTATGGTTAGTGTAAAATAAACCTAAGTCCTTCGTTCCTTGTAGGTAACGTAGGATATGTTTGATACCGTTCCAGTGTCTTTGAGTTGGACATGAACTAAACCTAGATAGGAGATTCACGGCAAAACATATATCTGATCTAGTGTGGCTAGCCAAATACATTAAGGCTCCTATAGCACTGAGGTATGGCATTTCCGGACCGAGAATTTTCTCATCGTCCTTCCTTGGACCGAATGGATCGTTTTCCAAACTTAGGCTTCTCACAACCATTGGGCTGCTCAATGGGTGAGCCTGGTCCATATTAAATCTCTTGAGTACCTTTTTAGTGTATGCCGATTGATGCACAAGAATTCCATCATTAGTGTACTCAAGCTGTAACCCCAAACAGAATTTTGTTTTACCTAGGTCTTTCATCTCAAACTCTTTCTTGAGGTATTCAACTGTTTGGGCGATTTCCCCAGAGGTCCCAAGGATGTTTAAATCATCCACGTATACTGCTATGATTACAAATCCCTTGTTTGCAAACTTCTTTATAAAAATACATGGACTTATGGGGTCGTTCTTATAGCCCTCTTTGACTAGGTACTCACTCAATCTATTGTACCACATACGCCCACTTTGTTTAAGTCCATATAGGGATTTGTTCAGCCTTATGCAGTGTTGTTCTCGAGAACCTTTCTTATCTTTGAGCTCAATACCCTCTGGGACTTTCATATATATCTCATTATCCAGTGGACCATATAAGTATGCGGTCACTACGTCCATTAGCCGCAAATCCAAATTTTCTCTTATAGCCAGACTTATTAAGAATCTAAAAGTTGTAGCATCCACCACAGGGGAGTATGTCTCCTCATAGTCTATTCCTGGTCTCTGTGAGAATCCTTGTGCAACTAGCCGTGCTTTGTATCTCACGATTTTACCATGTTCATTTCTTTTCCTCACAAAGACCCATTTATGTCCAACTGGTTTAATGTCATAAGTTGTCCGGATTATTGGACCAAAGACATCTCTTTTCCTTAATGAATTTAACTCCACGTTTATAGCTTCTTTCCATTTAGTCCAATCTTTACTCTGAGTGCACTCATATATTGATGTGGGTTCTGGATCCTCGGTTATGTCCATAAGTTCAAGTGCTACCTTAAATGCAAATATATCATCAATTTCTACACACTTTCTGTTCCATTGTATTCCAGACATAACATAACTTATTGAGATCTCATTATTGTCAGGAACTTCAGGACCATGAAGCTCGGCGTCCCGAGCCTCATTGTTTGGTACCATCGGTTCGGTTATGTCTGGGGTTCCCTGGACCTCGGATTCCTTAACCACGGATTCAGCACCTTTCTTTAATTTCCGAGGGTTCTTATCTTTGGAACCTATTGGCCGGCCAGGTTTTAATCGTGTTTTAGACTCTGTAGCAACTTGATTGTGTCCCTCTTGGACATCAATACGAATTGGTGCATTAACAGCTGGTATATATGACTTAGTTACTCTTTTCGGGTCAGCAAAGGAATCTGGCAATTGATTAGCTAGATTTTGTAAATGTATTATCTTTTGGACTTCTAATTCACATTCTTGAGTCCGAGGATCTTGCCATGTTGAGGACGTTTGATTCCATGTAATTTCCTTTACCAGCTCATTATTATCTCCTCCTAATGTTGGATAAACGGATTCGTCAAAATGACAATCCGCGTACCTGGCCTTAAATAGATCACCCGTGGTTGGCTCAAGGTACTTAATAATCGTGGGAGAATCGTATCCAACATATATCCCCATCCTCCTTTGAGGGCCCATCTTTGTTCTCTGTGGTGGTGCAATCGGTACATAAATGGCACATCCGAATGTCTTAAGATGGGATATGTCTGGCTCTCGACCCGTTATCAATTGTGATGGGGAATACTTATGTTCACTAGATGGCCTGATGCGAATTAACTCTGCTGCATGTAAAACCGCATGTCCCCAAGCTGAGACCGGGAGTTGTGATCTCATAAGCAATGGTCTGGCTATTAATTGTATGCGTTTAATAAATGATTCTGCCAAACCGTTTTGTGTATGTACATGTGCCACAGAATGTTCAACACTTACCCCCATAGACATACAATAATCATTAAACGCTGGGGACGTGAATTCACCAGCATTATCAAGGCGTATGGTTTTTAAAGGAAAATCTGGAAAATGTGCCCTTAACCGTATTATCTGGGCAAGTAATCTTGCAAACGCCAAATTTCTAGTTGATAACAGGCAGACATGTGACCATCTCGTAGATGCATCAATAAAGACCATAAAATATCTAAATGTCCCACAAGGTGGGTGTATTGGTCCGCATATGTCTCCTTGTATTCTTTCCAGAAAGTTTATTGTTTCCTTAGTTACTTTAACTGGTGACGGCCTAGTAATGAGTTTCCCTAGTGAACATGCTTCACACGTGAGATTCTTTGGGATAACTCTTCTTTCTTTCAATGTGTGCCCATTAGTATTTGTTAATAGTTTTCGCATCATGTTAGAACCGGGATGGCCAAGCCGGTTATGCCAAAGAGTGAAATTCTCGGTAAACGCTTTGTTTACCGTGGCATTTGCTTCTATCATATTGATCTTAGCACAATAAAGGCCTGTAGAAACGGCAGGTATAGTCTCTAGGACTTTCTTATGGCCTTGGGCAAATTCGAATATTTGAAGGAACTCTTTGTTACCTTTGCCCTTAGTCTCAATATGAAGGCCATTCATTCGGATATCTTTAAAGCTCAATAAGCTTCTCTTTGAGTTGGGTGAATATAATGCATCAGAAATTTCTAGATGCGTGCCCTTAGGTAACAAAACATGGGCCTGACCGTGGCCTTCAATCATATTGGCTATACCCGCAATGGTGGTCACATTTGCCCTTTTAAGTGTAAGATCAATGAAATATCTTTTGTCTCTTAGAATCGTGTGGCTTGACCCACTGTCCACAACGAACACATCCATATCACCATTCATTCTTCAAAATAATAAACACATCTTTAGAGACTTTAAAATAACACCCTTTTATTCCATTAAGTTCAAAATAATAGCAATAAAACAAAATCCAAAACATAAACTAGAAAACGTAAATGCAAATCATAAAAGCAAACATAAAACAGAAAATCGAAAAAGGAACAACTTGGTCACTTAAGTAAATCTGAGGTTTCATAGTTTGTCTGATCATCTTGCCCATGGTCAAAATCTCCTTCGTTATCATGCTGGATCATGTGGGTTTCTGGGTTCTTCCCTTTAAGGCTCTCTTGATAGAGGTTAACTAGATGCCTGGGAGTCCGACATGTCTTAGCCCAATGATTGCTCATTCCAAAGGTCCAAAGGATCTTCAATAGTTAGGTATTGGTCCTTGAGACCCTCAGCAAGATGATGGCGAATGATCGATATTGTTCTGTATCTATTCTTTTCATTTTCATCATTACCCTCAGTGATACATTCGCCAAGTCCTTTTGACTTTAAATTTATCTTTGTGTCCAATGCCCACTGTAGGTAATTGTGGGCAGCATAATCCAAGTTGCTTATTTTCGACATCTGAAACGTTTATCTTAATTTTCTAAGTTTCATGAAAAATTAAAATCTAGGTGTATAATGCAATACAAGTCACGAATGCATAATGTTTGATTTAAACAAGTTTTATGTTTTCTAACAAGATATTCTTAACTAGCAACCTAGCATAAGATATCTATATGTTTATGATGCAAACCTATCATGTGAATTCTAAACCGTTCATGATGATCTCAAAATTAAACCGTTCATGATGGTATGTGTTATTAAGCGTGTAATACTTGTTTATTAAGCAAGTCCGCCAAAGAGTTGGCCGAACGAATTACAAATCAAAGATTATCGATAATACTAGCATGAATCTCTGTGTAAATATCTTAAGAATTGAGAATTAACAAGTGTTAGAAAAATCTGAGTGCACACAAAAAGTCTTTAAGGTCTCTATCAATCGCTTGGAAGAGAGATTCCCGAATCGCCCATACCTCCCCTACAGGTTGTATAATGCACTCATATTCAAGTATATTCTTACCATTTTTATTATTTAAGTCGACATATTAATAGCAACAAAAGCTTATTTTGTTAACGAATCCGTCAATATATTGATATTTCGTAGAACAAAAAAAGAGTCGATTTCCTATGATGTGAAACTAACGTATTAATCTCAAAAAGTAGATTATCAATTTTCGTATGTCATTTCTTTTTTTTGAGGAAGATGTTTTCTTGTAGTGTTTATAGTTTAAAAGTTCAAACTCGTTCTCAGATACGTTATGCAAACCATTTATTTTTTAGTTATACATACATTAATGAACGTGAAAACAATTTGTTTATTGTAGTGCTTATATAACCACGTGTTTATATACATTGACCATTCGCTCTCAAAAACAAAATACAAATTCTCTCTATCTCTTGCTTGTTCTAGCTACAATGACTAATTTGTTTGAGCCGAAAATTGAAATTTTTTTGATATGGCTCATGATTGCCCTTCCTTTCGTCTGTGTGCTCTTCCTTTCCTGATAACAGTCGGGATTCTTTGTTTGTGCAATAGGGGTGACAGAAGATGATCCACCCTTATCCGATCGATCAAGATATCGAGCTCCAGGATGTTAACGAGCCGTAATGTCAAGTGTGCGAGTCTTAGAGTTATGAGTGTAATTAAGTGTGGTAAAAAAGAAATATGTATGGGTTATATGGAGCCTAAGATTAGACACAGTACCATGGCCAGTTACTCGAATTCTTTCCTGATAACAGTCGGGATTCTTTGTTTGTGCAATAGGGGTGACAGAAGATGATCCACCCTTATCCGATCGATCAAGATATCGAGCTCCAGGATGTTAACGAGCCGTAATGTCAAGTGTGCGAGTCTTAGAGTTATGAGTGTAATTAAGTGTGGTAAAAAAGAAATATGTATGGGTTATATGGAGCCTAAGATTAGACACAGTACCATGGCCAGTTACTCGAATTTACCAACTGAACATCTATTTATGGTGCTTGTCATAAGTTTTCACTATTATATCAAATACTACATCATTAATTTAGTAGTCTTTGAACTAATTTAGTGTTGTCATAATACAATGTTACTATTGATAAATTAGTATAGATAAAAAAAAGGAAAATATTGGAAAAATAAGAGAGAGTAATAAGCAATTAGGTTGCATAAAAACTCCGTCCGAGAAGCGTTTCCCGTTTCGGAAACCGAAACTCTTGGAAATTCCATGGAAACACATTTTCTAATAAATTTTAATTTGGAAACACGTTTCCTAAAATATTTTAATTTGGAAACTCGATGGAAACTTTAATTTTATTTTGAAAATTCGATGGAAACTCATTTTCTAGAGATTTCAAATTAGAAATACGACGGAAATGTTCGATTTTGTTTTAGAAATACGATGAAAAATTGTTTTTTACGTAATAATTAAATAGTTTGGAAATGTAGGGATATATTTATAGGTTAAAAACAACAAAAATTATGAAAGATTGCGTTTGTATATAGGTTAAAAATAACAAAATTATGATACTTTTGGCTTTTGTTAAACTATTTAATATTCATTTATATAATTTGTATTGTTCAAATTATTTTAAATATTGTTTTTGATGTTATTGATTCATAACACGAACTTTTGAAAAAAATATATATATATATATGTATGCGTTTCCAAAACGTATCCATTTCCTAATTTTTTTTAAAAGTCGTTTCCACGTATCCGTTTCCATGCAATCTACGCAAAACAAGAGAAAAAACGGAAAAATATAAATTATAGCTCATATTTGAGATATTAAAATAAATTAGTTGAGGAGTTACTAGGAATACTGCTAAGATGATTAATGATTAATTAATTAACAACTACAACAAAAACAAAAACACAGTAATACGACTTCTTTAAAGAAAAACACTTCAATTTTTTAAATCAGCACTTATTTATCTTGTGAAATCACCATTTATTTGTGTCTCATTCAAATCAATCTTATCAACTAGAAAGAAAAGAAAAAAACAGACACAGAAACTTAAATACATGTTTGCATACGTGTCGTTTAGCTCTATGGGACTTATAAGAACATTTAATTCCAATGAGACTGACATCTCCTCACATGGGGGAGAAATGTTTGTCTTCTAAACAAGAAAAATCAAATAAAATACAATCGTAAAATAATCTTTGGATTCATAATTTAATGTTCACAAAGCTTATCGGAAGTTTTTTCTAAAAAATTGTATGTCAGACTTTTTTTTGTTTTTTTTTTGTCGAGTATGTCAGACTTATTATGTGTATGTATTCTCATCAAATGCAATGAACTTTTTATGTTTCCTCTAAATGCAATGAACTTTGATGGTAATTACCTTTTTCAACATTAAGAACTCAAAGTTATTTTAACCAGAAAGAAGCAAAACGTTAAGACTTGAAAGATTTGTAGAAGTAAGACTATTCAGGTATAATTATTTTTGTATATTAAATTCGGTATCTACCATACCACGTGGATCCATGCATCTGATATTTCAATTTCATGGTCATCTTAATTATAGATTTAACCTAACTAAAAGTTAACTTATTAGGTAACTGGTATAAATGTACCACTTTGTACTTGTTATAAATGTAAGATTCATAACTTCAGATCTGAACCATTTGACCATACACAGAACATCAAAGGTATAAAACTATTGGATATGTATTTTGTTTGTGGTGATACTTTGGAAAGAAATCACACAAACAACAACAACACAACAAATTCACATAATCAACTTGGTTTTGAAAAAAGTGGATGTGAGATGGTGTTAACATTTTAATCCAATCATTCTCATGTCATATTTTAAATTTTTATTTCGGTTGTTATTATACAAACTCTTTAAATCGTATGCTGTTGTTATCGGCGTGATGTGACGTTAGAGAAAATTACTATTAACTTCATTAACTCATGGACACGATAGACCTTTAGATATATAAAGTCGGAGAACGGTTTTATCTAGTGTAAAAATGTATATACAATAGTAGATTATCTACGAAAGAATAATATAAAATTGTTTGAAATCTTATATTCCAGCTACTAGTAAAAAAAAAAAGGATTACAAAAGCTAATGACAAATTCTCTTAAGTAAACACAGTAAAAAACACACTATTACACAAATTTTAGTGTTGTTACCAATCAAGCTATTTAACACGAAAACAACTTTATGTTACATTTAATTTTCTCATATTTTTGTTAGTGAAAAGTCATGAAAACATTTCCATTTTTAAAAGGAAAACCAGTAGTAAAATTTATCAATACATGGTCTCAATTCGGATAATCACCGTCTACCTAACCAATTTTGTTTTAACCTTCTTTATATAAACACTATCGCTCTCTCTCTCTCTCCCGACCTCATCACTAGGACAACAATCTCTCTCTTTACCTCTCTCTCTCTTCCCAGTACTTCTTGTCTGAATCTGTAACTAACCATGTCGGAGAGACCAAGTCGTCACCAGAGAAGACCTTCTCAGAGCGTTCCGATCTCACTTGAGGATCTTTCCGATGATATCTCTCTCACTACAAATCCTCCAACCTCCATCACTTCTCAGCCCCCACGTCATCAGATCCCTCCGCCGTCTCCGGCAGCTCCTCCGGCAAACCGTAGCAACAATGAGGATAATGCAAGCAAGGATCACAAAGGAAATGCTTCTTCTAATTGATTTCGCTTTTTTTCTTTTTTTTCATTTGTCTTTAATTAAAGTTTCATCTTTTTAATTAATTATTGTGTAAGCCTTTTTGTTATTTCTTCTTCTTCTGTCTTTTTTATTATTATATATAATTTCGCTTAATAATCGAATTTTATCTTTGTTTAATACTACTATATGATAATTAATTAATCGTAATTCGTATTCACTTATCTTTATTTCGAGCTTCTGGTGTTGTTGAAATGAAGAATACATGGGGGACAAACTTAGTTTATAGCAAAATCTGGATTAAAACAAACAAAAATTTACTTTTAACAATCTCTGTTTCGTTGAACTGTAGTGTTAGGAAAATTACAATATTGAAAGATGCTAGTACTAGTTTATTAGAATCTTAGTAGTACTATTTGTTATGGTTGACGTTGACCGAGGGATTCGTGGGTCTTCAATATTGAAAGATGGAAAAGGCTTTGAAGTACTAAAACAATAATAATAAAATATCAGTAGATGCAAAATTCAATGTTAATGATATTATATGGACATTTTATATTACTCAAAGAGTCAAATATACACTTAATTACATACTCATATCTTATGTGTAAATGATCTTCTTCTCCTTTTTTTTCAACCTTTCTTTACTTAGATGTATTTTTCAAATTGCTTAGGTACACATTAATGTGGGGATAACTGCTTTAGGTAAATAGTCAACATAAAATTTTGTTTCTAAGCTGATAAAATAGTACTTTTGAATGGTAAGACTACTCGAAATTCTACATTTGACTCTAAACTTTTAAGGGTGTGATTGGTTACAAATTAGAAGAAAAGAAAAGAAAAAAAATAAGAAAAAAAGAAAAGGGAAATTGCATCCAATAACCCAAAAAAATCTATAATAAAAATTCTAACCATTTAACCTAAATCTAAGGGTTGATATTTAGCTACATACAATATAACATCGATAAATTAATAATCGATAAATTAATATCTCGATAAATCAATAGAATTTTTTTATCTTAAATAACGTTTTTGATTCAATTAATCACTCGATAAATTAATATCTCGCTAAATTAATAAAATATCATTGTCCCAACATTATTAATTTATAGAAGTTTTACTGTATGCTAATTTTGTTACTTTTTCATTTTTTTTGTTATTTTTGCAATTTATCCGAAAAGAAAAAGCTATCTCAGAAGAAAAAAATACTACTTGATTTTTTAAGAGGGAAGATTTCTTTTTTTTTAATTACTTTTTGACTTTTTCAGTAAAATTTTGTTTCTTTTAAACTTTTTTGGATTGGTATAATCATAGAAGAATTGTTTTTCCTCTCTTTTCTTTCTTTTTATTGATGTTAATCAATCACCCCCTAAATAAATTTTTAAAAACAATAATGAAAAATAGTGGAAACATCTTGGCCTTTTTATCTTTTGACTATATGAATATAAGTTTGGTACATGTTGACCGACATCACTTCTTTATGGAACCTAATATTTATCCATTTACATGCCAACACGAGAATAGTACAAAAATTAATTTAAAAGGTAGATATAACTAAAACGAGGCCCAAGTGCTTGCTTACAAAATAGATTTTACTACTAGATTATATTTTACATCACACACACACGCATACTATAATGTTTTCACATTTTTATTTTGGTCTATAAAATTAGTTGATTACTCTTTCAAATTTTATAAAACAATGAGCTGAATTTTGAGGATGGAGTGTATGGACCGAAACTTAGTTGAGACCTAACGTAAAATAAAACCATCAAAATTATATATATACAACAATTATTACCTAAATCAAAATGATGACATTGATATCATGTGGCTAGTGTGGTCTTGGTCGCTATAAAGATTGATCATGTTGCTGAAAAATAGAAGTGTTGATGTTTGTATAATAATCGAAATTTCGAATTCTGTCTCTCAATAATGAAATAAAGTTTGCCGGTACGACAAAAAAAATGATTAAAGTGGATCCAATATTATCGGGAGAAGATTAGCTAAATGCATGGCAGAAGATTCCGTCGGTATTCTCAAGGACCCAACGACAAATTAAACAAATGAAATTGTGAAAGAAAGAAATAAATTTTTAACAATGGAGAGAATCGTAACACTATAGTATAATACAACATATCTTCTTCAAACTCACTAAAAAAATCTTTATATCTCCAATGAGTGAATAAAGGTAAACGTACGAGGACAAAAGAAAAAGTGAAAAGACCAGTTAAAAAAGCCAGAAACTCATTAAAATTTTTTTTTTTTGTTTTTTTAGATTAGTTTGTTACATAGCATGCATTTTTTGTGAACTTGTATTAGTATATGATATATGATTGAAAATCTTTGATGATTATCAACTAAAATTGAACACTGTCAAAACTTTGATCAAATTGATGTAACTAAGTTTAGTCTCCATATTACAAATGTTTTCTCCAAATAACCAATCTCTGAAAATAATTATTCTTTTTTTTTTTGTAAAAAAATAAACCACTATTGGCTTATACAACTTTGGAACTAGGTAACACATTTGC
Source organism: Arabis hirsuta (assembly GCA_964056655.1). Classification (NCBI taxonomy): domain Eukaryota; kingdom Viridiplantae; phylum Streptophyta; class Magnoliopsida; order Brassicales; family Brassicaceae; genus Arabis; species Arabis hirsuta. The sequence goes on along the minus strand of OZ053302.1, from coordinate 877,270 downwards.
TTGCTTCTACTAAAAATCTGTCCGAATTTTTTTTACAAAAATTGATTGTATATTCCAAAAGATGATATGGAAACGTGTGACCACGTGGTGAGTGAACTTCTGCACTGCAACTGCAAGTAATCACGTTTTTGTGAGAGTCTATGTTTGTTAATGGGCCCAGCCCAACTAAAATATCAAATGACTCGGGGTTTCGTTATTAAACCGGAGTAAACCGAAATCCAGATTGCACCGAGAAGAAATAAACCGAATCTTCCAATCTGATTTCAGTCTCAATGGTGGTGATCGGTGGCTCGCCGGAGCCGTACAGTGTAATGTGATCGACTCGCCGGTACGAGACAACGAAGCGTCGTGGTTCTCCGACAAGGTAATCAATCTTACCTTCTCAGTTTTTTCTGTCGTTTTTTGGTTGGATTTGATCGGAGTTGAATACAGTTCCCGGTAAACATCAATCGGAGAATCAAACAGATACAAAAAAAGTTATGAACTTTTCTTCGCAATGTTAGATAGTTTTGATACATTTCGAAAGGTATTAGATGAGTGATTAGTGGGTAAACCTCAATTTCCTCTCGATGTTACACTGTTTAGAGATTGCATTTCCTTTTCAGTGATTAGTTTGTAAAGCTCAAATTTTTTTTGTGGTGAGGTCTGAGTTGTTTGATTAATCATGTTTTTCTCAATTGTGTTACTTCCTTAGGTTATTGGCTCTGTGTATGTTCTTTAGGTCTCTATATATATTTCATATGCGCAAAAGTTTGTTTCTTGACTTCCAATGGAGGCTATAAAATGTTTGTTAAATGGACTTTGTGTGTGTTTCAGTATATTGGCAAAACATTTCTTTTCTTAATTACTGAAATGCACACTAAACTGTTTAAAGGACATTTCTTGAACTCCTAATCTCAGAAAGCTAATAGTCGTGCTCGTTGTTGAACGTTCATGTCTTTCTTGTTTTTCGGATCTTAGGTTAGAGAAAGTGATCATCGATTGTCCATGGTTTGAAAAGATTGACACGGTTACATATTCACTCGATAAAACGTATATAATAGTGCCTTTGAGTTACCATATATTAGGGTGGAACGAAACAAGGTACATCACATCCCAATCACTAGTTCTTTACTTGTTTTTCACTCTTAAGTAAGAACTAGAACATCTTAACTGGTGTCCTCGAAACCCAGGTAGTTCTTTTTAGAAACCGACTTGATGAGCTTAACGCTGAAATCCCAGAGTTTTTGTGCCAATGTCTCATCTCTAGCAAGTTTGCTTGGAGTGACTTCATTGCAATCTGCAAAATACTTTCCTGTTACTCCCTTCAGACTTGGTTGCAGAGCAACATAACATGTTGTAGCTGCTCCCTGTCAACATAACATTGTTGTCCATTATCGTCTTAATTTCGTTTAATAGCATAGTCATAGAATTAGATCTTGAATCTGGCTAAGTCTTGGGATTATACTAGTATTAGTACCTGAGATATGTTTTTCCACAAGTAGAAGCTGAAGAACTTCAAAAACCCTGTGTAAAATAAAGGGATTGAAATAAACCATAGTGAACTTAAAAATGGAGTAACTTGAAGAAAATAGAGAAAGAAAATTTACTCATTAAAAGAGCAGTGTGTTGGAAGAGATTGGTGAGGATGAGACCGGGGTGAACAGAGTTCGCTGTTATGTTCACTCCTTCTTCCTACCAAACAAACAATGTCCCCAAAGGATTTTGAGTTTTATATTTTTCTATGTTGTTTATGAATTTGTGATCTCGATAACATCTAACAAGTACTATTAACACTTTGATATATGTGTTTGTGTGTGTGTGAAGGCGACCTGAAGTTGACGGGAGAGCTCATTCGCGTGCAATATATTGGCTAGTTTCGATTGTCCGTAAGCTCTTTTATCCGAGTAACTGAAAAAAACAAAGATGGTTATCCAAGTAAATTACTGCAGGTTTCACATGCGCGGTTGCACATTCCGAGATTAAACTAGAGTTTCGGGACGACGATAGGATTTTACCTGCAAATGTCATTGATGCTGTCGAATTGGATTCCGTCTTGGTAAGTATAGATATGAGCTACAGATGATAAATTCAAAATCCTTCCTTCAACACCACTGGTTTTAGCTGTGTTCTTCATTGTGTCCAAGAGCAAGTTTGTCAACAGAAAATGACCTATATAGTAGTATACAGTTCAACTATTAAAACTTGAATTTTGTATGATTAATTTCTGAAAACTAAGATTTTTAAAAAATATGTACCAATGTGATTTGTAGCAAACTGCAATTCGATTCCATCTTCAGAGAGTTGGTATGGACAGAACATTACTCCAGCATTGTTTCTGCAAACACCAGTTTTTGTACAATTTTTATTTCACATATAAACTAATTCATAAGTTAAACACAAAACAAAAATTGTTCCTAGAACTTATATATATACTGATCTAAGTCATAACACTACTAGTACTAACATTTTGTCAAAGAGAATAAAGAAAGAGTAAGCATTAATTAGCTCTAAAATGTTAGGTAAAAAAGCATATTAGCCATTAAACTGAAACTGACACTGTCCTAATTCATAGCATTAATTAAAGATGCTGAATAATTAATGTTAGATGGTCTCTTTTTATAGGTGAAAAAAAAGCAGCGTTAACGTTGTCAATGCTTTTAATGTGGATACCATTCAATATGTCCTAAAATTGATAATACAAACGCTAAAAATGGTGGTCCAAACGCTTTAAACGGTTGATTGAGAGAGGGAGAGAGAGAGTGTACATGAGGATATTGAGAGGAAGCTTGAGGGCTTGAAAGTCACGAACAAAAGCTTTGATGGATTTGAAAGAAGAGAGATCCAAGTGAAGAAGAGTAACACGTGCGTTTGCGTTTTGTCGTAGAACCTCAGTTTTGGCGTTTTCTGCAGCTCCCATGTTTCGTGCACCAATCACAACATGAACACCTCTCTTTGCCATTACCCTCGCTGTCTCCATACCTATTCCTCCTGTCCCTCCTTTAACAAATAATCAAATAACAAAATCAAAACCAATTTAGTTACAACATTTTTGCAAAAAAAATCGAGTTTGAATCATGTAAGCAATGAGTATAAAGACTAATCCTCGAAACTTTTGAGTCATATACTAATTCCACAACAACAAAAAATGTGTTTAGTGAAAATGATTTTATATGGTATCATAACAAGTATTGACATTGGAAAAAAAAAACATAATCAACATATAATACATGAGCCTTTTTGCGTAAAATACAAATAGTTCAACATATTAGTATGCATTTATGTATGCACCTGTGATGATTGCAGTGAGATGAGATGCATCAATTCCTTGAGTAACTTCTTCAGCTGTTGAAGCAGAACCAAACCCACTTGGTCCTCTTCTCCCTGTGATTAGTGATAATATTCCCATTTCTACTAGATTGATCTCCCTAGTTTATGATATTTACAAATCTGCCCCTTCAAGAACCAATGTGAAAGAGAGAGATAGATAGTGAAAGAAGAAGAAGAAGAAGAGAGAAGGTAGGGAGAATAATTTGGTACTGTGAAAGAACCATATTTATAAGTGACATAGAGTTTCACCAATGCCCTTTTTTTGGTGCTTTCTAGTTTCATGGACATTATTATGTGAATCGAGAATCGACCTATGAATAGTAAATACATATCACACTCATACCCATCAACACCAATATTGAATATCCATATACAAAGTCTTATTATTTTATAGATCTTTGTGGCGATGGATAGTGCATGCTCTCTTAATCAAATTAAGTAGATGTTAATTTGTGTACTTTTCTGTCGAGAGATAAAACTCTTGCCCTTGTCAAAAATTAAACATGACTATTCCCCTAATAATTTCCCAAGAATATGTGGTTAATGTCTAAACTAGAAAACCCCACATTTGGGTTATAAACCCCATATTTATTTCACTTTCTCAAACCATTTTACAGAAGTTTTTACCCAAAAAAAACCATTCTACATAATTTTAAAAGTGTTCAAAAAAATTACCATTCTACAAATTATTACAAAAACATAAGTTTTTAGAATATATCGTTTATATGTCCAACTTTTATTATTGTGTTGCTTATTTTGGTTTACAAACTTTTAATAGATTAGTTGACGAAAAAAGAAGAAGACAATAATAAGTGTTTAATATACTTTTTCTGTGAGACTATAATGAATAACTTGTTCTATAGGAAGTAAAATTTGAACTTAACAAAAAAGTTAAAATTAAACCTTCTTTTAACATCTAGTTAAATCTTTCTTGCTATAAAACAAGTTATACATCGTAATTTTGCTTCAGTTCTAGATTTCTAGTGGTATATCGTGCCCTCGTTCTTCTAAAATGAAATCTTCGTCCATAAGCGATTAATTTAGCACAAAAGGATAAGTAAACCATAATTTGGGGATTGATGATTAATCTCGATTGTATAAATTTGGAGAGTATTAAGGTCACTAAACGTATTGAATAACTAATATAGGGTTGACCAACTTATTAATGGAGGGTTGGTGTGAAGCCGTTTGGTTGCTTTACAAGTTTTCAACTACTTGACATCCTTCACATGTTTCCGGTGAGTATGTTACCACTTACCCATAACCTCTCTAATATGGAGTATAGACCAATTTCATTTTATTAGTTTTCATTTCTCGTAACATGAAACTAAATTAATAATTTTTAATTTAAACCAGCAAAAAAAAAAAAAAAAAAAAACCAGCCAAATGAAACTATAGTTGGGTTGATTTCTTCATTATTAACGAGAAAAATACTTAGAGCTAAATCCAAATATTATGTGCATAGAGAAGTACTTTGTTCACAATTCGCTTCATAACCAATGTTGAATTCTATCGAATAATTCTTGTTGTGTGATCTCTTTTATCTCTCTCTTTTTTTTTTTTAAATTTTATCGAAATTAGACTATAACACAATACTATTCGTCAACATGAAATCGAGCAAAATGTTTGAAAACAGACTCTCTCAAACAAACAAAACTAGCAATACTCTTCTACATGAAAAGAAAAGCTATTTTTTTGCTGCAAACATGAATTATATATAATTGACAACAACAACAAAAAAAACTTCTTAATTTAATAACACTATGAAGAAGAACAAAATTTAAGTTAAAGCTAAGACGAAAAGGTGTCGTACAAAATCTAAAAACACTAGATTCACTACAAGTAAAAATACTCTAAAGAAAACCAGCAACTCTACCCCAACTTGCTCAAAAGAATTAATGCACTGACTCGTGACCACTCGAATAATAATAGGAATGAAGAGGAAAAAACAAAACTTATATGGAATAAATTAAAAATAATTATTGTAGAGAGGAAATAGAATAAATTATCATTGTAAATAATAACAAAAAAAAGAATAAATATTTTAAATAATAAAAAGAAAATATCTATATAAAAAAGTAAAACTGTCATTTAAATACCGAACTATTCGGTTTGAAGCAAAACAAATACCAACTTGTTAATGAGTCATAAAAAATCACAAACTTGTGTTGACTCGGCCAAATTAGGTATACAATTAGTCAACTTTAATAGTTTAAAAAAAAAAACGTTAACTTCGTTTATTGTAACAATTAAGTCTCAAAACAACGTCGTTTTGAGATTATAAAAAATGGCCATTTAAATACTAAACTCTCCGTTTTGCACCAAAACAAATACAAATTTTTTAATGAGTCATAAAATACACAAACTTATATTGACTTGGCCAAATTAGGTATAATATTACCGGATCCGGAGATTTGGAGAGACGAGACCCTCCAAGGTTTTAGCATGAGTCCAACAACTTGTTAGAGCACGAGATCTCTGAAGGCCGTAACCTGAGTCTGGAAATCTAGGAGGGCACGAGATTGAGATAACCTAAGTCTGGAGACCTGACGAGTTAGTATGAGAACTCTCATAGAGACCTATGGCCTGAGTCAACCGACTTGTCCCCTCTGAGACTACTGAGAAGTTCTCATCATTTTGTGGGTAGAGCCGAAGGCGAACCTGCTCCTTAGGGCAGAGCTACATTAGAACGATACCCGAGCATGACCTTTCGGGAGACTAGGCCACTAATCCTGACAATTGTGAATCTCCTTGCTTTCTTATAAAAAATCTTGCTATCTCCTTTTTTTTTTAATTATAAAAACACATAATAAATTATGCAATTGTTAGTCGCATCCGAGATTATGTCTAACATCCCGTGAGTACTTTAAGGTAAAGTGAAAGGAAACTAACGATCCAAAACAGAGTGATTATGTTACTCACGCTACAATCTTAGAGCGTCTCGTCTTTCTATGTCTCCGGATTTGGACTCCGATTTATAGTTGACTAATATTATACCTAATTTGGCAAAGTCAACATAAGTTTGTATATTTTATGACTCATTAAGAAGTTGGTATTTGTTTTGGCGCAAAACGGAGAGTTTGATATTTAAATGGTCATTTTTCATAATCTCCAAAACGATGTTGTTTTGAGACTTAACGGTTACAATAAACAGAGTTAACGTTTTTTTTAAACTGTTAAAGTTGACTAATTGTATACCTAATTTGGCCGAGTCAACACAAGTTTGTGATTTTTATGACTCATTAACAAGTTGGTATTTGTTTTGGTTCAAACTGGATAGTTCGGTATTTAAATGACAGTTTTCTCATAAAAAAATGCATTCTTTTTGTTCATTATCAAATAGAAAGAAAATATTTTTGTTCTATATTCTCTAATACTATTAAAAATAAAAAAGAATGATATAAAATCTTTATTACTTATAAATGATAAAAAAATATTAGAAATAAAAAGAAATTTTATGCTCCTTCCCATTCTTTTTATTTATAATGGTCACCATTTAGTGTGTTACTAATTCATAGCCCCATACAAATACATTAAGGTGCTCTGTTCCTTTCACTTCTCGTTTCCAAGTTCAGAGAATCCAACTAAGACATTTGGAAAAGAAAAAGAAAAAAAATCTCTTTTTAAGCTTTTATAAAAAAAAAATTAGTTTCCTTCCAAAATTGATTGCTGATATCATGAATAATTATGACATAGTTAGGTGGTAGATTTACACAAAAGTACACACACCGCTATCGAGATTAGTGCCATTTAAAAAGAAGAAGAAAATAGCTTATTTATATTCTGAACTGAGCAGAATGTCAAAAGCTGTGATCTAAAGCAGATAGATGAACAACTTTAACCTGGTAGTTGAAAATATTAGGTTTTTCTCGAAGTTCAAGATAATATGTTGCGATTAGTTCGATGTAGTCAATAATCAGTTTTTGTTTGTATAGTAGTACAAAATAAATATTGGGTGAATTTCATCACAGTTATCATCTTACTGAGATTTTTACTTGTTCGAAATTTTTAATACCTCATACAACAACAATACATATGTGAAAGATAATTGCATTTGTGATAAATAATCTAATCAATCAAAAATGGATGTTGCAATTAAACGAACCGCAAGCACGTGCGAGCCTTACAACTTGTAGTTTTATTTTGTTTTAACAAATCTAATACTACTAGAGTCTAGAAACAACCAGCTATAATTCACAACGTCAAGTCTCGGAAAATTAGTTACGTAAATAGAATAATAAAATTAATTAACTGCTTTATGTCATCACTTGATCTCGACGTATTTGTGATTAGTCGAATATGAATAGAATAATGAACGCATTTAATTACAATGACCAACAACAATAAAAAAGTTATAAGAAAAAACAATAAAAAGTTAAAAAAAAAAAAACCGAAGGCATTTACTACGGATCCTTTAAGTGTTTTGGCGGTGATAGGCACATGACATGCGGTGATGGGCATGGGGATATAATGTGACCATGTGAAGCCGTTGATAAAAATATTCACCATGAACAATTGTATAGGTCGGTGGTACTCGTTAACTAGCAAATTCACATAAATCAAATTTTAAATTCACATTAGTTTACAATAGTTTGGATTTTCACATTAAATTTCTGAGTTATAGAAATACAAAGAAAAGTGTCAATATAATGGTTACGAAAGAGACCTATGTTATAACTTATGAGGTTAATGTTGTCGCCATGTTATTATCTAAGTTAATAATAATTTATTTGAAGAAAGAAATGATTAGAACAAACATAGTTAATGTAAAACGCGGGTAACCAAAATTGCTCTTCCTACTATTCACAAAGTTTCTTTGACGAGGATCATTAATTTAGTTTCTTTTGTTGTAATGATTTTTTGGCTCATAAACTTTTGTATCTATTTTCTTGTGTATTAAAATTAGTAGTTCATGAATCGTGATCCTTAATAAATGATTTGAAAATTTTATCAGTTAATGATTTAGAATGTATATGCACGTACCGATTTACTCACTTACTACTGTATGTAGTCATGTACATGTATTGCGTATCACGTGTGCTTCACATGCTTTGTCCACATCTTTCATTTTGAGTTTTGACAATGGCCCAAGAAAAAAAGAATATGAACCAAAAAAAAGGAATTCTTGTAAATTTAAGTCCACTAAGAGGCCCATATTTGTCGCCATAGATATTTATGATTCATATAGGCCCATTAAGAACTCGAGGGTCTATTTAGAAAAAAAAACTAAAACTATAGGCACAAAACCAATTTCTTCTAGATTTACGTGGTTTTTATGTAATTCTCCAGAGAAGATTTTAACAGTATCTTGTTTGGGTTTACTCTTTCATTTCCGAGTGCAACAAAACCCTAGCTGCTCTCTCTCTCTTCTTCTTCTTCTTCCTCGTTATCGATATCGGAAGCAGAAAAAAGATCCGGCGAAGATGTCGGGTGGTTTAGATATGTCACTTGACGATATCATCAAATCCAACCGGAAACCTACGGGATCTCGTGGCCGAGGCACCGGTGGTGGTACTAGTATCGGTGGTCGTGGCGGTTCCGGTCCGTCTCGCCGATTTGCTAACCGTGTAGGAGCAAGAACGACGCCGTATTCAAGGGTCAGCGAATTGATTTTATCTCCTTTTAACCTCTCTTCACATTCCAAATCAGAGAAATTCCTTTAGGGTTTTTTATGAATGAAAACAAAAAAAGTTGAGATCTGTTTTTCGTTTCTTCTTTGACGAACAAAAAAACAGCCGATTCAACAACAACAAGCTCAAGACGCGATGTGGCAGAACGACGTTTTCGCGACTGATGCGTCTGTAGCGGCTGCGTTTGGTCATCAATCTGTAGGTGTTGTTGGTGGTTCTTCAATCGAGACTGGAACTAAGCTCTACATTTCCAATTTAGATTATGGCGTCTCCAACGAAGATATCAAGGTAATTTACATTTCTTTCTTTGTGCTTTGGAAATATTGTAGTTAGGTGGAAAAAACTGTGGCTTTGAGGTTATGTTTTGAGCCCTTTATCTAACTTTTTAGCTGGGTTTTGTTTGTAGGAGCTTTTCTCAGAGGTCGGTGACCTTAAGCGATATGGGATTCACTATGATAGGAGTGGAAGATCGAAGGTACACTTGATTATAAGGCTTTCTAATGTTTTCTGAGATTTCTATCGAATCGCCATTTTTTCTGATAAGATGACCCTTTGCAGGGTACTGCTGAGGTTGTGTATTCGCGGCGTGGTGATGCTTTGGCAGCTGTGAAGCGTTACAACAATGTTCAATTGGATGGAAAACTGATGAAGATAGAGATTGTTGGTACTAATCTTTCAGCTCCGGCTCCTACAATTCTTGCTCCAGCTCAGATTCCTTTTCCTGCAAATGGGATACTTGGGAACTTTAATGAGAACTTTAATAGCAACTTCAATGGGAATTTCAATGGAAACTTCAGGTCTGTGCTGTTTTTTTCAGTTATAATGTCTTATATGGAACTTTGATATCATTTAGTGCCTATTAATCAATTGTAAAGTCAAGTTTGTTTCTTTTCTTCGTATAACTTCTATTGAGATGGCTGATGTATTCTTCTTGAGTTAGTATCTTGATGAATTAGATTGGAGTCAATAGGTTGATTACATGAACCCTGTTAGTTGTATTAAATGTTTTGGATAACTTGTTATGAAACAGAGGAAGAGGAAGAGGCGGGTTTATGGGACGGCCTCGTGGTGGTTTTGGCGGTGGTGGTAATTTCCGAGGTGGTAGGGGAGCTAGAGGAGGAGGAGGTGGTCGTGGCAGTGGAAGAGGAGGACGCGATGAAAAGGTATCTGCAGAGGATCTTGATGCTGAATTGGACAAGTACCACAAAGAGGCAATGGAAACAAGTTAAAAAGAAGCGGCTATATCCAGTGCAAGATTATATGTATTCCTTTAGTGCATGATATGCTTTTGTATGAGTATGATCTTTAGATTGATGTCAATGGGTCTGACATTATCGAGGTTTAGCTATTATTTTCATTCTCTTTGTGAGCCTTTTAGCTTTTGCAGTTGTTTTTGGAGAAACAAGCATTGTGTGTACGTTGGATCTCAAACTCTTTTGAAGTGTTTCTTCAAAACAAAATTACATCCAGATTAATCATATATAAGCTATGGCATCAAGTTGTAGTTAGTCCAAACTTTGAGTTTGATCATTGGAGAAATTAAGCAATAGATATAAGATAATGAGACCCACTAGAAATGTACCTTTTCATAGCGCTAAGAAATTGGTGGAACACAACATCAACAACACCTGAATACAATATTACTTGGCTACAAATCCTAAGAGAGTTTTACGACCCAAGAACATGTTGACAGGGCCAGAGAAGACCCATAAGTAATTATCAAATGTAGTTTATATGATTTTCATCTTCTTGCTTTTCGAGAATTCGATCCTTTTCCTATCAAGAAGAAGACACAGACAAAAAAAGATTGTATTATATAGTGAACCCCTCTTTCATCAAAAGCAGTTTGAAAGAACAAACCTTTAGATGGAGTGGAGTTAGTCTTATGACCATCATTTACTTGGATAAGATTCCGCCCCTGCAAAACCATAAGAGAAAATGTTAGTGAGTCTGTTTTCATGATTGGTGAAGTTAGTGTTACTCAAGAACCAAGTCACAAACCATATCATAAACAGGAACTTGGTTGCGCCAAAACTCTAGAGGTGACACAAGTAACCTTCCTGCAAAATATCAAACAGAAACCTTCTTTTACTAAATGCTCCCAACAAAACCTTTCAAAGTGAAATATGTTTCTACTCTCTATTAACCTGATCTTGACCGTTTCTGTCCTAACGATCCAGTAGAATCTGCATTTGTCTTCTGCTTCTTCGGTTCTTTATCCGGTGTTACCTTTGCATTACATAACAACGAGAGTATCATCAACTACTATAAGCCAACAACATGAAAATCATATGAATTATCCATTATGATTCATATCTAAATTGATAATAACCAAAATGTGAGATGTTACAAAAGGGAAAGTAGTTACCTCCAAATCAAAGTCGATCTTCCTCCTTGTTTTAACCCATGACATGGTTTCTTCAGCTTCATTAACTTTGGACCCCGAATGAATCATAGGCTCTACTACATTGGAATCACTTTTAAGTGTCTTCTCACTTTTCTTTGATTTTCCTTTCTTTCCAGGCTTGCTACTCTTATCTGAGTCTTTAAACAGGGAACGGAGAGCTGCTCCTATTTCCTTAAGTTTATCTTTTCGCTGTTCTAAAGTCAGTGATTCTCCCCCAGCACTCTTACTTGTTAATTTATCTACATTATCTGCACCGGTATGGTTTCTACCACATTGATCCTCTGGAAATATCACCTCATTATCGGTAGCCTCACATTCATCTTTTTCTACATTACTGCTCTTAGCCTTACCCAAATCTTCACTACCATAATCTTCATCACGAATCGTATTCTGCACTTTACTTGATTCAAGTTTTGCACCAGATTTTGATTGCCAACGAGGAGACTTTCTTCCAGCTGTTTTTTTATCTATTGTTCTAGAACCGCCATTGCAACCATCTTCATCTTTAATCTCTGCCGTGTTTGTCTTGGTCACTGTGCTTTTATCTCTGCTCTCGGCTACACTATCCTCTAGATTCCCTTGGTTGTTCTTACATGGTGACAAAATGGGAGAACAAGCTGCATACGTAATCAGACGAAAACGATATTTCAAACACGGATGCATCCAAAAACAGACTTAAAGATGTTGCTTCAAGTCCTAACCTTTATCTATTACCGAATGGACGGTATTGCTACCAGTGCCAAGAGAGCCTCCTCGAAAGCAATTGTTACAAACTTGTTCCCAACGAGGAGGAAATCCGAAGATGAAATCTCGGCAAATCTACTCACAGCATAAAAAATAGGCAGAACAAAACCAAGTCAGTCAATTTACACATTTGTTCTTTCTTCCCTTAGCTCAACTTTCAACATAAGAAGAAGATTATTACCTCAGGGATAAATCCACTTTCAAGAACGCGTTTTTTGTTGAGAAACCCTTGGAGAGTGATGCAAATTCCATCAGATGCTTCGAGTGTGAAAACATCAAAGGCTTTAATTATTGGGGAAGATGTAAACACACGCATTGCTCGTTTCCTAGTAAACAAAATTCGATAAATCCAAAAACTAATCTCAGAAAAAGAAAGAGAAAAAAAAAAAAAAAAAAAAACCTTAAAAAGTCTCTTACTCGACGACGGAAGCTTCACTCTCGCTACCAGCAACACCAAATCGTTTCCCTTTGAATTCCTTTGAACATTTTATCAACCACCAATCTCTTAGAATCACCTTTAAACATAAACCCAGAAGAATAAGTACACTGATTGAATCAAAGTTAAGGAATTTCACTAAAAAAACCTCACGCACCGTTCTCTGGAAAGACGAAGAACATCTACTCAAACCATCGCCTTCGAGATTCGGTTCTTGATGGACAGCCATGGTTGCTCAATTTGTGAGATTAATCGAACTGTAGGAGATTCGCGAGAGGAGATTCGTGAGATTTTAGCTCGCAAATTGGGATTTTTTTAGGGTTTTGAACTGTTTGGAACAATGGGAATGGTATTGCTTTGGCGGGGAGATGACTCTGGTTATTCTTGATCATTGTCCGGTTTACGTAACCGGTCTTCTTTAATGATCCGGTTTAGTTTTATATTAATCTCTGTTCTGTTCGGTCTGATTCACTCATTCACATCTCTAATTCTACTACTAACATATACAAAAATTTAGTTATGGCAATGCAGTAAACAATTTGTACAAAAAATATGTCAAAGTCAACTTTTGTTCAAACACAAAAATCTCATATATGTGAAAATAAACATAAATTATAAGTACACACAAAAACAGCAGAGAAGAAGAAAAGACTTGGAAATTTTATGAAGCTATAGAGATTGACTAGTATGTGTAGTAAACAGTGATATACTTCTAGTAAACGTCTGGAGGCAAATTCCCAGAGAAAGAAGTATGTTGTTGTTGTGACCTTTGAAGATGGAGTTTCAACGCGTAGTTGCTTAGCTGATGAATCATATGCACAAAGGAAAATCAGTTAAAACCGTTGATTTGATTGATCGATCAGCAAGATTCGATGTTTCGTAAGTTAGTTTACCTCTAACTTATGAACTTGTTCTTGGTACTGTCCGACTACGCCTTTCAAATGTTGTACTTCTTTGGCCTTCTCTTCGTTTTCAGAGCTACGCTGATGTTGATTCGCAACGACCCTTTTCAAGATTTGGTTATCATTGATCGACCTCTGTAGATTCTCCTTTAACGACTCATATTCAAGCTGCAAAGATCTTCTTTGTTATCATCTACGCCAAAAAAAATACTTTTTGAGTATTATCAATATTATACCTTCTTTGACGCATCGGAGTTATGCTTTATGTTTCTCTCTAGAGCTTCTAAGATCACTACAACACGTCGCCTCATATCATCGATGTTTATCGCCTTTGACATCTCGGATACAAGTATATCAACCCATTTAGCTCCATCGATTGTATCCTCGTCTCTCCAATTTCCCACAGATCCATCAAAAGAGCCAGCTTCTGTTCTCTCCAAATCGCCATTCAACGAGCGTAAGCTCTCTTTTGCCTCTTCAAAGACATTGTTCTTGTTGCTCATAACCTTTCTCACAAACTAATTCAAATCCCACCAAAAGCAAAGACACATTTAGCAAATCTCAAATTCAATTTCCATAACACACAATAACAATGACTAATGTAGTAATGCATCAAATTTCTGTGCAATAAATACAAAACATATTTGGAAGATTGATGTAAGAAGTTTGATAACCTAAAAAGTTTGAACTTTGAAGCAATATTCATCGGTTAAAAAAGGAAACTGTTTGATGCAATATTTAACGAACCTCAGGATCAATGGTCGGGAACATATGGATCAAGGATGCAACCGGGTCATCGGATCCAGACCCGATTTCGGATGATCGGATCGGCGATCCGAAGCTTGACCATTTAGATCTCTTATTCGTTGGGGAAGATGAAGACCCGAAAAACTCGTCGTACCCGACCCGTTTACCACAAACTCCTGTAGACATCTGTAATACCAAGCAAGTATCGTAAAAACCTAAAGGAATTGACTTTCAACAAAAGAGGAAAAACCCCTGAATCTGAAATTCGATCTGTGATAAATTATCTGATAAAAAACTTTGTTCAAATCGATTAGAGAACTTCTGTGATTTCGAAAAGGGAAATGATTTTTCTAGGGTTTTGTAAACGAGGAAGAGACGAGAGTGAATTATACGTTCCGAGATGCGGTAAGAACATGAATTTGTTTCATTTCAACCATTGTTAAAGCATTGCAGTGAAGAAGAAACGACGAAAACATTGTAGACAATTTATTATTATTGTATTAAAGTTGAAAAAATAACATCAAAGTGGCTGTAGTTTAGTGGTAAGAATTCCACGTTGTGGCCGTGGAGACCTGGGCTCGAATCCCAGCAGCCACACTCTTTGATTTTTTGTTATTAAACTCCAATGTAAAAACGACGTCGTTACGATCTTCCGAAAACGGCATCGTTTCAGGTCAACTTTCTTCTTAACTAAAGTCGTCTTCTTCTTCTCTTTCGATCTGCTTCATAGATTCGAGAGAGAGGGAAGAATCGAAGAAGCAAGTTTGTATTTTTTTTTTGCGACCTCGAAGGTAAAGAGATTTACTTTGTGTCTTTTTCTCAGATTGTGGCGAATTTGTGGATCTTAGGTTTGAATCTATTTCCTAGGATTATACTGTGTAGACAGATCTGATAAAACTCTTTCTTTTGTCTTACTGCTTTGAGATTCAATCAATTTCGATTTTTGGTTTTTCCATGATTAATGCTTTTCATTTACACATATCTGAATTTCATGGTTTGATGTCTTTTGCTATAGAAGCTAGTTTTTGGATTTATACTGACTTACAATCTGTGAGCAATTTGGTAGAGATTGAGATAGAAAATAATGTTTAAATTTGAATAATGTTTTCGAATGTGTAGATTCATGGGTAATTTTGTTTGCAGGATTTGTCTTTTAAGTTTGATACCAAGCTTCTTCTTGATTTTTTGTTTCATTTCTCTTATTGTTTAATTGTTGTGATGTTACAGATGTTTGACGACCAAGACCTCGGCTTCTTTGCCAATTTTCTGGGGATTTTCATCTTCATAATGGTGATTGCTTACCATTTCGTGGTGGCGGAACCAAAATTCGAATGAAAAAAATGAGGTTTCTATGATATGTGTTGGAATCAAACATGTCTTTAGCCTTTTATAGGTTGAGATATTATGCCAGTAATGTAGTTTGACAATGTGATTTGGTATGGATAAAGACTTCTTTTCATAGTGCTTTCACCAATCGGAGTTTTTATTATGCAAGTCTTGTGTTTAGAGCAGCTCGCAGATTTGAGCGATTATCATATCGTATACCTGATGTCTCAAATGTTCATGTCTTCTCTCTAGCTTCGTTGCTTGTATCACATTTTCGACAAGTTCTTGATTATACATGGTATGAGTGAGTTTAGATTTGATGCTTGTTAGTAGAGCTATTTGTTGCATGTTAGCTTAAGTAAATCCGAAGTTTTTTGCATGATGTTACAGTATGGTTTAGGCTGTTTGGATCACCTCACCTATGTTGTCTATTGCATCAAATCTTCTAATGCATAAACCCAACACACTACTGAAACAAAGAGCAGTTTTCATTCTTAAACCGCTCTGCATCTTCGGGGTGGTTCCTAAAAGATGTACCTGCATCAATGCCGGGGTTGAGTGAAGTTTCTCAAACACTTTTCGGTTGTGACAAATGTTGTGGTGCAGCTCCTTGTAAGTATAAGTTAGGATAGGTTTTTGAAGTCATTAGAAAACATAGAGACAAAGTTTAAGAAGGCATAAACCCAAATGCTTCTTGTAGTGTGGCATTACCAGATTGAAGGCTCTGTCTCGTCTTCTGTAATGAAACTCTCTATCGCTTTGAATTTTGTTTAGAACAAAGAAAGAACCAGAGGTTTTATGGATACAAATGGTTTAGTAATGGCAAACTCAATAAGGGGGGGTGATTGGGGTGGACTTTTAAAAACCGTGACTTTGTTTTAAATTTTTTAAAACCTAAATTTTTCCACAGCTCCTAAAATTTCTCACAGCCAATATATTTTTTTCTCTTCTACGTTCATGAGTTTTTTTAAAAGCCAACAATTCATGACTTTTATTTTTTTAACTATAAAAAAAAAGTGATAGCAAAAATTTAACAGTTTTTTTTTAAAATAACAGTCTCAAATAAAAGTCCAAATCAATCACCCCGAGACCTCTTTTTTGTTTCCTACACACATTCTTGGAGTGCAAAGTGAGAAATTCTTTTTGTCAATTTTACGTGACTTATCTTATTATATAAAGTTTGATGCGTCAAACATGATAATTAACATGATCGTGACATGTGTCAACCGGTCGATAAGATTTTGACACATGTAATTTTATTTTAATTAAATTAAACCATATATTTCAAAATTTTCCTAATCCTATTGAAATTAGACTTTGACACGTATTCTATAATAAGATATTCCCATGAGAAAAATTACATGATTTTCTACTTTAGAATAAAAAAAAATTAATTGATAAATACAATATATAAATTATTATCATCAAAAATAACACTTATTTAACATTAGACAAGTTAAATAAAAAAGTATCGTATTGTAGTACGTCTTATTAGAAAGTGAGCGACGGAAAATTTTTAAAAAAATAATGAGTTTATAAGAATGGACTTTATATTAGTTGATGAAAAAGTTAGCGTATTTTTATTTTATATCAATAACACTTTTAATGTATTATATGAAAAAGTAAGAAGCTTCATGAACCGCCTATTATATTTCCCGTTTCAATCACATGTTGAATCTGTTTTTCCGATTGATAACAAAAAAAACTCTTGTTTAACCTAAAATAATCTCTAACCGTTTTTTGTGACAAAAAAAAAAAAAAAACCTCTAACCGTTTCAAATTGTGGTGATGGATTATGGAAAACCAATTTTTATGCTTTTTAATGAAAAAAGGTAATGTTTCTCATGAAAAAAGGTAATGTTAGCAAAAAAAAGAAGAAGGTAATGTTCACGCAACAAAAAAAGGCAGATTTTATCTCACCGAACTCTCTCCTAATTGCAATCTTCAAATAAGGAAAATTAAGATCCGCATATTTAGGATACAACTTGCACGTGGAAGAGAGAGAGTATAGGCTCCCCACACTGTAACTTATAGGTACCTCACGAACCAATCAAAACACAGTAAAACGCCAACATGTACATATTAGGGTTTTACCTCACAGCCATCGAAGGTTCTCGAACCTTTTTTTAAAACAGCCTGGCTCCTTAGATTTAGCTCTCTAAATAACAAATCTGTGACCGTCCGATCAAACCCAAGCAACAGGCCACAACTCTATATAAACCTAATCTCTTCTTCATTGTTGCTTACGAAAAACAAACCCTAGCCGCCCACTCGTCTTCTTCGTTCTCTTTATTTTTTTCAGGCTCTGTTTTTCGATCTCTTGTAGTTTTTAATTCTTTTTGATAAGAATGTCTGGTAAAGGAGAAGGTCCAGCGATCGGAATCGATCTTGGTACGACGTACTCTTGCGTCGGAGTATGGCAACACGACCGTGTTGAGATCATCGCTAATGATCAAGGAAACAGAACGACGCCGTCGTACGTTGCTTTTACCGATTCCGAGAGGTTGATCGGTGATGCTGCTAAGAATCAAGTCGCCATGAACCCTGTTAACACCGTCTTCGGTACGTTCCTCGCTTGAAATCTAGATCTGATTCGTATGGCGTTTAGATCTCAGTTGTGGAAAACTGTAGGTTATGTTAGATTTAGTGATTCATGAGTAGATCTGATTGTTCTGGGTTTTTTTCTCACGCAGATCTTGTTTAGTTCATCGATTTTATATTGCTGATTCTATTTCTATTGAGCTTCTGACATTGTTGTCATGGTTTTGAGATTCGTTTGTATTTATGGTTCTGGGTTTTGTATTTGATGTTCAAAGTGTTTTTGATGATTAAAACTTAGTCGTTGAGTAGTTTATTGATTTTGTTTTGAGATATTTGTAACTTGTTTATTGAGTGAATTTGTTGAATTTGTTGTTTCGTTTTTGGCAGATGCTAAGAGGTTAATTGGTCGACGATTCAGTGACAGCTCTGTGCAAAGCGACATGAAGTTGTGGCCATTCAAGATTATCCCAGGACCTGCCGACAAGCCAATGATCATCGTCAACTACAAGGGTGAAGAGAAACAGTTCGCTGCTGAAGAAATCTCTTCCATGGTTCTCATTAAGATGCGTGAGATCGCCGAGGCTTACCTTGGTGTCTCTATTAAGAACGCTGTTGTCACCGTTCCTGCTTATTTCAACGACTCTCAGCGTCAGGCTACAAAGGATGCTGGAGTTATTGCTGGTTTGAACGTTATGCGAATCATCAACGAGCCTACAGCTGCAGCTATTGCTTACGGTCTTGACAAGAAGGCAACCAGTGTTGGTGAGAAGAACGTGTTGATCTTTGACCTTGGTGGTGGTACCTTCGATGTCTCTCTTTTGACCATTGAAGAAGGTATCTTTGAGGTTAAGGCTACTGCTGGTGACACTCATCTTGGTGGGGAAGATTTCGACAACAGAATGGTTAACCACTTTGTTCAAGAATTCAAGAGGAAGAGCAAGAAGGACATTACTGGTAACCCAAGAGCTCTTAGGAGGTTGAGAACTTCTTGTGAGAGAGCGAAGAGGACTCTTTCCTCCACTGCTCAGACCACCATCGAGATTGACTCTCTCTACGAGGGTATCGACTTCTACTCCACTATCACCCGTGCTAGATTCGAGGAGCTAAACATGGATCTCTTCAGAAAGTGTATGGAGCCAGTTGAGAAGTGTCTCCGTGATGCTAAGATGGACAAGAGCACTGTTCACGATGTTGTTCTTGTTGGTGGTTCCACCCGTATCCCTAAGGTTCAGCAATTGCTCCAGGATTTCTTCAACGGTAAAGAGCTTTGCAAGTCTATCAACCCCGACGAGGCCGTTGCTTATGGTGCTGCCGTTCAGGGAGCTATTCTCAGTGGTGAAGGAAACGAGAAGGTCCAGGACCTTCTATTGCTTGATGTCACTCCTCTGTCCCTTGGTCTTGAAACTGCCGGTGGTGTCATGACCACTTTGATCCCAAGGAACACAACCATCCCGACCAAGAAGGAGCAAGTCTTCTCAACCTACTCAGACAACCAACCCGGTGTGTTGATCCAAGTGTATGAAGGAGAGAGAGCCAGAACCAAGGACAACAACCTTCTCGGTAAATTCGAGCTCTCTGGAATCCCTCCAGCTCCTCGTGGTGTCCCTCAGATCACTGTCTGCTTCGACATTGATGCAAATGGTATCCTCAACGTCTCTGCCGAGGACAAGACCACCGGACAGAAGAACAAGATCACCATCACAAACGACAAGGGTCGTCTCTCCAAGGACGAGATCGAGAAGATGGTTCAAGAGGCTGAGAAGTACAAGTCTGAGGATGAGGAGCACAAGAAGAAGGTCGAGGCCAAGAACGCTCTTGAGAACTACGCTTACAACATGAGGAACACGATCCAGGACGAGAAGATCGGCGAGAAGCTTCCTGCTGCTGACAAGAAGAAGATTGAGGACTCGATCGAGCAGGCGATTCAGTGGCTAGAAGGTAACCAGTTGGCTGAGGCTGATGAGTTTGACGACAAGATGAAGGAGTTGGAGAGCATTTGCAACCCGATCATTGCGAAGATGTACCAAGGAGCTGGTGGTGAAGCTGGTCCTGGTGCGTCTGGAATGGACGATGATGCTCCTCCTTCTTCAGGCGGTGCTGGTCCTAAGATCGAGGAGGTCGACTAATCTTTTTGATTCTTTGACCCTCTTCTCTTAGTATCTCTCTCTCTATCTTTTCTTTTACTGCTTTTTATTTGGATTTGTATGCGTGGGCTTTTTTGATGGAGCCCGTTTTATGGTGTTTTTGTTAGAACCTTTTTTGAAATCTGGATTTGATCCAGTTTATGATGTCGGATAAAAATGAAATCTTGTTTCAATTTTCTTCACATGATTGTTCTTTTAGTTATTTGATGACGCTTGAAATGGTATTTTTCTATCTTTGGTAATTATGGATACAGGGCAACGAATTATGAATATATGTATATCAAAATACATATAGTCTGCTAATATTCTTATTTTTTAACGGGTTTGAGGAGCGTACAATTTAATTAATTCGTCCCGAAAAATACAAACACAAGTCTATGACTGTATGTATATAAAAATGATTGGATGCAAAGCTGTTTCTCTCTAGTAAATGTTGGTGGCTTAGTAGGGGAACATTCATGAATACAAGACTACTAATCAAACGTCATAAGTTCTCGAAACATCCAGCTAATCATCGAAAGTTCTCGAAACATCAAAGTTCTAGAACGACCGTGTTGAGATCATTGCTAATGATCAAGGTAATAAAACGACACCGTCCACCGACTCCGATTGGTGATGCTGCGAAGAATCAAGTCACGATGAATCCGATTGATAACTTCATCTTCTTCTTTTTTTCTGTGTTTTTGATTCTCTTGTCGAATTTTTGATATTTGAGTGCGTGGTTCTGATTTTTAGGGTTATATGATGATTTTTTTAACAAGGAATTTGAGTTGAAGTTGATGATTTGGTTTCGATTTCATTCATGTTTTTTTACTTGATTTGAGTGTTTTCGTTTTTGGTTAATTGTTTCTGAGTGTTTGTTGACTAAACTCTGTTTTTGGTTAACTTTTGGCACATACAGCGAGGGTCTTGATCCGAAGACCGCGTGTTGATTAGACAGACCTCTTCTCTTTTAAAATAGTTTTATTTTGGGATTTGTAAGACTATTTTATGCTGGGCTTTTTTTAATGGATCCCATTTTGAGGTGTTTTTGTTATCGCTTCTTTGAAATCTGGATTTTGTAAAAATTATGGATATATTACTATATTAGTGAACATAATGGGAAATAATTGAAGTAGTAATCATCAGGGAATCAATACAACCATCTGTTGATTTAAATTAAAATTTCATAAATCCGGTGAATCCGATTGATCTGCTAATATTCGTATCGTTTAGTAGGGCGAATTGTGTAATCCATCCCCAAAAAAATTACAAATTCAAATCTAAGTAACTCAGTATGAATGGATGCAAGGCTGTTTAGTTCTACTAGTTCTTGTGTAAAGGCTAAGGTTAATTCAAAAAATTTAAAAAAAACTAGTACTAAACAGATGTATAGTAATTGAGTATTAAACTCTTCTACATGAATTCGTATTCATTATTACCTTATTAAATAAAGGTCGAATCTGAATACTCAATGTAAATTGCGGAGTCTTTGAAACTCTGGCTTTATAAAAAAATCCAGATGAAAAAAAAAACAACCAAGAAAGAAACCTGAAACACACACATTAATCAATCAAGAAGTGTATTAGGAAAAGGAAATTATTTTCATTCATCACAAACCAATAAAATAGCGTCATAATGCCACCTGTAAGAGATAAACCTTACCGACTTTTCAACATTCTAACACGGGCCCACTACTTAAGCCCATAAGTCGGCCCACCAATAAGAAACGTTTTTTCCAATTTAGTTTTTCAGTTTTGGACAATTTTCCTCTTTACCATTATTTCCTTTTTTGCCTAAGAATTGGAAAAATAAAAACATCACCGAACATTTACCCCGAACATCAACTCTCTTTTCTCTTCACAACAAACTAAAACCTTTCTCTTCTCTGCTCTGCTCTGCTCTGGTCTAAAACTCTTTAGTTCAAAACCTAAATCGTTTGATAATGTCTGGTCCAGCGATCGGAATCGATCTCGGAACTACTTACTCTTGCGTCGGAGTTTGGCAACACGACCGTGTTGAGATCATTGCTAATGATCAAGGTAACAGAACCACACCGTCTTACGTCGCTTTCACCGACTCCGAGAGGTTGATCGGTGATGCTGCCAAGAATCAAGCCGCTATAAATCCATCTAACACCATACACGGTATGTGATTTCATCTTTCTCTTCCTCTGTTTTTGATTCTCTTTGTCGAACTTTCGTATATGAGTTGGATTAGGGTTTGATGCTTGAGTTCGTAATTCTGATTTTCTAGGGTTTATATGATGATTTTGATTATACCCTTAAGAAGTTGAAAATACAGAGCAAATCTATTTTTAGGGTTTTGAAACAAAGAATTTGATGACCTAACTCTGTTTTTTTTTTTGTGACAGATGCAAAGAGGTTGATGGGTCGTAAAGTCAGTGATTTATGTGTCCAAAGCGACATGAAGCTATGGCCATTCAAGGTCATCTCCGGACCAGCAGACAAACCGATGATCGTAGTCAACTACAAAGGAGAAGAGAAGCAATTCTCAGCCGAAGAAATTTCTTCGATGATTCTCGTTAAGATGCGTGAGATCGCTGAAACTTACCTTGGTACTTCGATCAAGAACGCTGTTGTCACCGTTCCTGCTTACTTCAACGACTCTCAGCGTCAAGCTACGAAGGACGCTGGTGTGATCGCTGGCTTGAACGTTATGCGTATCCTCAACGAGCCGACCGCTGCAGCTATCGCTTTCGGTCTTGACAAGAAAGCAACTAGCGTTGGTGAGAAGAACGTGTTGATCTTTGATCTTGGTGGTGGTACTTTTGATGTCTCTCTTCTTAGTATTGAAGAAGGTATCTTCGAGGTCAAGGCAACTGTTGGAGATACTCATCTCGGTGGTGAAGATTTCGATAACAGAATGGTGAACCACTTTGTTCAATAGTTTAAGAGGAAGAACAAGAAGGATATTAGCGGTAACCCGAGAGCTTTAAGGAGGTTGAGAACAGCTTGCGAGAGAGCAAAGAGAACTCTTTCTTCCACCGCGCAAACCACCATCGAGATTGACTCTTTGTTTGAAGGAATCGACTTTTACTCTTCGATTACTCGTGCTAGATTCGAAGAGCTTAACATGGATCTTTTCAAGAAGTGTATGGAGCCTGTTGAGAAGTGTCTTCGTGATGCTAAAATGGACAAGAAATCAGTCCACGATGTTGTCCTTGTTGGTGGCTCCACCCGTATCCCGAAAGTTCAGCAATTGCTTCAAGCTTACTTCAATGGTAAAGAGCTTTGCAAGTCTATCAACCCCGATGAGGCAGTTGCATACGGTGCAGCTGTTCAAGCCGCGATTCTAACCGGTCAAGGAAACGAAAAGGTCCAAGATCTTCTCTTGCTCGATGTCACTCCTCTCTCACTCGGTATCGAAACCGTTGGCGGAGTCATGACCACTTTGATCCCAAGAAACACGACAATCCCAACCAAGAAGGAACAGATTTTCTCCACTAACGATGACAACCAGTCCAGTGTGTTGATCCAAGTCTACGAAGGGGAGAGAGCTAGAACCAAAGACAACAACGTCCTCGGGAAATTCGAGCTCTCTGGTATCCCTCCAGCTCCACGTGGTGTCCCTCAGATCACTGTCTGCTTCGACATTGACGCGAACGGTATCCTTAGCGTCTCTGCCGAGGACAAGACGACCGGAAAGAAGAACAAGATCACGATCACTAACGACAAGGGTCGTTTGTCGAAAGACGATATTGAGAAGATGGTTCAAGAAGCTGAGAAGTACAAGTCAGAGGACGAGGAGCATAAGAAGAAGGTTGAAGCCAAGAACGCTCTTGAGAACTATGCTTACAAGATGAGGAACACGATCCGAGACGAGAAGATCGGAGGGAAGCTTTCGGCTTCGGACAAGAAGAAGATTGAGGATGCCATCGATGAGGCGGTCCAATGGCTTGAAGGTAACCAATTGGGTGAAGTAGATGAGTTTGAAGACAAGATGAAGGAGCTGGAGAGGATTTGTAATCCGATCATCACTAAGATGTATCAAGGCGGTGAAGCCGGAGGTTACGCCGACGATGAAGCTCCTCCTTCCCCAGGCGGTGCTGGTCCCAAGGTTGAGGAAGTCGACTAAGCTCTTTGGTTTTTTTGGGTGTTTTTTGGTTATTTGAAATCTTCAAATTTAAAATTAGAAAAATTTCAAAAAATGCCACTTTTCAAGTATCATTTTACAAAAATGCCACATTTTTGAAATCTTTACAAAAATACCACGTTTTTAAAATTATTTTTTCGTTATATGATTTATGTTTGGGTTAATTATGTTGTATTAGGGTTTAGTTTTGAGTGTTTAAGGGGTTTTAGGTGTCAAAATATTTTTTAGAGTTTAGAATTTTAATATATAGATTTTATAAATCTATAATTAGTGATATTTCTGTAAATAGACACCCTTAAGTGATATTCTTGCAAATATGCACATAAAAATGGCATTTTTGTAATTCTCCCTTTAAATTTGGGTGTTATATGTTACCTTTTTTGTTGTTGTGAACCTCTTTTTTGATCTAAGATATGTTAGATTTATCATTCACATTAATGTGTCCTTTTTCGTGATTTTACAAACATAAGATTGATTTGCTAAGTGAGAAATAACAAATTTATCACATAACAAAAAGAAGAAGCATAATTATCAACCATCAACCAACCGCATATAACTATCTCCTGTTAGATTGGAAAAAGCCTTTGTATAATTTAATTAAAATTATTCATCAATTAAGTTTATGATTAAATAATAAATGCAGGAAAATAATTCTCTACCAAAGACCTTTTTACTCTAGTGTTGTAGGATATTGAATCCCTTGATTAAATCCTACACAAGAAGTAAACATCAAGTGAGAACAAGATGAAGAAGAGAGAAGAAGAAGTTGTCGAAGAAGAAGAGTCAAAGAGGAAGGATGCAAGTCAACAATGTGGGTTTGTCTTAAAGAGACCATTGGGCCATTGTGGATTAATCAGGCCCAATAAGATTGCGTGTTTCGATTGGTACAAGACTAGATGAAGTATCAAAGTAGTAGAGTTGTAGTCTTGTAGAGTTGCTGTGTAAGAGAGTTGTTTAAGCTCTTGCTTGTAAAACTAGTCTAGTGTCTAGAGGTATGGACTAGGAGAAATTGTTTTAAGCTAGAAATGTGTGTGTATTATTAAGTAGAGAAATTACTATAAAGTATGTGTGTGGGTAAGTGCAAATGTATCCAGTTCTAATAAAAGAAAATCGAGTTAGATCCACAAAAGTTAAACAAGTGTGACTAGTTCCAATAATAATTCCGTTTAAAAGTATAAATATAAATATGGCTATTGCAACTGAAACACAAAAAAAATAAAGTGAAAAAGTTACACTTAAAAATTGCATTTTCTGCTTTTGCTTATTTCCCATTGTACACAATGCTTCTACAATTATAACCTCAAAAAAAAAAAAAAAACACTTGAAAATATCTTTACTCAGGTCACCTTAATCTCACCGGCTCTTCCGAGGTGATGTGGCCGTAGACAAACCCTAACCTCATGTTCTTCTTCAACTCCTCTCAATTTCGGTACCAAAATCTCCAGAACCGGCCGGTCCTGTCCCGTCAAAATAAGCTTCAATGTTTGCTTCTTCTAGAATCCGATTTGACAACTGCATCTCTCCCATGAATTCCCCTCGAGGATACTGTTCTTCAGTCTGATCAACCATCTCGAAATATACAAATATAAATGGATCCAAAGCTATTTATTCAAAAATAATACAAGTTACTGATCAAATTGTACCACAATTTAAAAATGTATAATATACCAATAATTCGAGTATTTAAAATTTTCTACATGAATTCATATTAATTATTAGTATATTATATAAAAGTCGAATCTGAATATATAAAGTAAATTGCGGGTCATTATTTATAATAATGATTTATCTTCATGAAATTTTTTAATTAAAATATTATCTTAATGAAACCAAATAAAAACCATAACACACATTAACCAACTGGTGGTGGTTTTGTGGTAAAAAAAAACTTAAGGAAAATAGGTAAATCCTTCTAATTGGGTTCGATTTCCTTGGGAACACTTTCAGTTATACTTGGCCAGTTGAAGTGATTCTTTCACTTGTCTTCTCTGCTTCGTCTTCCTTGTAAAGCTTTTTTCTTTCTTTCTTCTTCATAGTTTGATAATAATGGCGAGTAATGGACAAGGTCCAGCGATCGGAATCGATCTCGGAACTACTTACTCTTGCGTGGGAGTTTGGCAACATGACCGTGTTGAGATCATTGCTAATGATCAAGGTAACAGAACGACGTCGTCTTACGTCGCTTTCACTGACTCCGAGAGGTTGATCGGTGATGCTGCCATGAATCAGGTCGCTACGAATCCAGTTCACACCGTTTTTGGTATGTGATTTCAATTTTTCTTTTTATTTGGTTTTTAGGGTTGGAACAAAGAATTTGACTAAACTCTCTGTTTCTTTTTTTTGGGGTTTAATTGTGACAGACGCAAAGAGGTTGGTGGGTCGTAAAGCCAGTGACGTAACGGTCCAAAGCGACATGAAGCTATGGCAGATAAACCAATGATCGTAGTCAACTACAAAGGTGCAGAGAAGCAATTCTCTGCTGAAGAAATCTCTTCGATGGTTCTGATCAAGATGCGTGACATTGCTGAAACTTACCTTGGCGCTTCGGTCAAGAAGGCTGTGGTTACTGTTCCTGCTTACTTCAACGACTCTCAGCGTCAAGCTACTAAAGACGCTGGTGTTATCGCTGGCTTGAACGTTATGGGTATCAGCAACGAGCCTACCGCTGCAGCTATCGCTTACGGTCTTGACAAGAAAGCAACTAGTGTTGGTGCGAAGAATGTTTTGATCTTTGATCTTGGTGGTGGTACTTTTGATGTCTCTCTTCTTACTATTGAAGATTAAGGCAATAGCTGGAGATACTCATCTTGGTGGCGAAGATTTCGATAATCGAATGGTGAGCCATTTTGCGCAAGAGTTTAAGAGGAAGAACAATAAGGATATTAAGGAGGTTGAGAACAGCTTGTGAGAAAGCAAAGAGGATTCTTTCTTCCACCACGCATACGACTATCGAGATTGATTCTTTGTTCGAAGGAGTTGATATCTATACGAAGATTACTCGTGCTAAATTCGAAGAGCTTAACATGGATCTGTTCATGAAGTGTATGGAGCCTGTTGAGAAGTGTCTCAGTGATGCTAAAATGGATAAGAGTAAAATCGATGATGTCGTTCTTGTTGGTGGCTCTACTCGAATCCCGAAAGTTCAGCAGTTGCTTCAAGAGCTCTTCAATGGTAAAGAGCTATGCAAGTCTATTAACCCCGATGAGGCTGTTGCATACGGTGCAGCTGTTCAAGCCGCAATTCTAAGCGGTGAAGGAAACGAAATGATCCAAGATGTTCTCTTGATCGATGTCACACCTCTCTCTCTCGGTATTGAAGTCATGTCCACTGTGATCCAGAGAAACACTACAATCCCAACCAGGAAGGAAAGAGACTACACCACCATCTATGACTACCAGACTTCAGTGTCGATCCCAATCTACGAAGGCGAGAGAGCTAGATCCAAAGACAACAACCTCCTCGGTCAATTCACTCTCTTTGGAATCCCTCCAGCTCCTCGTGGTGTCCCTCAGTACATTGTTTGCTTCGACATTGACGCAAACGGTATCCTTAACGTCTCTGCCGAGGAAAAAACCACTGGCAGCCAGAACAAGATCACAATCACTAACAACAATGGTCGTTTGTCTAAAGACCAGATTGAGAAGATGGTTGGAGATGCTGAGAGGTACAAGTACGAAGACGAGGAGTACAAGAAGAAGGCTGACGCCAGGAAAGCTCTCGAGGACTATGTTTATAACATGAGGAACATAATCCGGGACGCGATCGGACCTAACCTAGAAGAAGAAGTTTGAGGACGCGATTGTGGAGGCGTTTCAGTGGCTTGAAGGTAACAAATTTGGTGAAGTAGACGAGTTTGAAGACAAAATGATGGATTTGGAGAGTATTTGTAAGCCGATCATCACTAAGATGTATCAATGAAGCTCCTCCTTCCTCTGCAGGTGGTACTGGTCCCAAGGTTGAGGTAGTCAACTAAGCTCTATAGTTCTCTTAGTTTCTTTTTGGTGTTCTTTTGGATGTTCGAATTCTCCACAGTTTTTGATATTTGGAAAAAATAAAGTTAAAAAGTTACAATTAAAAATTGCATTTTCTGCTTTTGCTTATTTCCCATTGTACACAATGCATCTAAAGATTATAAACCTCAAAAAAAAAAAAAAAAAAAAAAAAACTTTTAAGATATGGTACTATCTTTAACTCAAGTCAACTTAAGCTCACCAGCTCCTCCGAGGTGATGTGGTCGTAGACAAACCCTGACCTCATGTTCTTCCTCAACTCCTCCTTTCAATTTCGGTACCAAAATCTCCAGAACCGGTCCTGTCCCGTCGAAATAAGCTTCGATGTTTGCTTCTTCCGGAATCCGATTTGGCAACTGTATCTCCCTCATGAATTCACCTGGAGGACAATGTTCAGCAGTTTGATCAACCAGCTTGAAAGTCCGGTCCCGTCTCTTCACTAACGGAGCACGCGACGTGCTTGATCCAGTGACCTTTACGATTCCGTTTGTAATACTGTTCCTCCATGAAACCTTCACGGAATTCAGATCAACAAAAGGTAAAGTTATTATGACCAGGTAAGCTTCTTCGTCCTCGTAGATGGTTTTCGCTGCAGTCACGGGTCCGTGAACAGTCTTCATCACTCCGGTGAAGTCGTTTACCCAGCCAGGTGGGTCCTTGGTGTGATGTGTCTCGATGTTGTTAACAGTCAAGCAACATTCTTCTTCGCTGCTTCCCGGGGATAAGAACTCTTTTCTCTTCTTGTTGTTGTTGCCTCCTCCTCCTGGAGATTGATCTGATGAGTCACCATTGCTACTGAAGGACGCGTTACTTGTCAAGTGTAAGCCCGAGCCGTTAAGGATCTTCTTGGCATTCGTTGGTGCCGGTTTCGCAACATGAGGCGGTCTCTCGAGCTCGAAATCTGTGTTGGGAAGATTTCTCCATGAACCGAAATCACTAGCATCAGACGGGATAGTGAACTTCAAATCTCGACCCGTTAGCTCCATCCATCTCTTCTTATCTTCCTCGCTGACACACAACAAACTCGGCGAAGGCACAAACTCGATCCCGTGAAGACATTGAGGATTAGAGAGTCCCCTGTAATGCTTCCTCTGCATTCTGTGAGACCGAACAAACCCTTTCTCCGCGCTAAAGGGAAACGGACGCTCACCTTGACGAGAATGTCCATTCATATAGCTTCTCAACTGCATTTTCCCGAGCGCGTTCTCGGGTTTATCCTTGAAAGCCCACATATACATGTTCTCCATATCATGCTGAACAAGAAAAACATCGAGCTTTAGATCAGATTTATCAAACCCAGTAAAACATCCTCCTCCTCCTCCATTACCACTATCCCTAACGACCTTAGACTTTGATTTATCGTTCAACGCCGGTCTAAAGTAGAAGCTGAAGAAAAACCAAGCTCCCCACATGCTATCTCCACGTTTCAAGCATTTCCTAGTGATTTTACTTGGAACAACATTGAGGAACGTCTCGGTCTCGTAAACATGTGATGAGCTAAGACCAACATCCAAAATGTTATCACAAGAATCCAAGTTCCATGATGATGGTGAGTTTCTTCCTCCTACAGACAAAGGCAGATTAATGTCTGGTGGATTATAAAGCGTGATTTGTCTATTAGTACCATTGTTCATCTCCAGATCAAGCTCTTCATGCGATGATCCACTAGAATCCATTGATAATAGCGTTGAAGGATGATGATGATTCTCCATTGACAAAACCGTCAAAATCGATCCTTTCATTTCAAACCAAAACCAAAATCGAAATCGAAATCTATACTCCCAAATCCCAGATCTCCCAATTAGCCCACATCGAATTTGAGATCCAATTTCCAGAAGAAAAAAAATACGAACTTTTCTTTTATGAATCTCGACCAAGAAGGAAGAGATGTGAAGCGAAGAAGACGCTAGAGAAACACAATATCCAACCCTAACCCTAGAATTTCCCGAAATCCCCCAAAAAGCGGCGGGAAACTCCGACTCAAACCCATCCGACAAACATACATCGAGAAATTTGATAAATTTATAAGCTTTCCTTTTCGATTACATACAAAACCCAGATTCAAGAAAAAAAAAAAAAAAAAAAACCTTTCTTTACGAAATCGAGCCCAGAAAATACCTTTTGAGATAAGCAACAATGAATGGAGATGAAGAAGAAGAGATTGATGATGGGTTCCATAGAAAACACAGAAGCTCCGTCATTTTTTCACAATAGTAATATGATTCAACAAAAAAAGTTAGGATTTTTATGGTTTTTGCATTGTTTATTTCGTTTTGGAAACGGTAGTGAATGAGAGGTGTTTATGTAAGGAAGAAGAAAGAAGGGGAAGGTTCGTGGGTGAGTGAATGTGAATTTGAGAAGCTAAAGAGCCTGAACTAGATACCACCTGATCCCCACTCTCTCTCTCTCTCCGCTCTTTTTCTTCTTTGTTTTTTCAATTATTGTTTTTTTATAGGTTCATCTAAAAATAAAATAATGTTATTTTTCTCTTAACAATTTAATGGGTGCTTATCTTGGTGTTTACATGTGCTTATCAAACAACTATTTGATCAAAACCGGTTTACAAAATTCCTAATTTAAATAATCAGAAAAATGGGCAACAAATAGATATTAATCGTTGGTTTGTATTAATGTTATTGATGTGTTTAAAATTCTAATCCGATAAAATCCACTTTGTTAAAATAAAATAAAAATAGCCAAAATAATTAAAGGATTTTTCATCATATGTAGATAATTCTATTGATTGTTGTTACTTTCTAAACAAATTTATGTTAAATCAAATTTTAAATTTTGTTTTTATCGTTATATATTTAAATTCATATGATGAGATTGATCGAATTACACATATCTATTTATCTTGTCCAAGCAACAAATATTAGCTTATAAAAAAAGTATATACTCAAATTCAATATCTTGGATATGATTATGATATGGTTCGGAATTATCGTGAGTCATTGAATTTTGTATTGTATCGTACATGATTTAAGCAAATTTGTTTTTCAACTCATCGTATATATATATATATATATGTAAAAGGATTCGAGATTACTGTGGCAAAAAAAAACTCTTGGTTGGTGCTAGGGGTTGTTATTATTCTTGCTAGATGTATGTAGTCTATACTTGGAGAAATGGTTGGTGATTAGTTGAATGTTATGATTTCGTATTTTATATATAATTTTATAATCAATTGTAGTGACTAACTTGCATTATTGTGTGCCCGAAGTTAGTGTAACGAATTAATATTTATATCGAGTTATATATCCACTGAAATAAGATTATGCGTCATCATCAGTAGTGCCTAGGAATTTAATTTACTAATCCAACTTTGTTGACTAGTTAAGTGCATTATAAACTCTAAAACTACCGAATCAAAAGGTTTGAGGATAATCACGAGAATACCTATAACACAAAAGGTATGAACTATTTAAGAAAATACTACACATTAGGGTATGTGTAAAAGTAAACATAAAACGAAAAATAAAAGCCGAATTTTAATATTGAGAAATTGCATGATTGCATCTAATAACATTAACTGGTCTTAATATACTCCAATAATATTATTATTCAAGAAAATAATGTGTGTTCGGTTCTTGGAGGGACAGTTGAATGTTATAGGAGTATTAGTATATTACGTACAACATTAGGATATGAAGATAAGTTGACAAAATAATAAGAGTAATGATAAAAAAAGGAATTAATGAAACCCAAAAAGAGAAGAAAGAATCAAACATGACTTTAAAAAAAAACTCAATAATTGAGATCTGAGAGGACGTTGAAGATGACCCCCAAAAAGATATTGGGAGTTGCCACCTCTCATATCCAAACAATGACAGATAAACAATCAGCAAACAATTTAAATAGATTACACTGTTATTATTTTGTAATGACTTAAATATATTTTTAAATATATATATATATATATATATATATATATATATTTGCCAGTCCCTGACAACAACACACAATAATAACTTCAAAGTAAACTAATCAAAATGTTATTGTTATAAAATCTTGTGATAGTACATAGTTCTGAATTAAAATCTTGGAACCATTCTGGTGGATAGATTAGTCCAGACCGGTCTAGGTTTTGTGGTCTAGCTTGACTCCTGATTTCGTAGAGTTTTAGATTCATATAATTGGTTCAGTCATATTGCAAACCAATTTACGGTTATACGTCAACTAAGAACAAAAAATAATATCATGATTTAGATTGAAATAACAATTTAACCGAAATATTTAACCGGTGGTTCATATCATATAATAATAACAAAATGTGTATTAAGGTGTGAACTAATATAGTCTGGCAAAAGAAATAAAACTTTATGTCAAATAAATTGTGAAGTATTTTTATTTCAAGGTGATGATACGGACCATGCCTTATAAGACGAAGAAGTATAACTTTATAAAGCGATAATGTTTTCAATAAACTCTTGATGCAAACGTACCAAAACATTTCAAGATTCACTGAACTTATTTTTATAATTTTTTAATACAATTGGATCGAATACAAACACAAACTGTCAACAAATAATAGACAAAGACAAAAGAAAATATTTTATACAAAGAAAGGTACGTATCCGACTATTTACACACTACACAGTAATACAAGTTCGGGTTTAAATACTTAGGCCCATTGAACTTAAAATCACAAACGAAAGCCCATTTGAATGACTTCAAGCCCATTGAAATCCCCGCCATTAAATCTTAAAACGGCGTCGTTTAGTGTAACGTTTTGGGTTCCAACGCAGAGAATGTGTGTGTGTTTGTTTTGTTGAGCCTTAATGGCTTTTTTATGGGCTATGGAGAAGAATCGTTGCTTCTTCGTCTCTCTATTGATCACTTTTGTAGCGACAAGTCCGTAACTTTCATCGAAATTCTCAGTTTTTCTTTTTTGGGTATTCGCATCTCTGTAAAAAGAACCAAAACCCTAGAAAATCTCCGTTTTTTTTTCCGCCATTGGAGACGATCACTGGTTCGTAATTTGATCCGGATTTTCGGATTCGAGCTTTGTTTTTTGTTCTGGGTTTGTTTATCTGACTAGGGTTTCTTCATCGCTAGATCTTGTCCACTGATTGATACCCATTTCATAATTATCACTTCTAGGTGTTTTTTTGTTTTCCAGATTTTGTGCTTGTTTGTTTCATAGATTTTAGTCAAGGATTGATCGACTTCACGAACAGCTATGTTAATTGAATGAATCTGTCTCTTTTTTTCCCTGATTAATTTGTGAAAATGTTCTTAACAGTTTTTGTGGAGTATGGAGATGGATTTGTTTGTAACTCCAGAGAAGCAGAGACATCATCCTGTAGTGAGCTTGGAGAAAACTCCAGCGAGAAGGAAGTTGATAGTTGATGAAGATAACGAAATTGGGTTAGTCTCTGTATTGTTTGATTGTAGTGTACGCTCACATGTCTGTGATATTTTCACTTTGGAGCTAAAATGTCTTTATTGAATTTGTCTAAACAGATCAGAGAAGAAAGGGCAATCAAGAACTGCTGGAGGCGGACTTCGCCAATTTAGCGTTATGGGTCAGTGAATTTTCTTGCCTGAATTGAAAGTAATTGTTGTTTTTTGGTTTTGATTAACTTCATTTGCTTGTGGTGGCTTTTCTCAGTTTGTCAGAAGTTGGAAGCTAAGAAGATAACTACATACAAGGAGGTACTACTCTTTACTTTGAGTTTGTTTATCTACGAGAAAGATTTGTTGTGGTCTTGAAGTTTTTTTTTTTCAGTTCAAAATGCATTAGAATTTATCTTTCCATGAACTAGCACACACTTCAGGAAGCAATCCTCCTCTAAGTTAGTTGTTGAGCATTCTCTCAAATACTTCTTCCAATTAGGAGTATTGCAGTCAAAGCTTTGTATTAGAAAATGTGGAAATCTATGTTCTGAGACTGTGGTTCTTGTGATTCCAGGTTGCGGATGAAATAATATCAGATTTTGCCACGATTAAGCAAAACGCAGAGAAGCCTTTGAATGAGAACGAGGTACAGCAAGATGGAAAGCTGATATTATATGTCTGAATTATGGAAACAGATAGAAGTTCTAACAATATTCTCTAATGGTTAATTAGTATAATGAGAAGAACATAAGGCGGAGAGTCTATGATGCACTCAATGTGTTCATGGCGTTGGATATTATTGCAAGAGATAAAAAGGAAATCCGGTGGAAAGGACTTCCTATTACCTGCAAGAAGGATGTGGAAGAAGTTAAGGTGCTGCTTCTAAGCTGGACGTTTCGATTTTCTTCTGTTTTATTGCTCTCTCCTTGTATTCTTTACTAGTCTTTTTGGATATCTGATACTCGCATTTGCAGATGGATCGAAATAAGGTTATGAATAGTGTGCAAAAGAAGGCTGCTTTTCTTAAAGAGTTGAGAGAAAAGGTGATTCTTTTTTTCCCTTTCATGTGTATGTAAATAAAAAAAAAATAAGAGGCTTATACAATTCGAGATCTGTCTGTTTGTAAAACATCTGTCTATTTTGAACTTAGCATTTAGTAGTAACTGCTAGTTATGGCGTCTTTGAATAATTTTCTGTTGTCTTGATGAAATGTTAACTGTCTTTCTACGTTTTGTTTATATGTTTCCTCGAATGTCGTCGTCATCGTCAGGTCTCAAGTCTTGAGAATCTTATGTCGAGAAATCAGGAGATGGTTGTGAAGACTAAAGGCCCAGCAGAAGGATTTACCTTACCATTCATTCTACTTGAGGTACTTCAACTCTCTTTGTTTCCTTATTTTCTATTTCATGTTTTTCGGTATCCTAATCCATCTTCATCTCGAATCTCTTTATATAGACAAATCCTCATGCAGTAGTCGAAATCGAGATTTCAGAAGATATGCAACTTGTACACCTCGACTTCAATAGGTAACTGAACAACATTCTTTTCTCGAAATCAAAATTAGTTTTGTTATCTCTTCAATCCGGTATTGAAATCTTGTCTTTCCCCTTGACTTTGTTGTGAACAGCACGCCTTTCACGGTCCATGACGATGCTTACATATTGAAACTGATGCAAGAACAGAAGCAACAACAAAACAGAGTCTCTTCTTCATCTTCCACGCATCATCAATCTCAACATTCCTCTGCTCACTCTTCCTCGAGTTCTTGCATTGCTTCAGGAACGTCAGGCCCGGTTTGCTGGAACTCGGGATCCATTGATACTCGCTGACCGAGAAAACCGAGATTCTACTCCCAATTCCTCAAGAAGAAGAAGTGATCTAATTGGTATACAAAAAAAATTATACATCTGGTTTTAGTGTCAGTTGAGAGAGACTGTAAAATTATCAGATTCTTAGGCCAACAAATGTTTTGTTTATCCAATTTTCCTTTTCAAGTGAATTCTTCAGTGTAATCTTCTACAAGAAAACCGATTCGGTTTACTTTTATCTGAGATTATTGATTTAAACCATAACCTAACCGAATTAAATCGATTTATGTTTTTTTTCTCCGGTTTTGTTCGGATTATCAATATTAGAAAAGCGATTGGTTAGGTAGGTTCTGTTACGTGTTTAAATAGCGCGTGATTGACACGCATGCAAAGAAAATTCAAAATTCCCAATTCCCATGCAAAAAAAAAGAAAAAAAAAATATTTTGAAAAAGGGTAAAATAAAAGACATCGCGGCGGTTCGAGGGAAAGAAAAGCGAAATTGGTTGGGGACATTTGGGAAGAATGTTGGACTGTTTTTTTATTTTTAATTAATACACTTTTATATAGTAGTTTTTAAAATTATTATTATTATTTTCACATCCTTTTAATCATTCCATTCTACTATTTTGTAATTAGTGTTGGCCCATATAGTCCAACCTTCTCCTCCTTTAGTTATTAAGATAAATGTTTAATCACTTAATTAATCAAGGCTATATATGGGGGGTGTATGTACTAAACTAAAGAATTAAACAAAATAAATGTACCAAAGAACTTTGTTAACAAAAAAAAAAAAAAAGTAAGAACTTACTCTGCATTTAACGCCATTGATTTTCTTAAGAAGAAAAAAACTATTTCAGTGAAAATTTATGATGATACATGACATAAACTAACTTTAGTTTGAAAACGAGAACATCATTTCTTTCACTTTATGAGAATAATGAGAATTTTGGCTAGCTGAAATATCCATATCTCCAACTCCAAGCGTTAATAATCATTTTATTTTAAGCCAACTCAATAGAACAATATATAGAAATCCACCTTCATTATAATTATTAGAAAAACTATATATTAATATACACATATTGCAGTTTCCTAAAAAAAAAAATTGCAGTTTCCTCTTCAATAATAATAATCAATGTCACCTATATATCTAATTCGACCGTTTATTATCTTTTAATATTGATTTGATCTTCGTAGACTAAGAACAATATTTCCAAAGTTCATGACATGTATCAATGTTTTCGTTATTGCTGTTATCTTATTTTTTCTTGGTCTGAATTGTTGATGTCTTTTTATATACAGAAAATTAAACAAAGCCAATCGTTGTAATTGTAATTTTTACTGACTTTAATAACACAACCAGTCAAACTTAGTACTTTTACCTTATATATATATATATATACAGTACCACACAGTACAGAAGTAGCAGTATTGCCAGAAAGAGAGAATCACAAAGAAACTTATGAGTTAAGCAATTAAACACACTCCCTCTCCTCCACCTTCCCAAAACCCTAAGCAAATATTCATAAAATATATAAAACAAAAAGAGCCTCACAATAACACTGTGGACACACTCAAATCTTATTTTATTCATCTATATAATAATTATATTGATATAATATTCAAACATATTCTATATGTATATGTGGGTATGTATATATATATGAATAAAGGTTCTTCCTTTACCTTTGCCTTCTCTCTCTATCTTTCTCTCCTCTCCTCTTCTTTTCTCTCTCTAAAGCTCTTCCCTTTGTTTTTATTGATGTAATTCTCCACTTCTTCATATAAGCCTTCACCAAAAAAAAAAACCCAACTTTAATTCCTTTATTTGCTCTAAAAACAAAAGAGAGAAGAGATAATCAAAGAAAGAAAGATCAAAGATGGCTTTTTCTTCATTCCCAACTTATCCTGATCAATCAAACTGGCAACAACAAGTAAGTTCTTGATTGGGTTTCTTGTTTTATGCTTTATCTATGTACTCAAGAATCATATAAATAAAAATATAAAGAGAGGATTCAACAAACGAGAGAAAAGAGGATAATAATATTCTTGTTCCTTTTGTCACTTTTAATCTTTGTATATCTGTGGTTGAATTTGAATATACTCATAAAATTAAATCTTTCTTTCCTTCTTTTATTAATTCTTTCACAAATTCTAAATACTTTCTTGTGTTTGTTTTTGAATCATTTCTTCCTCTCTTTAGCATCAACCAATTACAACCACCGTTGGATTCACCGGGAACAACAACAACAATAACAACATCAGCCAGCAATTCCTTCCTCACCATCCCCTCCCACCGCAACCGCAACAAACGCCTCCACCGCTTCACCAC
Organism: Arabis hirsuta; assembly: GCA_964056655.1. Lineage (NCBI taxonomy): Eukaryota > Viridiplantae > Streptophyta > Magnoliopsida > Brassicales > Brassicaceae > Arabis > Arabis hirsuta. Next base: position 839,498 of record OZ053302.1, on the reverse strand, counting down.
AACGGTAACGGTGGAGGCCTTGGTGGTCCAGGTGGACCTGGCGGATTAATCCGGCCAGGTTCCATGGCAGAAAGGGCAAGACTAGCCAACATACCACTACCTGAAACAGCCTTGAAATGTCCAAGATGTGAATCAACCAACACCAAATTCTGTTACTTCAACAACTACAGTCTCACTCAACCTCGTCACTTCTGCAAATCTTGCCGCCGTTACTGGACACGTGGCGGTGCTCTAAGGAGCGTTCCCGTCGGTGGTGGTTGCCGTAGAAACAAAAGAACCAAAAATAGCGGCGGAGGAGGAGGCGGCGGTAGCAGCAGTAGCGGTAATAGTAAGTCACAAGATAGCTCCACAAGCAACGACCAATACCACCACCGAGCCATGGCTAATAATCAGATGGGACCACCTTCTTCTTCCACGTCATTAAGCTCTTTGCTATCTTCTTACAACGCCGGATTAATCCCTGGACATGATCATAACAACAATAACAACAACATACTTGGACTTGGATCATCTTTGCCTCCTCTCAAGCTTATGCCACCTCTAGACTTCACTGACAACTTCACCTTACAATACGGTGCCGTTTCAGCTCCTTCTTATCAAATAGGCGGTGGAAGCAGCGGAGGAGGAGGAGGAGCGGCGGCACTTTTGACCGGTTTTGACCAGTGGAGATTCCCGGCAACACATCAGCAACTTCCTTTGCTAGGTGGTAATTTAGACAATTCTTCTTCTTCCGGGTTATACTCGTTTGATCATCAGAATCAAACCGGTATGGATCAGCAGAATCCGGGTTACGGATTAGTCACCGGGTCGGGTCAGTACCGACCTAAGAACATCTTTCATAACTTGTCTTCCTCTTCTTCTTCTGCTTCATCAGCTATGGTTTCAGCCACCGCATCGCAATTATCTTCAGTGAAAATGGAAGATAGTAACAATCAACTCAACTTGTCTAGACAACTTTTTGGAAACGAGCAACAGCTTTGGAATATTCATGGTGCTGCAGCATCAACCGCAGCCGCAACAACTAGTTCGTGGAGTGATGTCTCTAATAATTTCAGTTCTTCTTCTACTAGCAATATATAATCAGTTATCACTCTAATGAATCTATGTGATGGTGATACTTTTTATTAATTTCTTTTTGGGTGTAGTATGATCTTATGTACTTATTTGAAAATTAGTACATTGATCGACCTTGTAGGTTTTTATGTTTTATTACAACTACTAGGTTTGGGGTTTGTTTTGGTTTTTGGATTCTCTTGGTTGGTGTTTTTAGGTTTAAAATTAGGGTTTTATCTATTGCAAATTTGATTTGTCATTTTAACTATGAAGATATGATCATGTATTACGGTGTTTGTATGAGTTAATTATGTTCAATTAATATATTTTTATTAATTTCAAGTCTGAATGAGTTTACATCTTTCTTGTTACTTTTTGTTGTATCAAGAATGCATTTTTAACCACCTTAGATTGCAGCACCTAAATCAAAGTATTTCTATACTATCAGCTATAACCATGATCCATATCATTAGCTACGAGAAGGCATATAATATCAAGAATTGGTTTTTTTTTTTTAATTGAGACGGAATGTTTGCAAGTATAACCATGAATAGGAAATGACAAATTTGGAATAGTTAATCAAACTGTGTCGAAACGAAAGTGGAATTTTAAGTAGGTGTAGTCTCGTCCTAAACTTTCTGTCACAAAATCCATCTATGGTAAATTTACTAATGCAAGGATATTTGTCATAATTATTCCCATTAAAAATCGTTTCTAGATGAGGTGATTGTGGAAGCCTCCTTGGCCCAATGGTTCGGTTAAGGGTTCATTAATGCTTCTACACCAGGAGATATGGGATTCGAACCTCAGAAAATGCGATTTATTAAATATTGATGCAGATTAGTGGAGGCATGTTTGCAGGAGATCTTCAGCGTGGGGCAAGATATAATCGTTTGGCCTTGGATCAAGGCGGAAGACTTGTCCGTTGTAAAATCGTCGATATAACAGTTCTCATAATTTGTAATCAAATAATAATAAATTTAGACGAATAAAAAAAAAAAGAGGTGATTTGTAAATGTTTTATCCTTCCTTTTAAGCCATATTATATGAACTATTTCAATACTATAGTGTTCTTGTGGTGAGTTTTTGGATTTAATTTCTTGTAAACAAATTAAAAGACTATTTTATCCTATCTATCTTTATGAGCTTATAAACTCGGTCCAAATTCAGCATAGTTTTCTGATTATTCCATTTTTAAAATTATAGAGTCTTTTACGGAATACTTTAATTAAACTTTTTGATGATTTTGATGTAAAGCAAAGAAGAATCTGTTTGAGACTTTATCTACAAGCAAGCTATTTGAACATCTAACTAAACTACGTATACTTGAGTTCGTAGGTATTTTGAACTACAATTGCAATTTAACACGCATTACTACAACGATAAAATTCATTTATTGATTTTTTTTATATCTTGTTCCAATATCAGAAACTTAATAAATCATCACATAGTATGATTTTGTAACAGTTAGTACATCCACGTCATGACATGTATTATAGATAGCAAGAGTTTGTTTTTAACATGTAATGATTAAAATATCTATTAAGATTATACATGGATTTTTGCGCTAAGTAAAAAATTCATAGGAAAAAGGTATATATCTATATAATGATATTGATTAATTTTAGAATGATTGAAATGCATGCTATCACCTTGTAGTTAAATTTTATCAATCATAGTGATTATATAATGATATATGGTGTCGAAATGTGGAAGTAATCAAGGGACAATGATTTCGTTATGCTCTGCAAAGGAACGTTCTTCGTGACTTCCGAGAAATATTTTGTCTGCTGCCTAATTTTTAATTTATACATATATAAAATATTACTTATAATAGTGATTTGATTTCCACAATATACATGACTTAATTATAATATTTGTGTCAACAAAAAACTAATAATATTATTTTTCCAATGTGTATATATAAAAATACGTATATGTGTAGTGGAGACCAACCCGCCAAATATATCATTAGATTATAATTTTGTACTATGCATGCAGATCGTCCATAATGCATATCGATTTCGAAAACGACAAAACAAGATTGTCGACAAAAGAAAATTGTCACGTATCGGGGATAACAAAATGATAAAACTATTATAATGTACGGCAAAATACTTTGAGATTCTTAATAGTTTAGTCCATATCAATACTTAAAATTAATTAATTAACACATAAATATACATCGACAACAAGTAATATGGAAAATACAAAACTACATCGAGAACAAATAATATGGATATTTTTTTGTCAGTAACGATTTTGGACTAATGGTACTTTAACAACTACAAGACAATTATTGGAATTTCAATAATAAACGTCATCGGAGAAAAGCAATTAGTCTTCTACAGGCTACATATAGACTATAGAGTATACATTAATTTCTGCTACATATAGAGTATACATTTATTTTTATATAACTTATATTATAATTACATAATATTTTAAGATAACTAGACATATTTATAGATTACGTCGTTTGAATATAACTGAATTGGTTGGAAAAAAAATCACTTGACAACAATGATTTCATTATCTGAACATAATCGACTTAATGTTGTCTTTAGTAGTTTTTAAAAAAAATTATAATGAAGATTTTGAAAACATTTTTGAAGTTAATTAACTTTGTTGAAAATAAAAAATAAAAAAATTCTATACTATGATATTTCTTGAAAGAATTTGAGATTAACAGTACTCCACAGAGACAAAAGTCTAATGACCGAATCAATGTCGGAACAATGAGTAAAACAAAAATAACCGACGCGCCTTGGGAGAGAGAGTCAAGAGGCTCGTGACGTGCACGGACCACTAGGCGACAAAAGCAACGGTGCGTCAGGAGAGGTGGGACCCACGCGCAAGAACCGAGAGATTCGAGTCTTGGAAACTGCACGCGCGTGAGAATTTGAGCCCAAACGCTACAAAATCTCAAATCTTCTGTACTTGTGATTTTTCCTTACATGTGACTGACAAACCAAACTCTCTGTTTTAACACATCACCGATTCTTTTTTATTTTATTTATTTTCTAATTATTTTTTATTTTATTTTAGTTTAATTGTTTTATTAAATAATTTATTATTTAAAAACATCTACAATCTTTATTAGTTTTCAGTAAATATATAACATTTTTTTTGTAATTGTAAGTCCATTAAATATATATTGGTAATGTATATATATATATAAACTTATAGCGATATAATGCCACGCAAATCCGGAAGGAAATGCATATATTCCCCGATCAAAATTCAACAAGTTCTTATTGCAGCCAATCATTTGATAAAAAACGAAGGGTTGGGACTTGGGATAATTTTTCATTTAGTGAATATATATACACGTACTAAATTTCTTTTTATTCGTATTGAAAGTCTTAGATTCGATCATAGGCTATGACTACGACTCATAGCGTAGCTAGTAAAATTTGGTACAAACCGTACCTAATGGACCGACGCGAATCTAGAATGATGTTAGTCCAAATTTGGATATTATAGGTAACTTCTATATGGTGACAGGTAAAAAAATGGAATATTAATGTCACGTGGAAAAATATGAAACACACATATATGCGAGGCTTACGGTACATGGAAATTCAGTATATAATATATATATATAATTATGTTATATATATATATATATAATTATGTTCTTGTGTGTATTTGTGAGGGATTAAGTGCAGAAGTCCAAAGTTGTTTGGTGATATCGATAATATATACTCACTCTGTTTTATTTTATATGATGTTTAAGGTTTTTGTACATAGATTAAGAAATTATTTAATCTTTTAATTTTTCAATATAAAACATGTTTTATCATCAATTCCAAAATAATTCAACCAATGGAAAAACAATCTGCATAATTTAAATAGTCAAAACAACAAAAACACAATTAATTTTTGCATAGAAATATGAAAATATCAAATAAAATGAAACAAAAAAACTTCTTTTAAACATCATATATAATAAAACGGAGGGAGTATTTACGTACGAGAACAATATACATATGTATGTATATATTTAATCAAATTTTTATACTTGTCACTAGAAGTCTAGAACATGGAACATTCCTGGCTCAGAAATCAAAGCGGAATCTATACACATAGGGAAATAACAGAGACATGTACATAATGCATAATGAACATGCTTCCATGTATAGTTTTCTGTGAAGATCATTCTCTCTTTACTGTAACTTCGCAGCTTTTACTTTTCTGAGACTAGTTCCTTCCCTTGACTGGATCTTATATAGGTACTCATTAATAGTGTGAGGTGTAGTGTTTGTGGTACTTGACTACTTAATTGGACTTGAGATTTTTTTACACTAAACGACTGCAAGATGTAATATAAATTCAACAAAAGTAAATATGATCATTATTTGACTATTTTAAATCAGTTTTGGATGTTTTCCTTTAAAATACATTATTATATAAAATTTGTGAATGTATAGCCCTATATGACCCATCTATAGTACATATGATGAATATTTTGTTGTCATATCAAATTTTCTAACTAAAATGAAGATTCCATATTAGTGTGCTCTCTACCAATATCTTATTTATATTATTCTCCAATTATAAATTCTGGCCAACCCAAAAGAAAAACAATGATGGGTCCCTCGATCTGGTAGCTTTTTGATATGGCTAAGTAAAATTGTCGACGATTTCCTTAACAACGTTATGCAACTCCTACGCCTACACTTATCATTACCATTGACGATCTCCCTCTAATTGATCTCTATATACCATCGACGATCTCCCTCTAATTGACTCCTATAAATGTTTTTAAATCTAATGATTATTGATTTAAACAATTACTAATAAAAAATAAATAGTTAATTACTTAAAATATTAATTATACTATTAGATTGGTTCTTCGATTAGTCAATTTAACTCTTTTCATTTTTTTGATAAAGTTCAATAACTTAATCAAAAGTGTAATTAGTTTCATTTCCAAAATATAGTTATCAAACCAATAAACATGCTTAAACTTTAAATTATAGAGTCCTATTGTTAAGCCAAACTAAAATTTTGCTGATTCAAACCTATTTTATTAATTGCGGGTAGATGGTATGAATAATCAATTAGTACAACCTTAGATTTTCCGAGTTTAAGAAATTTTGTAGATTTGTTGACAAAAGAAAAAAAAGTAGAAGACAAAATTTTGGATGTAAATTGAATAATCAATTAGTACAACCTTAGATTTTGTTTTTGCTTACATATATTATCTTTGTCTGTTTACTGGTAAAAGAAGTTTTCTTTTGTTCAGTTGTCTCTATCGTTGTCCACAATCAAGATTAGGTTATTCACCACTTTTACGTTCAATTGCTAACATATTTGACGTCACAATGAGTTTATTATATATGTGTGTTATGTGATTGGTACATGCACCAATCATTTTCAAATTTGTACAACAATTTGATTTCCTTTAATAACACAAGCCATGCACCTCAAGTTGCTTTCCTTTTTAGCTTCACCAATTACTCAGAACCACATGTAACACACGTATGTATGTACATACCCTACTCACATCCATAAACATTCATATGTTCCATTTCTTATTTTACTGATTAATCAATGAACATCCACTAGATGAAATAATTTGACGGAATTCTTTGATAGTGACAACAATAAATTGAATAAACAACCCTAAGATGATATCATTTTTCCGTTGCAAATTATGAAAATGATGATTAGGTTGTTTTTTCTAATGTTATATCCAATTCGAAATTTTAATTTTCTTTAAATAAGTTCGGATATGGTGGCCGATAATAGATGATTGTGACGGATGATGATGACTGCCCATACAAAGTTGCTTGGCCCTTAAGAAAACACACGAGGCCTAATTGTATGTAAATCAATCAACAAATTAATAATTTATTACATAAATGTAATTTTATGGACCAATTTTTCGCTTAGCTCACCACTTACAAAAGATCACCAACACTTTCAACTTTCAAGCACATCAACATCGATTAAGCAAATCATCATTGTAACGAATATTTGATATATCTCGAAGTAGGACAAATTATGAAAGACTATAAAATGGGGTCAAAGGAAAGTTTGTTTCTAAACCGGACTGGACCGGACATAGACAGACCCGGTTAACAAGAAGACAAGTGGGCTCATAATGGTTTCATTTCAACTTTTTGCTACAATAAGATTATCTAAAGAAACATTAGTCAAAAACTCTAATTAAAAAAACCTTTTTTCTGAAGAACCAGAGTCGAAACCAAGTCATTTCATCACTTCTTCTTCTCGGTTACACCACCAGACCTTCAAAGAAACCGAAACCAAACCAAATCAGCAAAGTAGAAAAACATTGATTAAGGATCAAACTCTTTTAGTTAGTTGCATAATTAATGGTGATTAAAAAGAGATTAAAGACCTCATCCTTCGAAGAACACTAGACATTTCTTCTCTCTTCCTCTTAGCTCTCTTGTCCTTACCTACCTTCAAAAGCTCAGCGATCCTCTTCTCGTATGGAGCGAACCCGCAACTTGCCTGATTAGACACTTGATAAAAAGAGTCCTCTTGCTTGTTTCCTAATACATTTACATACATCAGAAAAAGAAAAAAGAAAAAACTCAGAGCAACAAGAAATAATAACAAAACTTAACTTAAAACAGAGAGGCATTACCACAATATAATTGAAACACACTTCAAGATTGTACAACAAGAATCAAAAATATAATCAGTTAATTACCAAAAATGAATATGGAATCAAATTTTTTTTAAAAAACTTAAGTATGTATAAGAACATATACCCCTTTTCTGTTGTTTGGGCGGGAGGTTGTTCGCGCTTAGTAACGAATAAAATTTTGTGTAATCACGATCGAGTGCAGATTAGTCGATTCCACAACTTTCAAATTTCATCGAAAGATAGTTACAAAATTTGTCAAATCGCTCATGGATGAATGATAAACACTAACCTGCGCTTTGAGTTTTGAATCTCTGCTTGCGCCGCGAATGGAGTCGCAAAGATCGAGAGTGGTTTTATAGTCTTCTCTCAAAAAAAGGGATTAGGCTTAAAGCAGTTTGATAGTTGGGCTTTTGTAAAAATGGGCTTATTTATTGTTTCTAGACTATTGGGCTTTTTTTTTTTTAAGGGATAGGATTGTTGATTGTTATATAAAAAAAATATTTTTAATCAAACATAATTTACAATTTTAAACGAAAACGAGTTTTTGCATGTGTTTGTTATTTGATAAAAAAACTACTAGAATATTGTAAGTTTTTATATGGATGGAGGTACACATATTACATTTACCACATTCAGAAACACTTAAAATCTAATTTTAAAATAGAGGTTCTTATACAAACATATAGTATTCATATAACAAGTATATTAACAGAACTCATGCAATGAAAAAAAAAAAATGATTTAAAACTTTCAAATACAAAAACATTTGAAACAACATGACAAATACAAAATACAATCAGAATCTGTTGCGTTGATACGACCCATAAGGAAAACCAAATTTTCACATCTCGTTATGGTTTCAAACATGAATATTAACGAGCGAGCTTGGCTATTAATTCTCGGACATTCACATAGTCGGTCTGGACCGTGTGGTTGATCCGGTGGCTCGTCTCTCCACCATGAGGAAATGTCCGAGAGACTGCACATTGTTACGCCCATTGTTTTCTTCGTTTATAATCTTGTTATGGGCAATGACGGTTGCATTTGAGCTTAGTTTGGAACATATAGAGAAGATCCATGGCTTGTAACATTTGAGATTCTTCTGATGTTGATGGTTTCTAGAAGCTGTTTGATCAATCCTGGTTCGGTTTGATCTTCTCGAAAGCTCTAGAAAGCTTGATATCCCGATTAGGTTTCCTAGTGTGTAGCTCCTATCGCGGAAGAATGATCCCATCGACTGAAATATAAGAGTGTAATTAAGTTATTATTATTAATGTATGTATGAAAAAGTTATGATTAATTGTAAATTGATACACCCACACGCAACATAAATCTTGTAGTGGTTGCGATGTTTGCTTTCATCGAAGGTCGAGATTTTGAATTATGATGGTGAATGGTGACCAAAAATATTAGGGAATGTAAAATTATACTAGAAAACATGAAACTAAGATCCGATTTAGAAATACATAAAAGCTATTGAGTTCATGAAATTGATGGCAATGGTAATGTTGGGAACTATGACGCTAGTTGGTGACGGAATAAAGAAATGATTGTAAAAAAAAAAAACAAAACATCAATCATCATGGAGTTGTTGCAATGAAACTTTTTTTTTTGTTTAATTGTGTTATTAACAACTACATGCGAAACTAAAATCATGTAATTAAAAAAGTTATAGAGTAATTTTTGCAATATAATGAGGTCAAAAACATAACTTATTTGTTAAACGGCATAATGACAATGATTATAATTCACAAATGAAACTTTCAAGTAAAATATGTAAACTGATGCTTTGTGCTAGTGCAAATGCCACCATTTGAGTTTAAAATTGCAAAATACATATTGTTGACAAAAAATATCACAAAATTTTCAGACGTATGTAAAAAGTGAAAGAAAAAAAAAACAACTCTGAAATCACATAGCTATATATTCTCAATGGATTGTTGATACATTTTTCAATATAGTGTTATGAAATGGTGCCATTGTGCCAATAGTTTAAGAAAATGCTCTGATTATTATTTTGTTTCTTTATAATTTGAGGATTAACAATTTCCGACAAACGTGCCCTTTTCAGACAAAACAATCACAGCTTTAAAGGAGCATACAATTGGTTCACGTTCGCTCTGAAGTCATCTCAACCAACAACAATATACTATTATAGTATTTTTAAATTTTAATAAACAAAACCAGAAATAAAATGAAAGAGAATGTGAATTCAACAGATCCAAAATAGTAGTCAAAGTATAATGATATTGAATTTCTGTGCGGAGGAAAAAAATCATAGGCAAATTTCAACGGCTCATCATCATCAATAGATATGCAAGAAAAAAGAAAAATAATAGTAAAATTGAAAATATACCAAAGTTTTAAAGGCACGAAGTGAGGATTCAACCAAGAATCTGCCACTACCTATATGAATAATTTGTTCAACTATATATGAAATGTGTTATGTGTTTGTATATGTATAGTGTAAGTAGAGGAGTGTGTATAATATATATATAGCTGACCTGGGAATCAAGATCGGAGGAAGAGTGAGAAGATGGAGAAAGGGAGAGAAGAGAGCTGAAGGAGATAGAACCAGCAGAGACTTGTTCATGATGATGATTATGGTGATGGTGATGATGCTGAGTTTCTCTTGTGAGTCCTCCAATTCTTGCATTGACTGGTCTCAACCCAAGTGGCCATCCTTCCTCCTATATATAATCACATTATTATATAAAATGTTATATACACATGTATGCATGTATATACACAATGCTATTGTGTCAGGGAGGTGTGAGAGAGAGGATTAGGAGCATACCTGGTGATCCATAGGAGTTTTGAGAATTAAAAAAAGGGAGAGAGATTTTGGTTGAATAATAATGGAACAAAGGATGTGTAATATATTCTTTGGAGAGAGAGAGAGTGAGAGAGAAACTTTTGAATTTTCTTATTTGGGCATTTAACCCAAAAATCAGAGACAAAAAAATGACATGTAAATATTTGGCTTCGCCCGGGTTCGAACCGGAGACCTTCAGTGTGTTAGACTGACGTGATAACCAACTACACCACGAAACCATTTTGTTAGGGCCATACAAGTTAATTTATTTATAACATATTAGTTAGCGCAAATTTGTATCCACCTTCTCGATTTGTAGAAAATAACTAAAAGGAAAACAAAAATACATCGTTGTGATTAATTTTTTTGCATCGATAATGATCTGCTTTTCAAAATTTGTAAAAAACTTTTATTGTTTAATAGGGAATATTAAGGTGTTTATAATATTTCATTTGATATTTGTTTGGAGTTTATGGTTTTTAGTGTTTAGAAATCTTGATTAGCTTCTTGATGTCCCAGCAGGTTTAAATTCAGTGTTCATCATATTACTGTTTAAGTTGATAAAAATAACGAAATATAACGAAGAGAATTATATATTAAAAAGAATATGTAAGAATAATAGAGAAATTGATAAAAAAAAAAAAAGAATAATAGAGAGTACCGTTAGAGCTCGAAATTGAGAAAAGGAGACAAGAAATTTGTTGACAAAAAAAAAAAAAAAAAAAAAAAGGAGACGAGAAATTATCTGTGCTTTGGTATGGACAAAAGACCATATGCTTCGTTCTGTGTACCTCGAGAGACATAATACTTTATCCTTTTTGGACCACATTATTCTGTTTTGTAGCATTCTATTTTGTCCTTTAAATATTTATGAATTTGGTACATACAACAATATATATAATGTTCAAATAATCAGTTGATTATAAACTCAGGTATAACGGTTTTACTTTGTTTTCAGGTTTCCATTTTAAACTAGGAGTCAGCAAAGCCCATACTAGTCTAACCGAAATTAAGAATGGGAAATTCTCGAATATACCACAAAATAGAGTTTTGTTTTCAAATATATCACACATTTTGAAATGTTCCATTCATATCACAGTTTTATAACTAAGAGACTAAAATAACTTTTTTTTTAAATTTTATAATAGATAAATAAAAAATCAAACAAAAAAGTTGAGAATCGTTGCCGGAATCATCGACGGATTTTCTCTCTCTATCGCTCCGATAATCTGAAGTCTTAGGGTTGCTTTTGTTTGTATTGATTTCACCTGAATCTGCTTGTACAAATGTCGAGACTGAGAAAGAATACTACATCAAGATTTTAAATCAAATTTCTAATGACTAGGTTCTGATTTCTTCTTACTTAATACGTGAGAATCTTTCATAAATTTATAGTTTAGGAAATTTTTCTTCATATTTAGGAAGACTTTCCTAAATAAGCGAGAATACTTCCTAAAATTTTAGTTTAGGAAGATTTTCTTCATATTTCGTAAGGCCTTCCTAAATACGTGAGAATCCTTCCTAAATTTTTAATTTAGGAAGATTTTCTTCATATTTTGGAGGACCTTCCTAAATACATGAGAACCCTTCTTAAATTTGTTGTTTAGGAAGGTTTCCTTCATATTTAGAAAGAGCTTCCTAAATAAATGAGAATCCCTCCTAAATTTGGTTTTAAGGAAGGTTTCCTTCATATTTATGAATGTCTTCCTAAATACGTGAGTTTTCTTCCTAAATTTGTAATTTATGAAGGTTTCCTTCATATTTAGGAAGTCCTTCCTAAATATTTCGAAAAACCTTTCTAAATAAGTGAGAATCCTTCCTAAATTAGTAGTTTAGGAAGGTTTCCTTCATATTTCGAAATGTCAACCTAAATAAGTGAGAATCCTTCATAAATTAGTAGTTTAGGAAGATTTCCTTCATATTAGGAAGACCTTTCCTAAATACAGTAGAAATTCTATAAATTAATAATATTGTGATTATAATATTTTATTAATTTAGAGAGTTATTAATTTATCAAAAAAGGAAAGTTTCCATAATCTTTTAAATTTTCTTTTACTTGATTTTTTTATTTATTTTGAACTAAACTATGTTTTTTTTTAAATTAGTTTAATTGTTTTGTTTGTGTGTATTACATCTACTAATAATTGAGTTATAAAGAGATTGTTCTATTAAAAGAAGACAAATAACACTAAAATCATATAGAAATATACTTTAGATGTGTATAAAAATTTTATATATCGAATATTATTGGGACCATATATTTATATAGAAGTTTAATAATATTTATTATGTTATTATCTTATCGAATTATGCTATATTTTACATTGCTCCGACTCAGGACCGACAAAATTTATTATTTTATAGAGTTTATTAATTTATCGAGTATTAATTTATAGAGTTTCTACTGTAAGTGAAAACATTTCCTAAATTTGTTTTTAGGAAGGTTTCGTTCATATTTAGGAAAGTCTTCCTAAATAAGTAAGAATCCTTCCAAAATTAGCAGTTCAAGAAGGTTTTTTTCATATTTTGAAAGGTTTTCCTAAATAAGTGAGAATCCTTCCTAAATTTGTATTTTATGAAGGTTTCATTCATATTTAGAAAGGTCTTTAAAAACATATGAGAATCCTTCATAAATAAGTGAGAATCCTTCATAAATTTGTTTTTTATGAAAGTTTTCTTCATATTTCAGAAGGCCTTACTAAATAAGTGAGAATCCTTCATATTTCGTTTTTCAGAGGCAAAGTAGATTTCTGTTAATAAATTCAACTTCAGCAAAATTCTCTTTAGATCATGTTTCTTTCTTGATCTGTGACAATACAATGTCACTATACAGTATACATGTATGAATACATAGGAGCTATACATAATACACAGTATAAATCAACGTATATATGTACAAGAATTACGCGCTGTTATGTGAAAATAGAGAGCCTTGACGGCCGACTCTGCGGGGCAATCCAAAATTCTGGTAAGCCCGGATTTGGCCACCTAGCGTGGCTGTAACGATCACCATTCCCCAAGCCGTTGGCTGAACCGCATGCGCTCCATGACTCCCGCTACTATCAAACCAAGACCAAGAAGAAATCCGAGATGAGATCGATATAGAAGGCGAATCCCCGGGTTTTACTGATTCTCCTGTGTTCTCTGTTTCATTTTGCGGAATATGCGTCGCGGTTTCATCTTCTTGATGTTGTTCTGTTGCTCCATCCGCGGTGTTGTCATTGTTTTTCTTAGGTAATGGTGGGAGACCGGGTTTTTTACCCGTGGTTGCGTTTTCCGGTGTAGTAACAGTAGTTGAGGATTTTTTCGGGTTCTTTTTTGATTGTGTGGGTGGTAGTTCGCCTTTTACTACACCGTGCCACGGGATCGCGACAGAAACATCTTTGCAGGGGAAGGTTTCGTAAGAAGTACACATGGCTACGGTTTTTCTACCGGTGATTCCTAGTCGTGGCTCCTCGTGTTTCCACACGTAAACCTGTGAGTCTTCGCTTGCGCAAACAATGTGTTTTGCATCTAGCGTGTAAGATGCTGTCATTTGGCTGCTTGTGTTTTTGAAGCCTGGTTTAAGGATCAATAGGTAGGAGAAATTAAATATTTACTTTTGTGAAATTGGATGAAGTAGCGAATGAATTGTTTCGATTACATACCTCTGAACTTTTGAATTAGTTCAGTACCGTCAAGAATCCGAATGCGTGAATCAGCAGAAGTTACAAGCACTTCTGATGGATTAATCGGCGAAAACTGTTAATGCAAACTCAATGGTAAGTACGAATCCTCTAGGCGAAAAAACTAACATAAAAACTTTGCAAAATAAGAGTGAAACCTGGAAAGCTGTGATCTTTTTAGCTTGAGCTTTCTTTCTGTTTTGCAGATCGATATGGTTTGTTTCATCCAACTTGCAATCTGATCAGTCAGTACAAAATTTATTAGATTTATCGAATAGGCATGGTTACAATTTACAAAACAGAATAAGTCTTTAGCCAATACCCTCTGCACTGTAAAGCCGACAATTCCCTTTATGTGAACCAACAAATGCACCCTACAAAACAGCAGTAGAGATAATCAATACAAGCTCATTAATTTCAAGTATATGCCTGTGACAATTCAAGATATTATGTACCTGACCATCGGGAGTATAACAAACCGCGGTAACCATTTCATTTAGATCATTCCACTCCACTACTTGACGATTTGATATGTTCCATATACGGATTTTGGCATCAAGGGAGCCACTTATGAAGTAATCTTCATCTAGTGGATTGAATTGTACACAAGTAACTGTAAACCAGAGAGTAAGACATAAATCTCCGGAAAGCATAGATTACGAGAATTGAAGGACACAACTTTTCTTACCATAGTCATTGTGTGCAAATAGTTTTAGACAGCTTTGAGTTTCAATATCCCATAACCGCACGGTTTTGTCCATGGAAGATGAAAGCAATAGCTGTATTTTGGGAAAGCAATGGTTTACTTTATCAAATACCAATCCATGGTTTGCTTACATCAATGTTGGCAAGAAAGGAACATAAACTAACCTGTGACCGAGACCACGATAAGTCCAGAACATCATCCAAGTGACCACTGAAAGAGCAAATTGGTTTATCTGATAACGAGAACACAGTTTCAGGTGCATGAACATAATCTGGGATCTGGTTTGCTTTTCGACTCGATGATGAAGCTTTCCCTTTTTTCTTCTTATCAGGTTGTACTTCTACAGCTTCACCTTCCGCAGGCGATTTATCCGTGGAACCAGACATTGAAGGATGAATCGGTGTCAAGCTCCCTTCATTCATTGACATGATTTCACATTCTTGTACCTCCCACACATGAATTGCACGATCTTCCCCTGCACTTGCTAGTAAATGTGTGTCTGGACTAAATTTCATAGTCCAAATAGATCCTTTATGAGCTTGAATCTCTTGACACAAATGTAAAGCACTTAAATCTTTATGAGACTTCCCAGAATGTCTCACTTTCACCCATTGATTCGTTTGGTCATTGTTCTTCTCCTGCTTTTGATCCACTGTTCTCGGACTACTCGTACCACTACCACTTGAATCCTTCTCTGAAACCTTAGAGCTCATAGAATGTGCAACGTCTTTAATGTTCTTTAACAATGCAGCTCCTCTCTTCTTACTAACTCTCAAGCTTTTCGACACATACGAAGGGAATTTCCTAAAATCAATCGCGCTATTCGCGTTTTCTCGTCGCATAAGATCCTTAACAACAGATGAATATCCAACGCTTTTCTCAAATTCTTCCATTGTCAATTGTTTACCTGTTTGCAAATCACTAAGCCGATTCCACATTCCATTCTCACCATACTCCTTCACGATAAACTCTTTACCAGTATCGAGATTCTTAATCAGGAAAAAAGCACTGAAACGCGTCTTTGAAACTACCGAAGAGAGCAAAACGCCATTCTTCTGACCTTGAATATGACCGTTTTGTGCGTCCGGCGGCGAAGCTCGCGTTGGTGTGAAATACGGACAGATTCTCGCACAATGAGCCCCAATCGCAGACGCGGTTCTAG
The DNA here is from genome assembly GCA_964056655.1 of Arabis hirsuta. Lineage (NCBI taxonomy): Eukaryota > Viridiplantae > Streptophyta > Magnoliopsida > Brassicales > Brassicaceae > Arabis > Arabis hirsuta. The sequence goes on along the minus strand of OZ053302.1, from coordinate 823,472 downwards.
TGAGACGCGATTTCGACGTTTTCCCTAACATTTCATCTTTCCTCTTTTTCTCAGCGGAAGAAGCTTCGATATCGGAATCAGATCTGGACCGTACAAGCAAAACCGACATCGATGGTGGAGATCGATTAACCTGTTGATCCACCGGAGAATTCTGATCACGCTCCTCCACCTTCGCTTCCGTTACTCCTCCTCCTTCCACAACTCGAGAACCACCTCCGCACTCTACGGCCGTAGGTTTGCTCACGCGCTGGATCGAGATAGCTCCGAGCATACTCTTCTTAGATTCGAGCCCCATTCCGTTTAAAAGCCGACGACGACGCTCCGTGATAGATCCCGGCGCCGACATCCAGATATCATAATCCGGCGACATATCCAGCGGAGGAGCAGCGCGAGAGGAGGAAGATACGTTGGAGGAAAACGAGATCCGGCAATCGTCGAACTCACCTTCTTCGTCGGAAGATGAAGCTAAATCCATAGGTACGACGGTTGAGATCCGATTAGAGGTCTCGAAAAAGTGATCGTCGTCGTCTTCAACCTCGCCCAATCCCGCCCAATTCATCGCCATCGTCTTCTTCCGTTCCAATTTCCCGCCTCGATTCGCCATATCTGTACATAGGTTTCTGAAACTTCCAGATTTTCAAAAAATTTCGCGAGTTTTTTTTTCTTTCTAATTCGTTTCTTTTTTTTTTTTTGTCGCTGTTGTGTTATTTTGTTTTGGAGGGAGAGGAGTGGAAAAGAGAGAATCAAGGGATTCCTGCCATTATAAATGGCGGATCCGTACAAATCAAGTGTTACTTTTGATATCGCTTGATCCGACGTTCTATAATTCGCCACGTGTCTATTTATTTAAGCAGATTTCGAGTAGTAAGCCCATAGTAAAAGCCCATGGTTGTTACTTTTACATAGCGGCCCATTTATAAACATTTCCATGATTAGCGGTTAAATCTATAACTAAAACAATTTTATAACAGAGACTTGGCTACAAAATTTTCCAACAAAATAAATTAATTTAAATCAATTTAGCTTATGTTTAAATCTTAAATCATTGGTAATCTGAGATCACATCACATCCATCCCAAACATATAATGTATTAAAGAAATAAAAAAATGTTGCTTCAGACTATACTGGACTAAGTAGGCTAGACATAGAACTGATCATGTATCAAACCAATTTTTGTTTGTAATTATCAAAAAGTATGTACTCTCCTAAACATAAGATCAAAACATATTATATTAGTTTGTTTCAAGTGTTATTTGATCAAGTGATTTCAGAAGTCAAACCAGTTTTCTTTTTTAAATCCAGTAAAACATTTAAGATGCTTTTAATTAGACCAACCTATTTTTACCAAACCTTAACAGGGTCAGGTAGTCAGGCTAGATCAATAGGCTAATATAAGTAGCATTTCATAGCTAAACACACCACGTAATATTGAACAACTATTGGAAGATTTTGGGCATTTTGCCTGGAGTAAGAGCGAACAAAAAAAGTCATTGCTTGTATATTTCTTGATTAAATTAATGTTAATGTATTAACCATGTTACAGCACAGTTGAATATATATTTTTTTTTAACATGCGTCATGAAAGAAGAAGAATATATGTATCTGATTAGTTTTATAAATTTTATGGAATTTAACGATATTCTTCTTGGTTGATGTGCATTTATAACAATGGCACAAACTTAAATAAAAGTATTAAATACTGATCAATTCATCGATCATAACAAGGTGTACCCAAAGAAGGAAGCATGATCCATTACGAAGGATGTTTGCTTCCACCAGGAATTTTACTTTTAGTTTTCTCAAATATAAGGTCTTTTTAAAGACTGATTAGATAAATAATACAGTATCAACACATGTAAATCTCAGTGATATGGAGAAAATGTGAGACTTTTAAGAGTAAACGTTCTCGGTAAAAAAGACCTTCGAAGTATATTTTTTTTTAAAATACTCATATTCAAAGGAAAATAAATTTGATACAGTATTATAAAATAATATGATAAATTTTTGAAAATGATAAAATGAAAATTTACACGATTCAAACTAAATAAGTAAATATATACAGTAGAACCTCTATAAATTAATATTCGATAAATTAATATCTCGCTAAATTAATACAATTTTTAAGTTCCAAATTAAGTTTTCGACCTAATTAATCTCTCGATAAATTAATATTTCACTAAATTAATAAATATTGTGGTTTTAACGTTATTATTTTATAGAAATTTTACTGTTCACATGTTTGTTGGGCGAGATAGAGCAAAGACAAAACAAGAAAAGTTTTTTGGGCAAGCCTATTGTATACATGAACGTTTTTTTATTTGTAATGATCATGAGTCATGACTAATTAGCAATCAAAATTATAAACCGCCGAAGATAATATTTTTGTGACAATTTCATTTTCCATATCTATATTCTATTAATATAAAAGTTTACATGAATATTTTTGGATTCATGGTCTATCTTATTTTATTTTTCTATAAAAAAACCATAGAGACAAAACAATTTGGTAGTAGTAAATTACCAAAAAAAATTGTTAGACCTGTGGTTTTTTTTTACTACGAACAACAGCAAAATATTAACACTAATTAAGTATTTAGTAGTATTTTGGTTGCAAAATATATATATATATATATTTATTTATTTATTTATTTATTTAGTAGTATTTCTATATTCTCTCTAAATATTAACGATCAAAATCAGAAAAAAACATTCAATTTTATTTACTGAAAACGTAAATTACTGTTGAAAACAAGTAAACTATAATGAGAGAGATTTGACTTTGTTTCATCTATATAAATCAAAAATCAAATGATTCATAATTCGATAATAGTTTTATTGCTATTATTAGCTAATTAATTATACAGAAAATGAAAAAAAAAAAAAAAAAAAAGAAGAAAAATTCAAAGGATCAGTTACCACCACACAGTCATGAAATTAGAAACGATCTTTGGTCTTCTTCGTTCTTCTTATTGTTTCCGCGATTTCTTGATCCTACGGTCCAAATCCTCAAAGAACCTCTCGATCTCACGGCTTAGATCAATAGGAATACGGTTCACAACATTAACCGGCGTTAATTTTCGTTTCGTACCGGAAACCCGGTTTGGTTTCGGTTTTCTTGGAGCCGGTGGACATAACGTATATTTCGCCGCCGGTATCTTGTGATCGGACGATGTTGGAGTCTTGCAACCGTCCTCTTCGTTGACCGTTGGATCTTCTTGATCGGGTCGGGTCGATATTCGGATCTTCTCTACGTCTTCTTCTTGGATCTCCTTTACGCAGCAGATCTCTGCCATTAGGCAAACTCTAGAGAGAGAGAGAGAGAAAGAGAAGAAGAAGAAGAGAGAGAAGGAGAGATTACGTGCGTTGGATCCGAAACTTGAAAGCCACCATTTCAACTAACTAGTGATCTGTCTCCCAAGTGGCGGGATACAAAAAAACTTTAGTTTATTTGATTTTTTTTTCTTTTTAGTTATCATATGATATTTTTGTATATATATAGATATATGATGTCATCGTAATTAAAATTTGTACTAAATTGTCTATGGACAATCAATTTTGTGATTTAGACTAAATAGAGAAAACTGACCATTAAACTACCCACTATTTAATTCTTGGAACCTAAACTTTCTCCATGTAACATCATTAATTAAGATAATATGTATCCATATTTCAAAACCAACCATTTTGAGTTAATTTATGATTTTCCATTCCAACTATACAGTATATATAAGATTGTAAATAAAGCTTTTCTTTATAAACTATGTGTCGTTTATTTTTATTTTTCCGTTTCAATTTAAAAACCTATAATAACATTCAAAATGTAATCTCTTCAAATGAAGTGTCTTGATTAGAAGAAGAAAAAATGCGTAGTTTTGTAAAACCTAATTCAACTTTCTAAACAAAGAGAGTGACGTTTTAGCAAGATTTTGAACTCTTAAATATTTTGAAGCTTATCAAATCTCTAATAAAACTATTTGCATGTAATAAAATGTCATATAGTTGTTAGTTTGATCTTTCATAAACTATTACTTAGGTGGGAAAAAACTAATTTTTTTTTTGTTTTAAACTAAATTATTTTTACTTTGATGTAAATGAATACATAATGACATGTGATTTTTTCGATGATTTTATTAGTCTTGTTTACTTTAAGCAAAACGATATTGATTTTTTAAACAGCATTTGCATTCTTGTATTTGTAAAATTTACGGGTTTTCTTTTTAATTAATGGAAATTGAAAAATGAACATATCACAAAAAAGTGTTTAGCAAAAAAAAAAAACATATCACAAAAAGGTAGTAAAAAATTTCTCCACAAACTTTGATGCAAATCAGACGCACGTGCCTTTGCTTTGCATGGGACCTCGCGATATATTTCTGAAACTTCTATGTTTTGGTTTCTCATGTTTCTTCATACGAAGTCGTATCAGTTTTTATTTTCCAATATCTTTTTTGTTCAACTTTTATCTTCCAATATCGTGAAAATGAATGCTTCCTTTATCGTGCACGCAAGTAATGAAACACCAACTAATAATTGACTTCTTACTAATTATTTTGTTGATATCTAATTATTTATAACTGTTCATTCCATTATCAAACACGAAAAAAGTCTTTTTATTTTCTTTATTTTCGAAATAAATTGTTGCATAAACCTATTGTACAGAAATGATGTTTAACTACACTTTATAAAATGTTATATTTGAGATTTGAAATCTAAACTGACTTAATGATACTAATTTTTACTAAACATTTAGAATAAAAATATAATACGCAATTAAAAACATTAACATACTCAAAAGAATATGTCACATTTTGGGTGAAGAGTTGGTAATTCTTAGTCTCTCTTTAGAGCATGTCTGTATTTTTAAATATAAATAACAATATTTTCTGGCTAAAACTCTAGTTACATGTATCGAATTATTATAAATTTACTGATTAATGATACAAAAGAAACTTAATAAAATGCAGCAATAATTCAGGTTGGGGGTATGACTAAGACTACATATATTAATCATATCCCTAAAATTGAGATCTCCAAATTCCAAACGAAACATTTCATGTGCAAAACCTAAAACAATCCACACTATTCCAAAATGTGTTTTTTTCTTTCACGTATAATATTTTTATCCATAGTTACTGTTTTTCTTTTTTTTTTGAAATTTTATCCGTTGTTACTGACTTGCTGTTGTTATTCTACTTGTTATTATTATCATAAACATTTGCAAATGTTGATTTTCTTTGTAGATAAACGTATATGAGTGATACTCGTGGAAGATTTTAACTTTGGATTCCTCTAGCCGTAAAATGTGAACCACTATGGATTTGGTAAACTTGCCATACCTCTATAAACGACGACCAAGAGCAACACAATCCAAAATAATAAATTTTAATAAACTATAAAGACTTAAGTAATGATATTATATTAGGGGATTAAGTATGGATTAAGTGAGTAAATTAAAAGGATTAACGAGGATAATGAAAGACTGGCTAGTAGACATGTGGTGGCGATGCCTACGCACATGGTTGATCATCATGTCCTCCATCTTTCACGTTTTGTTAGTTACTTTATTTAGCTTAATAAAATTTAAACTATTATATTGGGTCAAAATTTTAGCAGAAAAAGTTCTCATTTTGAAGTACAAATTTATAATTTCATATGTATTAGTATATTACTATAAAAGGTTACGAGAGAAAGTTGCAAACATGATCTAATAACATATTTTTGCACCAACCATTTTAAAAATTTGATAATAATACGATCGAAATTCACAAACTTTATAATAAAGCAACACTCTAACGAGTTAAAATAAGACTTTTATAAGATATACCTTTTTTTGGACAAAGCAATACACTAACAAGTTAAAACAAAACTTTCCACACTAATATATATATTTTAACAAAAAAGAAAGAACAAGAATAGATGCTTATTGTAAAAACAATATGTTGATAATTAAGTTCTTAAAGTGTATATCATTAACACATTTTGACATGATTATTTTCAAGTTGCAAATTACAAATACCCAAATTAATATGTATCACATAATTTTAAAAGGCGACTTCTCTCTTTTTTATATAGCAAAGGTGGGTTGCTTTTTACACATGGAGAGATAAAAAAAATGAGATACTTTATGATATCACCCGACGCTGCTTAGACATATTTGAATGAAATCCCACATGCAAATTTTGGGACCATTTCTTTTTCTTGGTTTTTTACCCACTCTATCTAATGATCATCATCAGTAACAACTATTATTCACCCTCCTTCATTAAAATACATTATGTGATCAAGTAAAAGCATATAAATTAACCTTTTTGCAGGCGTACTATAAAATATATTGTAAAAATCCTCTATAAGTAATCTTTTTTTTTTTGTTAAAGCTCTATAAATAATCATCCTAAGTAAGATCTCGAGGAAAGTATTCCATGTAACAACATTCCAATCCCCGAGGTTCTGCATTGCAATTTTGGTGACTAATCAATCAAAGTTGATTTTGTATTCTTGGCGACTCGTTTACTGTTCTAAATAATGCATATTTTCTGTTTCTATCTAACTATCTTTTTGACATCTTTCACATGAATTACGAAACAAGATAAGTATTTTGCTATACTCCAACAAAAAAACAAGTTTGACTTTATGAATGTTGTTCTATATATATATATAGGGGGGGGGGGGGAATTTAAATTTTAATTTAACCAAAGTTACATTAAAATCCCGAAATACCATAAAAAATAATATTTAAAAAACTTAAATGGAGAGAATGCAACTAATTGATATATCCTACATATCACTTTTCTTTTCGAGTTTTATGTTTGTTCGGCTCTAAGAATCATTTTATAGTACATGTCATCTAATTCATCATGAAATTATTTTTAGATTAAGCAAACTAAAAATTAAAATACTGACAGAAAAAATTTCCAAAACAAAAAAAAATTGCGTTTTGAAGTCATAAAATACCAAAACCAAATCTTTTAAATCTTATATAGAGAACCAACTATAGTGTTTTTCATATGTACAGTGTTAGTGATTTTCTTCTCCATTTGTAAAACAAAATAGATTTCATCTCAGTTCTCCTCAAAAGAATCTAAATTAAAGTCAAAACATATATTGTAGTAAATTAGATAAAAAGATTGGGATCTGGGTCCTGAGATTGTAATTCAATGCTTTTGTTATCTTAAAAGCTTTATTTGTGATTCCCACATCTTTTAATAAAAATCGCTTTGCAGTGTATATTCTTAAGGACACGAGACAGCTTTATTGTCCATTTGCGTAGGACATGCTTATAGTCTTGTTTATTTTTTATACATTTTTTTTCTCATTGCCTTTTTTATAAAAATCGACAAAGTCTTGTTCCTCTAATAATTAGAATTAAAAAAGAGCATTGAATTATTGAAATTCGTAATGGAAGTCCTAATAAAGCCGTAGATGCATATGTTTGTTCCATGATATGGAAATGCTACCTGCAAGAGTAAAGAGTTTCAACTCTCTCGATACGGTTAATATCAGAACTGAAAATTTGTCGAACTATAAAACTAATCAAATGAATTATAAGGTTTTTGTGGTAAACTAATTAAAGATAAGTTGTTCAATAAAACCAAATCTAAACTAAAACAACTATTTTAGCAAAAAAAACAAAAAAACAAAAACAACTTATATTATAATTTTTTTTTTTTTTGCCTTTCCTATGATATATAATTAATAAACCATTGACATTAGCTAAGTTCCCTTTAAAAATTTACGTAAATGAAAAACAAGAAGTAATTCATTTTTTTTTTTAATTTGAAATTTCCCTTGACTATCACTTCTTAGTGTTCTGTTTTCTAAAGCTATTCCCAAAATTCTAAAATCCATAAAACTCCAATTTTTTTAATGGATTATTAGGAATAGTAAATGATTCATATGTGTTGCTTATTCAGAGTCATATCAATCTGAGTTGTGCTGAAAAATTATGAAGTGATAATTGATGTACCTAACGTGACGAGTGAAGTTGACAAAGTAAGTACGAAAAACCTTTATTAATTAAAAAAAATAAATACTAATAGTCACCAAAATTTTAGTTATGAATTTATGTTCCCTTCGATTCTCACTCCTTTCCTTTCACTACAAAATTTGGGTCTAACAAGGTCTTTATGAAAACATTGAGGTCTAATCAAAATATCTACTTCTTACAGTACAAGAATTATAAATATATCTAAATACAGGGCTTTTTCGTTAGAATTTAACTGGGCCTTAGACATAAAATCGCTAAAGCCCAATTTCAATCTTGAAAAGGTTGACTTCGTTTTGACTCTTCTCTCTCTGACTCTCTCTCTCGTAAATCGAAATCTCACCGTCTTCTTCAGCTCTCACTCAACTTTCCGGGAAAAAATCGGAGGAATTTCATACCGAGCTCGAAAACCCACGATGGATCCTCGATTATAATCACTCAGGTCAAGTTTTTGGGATCTGAATGATTATTTTTTTCGGGAATTGGAGTAACAAAATGGGGAAATTAGCCGTTGCAGTTATCACGAGCTTGTGGGTGATTCCCATGTCGATTATCGTCAATCACATTGTTCCCGAACCCTACATGGTAAAAAATCCCACTTTTATAACTCCGATTCTCAGTTTTAATCTGTGAAAGTGTTCTTATCGCTCTGATTGTTTCGATTATGAATTCTGCAGGACGAGATTTTCCATGTGCCTCAGGCTCAGCAATATTGTAATGGGAATTTCAAGAGCTGGGATCCAATGATCACTACCCCACCTGGATTGTAATACTCTCTTGAATCATCCCTTTAGATTCTCATGTAACTTACCTTTTAAAGTCTTGATTTTTATGCCAATTTGTGTGTGTTACTGCTTCTTTTTGCTGTTACTTGTTTAGAGAGTGATTGAGAGTTTGGAATTTTGGAAGGTGATAAGTAGTAACATGTTTGAATCTTCTGAATTGAAAATGTTGATATATATGTAATTCAGAATTTTTGTTTTGTTTGTTTGTTTGTAGGTACTCTCTTTCACTAGCACATGTTGCTACTTTGTTTCCAGGAATGTTGTTGATGGAAAATACTACTCAGTCATTTGCAGGAGCTTGTTCTACGTCTGTCCTGCGTTCTACGAATTGCGTTTTTGCCGTATTGTGTGGAGTTCTAGTGTATGAGATAATCAGATTCTTGGGGCCAAATCTCAGTGATAGAAAAGCAACTTTAATGGCGTTAGTCATGTCGCTTTACCCTCTCCATTGGTTCTTCACTTTCCTTTATTATACAGATGTTGCGTCTCTAACCGCGGTTCTTGCCATGTACCTCGCTTGTTTGAGAAAAAGATTCATGCTCAGTGCATTGGTAAAGTCATTTGAAGTTAATTTGTTGCTTTTACTGTAAGATTTACAATTATGTAGGCAAATTTATGTCGGTTTTGTCATTGCAGTTTGGCACTTTAGCAGTTTTTGTCCGACAAACAAATGTAGTCTGGATGCTTTTCGTTGCTTGCTCAGGTATTATAGACTTCACTCTTGACTCGTCGAGGCAAAAAGAAAAACAAGAAGTAAATCAAGATTTGCATCAGCCCGTTGATAGGAAAGGAGAAACTCTGAGATCAAATCTTAGAAAAAGAAAATCTGATAGCAGCTCGGATTCTAGATACCGTTTAAACCTCGGTAAAATGATTTCTTCAACAGAGGATACTTCAGGTTGTTTTACGTTTTTTGTTAAATAGTTTGACAATTTTTTCACGTTTCTCACGCACAAGCATAAATGCTCATCGTCTCTTACGATATCTTAAGGTTATAAATGCAGGCTTGGTCTATGAAATTTTTGCCGTAATCTCAACATCTTGGACTATGAAGTGGGAGATTTTGGTCAAATTCAGCCCTTTTATCGTCGTTGTGGTGGGATTTGGTATTTTTATCCTTTGGAACGGCGGTGTAGTCCTCGGTATGTCGATTCAGTTTTCTTATTTTCTTGTCAGGTTTCTTATTTTCTTGTCTATTGTCTTTTTACTAATCCATCAATTCAAAATCACAGGTGCAAAAGAGGCTCATGTAGTTTCACCGCATTTTGCGCAGATAATGTATTTTAGCCTCGTCTCTGTTCTTTTCACCGCTCCCTTACACTTGTCAGTAGATCAACTGAGAAATCAGTTCCAAAAGCTACATAGATATTGGCCCTTAAGCTTTCTACCAACTCTTGTGGCTCTACTAGCCGGATTGGCCTCTGTACACTTTTTCAGGTTCGGTTTCTTGATACCTCCCAAAACCACCTTAAGCTCTTCTACTACAAACTCTTATTCTCTTTGTTTTCTGAAAATATTTTGCAGCTTGGCCCATCCGTATCTTCTCGCCGATAATCGCCACTATCCCTTCTATCTTTGGAGGAAAATTATCAACGCTCATTGGTTGATGAAGTACCTGTTAGTCCCGGTATACGTATATTCCTGGTTATCAATCCTAACTTTATTAGGTATATGGTAAAACCATTTTGTGTATTATGATGTTTCGTTTCCCTTTTTTTGCTTGCATAGTAGCGAACTTGACTTGGTTCTTTCTCAATCCAATAGCGAAAACTCGAAGGAAGATCTGGGTCTTGGTCTATTTCTTAGCTACATGCGGCGTTCTTGTTCCTACGCCATTGATCGAGTTCAGATATTACACCATTCCGTTTTACCTCTTCATGCTTCACTCCTGTGTCAGAAGCAACGCTTGCGCAACTTGGCTTCTCATTGGAACGATATTCGTCTGTATTAATGTGTTTACAATGGCAATGTTCTTGTATAGACCTTTCAAATGGAGCCATGAGGATGGTGTCCAGAGGTTTATTTGGTAGGGACTAGGGTTTATACTCTTTTGATGTTACTGTTAGGTTCATGATATTTTATCTTGTTATAAAAACATCATTTTAAGGTTTCTTTTCTACAAATCGATTACAACTTCGTTCGTAGTTTCTTTAAAATGTTTAGTGGTCCTTTCTCATGATGGATTTAGGCCTTGGCATTAAAAAAAAAGATTAGATCATTCACTCAAATATGAGCATGTAATACTTTAGCCACATGTGCAAGAACATACGTAAGTATCGATAACGAACTATGTAACTGTGACATAATTAGGCAATGTATTTTCGAAAGTTAGTTGGTTTATCATTTATGTGAGAATGTTAGGTGAGTCAATGTGGAAGAGATGTTCCAAAGTCATGGGAGCAGAACTTTGAGATCTGTCAGAAATAGATACAGTAGAATGTTAGGAACTAAAATGTTTTGTCTTTTGATTTTTTTTTTTTTTGGGTCACAATTTTGTCTTTTGATTTAGTCCTACTGTTTTAAGTAGTTTTACCAAACTTAGAAAAACAGGGGAAGTATATTTTGAAATTAATTAACCCCGTTCAGATTGTATTGTATTTTAAAATTGTTTTAAGTTTAGTGTTTTAGTTGAATGGGTGGTAACGGAAGAACCAATCAACCCGTAAATCTCATAAACTTTAAAACTGGTAGTTTTCTATACAAGTTTATCTTAAAATGACAATCATGAAAGAAATCTTGAAAAAGTAATATTTTGTATATTTCTCAAACAAGAAGAAAAAAAAAACAAAATTGTCTTTTTTTTTGTGAAAGTAAAAGAAAGAGAAGATTGATTGGGGAATCAAAGGAAAATTTTTAAAAAGACTTTTGATTTCAGACCTGTGAGTAAAATGGATAAGTTGATAGAATATTTTATTTTATATAATGTCAAATGAGAACTTTATCTAACCATTGACAAAATGTTCAAAACGCGTATTTCGACTTTTTCAGAGCAAAACAAATGACAACCCTTAGAAGTGAGGATTTACAGGCTTTTGAGTTTTGAATACTTTGAATCTTAAAATAAAGGTTTTAAGGACTATATATAAATAAAATATTAGATTTTTGATATGGGGAAATATTTTCTGAAAAGGATTTTAATTTATGGACTGGTTCAATTTTTTTTTTGATATATCCTATCGGTTGATCTGGTCACGCACCAAATTACTACAGAACACATTTTGTATATAATTTTGTGTTGTTCAAAATTAAAATATACAGTACACATTTTAAATAAAAAAAAGTAGTCTTGACATTGGGATCGTTTAGATTATAACGTACGAGAACTAATTATTTCCACAAATATGGTCTATCAAACCAAAAATATTTTTTTTTTTGGTTTTAATGTGAATCCAAAAATAAATTATTTCCACAATGTGTGTTAATATGACATAGATATTTTCACAATCTATGATATCAAGTGAAGAGAATAAAATTTGATTTGATGTAATACAAGGAGCTACCCATATAACCAAGAAAAGCCAAAGATATTTTAGATTCTCACTTTGGTGTATTTTCCACTAAACTATTTACGTAAAAATAAATACATCATATGAAAAAATCATGTGAGTAAAAGAAAAAAAAATCAAATCGAAGAAAAAACATTAAATCGGAAAAATAAAATTCAACCCGAGTTATTGTAATTAGTTCTTCAAAAGACTCAAATTCATGTAACAACAATAATATTCACATCGACGATCTCCATATTCTTCCTTCAAGTGAGATAACAATCACAGAAATATCATCATGATACCTCCTACGATCTCCTTGTGGTATCTCCAACAATTCATGAAAATCCAAACCTAAAAAAAAAAAAAAACGAAGATCACATTTCAACAAATATTCAGAATTTACTCTTCTTTATATATATATCTTAGTATTTTTTTTTTTTTTTTTGTGGTTATATTATTACCAAATTTGTTGGCAGCACGAAGGAGGACTTCTTGGATCAAGTGTTGAGCTGGATCGCCTTCAGGAAAAGCAGAGATGAAAGATTCAACCTCGAAAATGGCTTCTTGGTTAGAGAAATATTCATACAATCCATCAGAAGATAGGATTAGGAATTTGTCGCGTGACGTTAGCTTGTGATGGCATAGAGATGGAGAGCATGTAATGTATGGCGATGTTCCGATGTAGTCGATCCTGAACATCTCTAAAAGTGCATCGTTCCATTTAGGCTAATGAGAGAAAAACAAAAAAACTCGAGATTAGATACAATCATAAGATTTTTCTTAGTTTTGGTTCATATTACAAGCCCGATCATTCGAAAAGTGTTGCATAGTTTTAAAGATTGATAGGATAGGAGTATCAAGTAGTATATTTGAGCTTTGGAGATTTCTAATATATTGAGTATTTTTCTATTTATAACATAAAATGTGAAATTTTGTACAATGTATAAGACTCCATGGATGAGAATTAGGGTTTGCATAAGATGAATAATTTTCAATTGGTTTTGAGTGGTAAGCCTATGAAATTACCTGTTTGAGAAACCCTGCTCCAAATGCTCGAGTGACTTTAAGATAACCTTTAACTCTATCATTCTCTACTGCACAATCATCTTCAGGATGTTCCTTCTTGATTCTTCTCACTTCCTGTCATCATTAAAACAAACAAAAACCCATCAATTTCTCAATCCATAATCAACGCAACAAATAAATTGACACATCTTGATTTTACTAAATTTTACCTCTTCCATTCTTGTGCTATGTTCCATGTTAAGTTGTAGAGGAACCAAACTATTACGCATTGCTCTATTCATCAACATTTCTCGATCTTCTAACGAACTATCTTCTTTGATTCTCTCCAATTCCTTTTGCCTCTTTCTCCCAACCGTGAAATTAGGTTTCCGAGCTAAAACCGCTCTACTATCGCCCACATTCATCACATAAACATCTTCTCCTTTCATCAACGTAACAAGAACGCAAGATCCCATCAATGCTAATTCGGGATTCTCTTTAACCATCATATCAGCTAGCTCTAGATACGCCTCTTCGGTTTTCCTCAAAGCTTGTAAAAGAGCTTTTAGAACATCTCTATGGTTTGTTGTCGTCGTCGAATTCGATCCTTTATGATCACAAGATTTGGTCTTGTTGTTCGAGTTATTATCATTCTCCCATTCACATTTCCATTTCACACTCTTCTCTTGATTTCTTGCACCAGAAGCAACCTCATCGTCACTGTTCGTCATCACAGTACACGAATCGGAATCTTCGTCGAAAGTTTTGAGCTTTTCTTCGTTCCAGAGTAACCCATTAAGCTCTTTTTGCACGGCGATGTAGAGATTGTTGAGGAGATAATCCGGTGCATCTGGACCGCTGAATCCGTCGTAGATTCCGACAAAAACCCATCCGTTTTCTTCAGACACGACCACGTGCACACGATCTTCCCCTGCTTTCCCCTGAGCCCATTGAATGTCCAAAACAGAGTCGATGCTCTGTTTTTCTTCTTCTTCTTCTTCTTCTTCTTCTTCTTCTTCTTTAGCTTCTCGTTCTTCGTGATCAGATTTAGGGTTCTCGTGAATAATCTCCGGTAGGTGATGATGATGATGATCGGAATCTAATGAATCGGAACCGTTGATCGGTTCGATCACGTTATTCTTCAAGCGAGGTTTATTGTTGTTAGAGATTAGATTCGTGAATAAAGTTTTGAATGTGAGAAAATTCTTCTTCTTCTTCGATTTGGGTTTTTCCGGTTTTATGATCTTCTTCTTCGTTGGTTCGATCGGACCGGAATATAACCCGCTTTCAATCGGACCAGACAAGAACCGCCGCTCGAACGGAGCTGACCCGTGACCCGACTCGTTGACAATCGGACCTGATTGCCACGTGGAGCCACGCGGCACAGGCTGGAGAGGAAGAGAGGCGAAATTACCGGAGCTCTCGAATACGGCGGAGCTGTAATCGGAATCCGACGGTGGAGCACCGGAGAGAGCCGTTGATGGGTTTGCACTGACCGATGCGCCGGAGATTGAACGGAAAGTAGCTGTGGTGGTGGTTTCAGGAATCTCCGGAATCTCCGGTCGTATGTAGCAGAAAGAGTGGCCAAGTGCGTCGTGTACAAGAGCTACGTCGTATCGCCGGGAAAATTCTCCGGCCACTGTTCCGGTACAACAAGCGCTCAAAGTTGTGAATCCATTTCCCATTGGTTAAAGAGAGATTACAATAAAAAAAAGAAGATGACGTTTTTCATAAAAGGAGATTGGTCTCTCGAGATTCTGTGAATGAATAAGAAGAAGAAGAAGAAGAGACAGAGTCACAGATATGTGAAAGAGAGGAGAGAGAAAGAAAAGAGTTGACATTTTTGTGAAGTTTATTCTTTAGGAATTGGTTTATTCTAATGTTAGTGGAATTAGTAAAATTATACTTTTGACGAAAAGCTTAATACTAGTGATTTTTGATACTAGTATTTCTTTTTCTCTGTTATTTGTTTTTGTTTTAAATATGTTTTTTCCGGAATATATAATTTTTTTTTTTAATCAAGTTTGGTTCAGATTGTTGACAATTTTTGTTGTTGTTGATGTCATACCAATAGAATTCAAAATCCTGTCCACGTTCTCAATTAGGCATGATGATTTATATACGATTTGGTTTAACTAAACCAACGAGCAATGATCTAAAACTCAAATTAAAATGTAATTAATAAAACAGATATTTTTTTAATATAAAAATTGATGTTTTTTGTATGAAGGAGTTGACTTTTGATGAAGAGTATGTGGTGGTTTTGTAAGAGATAGAGGAGAGTCATTAAAGTATTAATTAAAAGGCAAAAAGTCAAATGATTTAACTACGTGATTAATTTATTTGAAAAGGAAAATAGTTTCACACGCCCATTTTTAATCATTACGTTACTGAGAAAATAGTCAAAGAAAAGAAATCCAAATTTTATAGTAACAAGTAAAATAATGTATAAACTTTAAAAATTAAAAAAAGATTTTAAAACTTAACCTTTTGGAAGTAATGTAAACTGAATCCTTTGATTTTTCATGAAAGATTTATAAATTAGAATCTTTAAAATCGCAAGTTTTTTAAGTTACCAAATAATAATACATTTTGCTATTGATTCACACTTTGCAAACAGAAAATCATACAAGTAACTCATAAAAAAAAAATTAATTTTTGTGGAGTTAATATTTATAGCACAAGAACGTAAAACATTTGAGTCAATATATAAATTACGGATAGTACTATTTCTTCTTTTATTCTCAAAATTTATCTCCATGAAGAATTTTGTTGTAGAAAATAAATGAAGATCATGCTAATTGCTATTTTGGGTCTAAATTAAAGGCCTTATATGTGAAGATTAGACCGTTTAATTGTTAAAAAGGCCATAAACGCTAATGGGCCGGGTAATTTCTAATGGTGAGTTAATTTGTGTTTTTTGTTTTTAATAAAAATTCGCGAAAACGGCAATTTTCGCCAAGTTCATGTAACGCACGCTTTCCCTCTCTCTCTTTCTCTCTCAAACAAAGCCATGGCTATGGCGACCATGAAGATCCTCCACACAAAACCCAGAAGAAATTCATCTCCATAAAGGTATTACGATCGGAATTTTCGTTTCGGATTTTGATTTAGAAGAGATTATTTCCAATTTTCTCTCTGATTTTTGGGCGTTTGTGATTACATTTGAGTTTTACAATAAATTGCCCAAAAATCGCGAAATAATTATCGTTTCTGGGTTTGGGGATTCCCATTGATGATCTTCGACGGTATAACAAATTCGAATCGTGTTTTGATTTTTAGTATCTTATTTGTTTTACTACGGAATGTGTATATATGACCCAAATCTGTTTATGCTCTTCAACATTCACAATCTGGGTAATGTTATGTTGTTGATACAGAGGTCAAAACGAATCTGCTAATACTTTTGGAAAATTTGTTGTTATGTTTTATTATCTTACAATTTCTCTCGTTTCTTCATTGCTCCTGATTTTTGCAGGAGATTTGATGTGTTGTTTTATATTGTGAATGTTTTGCTTTTTCAGGTTTGATAGCTTGAGTGGGTTTTTTATAAGCTCGCGAATGGGGAAGAACTTGCGTCACAAAGTTACTTGCTCACCAATCCAAAACCATCCTGGATTCATGTGGGGATTATTCGACATTCTTAAACACAATCATTGGCGTTACATCAAGAAACGACTTCCTCATAAAAGACCCGTTGCTCGAAGAAATGCTGCTACTGGTAAGAGAGAGAGCTTGATTCTCACTTCTCAATCTCCATTTCTTGTGCCTTAGTTTGGTGTTTTGGTTAGGTTGGATTTTGCTTTAAGGTAATAGATAAGTAACGAATTACGCTATGGTTCTGTAACTTCTGTTTGATGTTTTCAGTTTTTTTTATAGTCTCATGAGCACATTTTACATGTTTTCTGCTTTTAGGAACAAAAAACACAATTCCTCCACCAGCTGGTATTCCTGTATCCAATAACAAGGTGGAAGATAAAGCAAATGTAGTAAGTTGATGCAAACTGACTATGCATATTAGTTCATAAAGGCAGATTCTTATTCATAGGCTTCATTTGTTTCAGGACTCTGTTCAAAGACCAAAGAAGCCTAGTTCTGCAGTAAAGTCCAAAGAGTCTAACTCAGGGGAGAAAACTAAAAAGCAGCATTATTCAGAGGAGAAGTCGAGGAGACTTAAATTAGAAGAGAGGTCGAGGAAAACACATTCGGAAATCAAAAAGTCTGTGAAAGCTTTGATTAAGGCACTTGTAACTGAAGACAAGTCTAAGAGGAAAAGTCGTCATCATCGAAGCTCTACTTATCCTGTCCAGTCAAATCCAAAAGAGAAAGACTCATCGAGCGAGGTAGAGTCTTCTGATAAGAATTCCTCAAACGGTGATCCGAGTAACAGGATATTTACCAAGACGGTTGGCATTTCACCCGCGATTGGCTCCTTGAACCCGCTTTATCTCATGTCTGAGGAATCAAGCAATAGTGACAATGAAGAGTTTAGGGTAGATAACATTCCAGTTGATGATACTGATGGAAGTAAATCAGATTTTGATGAAAAACTGTCCAAGAAGAAGCATATGAGTGACGAGGAGGAAGCTTGGTTTGATCCAAAGTTGAGACATACTAACGAATTCTCCGAGAATGAGGATGATACATCGCCTAGACGGTCAAAAGCATGTCTTGATGCTCTCAATTTGATACACATGAATAGAAACTTCTTGTTAAAAGTTTTGCAGGATCCGGGTTCTCCTCTGGCCCGGCATTTCCAGAGCCAACAATCTTTTAGCTCGAAAACAATGACTAAAGCCGGATCTTTTCCTACTCATGGTAGCAATAGAGAGGATCATAATAATGGTTTTGACTTGGTGGGAGATATCGATAAAAAACCAACTTCTCCTTCCATATCTGCAGAACACAGAGCTGATGGGATTCAGAAGTTGAAGGAAGCAATGGCGAAATTTGCTGATGAAGATTCATCTGGTTCTGGTTACACGAGGAAGCGAGGAAAGAACCAAGTGGTGATTAAACGTTTCAAGGATCTAAGACAGAAGATAAAGCATGTGATCAACGAGAACAAGAACGAGAAACACCGTATCACGATGGATGCTGTCTTAGACAAAGTACCTCGAAAGTACGGATTTTCGAAAGATTTGAGACACGACATTTTCGCTAACTTGAAAGAAAATCCCGCTACTAAGAACAACAAAGCAGAAGGTGCAAAACTGAAGCAAATAACAAGAACTTCGTCGCTGTGTGGATCGCTTGATAGGTATCTTCAGCTGTATGAAAGTAGCGTCCAAAGGGAAGCGAAGAACAACAATACTTCAGAGAAATCAAAGGTGGAACATGAGGAATCGGCATTGCCTTCTAAGAAAGTTCCTAAGTTCTTGGGAAGGATTCTCTCATTACCTGAAATGAAATGTTATGCTTTGAAGATCGATGACCTTCCTAGCCAATTCCCAACATCAAGTAGATCAATTGAGCAAGAAAAAGATGTCTTGGACAACATTTCAGAGATCTCAGAAGAACAATCTATCTGTTCAGAACAAGATATAATAGAAAACACAATGGATGCTACAGAGGACCCATCCATTGACCCCGAAAAGCCTACTTCGATGATCGAGACAGAACAAAACAGAGAAATCTCTACGCTTGATGCAGAACCTGAAACAAGATCTTTGAAAGAATTATCAGAAGAGAGGCCTGATCTCGTTTCTACATTTGATTTTGATGAAGATCCTTCTGGATTTGACATCTCTCGAGGTATGTGTATATATATTCAACTTTCAATCACTTCTCCATATGATTTCGACCTAATTGACAATAACGAAAACCTTTTTTTTTGCTCGGCTGTACAGAGAAAAATCCAGATACAGAGACTGTTTCAAGAAGCAAACAATTAGAAAGCATAACAGCAGCAGCAATAGACGAAGTCCTTCAAATAGAAGCACAAGATAAAGTGAAATTCAACTATGTAAGAGACATTCTCGAGATATCCGGTTTCAACGCACCCGAATCACTCTCAATGTGGCAATTAGATTACCAGCCACTAGATCCATTGGTCTACGAAGAAGTGACAACAACAACAACAACAACAACAGGAACAGGATGTATGTTCCAAGATCCAGAATGTTCAAGAAACGAAGAAGAAGGCGGTATTTGCAACCACTTGCTTCTCTTTGATCTAATCAACGAGGTACTAATCGAAATCTACGAAAGGTCTTACCATTATTGTCCAAAACCTTTATCATCCCTATGTAGAATCCATCCAATGCCAGTGGGTTATAGTGTTTTGAAAGAGGTTTGGATTAGAATAAGCTGTTACTTGCGTTACAAGCCATACGATGAGCAGTCGTTTGAAAAGATTATGAGTAGGGATTTGTGGAAAGACGATGGATGGATGGATTTGCAGTTTGAGAGTGAATGTGTTGGGATTGAAGTTGAGGATTTGATCTTTGAGGAGCTTCTAGAAGAATTGCTTGAATCAGGTTAAGAACTCGAACCAATTTTTTCATTTTTTGTTCGTTCTTTTTTTGGTTTTTGTTGTTTTGCTTGGAGTTTAAGGTACATAAAAGAGAGAAGTTGGTGTTTGTACGAGGTTTTTTTTTTATTTGTTTATGATGGAGTTGTGTAAAAGAGATTGTAGATGAGATATTTTGTTAAAATGAGGGTGGAATATAATTTCTAAACACACACAATATCAATACTACACAAATGGTGTGAAATATATGATGTGAACAATATGGTTTATATTAACAATTCCAAAAGCCCGTCTAGCTCAGTTGGTAGAGCGCAAGGCTCTTAACCTTGTGGTCGTGGGTTCGAGCCCCACGGTGGGCGATTAGATTTTGATATTTTTGGAATTGTTTTAGTATTTGAATGAGGAAATCAACATTTTGCAATTCTTTTTCCATTTCCTCGCACTGAGAACAGATACTATTGCTACAAGAAAACTAAATGCCATGCAATTGCAAGTATTCATTGCTTGAATTGCAGTTCTAGTTTTTTTTTTTGTTGCTACTGTCTCAATAAAGAAATTAAACAAGGTCACTACTACACTAATTGTTTTCTTACTAAAAAGGTATTAATCAACTTTTTTAGTATCTTTCTTACTACACTGATTAGTTTATGGTTTAGAGTTTTTCGGAATCCAACCAATTTAATTAACTTTTTTTCTTGTTTTCTTGACGTAATTTCTTTATACACGAGAAAAGAGAACACAATCCTAAAACACTCTTTAACTTTTTATAGGATTAGACTTATCGACACTGCATGATTCCCATATGGATGGTTCTCCTAATTTTTCCATTACTTTTTCTTTTTTTGATTAAAACTTCCATTACTTTTTCTATAGGTCGAATTTTAGAAATGTATGCAAAAAGGAGAGATTCGATTCGAATACGCACGTAGAACGGACAAGGTCAATAATGGGCCCACATTTCTTTTGAGAGCCCATCTCAAGTTGGTTCATCTTTTTGTATACTTTCACTTCGCCTTTGACAAAAAAGTCATTGAAACCAGACTTTGGAACACTACTTTCCTTTGCAACATCATGATTTAAAGATTTTTTTGTCAATTAGGATCAATCAAAGTGAGAGATCTAAACTAATCTCAAAATCTACAACATTATTTCATACACCACAAAACAAGACAAAACCAGTATTCTATATCAACATAATTAATGTTCAAATATGGTTATATTAAGAACAGAGAATCAATGGAAAGGATATATTTGAAAGAACATTTAGGTGTTAATTTTATGGCTTTTAGAATAAGAGATTAATAAGTTTTATAGCTTTTGACCCAAAAAAGAATAAGAGATTAATAAGTTTTATAGTTTTGATATTGAATTGTAAGAAATTATTGTGTGATGAGATGATATATATATTTTTTTTGGGAAACAATGTTTTTAAATTTTTATCTTTAGTGATGATTTTTGGTTTTTCCCCCGGTAAAAGTGGTGATTTTAGTTTTAGAATATGCACTAGATAAACCAAATTCTACCCTTAGTATTTGCAAATCCGTTAGATCGCATTATCGCAAGATCACACGAACTTTTAACAAAGCTCATGCTATTTTTTATAACACTATTTTACATTTAATTTATTCACATTTTTTCTAAGCACACGAATATATATATATAAGCCAAAAAATGGCAATCGAGAAATATGTCCTTAACATACAATAAAATTTAGATTCTCATTAATTTTTTTTTTTTCATGTATGTAAATCTTTTATGCATGTATACGTTTTCGTTCCCAACTTTATTCTCAAAAATTGAATTTCCATTTATTGGAAAATGGATAAAAGTTGTAAATGGAAATTACGCTTGAGGAACGATTATTTAGGTGACAAGAGTGAACTAAGATCATGACAAGTGGACGGTTCATACTTTCTCACTTCACCTATAAATATGGAAGCTCCTCCTTAATTCATTTTCATTCACCAATTGATTAAAATCTTCTTCAAAGGCAAATAAAAAATCTTCTTCTGCGATTCTTCTTCGAATTTTCTAGAGAAAATGTCTTGCTGTGGTGGAAACTGTGGTTGCGGATCTGGCTGCAAGTGCGTTGGATGCGCTGGGTAAATCCTCGAAATCTCTCCTCTTTTTTTTTTGTCTACAATTTTCTCGGGAAAGTCTCTGTTTCTCGGGAAAGTCTCTGTTTTCTCGAGAAAATCTGCTTCATGCATCGGTTGCTGTGTCAATACCTGGGAATTATGATGATTCTGTTGCTGTTTTCGAAAATCCGGAAATTTTGGACGACATCTTAACAATATTTTGTCAAAATCTCTGTGTTTTAATTATTTTTCTTTAGTTTTGACACAAAATTTTTCGAATTTTTTTTTTTTGTGCAGTTGCAAAATGTACCCAGACTTGGGATTCTCCGGCGAGACAACAACCACCGAGACATTTGTCCTCGGAGTTGCTCCGGCGATGAACTCTCAGTTTGAAGCTTCCGGTGAGACTTTCGTCGCCGAGAATGATGCATGCAAATGTGGATCTGACTGCAAGTGCAACCCTTGCACCTGTAAATGAAGAACACTACTCTTCATAAAACCCTAAGTGTCTGCAATAACCCTAATGTTATGTTAGGTTTGCTTTTAAGTGTAATAATAATTGGCTGATTTTCCGGCGAAGTTGGTCTTGTTCTTCATCTTCTTCTTCTGTGTGTGTCTTTATGGTTTGGTCATGTGAAGATATCTCTGTAAGATTTATCTTTGTGACTATATATAATCCAAAAAAATTTATTGGGGTTTTGTTAAATTTTGAGTCTTTGAGTGAAGTTTCAATCAGTGCACAATTAAGATTAAGCAAATGTCTCTCTGGTTACAATAAACAAGAACAGACAATAATGAAACACATAATACACAAGAAACCAAAGTCTTTGTTGTTTGCTAGAGACAACCAACTAAGGTGTTGTTGTTGAAGAAGAAACTGGCTTCTCAAGAATTCCTTCAGTGGCTTTTTTGAATAAGTTATGTACTTGTTTTGAGGTGAAACCGATCTTCTCTAAGTCAGTAAGCTGTTGAACATTCATACATTTAGTTAGTAGATGAAAGAGACTTTAGTTCTCAGGATCAAAGTTGGTGAAGAAGAATGAATGTAATACCGATTTTAGACGGCTTGTTTCTCGGAGTTCAATAATGTACTCAGCCATTTTCTGTCCAATTCCCTGAGTAAATGAAAATGAAGCAGAGCTATGTGAAGTGGAACCAATATTTGACTAAGGAAGCAGAGATTTTGTGTATTAACAAAGTGGTGAAGTTACCTTTAACTCCATTAGCTCTTCTCTGTGTGTTCAAAAATAGATAACGGTGAAGTTAGTTCTTGTGTGATCATAAGGTGCATAAAGAATCTAAGGCAGTTAGATGGTGAAACTGAAGATTAATCTTACCTGTTGGCTGTGTTCAAGAAGTGAATGTACTCTTTTATGAGAGAGGTCTGTGAAAAGAAGAAAGTTGCAAAAGTATCAGATTTCTAGTTTTTGTCAACATGCTTTTTGATAATGATGATTCATACCTTTAAATTAGTGCTCCAAGCATTGAACTTCTGGCAAGTGCCACTCATCTGCATATTCTCAGTGTTTGCATAACGGAAAGGTGTTTTTGGGGTCATTGGCTTGAGAAAAGGAGAGCATCCATTTCCTGAGTTTGGTTTTGCATTTGAGTCTATTGGAGAAAGAGCTTCTCGAAGAGGACTCAGTTCTGTGCACTTCTTCTCGAGCCCCAATTGGATATCTAGAATAAACACAAACCAAAGTAGAGGATAAAGAGAAAATGTCCAAAAACAATCATCAGTAAGTAGCTCAAGTAAACAAACCTCTCAAGCTTGCTTCTGATACCAACAGACTCTCTTCGCTAGATGTGTCTTTTTCATCTTCTTTGGTTGGAGAAGGTAAGTGCAGATTCCGTATTGGTTCCTGGATTATTCAAAGAACTCAATTACTTAACTAAACCTTTGAAGTAATCGATCGAAATGTGCAATATGATGTACAATGTTATATGATATCTGATGATTTTCACAATGAAAGCAGAGCAGTACCAATAAATGTGAAGCAGCAGGAGTTTCGCCACCAAATAAGTTCCTTGCGGTTACAAATGCATCCCTGTGTATGAATCTACTGTGAGGGAAGATTATCTACGATGTGAAATAATTAAGAACTCAACCATTCAAAGGGGGTACCTCTGTCCTGTGCCAGCAAGTTTAGCACTTTCTGCAATGGCTGATCTACGACAGCCGATTTTCTTGACCGTGCTTTGAGATATTGAAGTTTGATTTGTACCAAACAGTGGAGAACGTATTGCCATCATTCTATGCGTGCTCTTCGTCTTGCCTTTTGATTCAAGCCAAGCTTGTAGTTTCGCTTCCATATCTACTTTAACCTTGGGAGTCTCCACCTTGGGATTCAAAGAAATATTGTTTGAGATGTGCCTTGACCTTGCAGCCAAACTAACAGTGCGAAGCGATTCTTGGTATTCTCCAGGATTCTAAAACAACAAAAATAAAGAAATAGATTCATCACTTTAGGCACTTAGACCATTTCCTGATTAATCCCACTAAACATCAATAGTTCATATTCCTACCAGACATGCGACCATGAGAGCCCTACTTGTTCCTCCAAGTGAATCCTGCAGTATTCTAGTCAATTTGCTTTCCCTGTAAGGCACTCTCGGAAGGTTATTATTCAGTGCATAAACCACATTTGACAATGCAAATAATGACTGATTAATCTTGGAACTCTCTTGTAGACGGATTCCTTCATTTCCTGTCCTTCTATTGTCTTCATTACCTGGTTAAGCCATGGAGTTTTTGTTAATATTGCAGATCAGACCGCATAGAGGCTCCTCCATGTATAAACACTTCAAAAATGATAAGAAATAATAACCTGCCAGATCAATCAGATTGATTTTTCCAGTGAGAACCCCTTCTGAGATTACTGAGATCACAAGCACTCCATGGCTTCTACTAGAGACATCATTTAAACCAGTGTGTGCAACTTTTCTCCGCTGAA
The DNA here is from genome assembly GCA_964056655.1 of Arabis hirsuta. NCBI lineage: Eukaryota > Viridiplantae > Streptophyta > Magnoliopsida > Brassicales > Brassicaceae > Arabis > Arabis hirsuta. The sequence goes on along the minus strand of OZ053302.1, from coordinate 798,708 downwards.
CGCCACATGAGTACGCCTCGATAAACTCGTACATGGAGTTAACTGGGACACTGGAGAGTCCCTTAAGATGAACTTGTCCATCTTTATCATCCCAAATAGCAATCTCGCTAGCCTTAACTTCAAGAAGATCCCAACATCTGTCCATGTAAACTTCGTAATACGAAATCTCTGCTTTACTTCCTGTCTTCTCGCACGTAGACAGAATGGTGGACATGGTCAATGGCATCAGACCTGGTAGCTCATCAGTTCCCTGAGGCAACAAATGCAAAAAGAATTGAAACAACACAATTACTCTCCTCTGTGACCAAACAACAACATTTCTCTCACGAATTCTTCAGTTTCAAACAGAAATCAGGCAAAAAATTTGTGATTTTGATTTTTCACCCTAAATCCAAATTTGTGAAATTTATTAGCTTAAAACTGACCTGCATCGTAAATGTCTTTCCGCTTCCGGTGGCTCCATAAGCGAGCACAGTGGCGTTAAAACCTTGAAAAATCCCAGGAATCAAAGGGTTTACTTCTCTGGCGAATATCTGCTTCACATTATCATCTTCTCTCCCGTAAAACGCATCCAGCTTATAGCTTTCGTTTCGACTGCTCCACATAACAACACCGAATCACCAAATCCATAATCGAATTTCTGAGCAACAAGCACCCAAATTGAAGAATTGAAAAACCGTGAAGAAGCTTACCAGGTATCTGGATCTTTGAGGTAAACTGCAACTTCGCTAACATCTCTGTTATCGCCGCCGATTACCGAAACACAGGATCGTCTGTCGGAAATCTCCCGAGGAAGAAAAGGACGAACCCTAAGGACGACCCTGACCTTGGAGATCGAAGAAGAATCATCGAAAACTTTGGTTTTCGAATCCATCACTGTCTCTGTGTGTTTGTTGAGAGAAAAAGGAAGAGAGAGAGAGATTTGATTGTTTGTTTTCAAATTTGAGTTTAGCAGAGATCCGTTAGTCTGTTTGAATTTGCTTCCACTCCAAAAAGGCTTTTTTTTTATTGGGCCACAATTTCATTTCTCTTTTTATTTGGGTTGTTCTGGACCATTAATATCTCTAGCTAAAAGGTGACCGTAGGATTATTATCCTCATAATCCGACGGTCAACGCATCAGCTAATAGTGCCGTTTAAAGTTGTTTATAGGGAAGTGCGGATCCAGCGAATAAGAATCTGAGAGAGAAAGAGATGGTATGCTCAATTAGGAGTTCTTATTCAAAGAAATCTGTAATAGACGAGTCATTCAAGAATCCATCGGTTCTAAGAAATTTATAGAAAATCCCAAAGTAGTTTGAGAAAGAGCTATCATAATTAAAGGTCTCTGAGCTCAACATAACATATGTTTCGATAAAATATAACAAACAAAAAAACATTAAGCAGAGAGAAAATGCAACATAGAAAATCCAATATCCCCGGTGGCTACTGTAAAATGTATTAAGTAAATAGAAGGGAAATGTTTGTTACTATCCATATTTTCCAGTCAATTTTAAATTTGAGTTAATTTAAATTAAAAATAATAATAATCAATGACTTTTCTATAATACGAAATTAAAAAGACTTAAATCAAAAAGTAATTATATTACGAACAGATGGATCAAGCTTAGGTGTATTTATGAAGTTGTATATCCCCTCCTTTCACAAAAAGTGTCGTTTTATTTTTTCAACGCAGTTGTAACGATAAAATTCTAGTTTTAATCTTTTTATTTTAATATATTAATTAGAGAAAAAATTTGTTTAATGTATTAATAAAAAATATAATAAAATTTTTAACAATTTTCTTAATCGGTGTGAAAATACACATAAACTTCTTTTTTTCTCACATCCAAACCTCCCAAATCATCTCAGTAACAACAATGAGTACATAAACATTTGTTTTATTTTACCAACTTTTTAAAATAATACATAGAAGGATAAGTATGAAAAGTACAAAAATAGAGTGTTAATTGAGGAGACAATAAAGTGAAAAATCACATATGTTACTCAACAACGGTTTTAAGGAACATGCAATTTAAATTAACAAATAAAAATATTTCAGTTAAAACTATATGTCATGGTGAAAATCTCTATATATTCTTACTAATTTTTAATTTTATAACATAAGTCAATTAATACATGTTTTACAAATTTAAATCCAACTAAATGTAATATTTGGACTTACCATATTATCTATTTTTAATATATATTTTTTACATTATTTTTATTTTATTTTTTGTAACAATATTATTTAAAGTAGATATATGTGTTTAGATTAATATGATATATATAAATATATTAATTACAAAAGTCTAATTATATGTATAAACTACACAATTACAAATATTTATACATTTCATTACTGGAAAACATATATTATTTTTTGTTTGTTATATCCGACAAATTCATATAACTCTAAAAATAATATGATTTGTTGCATGCTCTATAATTTACAAAAATAATAAAATTAGTTTTACACTTAAAATTTATTAAAAGAAATTATATTTTCATATGTTTTAATCAATTTTGCAGATAAAAATATTTAAAGTAATGACATCAAAATATGCTTGATAAAATTTTAAATTTATTACATTTATCCCCAATGCATATCATTTTTGTAAATTTATAAATATTAGATTTTATATGTTTTGTCATATATATTTAAATTGGTTAAAAATATATATATCATTTAATCTCACATTTGGTGTAGGTCAAAAAAGAGACATTTGCAAAAATACCATTTTTTGTGTCCACATTTGCAAAAATACCACTTTTGGTGTTTATTTGCAAAAATACCACTAATTATGATTTTTTAGATCCTAAATTTTAAAATTCTAAATCCTAAGAAATATTTTGACCCCTAAAACCCTCAAAACTAAACCCTAATACAATATAGTTAACCCAAACATAAATAATATAATGAATAAATAATTTTTAAAAAGTGGCATTTTTGTAAAGATTGTAAAAAAATAATATTTTTGTAAAATGACATTTGAAAAGTGACATTTTTTTTAACTTCTCTATAATGTTATACGAAAAAGGAAGGGACATCTTTGTTATCCATATTTTCCAGTCAAACTGATATTTGAGCAAAATTGTGTAATTTCCTCCATGGTTCAGAACATTCTTATGTCTTGAACATTTTTTTCTTTTGTCTTGACTGCTTCACGATGTCATCATCTTTATTACATCAGCTAATAGTTCTTTTCACGTCCTTTACTGACTTATCCAGATATCACCGGGACGCGAATCGGATATCAGGAAAAAATATAATATTTGTGATTCGATTTGTTTTTGACGGATATCTAATTTTTTATTTGTTTTGCTTCGAAAAATTTCGGATATCCGGGATGACGGATATCTGAATTTTTTTTTAATATTTGCGGATATCCGGATCTTTGTGGATATCTGTTTTAAACATAAAAAAAAATTAAAACACCATAATATTTTTTTCAAAAAAATAAATTTTAATATAAAATTTAAATTAATTAATCAATAAATATATGAAATTGGTCTAATTTTATTCGATAAATTGTTTTAAAACGGTAAAAAAAGAATTATATTTTTTATTTAAGAAATATATTTCAAATAAAATTAGTATCTATCTATTTTTACTATAAATATATTAGCCAAATATATTTAAAAGTAAAAAAAAATATATATATATATATACGTTAAGTCTACCATATTATATGTATATATAAGTAATATATGGATCGGATATTCGGATTTTTAAAATTAGTATTTATGATTTGCTTCGGTTTAGACGGATACTAAAGTTTAATATTTGCTTTGCTTTGATTCAAAACGGATATCCGGATTTTTCGGATCGGATCGAAACGAATGCCGAATCGGATCAAATTTAATGGATAATTTGCCCAGCCCTAATATCACCATCACCTATTTCAATAAGTTTCTCCAAGTGGGAGTTTTTTTTTTATAAATATTGTTTAGAATTGTATTTAATCTGGTGTTGTGGGGGAGCATGAACTCCAAGTTTTGTTTTTTTTTGTTTGACAATTTGTAAACCCCGTATTAAACGACTTTTATGAACATGTGAGAGAGTCCTGTAAATTGAGAGAAGACTAATTAATCTGATTTGATTAGGTATGCCTATAGTCTGTTTCTTTTTATAACTTAATAATTTGTATTTTCGTTTAAAGTTAACTTACTACAAGGTTTTTTTGTTTGACAATTTGTAAACGTATTAAACGACTTTTATGTCTACGTCTAACTGGTAGACCATGTGAGAAATTTCCAATAATCTCGCCATTAGCAATTTTAGTACTAAAATTTTCCAAGTGGGAGTTTTTTTCATTTTGATTTAAGTTTAACTAATACTACGGTGTTGTTGTGGGGAGCATTAACAACAAGTTTTTTGTTTGGCAATTTGCAAACATATTAAACGATTATGATTAAAGTCTAACTAACAGAACATGTGAGAGGGATACAAACTACAAATTTATCTTTTAATTGAAATAGTATGAAATATTTTATCAACAATTATCAACAACTAGGTAAAGGACCCGTGCGTTGCACGGGTTTGTCATTTGAATTTGTGTTTGTAAAGAAAATAAACTAAATTTTTGTGTAATATATAGAATAAAATGTGGGCTAAATTATTAATTGGTATAATTTTTTTAAAGGAGTGAGTAAAAAAATAACTTACATTGATTTAGATTGTGTACCCATGTCTGAAGTTTAACTAAATTCAGCCGCACATCAGGTTCATCTGTAAGTACCTTCGTGATCATAGCAATTTGGTCATCATTCATGATACTTCGATTTCGTTTGCTCATTGATTTTTCTGTGTACTCGGTTTTTTTTTTTATACGTGGTGTTGTTGTTTATTGTCACGATTGAGATTTTAAGTTTATGTAATGTCTGTGCTTCTAATATAAGTATAGATTAGTATATTTCTTTTTCCCAATTGCATTAGGTAACTAAATGTTTTACTTTTATCCAGTAAAATAGCATATTTCGTTTGTTAGTAGGATAGTGACTAAATTTTTTCTTGGCTAAACTTATAATTTAATCTTAAACAATGATATTTTTATTTTTCATCATTAGCAATAATAATCTAATGAAAAACTTCTCTGGACCTATTCTATTTTCCTTCTTTACTTTATCTATTCCAGTTTTCTTTTGTTTTGACGGTGAAGAATTCCTTTATTATTGAAACTGAATTTTAAATTTGTTTTAAGCAAAAATTGATATGAAAGGAACTTAAGTATATATCTTAATATATAGTGATGAATAATATATATATGATTATTATCTTTCGATTATCCTTTTATTTTATGTTACTATTAATTCGAGATCAAATATCTAATTTTATTTTAAAGATTAAGTTGTTTTTTAAGATGATTCAGAAATATAGTGGCCCTCAGAAATTTAATTTATGCTATTTCCTTTTTTTTAATAAAAAACCTCATTAATATAAAAAATCCAAGAGCAAACGACAAACAAATAAAATCACTAAGGTCAAATTATCTTCTCCTTAGTATAATATAAAAACTTATCTTCTATAACGATCTAAAAGAAGATGATTTAAAAAAAAAAAAGAGAAAAAGCTTTCCTATTTATTATTATAGAAAATGAAAGATCAATTCAGCCTTCAATTCGTGGTTTCTTTCTAACAACTCCAGTTGATTCTTCCTGCTCTTCACAATCTTCACGTTTGCTTCCACTAATCTTGTCATCCGTACTTGTCTAAATATAAAGTCAAAAGCCATGAGTTAAAATTAAATTATATAATAATAAAACGGTATATACCTTGCAAACGAGTATAGAAAGATATTTTACCTTCAAATGGTCGAGAATATCTGAAGCTGTGAAAGTTTGATATGATGACTCAAAATCTTTTTTCTTAATCTTAACCTCAAACAAATAAGTTTACGATTGATTGCACACTTGTGGGAATCTGTTCCAATCCTTGTTCATCAGAGTTATTCTTGATCTGTGTTAACAAATATTGTTTAACAGTGTAACGAAATATTAGTCGATATAAATAAAATATACATAAATTTTGGGGAAAAAATATTATATAGACAAAATATAAATAATTCTTACATCTTCGGCCGTTGTTCCAGTGATCTTTGAAGCAGCTTCATCAAATAAAACAAAAGTTGCAGAGTCGTTCCGTCATCAACTATTACTTCAATTCTAAAGCTGAAAAATAATAGTTATTTTTTAGTTAGTTTGTATCTATATATATATGAACAGTAAAATAAATTTAAAATATATTGAAATATACCTCAAAACTCCAACCGATTGTGATTTACCACATTTGTTGCACATTAGTGAAGATGTTGACTTAAACAATTTTGTTGAGCAAGTTGAGCATGAGATGTAATTCCAACCACTACGTAATACAATATTAGTAATAGTTGCTTTACATGCAAATAATTTGTCCTGCGTTTAGTAAATTTAAAAATATGTTAGGAATATGAAAATATAAAAAGGTTTAGTAAGAGATGCTGAAAATTAAGTTGTTTTAAAAAAAACGTAGTTGTATAACCTGAGGTTCTTCAGATAAGATAAATTCCCAAATATCATTAATTGAATGTTGAACTTCAGGACGTCTATTATTCGTTGAATGATGTTCAATTAAACGGCCAAGATTGACTGAACAACCACCATCGTACTTGAAACTAATTGAATACAATAAATAATTAGTTTAGATCTTAATGAGGAAAAACAAAAAAAAGAACCTAATATAAAAGATACCTTTTTCGAAACGCAATAACAGAATCAAAATCTTGATTCAAATAGAATTTAGTCGCAGATGATGTCGACAAACGAATTGCACCTTCAAATATCGTAATCAAAACACTTGTCATGATTAGAACGGTGTTGTCACTTTTAATCCCACGATATTTTTCTTCAAATTGTTCTGCTTCCTCTGCCCATATCGTTGCTGGTATTTCAATTCCACTGTATATTGATAACAAACAACCCTAAAATATTAAAACTCAGGAAAATAATATATTAATAGATGCATCTAACTAACACATGTATATAGTCGTTGGTCAGTGTGTGAGGAAAAAAAAAAATAAGCAGATGATAACAATATTGAAAGGAATAAATCATACCTTTCTAACAATAAAGTCAAAGTAACTCTTCTAACCGTTGATGTATTGTGCGTAACCGTTGATGTATTGTGCGTACGTACATCAGCTTTTCCCATCTCTTTAATATATCCGATTGCATCTATAAAAAAAATTGTTAGACATATATAATCAAACATATATATTTAAATCTAAAAGTTAGAAATATACCCTATAAATCATATGTCATATCTTCTAGTTTAAATTCTCATAATTTTGAAATCGAAATTTCTCAACAGATATTTGACAAAACTGTTGTTCCATGCGAGCAACTGTTGTTCTTTCATTGAATCTTATCAGAAATTTGTGGTCGGAAACTCGGTAGCTTTTATTGCAATCTTGCAAATTGAAATTGCAAATTTCAATAAGATTTCCTTCACATAATTGATTTCCAAATTTTGCAAGAAACGAATGATGCACAGAGCCTTGAATAGTATTGTCCTGCATTAAAATAAATTTAAATTGTAGTTAGACATTAATCAAGAAGTTAGTAATAAATTAAGACTTTTATTGATATAAAATACAAATACGCTAACCTTTTCATCAAGTAATAGAAAGTCTATTCCTATAAGCTCATTATTTTTCTTGAAATTTCTCGCCTCCCACTTTCTGATAAGACGTACTACAGTACGACGATAAAAACGTTTTTTATTTAACTGGTCTAAAGTTAAATAACTGATGTTTTCCTTGGGTTGAGTAGTCATTATTTCGGTGATGATTATTGAAGTTAGAAATTGTTTGGTGTGAAGATTAAGAAAACACAAAAGCTTCTTATATAAAGTAAAAATATTATAATCCTTAAAGATTTAGGAATGTAAACCAAAATCTATTTGGGAATTTTTTTATAGGTATATCAATTTCTTTCCAACTTCTACCTAATTTATTATGATTAAACGAATAATTTTTTTTGGCAGTAAAAGATATTATCTTATTCGCTGTGTTATATTGGTCTCACGTGGATTATATTTGTTTCTTGTGATACACGTAAATCTTAGTAAACGTGAAGGAAAAGAAAATGGTTGTAGGGAAAGAAAAACCAAAACCAAGACATATAATGAAAACAAAAATTTAAAGGATTAAATAATGTTTATAAACTAATTATTTTTTAAATTTATTAATTAAATATTTATTGATAATTTTGGATATATGTTGATATTTATATAATAAGATTAGAATATGTTGATATTTATATAATAAGATTAGATAAATACAAATCTATAATTTTTTTTTTAAAAAGATCTGAATGACACATGTCAAATTATGATTGTAATATATATTTATACGTGCCAAAATCTGGTTAACCGACTTAACACGTGGCACGATCTTGTTAATTATCCTGTTTGACGCATCAAACTTTATATAATAAGATACTAGAATATGATCTGCGCATCCGCGCGAGATTTTGTTATACTTTTATTCAGTTTAATAATTATTTATTTATGAATTTAGTATTTATGTTATGATAAAAACAATTAAATCTTTGATATAGAAAATAATATTTGATTTGAAATCAAATAAATAAATGTTTTTAATTAGTTTTAAAGATGCCTGAAAATATCAAAGTTATCATTTAAAATTTATTTGTTTAAAACTTTGTTATGTACATATATTAGGCCATTAAATAAATCATGTTATCTAAATAATCGATAACGAATTTGCAGATAAAATTTATCAGTCATTTTCTAATTTATCTTTATAGTAGTATGAATTATCAATCATAGTTGGTTTCCATATATCTTCACAATGTCTCTTTGTTATTATCTTATACTTAGCAATTTACAATTTCTTTAGTAATGTGGCATATGGAATATATTGAACAACATCTTGTTTGCTTGTTTACATTCTTTTTAATCGATCAATGTGAAAGCTTATCTCTTCATCAGTAAGGTGTAGGTTTCCTTCTTCAACTTTGATTTAAGATTTTGCTAGTTAGAGTTGAAGAGACCCGTAGTTCCTTTTAAAATAATTTTATGTATTTTTTGTCATTTATTTTTGTCTGGTAAGCTTATATATATTTTGATTTTTGTCCATTGTAGAACAATAGTTGAGATTTTAAGATACGATTTTTTAAACGTTTTTCTACCTAATGTGTGGTTCAATGTAAGATTTTGGTTTTTTTTTTAACTACAAACTTTTTAGTAAGAATTTTTTTTTCATATTTCATGGAATATATAACTTTTAAAAATAATCTAAAATTTTTTTTCCTTAACATTTTATTACGTCCGTTGATTTTTAATATTTTTTTTAATTATAAAATCCATACACACATTTTAGGTTTTTTATATGTGTAATATATAACTTTGGTAAAACAAAATTTATATATAAAATCCATACACACATTTTTTTAGGTTTTTTTATATGTGTAATATATAACTTTGGTAAAACAAAATTCATATTATCATTACTACTAAAATCATGTGTAGTTTAGTATATGAACCGCGCATTCGCGCGAGATTTGTTATACAATTTATTCAATTTAATTATTATTTATTTTTAGTATTTATGTTATGATAAAAACAACAAAGTTTTTGTATATCTAAAATAATTTTAATGCTGCATGAAAATATCGAAGTTACCATTTAAAATTTTTTTGTTTAAAATTTTTTTATTTACATATATATGGCGATTAGACAAATCATGTTATTTACATATCTAAATAACCGATTACGAATTTGATGATAAAAAATTTATCAATCATTTTTTAATTTTTCTTTATAGTATGATTTATCAATCATAGATAGTTTCCATATGTCTTCAGAATGTCTATTTGTTATTCTCTTATACTTCGCACGTCACCATGTTTTAGTATTGTGGCATATGGAAGCTACAGTTGATAAAAAAAAAAGGCATATGGAAGATACTAAACAACACCTTGTTTGCTTGTTGTTTACTGTCTTTTCAATCGCGAAATGGAAAATCTTATTTCTTCATCAGTGTGATGTAAATTTTCTTCTTCAAGTTTGATTTAGGTTTTTGCTAGCCAGAGTTGAAAAACCGTAAATCTTATTGAAATTGCTTCTTAATGGATATAAATAGTTTTACATTCTTTGTTCAGTTATCTTAGTCTCGTAAGCTTATATATATTTTGGTTTTTATTCATAGTAAAAAAAAATAATTTGAGTTTTAGGATACTATTTACTAAATGTTGGTTAACCTAACGTGTGATGTAAGATTTTGTTTTTATTGAATGACAAACTTTTTAATAAGAAAAATTCTTTCATATTTCATAGAATATATAACTTTTAAAAATAATATACAAAATATTTGTTTTTTCTTAAAATTTTATTACGATAGTTGATTTTTACTAATTGTTTCAATTATAAAATTCAAACACATTTTAGTTTTCTTTACACGTCAAAAAGAGAAATTTTTCTTTATATGTGTAATACATATTTTGGTAAAACAAATCATCACTAATAAAATCATGTATAATTTTGTATTTATTAATTTTCATTTCTATTTTATTTAATTTTTATTAGTTATAAAAAAACAGTAAATATGATTTAGTGTATAGTAAATGATCATTTAAAAACTTAAATGTTTTAAAAAATATTTTTGCCTATGTAGACACCTTAGATGGAGAGAAAACTCCCTAATTATATATATGATTATATAAAATATCAACAAATATTTTAGAAAAGTCATTAATTATCATTTTGTCATATTGTATTGACTGGCTCCATAAAGGCTAGCAGACCGATACAATAATTAATGACTTATTCTATATAATGAAATGACTTTAACCAGCAAATAATTGATAAATGTAAAATTATAGTAAACACAAGGATCCAGCTTAGCTGTATTTTTGAAGTTGTATATAAGGAAGCAGGAGAAGGAGAAGAGTAGTACACTTTCTTATCTCTCAAACACATCTTAAATCGTCTCTGAAGCAACAATGAGTACTTCAATCGGTGTGTTTCGAGAGGGAGAAATCGATGGAAACCCATTTCTCATTTTCAATTTCTTATCTCAAATTCATAACCCTTCTTCTTCCGGTGGTGACAACAACCTCTCTCTTCAACCTCTTTTTCTCTGTCCTTCTATTCGCAGGGAAGCTGAAAACCTAAAAATACTGGAGAAATATCAGTGTATGGAAGAGTGTATCCCCTTCAATACTCCCCCACACTTCCCCAGCATTACAAGCGTTGATCAACAAGTCCAGAATCTGCTTGATTCCGACAGCCATGGCGATTTATGTAAGCTCCCTCTACTTCCACTCTTTTGGTGCAATAACAAAGAACCTTATGATGATGACGATTTCAATTGCCCCTCATGCGCAAGCCCAGAGATTGGCTCGGGCTATTATTTCTGTCCCACGTGTTGTAAAACACTCCACAAAGAATGTGTAGAGTGTCCACTTTTTATCAAACTCCCTTCCTATCCTTTTCTTTCCCTCCAACTTTATAGTCCTTCCACTTCTCACTACGAGTATTGGCGTTGCGTCTTTTGTCAAGAACGTATATATACCATGTGTTACTATTGTCCTATCTACAAATTAAGTATGCATCAAGTTTGTGCGATGAAGCCAATACTCACTCTCATAGACCACCCAAAAAGGCATCCCCACTCTCTCACTTTTTTTCCCAAACAGAATTCCTTAGCGTGCGACGTTTGTGGTGAGATTAAACAACTTACTCCCACTTATGTATGTGCTCGATGTGTCTTTGTAGTCCATCAAGATTGTATCTATTTCCCCTATGTCATTAGGATATCTCGTCACCAACACCGAATCTCTTTTGTCTATTCTCTTCCCTCCGGAAAATTGTCTTGTGGAGTCTGTCGTCAAAAGGTTGACAACAGTTGCGGTGCATATTCTTGCAACAAATGTGATGATTATTTTGTTCATTCAAGATGTGCGTTGCGGGAAGACTTGTGGGATGGGGAAGAACTCGAGGGAGTACCTGAAGAACCCGAGATAGTTGTTGAACCGTTCCAGACGATAGCTGATGGTATTATTCTCCATTTCTCTCACGGCCATAATTTGAAACTCGAGACCAATAGCGTTTATGATGATGACAAGTTATGTCAAGCTTGCGTTTTTCCTATTTACGAGGGTAAATATTATTCGTGTATGGATCAATGCGACTTCATCCTACATGAGTTATGCGCGAATTGTCCTCTCAAGAAACATAATCCGTTGCATGCTCGGTCGCTCACGCTAAAGGTTGTCACTAATGGATATGATAATAACCAAGGCTACTTCAATTGTAATGCTTGTCAGCGTCACAGTTGTGGTTTTGTCTATGAGGATTCCGTAGGAGGTGTTGGAGGCTTCAGACTAGATTTACGTTGTGCCTCGATTTCTGAACCGTTGAAATATGAAGGCCATGAACATCCTTTATTCCTAGCGTTAAAGCGAGTAGAAGAAAAAGTGGCAATATGTCAAATCTGCGAAGATAGTGATTCTACTCGTTTTTTACAAAGAAAGCTAAATTGCATCGAGTGCGATTTTATTATATGTTTCGAGTGTGCTACTTTACCATACAAGGCAAAGTATAAGCATGACAAACACCTGCTCACATTTCAGAAGGGAAGTAATGTTTCAGGCTGGTGCGAGGTATGCGAATACAAATTATCAAGAACAAGAGGGTTTTACGCGTGCGAGGACTACTGCTGCACCACTCTTCATGATACTTGTTTGCTAGGGGCAGACCCGTATATGAAACCTGGTCAAACCATAGAGATTAATAAGAAGAAGGTTCATGTTCTTCGCAACAATACCATGTCGCGGCCATTTTGCGATGGCCCAAGCTGTTGCGAAGACCGATGTCTGTTTAGAGTGATTTTCGAAGAAGAAGAAGAAGACATGACATATTGTTCTTACCAGAGTGCGTCTTACACGCCGATTAATATTCTCTCTCGTTCTTTTCCGTTATTAACAATTTATTAAAGGCATTGTAAAACTTTTTGTTTCACATCGATCTCGATCACATGTATTTTTGTCTGTTTTCCCAGTTTGTGATTTGTTTTTGTAATCAAATTCTGTAAGAACTATATATGGTTTTCATTTTCAATTTGTTATTTTCATCAGTTTTAAATTGGGAAACCGCCCATGCTGCTTTGTATGGATGGTATCTTTGTATAATAAGTAAAGAGTAATCTAGTCCTCTTTTTTTTTCTTTTTGTGCAACCCATTCTATTAAAATTAAACTAGCCCATTACAACCATTAAGGCCCACTTTAGCCAATAAATCAGCTTCTGAGATCGGAGAGACGCGATTCAAGGCTCGGATCAGCATCTGGGAGTCCGATTTGACGATGGCTAAAGCTTCGGCTATCAAGGCCGAGACTAGGCTTTAGCGTAGTGATCATATGCTTGTAATGTGGGAGGATTTGATCATTCTAGGTTGCCGACTGTGAATGGAGCAAATCACATACCTTTAGATGTTTTGGAGGGAAGACAAAGGCTTCCTCATTTTATTAAGTAAAGAAACAAAGAATTACATGCCAACATGCCGTGGTCTCGTAGATCCACTCACATCATCTAACATAACCGAATAAACACAATCCGAGCAAGAATCGAAAAAAATGAAAACCTAAAGGCAAAGAGAATGCATAGTTCGCTAATCCATCAGCTAGACGATTAGCCTCTCTATACACATGCGAAATTCGGGTTTCCCAATCCTTTGACAAAAAGCAATAGCACAACCGTACTAGGAAAGACAAAGGATGGGTGTCACCGATCCCTGCCGTAAGATAACCCGCCACAACCTGCGAATCCACTTCTAGTTCCACTCGCGTAACTCGACGCTCCCATGCCACATATAAACTGTAATATACGCCCCATAGTTCCGCCAAAGGTGCCGAGCAAACCCCGACATTAAGTACAAAACCCCCGCACCAAGTGCCACTACCATCTCGAAGAACACCACCCGCTGTTGCCAGGGCCGGGTTTCCGCGAGACGCACCGTTCGTACTCAATTTCAGCCACCCTTCATGTGGAGGAACCCAAGCGATTTGTTTCTCCATCATTTGGGTCTCCTTCGGACCCCGGCCAGCCACCATATGCGCTTGGAACACTTCCTTGGCTTGTTCCTTGACAAATCGTGTCCTATCCCTGCATTTGCCATTCTCCCCAAGCACATTCCAATATCGCCACTTCCAATCCCACCAAACTCCCATTCCAAAAATCACAGACCAAGGTAAATCGACTTGTAGATTCATGTCAAGGCTTATCTTTGTCCTACCTACAATGTAATATTGCGTCCGTTTTGTGCCATGAAGCCAATACCCATTCTCATAAACCACCCAAAAAGGCATCCCCATCCTCTCACCTTTTTCCCCAAACAGAATTCCTTAGCATGCAATGTTTGTGGTGTGATTAGGAAATCCACTCCCACCTATATTTGTGCGCGATTTGTCTTCGTAGTGCATCTAGATTGTATCTATTTCCCATATGTCATAAGGATATCTCATCACCAACACCGTATCTCTTTTACTTATTCTCTTCCATCCAGAGAATTGTCTTGCCATGTATGTCGTCGAAAGCTTGACAACGATTACGGTGCCTACGCTTGCAACAAGTGTGATGATTATTTTGTTCATTCAAGATGCGCTTTGCGGGATGACTTGTGGGATGGGGAAAAACTTGAGGGAATCCTTGAAGAACCTGAGATAGTTGTGGAGCCATTCGAGACGATTGCCGATGGAATCATACTCCATTTCACTCATGGCCATTATCTAAAACTCGAGATCAGTAGAGTTTATGATGATGACAAATTTTGTCAAGCGTACGTCCTACCAATCTATGAGAGTAATTATTATTCGTGTGTGGATCACTGTTGTGACTTCATCCTCCACGAAGCATGTGCATATGCACCCCATAAGAAGCATCATCCGTTGAATGCTCGTTCACTTACGCTACAAGTTGTCACTAATGAATATGAGGAGAGTCGGGATAACAAAGGTAAGTTTTCTTTGGTGGTTTTCTCTATGAGGATCCCAATAGTTTGTACCGACTAGACGTACGGTATGCCTCAATTTCTGAACCGTTTAAATATGAAGGCCATGAGCATCCTTTATTCTTAGCTTTAGACACAAGACAAGAAGAAGCGGCAATATGCCAAATCTGCCAAGATACTGGCCCTGTTCGTTTTTCTAATAGAAAGCTAAATTGCATCGAATGCGATTATATTATATGTTTTCACTGTGCTACTCTACCATACAAGGCAAAGTATAAGCATGACAAACATCTACTTACATTTCGGGAAAGAAAAGAGGCGGGTGATCAATCAGGTTGGTGTGAAGTATGTGAAACCAAATTAGAATATTCAAGAGTAGAAGGGTTCTATGCGTGCGATGACTACTGTTGCACCACTCTTCATGTTCATTGTCTGCTTGGGACATACCCGTATATGAAGCCTGGTCAAACCATAGATATTAAGCATGAGAAGGTTCATATTCTTCGCAACAATACCATGTCTCGACCATATTGTTATCGTTTGTGTGGTGAAGACCGATGTCGATACAGTGTACATTTCGAAAAGAAAAACGGGACATTTTGTTCTTACTACTGTGCGATTACAGCTGATGAGTAAGTGTCATCACAATTGTTTTGCCATGCTCTTACGTGATTTCTTGTCTACGTTTTGTAATCTTTTTCTTTTTGTTGTAGTTAGTTTTTATGTTTTTTGTTTCATTTTGCAACCTCACCTTGTTGTATCCGTTTTGATCATCAATTCTATATGGACTATGTTTTTCAATTTTGATTTGGTATCTAACTTGATGTTTTCCTCTGTTTTGAATTTTGGAGACCGCCCATGCTGCTTGTGCTTATGATAAGATATAGGAATAAGAATCTGTGAAAGAGAATGTACAAATCATTCAAGAGTCCAGTGGTACATTTCTTATTTTGTGTTTACTGATTCACATTGTCATCAAGTTTCCCGTCAAATACATCAGCTAATAGTTCCTTTCACGTCCGTCTAATCCCATATGTGCTTCTTTCAAATAATCTCACCATTAACTATCTTAATAATAATTTCCAAGTGGGGAGTTGTTTATATTTTGGTTTACAATAAAATATATGGCGTTATAAGTGTTTTTTTGTTTGACAATTTGTAAAACATATTAAACGACTTTTATGTCTAAGTATAATTAGTAGAACACTAGAACATGTGAGAGAGTCTCATAAGAGTTTCTAAAAAAAAAATTAATGTTTTAATTATTTTTAAAAATTAATATAATCGGTTATTGACAAGTGTATAAACACTAATAAAACTGTCTCATACTACCGAAATGTTTCACTTTCTCTCTTCTTCTATTTCTTCTTTTTTATTAATATTTTAATGGAGGATATCGTTATCAGAGACACGGATAATCATGTTCTTAATCTTATTTATTCATGATCCGACGGTCCACCAGCGAATGTTGGTCAACGTTTGGGTAATTGTGCCTTTCACGTCCGTTAACTTTAAATCCCATGTGCGTTACTTAATGACTTATCGAGAGCTTTCCAAGATCTCACCATTAACGATTTTAATACTATAAGTTTAAAAAAAAAAATCATATTGTATTAACATAAACAAAATAGTTTAATTAAATGTTTGTCTAATAAAAAATGGTAATGTCCAATTAAAATTTTGCAATTTGACTAACAATCACAATCAGCATATTTTTTTGGGAAATTAGGCCACATATTAGTTTTTCTACTCATAATTAAATATCTAACATGACCTAAACAAAAATTAAGTGAGTACCATTTAGATCACATAAAATTTCTAATTTACCCTTTTTGTATTTAACTACTTTTATTAAAGAAAGATTAAAAACAAATCAAAAACTTAAATTACCTAAACCTAAACATTATTTTACCTTACCGCCGTCGACACTCGAGACCATTCTTCTTCTCATAACAAAATCTCACATTCTTTTTTCTTTGATTTCTTGTTTTGTCTCTTTTAGTTATTCTCCTAACCACTTTTCCATCTTCTCCCAATTCTTCTTCTCCTCCTCCGCCATAAACATATTTTTTTCTCCTCTTCTTATGCTTATTCTTCTCCTCCTTCTTTGTATTTAAACTTTTTCTTCTAAAAATCCCTACCGATTACGCAACAATCTTTTTCCCTTCACATTTTTTATTTTTCTCCGAAGATGAAAGATCATAATCTATCTAATCGGTTGTTTCGTTTTGGTCGTGAGCTAATCAATAAGAAGATGAATGGTAAGATAATAGCTAACTATATTAATTAACCATATTGTTAAACATATACAAAAAAATATACAAGTGAATTGATTATTGTAATATTTATATAGTGAACTATATTATTATTTGAATAAGTAGTTAACTAACGTTTTTATAGTGAACTATTTTGTCATCGTTGATGAAGTAATAGCTAACTATTCGTATTTTAATCACTATAGATGGGATAATAGTTAACTATATTGGTAAACAATATTGATAAATATAGACCAAAAGATATTCAACTGAATTGGTTATAATATTTATATAGTGAAATATATTATTATTTGAATAACTAACTAACATTTGTATAGTGGACTATATTATTATTTGAAAAAAATAGTTCACTATTCTGGATATAATTTTAGCTAACTATAACAACATAAAAAGAAATCGAATATAGTTAACTATATATATCGAATCTTGCTTTCCAGATTGATAGCATAACACACTTACACAACTCGTCTGGCTTAGGTTTAAAATCCCAAACATCAGTATCTAAGACAATTCAATCACCCAACATCACAACAACAATCGTCCCCTTTCGCTTCTGAAACAAATAGTTAATTATGTCAGTTAACTATTTAACAAGATACGGTAAATATATATAGTCAACTAAATTACCTCTCCAGCCTGCGAGTTGTTTTACCAAAACTCATTAATACCAAAACTCATTAATATAATAACTGTTTTTTAGGGATTTGTTTTACCAAAACCCATTAATATCATCATTAAGGATATTTTCGTCAAATATTTACAACTCAATGCTATACACCTAAATACAAATCACATGATGTTAGTTCTCTAATTTCAGCTACAAAACATAATATACACCTAATTGACCCATCTTAATACATAGAGGGATGTGAATAAGGTACAAATCTGTAAAGAAAAGATTAGCAGGGCTGATACTCGGAAATTATAATTAATGACTTTTGTAGCACAAATAAATATAAAAAGTCTTTAACCAAAAAACAATAGTTATACAACAATTGATAAATTTAAAATTACGAACAGATGGATCAAGCTTAGCTATATTTTTTTTTTCTTTTTCATAGAAGCTTAGCTGTATTTTTGAAGTTGTATATATGAAAAGAGGAGGAAGAGTTGTATACATTTTCTTATCTCTCAAACAAACATCCCAAATCGTCTTAGTAACAACAATGAGTTCCATTGGTGTATTTCGTGAGGGAGAAATCGATGGAAAACCATTTCGCATTCACACTTTACTACCTCAAACACACTTCCCAACCTTTTCCTCTTCATCCAGTGAAGCAGTCATTGATTCCGGTGATGATAACGACCTCTCTACCTCAACCTCTTTTCCTCTGTCCTTGTACACGTTTCGAAGTTGAAAAGTTTAAACGAATAAAGAATGGTTATTCTTTTTCTAGCGACGCCGACAACGTTTTCCGGTTCAGTACGTCCCCACACTTCTCCAACATAACAAGCTGCGGTGATCAACAACTTCAATCTCTGCTTGATTCCGACAACCATTATTATGGTATTTGTAAGCTCCCTCTAGCCCCTTTCTTTGATGACCAACGCAGTTACGATTGCCGCGCATGCAGAAACCCATGTATTGGCGGCACTAACTGTTATTCTTGTCCCACATGTTGTAATGTGTTCCACAAAGAATGTGTGGAGGCTCCACTTGAGATCAAACACCCTTCTTATCCCTTTCTTTCTCTCCAACTTTACTCTTCTCCCCGCTCTCACATCGACCCTTGGAAGTGCTTCATTTGTAAAGATACGATCTATGGCATGTCTTTTCATTGTCCTACCTATACAAATTTAAAAATGCATCAGGTTTGTTTGATGAAGCCAATAACCGTTTTCATAGACCACCCAAAAGGCATCCCCATCCTCTCACTTTTTTTCCCAAACAGTATTTCTTAGCATGCAATGTTTGTGGTGTGATTAAAGATATTTATATTTTAATATAATTTAATTATTTTATTAAATTATATTTATTCCGTTTTAAAATGTAGGTTGTTTTAACTAAAAACACGGATATTAATAAACTATTTTTTTATCATTTAATATATTTAATAATAAATAATTTGACCAATCATACAAAAACTGCAAAATAATAGTGGTCCCACAATATTCAATAAAGTTTAAAAAAAAAAACTAGAATTGTCAAAACAACTTATATTTTGAAAAAAATTTATAAAACAACTGACATTTTGAAACGGAGGGAGTAATATTTATAAAAAAATTAAACCAATAATAAAGAGATATATGAGAATCTCTCATAGTCTCTTGTTTGAAAGAGTCATCTCTCCCTCTCTCTCTTACTTTTTTTTTTAATTTTGATTTATTTTAAAATGGAGTCTCTCATATTGTTGATTTATTTATTTATTTTTAACACTGCATTTACTATTCTGTGATAAATTATGAGAACTGTTAGATCGAGAATTCTACCGCCTTATAAAGATCCACGTCTAGCGATTCCACCTGCACCACGATGAAGATCTCCCGTAAACTTGTATCTATTAATATGCATAAATGATAATAAATTACGTTTCCTAAGATTTGAATCTTAGACATCTTGGTGTAAAAACATTAATTAATCATTGATCAAACCACTTGACCAAACCAAAGAATTTACGTTTAAGAAGCAAATTGTTTTAAATAGATATTTTTATATTAATAATAGTTTAATAGAAATCAAATGGAATATTAGAAAACAATAAAGAAAGACTATTATCCGAGAAATGGAAATAATAATCAATGAGTTTGATAGATTTTTAAAATAATGACACAACAATTAAAAAATCCAATAAATAATGTAATTTTTATATTTAGACCAAAAAAATAAAATGTAATTTTTATATTAAAAATATTTATTATTTAAATAACATTAATTCAACCAATCACATAAAATATTATAAAATTTAATTAGTCATAAAATCTAAAAATCATTAAATCTTTACCTAGAAAATGAAAAAAATCAACTAATTTGACACACATAAAAATCTTTAAAAAATCAATTATTATGATACATAAGGAGTAATAATATGAAATGATTGTAACGAGAACAAAATTATAATCCTCTATATATTAATAGGATTTCAAGGAACTCTTAATAAAGAGGATTTCTTAGGTGTCATCTAAAGAGGATTTCAAAGAATTTTTAATAAAAATTATTAAACATTTTAATGATGAATATATGGAAACAATAAATATGTAGTAATTAATATGAATGATTTTATTTAAAGAATATAAAAAATATATGAGAGTATCTTATTTTATTTTTTTCAATAACTACTAGAATTTTTTAAACGCAGGATCAAAATATGTTTAATCAAAATTTAACTTTATTACATTTATATATAATAATATCATTTTTGTACGTTTATAAATATTGGAATCCACGACTAAATATAAAATCGATTAGAAAACATATCTCACGCTTGGCGTGGCTTAAACTATAGTAATTGATTAATTTAGAACTACAACAGATGTATCAAGCTTAGATGTGTTCTTGAAGTTGTACTAGTATATGTATATCTATATATATGGTGAAGGAGGAGACTAATACCATTTCTTATCCCAACCTCCCAAATAGCAATAAGAATACTTCTATCGGTGTATTTCGTGAGGAAGAAATCCATGGAGAACCATTCCTCATTTACAATTTCTCATCTCAAACACACATACCAATTGATTCCAATAGCCACAACATTGGTGTATTTCGTGAGGGAGAACTCGATGGGATACCGTTTATCATGTACACTTTCTCATCTCAATCAGACATCCCAACCTCTTCTGGTGAAGCCGCCATTGATTCCCGTAGCGAAAACGTCCTCTCACCTCTTCAACCTCGTTTCATATGTCCTTCTTCACGTCTCAAACTTGAAAGGTTAAAACGAGAGGAGAGCAGCGACGACAAAGAAGTTCTCCCGTTAAATACGTCCCCTAACTTCCCCAACATAAGAAGCGTTGATGAACAAGTCCAACATTTGTTTGATCCTGACAACGATTCTAGTATTTGTAAGCTCCCTCTATCCCCAATACTCTTTCGCACTGATGATAACTCTCATAGTTACAGTTGCACTGCATGCGAAACAACATCTATTAGCGGCACTAGCTATTACTGTTGTGTCACACATAATGAAATGTTTCACAAAGAATGTGCGGAGGCTCCTCTTGAGATCAAACACCCTTCCTATCCCTTTCTTTCTCTCCAGCTTTACACTTGTCCCAATACTAGCTACCACCTTTATGTTTGCATCACTTGTGAAAAATGGGTCCATGACATGTTTTATCATTGTCCTACCTACAATTTAAACATGCATCCTTTTTGCGCGATGAAGCCCATAGCAATTCTCATAGACCACCCAAAAAGGCATCCCCATTCTCTCACCTTTTTCCCCAAACAGAATTCTTTATTGTGCAATGTTTGTGGTGTGATTAAAGCACTTATTCCCACATATGTATGTGCTCGATGTGTCTTCGTAGTCCATCAAGATTGTATCTATTTCCCATTTGTCATAAGGATATCTCGTCACCAACACCGTATCTCTTTCACATATTCTCTTCCATCCAGAGCATTGTCTTGCGGAGTCTGTCGGAAAAAGGTTGACAAGGATTGTGGTGCCTACTCTTGCAACAAGTGTGTTGATTATTTTGTTCATACAAGATGCGCATTGCGGGAAGACTTGTGGGATGGGGAAGAACTCGAGGGAGTAGCTGAAGAGCCTGAGATAGTTGTGCAGCCATTTGAGACGATAGCCAATGGAATCATACTCCATTTTTCTCATGGCCATCATCTTAAACTCGAGCTCAGTAGTGTTTATGATGATGACAAGTTTTGTCAAGCGTGCATCCTTCCAATCTACGAGGGTAACTATTATTCTTGTATGGACGAGTGTGGCTTCATCCTCCACGAGTCATGTGCAAATGCTCCTCGTGGGAAATATCATCCGTTGCATGCTCATCCACTCACGCTAAAAGTTGTTACCAATGAATATCAGAGGAACCAAGGTCACTTTACTTGTTGTGCTTGTCAACGTAAGAGCTGTGGTTTCGTCTATGAGGATCCTGAAGCACCTTGGCGTTGCAGACTAGACTTACAATGTGCCTCGGTTTTTGAACCGTTTAAATATGAAGGCCATGAGCATCCTTTATTCCTAGCTTTAACGCCAAAAGAAGAAGAATCAACACTTTGTCAAATCTGCCAAAGTACTTATTATTGTGATAATAGAAAACTAAATTGCATCGAATGCGATTATGTTATATGTTTCGCGTGTGCTACCCTACCATACAAGGCGAGGTATAAGCATGACAAACATTTCCTCACATTTCTTAAAGGGAAAGAGGCAAGTGGTGAATCAGGCTGGTGTGAGGTATGCGAAAGCAAAATAGTATACTCAAGGGAAGGAGGGTTCTATTCTTGCGATGACTGCTGCACCACTCTTCATGTTGATTGTTTGCTTGGGTCAGACCCGTATATGAAACCTGGTCTAACCATACATATTAATTCAGATGAGGTTCATACTCTTGGCAACAATACCATGTCTCGGCCATTTTGCCATGGTCCTGACTGCGATGAAGACCACCGATGTCCATACAAAGTTGTTTTCGAAAAGAAAAACAAGACATTTTGTTCTTACGACAAAGCGATGAAATATTATATGTAAGTGTCATCACAGTCGCTTTGCCATCTTCGTTTGTAAATTTGTTGTCTACGTTTTTGTAATCTTTTCTTTTGTTTAAAACGCCTTGTAGTATTCTACATCTCACCTATGATACTTTTTGTTTCTTACCTTCTTTCTGTACTTTTCAATGTTTTATTGTTGATCTCAGTGTCACCTTGTTTTATTTGTTTTGGTAAATCGAATTCTGTATGGAGTCATGGACTATATATGTTTTTCACTTTTAATCTGATTATAATTTAATATTTTCCTCTGTTTCAAAATTTGGAGACCCCTATGCTGCTTGTGCATGGTTAGTGGTTACCGTTTCCTTAGGATATAGAGAAT
Organism: Arabis hirsuta; assembly: GCA_964056655.1. Lineage (NCBI taxonomy): Eukaryota > Viridiplantae > Streptophyta > Magnoliopsida > Brassicales > Brassicaceae > Arabis > Arabis hirsuta. The sequence continues at coordinate 775,452 of OZ053302.1, read as the reverse complement.
AAGAATCTGAGAGAGAAATGATATGCTCAATTACAAGTTCTTCGTTACTGAGTGATTCTATGAGTAACGATGAATCTGGTTGTAGTAAAAGAGAGGAGAAGAGATGGACGGTCCATTAATTCATTAATCTTAAACATCAAACATAACAGAAGTTTTGTTGGTAAAATCTCATAACGAAAAAGAGTTCTATGAAACCAGTCAGAAGCTAAGTAACACAACAAAACGTAATCCATATATATAATTAAAATCTCTCCATAAATTAAACGTTAGCTTTGCAGCCTGACAGATCTTTGGAATCAAATGATCAATAGAGATTGTGAAAAGTGGCCAAGATGATCTTATGCACATAAGAGTGGGAAATGGAAAAAACAAGGGACCAAATTAAACTGTAATAATATACAAAAAATATCATTAGGTTTGGATTTGTTAATTCACAATGAATAAAAAAAAAAAAAAATTGTGCTTATGTTTCTAATGATACAAACAAATAAGACTTTGAGAAAGAAATGGTATGCTCAATAAAAAGTTCTTTGGTTACAGATTCTATGAGTAATGATTAATCTGGTTCTTTTTCGAAGAAATATCTAATAGCCGTTGGTGAATCTGCTCTATGGTTCAGCTAATTGTTGCCGTTTGAGGTTTTAAACTTTTGTTCCTACCAGTAAACCTCTCCAACAATCCAATGTGCTTTTTTAATGAATGATTTTCCAAGTGTGAGTTTTTTTTTTCATTTAGAGTTGATTAATCTGGTGTGTTTGTTATAGATTATAAATTGCATTGACTGCAAGTTTTTTGTTTGAATATTCGTAAACATTTTTTTTTTGTGAACGATTATTAGGACATGATTATGGGTAGTAAATATGGGTAAATATAAGAGATTTTTAATATTATAAAATTTTTATATTTATAAAAACCATTTTTAGGTTTCTAAACATAGAATTTATTTTATCCATATTTAGTGGGTAAATATAACATCTCTCTATCTTTCTCTTTTTATTAATCAATTACGATACAATTAATATTATAAAATCCTGTGGATCAACGCATCAGCTAATTGTGGCCTTTCACGTTCGTTAAATCTCAATGTGCGTTACTTATTTGACTTATGAAGAGCTTCCCAATAATCTTCCCAAGTGGTGAGTTCTTTATAGTATTTTTTTTGTTTTAAAATTGCAATTAATATGGTGTTGGTGCCTTGGTGGGAGCTAGTAGATTAACATGTGAGAGCTTCTATAACACCATAATAATGGTATTTTCATTTTAATACTACAAGTTTTTTTGTTATATGGCGTTGTGGGGGAGCATTAACGTAATTTCTTTTGGTTGACAATGTGCAAACATATCAAACGCCCTTTATGTCTAACATGTGAGAGGGTAATGTAAATTGAGAGAAGACAAACTCACTAAAAAGGTCTATTTTGGTACAAGTTAGAATTCAATGAGATATTATGGGTCATCTGGTTATATAACCTTTTTCAAAATCTAAAAAGTATTTGTATCAATTTATTTTTCTATTCTAACTTTTTGAATAATACATAGAGGATATTTAAAAAAACAAAAAATACAGAAAGAAAGAGTAGCGTGGAAATCCACTTCGTCCAATGGTTGACCAAGAGTTTAATTAAACTTCTACACCTGAAGGTCTGGGGTTCGATCTTCAGATATTACAATTTATTAATAACTATGCAGATTAATAGGAGATCTCAACGTTGTGCAATTAGAACTGTCTGTTTGCCGTGATTTCACACATTGAAGGTAGAAGATGTCCATCACGAATATGGAGAATGAAGTGCCGGCTGTCGTGGATCTACTAGGGTCGGAGTGAATTGTTCGTGGTAAAATCGTCTTTGTAAAAATTTTCATAATTTACAATAAAATAATAAATCAATCGAGACGTAAAAAAAAAAAAAAAAAAAAGTAGCACATCGATAATGGGAATTTAGTAGTCAATGACTTTTCTATAACAGAAATATAAACGAATGTTAACCAAGAAGTATAATAATTGATTAGTTTAAAATTACAAACGAATGGATCAAGCTTAACTGTATTTTGGAAGTTCTATATAAATGGAAGGAGGAGAAGAGAAGACAAATACCATTTCTTATCTTTCAAACAGAGACATCCCAAATCGTCTACGTAGCAATAATGAGTACTTCCATTGGTGTATTTCATGAGGGAGAAATCGATGGAAAACAATTTCACATTTTCACTTTCCCATCTCAAACACACAGCCCAACCTCTTCTTCCGGTGAGGCAGCCATTGATTCCGGTGGCCACAACAACACCCTCTCTCTAACTCAACCTCTTTTCTTATGTCCTTCTACACGTCACAAAGTTGAAATGTTAAAACGAAAGGAGGATGGTTATTCTAGCGACGATGTTCTTCCGTTCAATACGCCCGCTCACTTTGCAAACATAAGAAGCACTAGCGACCAAATAGTCAAACATTTGCTTGATCCTGACAACGATTCTGGTATATGTAAGCTCCCTCTAGCCCCTCTCTTTTGGTGTAACGACAAGAATCCTCTTGATATGTGCGACGCATGCCAACGTATTGGCGGCAACTAGCTATTATTTATGTCCTACATGTGGTAAAATATTCCACAAACAATGCGTGGAGGCTCCACTTGAGATCAAACACCCTTCTTATCGGCCGTTTCTTTCTCTCCAGCTTTACAGTTCTCCCACTAATATCAACAACCAATGGATGTGCTACTCTTGTGAAGGTTGGATCTTTGATTTTCTTGTTTATCATAGTCCTACCTACAATTTAAAAATGCATCCATTTTGTGCAATGAATCCAATACCCATTCTCATAGACCAGCCAAAAAGGCATCTCCATTCTGTCGCCTTTTTCCCCAAACAAAATTTCTTACCTTGCAATGTTTGTGGTCTGATCGAAAAACTTATTCCCACCTATGTCTGTGTTCCATGTGGCTTCGTAGTCCATCGAGAATGTATTTATTTCCCATATGTTATAAGGATATCTCGTCACCAACACCGTATATCTATTACCTATTCTCTTCCATCCGGAAACTTGTCTTGTGGGATGGGGAAGAGCTGGATGAAGAACCTGAGATAGTTGTTGAGCCATTCAAGATAGTAGCTGATGGCATCATACTCCATTTTACTCATGGTCATCATCTAAAACTAGAGATCAGTAGAGTTTATGACGATGACAAGTTTTGTCAAGCGTGCGTCCTTCCAATCTACGAGGGTAATTATTATTCGTGTGTGGATCATTGCTGTGACTTCATCCTCCACGAAGCATGTGCATATGCGCCTCGTAAGAAACATCATCCGCTGAATGCTTACTCACTCACGCTAAAGGTTGTCTCTAGTCAATATAACGACAACACGGGTCAGTTCTGTTGTGATGCTTGTCAGCGTAAAAGTTGTGGTTTCGTCTATGAGGGTCCCCCAGGACGTGAGTGTTTCACGCTAGATTTCCGAACCGTTTGAATATGAAGGCCATGAGCATCCTTTATACTTATCATTGACGCCAAAAGAAGAAAAATCAGCAATATGTCAAATCTGCAAAGACTGTGGTGATTGTTTCACTTGGTGTAGAAAGCTAAATTGCATCGAATGCAATTATATTATATGTTTCAGTTGTGCTACTTTACCATACAAGGCAAGATATAAGCACGACAAACATCCCTTCACATTTCGGGAACGAACAGAGGCCAATGACGAATTAGGCTGGTGCGAGATATGCGAGAGGAAATTGAGAATGTCAAGAGTAAAAGGGTTTTATTCGTGCACCACTCTTCATGTTCATTGTTTTCTTGGAGAATACCCGTATATGAAACCTGGTCAAACCATCAATATTAAGGAGGATGGGGTTCACATTCTTCGCAACAATACCATGTCTCGGCCATTTTGCCAGAGCATTAGCTCTTACAAAGGCCACCGATGTCTAGACAAACTTGTTTTCGAAAAGAAAAACATGAAATTTTGTTCTTTTTATTGTACATGAGCAAGTGTCATCACAATCGCTTTGAAATAAATCTTTGTTGTCTAGATTTTGTTTGAAACGCATTGTAATTTTCTACTCGTAATGCTTTTGATTTCTTAACTTCTTGCTAGATATATACCTCTCTATGCTATTTTTGGCTCAGTCTCACCTTGTTTTATTTGGTTTGGTAATCAAATTCTATTTGGAATATGTTTTTCACTTTTAATTTACGATTTTATTCTGTTTTAAAGACTAGACGTAACCCAACTAACTAAAACGTAATCTATTTATATAATTCATGGTCTTTGTGAGATAATTCCCAACTCTCTCCTCTACGATCAAACAAAGATTCAGATCAAAGAGAAACTAGCTCCACTAGTTTTGAGTTTCTCATTATCCAATTTTTTGTCAAGAAGCTTAAATTTTGATATCTTCAAGTTCAATATTAAAAAAGGTTTTTAGTTCTTGCTTTGTCTTTGGGCTTATTGTTGGGCCCACAACTAATAGATAGGGTGCCTTTAAGGTTCAAACATTTGTTCCCAATCGCTTAACTCTCTAGCTTCCAAAACCTCTGATCATTTACGGTTTTGGTTTGGTTTTTAGATAACCGGCTATTTTATCACCCCACGGTTAAATCTCATTGTTTTCATTTTTTAATAAAATTCAAAAACATATATACAAACACATGAATTGGCACCACAAAACAAATAATGATTTATGACGTCCAAAAAAAAACAAAGAATTATTTTTCTAGCACATTATATATTGTGAAGTGTGAACCATTATCTTTCACTTTTACCATGACTTCATTATATTCTATTTTATGTTAAAAAACTATGTTCGTTGTATCTTCTCATATTCAATCAACCGAAATACCATTTTCATGTTTCTAGTCCAAAAGTAGGAACATTTGAGGCGGTTTGAAATAAACCGGCCCGGTCCATGGTAGATATGGGGAAGGATAACGGCGAGTTAACGGTAACGTCGACGGAAGAAGTATTCGTTACAATTTAACCTTTTTTATCCCCAATTTTTATTTTCTCCATTAGTCAGTCTCCTTTCTCTCTTCTCCTACGTTCAACGGGCAAAGTTTTTTTCGAATGAAGTTTTGTTTTTTTTAACGTTCTCTTCTTCTTCTTCTTCTTCTTCCTCTGCTCGCGAATTCCTCAATCTCTGTATTCTCGATGAGCTCCACTTCGAGTTCACCGGCTTGTTCTCCGATTAAGGTCAGATTTTCTGTCCCCGAATCTGATTAGGGCTTTTCATTTCTTATGATCAGATTGCAATTCTTCTACTGTGGTGTGTGAGTTCATAGTTGTTAGGTCTGAATCAGAACACGTTTACGGTCTCTGGATATGGGTCTTATTGGTTTCTAATGATTGGAATTGATATAAGGGAACCCTAATTATGTCGACGCTTCAGAGAAATCGATGTGTTTTACTGAATTCCCCCGATTTGTGAGATCTGGCTTTTGTTTTGGGTTTTGTGATTTTCGATTGATTGGTTGATAAAGGTTCCTTCTTTATCGGTTTCTGTTATGTATTATTTGTTCCTTCGTGAGAATTCTGGATTTTTTTAGGAGGAATTGAAGATTGAGATTCAATGTATGGAGAATAAGCAACCAACACATGCTTCTTCCTCTTCTTCTGCTTCTGAAGGACGTGGCAGTTTCTTCCACAAGTCACCTGAAATCGCTACTCCTGCCACAGCATCTCCTACTCATCGGTAGTGTTATCTGTCTTCTTTCTGTGACTTAGTTTGGAACTCTGAATTCCGCTCATTCTAAAATCTTGGATTGTGCACTGTTGTTGTTCTTGCAGGAGGACTAGTGGCCCTATGAGGCGAGCGAAAGGTGGTTGGACTCCAGAGGAGGTTAGTGGGTTGCTTTTTGTTTCTAATTTCCCGATACTCGATTTTCATGATTTAGTTGATACGTTATAGCGATCTCATTCGACTATGTATCTTGTATGTATATGGGTTAGTATTTACTTGAATGAAAGATGAGACTAGCGTTAGTTTGGTATGTAATTGGTTTCCATCACTATTCAGGATGAGACACTGAGACAAGCTGTTGACAAGTTTAAGGGGAAGAAGTGGAAGCAAATAGGTATATTTCATTTTCTTCAGTCTACTTCCTGTAAAAGTAGTAGCATGCCATCTTTGTTGCAACTTATTTGGGTAATTTATAAGATTTGTAATTGTGATGTGAACTCTTGTCTCAAGTGTTTGGTGTTTATTACTTCCGTAGTACTAGTTTTGCTGGAAATTTTGTGAAATTCTCTCGTTTCATAAATGTTAAAGCAGCTGGTATGAGTTCATTGTTCTTGTTGTTTGATTTATCGTTTTTCATTTGCAGCGAAATTTTTCCCAGATAGAACAGAAGTCCAATGCTTGCACCGGTGGCAGAAAGTTCTTAATCCAGAGCTTGTTAAAGGACCTTGGACTCAAGAGGTTCTTTCTTCTAATGTTCTGAATCTTTTAACGATTTTGATTCCCATGTGAAATTTGCTAGCTTAAAAATTCTTTTTTTTTTCTTTCTGGTTTTGTAGGAGGATGATAAGATTACTGAACTTGTAAAAAAATATGGACCTGCCAAATGGTCTGTTATTGCAAGCTCTTTACCAGGTCGTATCGGGAAGCAATGTCGAGAAAGGTAATAATGATTAGAATTAGAGTATATACTTCCTTTGATTTTAGAAGCTTCAATGTTTATATGATTTCAGGTGGCACAACCATTTGAATCCTGGTATTAGAAAAGATGCTTGGACCGTCGAAGAAGAATCAGCTCTCATGAACGCTCATCGAATGCACGGAAACAAATGGGCGGAAATTGCTAAGGTCCTACCTGGAAGGTATTTCCGTGTTGACCATTATTAAAAATGCTTAAGTCTTAGAGAAAGTTTTGTTTTTGACACTTTTGAACATCAGATTCAGTTAATGCTTCTGATTTCATGACTTTATGCAGGACGGATAATGCGATAAAAAATCACTGGAATAGTTCACTGAAGAAAAAATTAGAGTTCTATTTAGCTACCGGTAGCTTGCCACCGCCAGCAACCAAATTCAGCGTTCCCAATGATTTTGTTGATGGAGACAGAGATTCCAAGCAGTCTAGCGCTAAACCTTTAAAGGATTCTGATTCGGTTACCCAAACTTCTTCAGGAAATACAGATACAAATGAAGAAGATGGAAGAGACTATATTAACTCTTCTTCTGCTTTGCTTGAAAAGGCAGCTGCTTCAAAGAGTATCGATGGTAAAGAATATACTTGTTCTCCTACTGCTGTTGAGTACAAGCCTCAGTTACCTAGTCCGGGACCAATTTCGGAGAAAGTCGGAAGCAACTCAAAAGCTTATGCCGAGAGATCAACCCTGAGGAAAGAAGAAAATGGGTTTGGAACTCCAAAGCATGGTAACTTGTACTATAAGTCTCCACTAGACTTTTATTTTCCATCAGAAACGGATCTGCAGCGTATGTACGGGTATGAACGTGGTTGCAGTCCTGCTGCTGCATCTCCAGTCAGCTTATACACTCCGCCGTGTTATAAAGACAGCGGTTTAGCTCCAACAAGAAGTCCTGAATCTTTCTTGAGAGAAGCTGCAAGGACATTTCCAAACACGCCTTCTATTTTCCGAAAAAGGCGAAAGGTCGTTTTGGCGGGGAAAACAGATGATGAGGTTGTTGTTGTTAATGGTAGAGTTAATGAAGCTGATCAAAAGGAAACCTTGAAGGATAGTTCAGAGATATCTCCAGCTCAGAGAGAAGGTTTGTTGCGAGAGACACCTGACTGTGAAGACGATGAAAAAATCGGGTCAAATGGAAATGTTTTCAATGTGTCTCCGCCATATCGGATAAGAGCTAAAAGAACAGCTGTATTCAAATCAAGACAACTTGAGTTTGAAACTGCAAAAGTTAAGCATCCGGATAATGAAACCGAAACATCTGAGTTAGCGTCTGAGGAAGACAAGCCTTCGTAGAAACTCTTCTTCTCTTTTATGCAGAAATCTTCTTCATCTTGTGCATACAAAGCTGGAATATCAACTTACAAAACTGTGAGTGAATAATTTTTTCTCCAGTTTCAGTAATATAAGCTTTGTGCAAATCTGAAATTCCATCATTTTTGATACAGAGATTGTGTGGTGTGGTTCCAGGAGAGTTACCAGAAGTTTTTAGCTTTGCTTAAGAAGAGTTATTTTTGAAGAAAACTCATATTCATTCTCTTTCTCTAAAGCTCTTGAATCCGTGGCTTTTGGTTTTTTGGTCATCTTACAAAGGAACTTAATGAATTAGGGTAGTCTAATTTTTATTCTTCACATAGTGAGAAATAAATCTTTTGTTTACTTACAAAATGAATCTGTGCAGAAACTAGTTAAGAGATTAGAATAGGTTATTTTATTTATATTATTATTCATTCTTACGCTGTTGGCTGAAAAAACACTGAAACTTTTTCATTTGCAGTCTGCACACAACACATTTGTTGTGGATATATATATCAAAGTTTGTGTGTTCCTGTCGGAATAAATAAGTAAAATTTCTTAATCGATTTGCCTGTCAATAGGGGTTTATCTGTATTTTTTTTTTTAATAATGTAACAGAAATCTCCTCAAATGCAAAATTTCTGTAGTATCGAACATTTCTTTTGTTTTTGGCTAAGCATATAACATTATTAGTACAATTTTGAATTTAGTCTTTTTATTCAAAAACGATACATCAACATTAATTAATTATTGAAAAAATTGGAGATTTTTCAACCATTTTCTGATAAGAAATTAGTAAAAACACGTATACATAAAAAAAAAAAAAAAAATGCAAATCTACGAGCTAAAAGGCCAACATATAACTCTGAAGAAATTCTATTAAACCGCAAAGAAAATACTCTATTTACAATCATGACATGATATTCCTCAAATAAAGAAATCATCCAAATAAAGTGATAGATTTTTTTTATTTTAAAAAGAACATCAGAAAATCTCTCAAATCTTTAGAACTTTAACGGATGATTCCAAGTAGAGTATGCATTTATATATGATCTGCATAGAGAACAAACCCTGAGAAAGAAGACCTTTTAAGTTAAGAAGGTTCCGATCGTGGTTAGATTGAGAACTTTCGAACTGGATTCGAGTCCATGAGAACCAACCTGAGAAAGATTTTTCACAAACCAAATCATGATAATTACCATACAAACCAAACAAAACTTGTCCTTTTGATTTTAAGTGATTGTATTTGAGAGAAGCATTTTTTTTTTTTTACCATGTAAGTTAAAGCAGCATAACGTTCTTCATTCAGGTATAGCGGTTTCCCTCTGCTCATATCGATATCCTGAAACAAAAAGCAGTTTAACAAAGGTCATATCGAGTGAACTTAAAGATGTAGGAGGAAAAATCTTTGTAGATTTTACCTCTTCTCCAAACGTATCCAAGTAAGGTGATGGCCATGGTGATTGTCTTGCAAATCTTTGTAGCAAAATTGTGGTCCGCTATCGAAAAAATCAAGTGAACAGTAGAAATCGATTAAAAGCCCAATAATGATGCAAACACAAGCAATATAGAAAATAAAAGAGAGAAGCTAGATCCACAAGAGAGACAGAGAAAGAGACGATACCCGTATCAGAAGATATACACCAGTACCAGCACCACAGGTAACTGCATGAGTCTGACAACCACTTTCTCTGTAAAAGTATGTTTGAACGTTAGCTATTAGGTTTCTGAGACGGTAACAACTTCGAGAAAAACAATATTTGGAGACTTGTGAAAGTGAAGCAGATACCCGCAACAAGGTCTCCACATGGGAGAACACAATCTTCCACACAGAAGACATAGTGCAGGTTCTTCGATAACTTTTGTGCAGTTGCTGCAAAGTTTTTTGATACACCTAATAAAGAAACATGCTTCTTGATTAGAGAAATTCTCTTCGAATGCGAAAAAAAAAAAACTCAGAGCAAAAGCCAGAAAGAGACGTTGCTGCAAACCTTTGCAGTAGCTCCTGGTAGAGATTGGGTAATTTCATTAGCTGAAAAGGAACAAGAGGGTTGATGCAAAGGGGCGTTTTAACTCTGTTGACTCTGTATTCCCTCTGAAAATGCTGGAGCCATGTTTGTGTTGAAGACCGGAGAAGTTCATCATTGAGAATGGCATCGATAGGAGGAATCTTGAACATTTTCTCCAATTCTTGCACATGATTCAGCTCAGATTGGGGAGTGTACATGAAATCCATATTGTCGCCAGTGGAATCAGATGGCACATCATACATATCTAGCTCTTCGTGAAACTTCCCGGGAGTAGCTTTCAGTAGCCTCCAGAATAATGCACATCTCCTCAAGAAGGGAAGACTAAATTTACGGATTGTATCTTTTATATCACATGACAAATCCATATTGTTGGACCTGAAATACCCCCAACCACCTGATTCTCTCAAAGCGCTGGAGATGTCATTAAGCAGGTTTTCCTCAAAATTTAACTCACTTGAGTCATCACACAGGCGACATGCACAATAAGCAATTACAGTCTGCACCAAAGACGACGTGATTAGGAAAAATGAGTCTTAAGAGGCAAAATTAGCCTATACGCAGAGAACAATGTAGCATACCTGAACAAGAGAGACACTGTAGAAAATATGCACAAGTGATAATAGAGAATCTTCGCATGTGATAAAAGGAAAAGGGAGACAAAAGAGAGCCCACATCAGTGATGAAAATGGGTCATGGGCAAGAACTGGATCAGATGCTCGATTCCAGAGCAGGTTTATATTCTTCAATGAACCTGTTGTGCCTGAAAAGATGACAACTAATCTCAGAGTCTATCGAGAAACATCTACAGTTACCACCAACTATTTCACTAACAAATGGGAAATTTGTAGAGAGAATAAAATTAATCCCAACAAATGTCAGCTTTAAGAACAGACACGGAAGCCATGTGGACAGAGATTTCCATACAATTCATTCACTTTCAGAGTTAGAGAAAAAGTACCTTCACTTCCAAATATGCTGCTGGAAGAACTACTTGAAATTCCAGAGCAAATAGACTCTGCAAGATGCTTCATACCCATTAATCTCTGGCGAACATGAATAGCATTCTTTGTTCGGGTGCTCTGTACCACTCGTAATAAGAGTGACAAAACAGTTCCCTTAGAGGATTTAAACTCCTCATACAAGGAGTTAGTAGAATAGACAGGAAGCATTGAATTCTTTGCACAACGAGTAACAACTTCCATCGAAATAAGAGAGTACTTAAGAGTGTCCCACATGACGATTGATTGTGGTAGCCACGGACTTCCCGGAAATTTTTCCTTCGAAAAATAGATATGCCAGAGCTTGTTAGAGACAGATTCAAGATCTTTCCTTCTTGGTTCATCTCCATGCAGAGAAACTATTTTAAGGCTATCACCATCTTCAATCACTTCAGCAGCAGATCGTAGTAGACACAACGCTTCAGAGAGCCAAAGAGAAGGCTTCTGTGCATCTGATCTACCTAACTTAGCACGAGAACTTTCTTGTAGCTTTGAAATAGAACACAAATCTCCAGGACATGCAGGCAATACGGAATTGACTAGTCGGCGGCATACAGGACAGAGAAATTCTCCCTGAAACAATGTTGAAGCTTCAGAAGGAGCAGATTAAAGCCTCAGAAAATTAACTCTAAACTGGTCAAGCAAATACCTGTTCTAGATCTAAAATGTGTGCACCTTCAAAGACATTTCTTCTGATAGACCTACAGCATCCAAACAAAAAGAGGAACCTTTAAAAATGCAATGTTAATTCACAGCTGTAAATTAAGAAAGCAAAATAATCAAATTCAATTATGCACAGCAGGTAGGAAGCGGATATTAACTTGGAAAAAAAAAGGTCAACCTATCTACAAGCTGATAAATTCAGATTTTTGTTTCTCACTTACGACTACAAAGCACTCAAACATGGCTCACCTTTCCTTTAATGAGTTTATATATCGTTCAAGACAGCTTTGATGCACAGCATGTCCACATGATGAAAGATAAACCCCATCACAGTCGATAGGATGAAACCCATCTGAACTGATATCAGGATGTCTAGGGGTCTGTCTTGATCGAATATCAGCAGATCTACCTTGCAAAGTAGATGGACCACCAACAGAATTTCTCTTTGAACTACTTTCAGCTTCAAGCTGTCGAAGATCTACATCTGTAAGGCTGTGATTTATCAAGTTTTCAATTTTTTTACGAATAGTTTGATACATAGCCATCTCCAATGATTCCATGTTAGGTCCATCTTTTCCCCTCCCATCGCTAGACCTCTTCTCTTTCTGACCATTCCCTTTAAGCCGGGCTTTTAAAGATTCAAGCACAGAATCTGTAGCAGACTCAGAGGTTGCATCATCTAACAATTGCAGCACAAGAGGAGAACTCATTCTTAAACTATCTGAGGAAACATTCATTCCCAGGAGATCGGGAGCTCCGTCCACAGATACCTTCTTTTCGGACTGTGGACCTTGATCCCAAGATGGAGGACCTCTATCCACAAAACTCAAAAGTTTAGATTTCTGCAGGAAAAGAAAAAAAAAAAGAGATCATTAAGAATGATGCAAAACAAAAGTTCCTCGGAGTGCATGTGTTTAACACTAAAAGGTTCAAATAATAGCATCACCCATGATAACAACCTGGAGAAAAATCAAGAAAGAAATGGGGTCTTTGGAATCTGGGTCTTGGCAGAGGGAGCAAACTTCACGGACAGCAATTTCTGAATCATCTTCCATCACAGAATCACTTGTTTCAGTTTCAGATCTTGGATCATCATCATCCATGCCGTTACTCAAGGAAGACAAGAATTTTGATTGTTCAGCTTTCATTTTTGCCTGCATGCAAGTTAAGTGTAACCATGAATAACTCTATTAATTACAGTAGATAACAACTTGAATAATGAACATAAAAACAATTCAGACTGTCTTAAACATCAACAGGGAGCATGCAGGACCCAGACCAGTCAAGTAGCAAATAGCAGCCCTCGTATGTTAAAGTGCACGATCCTACATATGGCTACCGGTTTCATGTCAAACCTGTGCGCTAGCTTTGAAATTTAAAAATTCTTACCAGAATAGCAGCCTGCCTCTCTCTAGCTTTAGCCTTGCGTTTCTCATCAGAAGTAGAGCCTGACGAGACTTTATCAAAGCCAGATTCACCGACCACCTCTGGGGCAAGACTTTGCAATACCCTCATGCAAACAGAATCAATTGCACTGAACTTCTTCAGCAGATTTTCAATCCAGGATGACATATTGCAACTGCCTGCCTCTGGGATTTGATAAAGACCATCATCTTTACGAGTCCTCATTAACGAAACAAGAAGAGACAACAAACTTTGTTTTCCAGTCCCTTGATTCATGCCAATTATATCCAGACCAGCTAATTCGAGAATCGGAATTGGATCTTCTACACAACAAGTCTGAATACTAGATTCCTTCTGCTGAGTGCAAATATCCAATGATAACGAGAGTAAGTGCAGTGCAGTTATGAGAACGCCATCTGGAGCGCGTGATTTAACAGATGTACCACTCCGTAGTGCGTAGTATAAAGCAGAGGAAATTATTTGAAATGTCGCTTTGCAAGTGCCTATTCTAGAAAGCCCCTTTAGAGGCGGATAGATCATTCTCCACCTAGGGAGCTGAGTGGTCAACGCAGACACTCCACAATAGCGGGAAAATCTTTCTTCTGCAGATTGCAATTCTCTCGAATGCCAACGAGGATGGTAGAGATCCAATTCCATCCAACAAGATGACCGTAGTGAATACTTTCCCTGCCAAAGAACTAATGTCAAGTGATTTTTACATTGTGTGTCAAATTAAAGGTGATGCCAGAACGTGGGTAACAATCAAGACCTGGTTCATGCCAGATGGATTACAATAGACCGAAACCTCGTCTAAGACCTCCTGGAGCTCATCCAACTTGGACAGGTCACGGGGTAAAGATTTCACCAATTGACTATGAGTGAAATCTCCAGTGGCTAACTTGAAGATGATCTCTCTTCTCAAACTTTCAGCAGTAGAAAGACCACAAAATCGCCTTTCTTGCAAAATCTGTATCAGAAGAGCAAGCATTTCCTGGACCAAAACTGGTTCATATCTGTGAAGAATTTTATGATAAGAATCATGTCAAAATGAGGCAAGAAATACTAATAATATCTTCAGATACCACAGAGTCATTTTGATTGACCATCTAGCATTAAATAATTATGAGCTGAGAACAATACATTCAATTAGAGACAATGTGTGCTCTACTTCAATATAGATCGATGTATCAAATGAAGAGACACTCAAATTGAAGGAGATAACTTGACAGTTTGAATGTAGCAAAACTATTAAACCATGCAATTGGATCAATTACCGGTAAGAGAACAATAGGTACATACTCATTTGTTACATCCGGATTGAGTGAAAGATAGCTCGAGAGCCCAAATCGGCTGAGAAGCTTATCAACATAAGAATCTGCCGGAGCTAACGCACCACAACATTGCAGAAGAAATAGATCAAGCTCAAGTCCCTGTTCTGACCTGAAAATAGAAACAACTAGAGTGATCAAGGACTAATCTCTCCACATCAGTTTACCAATTTTCAAAAAATGCATCAAGTTAAACATATAAGAATATGATGAATAACAGCATATCATGATAACAATAGTATGCTCACATACCAACGTACTGACCGATACCACTCGCAAGATACTAATGCAGAATCCCCATTCTTCTTCCACATTCCAGCGATAACCTGGGCACAGAACACCCTAACCCGAAGAACATGCTCCATAACGAGTGCCGAAAATCCATATGGATGGAAATTTCCTATCACAGAGCTAAAGAAGTCTGCTTGTGGGATCTCATGACCAACACTGACTCCATGGTGCAATGCAGATTCTCCATAGCATATCCTTAATGCTTTTTCTATGAGCAAAGAAAGTAACCGGTGTAACGGTAGATGAACTGATATGGCCTGAGAGCTCACATCATACTTGAAGTCCGGCCAATCACACAGACCAAGAATATGTACTTCTGATGCATCAGCTGTTATGTCTGTCTGAACCTCCCTATTCGGCCCACCAACATTATCCAAGCTAAGATTTGTTTGTATGTCGCCACATAGAGGTGATAAGCCAGTACTCGGATCTCTACTAGAACTGGCAAGACCACTAGATACACTTCTTCCAGTTTCAACCTTTAGCAATTCTCTCTTTGGCCACGAAATCTTGCTGCCAGGGATGTTTTTGCCATTAGGAGAAAGCAACTTGCAAAGGAACTTCGATATACCTTCATCATCTCCTAAGCATGTCTCTAGAACTTTCAAACATTCGCGTATTAACCATATGGCAGAAGAAGGAAGCAGGGCATGGAAAGGGTCAATTTTGTGGACTTCAGAGGTCATCGAGCTATCAACGGAGCTGCTGCTTACCATCGCAGTACATACCGAATCATCATGAGACAACCTCCCAACTTTTGCATACCTTTCTCCATCTCCATTACACTTACCAGATTCTGCCTTGGTGGTTCTCTCATTTTCTATTTCTTCATCACTGGGAGCAGAATATGTACCATTAACCAACAGAGAGTGAATGACAGCTATTGAATGACCCAAGACAAAGAACAAATGCATGTACTCATTTTCTTCATCAATAGGGATTCCAGTCTCTCTTTTTAGAGGATTCATTCCTTGCGTAGAGGTCAAGAGTATCAACCATGATCTTGATAACTCCCGATGTTCATGTGTTGCATACTTAGAAACTACAGCATGGCTCATAACAAATTTCAAGTCTCCAATGACACGCTCACTTATCTCACACAACCGTTCCCACTTTGAAGCCTACAAAAGAAAAGTGTCAAATACATATCACTTCGAACACAATCAAGGCGGAAATAAAACTCATCACCATTAAACAAATACAATAGCAAAGAAAAAGTGTCATTATACCAAACAAATGAGGAAATAAGCTATTTGTTCACCTGAAGCACACCATCCTCCCCAGAACAAGAAAGAAAGATATCACTGAGGCATCCCAAAAGCATAGCTAGCAGATTCATTTCCTTCACCAGAAATGGTGTTAGAGTTGGCACCGTGAGGATTTGCACAGAAAATGTAGACAGCAGTGGATATTTCTTGAATGCATTATCATTACCCTGCTTAACCGCTTCACCTATGACAACTGGATAATAACTCACAAATGCTTTTGCAAATTCCGACTTAAAGACTGGATCTCCTATTAATTTGAGGAACAAATCATGTAGTTTCTTCATTACATCTTGGTCCACGAACCTCTCAGCCTTTACGAGAATATTCAATAGACCACTTGAAGAGATAATCCTTCTAGAAACAAAACTGAGCAAACTCTCACTGGACTTGCTGAATTCCAGAAGCATTTCAACCACTACAAATGTCAGCTCGTTTGACATCTTTTGGAATACTACAAGAGAGTCTTTGGATCTAGCATCTTTCTGACCAATACTTTCTGCAGCTAAGAGCTTGTTGTTCCAACAAGCAAAAAGGGCATCAATTACAGGCCCAACTGAATTTGCTAGATTTTCTGAGAGAGGTTGAATCTGTTCAGAACCTTTATGCTTTGAACAGAAACCCTCCCGTTTCCATGCCGTCTCATCCCCACAATCACAACAACCACCACCTGTGTAAATAATCGAATAATCATGGTTGTTGTGGTTCCCATTCTGGAAACAAGGCACGCAGATTGCACAAGTTGGATCATTCTCGCATGTCCTACACCTATATGCTATATCATTGTGTCCCCAGACGGAGCCACAAACACCTCGCTGATCAACATTCGATTTTGCTAGATTCCTCAAAGAAACACCAGGCTCACCCCGGAACATCAACCACTGCAGCCAATTCATGCTCTCCCTAAACCTCTTTTTCATGCTAGGACTTACCGCAGACTTTCGAGACCGTTCCCTAGATTCCTTCAATCCTATTTTAACATCTTCATCTCTAGGTAAGAGAGCAGAGACTATCTCCGAAATCATGGACTGGTTAGCTCTAACGAATTCCACTAGACCACGTTTAGACCAATATTCCTTAGGAACCCCAACACCGGCAAGCCTCTACAAAACAAACAAAATCCAAACTTTAACTCCAAGCAGTCAACAGTACAATAAAACAAACCAACACACAAACTACATCACCACGTATTCTACAAGATAATACATTCAAGAGTCATGAACACACACAATCACTTCTACTAACACAACAAACTCAATACGAATTCGAGAACAATACCTCGAGGAGCAAATCATGTGGACTGGGAGGAAACGAACCGAAAAGAGGCGAATCGGACTCCATTCCCCCGATTAACGAGCGGCGGATATACAATACCACCACCGACACAACACTGCAGAAACAGCTGCTTAACCCTGACACGGAGCTGTGACTCTCCAGGGTTTGTTCCTCCGACGAGGAAAGTATCGGAGGCTAACGAAGACGATGAAGAGAGTGATCCTCTTCACACCCAAGGCAGACGAACTTCACACAAAACCTGAATCGTTCAACGAAAACTGCCGATTTTCTGAACATCAACACTGGATAAAATCAAAATCCTATGTCTAAGTTCAACAATCAAAATCGGGTCTGGTTCCAAAATCGAAGAAGAAGTACCTCAAATCGTCAGAGAGAAAACCCTAATTTCTCCGATTGCTGCAAAAACCCCCAATTCTAAAAGACTTTTATAGGTGGGAGATTGGTTAAGCCATGGCGGTTCGTGGAGCTCGGGAAGTCTCTCTTTTACGATGAGATTACAAACGAAGCGTAATGATTGAAAAATTGTTTTCCTTTTTTATTTTTTTTCGGTGAAGTAGTTAAAATTACCCAATTTTCAATGACTAGTAAATTTATGGGCTTTTTTTTACCAATAACCAAAAAATATATATATTTAAAAAATTAGTGAAAAAGGTATGTAACACAATGTTGGACATTGGATTTAAATTTTTTGGTTAGTTTTTAAACTATAATTTTTTTGTTGTATTAATGGTAAATTATCCCTAAATTTATACTACTACTTTTTTATGCTTTCACTAGCTCCATATAAGACCAACTAGTGAATCGCTAGAAATAAATTGTTTAGTAACCACGATAAATTAATTTTTTAACTTACTAACTACTAAGAGAGAACTAGAGAAAAAATGAGATACATGAAAGGAAGGTAAATGGCCATTGAGCCAAAGATGAAAACAAAACAAAAACAAATTCAAAGATATATAATAATGTTTATAATATATATAGAAAGTAATTGATGTAGTATAGGTGGATTATGTTCTGAAATCAATATTGTAAAATGAAATTATGCATTGAACTTAAATTTTTTGTGTCCCGACAAATTATTAAAAGAATTCATATTATTTATAGACTCAAAAAAAAAAACAATATATCATTAATTAATTAGTAACGGCCCATTGATGTATTAATAGATTAGCGATTGCCACATAAAGCCTAGAGCCCATAATGATTTCTCACTATCAGTAAATTGGGCTGGGTCCATGGCTGTCTAGCCAATTTATTTTAATTTCATTACCGATAGTGAAAAAACAAATTACATTAATGTAATGATAGACATGCATTTATTGAAATAGTTGTATTCATTTCATCTTTTTGTTTTAATTCGGCAGTTATTTCAAGTGATTTTAAAGTTAACATAGTTCACCTTTTTATCCACTACTATGTTGGTACTACAAACCAACATGGAAATAGTGGATCATGTGTAAGTGATATGAAAACATTAGATCATTTTTATTTGGCTAAACATGATGTTTAAAGGCCAAACTTTGCGGTTTCTTTTCCCATGCTCAGAAAAAAAATCATTGATTATTATTTTTACTAGATTTTTGTCCCGCGTCAAACGCATGATAATATTAGAAAGAAAAAAATTATGATTTTTTTAATATACCGGAAAAATTATAAATAACAAATATCAAATGATATATCTTTCATATAAATAAATATATTTTATTTTACAAAATTTAATTCGTATGACACTTAAATTAAATATAAGCGTTTTTTTTTTGTAAATTGAGTACGTTTGAGATTTTTATTTTTTTTCATACTTATTTGAGTTACCAAAACCAAAACAATATCGCATATTAAAACTATATAAAAACATCAAATAACTCATAAAAAGTGAAATTCATGATTTTTCGAAATTCAAGTATTAATATTTGATTTTTTTTTGTCAACATTAATGTTTGATTTGTAAACTTGTACGTTTATAACAAAAGCGTAACTTTAATTATAGTAATATGTATAAAATTAAACGATATAAAAAAAAAATAGTTGTATGATCAATCACATACGTTATCTAAATGGACATGAACACAATTTTTATAAAGTAATTAGTATTGGTAAATGATTCATCGTTAAAACTTTATGTTATATAACATTTTCATATATAAATATGTAATACATGTATTTGTGAGTTCATATAAAAATATTTATGTAAATATGTAAAGATTTCCAACATGACATATAGATTTAATTAAAATATTTTGATTGGTTAAATTAATTGATGTGTCCCTTAAAACTTTTATTGAGTGACACATAGAATTTTTCACCAAATGTCTCCTCAATTAATATATGGCGGTAAATTATTCATTTTGGAAAGTTCTAAATCGAAAGGATAAGGTAAAATTTGTGGATCATTATTATCGATTTTCCATTGCTTCTTATATTTTTTTTTATCTTTTTTTAACGAATTATAGCTAGTCAAACATACTTCAGACGCAAAAACAACTGTTTATAATGTTTTTGTTAGGTATAAATCACTTCTTCTTAAAAATATTAAACAAGAAAAATAAGATAAAACTGCAAGTCATTACTATCGATCTCCATTTCCAAATAAACTGATATCTTTACCGACTCAAAAACAAACATTAATAATATCTTTACTGATAATTTATTCTCAAAACTTCTCAAAGATTTCGAACTAATAGAATAAGGTAAAATTGTAACTATCAATTCTCCACTGCTTATAATAAAATTTCTCTTTCTTTGAACAAATCATAGAGAAATAAACTAATTCTTATTTTGGTCCCAAAAAAATTGCAATTTGTTTAATCAAAGAAGCTATTTATTTAACCCACCCGTGGGTGGTAGACTCAAAGTCTTATGAAAAAAAGTCAAAAAGTCAACGATAAACAGAGGTAAGATGAGGTAGAAGACAAAGTCCAATCGAGCGTACCCAAAAAAGGTCCCAAACATACAGAAAGTGAGAGGAAAGAGCTTTAATAAACAAAAAACAATCTTTCACAATTCTTTTTCATTTCAAGTAATATCATTATTATCAGAAAAGACTTTTCTCAAGAAGAACAGATGTTATTAGGAGATTATTGACAAAAACAAAAAAAAGTTAGGAGATTTCATTGTTGTAGCCACCTCAAATTTTCTTTCTTCTCTGGGAGAGGAATCTTCGTTTTTTTTCTTTCTTTCTCAAATTTTGGGGTTTTCTTGGGTCTTTTCTCAAACTTTTGCTCCATTTTGTACGTCTTCTTTCTGGGTTTGTGTTTACACACATAAAGCTCTCATCTTTTTGTTTTTCTCCTTCTTTTAGAACTTAGTGAGTGATAGGTCTACTTTGTGTTTTAATGGGAGCTTGTTTCAGTAATCGGATCAAAACAGATATTGCTTCCAGTACTTGTGAGTTCTTGCTCAATTTCGTACCTTTTCTCTCTTATTCTTATTTCATGGAGATTCCAATGCTTTGTCCTGAATTAGAAAGTTATAAAGTGAGGTTCTTGTTCAGATTAGCAGATAATATGTTTCCATTTGTTAGTTAAGAACTGAATCTATAGAAACCAAAGTGTCGGCTATGTAGAAGTGACTGTCACTTTAAGTCTTTTTCTAAAAGAGTTGTCTTTTTAGAAAAAATTCCGTAGATTTAAAGCTGTTTATGGTTCATTATGTGGTTTTGGTTTGTAGCCAGATTTAGACAACCAGATTCATCAACCATTGTTTCTTAAAATAGAATCTAAATGCAATGGCTTTGTGGAAGTTTTGTGTGTTTTGAATGTACTGAGTGGTGAATTCTTGTAGGGCTAAGTTCGAAATTCTTGAGTAGAGATGGGAGTAAGGGATCGTCGACTACTTCCTTCTCTCATATGCCTCGAACAGAAGGCGAGATCTTGCAAAATGCTAATCTGAAGAACTTTAGCCTCAGTGAACTAAAGTCTGCAACTAGGAATTTCCGGCCTGATAGTGTGGTTGGTGAAGGTGGATTTGGTTGTGTTTTCAAAGGCTGGATCGATGAAACTTCCTTCGTTCCTTCTAAACCGGGGACCGGGATTGTCATTGCAGTGAAAAGACTTAACCTTGAAGGGTTTCAAGGTCATCGAGAATGGCTGGTTAGTCACATTTATTCCCAGCTTTGTCGTTGTCAAGTTACATTTTTTGTTATTTCACATGACTCCATTTCAAATTTTCAAGGTTATCGAAAAAACCGAGTTCTTGAACCTCTTTCTTTGGGTTTTTTTAACTATGAAAAACAGGCTGAGATCAATTATCTAGGTCAGCTGGATCATCCTAACCTTGTGAAACTGATTGGATACTGCTTTGAAGAAGAGCACAGACTTCTCGTATACGAGTTCATGCCCCGTGGTAGTCTTGAGAATCACTTATTCAGAAGTAAGTTCAGATATCTTCAAAGAGAAATAAGCTCATGAGAGAATTTGCTTCACATAATGATTAATTCTTTTCATACATTTCTCAAAACAGGAGGAACATTCTTTCAGCCACTTTCATGGAACACAAGGGTTCGAATGGCTCTTGGTGCAGCTAGAGGACTCGCTTTTCTCCACAATGCTCAACCCCAAGTTATATACCGAGACTTTAAAGCATCCAACATCTTGCTAGACTCGGTATGACACATGATTGATACTTTTGTTTTTGATGCAGCCATAGAAGTTTTTATCTTTACTGTTTCTCTGTACCTGCAGAACTACAATGCAAAGCTTTCGGATTTCGGTTTGGCTAGAGATGGTCCAATGGGTGACAATAGCCATGTCTCTACAAGAGTAATGGGAACTCAGGGATACGCCGCTCCAGAATATCTAGCTACAGGTATGCATGAGAATTCTCTGTTACTCTGATCGATGCAAATAACTCCAATATACTGATGTTTATGTCAAATTTGAAAGGTCATTTATCGGCAAAGAGCGATGTGTACAGTTTCGGGGTTGTGTTACTGGAGTTGCTATCAGGAAGGCGAGCAATCGACAAGAACCAACCAGTAGGAGAACACAATCTAGTGGAGTGGGCAAGACCTTACTTAACAAACAAAAGAAGGCTTCTCCGAGTGATGGATCCTCGTCTCCAAGGTCAATACTCACTAACCCGAGCTTTAAAAATTGCAATTCTTGCACTCGATTGCATATCTATGGATCCCAAGGTTAGACCTACCATGAACGACATCGTGAAGACACTCGAAGATCTTCATGTCCAAAAGGAAACACCAAAAGAGCAGCAGAATCCTCAACCCAACAGTGAAAACAACATCAACAAATCTCCGCAAGCTGTGAATTATCCTAGGCCTTCAATTATGTAACAGTTACGCAGGCGGGATTTCAATTGGGTTTAGGATGTATAGACTCTTTACCTTCTCTCTGTTTAGGTATTATGCTGTTTGGTAGAAACAAAAGGGGTCTCTGAGAAAGGGAGAAACAAACTTTATAGGCGTAAACTTAGGTTTTCTTGCAATGTTATCATCTCATCACATACAAAATGTTATCAGGATAAGAAAACCACAGAAACAAAAAAAGGCCAAAGAAGGGAGATCCCAAAACACAATCAATCTCTTGCTCACCGTCCTAACAATGCAACGCGATCCGACTGTACTGCTTGAGTAAGGTTGATATCGAAAAGCTCGCAACGGATAGGCATTTCAATCTCATAGAAAGGATTCTTCAAGACATAATCAGTGTAGAGTTCATAAATGTATCTAAGGAGGCTCTCCATGTGAGGAGTTCCAGGTTCACAAACCACAAAGAACTTTGTTCCTGAGACGTAAGTGAAGAAACAAGATCAACAATCAAGACAGGAAGACATTGTGAATGATATAATCTTGCAAATGGTGATGAATATTACCTGGGAGAGACTGGAAACAATGGAGATCAAAAGTATCGGCTTCGAGAAGCTCGATTCCAGAACAGCCATTTACAGGTGAAAGCTGCTGAGAAATGGCGTGCATCGAATGCCATAAACTCGCTACTCTCAAACTATCATTCGTGTCCATCCTTCCCTTTGTTCCACAATCCTGAGTTTTCCCAAATCCAACAAACACACATAACAAATCAAAACAGAGAATCAAATCTTCACACACAAGTCTCTGAGTTAAGATTTGTCAATCTCACTGTTCAATCTCCAATTGATACAAAATTAGACAATTTTCTTTACTTCAATGGTTCTCGTGAACCAAATCAAATCACCAAAAAAACCAACTTTTCACAAACCCTCGAGTAAAACCTAAATCACTTCTTCTTCGATCCTCCAAAACTTTATTTTTTGGTCTACCCCTCGAATAAAATCGATGAATCCAGCGAAATTAACATCAATTAGTTCGTCATTCTCCAGACATGGAAAGTCGTAAGCTTTCTACACAACAGCGAGATCGAGAACAAGAGAAAGATCGTACCTTGTAGAATATCAAACCACCAGATTTGTTAATTATGTAAAGACTGTAAATCGCAGCCATTTTTTTCTCGAAAAATCTTCAAAAAGATCCAACCCGAGAAATCAGCGAAACGATGCAGAAGAAGAACAACTACTACAGTTTCAGATCTTAATTTTTCCTTTTTCTTAAAACGACGTCGTTTTCCTATCGATGGTCTCTACACGCGCCACGTCGCCTGTTCAACTAAACGACGTCGTCTGAAAGAGAAAAGTATTGTGAACCAGCGTCTCTTAAAGCGCCACGTGAGCTAAATTTCAATTCTTCACCAAAACGGTGTCGGTTTATTCTTTCTTCACCAACTACCAAAAAACTATAAGTAATGCAGAGAGAGTAAAGGAAGAAGAAGGTACTAAAAATGGCGGTGAAGGAAGAGGAGAAGCGGAATTCGACGGTGGAGATCTCCGGATTACGTTTCACGTATCCTGGAATCGATGGTCATCCACCTCCGGGATCGAAACCACTAATCGAGGATTTCTCTATCAAGCTCAATTCGAGCGATCGGTGTCTCCTCGTCGGATCTAATGGCGCAGGTAACGTGTAAATTTCGTTTATCTGTAAAGCTTGAAACGTGTGTGTGTGTGTTGGAATTGGAATTTGATGAGATGGGTATTTGAAAAATCAGGGAAAACGACGATTTTGAAGATATTGGGAGGGAAACATATGGTGGAGCCGAACATGGTTAGGGTTCTGGGTCGATCTGCGTTTCATGATACTGGATTGACATCTTCTGGTGATCTCTGTTATCTCGGTGGCGAGGTTTGTGATGTATATGTTTGAATGTTTCGTTTGGATTAGAAAATGCTGAATAGATACTGAGTTCTGATTAGGAATTGAATCCATTCGGATTGTTCGAATAAAGAATCCGTTTTTGCCTCTATTCGATTTGCGTTTTTAATGGAATCAAGCACTTTAGTGTTCACAGAGAAGGAAAATGGATGACTATGATAATGTGTTTTTCCTTTCTTCTTTGCAGTGGAGGCGTGATGTTGCATTTGCGGGATTTGAAGTTCCGATACAAATGGATATATCGGCGGAGAAAATGATATTCGGAGTGGCGGGTATTGATCCTCAGAGAAGAGATGAATTGATTAAGGTGAGTAGAAATTTCAGAATCTAGCTTTGGTGAAATGGTTAAGGTTAATACTTCTTTATATTTGATTCTGTGAAGTTTGGGGAAGTATTCAAATGTTGAGGTCATAAGTATTTGCCATAAGCTTAACTCATGTGTTTCTTGTGAATCCCAATGTTGAAAATGAATCAGCTAGATCATTGTCTGTTCTTTATCAATTTTTGTCACATACCAAGCTTACTAGCTTTTTTGAGCGTCTGAAATATCGTAATTCGGGAATGAAGCTGCTTGCTTTTGCATATGTTTCTACCTTTCTGTTTTGTCCTAAGTGAGGTTGGTTTCAGGTGTTGGATATTGATATCTCATGGAGATTGCACAAGGTATCTGATGGTCAAAGAAGACGTGTCCAGATTTGTATGGGACTCCTCAAGCCTTTCAAGGTAACCCTTTCAACACAATCTTCGAAAAAGTCCATATCTTTAGCGGAACCTCATTGATGTTTAGGAAAGGATTCTTCAGAATCCGAAATTGTGTGATGCTTGAAACAAACGATGAAGATTATAATAAGATTTTATTATGAAAGCATGCTATAACAATCTATCTGAATCCAACTTTCTTGGAATCATCTACAGGTTCTCCTTTTGGATGAAATAACTGTTGATCTTGACGTTCTTGCAAGAGCTGACCTTCTGAAATTTCTGAGAAAGGAATGCGAAGAACGAGGAGCAACCATAATCTACGCGACTCATATATTCGATGGCCTCGAGGATTGGCCAACACACATTGTAATATAAACCACATGATCTCTTTTCTCTGTTTTTTGCTCCTATACTTAGAACCAACATTAACAACATTATGCCATTGTAGGTGTATGTAGCGAACGGGAAGTTGCAATTAGCAATGCCAATGGAGAAAGTGAAGGAGACAAGTAAGAAGTCACTGATGAGAACAGTTGAGAGTTGGCTGAGGAAAGAAAGAGACGAAGAGAGGAAGAGAAGGAAAGAGAGGAAAGCGAACGGGCTTCCGGAATTTGAATCACGGGCTGAAGAAAGCCGTGTGACCGGTGATCCAGCACGGATGCTTAACAATGGCTGGGCCGCCGGAAGACTTCACTCTACGATTGCAGGTGGTGAAGAAAATTTCGTCTTGAGCTCAAACAGAGTTCTCAGATAAGCAAAGGAGAGACTCCATTGGAGCAAAAGGGTTATAATAATATTTTTTCTGTTTTTTTTTTTTTACCACGAATAATATTTCTTATTTTTTAAACCTAATTTACTTTGAAATATGAATTTATATTGTTTTCTAGTTACACCTTGGTTTGATAATGAGAGGGCCAAGAGTAAAGAGCTAGAAAGATAGTAAACGTTCCTCTGTATTACTGTGTTTTTGTTTATTTTTTTTATAAGAAAAATTACATTGTACTGTTTATTTTGTCACAGAAATTTGCAATATAAAATTTCAAATCCAACTATCCAACTCCATTTTATATTTACTCTCTACTTACTCAGCTATGAAAATTATCTACGATTAATACTGGTGTCGAGGAAGAAAGAAATAAGCTAATCCAATCGAGAGAAGTTGATGAATCAAATAAGTCGAACTGAAGTTGAATTTAGCTCGTTTTAGTTTCAGTAATTCAAATCAACTCTTAAACTAAACCGAATTTAAGTAAATCACATTTTTTTTTACTTGGATCTCTTTTTCCATTTTTATCCCATTCAGGGAATGAGCTCTAGACATGGTGCCAAATCAAACTGGTTTTTAATGGTGAAAAGCCATTACAATGTGTGTTATTACCTAAATTGGTCTATGAGATATCGGCAATATTATCTTTGTATTCAATGTTGCTCATAGTCATGACATTTCCTATCATAAATAAAGCAGTATTTTTCTTTGTATAACAAAAAAAAATATGGAGAATCGACCCAACAAACATATAACATGTCACATTTGAAGTCATCTATGATTTTCTTACGTTCGTCAATTGTTTTTTATTCTTTTGTGCCGAAAAAATTGATGCTTTTACGATGAGATAATATAAGGATTTATGCTCTCCACCATCTTTAATCTTTCTATCTTTTCTTTTTTTCTTTTTGAAAAAAAAAAAAAAAAAAAAAAAACTCTTGATTTCGTCTTCTTTTCTTTTACATTCTTTCTGGTTAACCGACCACATAGACCACTACACCATATATACATATTTTCTATTTATTTACAAGATTAAATTATTTTATATAATAAGATACTTCCCCATTATTATTCTTTTAACTTCCCCATTATTTCTTATCTCAACTTTGGGTTTGTGTATTTTAAAAAAAAATTGAAATTTATCCGAACAAAAAAAAGTAAGGGATATATTGATGTAAACTTTATAACAATCATTACAGATTGATGTAAGGTAACTAACAAAAACCTCATTACGAAAGAAAGAAAGAAAAAAACTAATCTCCATTGTTGTTACATCATGGACTGATGCTATAGGATGCATCTAGATGCTAGCATATGAAACATTGTCATGGGATCAATAACAATAATATTCTTTGAAACAAAATATCTAGAGATTAAAAAAAGCATTATAAATTGGTTGGTCCATCAACTAAATTATCAGGATGTAAGATAAGATTCGGTAAAAAATCTTATTCAATATCTTATATTACTTTTTGTTATTTCTTTCTCTGATAAATTTATGATCGCAGATTTGCACATGATGATGGTGTAATGCATTAACATCACACACATGAATTCTATTCTCCTTGATACATCACCTCTCGCACACAACACAAGTACATACTAAAATACGCATGGTACACCGTATATACCGGAATTGTGGACCGTATAAATCTATAGATTCCATGCGTATAAGTTTGACTGATCTTAAAGTATAGTGAGTTAGTGACGTTATATTAATAATATATATGACGATTGATTTATTTTATTTCTTGAATATTAATATGATAACATATTTAAAGGCGAATAATATGGAGGTCGATACTCAAATTAAAAAAAAAAAAAAAACACATGAAGTTAGAATATTTTTCAAACGCTATTTGAAAGTTAACAATTAAACAAAAGGATTTCAACACAAACATAAACATTTAACCAACATCAATACACACCACATTAACATTTTAAAACTTAGTTATTTAAAGAGAACTTAATAGCCAATAATTTATTTATATAAATCGAAAATCCAAGTTTCTTAATATTATCATATATATACTTAATACAATTTTAGTGTAAAGGAGAGCTGCGGGCTACATTTATCTTTATCCCAAACCTTTTTCCTTTTGCAGCCGCTTCAGCCTCACTACATAACCAAACAAGACACAACACACCAAACACACACCAAAAAAGGAAACCCTAACCTTTCAAATAAAAGCCCTAACTTCCAAACCAAGCAACCCCCAATACTTTCCCTGAGAAAATAAGGGAAAAATGGTAAAACCCCAATTCCAAATCGTAACTAAATTAAAAAAGACTCGTAAATATATATATTATATAGTAAAAAGCTTCGATATCTTTCGCCGATTCTTTGCTCATTTTCTAGTAATCAAACGCGGAAATTCTTGCCGGAGAAAGTCTGACCAAACTGCCAGTTACTCGGAGCGATGTTTTTGGAAGTGGAGCTACGACCATCGGAGGCTTTGACTCGGAAAGAAAGAGATTGGCCAACAAGAACCGCGTTGGACTGCCAGTTTTGTCCCCAATTCCGGCTAAGATCTAGCCAAGCTGTGTTGGTTCCTTTCACACTAACTTTCACGATATCTCCGGCTCCGGCTACGTTAGTGACTAGTACCAAGTTGAAGAACTTGAATCCATTGATCGTGAATCTTACACCTCCCTTCTTCCTACATGGGATCCTACAACACCACAAATAAATATATGAATAAAAAAATTAGTTATGTCTACAAAATGCATACTCTTATGAAATGGTATGACCCGGCAAATGTATGGGGTTGAGTGAGGAAGTGTCCGGACTCTAGCTGACTTCGATGCAAAAATGTTACTGAAACTTAGGAATCGAGATATGTAAATGACTGAATCAACCTCGGGATTTTTACCCGGATCTAACCGACCCGGTTTTTGAAGTGTGTTTTGGTAAGTTAGAAGATGGACGTGTGATTAAAGTCATGGCTTTAAAAGGGACTAAAAAGACATGAAAAGGTGATTGCATAGACTCAACTAAAAGAGTAAGTTAATAGAAAAAACTTTTCAGTTTTAGTTCCCAAGAAAATCAAGCAACTTTCTAGGGAAAATAAGAAAAATGGAATAAAGAATAGAGTGAACATGCGAAGGCTCTGCAAAATCTTCAATCTCACAGATTCTTAAATATTGGATCCTAATCTTAAAAAAAAAAGTGACTTCTGTTGCAAAAGAAATAACCTTTTCTTTATCAAAAAAAAAAAAGAAAAAGAAATAACCTTTTAAGCAACATTAGGCGATTTTATTGGGTCAATCTCGTAAATAAGCTAAGCAAAATAAAATTAAAAAACTTAATTTCTCTAGACAAACAGAGGTTGCAACACAAAGAAGGCAGAAAATAGAGTATAGAGTTAAAAAACAGAGTAGAAAACAGAGCATATAGAGATGAAGTTACCTGCGGTAAGAGACAGGGACAATACCAGCCTTATACTTAGCGATGGTTAAAAACATAGGCATGGCTAGATCAAAGTGTTCACGAGGAGGGTTACACCAACCACCATTATCACTAGGTTGATCGAAGTTTGGTGGACAGAAATTAGTAGCTGTAATAAGAATCGATGGGTTTCCAGGTAAACACCAACCCGGATCATTAACACATTTTAGCTCAAAGCATGAACCACAACTCAAACCATTGTTGAATAAAGCAGTGCTTAAAGCTGCTGTGTTTACACCATAACCTTGACTATACAAATTCCCATACCCACACGCACCACCT
Source organism: Arabis hirsuta (assembly GCA_964056655.1). NCBI lineage: Eukaryota > Viridiplantae > Streptophyta > Magnoliopsida > Brassicales > Brassicaceae > Arabis > Arabis hirsuta. The sequence continues at coordinate 745,846 of OZ053302.1, read as the reverse complement.
ACAAGTTTTGTCACACCATAAAAATCGTTACTTTAAAGATGATATTGATAAATTAAAATGTAAAACAGAGGAGGTTATAGAGAGAGAGAGTACCCATAGTGCCGGAAGCGTCGGCTCCGCCGTAGAAGGTGGCGTGAGCATTGATCCAGGGACCTCCGGTGTAAACTCCGGGGATTTTTGCGGTTACTGTGGTCGCTGTTAAGACAACAACCACCATAACCGCCATTACTCTCAGTACTTTAGCCGCCATTTTTTTGTTAGTTAGAACAAAAAAGTTTCAGTTTTTTGAAGAGAGAGATAGAAAGAGAGAAGCAGAAGAGTTGTGTGAGGGAGAAGAAGGTAGGAAGGCTACTTATGGAGGGAGGAGAGGAGGCTTGAAATGAGTTTTACGGCTTTATTTTATATTTTTAAGTGTTTTTTATATACTATATATAGTATTGCATTTTTTTTTTGTCGACAAGATGTATAGTATTGCATTTATGTCATTAAAAAATAAACAATTTGAATTTTATTTTATTTCCTCGTGGATCTAATAATATATTTCTATTACTACTATATTCCACCGAACTCACGAGAATGCATGTCAAAGTGTTCAATCACGATTCAAGTTGGTCCTAGTTTTTTTTCTTTTTTTTTCTTTTTTTCTAAAGGTAAATATTTCATTAGAAATGAATAAAGTTTAAGCTTACAAAACTACTCATGACCCCATAGCATGAATCAAAGTAAAAAAAGTTAAAAACATGAAGACATAGTTCATTACAATTTTCAGTCTGACCGCTCGACATAGACTCAAAGGTTAATGGAGCAGATCGAAGTGATGACAATGTAGAATGTTCGAGTTGGTGGATTTGTTTTGTAAAATTATCATGGATTTGTTTTGTAAAATTATACTCTAGTTCAATTTTTACTTCACTTATTAAGTTTTTTATACTGGTATTCAATGTCGTGCCAAAATTTATAGAAACTCAAGGTGAGTTAAAAAAATGAAACTTTTTTTTAGTGGTAGTTATAAACCATATTTAAAAAAAAAAGTTTAAATAAAATCTAAAACCAATAAAAAAATACTAAAACGTTAACAAGAAAGGAAATCTATGACAATTTTGTTTTTTTCTTATGAATTTTTTTACCAAACTCTCATAAACGGTTTATTAAACTAATTTTATTTCTATAGATATGACTAATATTTGAGAATTGTGGGCCCCAAAATATATATTATTTGGAGTCTGAGACAAAAACTTTTTTTTTAACACTATAGGTGCGGTCGTGCTGATATTAACTATTAATTTTTCGTTTGATCGTTTTAATAAATAAAAAAGTTATGTTTGATCCGTATTTAAATTTGGTCTCTAATACAAAAAACTATTTTAGATTTAGTTTACGTTTTTTAGAGGTTCGTTAAGCAGGCTGAAATTCCATCTATATACATATTTCAAGATTAATTCTTATGAATTATGAAAGGAATCCATTAACAAGAAGATAATAATGGAAAGGTAAATTGTGGAAACCGTCCAAAACATTTCTTGATATTTATAAGATGTTTTATCGGAAAACTCTAGAATGACATATTTTAAAAATTCTAAAAGGAATACGAAAAGTTATATATTATAAAAATGATAAATATCCAACCTTTGGTATTTATTCTTCCAAAAAATGCAAAAGAACAATTGAACACTTGTTTCTGACTTTCTGTAAAGCAATTTAAAAAAATCTTCTGAGCTTTTTCGTCATCTACAAATTTCGTTTATTTTATATATTCGGGTTTAGGTTAACTAAAAGTTTTGGCATTTAAAGTCTATCAACAAAAGTGAATATCTCTTTCTAAAAAAAAAAAAAGTGAATATGTAGAAAGAACAAAGAAAATTACAAAAAGTCAAAAAATTATATGCAGGCATTATGGAGTTCTTTGCATACAAAGGCTTATCTAATTATTTCCGAATGAAAATAGACTTTTGTTTAAATTATTTTCCTTCACCTTAATTAATTACTTTGTTGTAAAATAGATGATTAATAATCGGCCCAAATAAACGAGTAACTTGGCGGCTTCTCTGGCTTACAGGCGCATTTAAGTATTGGGGAATCGAAGCGTAGGGATAGGTCTGCGATCTGCGTCACACTGACTTTAACTGATAACTAATTTACTAAAAGCGATAATATGACGAATTCACTATTTTAAACAAAAAAAAGTTATAGAATTCGTTTATAGAATGGCACTGATTTGAAGAATGATTTGCTTGCGTTTAAAAAGTCAACCTTACGATATTAACTAAGTTTTTTAAAAATAAAAAAATCTAGTGATAATATGACATTTTCGTTAAAATGATGTGATTTTAATATTATTGTAAAGAGTGTCATTTATTTGAATTATAACTAATTAGTATTTTTTTTCTTACTTAGGTTATAAGTACTTTGTCTCCTCTACTTATCAGTTCTCTCTCTTTTTAAAATCGATATAAAAAGTAGGAAAAAATGCTGATAGTTTGATACAATAAAAATACCATAAAATCAAAAAAATGCATCATTATTTATTCATTGTTTTTTTTCTTTTGCCAAATTATTCATTGTTAGTCAGTAAAACAATAATTATTTTTGTACATACAAGCCAAAAAGAAAGCAAACGCACGTGGTCCGCACATGGGCACCTCATGCATTTTTCTTTGGTCAATTTACGAATTGTGGCCAATTAGAAATCACAAGTGAATCAAACCTTCCGATCCGATCCAATTCACTTTATTATATCTGAAAAAATAAAATGAAGTATAGAACATAGATAAATGGTTAGAAATATTAGATAATGGGAGTGAGTTCCCTAACTTCATCATGTTAGTGAGAGCACAATTTAGATTAAATCGTTAATTATTTAAACTATTTACTCAATTGCTAGTAAAATATGATACTATGTTATATGGTTTTTATTTCTGAAATATAAATGAGAGTGTCCGTATAAGTACACGGAAAATACGGTATCACATTTAACTTGGCCGTACGTCGATGCAGTTGGGCCTCAACTGATTGCTCTTCACGTTATATCACATACTTATTATGCATATAAATACTCATAATTACGTGATCGAATACTATAAAGTATAAACAAAGTTAATGCATCTAATGTATAAGTGGGTAAAAAACCCACATGAATAAATGTGTTGTTATTTTTATTTCATTAACCACAAAGTTTTGAATCTCTCCAACCGATGAAAATTCGTGTATATTATTAGCATCATTTCTAATGAAATGACATGATATACATGCGTAACTAACTAGCATTACTTGTTATGAAGTAATTCTAGATAGCGTCGATGGCTTTTTTCGGCATATTATCTAGATATCATACTATGATAATTGTTTATAGAACATATTATACGACTATATCCATGTGGCTTCATTTATTGCCACTATTTTGCAATTCTTTAAATTCTATAAATAATTGATCTCAACTTCTCAAGGTACGTAAGCCATTACCCTTATAGGGCTTCCACATTTATATATTTCTTATTACTACGTTACGTACACCATAAATGTTTTCACACTTTTGTTGAGTTTTAGAAATTTATTTTAAGTAAACATCCAAGAAGTACATGAGACAGTTTCCAAGAATGTTCACCTAGAACTAATCATTTATGGCATTAGACGACAATTCATAAATTGTTACTGCATGTGAGTTAATCGATCTTTGTTAATTACTTATTAATCCGTTTACTACTAGTAGTTGCAAGAGAAATTAGTAATGATAAACGCATGTGCAATTAAGATTTGTTGGGGGTTTTTTAGATTAGAAGCAAACAAATCCTTAGAACTCACTTCGTCCGTACCACTTGACATTGAGAAACTAACTTAATTAGTGTTTCCCATTGAATAACTAATCGACACCGTCAAATTGCTTTTTTCTTGTTTTATAAGTATTTTTTGTTAAAGTTGTTTTATAAGTTTTTTTTCTTTTGAAAATTTGGTTTAATAGGTTGATACATGCTGACACTGGCGGAACCAGAAAACAATTTACAGGGGTCAATAGGGGTCAATAGTTGTTTTGGATAAGGGTTAATTTAATTAAAACACTCAATATAAATTACATGGTTTTTAAAAAAATCATGTGGGTCAATTGACCACCATGCCAACATACTGGCTCCGCCACCGTAAATAACATGCATAACTATTCTTAACGTATAATATCAAATGATCAACTAGTCGGTGACGGGTATTAATGGTTAGAAAACATAATGTAAGGAACATGGTAACATGAAAATATTCTTTTACTTGTTTGTTGCTTCACATTTAATTTGCTCTCATCGACTGCGACGTACACTTTCAGCATTTGACATTTTATTTTTCCACCGCAACTAAACTTCTCGGTACGATTTTGACTTTTATAAACAAACGTACGAATTCATTTTCTTTGTGTTTATTATCACCCTAATATATTATCTTTACCAGTAATCCGCTTTGACTAAACGTTTTAAAAGCCTCATATTGAAGCTGAGTTATAAATGTAAAATCATTGAGGTCGTGTTTTGTGTTGAAAATTGGAATATATTTGGAGGAAGAATAGCTACAAATTATTTGGTTCAATCATTAGCGTATAAGATCGAGATTCGAGATAGTATTTGCATAAGGGCATTGCAAGTTTTGGTTAACTTATCAATTATCATTGATTGTTTAGTCTACGCAAAATGTTATTGGTCTAATTATGGTTATCTCGATGTCCATTATATCAAAACAATCTGTAAATCCTGAGATATCAAATTGTTACTACTTTTTAACAAGGCCTTTAAGCTCTGTTTTAGTTTTTAGATCGATCAAATTCAACATTGAAATAATATAGATATTCACATTCCCTATTTTGTTTTCTTTGCTCTATCGAACAAAAGCAAGGTTCCTATACTAACTTACAACAACATGATGTAAAATTGTATGAACCCTATATAAGTGCGTACCACATTACCATCTCTTAATGCAGATCATAGAGCTGGAGCCACTACTGCTGCGTCCATCAGCAAGTTTCCTATGATTCATCGATTTCAAATGGTATAGTTTTAGGATGCAGAATTAGAAACCTCTTCGTATTCAATAACAAAAGTTAGAATATGACTGTGGAGATGATGAGTTACCTCTTTTTCCTCTCTATCAGTTTCAGGCCTCTCAATGCTTAGAGAAGAACCGAATTTTGATGATTTTTCCGAGAAACTATGTGTTCTTAATTCATTAAATAACCTCTTTGAGAAGAATAATGTCGTCCCGGGGATGAGCCTCTACTACTCGAACTTCGACTTCATCTCCCACTTGTTTCCCTTCTGATACCCAAGCGGTTGCTTGAAAACCCACCTGGAAACATTTTACCGGTGATTTAATTCAACTATAAACTGCTTATCCTCAGAATTTTCCTTGGGTGAATTGAACAATTACCTCAACCAATAATAGGGATGCGATCCGGTCTTTGACAAATCTCAAGATCAATGCTGTGTATTTTTTACCCTTTTGTTGTCTTCTGAGGAACTCTATTACCCAATAGCGGAGACCGCTGTTGCAGAGTTTTCTCACCGCTCGGTTTTGCATGTTTACGGATGCTGCTATACCTTCTAACTCACCAGCTGAGAACGGAAAGTTGTCACCTCCTCGAAGAAACGCCTTAATCTGTAATTCAAACAACACGCTTTGCCAAATTATTGAATTGGTTTATGTTCAAATGAAGGTTAAGGCAGAAATCACAAGTACTTGTATTGGATTCAACCCATCGATATCCAAATAGATCAATCCAGCAAGACATGTCCAGAAGAATCACAAGATGGTGAACAAAATTTACCTGGTAGTGTGCAGCAAGATCCATGTATCGACGGATGGGAGATGTGAACTGAACGTAACCAGGAATCCCGAGCACTCCATGTCGAACAGGACATCTGAAATTCATTTCTGCAGCACGCATAACTTTGACAATGGATGAAGAACGTACGGGTCCTTCTGGAAGATGCGCAAATGCAGATACATCAATATTTGACTGTGGCTGTCCTCTATAAGGCAATGGAATATTATGCTGAGACCCAAACGTTGCTATAACCTCCCCACAAAGAATCATCATTTCAAAGACAAGTCTCATTGCCCGATCTGCCTGATTTTCCACATAGAGATTAATCAGAGGTTCTGGATCTTCAGGATTCACTACTTTGATACGAGTTTCTAGTGTAGTTGTGTCTACTGCACCCTGTGTAAGCCCACAAAGAGGCAAGTGTCAGAAAGAAATAGCATCCAGCAAAAAAATTAATGCCCAGAGAAGTTCTCTACCGAACGTTTTGGGTTGGAATTTTAGCCAAGATAAAACCATTAGCAAAACTATGTTTTTCCTATGATAAGGTTTTGATGACAGACCACACAAAACTCAAGCCAACCTGTTCACGGCGCCATTGAGAGCGGAGGAAAGTTGCCTCAGACAGCAATTTCAGTTCAACCTCTTCTTCCAGGTTCAAGTGAAGCAGCTCAGAAGCACTTTCATAAGTCAACATATAGGTCGGTCTGATGATTGAATTATCTACTGAATATTCTGCAATACTGTAACAAAGAGTCTTAAGGTACTCGTTTAGTTCAAAGTGTTTGGTAGATTAAAAATCCAGATAAGAGCAATGATTATGAGTACCTGCCGTCAGAACGTAGGACAACAGACACAGAGACAGCATTGCATATTTCTCCTTGTCTTAAACTCATCCCTTCCATGGCAAGTTTATCGGGAAACATTGGATAAGTAGCCGTAGGCAGAAAGACAGAAGTTCCCCTTCTCCTTGCCTCTCTGAAGCACATGCTAATAAATCAGAGTGAACAAAACATTCGTTCTTATAGTGATCAGAGACACGCATCGGACTTACCTGTCCACTTTGCTCCCAGGTGTAACATATCTAGCAGGATCAGCAACATGTATCCAGATCTTTATCCGTCCATCCTGCAATCTCGTTGCACTCAGGGCATCGTCAAGCTACAGAAATTCCAAGAAATCGAATAGATTAGTGACAGTTAAATAAGATAGCATCGAACCTAGACTTGCAGAATAAATATAGGAGACTTAAAAAGCATTTACCTCATCGGCCTCATCAACATCAATTGCATAAACCTTCAAGTGTGTGAGATCAATCCTCCTAACCTAAACAAGGTCTGAGCAAGTAAGAATTTTGAATCTTGGAGAACGATTATGTCAACACTTTACCAAATCTCCAAAAATGCTCACCTTTGGCACAAAGATTCACAACAAACACAAGAATAAATAATTTCATGCAACACACATATCCAGAAGCAGGGCAAAGTGCTCACCGCATCAAGATCAGATGACTCTGAAAGAAGAACTTCAGCTGCTTCAATGATTGCTTCTGAGTGGTGGGTGGGAAGATTCAGCTTAAGCAGATCAAGATTGACATGTACAGGAAAATATCCAACATCTATGAGAAGGTTTAGTGCCGAGGCAGCTGTTTTCTGTAACCCCATGGATTTTAAGATCTGTCATGAAGCAAACACAACATTACATATGATTACAAACAATTTGACAGTTTACTTCAACACCCACACAATAATTTTTTTTTGGGATATGTCACTTCACATGTAGTCACAGCTTAAGAGATGCTACCAAAGAAGAAATGTGGCTGACTCACCATTCCAGCCAATTTGCGCTGGTCAATGCTTGCCCATGCATCAATAGCATAAGCTTCAAGTGAGCCAAACTTATCTCGGACTTTATCATCAGCTAGCCATAAAGATTTGGGGGGCTTGGCGTAACTAGGCGCCTTCTTGGCAGACTTCAGCAAATGAATAAACTCCTGAAACTCACTTTCTTCTGCCTCCTTCACACGTTGCTTACGTAAAAGCTCCTCCACCTACAAAAAATGTCAATGTGAGATTACTAGAGAATAGAAAGGTCTTCAGGCAACATCACGTCAATCAATAAAAGAGTCCAAACTTGCACAATCAAGATCTCTTTGCATTAATCACATATCATCAAGCCTGATCGCTCAGCCATTTTCTCCAAGAATGGTGACAAATTTCATCCACAGAGAATTATTTTACTTGATTTCACAAATTCATGGAACAAATAAAGTGACATAGATGAACCACAGAGAATCTAAGGATTGGAATTCTTACACTACCAAGAACAGAAAGCTACGGAGAACACCCTTCAAGTGACATAAATGAACCTACAAATACAGGGCGGAAAAAGGAACAAGAAATACCTGTTCAGTACGCCGGGGACTATATATTGATCGAGAACCTTTTGACTCCATGACAGAAAAGTATATCTCATCTTTCGATAGCAAAAAATGAGCACAATAGCTTTCGAGAGGATCTGAGCGACCATAAATAATCTGCAAGTTCAAAAGCAATGTCAAACCACGGGCTCAACCACTGCATCTACTCAAATACATGGTACCTCTGCTAATTCTTCTGGCGTCACAGGTTTGTTCTTCTCAAGTAACTCGTTCCAAGCAAACTCAAGCAGCTGAGGATCCTGCATCGAAATAATAACTAGAAGCTCATTTACGGGTAACATCACAAGTCACAACCTCATCTTAGACTAAAATTCCCAGAAACGCTTTCGAAACATTTTACAATGTCATTACATACCAAGTTATGGAGAAAATCAGTAAGTTCTGTATGGTCAAAATTATGAACACCCGGGACGATATACGTAATTTGCTGCGGTTTGATGGAACAACTAACACCATTCTGCACCATCAAAGTTTCTTCTATAAGTTTAACAATCTGCAAGCACTGCACTACGAGTAAATCTATTTCAAAGTGAAACCTGATCAAAGACCATCCAGTTCTTCTTCCCATCACGTCTATGAGCAACTGCCAACAATACCCTTTCTGCGTCCTTCTTAAACTCCAGAAGCAAACCCGCCTCTAGCTCCTGGTTCACTAGCTTATCCTCCAAAACCTCTCCGTAGCTTGTTAATTTCACCCTACAGGTTCACCTAATTACACAATGAACTAACCCACAACGGAACAAAGCACTAAAGCAAGAAAAATCAGTGAATTATCATCAATCTCTTTCAATTTTCGAATTCTATTTCAACTTTGGAAGCATCCAATTCCAGCAATTTTGTTTTTGCTCATAATAAAGAAAGGATACAGAAACGTACTTCACACTGGCACGAACTATGATTCGGCTTCCCTTGCGCCTTCTGATGGATTCGAGCTCTTCGGAAACACTTTCTACCAGACTATGAATGCAAGACGAGCAGCTCAGAGCATCACCACCGCTAGTCTGTCCGAGAAACCGCTTATTCGACCGGAGTAGTGGAAAACCTAACCCTAATTTCGAGAATTCCCGGAGATGAGACGCTCTAAGTCGCTGAATACGGTGGCGAAATAGGGAAACGGGAGGACCGCCGCCGGAAGTGGCGGAGCGGAAGATGGAGCAACCATTGATTGCTCTCATCGTCATCATCGTAGCTTCAGTTGAAGACGCCACCGAGAGCTAGGGTTTCGATAAAGAAGAAAAATCCGAAACGATATCGGAAGTGAGCAAATCGCTCTCTCTGGTTCATGTGGCGATAGAAAGAGGCAAATGAAGCGGGTGATAGAAAAAGGAAACTCTAAATTTTGCCCAGTATTTTTGCTAAATCACAAATGTTCCCCGTAATTTAAAAATTAAATCATTTTGGCCCATACGAATTAAAAGAAAGTGACCAAATTCAATGATTTTTATGATAATAGTATTATGGACTCTTATCATATTGAACCCTGAGATTTTTATTTTTTTATGGTTTGAATCTTTTGATACATTATTATTACATCCCAAATGATTCATTTGCAACAAAAAATGAAAGGTTTTTAAAAACGAGAGGTGACTTGAGAGAAGAGAGCCTTAAAGTCTTTGGTCGGACTACTGGTGCCCTCTGGTTTTGAGCCGAGATCGAAAGCTTTAAACTTAGCTTCCTCGAACAGCAATGCCTGTATTCGTAAAAAAGAAGAAAGATCGTGACCGGATACAAAGAACAAATTGAAGAACTCAAGAAGAGAGAGAGAATGCGCGATATAAAAATGCTGGTGAGCAAACCTGAATGCAGACTTCTGCAACATCAGCCCTAGGGACGGTTTTTGTTTCTGTCTGAAGAAGCTCATCGTCTTTGCCAACTACCAGCTCTCGTGCACCGCCTTCCTTATCTAGAAGTCCTCCAGCTCTAAGTTCATCAAACACAAGAATATACATAATCAAGTAAGAAAAGGACACAAGTAACTGAGTCTTTTAAGCTACAGAATTTGAAGTGAATTCCGATGTGGTAATAAGAGTGCTGAAGTTAAACTAGAAGTATTATAAAGCATTTGTTTAACCTGATTATGGTGTAAGGAGTTCCAGAATCAGCAAGGTACTGCTCAGCTTTTCTCTTCCAGACCTGAACCCACAAAAGGTAGCCTCGTAAGCCAAATGTTGCTCGCAATGTAAGAAACCAAACTCACATTGGAATGAACGAAAGAAAAAAAACAGAGAAATTTTCACCAACCAGTATATTCCCATTTCCCAGTTTGTTCAAAGGATGATCCGGATTTGTTCCACCCATGGAACCAACCAAGACAATGTGCTTAACACCAGCAGCCTTGGCTGTTCATAGAAGCTCACCAAATTAACAAAGAAAAATGCATGAAACAATGGACGACGAAATGAAAAGAAAAGCAAAACCTACCAGCATCTATTTGATTCTTCTGGCCAATCCAATCAACCTACACACAAAAAAACACATTTTGTGTTACACTGCAATAATAAACACAAATCAAGCTGAAGATTTACATGTTCTTAGTAATTTACCTGTTCAGGATATTGTCCATCTTCGAAAATAAACTCAGGTCTTCCACCTTTAGTGGGATCAAAACCAGGTTTCATTTTGGGCACAGCGCTAGTGAGGATCACAAGCGCATCGATCCCTTGAATCGCAGGGTTAATACTATCAACATCCCTTATATCCCCAATGAAAACATCATCTCCTCCACCAATTTTCTCTTTTCCTTCAGTAGTTCTAGCTAATCCCCTTGCCACATACTTATCTGAACTCTCCTTCAGCTTCTTGTAAACAATTTGCCCTATCAAAAAAACCCACAAATTTAAATCCCACGAAGAAGCTACATCGTCTCTCCAAACTTCATGAAAACAAATAGCATTCCAGAACAATAGCTAAACTTCCAGATTCGATCGATTGATCATCACATGCATACACTACGATAATTTAGAGCTTTGAATCCAACGAACAGCTAATGAGAAGTGTCAAATGTTTGGATCGTAAGCTTCGACTATAATCAACAATAACATCACTAATCCTAGAAGAACCCTACAGAATCTCCTATGGATTACGCTTTAGCTAACCTAACAGAGCCAAAGAGAGCTAAGAATCAAAATCGGAAGAAATGAAATGGAAAAGTGAGTACCTGTTCTTCCACTAGCACCAGTAACGAGAACAGTGGGAAGATTCGCCATTGAAGAAGCTTGCGAAGCTCTAGAAATTTCCGTAAACTAAAAAGACTCTTTGAAGCCATTAAAGAAGAAGAACTGATTGATCAGAGCATTGATGACCGTCTGATGTACATGACACGTGTTAGATTCTTAGTGGTAAATACGACTGACACTCTTATTATATCTCTTAATTACATTTTGGGCCCAAGTCCTATAATTGTGTTAGGTTTATGGGCCAGATTTGTTACTCGTTAGTTTGAAGGTGTAAAACTACGTGCCGTTTTCCAATGGATTCGTCGCCTCCAAAACGACATGCGCTTTTACGGGTGGAAGATATATTTTATTATTTTCTTTATTAAACCACGAAATTATTGACAATTTTGTTCTGTACATACTGCATACATTACCCCGAAACAACTGTAATTGAACTGTCAAGTCTGTCATGAGTATATCATTTTTTTTTGTTACATCTGTCATGTATTTATTTATTAAAAAAAAAACATCTAAAAAAAAAAAAAAAAAAAACTCACTTAATATAAAACTCAGAGAAACTGAAATCTCTTAAGAATAAAAATAAGAAAAAATATGAAATATAGAAGAGAGGGGGATTTGAGTCTCTCAAATGAGAGATTATACAATCATTGTAAGAGACTCTATTCACATATCTCAACTTATAAATGGTTCATTTTAAAGAAATATATTAAATTTAAATTAAATAAATAAATTATGTTAAAATAATAATATTTATTAGTTTAGAACTCTAATGTGGTGCTCTAAGATGACATTGTAGACTAGAAGAAATATATATATACAACCGTATCAAAAATTTATAGCATGTAGTGAATATATATATAGCAATTTTTTTTTTTTTTTGAAAGATATTTCAAAAATATGAGAAACTTGGATTACATAATATAGAAAAAAAGGCAAATGAATCTTCAGCTTCGTTTGATTTAAATAGTAAGAAGAGACATTTAGCCACGTCCTTTGTTTCTTTGTCCACCACGGTTATAATTGCATCTCCACAACTTTGATGGATGGTTTAACCGATCTTTCACGAAAGAATTTTTTCCCGAATGGGTCATAAGCTTTTACTTTCTATGCTTTTAGGATTATGCTTTATGGTGAATACATATAGCATATGGAGATAGATAGATGGAGATTACTTGCTCAAATTTTATTTAAATGTATAAACACAAGTCGAACAAAAAAAAGAAATATGACATTACGTCATTTAAAAAAAAAAAACTGAAACGACAGTGGTGGAAAATTAGGTACAACGGAGAAACATTCCTAAGCTGTAACAGATGTCTCAACGGCGATCTTGCCGGAATATCCAACCTCCGACGTCTTTCTGTCGGATTCCCATAACTCCGGTAACGCCTCTTTCAAGTTGTGTATGTTTTCCAAAGCGTAATCTGCTCCTTTGACTTTGTTTGACTTACCAACCTGAAAACAACAAACATCGAGAGTCAAATTCTAAACTCGGTAATTAATTTTGATCCCGGTTAGGTTAAACCAAAAGTAATCGTACCAGAACTGTGTGAAGACCAACGCGTTTTCCAGCTTTTACGTTACGGACACTGTCCTCAAAGAACAGCTGCAATGAAATAAAATAAAATTTAATTTCGTTGTTCACGTTTATTGCTAAAAAACAAAAAAAAATTAAAAATACGGTTCGTTATACCGTTCGGTTAGGATCAATATTAGCGATTTCGAGGGCTTTCTCGATAGCGGATTCAGACGGTTTACACACAATAGGCGTCTTTGGAAGTAAACCAACCGGTTCAGACCGGTCGAAATGTCCAACGATGTCAAAAATATTGGAATCGCTAAACGCAGCGTTTTTGTTTGTCGGGTTTAGCGTTTCGAAACATATGATTCCTTCAAAACAATCCTCTAATCCTAACTTCTTCAACGCCTTGGCCGCGTGAACTCTATCCGCGTTTGTAAATATCTAATCATTGGAAATAACAAAACAAAATGTTGATTAGTTATTTTAGTAAAAAAACTATAATATAGTGTATAGTAGTATTATTTAAATAAAAATGTGATTATGTCACGTACGACTTTGCGGAGAGGGAGACTAAGCAAGAGGCTGCGAAGAACAGGGTCAGGTTTTATGTTGTCGTAAGGTAAACGACCGTGGACGAAACTGTGGTATTCGTCGTAGTCAAAATCATATCCGATTGCCTATAGAACGATAAAAAATGTTACAACAAGATATATAATTTTTTTTTTAAAATTGAAATTTTGGGTTGATATATTGATCACATACTCTAAGACCAGCCATTGTTGTTCCATAGTTTTTGTAGCAATGATCAGACAATTCGACGATTTTGTCCTTCGGTATACCGAGTTTCTCGACCATGTAATCTATCAAACCGGAAAATTTAACAAAAAAGATCAGCGTATAATTCGATAATTATTAACCGATAATTCGATAGGGAATGGAAATTAATGATATTACCTTTGATGTTCTTCCCACATTCTCTTGCAATTCCGGTGCTAAGAGGATAAAGCGTATCGTCCAAATCTAAAGTAAAACAAAAAAATTGATAAACCGGTCAAGAAACTGTTCTTGCATGTAAATTATATAATTTAACACTGATTGGTTTATTCCGGTTAAATACGTACCGAATAAGAGACAGTCGTACTTCTGCGTTGTAGCAATCCCGTACCGATTCTCGAACTCCATTTTCTGGAACAATTGAATTGGATCAGAGACGATAATCTTAAATATTTTTAAAATTTAAATAGGGTTTTGATTCTGAATCACAGAGATTTTTCATGGATAATAACGATCGTAAATAGATTTTTCGGATTGGGTTAGTCTTTGAGATAGAGAGAGGAAAACAAAAACAAAAACAAAAACAAAAAGCAAAACAAGAATAGTTTTGTCTGTGTAATGAATGGACAGAGTTGCTTGTGTCCGAAGAAAGTGGGGATAAGGTTTTTTAAAATACGAACTGAGAGATTCATCGAATTACAACCACTAATTGACTCCAAATAATTATTGGTATTTACATATACAAACAAACATCTGTATATGTACATACACACGTGTGTGGACAGGACAACATACGTAATTTTGTTTGTATTAACCAAATATTTAGCAAGTAATTAAGATAAATGAATTGGTTGGATTACTGAAATGACTGATGGAGTAACCAAAGTAAACCAGTATAAACCGAGATTTGACCATAATTTGACCCGTTTGACTTTATTTAGAAGACCGAATTAGAAAAAAAACCGACGCTGTGATCGGTTATGGATCCGGGTTCAAATGTTTGGTCTTGGACCTTTTCTAAAATTTTGTTTGGAGTGATTCCATTTTACACAGAAAAAACTTTCGAGTGATTCCGTAATTAAGAAACCCAACTTAAAAAAAGCTATAACACAAAAAAAAAAATTTGTTTTAAAAAAATAATTACAATCGCAAAAGGATGATTTATATAGTACGCTGGATACAGAATTATATATTAAGAAAAAATGAGATAAATGTACGGAAAGTAGTAAATTGGAGAAAACACAAAAACGGCGGGTAGTTTATAAGCTAAAAAAAGAACCGACGAAATGTTCACAAATGCAAGAAGAAAACAGCAAGGTGTTGAAGGAGATTTTTAGAAGTAGTTTTTTTTTTTACCTTAGCTATTGAAGTAGGAAAAAAAGAAAGGGACAAATGTAGTGAGAGAAAAGAAAGAGCAGAGTTGGGCTAAGAGAGAGAAAGGTGTAGGGGAGGGATTGAGAGAGGCAGAGAAAGGGTTTAAATAGGAAAACTCTTTCTGGCTCTTTTCGATCATTAAAAGTTATTTACAATTTTTTAATTAAAAAATACTGATTTCTTTTTAATTAATTAACTTTTCCTCCTAACTACTTTTAATTAAAACCGTGTGTTCTCTAAGTTTTAAGTTTTTAACGTGCAAGTCAAATTCAGAAGATGACCACGCCATTCTTCTTTTCTTAATTTCGTGCTAATATTTTAGAAATTGCAATACTTTATAAGTTATATCATATGATTTTTTCATAGAAAGAAAGAAACAACTTCAAGAATAGTGTAGATTTCAACCAAAATTTTATGGTGTTAAAATATAATTAAGGTCTACGATATTATGCATAGTTCTGGATTTTAAAATTTAATACTTTAGACTTCCTTGTACATAACTAAACCTATAAAAAGTGCTATAGAAAGAGATCGATTAAGTATTTTTTTTATGGACGAGAAAATACAACTTCGAGAAAACTTAATGAGTTATTCCAAGCTTGTGTCTTTAGATGAATCGAGAATCTACGGGACTAATAATGGCATTCCCTTTCTTGAGCCACCAAGCTTCTATATTATCATATTTCAAGTATAATTTATTTTGGTTGTATTTAGTCTTGGAATTTTCCCTTCGTTATGGTCCACTAATTTGGCCGCCTGAGTAATATACCTACGACTTTGAATATATATTTGGATTTTGATCGTATGATATGAATTCAATTTCGGTTGCAAAGTATAAAAACTGTAAGACACCAAGTTGATTAACAATTTAACATAGATAAAACTATAGAAAGTTAACATGAATTTAAAAGATATATAGATTTGCAACTATTATTTGTTTTGGTTGAAGTTCTGCAATTTAATATATAAAATCATAGTAATAATTAATATGTAAACGTCTAAAATACGATAATAGTATGATTGAAAGCTATAGTTATTTCAATCAATAATTGTTTGATTGGGCTTAATTATTTAAACAAGAAGATAGGATCAAAAGCCGATCCTATCTCTTTGGTTCCAATTATTGAGGAACTAAAAATCATTTAAACTTTTCTTTTATGATTTTGTGGTGCTTCTAGTTCCTAGACCCAAGGACATCATATAATCTAGAACTTAAGCACATGTGTTGAGTCTCAAAATTTGGAACTTACTAAATTATTGTTTTTGGATCTCAATAGTTGTGACAAAATAAACGGAAAATCGTTTTCACTATATCATCCGTAGATCCCCACATTATTAGCTATTCTTGGCTCTATATATTGTCCATCAATGGATTAGCTATTTCGAAAATTTTATATCGAGAGCAATTATTTTGTGAATGTTTAGAATTTTTTATGCAACGAAGGTGTCGGCGAGAAACCCATGATAAAAGTGTATGGGATAATTGTGTACTTTTTAATAAAAATAAAACAAAAGAATAATTGTGTATTTTTATCATATAAAAATGATTGTAGTATGTAATCATGACAAAAAACGCAGTGAAAAAATAAACATTTTGAATTATAACTTATTAAATGTAAAAAAAAAAAATCAACTCTTTCATTCATATGCCTAGAAAATTAGCTTTGTACCTGGTCTGAAGTCTCCGGTTATAAGAAAACGATGACATTGAAATCAGGCTAGCTCGATCGATTGTTATCAAGAGATCATAACACTTGTTTAGCTTTGAGAATTAAAGAATTTGGAGGTGCATGCATGCAAGCTTGAAGCTTCCACTTGTCTTCGTAGGCCTCCACTTGGAGCACGAACTCTTTGAAGATAGCCACGAGAAACACGAGCATGATCAATATTTTTATGTATTATTTTATTTTATTTTTGGCATCTAAGAACGACTATATTGAACCAGAGTAACATAGTTACATCAAGAGAAACACATAAAATGATAGGGTCTCTGCCACAGGAGGGGAGACCACAACATAAAGTGATCATCCCACCACAACTATATGTACACCAAAAAATACAAAGAAACTAAACAAAGAGGATCACGCACTCTCATTCTCAAAAAGGTCCCCGAGCCACAAAGGATAATTCACCGAGACATAAGATTGAAGTCTCACCTCCTTTGTCACACTTAGAACAATGAGAAATGCTCCTCTATTAGTTTCTTTGGTCTCCAAAAAGAATTTTCAATCAGCAATAGGCTCCAAAGCCTTCAACATTTCACATGAATGAAAGCCAAAGGATGGCCATGCAGCTGGTCTTGTTACGATCCCCACTAAGTCTGCAAACTGAGATGCAAAGATAGCCTTGTTAACTTTGTGGAAGGCCATGCTCTCCACTGCCCATATCACCACCAGAAGTTTTGCATCTTCGAAGCTGGGCTGGTTAGCAAAACATCTTCGGCTGTGGAGCAACACTTTTCCACTATCATCTCTCAACACCCAAGAGGCTCCAAGCAATTGATTTCTCTTAGACCAAGAGAATCCAATGTTGCATTTGAGCCAGTTTTGAGGTGGCTTTTCCCACTGGTCAGGTAATACAGTCACATCACTTTCCTCCACATCTTGGCCACTATTCTCCACAACCTGTGCTTCCATCCATTGATCTCTTTCCTCTCCTGCCTTCATAACAACATCTGGAGGCAAATGAATATATCCTTCAAATAACCACCCATTCATGTTCTTCCATATGTACCAAACTAACCAAAGAATGAAGAGTCTTAATTCCATAGGGATTAGGTTGTTCTTGTAAGTCTTAAACAAGAAGAAGAAATTCTGGAAAACAGCCTCACAATGAAAACCATTCTCAGGCACTAGAATGTTTGACATAGCCCAAATCTGTCTTACCAAGGGACGAGCAAAGAGAACATGGTTATTGACTCCCCTTCCATTCCACACACTTGACACCTAGCATCAATGGACATCCCCCTTCTGTTTATGAGATCAACAACAAGCAAGGCCTCACTCAAACATTTCCTCCAGAATACCTTGATCTTGGGGCTGGTTTTAAGCTTCCACACCTCATCTTTCAGGCCATTAATAGAATGAGACATCTCTGCTTGCTGAATACATTCCTCCTTATTGATCTTGTTCACAATCCAATATCCCGACTTGACAGAATACACTCTATTTCTATTGTGTTTCCAGATCCAGAAATCATTTTTGCACAAGCCGGCTTCATTCTTTTGATTCTATCAATATCTTCTTGGTAGAACAGCTCATTCAACTTATGCTATTTCCATTTTCTTATCCCTAGATCAATCAACTCGTGCACCTTAAGATTCAGATTAATCAGGGGATTCATCATGAGAGGGAGCCTCATCACATCCGCCTCTATCCACCTTTCAGACCAAACAGATGTATCTCTCCCATTCCCAATCTTCTTTTGAAGGCCCATCTGCCAGAAGCTTTCTACCAAAAAGAATACTTCTCCAGCCACAGGATAGTCTTTTTCCTTCCCCTGCAGTAAGGAAGTCACCAAGGTCATAGTACCTACTTTTGAGAAACTTTGATAACAAACACTCAGGCTCCTGAATAAACTTCCAAACTTGTTTACCAAGGAGAGCTTGGTTAAACCCTTCAATATCTTTAAACCCCAAACCACCTTGAGCTTTTGACAAACACAACTTCTCCCAATTCACCCAATGTATCTTCTTCTTTTCTTCCTTAGAGTTCCACCAGAAGTCAGACATCGCACTTGTAATCTTAACACATGTGGCTTTAGGTAACTTGAAACAAGACATTGTAAACATAGGAAGAGCCATTGCCACTGATTTCAACAGAATCTCCTTACCTCCTGAGACAACATCCTTGCAAACCACCCAGACATTCTAGTCTTCATCCTTTCATGAATAAAGGACAATATTTCAATTTTGGACCCACTGAAACATTCTGGGAGTGCCAAATACGTACCAACACCACCTTCCCCCTCAATCCCTGTTATCTATTTTATCTTCACCTTAGTATCCTCATTAGCCCGACTGCCAAAGGTGAGAGAGGACTTGTTCAAATTAACAATCTGACCCGTAGCCTCTCCATAAGATTTAAGAATGAGTTGCAAAGCAGCCACTTCCACTACATCAGCTTGACACACAAACAAACTATCATCAGCAAAAAGAAGGTGATGAATAGCCGATCCTTGGTTAGTGAATCTCATTCCATTAATAACCTCTTCATGAGCAGCTTTACACATCAAATGGGAGAGACCTTCTGTGCAAAGAACAAACAGAAAAGGAGATAAAGGGTCCCCTTGCCTCAATCCTCTAGAGGGATTAATCAAACCAAAAGGTTGGTCATTCATAAGAACTGTGAAAGTAACCGTAGTTACACATGCTAAGATCCAACCAATCCACTTCTGATGAAATCCTAGAGCACACAAGATTTCCTTCAAATAATTCTCTTTTACCCTATCATACGCTTTGGACATGTCAGTTTTCATAGCAACATACCTCTCGGATGCCACAGGATGAGAGTGAAGGCTATGCACAACTTCATGAGCTAGCAGAATGTTGTCTGAAATCAACCTCTCCACCACAAAAGCAGACTGGAAAGGAGATACCAATTATGGAAGAATAGGCTGCAATCTTTTGACCAAGATTTTTGAGATAATCTTGTAGCTCACCGAACATAAACTGATTGGTCTAAGGTCACTCATTTGAGAAGGGGAAGGAATCTTTGGGATCAAACACAACTGCGTATAATTCTATTCCACTGGCATTTGCCCTGAGGTAAAAAACTCCTTTACCTCTCTAGTAACTTGCTCTCCAATGATATTCCAATACTTTTGGAAGAAAAAACCTGTCATTTCATCAGCCACTGGTCCACTTGCTGGCTTAATAGCGAAGACTGCTTCTTTGATCTCTTCTGTGGTTACATCCATCACCAACTACTCATTCATCTCTAATGTGACCTTTCTATCAAACCCCTGAAAGAGTAGACTGAAATTATCAGGATTTGAAGATGTGAAAAGATCCTGAAAGTACTTCACCGCAATATCCCCTTTAGAAGCTTCAGATTTGTGAAAAACTCCAATAGAATTCCTCAGTTTAAGAATCCTATTCTTCCCTCTATTATCCTTCACATAGTCGTGGAAAAACTTTGTGTTCTGATCCCCTTCAAGGCACCATCTATCCCTACCTCTCTGACTCCAATAAGATTCTTCTTCCCCATATGCAAGCACCAATTCACGCTTCAGCCTATTTACACGAGGGAAATTAGGAAAATCTGAAGATTGCTCAAGTTCCAAAGCATCCTGCAACTGGATGATAGTATCTCTTGAGTTGGTATTATTCTCCTTTTCCCAGCTACTTAAAGCCCTTCTACAAGCTTTTAACCTTTCCGCCACTGAAGTTCCTCTCTGCCCAAATCTCCAAAGTTGATTCCAACTGTACATGATTGATTCCTTCACCTTTGGCTTGTTTAAAAGTCTCTTGTCAAACCAAAAAGAACCTCTGTATGTCTCCTTTGAGGCCATCAAACTAATGAGCACCGGTCTATGATCAGACCTTCTTTTCTCCAAAAACTTTTGGTTAGAAGCTGGATACTGAGCAAACCATCTCCGATTGCCAAAACTTCTATCCAACTTAGACTGTATGTACAAGTCTCCTCCTTTTCCCACCAAGTATAATTGTTTCATGAGCTAGGAAGTTCAGTCAAGCCACAAGCTCTCAGCATATTATTAAAGGGGATATAACATATATCACTTCTTCCTGGGCCTCCAATTCTTTCTCCACCATGAATCAGATCATTGAAATCTCCTAGAATGCACCATCCATCATTTCTATCAACCCTAATCCTTGACATTCTCTCCCAAGTAGCAGCCCTAAGGGCCACCCCACCCGAATCACCATATACACAAGATATAAAAATATGGACTCACCATAAGTAACACGCAAATCCAGCAGATTTTTATCAGAATACAACATCTCCACTTCAACATTACCCTTCCAAAACAGAGCCAAACCACCACTTCTCCCTACTGGATCAATGGTGAAAACTCTCTCATACCCAAGCCACTCCTGTAAGTCCACCAGCACATTTCTTTTATGTAAAGTTTCCATCAAGAACAACAGCTCAGGAAAATGTTGTTTACGCATCTCCTTAAGCCGAGAAATCACCAAGTTTTGAACATGGCTCAAACCTTGGCAATTCCAACTCAATAGACTCATTGGGACTTGGATAATCCCTCAACTGGGATTGCTAAATGTTTGTGGCGTTGAGCTAGGCGGTCTTCTTCCTCACATGCTATCTCTGCTTTCTTTTTTCTCCCCCATTCCACTCATATCTCCTTCTTTCTTTCCCATTGTCAAGGCAAGATCCTCTTTCACTGGGCCTATGAGTTTTCTTTTCCTCATATGGGGTTGCTTTCGGGGTTTACCCTTTCTACTAGATTTTCCGGAAGAACTAGCCTTAATGAGACCAGTTCTATATCCCGTAGGAGAATCACTATAGCAAGGAAACCCTGAAACATCACCCACCATATCACATTCGGATTGGATCTCCTCTACCACAGGTCTCCTTGAGTTAGCCAACCCCTTCTTCATTGTCTCTCCTAAGTCATCTGAGACAACTATATCAGTTCCAACCGAGGCCTCCTCCAAAACTTTTTTCTCAAAGCAGAAGAAATACCCTTCCCCTTGTCCACATCAAAGGAAACACAGGGAGCTGGCTCTTGTCTGAGAATGGTCTTTTGTCCCTTCAGATCATGCTTGAAACCTTCAATAGAGCTCCTAACTTGAGCCTCTCGAATCACAGTCTCAGGACCCTTAGCCACTTGCAGAAAGAGGCGCATACCATCAAGCATCACTTGGGCAATACGAGGTCTTCCCGTCAAAGGACAAATCCCAACTTGTTCTTCTGTGAGAACTCCAAAGAGAGGATCCCCTTCTTTAAGCACCGGTTCAGTCATCGCTACCAAGACAGTTGACACACTATCTTCACTACTCCTCTACTTCTTCTTATTGCCAAGGAAAATAGGGCACTTCTCCTGTTCATGAGTCAGCTGACAAGTGTAGCATCTCTTCTGCAATTTCTCAAAGTCATACAAGATAGACACCGCTTCTCTTCCCGGTAAGTTAATCACCTTTACTCTTCTAACTGGCCGAGAGACATCATGAAGAACCTTAACATGAATGTACTCTCTTCTTTGAGGCTTCAAATGATCAAAAGCAACATCAGTCACCTGACCCGCAAATTCTCCAAGGGTCGTTATCGACTCGACCGTCTTGTGTCTCTCTGGGATATTTCGTATTTGAACCCACACCGGTATGAACTGAAGATAACCCACCGGTGGTTTATCAATCCACCTCTCAATAACAACCGACCATTGATTATAGGTATGCGCACCTATACGAAGGATATTCTCCAAATCTCTTTCTTCCTTGAAGATGAACTGAAACCTCTCTTGAGATAAAGCCACCCCTTTCACTTTATTAACCAGTTGCCATTTTCGCGGCATATCCAAAACCAGATCTGAGACCCTTTGACAATTCGAGTTAAGGATCCTTCCCACCAGGCTTAACCTGCTATCTTCACACGAGTAGAACCCATGCAAATCAGGAAGATCAAAAGGAACCTCTACTTCTGCGAGAGACATATTCATCATAATATTATCAAGACTAGACGACATTTCAACTGAAACTGCTAACCACAACCCGAGCACACCAATCTACAAACTGACCACACTTCACACAACCAAACAACTCCAACCAGAGACGAAACCAGAAATCTCTCCAATCTCAATTTCAGGAAAACTCATCCAAAAAAACACCAAAAGAGAAGAAACCGAACAATTCAGCCAACAAAACCAAGTGAATAAACCAAATACTCAATAACATTTCACAAAGCAAAGCCTCTGTTTTTAGAAAGAGAGTCGTAAGCCCAAAAAAGAGATTAATGTTGAAATACCCCTACGAGAGGATGTATTATTTTATCATCTCAATTATTATTGTTTTTGTAATTTATAATATTTACCTTCATTAGCTATCAATCATATAGTGGTTAATGGTTACCCATTCGAATATAAAAAAAGTGAAATACATCACTGACAAATGAATGTAAACATATGATGGTGATATAGTAATCAATGACATGTGCATCATGCATCCATTTTCCATATTATAAAATGATTTTTTATTTCTGCCGCCCATACCGGTAAACATTAAAGTGATTTACGTTAATAGTTGAAAACTTTTATACAGGCTTGGAGTACAATTTTTATTGTTAAAGTATAGAAATCATACATCTTATTTTGTTCAACACGAAACTCAATCTATTATTTTCATTATATATCATATAATATTTATGCAAAATTGATATAAGTTATACTTTCGTCGATACTTCAATACCCAACATAGTGTATTTAACCAAATGGCAGTGGTCTAGTAGTAAAAAAGTTTAGAAAAATGAGTTAAATATTTTCAACATGAATTTCATTTTCTATGGAAACATTTTCATATGTATTTGGTCAGTTGAAATAGTATCATACTTTAGGCCTAGTATAAAATATGGTGAGTGAACTACTCGATGGCTACACTCATTCTAGGAGATTAGTCGGGTGATAAAAATTCGGATACCCCGGTTATAAAAAAAAAAAAGACATAGTGTATTCGATTTGAGTTTTTTGGACAAATTCAGACGAACAAAAAAGTGAGAAACACAAATAAAATATTTGAGAAAATTTTTTTGTTCAAATGCCCTTAATGGTTCGATTTGATAGAAATTAGTACAATTTGGTTTGGAACTGATTGGGCAAATTCGATTATATCATTAATTTGTTTTGATACAAGTGTGTTCATGCGTGCATCCATTATCTACTACGTGTCTTCAGCTTACACAGTTGTAACGAGAAAAATTCATGTATGGAGAAAAATTAATAAATGGTTCTAGCTTAAGAATCAAATTAAAACAAACAATATAAAATATAATATACACTGATCTCCATATCTATATTTCATGTTATTAAATCCCACAAAAAAAATATCTCAATATCAGAATCATTTAATGGTGTGAATGGATTCACATGTATTTCATGCATATAAGGTGTCCCCATGTACGACCGGACAAATTATCCGTTAAATTCGATCCAATTCGAAAAATTTGGATATCTATTTTGAATCAAAACGGAACAAATAATAAAATTTAATATCTGTTTAAAGCGAAGTAAATCACAAATACTAATTTTAAAAATCCAAATATCCGATCTGATCCATATATTACTTATATATATATAATATAATAGATTTATAACGTATATTTATATTTTTTTATTATTAAATATATTTTGCAAATATATTTATAGTAAAAATAGATAGATACTAACCTTATTTGAAATATATTTTTTTAAATAAAAAAAATATTTCATTATTTCATTTCTTACCGTTTTAATCTTTTACTTTTATTTTTTTAACAATTTATCGAATAAATTAGACCTATTTCATATATTTTATTGATTAATTAATCTAAATCTTATATTAAAATTTTTTTTTTTGAAAAAAATATTGTGGTGTTTTAAAATTTTTTTTGTTTAGAATAGATATCCGCGAAAATCCGGATATCCGCAAATATCCAAAAAAAATCCGTAGATATTCATCAAAAACAAATCGAATCACAAATACTGTATTTTTTTTGGATATCCAATCCGTAACTAAAAGCTTTCAAGATTCAAATATACAATCTACTCTTTTATTATGGCAATTTAAATTAGCAAAAAAAATATATTCATTTTATAATTAATCTAATTTCCGTGTTGGTAACTATTCATATTTTTCACAAATGTTGTTTTGACAAGTGTATTTTTACCAAATAAGCTAAGTCGTGAATATAAGGTACTAAAGTGCGATTCTGTCTGAATATACTTATGTCAAATATCAAATTTTTTAAAAAAATGAAAAGAAAATAGTCCATAGTGGCCATATAATTGGTACTTTTGAAAAAGACAGTTTCGAAATTTAGGACGAAACTACAGCTGTGTGCAATTCAGCTAATTTAAAATACAATAGTATTTGTTTTCTGATATTTAAGTGGCAAATTATTGGACTCGTGGATCGTGATGAAATACGAACAAGAAACAATAAACGCAAATATCATAATTAGAAACTTTCGTCTACCTTTAAAAATGTTAGATATTTGTATGAAACTCCCCTTTATTTAGAAAATACTTTACTAATTTCTGAATTACGTGTATAAAAATGTTCATTGATTTTTAGGGTTTAAATTGTAATCGGTATTTCTGATTTTGACTAATTCTTCGAACTGTGGCATTTATATCGAAAGCAGCTAGTTGGCATTGATAATGACATCTTTGCTCTCTTTTTAAAAATAAAATTTGTTGTTTCTGTGTTTCTTACAACGGCTATTACTGAGATTTCGATTCAATTATAATCATTTTTTGTTCTGTTCCTGAATAAACTCTTGTTGATCATAAATATCAAAATTATCTTCAGATTAAAAAAACATCAATATTTACCCATTATATTATTCAGTAAAATATGTATAAAGAAACACAAAACATGTATGCGTGAATACGTTACATAGTGATACTAATAGTTATAGAATCATGATTAATAAAGAACAATAAAGAATTTTATGAATTCTGAAGTCATATATGATCCTCTAATGATTCCAAGTTCCAACAGAAGAGGTAAAATTTAATTTGGAAAATAGCTGAAAATGATTAATTTACGTTAAAAGTCAATGTATTACTGTATACAATACTAATATTCAAAGCGTGTTATTATTTTTATTTTTTGTGCCGGCCTTATAATTTTTTAAGTAGAACTACGAACTCGTAAAAAATAAAAATCGGTCAAGTCATTGGTGAAAAAGACAAAACTAAAGGTACTTGGAAAAAAAAAAAAAAAAATCCTTATTTGTCAAAATTTAATTGATATTATAGAAAGATATCAACATGAGAACGACCCATATCATTTAAAAATCATTTGATAGTTTTTCCATGGAAAAAACACAAAACACTACGATTAAAAAATGGACAATTACAAAAATACCATTTTGAATATGTATAATTGCAAAAATGGCAATTAAATTTATTAATTTGCAAAAATGCCACTAATTATGGATTTTTAAAATCTAAATCTTAAAATTATAAATTCTAAAAAATGTTTTGACCCATAAAACCCCTTAAACCTTCAAAACTAAATCTTAATACAATATAGTTAACTCAAAAATAAATAATATAATGAAATTTTTTTTTTAAAATGACATTGTTAAAAATTTCTCTACAGTTGATTTTAAGTTTTTTTTTTTTTTGACGGAAACAAAAATCGAAAATTGTGATTTTAGTTATATCTAACAAAATTAGAAAGTTTTTACGAATGAGAAAAAAAAACCATTTTCTTACAGTTTTACAAAAGATCATTTTAGGCTATTTGTTAATACTAGTCAATTTATTTTTGTAAGTCCTACGAAAATAAAATGTTGTTGCATGTTGTTGTTGTTGTTTGGTTGTGATGTCGCCTTGCGAAGTAGGAGTGTAGGACTACGTTTTATGATTGATAAAGAACGTATTTAATTAAAGTGGACTTGGAAGCAGTATTGGTTTATATATCAAGTGTTTATTAAATTGTAAATCATCCATAATAACTATAATTATTTCTAAGTTTCGAAAAAAAAAACTATAATTATTTCTTCTGATAATCCTAACCATCATATAGAATGTGATCTCCTTACATGTTCACATACACGTTGACATTTCTGCGAAACTTAACTACAAGTTGCAATAAAATTTCTTTGACAACAAAGACCTGCAAACAACTCTATTTCCACATAGATTTTTTTAGTGGAAAAGAAAGATTCTGCATCATTTTGTTCACATAACATATCATAAAACATATGAACTCACGTACCAATGTTGAAACTAAAAGACCGAGTCAAGTTAACAACAACGGCTAATAAGGTGATTATACGAAGGGCATGCTGTAAAGTTGTTCTCCTTCCGGTCTAACTACTACCGGAAAACAAATATCGGTTTAGATGTTTTACATGGTATATTTGTAACCAATAAACGAACACATCTTTTTGGTTTGCTAACTCGTATGTTTAACTTACTCGATATTTGTCCCTTTTTCTGTTATAATTGCCTTCGTAAGTAGTTTTCGTTCTTTACGATTTTTATGTTGTCTATGTAACTGCTATATCAAATAAAAATGGTGTAAAATTTAACATTTTATATATAAAAAAAACTCATCTCAGAATTAGTCGAGTTCTCCGCATCACCTGAATTATAAAATAGAAAAACAAACAACGAAGAACAAAGAAGCTACTAAAATGTAATCTATATAGCCGAGTTTATTTATTAATCGCCGGAGCCACCACTTCTTCTAGGAGACTCTCGCCGCCGGCAATGTGCAAAATCTATTTCCGGTTTAATTTCATGGGCTTCATTCATGTGGTTGATTATTCTCTTATCTTCTTGGGTTTAACACATTTTTTGGTAGGCTTTTCTGAAACTCACGTTTAAAGCCCAATAATGGGTTTGATTTCAGTTTTAAAATTACTTGACCGATTGGTACCAATCGGTATTTTTTTTTGTTTTCCCGCCCAAAGGGACTTGTTGCACAAGTTGGCGCCGCGAAAAAACGAAATTATAATTACGAAATTTAAAAACTAGTACGACTATTGTTAAAGTGGAAAAATATATAATTTAATATTTAAAAAGTTTTTTTTTTTAATCAATAATGATGGTGGAGCGTCAGAAAACGGTGCGGTGGGGTCACGCGTAAACATAAAATTTGGTGCATTTTAACCACTTAAAATACTCCACGTCAGCAAATCCACCTCACACTAAGCTGTTTCAAATCAATCTCCACCGTCCGATTTTAATCTAGAAAGAGACGAAAAAAACAGCTTCATGAAGAAGATTCCCGTTTTTTTCTCCCTCCAAAATTTTAAAGGAAAATAATCTGAAAAATTCAAAACTTTCGGATTTTTTAATTTAATTTATTATATATATAAAATAAACAAATCTAACCGCCTCTTCTCACACTTCAAATTTTTTTCCACCGTACGATTTTGAAATCGGGAGAGAGAGAGAGAGAGGAGAATGGAGATTGTGGAGAGGACGACGGAGATTACGGCGGAGGAAGGTTGTACGACGCCGAGAAGCAGGAAATATAGGATTCCGGTGACGTCTGTTTGTCCTCCGCCACCGAGGAAGAAATCTATGGTGGTTAGGATACGAGATCCACCGAGGAACGGTTATTTTCAGCCACCGGATCTGGAAACTCTGTTTTATGCACTTCCTCGAAGAGAAGCTTGCGCTTAAGATTTAGGGTTTGGCTTTTCTTCTTTCTTTTGTATATACATGTTTTCTAGAGATTAGATCTTACCTTGTTGTGTAATCGAATTGGAATTTACTTATAACAAAATTTGAGATCTGTTTTTCTTTTTATAGAATTTTGTGTATTCATTTTTTCCTATTAGGGTTAGTCGGAGAAGGAATTGTGATTGCTTATTGGATTTGGGTGTTTCATTTGTTGTTAAATCGGAGAAAATTGAGTCTTAGTTTAGTGTTAAGAGATTTGAAATTGAAGATTGTTAGAAACTTTGATTCTTCTGTTTATTGATTTTAAATAGTTTTCTTTGTCTCCGTTTTGGGATTGTTCGTCAGAAATGAACGAACTGGTAGCATTTGATTTAATATATGTGAATCGTTGACAAGAAATAAAAAACAGTTTTTTCGAATACAATTGTGTGATAAAAATGAAATGACCATTGCAATGTCTTTTGATTTGTTCTGTTCTGGTTTTGATGTGTGAAGTATTTACATAATAAACATTGTAGAGCTTAGTGTGATACATACGTAGCTTTCGTGTTACATCATAAGTGTTGAAAAGTACTCTTCAAATTCTTGATCAATGGTTGGTTTTGTAGTAGTAGTAGTAGCTTCTTCTTCGGTATCTGTAAATCCAAATGGTGACAGTATCATAATGAATCTCCATGAAAATTCGATACTAAAATCAACTCCTTTTTAGCTTATTCTAAATTCCATTAGTTACCTTGGCTGCTAACACTCCACCTCGAAGACGAAAGAGTGTAAGACCCTACTGGATTCAGAAGCTCCTGACGAACTTCAACCGCAAACTCGGGATAAATGAATTCCATGTGACTAAGGTCTTCAACATATGCTTGTGTTTTGTCATTACCTTTGTAACAACATTGGTCTATGCTTGATGTTGCATAACCAGAACTTGAACATCCCGTTGAATAAGAAGGGTCTTTAGACGTGTACGAAGAAGAAGCCCCTGTGACAGATGCAGAAGAAGAGGCCTCATCGCCGGTTTTTGTGTCCTCCATGGCATAAGAACATTCTGTAAATTCTATATCTGATGATGGACATGAAGAATCAGAAAGAGAAGCTTGTTGCTCCAGACAAATGTGTTTCGGTAAGGGTAACAACTCCGATTCTTCAGCTCGCAGTTTCCTCTTTTTGTTTGAGTTAGGAGATTCCTCAGCAACTATCGTCATATCGCTGAGAGCAAATATCGAAGAGTAAAGGCCGTAAATTTCTACTACATAGAGCAATCATAAGTTCGATTCCCATGAGACATGTATATGCTTGATTCATAGTTCGAATGACAAAGTATCTCACACTAATTGGCTTCAATTGCAATAGAGACAAAATATCAAAAAACATACAACACAGAAACACATCCAGGATCAAGTGTTCAATATCTATCTCTTAAGATATTCAGAGGTTTCAGTTCAAATTCTTATCCTAAACACTAATCACATTCCAACTTTAAACACAGTGAGGGAAAATATCGAACACCTTACAGGCACAATACTTTATAGCTCAGGAAGGTTACGATTCACAGAAGATGAAAACTTTCTAGAAACATATGAAAAAGCAGAACACAAGAGAGTTTTTTTTTTTTTTTTTTTTTTTTTTTTTTTTTCAAGATAAGAGTTTTCGAAGTGAAATTTCAATCTATACAAAAGATAAAGACAAATGCTTTGCACGAACATGAACAGAGTAAAAGAAGATATTTTTATGTTCATGAGATGTTAGAAAAAAAAAAAAAACCTGTGATCCAGCGATGGGTTACTACTCTCATCTGCATCCATGATTTAAGAAAAATGCCACCAAGAATTTTCTTACTAGAAACCCAGAAATTAGTTTTGTTGTTGGTGTTGTTGTTGTTGATGGTGAAGTGATTATGATGTTTTGTGTCCGAATATATTACATAAAAAAATGTGTTGGTCTTACAAAAGGAGAAGAAAAGCATGTTCTCAACATAAGGCGACTGCAACTCACGGCCTGAGTTGGTAATCAACCATTGGATCATGAGCGAGGCCACACGTGTGACGGCGCGTGAGTTACGAATATTTACAGAAAAAAGACAGTAAACCCCGTCATGTTCCCACGTGGGAGAGAGACTACGGTGGGCCCCGAATATAAAAAAACACGTCGGCAACGGATAAATGAAAATTTGTGGGCCGATTTGAGTTTAATGGACTTAAATGGGTCATCACGATTATTTGACCCATTTGTTAAAAAAATTAGTTATTATCGACAAAGAACAAAATCGCGTCGCGAATAAGCTTGCTAAATCGGTTCATTTCATCACCAAATTCCAACCTCAAAAACTTTTTGTTTCTATCCCCAAAATTTTATTAATGTAATGGTAAATGATTAAGCCAAAAAGAAGTAGAAACACAAACCTAAAAGGGAAAATTAATTACGCAACAAAAGTAGCGTGTTAAAAAAAAAAAATCAAACAAAATCGATGACAACTACTAACAACTCGAAGTTATTACCCATAAGCACGTCCACGTGCACGTTACACCTGATTTTCTACGTACCGCAAGCTATTATAATTACACAGTTATTGACGATTTTACCGGATTGGTTATCTACGGTTTACGATCCGATTCCGAGTCTTTGACCAGATACATCACATTGTACCGGAGCTAAACCGATTCTTGATCTTTGCAAATCAAATTCAATCCACATGTTTTGTTGATGATGGTGTCCAATCACGTATGCCTCCATTCCCATTAAATCGGAATTTCCAAATGTGAAACAATAAACCGAATCGTTACCAACGGTGAGATGCGGGACTCGGTATAACAGCGGTTGACCCGAAACCGTAATCTCAGCTCCTTCGAAAACCAAAGAAACCGTAGGTAACTGGTGAAGAATCCCGGTCCGAAGCCGAACCGGAGAAATCCTGTAACACAAATCCATAGTTCCTTGAAAAACAAAATCCGGTTCTTCGTAAACCGTCAAAATCCCGTTTGTTCGGTTTAAGAAATCAGTTCGAAGCGCGGTGTAAACCGGTCCAAGCAAGAAAGTAAACTGAGTACCGGAATCAACCATTGTTTGACCAGCACCGGTATGATCCGGTACAAGAACCGATTCAGGGATAGGTAAAAGCATACCGTTAACTTTAATCCCCGTGAGCTGGACGGTGTAAGCAACACGGTCGAAATAAGGTAACGGCGTGGAGATCCTAATTAACGGCGTGTAATTTAACGGCGTTAACCACGTGAAATTGGAGTCGCCGCCGAGAAGAAGAAAACCGGGGAAATCGTCGGTGCCGGAGATACAATAAGAGAATTTCGGGAAACCCATTTGAGAGATGAAAGAGAGAGATCCACGGTTCATACCCAATAACCCGGTTGTTTTGTTATCTTCTTCCGGGTCGGATCCGGATACGGATCCCATACAACCGAAAACAAGATTGGAGACGTTAGTTGAGTTTCCGATGTGGAAAATCTCGGCGGCGAGGTTACCTTCGGAGGAGGAAGCATCGGCGTAGGAGAGAGTTGCGTGGCAGAGTTTGTCGGAATCGCAGGAAGCGGGAATGAGGAAGTCTTTGGTTCGGGTACGACAAGTGGGTGAGGAACAGGGGATTGGTGAGTAAGAGGAAGAACGGGTCGGGTCGAAAATGTTAAACGGGTTTGGGTTTGGGTTTGAGGTACGGTTGCAACGAAGCCAAGAGAGTTCGCTTCCTGTGTCGATGACCATGGAGATGTTTTGAGGAGGAGTACCGACGGTGAGTGTGACGGTGAGAGTGACGTTGTGGTGGAAATGGAGTTTGTCGGTGGCTGAATAATCCGTTGGTGTTGTGATTCGGGTCTTTAGAGGCAAAACAAGAGTTTGAGAAGAAGAAGAAGAAGAGAAGCATTTATGGGTTTTGAAGAGAAGGAGAAGAAGAAGATGAAACAGAGGATGTAATCTTGTGAACATGGTGAGAAAATTTGTTTTTCTTGCAAGAAAAAGAAAAACTGAGTTTTGTTTTGTGTGTAATAAGTGAAGAAGAAGAAGAAGAAGAAGAAGAAGAAGAAGAGTGAAGTTTGTGAGTTTGGTGCAAGTTCACTGAACAGCAATGAGATCTTTGTTCTCTTTTTTTTTTTTTTTTTTTTTTCAGATGGAAAATATCTCTATATGGACTTTCTCATTAATTATTATTATTGAAAACAACAATTTTTGAAAAATATTCTGGAAGTCATAATTTGATTTATCAGTGTTATTAAATGTATTAAATTGTTTTTTTTTTTAAACTTTAATGTTTTAAATTGTTATATTTTTGATTTATCAGTGTTTTAAATGAGTAATATGACATGAAGTAATGAACATATTAGAACTTTAGATTAATTTTGTCAGATGATTTATCAATGTGTGTGTGTGTGTATAGCAAAAGGCTCTAAAACCAATGCAAATAATTAGGGGAATGATTTTAGTATTATTAAATCTCTTCGTTAGGCTTAACTTCGTTAATTAAAATTTGGTTTTTAGCTTATACTCTCTTCGGTTTAAAAAATACTACTAAAGGCATGTGTGTTTGCCTTGGTTTCTTCACTGGATTTGCCACGGGAGTTTGGACGGTGAGCATAACTAACAGTCAATTTTTGGCATTTGTTTACTCCAACAGTCAATTTCCTTTCTCCACATTTTAAAGATTATTTAGATTTAATATGTCTAAGGTTTGTATCCCGATATCAAATAATGCATAAATGATCCATGTTTAGTGTTCTACGAAAGCAGAAGGATATATCCACGATTCAAAAAATTTGTTTAGCATAGATCTTAAGTATATTAAACCCAAGATTCAATATTTACACAACGGAACTTTAAAACTTGATGAAAACCTCTACTCAAAAACTAGTGGAGGACAAACTTCATATATATTAAACATAAAACCCGTACTTCTACAACGGAACTACGAATTTTCGTAAGAAATCATCACTAACGGGAATGGAAATCGATTTGAGAATCGGTCTCACAAAAAAAAAAAAAGTTTAAAAAGCTAAATAAGAAATTGTCTAGATAATATAGTGCAAATAAATTCATAGTTGAAACAAGAGAAGTCACTTGTGAGATTAAATAGATGACTCAAAAGTGCAACAACAGATAAAAACTTACGAGAATGTTAAAATCAACGACTTGTAATATGTTGAATTCTATACGATTCCATATATATATTTAGATGTAAAAACTATAACCATTGAAAGCAATGGTTATATTAACTTATTACAACATATAACCATTACAAGTTACATCTAAATATATATATATATGTAACTGTTATAGTTAAAATCAACGACTTGTAATATGTTGAATTTTATACGATTCCATATATATATTTAGATGTAAAAACTATAACCATTGAAAGCAATTAATTTCCACTAAATAAAGAATAAACAAGGTGGAAGATGAATTAATGAACTAATGTTTACTTTTGGGAAATGAATATTGAAAAGAAAAGAAAAAAAAAGAGTTTGAAGATGTGACATTCACATGGAAATAGGCTTTAGAAAATATAGAGGGATGGTTGCACATAATGTTTGCCTTGCTGTTTTTAGGACAAAACCCCATCATTTATGAGGTTTTGGGTCCATTTTTTATTGAATCCTGCTCCAAATCAGGACACCTTCACGTACCAATCAATCTTGTTATAACCTCTTCTCACTTGTCCACTTCTACTACTAGCTACCTCTCGCGTGACACATTACTTGAATTCATAATATGTTAGGTTCTACTTGTACTATGTAATTATAACATATATGATAAAACTATAATAAGTTTGAAAAATAATTATTATGTTAAAACTTGTGGGACTTGTGGTGAGTGTTTATATAAGTGTGTTATTGATGTAGTGGCTAACCTAGGTCAATTTTTTTTTTTACATTTCATACGGAAAAATAAAAGAAATAAATTATTTTACACTACAAAAATCATAATATGAACCTAAACGATGATAAAGTGTGATTGACTTCACCTATCTATTGTTAAATCCAAACCATAATATATATGAATTTTACAATTTTTTTTTTACAATTATAAAAAATCCAAATTATCAACTGTATTTGATTTTATCTCCGCTTGTTTTCTGAATCCAAAAAATCTGAACCAAAACTGAAAAAAAAACTAGATATACATAAACATTACAAAACAAACCTAATTTAAAACACCTCCAATATTGTAGTTAATCAAGTCATTTGGTTGGCTAATCTTGAGATAGCCGAGTAAGTACCACAGCAACCACTCACCAATCCGAAGAGAATAATGAACATGCATAATCCGATCTGATCAAACAACACACACAAAAAGACCGGTTCAAAACTAAATAAAATTATCAAAAAGAACCAAATCATTACTTTAGAATATTTATAACAAAAAGGAAAACAATCATTTAAAGTAAAGTAGTTGCACCAAAAAAAAAGAAAAAAAGTAAAGTAAAGTAGAGATATGTTCTTACTTGTGTCTTGGTTAATTCACCCTTGAGGATACTTAGATAACATAGACATGGAAAGATCAGAGCCTGCAACCAAAACGAAAATTATAGATTTTTGTTTTTTGCTGCGATCAATTTTTAATATTAAGTTCTGCGAGCGAAGAACATACCACGAGCATTGCAAGGAATGATCCGATTAGTGCAGCCACGATTGCTGTAAATGAGAAAACTCGATCAGAAAAGTTAAGATGAGATGGTTTCTTGTGTAGGAAGTTAAAGAAATGAATTTTAGGTTACTTGATTAGGAAGTTATTAAAAGTTAGGGCTTAGGAGATATATAGAGAGAGAGACATTACCGAAGAAAGGAACAGAAAGAGCAACGACTAAAGTAGAGGTAACTAGGATTGTTCTGAACCATATCGATGCACCATGCGATCTCATCTTAGCCGTTGGAATGAGTTCTTCGAGACTCAAAACGATTGGGGTGATAGTTAACGCGTATTTTGTCATCGGTGTAACGACCTAAAAGATCAAAGAAAACCGATTTCTGGTTATACACTAAGGTATAGATACATACAGAGAATAGGTGAGATAGTTTATCTTACCGCTGTCCAGACTGCGATTTTAGATGAAATGAAATGTTTAGGCATGTTTAATGTGAACTGTGATTCTATCGCTTCACCAAACATGGTGTAACCGCAGACCGCTACAGCTATGTACAAGACTGTACAGAAACTAAAGCTGCGAAATAAAGAATGAAGAAATAAGTCTATCAATTAGGGTTTCTTACAAATCAAGTAAAGAGAGGTTTCTTGGACTTACCAGATGACTAAGACTAGAGGAAACTTTGAAGGATCTTTCATGGAAGAATAAATGTTTGGAAAAACCGAGTGACCTGAATAACCAAACCCGAAAATTCCTATAGTAACAGGTAAGTTACTGAGATCGAAGACTCTTCCTGTTGCATGAAACCCGATTCCATCTACCAGACCAACCCAGAAGAGACAGAGACCGAGCAAGATCGAAGCCAAGACTCCTCCAACTAGATTTAAAACCGCAAGAACGGTCAATTAGAATCAAGCGAATGGAATCGAGCTAAAAAACAGAGAGATTTCAGAGGGAAAATGAAACCTGAAAGGTAAGAAAGCAAGCTAAGATCTTTAAGCCAGACTGTTGGAAGAACAAGAAGAGTGGTTAAGATTGCAAAGATCTGAGTAGAATCTAGAGATATCCCTGAAGCAATGCTCAATGAAATGTTTGGGAATAGTCCTGATAAGTTATCACTCATCATGATAATGTATTCCACACAAGCTGCCTGTTTTTTGGAAAACAAATTAAAATTACAATTAACAAAACAGTTTTTCATCAATTGATCGAAGAATGTCAAGTAGTCAACAATAACGACGATGAAACTTACGTACAACTCCACGTACAGAAGGATCTGCGATTAAAGAAACAGAACAAGAACCCTTCAGTTTCAAGAAACAGAATCTTTGAAGGGCTTTTTGGTAGTTTGGTTTGAGAAATTGATCTGAAACTTACGGAGATGATGAAACGACCAGTGATTCCAAAAGCGGCTTGACCGATATCGGGGTAAGTATGAAGTCCAGGAGAGCTTTCTAGACATCTCTTCATGAGAACACCTGTGTAGCAAGTGATGACTCCAAAGAACAAGAGTATGAGCAAACCAAGCCAACCACTTTCTTTTATAGCATAAGGCATTGTTATTAGCCCTAATCCACACAGAACATTGGTTCCTACAAATACAAAAACAAAAACGGAAAATGTCATTGATCATCACAAAGATGATGGAATAATAGATCACAAAAACGGTAAATTATCTCAGGCAAATTCTAAAGATCGCTGGTTCGTGTGACACTTGGGAGGAGACCATACAAAATATGATTTCGCGACTTTTCTACTAATCACAACATTTTTTCTATCGTTTTACTTTCAAAAGAGTAATTGATGGTTTTCTACCGTTGAGGACGGATTGAGAGAAAGAGCAGAGGTTAGTTTCCGGTAATGGAAGATCGGTTACGGAGAGCTTGAGCTGAGATGGAGGTTTGACAGGTAATATCGTCTCTTCTTTGTCAGGATCCGGTTGAGAGAGAAGAGGTTTGCTTGAGGAAGAAGAAAACGAATCGAAAAACGAAGATTGTTGCTTCTTGTGAAAGGAAGAGAGTAATCTCCGTGAACCACCTCGAGGCATGAAACTCACCGACGGTGGAGTCATTCCGGTCAACAAATCCATTGATTGTCTGAACAAAAAAAAAAATCATTTGAGACATTAAAGAAATTTAAGAGAATTAAAAAAACAGAGGAAATTGATGATTTTTAGGTTTTTACCTATAGCTTTGTGGCCAAGGAGGATTTGAGACATCATCGGAGAGATTGTTATCGGAATGGTTTTGGGATAAAGGAGAGGAGGAATCGGAGTTTGCTCTTCCGCGTCTCCGACCGTCTCCGTCTCCGACGTGTTCATCGTCGGAACAAGCAAGCTCTGCTTGATTTTCTTCATCATCTGTAAGAAAGGAATGGTCTCTGTCGTGTAAGAATTCTTCGTCGAGTTTCATCTTCTCCTTCTTCTGTTTTTCTCAATCAATCTCTCAAGAAAATGCAGAAGGAAAATGTTTCAGAGAGAGAGAGATACGGAGAATCGGATTTTTAGTTTCCGGCGAGTCAAAGAGATTTCTTCTATATATGGAAACATATCAATGGAGGGTAAAATATTTAATGTTTTTAAGATTTTTTTTTTTTTTTTTAATATTGCGGTGTAGATTTGATGATGACGATATTCTTAGGATTCGTATTAATCTATGAACTTCCAAATTTCATTATTGTTTTTTTTCCTTCTCTGCTGAGTGCTGACTAACTTCCAAATTCCAAATCTGTATTTATCTGTCAATGATACACCAAATCACAATTTTCAAAATATTCTTTTATTTATTCGTTTTAACAATCATTAGAGAATATACCCTAAATGAGTTTACTATATTATTATTGTAGATAACCGGAATGAAAATATTGTTACCTTCTTCATACAGACATACATGATACAATATCTTAATCAAATATATGTAAAAAAAAAACGATAACTTTCTATCCTAGTAAATTCGGAGGATGACGTAGACATAGATTTGAGATTAACGAGCGAAAGCCATTTTGAGTTTTTGAGCATCAGAAGGCAATTTGACATCCGTGGCCAACCCGAGTGCCTCGAAGAACCGAATGAGGTACCATGTTAGGTCTACCTGATACCATTCCAGTCCATGTCTAGCCGAGGTTTCAAAGGCATGGTGGTTGTTGTGCCAGCTCTCTCCATTCGTGAGTAGTGCTAGCCACCTACACCATTTCACATTCAATCAAATATCAATTAGTTTCGATTAAGGTTTATCGGCTTAATATTTATTTTCGGTTTAAAGACGACAATTGACTAAATTGAAACTAATAAAATTGGAACTGAATCTAATATATATATAGGTTGTGGATCTTCCGGATTTTTTTTTTTTTTGGTTGATTTACATGTCTATAGGATATATATATACACATGTTGTTATGTCTATAAAGAATAGAGTGGGTAATAATACCAAACGTTACGAGATGTGTCCTTGGTGTTCCACGGTTTCGAACCGCAAATATGGCATGCCGAGTTTATGAGCCAAGTCCCATGGTAACCAATTACTCCTCCGAAGCCCTGTTTACAAAAAAAAAGATATGAGATAATCAGTATATTATCGATCAGTGACCAAAAAAAAAAAAAAAAGTATATTAGATAAATAGTGGAATAGAAGATAGAGATCTTACCAAGCCACAAAGGTAAGGTAGACCACCCCAAAAATAGACGAGGGTCCAAAACGTTAAGATGTGGAGAGGAAGTGTGTTCTTTAGAAACCTATAGAACCATTGTTGTTTCAAGTCCATCACGTTGCTACGTCTTCCACACTGTTACATTAGTTCGCCGTCAGTTTATTACAAATCAATTTCATTAGAGTTGGATAACATATTTAAAATAGATTTACACATACGTCGGATATGTAGAAATATATCTGTTACCTTCTCTCTGATGTATTTGGTGTCGAATATCCACAAAACATGACTAAACCAAAACCCTTCCATAGGACTATGTGGATCACGGTCCGAATCTGTGTACCGGTGATGGAACCTATGTATGCTTACCCAATCTATCGGATCACCCTGCCAAAAAAGTGATTTCAAAGATATATAGTTGAGGTTACATACATAGTTGTTGTACTGAGTTTCATTTTTTATTTTTGGTTAAAACAATATTTACCTGAAGCGCGAAAATGGCAAAATAAGCGAATGGATATTCAAGCCATTTAGATAGCTTAAAGCTTCGATGAGTCAAGTTCCTATGGTACGAGAATGTAATGCATATGTGAGTCACCACGGCGAAACAATAACCAAACAAGAGAGCTTCGGGTTTGTAGTTAAACGGAGCCAATAGACAGAACAAATGCACGAACATAACAGTTGAAGCTCTCATAACATCGAACCGTGCCCATTCTCTAAAAAAGTAAGCTCTTTTTTTCTTATGCACCACTTTGCTTTGGCCAGAACCATTGTCGTTGGTGGTGTCATCCATCGAAGACAAATGAGTTGTGTGTTTTGAGATAATGAGTAGTATAAATGTTCGAGTTATATGATTTAGCAAATGTTTAATTATATAGGGGATGATTTTTGGTGCATTTAAGTTCAACGTGGAGGATATCACGAATTGTGTCGCTAGATTTGAGTAATCATCACACTGCATAACACTTTTAAATTCCCTCGTACAGTAAAACCTCCATAAATTATGCATGTATAAATTAATAATCATCTTAAATTAATAATTTTTCTTGGTTTCGAGTCGGGACTACAATGTAAAAATTAACAAAATTCGATAAGATAAGATAATATTTTTAAAAAAATTCATATGTAAAATTATAGTCCCAATAATAGTATATATTAATAATCATATATATTTATGTATGTATAAGTATAACTATAATAATTACTAAAATGTGGTTTCAATGGATTTTATATTTTATTTATTACATCAATTCATTTTTATAATTGTTTCTTATGTATCCAAAACTTGTAAACAATTATAGACACAAAAATTGATTATTTATACATAACTCTTCCCAAATATGTCGTAGTATATATCGTTTCTGACTTTATCATCAACATTAAAATTAATAATCATGATTTTTTCTAAATTATTTACTTACTAACATGTATCAATTTTATATGGATAGTAATTGTGATATTAACATTCAATCTATTGCGATAACTAAAATTATAAATCATAATCTCAAGTTAATACATATTATTTTACAAATACATTTAATTAAATTATTTAATATAAGATCGTTTGATTTTTTTTAGAGAATTTTTACCTAAAATAGATATATCTTTATAAATTATTAATTTATCGATTAATTAATATCTTTTTAAATTAATAAAATTTTAAAATTCCAATATTATTAATTTATAGAGATTGTCTCCGATATAAGAAATTAGTTAGGGAGTACAACAGAAGCCATTTGGTAAACCTTTAAATATATATATATATATATATATATATATATATATATATATATATATATATATATATATATCGTTTCTCAAGATTATCTTTTAAAGTTTTTTTTAGCAAGGAAATTAATATTAAAAATGGCTAGATACATCGATTTAAAAGTTTTTTGAAAGACGCGTGAATAGAAATTGTGGTTGAGCATTGGAAATATTTAAATTTGCTAGATCTATCATTTGTTTTTTATCGTCTGAATTTATTATTATTCTATTATAAATTATGATAACTATTACATCGACAATTTTACAACAGACAAATCTTTCGTTTTAATCCACGCCAAATGATTATATCTTATCCCATGCTGAAGAAATCTCCTGCAAACTTGTTTTCATTAATCTGCATCGATATTAATAAATCGTATTTTCTGATATTTGAACTCCAGATCTTTCTAGTGTATAAGTATTAATGAATCCTTAAACAAACCACTTCCATATGATTCTTTAAAATGATCTTCAAATATATATGAAATCATACTATCTTTTTTTTTTTTGTTCTAAAAGGTTCGATTCATTGATTTAAACCGGTTCCAAAAGCGGATTGTTTGGTACAGTGTTGAAAACTGATTTTGATAGAGCATCATCAGCTTCTTTGTTTTCAGATCTAGGAACGTGAAAGAAATCGATTCGAAGATCGTTTGCCATTTTTGTTATATCTTCTAAGATCCCGTAGTCTCTAGTTGGAATCTGCCTTCTTTGATGAGATTGATTAACTGGAGAGAGTCTGAGGCCATGGTGAATCCCGAAAGGTTCCTGATCGATGCATGAAGTAAAGCTTCTTTCATGGCGATCGCCTCGGCCATCAGCGGTGAAAGTGAACACTTGCTTAATTATCTCAAACTAGTCAAATTCAATGGCAAGAGACATGAAAATTACTCGTTAAGGTCAATTTTGTTTTTAAAGAGAATATTTGCTTAAACTTTCAAAAATATCATCAAAAATATACTACATCTTAAAGATCTAGTTTTCACTCATATCTTTTTTTTTTTTCTTATAAATCCTATCGGCTATCCGATCAGCTCCGGTAGAAACAAATCGGAGTGTTACAGAGTGGACTTCTTCCCGAGGGACCACCACACTGTCTGGTCAGAATTGGAGTGTGATACTTTAAAAAAAATAGTTTTTTAATATTCGCACTTTAGCCAAAATAACATATATTTTGAAATGGAAAAAATAATATTATAATGACATATAAAGTAATATTTTACTACTACTTTATAAAATGCTTATAAAATTCTAAGACCAGTTCCATCAATGGTACGTAGATGAATCTCTAAAAAATTATTAAAATATGAATAATCATATAATATTATATATAACATAAAAATTATTAAAATATGAATAATCATATAATATAGTATAATATTATATGGATATCTCAAAAATTGAGAAACCAATTTCAATATCTTTCATTTGAGATATCCATATAATATTATATTGTTCTTTATATTTTAAGATACTATTGATAAACATATTTTAATATACCAAAGTATTTTCAGTGTTGCTCTCAATGGTTGATGAACTGAATTTGAACGCTATTTAGGATCCGATCCAGCGTCTTAAATTATCTTGGGCTGTACAAGTAATTAGGTTTATGTTCCCAAGACGAACATTAGGGGGCCCAAATCCTAGTATACTCATTTTTCGACATTTAATGATAATTTAATGAAAAACTGTTACAATACATGCATACATTATCTACTAACCTCTACTCCATTACTATATTTTGTAATAATTAAATGTAGTATTTTCTATTAAAAAAATAATTTTTTAATATTCGTACTTTAGCCAAAATAACATATATTTTAAAACGATGTAATAATATTATGATGACATATAGAATATTATTTTACTACTATTTTATAAAATGCTTATAAAATTCTAAGAGCACTTCCATCAATGGCCTATAGATGGATCTCTAAAAAAATATTAAAATATGAATAATCATATAATATCACATATAACATAAAAATAATAGTATAATATCACATGGACATCTCAAAAATTGAGAAATCAACTTTAAAATCTCTCATTTGAGATACTTTGTCTCTCAATTTTTAAGATACTCACATA
Source organism: Arabis hirsuta (assembly GCA_964056655.1). Lineage (NCBI taxonomy): Eukaryota > Viridiplantae > Streptophyta > Magnoliopsida > Brassicales > Brassicaceae > Arabis > Arabis hirsuta. The sequence continues at coordinate 703,366 of OZ053302.1, read as the reverse complement.
ATATTATATTGTTTTTTATATTTTATGGTTGATGAACTGAATTTGAACTTAGGATCCGATCCAGCGTCTTAAATTATTTTGGGCTGTACAAGTAATTAGGTTTATGTTCCCAAGACGAACATTAGGGGGCCCAAATCCTAGTATACATGCATGCATACATTATCTACTAACCTCTATTCCATTACTATATTTTGTAATTAAATGTAGTATTTTCCATTACTATATTTTGTTAGTCTCTTGTAGAGATATATGTTTTGTTAGTCTCGCTCACAAATCCAATTATAGAGGTGTTTAGTTAAGATTTCTTACTCTCAGTAATGGAAATTAGCTATTTCGATCTAGTTCGTCAATAGCATATATGTGTGAGGTTTGTGATTGAAACCAACAAAGTTTAGGATTTCTTGAGAAATAAAGCAGTAGAAACAAGTTGACAAGGAATTAATGCTTGAAAAGCTTAAAGCACACGTCAACCAAATAATTGAAGATTACACAAGGCGTGTATAAGTACGGTAGATAACCAATATATTTTTTTTCTTTCATGTATACTAACATACATGATACAATATTTTCATGAAATACATGTAAAGGACTGGATACTTGCAAATCGCGCGCTGGTTCTCTCCTAGTTTTTACTACCTAAAGCAATTACAAAAAAAGTTGTTGCCCCAACTAATTAATAAATGTTTTTGCCATTTTTAAGTTCTAGATAAATAAATTCATCTTGATTTTAGTGAGGTGAATTGAATTCATAAATTGAGATTTCAAATAAAACTGATAAATTATAGCTTAATATTTACGATTTAATGAATATCAAAATGTATAGGAATTAAATGAATTGCATTCAAATAAGTATATTTAGTTAAGGAAACCATAAATGAAGAAAACAAATCTGCAGAAAATGTGGGAGAAGAAGATTTTATAGATCTACAGTTAAATATATTGAATAAAAAATAGCCACAAACGACAGCATTTATATTAGTATATAACCAAGCAAAAAGAATCGCACTTGGCTTGTACGCATTTGGCTAGTGCAATGTTAAAAAAATCGCTAGGCGTTAATCAGGCATTCGGCACGGGTCTACCGCCTAATCAATTATTCGGAGATTAATCGGGGATTAGTTTTAGGGGGTTTTATAGACATTTGAGTTTATATATTAATGATGTTAAAAAATACCAATAATGGAGGTTGACCTGGTGGTTTAGAAACGATGAAAGAATTAAGTGGTCACGTGATCGAAGCCCAAACCCATATATTATGACTTTTTTTCGTTTTTTCCTTTAAATGAAGGGTAGAATGGTAATTCCAGGTTCATATTCTCCAATGCAAATAATTTTCTGCAACCCTAAAAACCCGGCGGCCGTAAGTATTCTTCACTATTTTCGTTTTCAATCTTCATTTTTAGGTCGTTTGTACTTAGTTTTCATAGATCTAACATAGAAACTTTGATTTTGACACTTAAATTTAACAAAAATGTTTTTTTTTTCCAAAATGCCGATTTTTAATCCGATTATACTAAAATCGCGGCGGTTCTACTCCGCCGAGCGATTTCGCGGCAATTAATCGGCCTCTGCGCCGCGTTTTAGAACAGGGGGCTAGAGCCACCTTTCGAAATGATGCCCCGCAAAATTGAAATTATAATATGATGCCTACAACATGGGCTTTACCAGCTTTAACCCAGGGCCCTGACTAAGGATGAGAACAAATTATTATCGAACATATTTTATGTAAACAGTAAGAGATAAAGTGATGCGAACATAAAAATTATGTAGATTGAATATAAGATATAATTAGATTTGAGATTAATGAGCCAAAGCCATTTTGCGTTTTTGAGCATCGGAAGGCAATTTGACATTAGTGGCTAAACCGAGAACCTGGAAGAACCGAATGAGGTACCATGTTAGGTCAACCTGATACCATTCCAGTCCGTGTCTAGCCGAGGTCTCAAAGGCATGGTGGTTGTTGTGCCAGCTCTCTCCATTAGTGAGTAGTGCTAGCCACCTACACCATTTCACATTCAATCAAATATTAGTTTCGATTCAGGTTTACCGTTTTTTTCTTCCGGTTTACGAACTATAATTGACCAAATTGAAACGGGATTTGTTATGGATTGGTTTGGAATAATAATAAAATTGGAAATGGATCTATTATCTTTAGGATTAGTTTTTTTTTCCGTTTGATTATAGGATATACAAAAGTTGTTCTTATATCTATAAAGAATAGAGTGGGGTAAAAATACCAAACGTTACGAGATGTGTCTTTGCTGTTCCACGCTTTCGAACCCCAACTATGGCATATCGAGTTTATGAGCCAAGTCCCATGGTAACCGATTACTCCTCCGAAGCCCTGTTTATCAAACAATATATGCATGAGATAGTTTGAATTTAGATGAATAGTGTAATAGAAAATTGAAACACGAGAGTTAGACGAGATTTTGGAAGATAATAATAAATTTTTACAAATTTAGTTTAGATAAATTAATGATATTTGTTTTACTTTTATAGTTTTTATCGGAATCATTTTCCAAAAACGTAAAGCTTGATAAATAATGTAAATGGTTAAAAAATAGCGAAATCACATTTTAAAAAAATAAAGATTTTGAGTGGTTGATTGAGTGGCATCTCTAACCACCTTAGGCAGTAACCCTTTTAGCATATGCAAATTATGTCTAACTCCTTTCAGAGAATTAAAATCAAATTTAAGTGATAGTCATCGTAAAAAACGTTTTTGTTTGAATACTAATTTTACATTCATTCAAAAATAATTTAGAAAATGGTATATTCATGCATCACCGTGATGTATAATCCAAAATTTCATTTGATATTAAATGATTTATTGCAAAAAATAGATATATATATTTTAGTAAGATCCTCTTACCAAGCCGCAAAGGTAAGGTAGACCGCCCCAAAAATAGACGAAGGTCCAAAAAGTTAAGAAGTGGAAAACAATTGTGTTTGCTAGAAACCTATAGAACCATTGTTGTTTCAAGTCCATCACGTTGCTACGTCTTCCACACTGTTACATTTATTCCAAACATCGATCGTACATAATTCGCCGTCAGCTTATTACAAATTTTCTGTTAGAAATCTGATAAAAAAAATAAGAACGATACACATACATTCAGATTAATTTGTAGATATTAAAATGTTGTGTTACCTTTTCTCTCATGTACTAAGTGTCGAATTTTCACAACACATGACTAAACCAAAACCCTTCCATAGGGCTATGTGGATCACGGTTTGAATATGTGATTGTTAAGTTTGAGTTATTCATGGCTTCCAACTCAAAACCAATTGGTAATGAGTAGATTGACCATAACCTTTTATATATTAGTTTTTTATTTCTCCAACTTCCGATGTGAGACAATATCACTTAAACCTCCCCCCTCACGCTCAGGCATGATCATCTGAAAAGCGGGCAATTGTGGGAACAACATCCAGGGGGACCCAACGATCGAGTGCCTATGATACCATATTAAATTTGGATTACTCATGGATTTCCAACTCAAAACCAATTGGCAATGAGTAGATTGACTCACGTCCCTTATATGTCGCTCAAGGTCCCTTTCCACTTCAAATGAGAGACATTTTTCACATGTCTCCTCGAGATAACGGTTCATCTAGAAATTAATCTCGACAATTTCCATTATATGATCAAATTCGGATTCGATCGGTCTGGCCATCTTCGGACCAAATCGATTTCGGTTTGGGTGGGGCAGTGTGTGTTCGGCTCTGATACTATGTTAAGTTTCATGGGTTTCCAATTCAAAATCAATTGGCAATGAATGGATTGGCTCATGTCACTTTTGTATCGCTCAAAGTCCCTTTCTACTTCAGATGTGAGACATTCTTCACATGAATTGGTGATGGAACCTATGTGTGCTTACCCAATCTATTGGATCACCCTACACAAAAAGACATTTCATTTATAATTCGGGTACATGTTTGCCATTTTTAATTTCATATTATTTTTGGTTAAAAAAATATACCTGAAGAGCGAAAATGGCAATATAAGCGAATGGATATTCAAGCCATTTAGGTAGCTTAAAGCTCCGATGAGTCAAGTTCCTATGGTAAGAGAATGTAACGCCGAGGTGAATCACCGCGGTGACGATAACACCAAACAAGAGAGCTTCCAGTTTGTAGTTAAACGGGACCAATAAACACAACACATGCACGACCACAACAAATGAAGCTTTCATTACATCCAACCGTGTCCACTCTCTTAAAAAATAAGCTCTTTTTTCCTTAGGCACCACTTTGCTTTGGTTAGAGCCATTTTCCTTGGTTGTGTCATCCATTGAGAACAAATGAGTTTGTGCTTTGAGATATGAGTTGTATAAATATTTTGAGTTATATGACTGAGCAAACGTTTCATTTTATAGAGGATGATTAACATTGGTGCAAATTTTTTGGAGTCTTGGCTTGAGAATAAAACATCACGTGTTTAGTACTGAAAGGTGCCGCGTATCGATCGATAATACTATTTTTGTTGATGAATTAATTATTTTTGTTTAATTTGAGAATATATGTTTTTTCTTTAATTTTGACAACTATGTGTCGATGAATTAATTATTTTTGTTGTTGTCCAATATGGCCTTTCTAATTAAAATATCTCGTGATGGAGGCATTGAAATTTTGTGAACCCTTGCTTGAAAGTCTATCCTTCATAATCGTTATCAAGAACTATCACATATATTTTGGTTTCATTAATCATCCAATTACGCTTGGATTCATGTGAAACTCTATTATCTGATGTTTAAAAAAACAAAAAAGACAAAAAAAAAAACAAACAAATAACAAAAAAAACAAAAAACAGAACTAACACTCAAGCCACCTTAATAATTTCTAAAATTCAAAATACTCCTAAAGCTGCTTTATAGAAATTTTGAAAAATATCACTTTTCAAAAATATTATCTTTACAAAAATAACATTTTTTTAAAAATTATTTATTCAGTATATCAAATATGTTTGGGTTAATTAACTATGTTGTATTATGATTTAGTTTTGAGAGTTTAGAGGGTTTTAGGGGTCAAAAACATTTTATAGAGTTTAGAATTATAATTAGATTTAGGTTTTAAATTTTATAATTAGTGGCATTTTTGCAAATGAACAATCATTAGTGATATTTTTACAAATGTACAATCAAAAATTGTTGAAAAAAGAAAAAAAGTACACACCAAAAATGATATTTTTTAAAATTTCTCAAGCATCCGTATGACACGGATCAATCACTTTGTTTTCATTTATTTACATGCATGTTTTACACATCACATAAATACAGTATAATAAAATTACATTTTTTACATCAAAATTCATTTAAAACGAACATATATATCACTCAATCGTAAAATGCACTTAATATTTTGATGCTAGAATTAAAATATGAATAAGATACAATATAACGTACGTAATACAAAAGAAAGTTTTGTTTAATTCAACAAAAGAAAGTTTAATTTAACTCATTTCGCCGATTAATCTGGCGATAGCAGAGTATGTCCCGCAGCAACCGCTCACAACGCCAATAATGACGATGAAAATACAAACTCCGATCTGAAAATCAAACTCTTTTCAATCAAAATATGTCATAATGAATAAAAATAGGAAAAAAAAAAATCAAAGATTTAGTTAAATTCTTACTTGAAACTTAGTTAATCTACCCTTCATAATGCTGAGATAACATAGACACGGGAATATTAACCCCTGAGAAAGATGAATACCGAAAACATAAAGAACTTGTTTTTATCCGTTAGTTTTCGAAATGAGATTTGATTTGTTTTATTGGCGACTTACGATAAGCATTGCGATGAAAGATCCAATAAGAGCCGCGACAGTAGCTGAAATCAACGAGTTTGGTCATATGTTATTGTTTTGTAGAAATGTGTTTCTTGAGCAAGAAGTTAGGGTGAAATGTGGAAATGAGAAAGAGAGATTACCGAAGAATGGGACAGTGAGTGCAATGACCAAAGTAGAGAGAACTAAGATGGTTCTAAAGAGAATAGACACGCCTTTTGATCTCATCTTTCTTGACGAAGACGGTATGAGTTCTTCTAGGCTTAACACTACTGGAGTGAGGGTTAAAGCGTATTTCGTCATTGGCGTAACGACCTAATTATAGAAAATGCGAAAGGAATTGAGAAAAAAACATTATGAACATAAGTTGGAGAAGAGATGAGTACGTTTGTCGATTCGAAAAGTTATCTAACCGCTGTCCAAACCGCGATTTTAGATGAGGTGAAATGTTGAGGCATGTTCAATGTAAACTGGGATTGAATCTCGTCACCAAACATTGTGAATCCACAAATCGATACAGCGATGTAAAATAGCGTGCAAAACCCAAAGCTACATAACACAGAGAAGAGATTGAATAATCTCTAATTAGAGATTTCTTGTACCGCAAGCAAAGTTTTTTTCTTACCTCATGAGAATCACCATTGGAAATTTGGAAGGCTCTTTCATGGATGAGTAAATGTTGGGGAAAACAGAGTGACTCCCAAAACCAAACCCGTAAATTCCGATCGCGACAGTTAATTTAGTTAGATCAAGAGCTTGTCCTTGCAGTTTAAATCCAACCCCGTCTACAGAACCGACCCAAAAGAGGCAAAGTGCAAGCAAGATTGAAGAGAAAACACCTCCGGCTAAGAAAAATAATGAATTAAGAGTCAAACTTAGAACTAAAAATATCAAATCTCGGAGATATTTGTGCGATTCATGAGATAAACCTGAGATATAGGACAATAAGCTAAGGTCTCTAAGCCAAACAGTCGGAAGAACCATAAGAGTTGTGGTAATGGCGAAAAATTGATTAGAGTTTAGAGATATTCCGGTGATATATAAGGAGATATTTGGGAACATCCCTGACAAATTATCACTCATCATGATTATGTATTCCACACAAGTTGCCTACAAAAAAAAAAAAAAAAAAAAACAGTAGTGTCAATAACGACACTGTGTTTATAGATTTCAATCAAACCAAGTGTTATAATGAGACTACTTATTTTGATACTTACGTATAACTCCACGTAGAGAAATATCTGAAATGTAATTCGAAACGTTTTGAGTTATTAGGATCATACAAAAGTTATGATGATATTGGTATGTTAAGAAGGGAGAGTTTGAAGGAAAAGCTTACAGAGAGGAGAATGCGTCCAATGGTTCCGAATGCAGCTTGACCGATGTCCGGATAAGTGCGGATTCTAGGTGAAGTTTCGAGACATCTCTTGAGGAGAAGACCTGTGTAGAATGTGATGATACCAAAGGATAAGAGTATGAAAAGCCCTAACCATCCTCCTTCTTTCAGTGCGTAAGGCATTGCAAGCAAAGCTCCTCCACATAGAACATTGATTCCTACAACAAATAGAAGAAGTTGAAGTAAAACTCAACTGTTTAATGGAATTGATTTTGATTGAAATATAGTTTTACTTTCTATATATCTAACTTTGAAACTAGACAAAAAAATAACATTTTTGATCTAACTATAAGTAAGGTTGAACTAGAAACACTCATAATTACCGTTAAGAACGGATTGAGAGAACGTGCAGCTGCGGTTTTCTTCATGAATCGAAAGATCCTCTGAGACTGATAGTCTGAGATGAGAAGCAAGAAATGATTTGATGGAAGAGGCAACAGAGCTTTGGATCTCATCTTTGTCGATTAGAAGTTGTTGTTTGCTTGGGGAAGAAGTAAACGAACTGAAAACAGAGCTTTGTCTCCTCTTGTGAAACGAAGAGACAAAGCTTGTCCTCAATGGAGGTGTAACTCCAGTCAACATATCCATAGATTGTCTGAAAATAACACCAAGAAAATAAAGATATGATCTCTAAAACAACAAATTCTTCACCAAAAAACAGAATAAAAATCTTATAATGATCTACCGATAACTTCGAGGCCACGGAACGGGATCATCGTTATTGGATCCGTTACGTGATAAAGGAGTTGACGGAACAGAGCTCTCTGCTTGGCTTTCTTCGTCTTCTTCTTCTTCGTCATATGGCTGATACAAATCTTCCCTTTCTTGCTCGAATGTCTCCTCTTGCTTCATCTTCTTTGTATTCTATTGTCTCTGATTCAGAAAACCCAAAGCAGAGTTAAATAAGAAGAAGATGGTGCAATGAACGTGTTCCACCATATAGCCATGTCTCTAATCTATCATAGTTTCATTTTTCTTTCTCAAAACGGATATCCTTTTTTATGCTTTAAATATGTGTTTAAAAAAAATAATTTCAGAGGCTGCAACGAAACGTGTTCTGCTTTTTCTATTTTATAATTTTTTTTTATATATAATTCAAGTATGTTGGAAATGTTTATCGCATAATTTCTCTTAGATTATTTTCTTCAGTCGTGCTTTGTGATGGAGCCCACACGTTTTAAATATTTTGTGACGTCAATATCGAAGGTTAAGGCGAGAGGATTAAGAAAAATATGAACGTTATTAAGCAACGGTAACTTTTTCTTTCTTTATTACCGTTGTGAAATCAATAGTTCAGTTACGAAAACAATTACATAAAATTTCATTTTTCTTTTAAATACCTCAAAGCTCTCTCCAAAATGTTTCAAAAAAAAAAAAAAAAAAAAAAAAGCTCTCTCCAAAAATCACATTCTCTCTAAAATTATGCAGAGGTGATATTTTTCTTCAATCTTACATATTCCATTGCTTTGATCCTTGCATAAATTCCATTGCTTAGAATTCTTTCCTCTTTTGTTTCTCGATTCATCAGCAAAAGAAGATCAGAAGATCTTTGTTCGTCCTTCTCTTACTGAAATCTTTTCCTCCGTCGTAGACTTGCGGCGGTGACGGAGACGGCATCGGAGCTTGAATGTAAGTGTCTTTACAATTGCCAATTTTCACAAATTTATGTATTTCCGATGATGGTTTTAGGTAGTCGTGATAAACTTCAATTAGGATTCAATGTGTGATTCCTCATAATTAACTTAATTAGGTATTCGTCATAAACTCAATTAGGGTTCAATGTTTTTCCGATGATGGTTTTAGGTATTCGTGATAAGCTTAATTAGGATTCGTGCTTAGACATTAATCTGTGAACTGAATTTTTCTTTCATTATTATTTTTTTTGTTTGTCTTGCCTTCTTTTGATTCGTCTATCAAATCAAAGATTATGATAAACTTAGATAGAGATTAAGTTAAATACCATTAGGACTTATTTTATTCGTTTTGATCTATAGGTTAAACATAAGAGCATGATTATCAGTGGTTAATATAAGTAAATATACTCAGTTATTATAGATTAAACCTATTTAAATAAATAAAAATGGGCTTAAACTTATATTACCAGTTCTAAAATTGGACTCTATATTATCAGTAAATATACTGATTTTACTTGCTTCTGATTGGTCAAAGAAAAAAAAAAGGGAAAAAATATTGTGAACCGACGTTTTCATTGTTCTCATCGACATCTCCTTCTCTCTCTCGAGATCTCTTGATCTGCTGTAAAAAAAATCAATCGATTCACCATCTCAATTCTCGCTCTTGTGTTTCCTCCTTCCATCGCGACGGGTTTCTCCCACTGTTATGTAGGTTAGATTCGTTTTCTCTTGTTCTGGGCTGAGTGACGAAGAGAAAGGGTTTTTATTTTGCTTTCTTTTCTTTTCAATTTCTGTTCTGACTTGTTTACGGAGATGGCTGGTTCTCGGTCTTTCTCTCTCTCGGTCTCTCTCTCTCTCGGTCTCTCTCAATCCGAAACAAATCTCTCAATCAGTTTTCCAGAAACTCTTGTAGCATATTCTTTAGAGATTTGGGGGAGAGTTGGAAAAACGAGCTTAGATTTCAGAATAATTTCTTAGAAGTTCTTCAAAGCCCTTTTTACCCTCCTCTCTGCATTAGATTTGTTCTCATAGAGGGGAAACTGTAGACTTTTGTTTGTGCCTTTTTTCTGATTTCTTCCACTTGTATCACCTGTTTAAAAGAGTTGCTGCTCTCGTATTTTGATCCTTGTGGTAGGTCAATGAGTTCAAATCAATTGAGAAGTTCAAGATATTAAACCCGTCTCTTCTGACAAAGATGAAGGAATGTTCAGGTAAACTTCCCTACATGACAGAGATTTGTCATCTTAATCCCTTATTTTAGGGCCATGTGAATCGCAGAAAAGAATTTCCTACTTCTATGAGAAGGTATCATTTAGCATCAGTGTAATTAGAGATTTCGTGCTTTTTACAGGGAGCTTTTGGTCGACTTTTACTCAAGTTCAGTGAAGAGAAAACCAGATCGCATCATCGTTTTCAGGTAATACTTGAATCTATTAAGGTACCATGTAAAAGTAGTATTATATAGTTTGAGTGAATCTCACTGTTATTAATATGCATGTAGGGATGGTGTGAGTGAGTCTCAGTTCAATCAAGTTCTCAATATTGAGTTGGATCAGATGAAGGAGGTATGGATTATTGTTCTAAAGCTCTCGGTGGTTTCTTTAGTATGTGTGACACCTATTGACATTTTGTTACATTATTTTAGGCATGCAAGTTTCTTGACTCGAAATGGGACCCTAAGTTTATAGTGATCACATATTTACTACCTATAATCACATAAAACATCAACAAATTAAATTGGGATTCTAAAATACAATAAATATTATAAAATTCATATATTACCCCAACATATTACCCACCCATAATCATGCTCTAATACAGAGCCGGTATATACAAGAAGAAAGTGCAATGATGAATCTTGATAATCTAAAGCGTATCTAGAGGCCATGGTGATAATTATTTTCTCATTTTTTTCCTAAATCTATTACATAAATATTGGTTTTAGTTTGATATTTATTTTTTTAATTCGATATATATTTATATTTTTATCGGATTTTGAAACTTGGGTGATAAGATTTACATAAGTTGTGAAAACAATCCGAACATGACATCCTGCCATTGACCTTGTCTTTGACCATTAACGGTGGCATTGACCGTTTTGCATTAACAATGTAATGTGAATTTAACACTCGAGTTTCTCATTTTTTTATAAGAAAACTTATTCTCTTTTCAATTAGTTTTTTATAAACTCAAATTTCATATATTTATATTTTTATCGGATTTTGAAACTTAAGTTATAAAATTTACATAATTATGTAAACAATTCGGACACGACATCATGTCTTTTGAAATTCTCATATATTTTAGATTAAACTTATTAGGAAATTAACATATTTCAGATTATTTGAATTTTCACTAGATTTTACTTAATTTTGAAATTTGAGTGTTAAGACTCCACAATTGTGAAAACAATTTATATATGGCATATTATTTTGGACGGTTAACAATACATTTGTTCGTTTTGTATGTATATTTAGCACTCGAATTTCTAATTTATTTAACCGGTATACATTCTTTTGAAATTTTCTTAGAAAAAAACCGAAAATGATACATAGCATAACAAATCAACTCATTTCGCCAATTAATCTGGCGATGGTAGAGTAAGTCCCGCAGTAACCGCTCACAAAGCCGACAATGACGATGATAATACAAATTCCGATCTGAAAATCAAAACTCTTTTCAATCAAAATATTTCATGATGAATGAAAATAGAAACAAAATTCGAAGATTTAGATAAATTCTTACTTGAAACTTAGTTAATCTGCCCTGCATAATGCTAAGATAACATAGACACGGGAATATTAACGCCTGCGAAGACGAAAAACCGAATTTTGATCGTTAATTTCCTAATCAAAAATATAATCATGATGAGTGATATTAATTGACTCTTGGAGACTTACGATAAGCATTGCAATGAAAGATCCAATAAGAGCCGCGACAGTAGCTGAAATTAACGAGTTTGGTCATATGTTATTGCTTCTAGAAATTTGTTCCTTGAGCAAGAAGTTAGGGTAATTTATTACCGAAGAACGGGATCGTGAGTGCAACGACCAAAGTGGAGAGAACTAAGATGGTTCTGAAAAGCATAGAGACGCCTTTGGATCTCATCTTTCTTGACGAAGACGGTATGAGTTCTTCTAGGCCTAACACTACTGGAGTGATCGTTAAAGCGTATTTCGTCATTGGTGTTACGACCTAATTCAAGAAAATGCGAAAGGTATTGAGAAAATACTACGAACATAACGTGAAAGAAGAGATGAGTTTGTTGATTCGAATGTTATCTAACCGCTGTCCAGACTGCGATTTTTGATGAGGTGAAATGTTGAGGCATGTTCAATGTGAACTGTGACTGAATCGCGTCGCCAAACATCGTGTATCCGCAAACCGCTACAGCGATGTAAAATACCGTACAAAACCCAAAGCTGCATAACAAAAAAGATTGATATTTTGTGTGATAAGAAGGTATGAAAACTAACCCTAGCGTTTTCTTTTATTACAAGCAAGGTTTTTTTTTTTACCTGATGAGAAGCACCATAGGAAACTTGGAAGGCTCTTTCATGGATGAGTATATGTTGGGAAAAACAGAGTGACTCCCAAAACCGAACCCGTAAATTCCGATTGCGACGGGTAAATTAGTTAAATCGAGAGCTTTTCCGCTTAGGTGAAATCCAACCTTGTCGACTGATCCAACCCAGAAGAGGCAAAGCGCAAGCAAGATTGAAGAGAAGACACCTCCGGCTATGGAAAAAAAACATTTCTTAGTATTAAAGAGATCAAATCTCAGATGAATTTTTCTGATTACGAGATGAACCTGAGAGATAGGACAATAAGCTAAGGTCTCTGAGCCAGACAGTCGGAAGAACAATAAGAGTCGAGGTAATGGCGAAAACTTGATTAGAATCTAGAGATACTCCAGTGATATATACGGATGTGTTTGGGAACATCCCTGACAAATTATCACTCATCATGATTATGTATTCCACACACGATGCCTACAAAAAAACCAAAAACTAGTGTCAATAACGATGTTGTCATAGGCTTATATAACGACCCAAATCGACCTAACAAAACCCGTTTTACAAGAGTCAATTAAAATGTCTAGGATGTTTAGTACAATACTGGTTCGTGTTCGTGTCGTAGTTATGTACCATCCGGATTCAGACCCGGCATAATTAATGTATTGTTGACCCAAAAATGAAAGAGAGTTTGGTACTTACGTATAACTCCACGTAGAGAAGTATCTGAAATGTAATTCCAAACCCAAAGTTAGGATCACAAGTAATGATGATCTCTTAAGATTGATTTGAAAAATACTCTTACAGAGACTAGGATGCGTCCAGTGGTGCCGAATGCAGCTTGACCGATGTCCGGGTAAGTGTGGATTCCGGGCAAATTCTCGAGACATCTCTTGAGGAGAATACCTGTGTAGAAAGTGATGATACCAAAGGATAAGAGTATGAAAAGCCCTAACCATCCTCCTTCTTTCACTGCGTAAGGCATTGCAAGTAAAGATACTCCACATAGAACATTGATTCCTACAACAAAAATAAAAAGTTGTAACAAAAAGAAAGAACATAACAAAATTAATTGTGAAATGGAGTTGATTCAGAAAACCGACAAAAACCTAACCAAAAGTAAGACTGAAACACTCCTAACTACAATTATTACCGTTGAGAACGGATTGAGAGAACGTGCAGCTACGGTATTCTTGAGGAATCGAAAGATCCCCAGGGACGGATAGCTTAAGATGAGAAGCAAGAAATGATTTGATGGATGTTACAACAGAGTTTTGGATCTCATCTTTGTTAATGAGAAGCGCCTGATTGCTTGGGGAAGAAGTAAATGAACCGAATACAGAGCTTTGTCTCCTCTTGCGAAATGAAGAGACAAAACTTGTCCTCATCGGAGGTGTAACTCCGGTCAACAGATCCATTGATTGTCTGAAAATATCCCCCAAGAAAACAAAAGATTACGATTTCTTCAGATCTCTTACGAAAAACAGACCAAATGTTTGAATGATTTACCGATAACTTCGAGGCCACGGAACGGGATCATCGTTATTGGATCCGTTACGAGATAACGGAGTTGACGGAACAGAGCTTTCTGCTTGGCTTTCTTCGTCTTCTTCTTCTTCTTCTTCATATGTCTGATACAAATCTTCTCTTTCTTCCTCGAATGTCTCCTCTTGCTTCATCTTCTTTGTATTCTACTGTCTCTGTTCAGAGTCGTCGAAGAAGAAGAACTGAGAAAAAGAAAATAAAGAACGCAAGGAAACGTGTTCTGCTTTCTAGTTCCAATTTATAGTCACGTCTATGATATTATTACATTAAAAATAATAAGTTTGTGTTTAGGAATTCAGTTATAACTTCAGCCGGAAAATTAATAATTCATTTATAAACTTAGATTACTACAATACAATAGTGGGTTTTTATAATATTAATTTGCATACATTGATGAAAAAAAGATATATTGAAAGTAGTATCTAAAATTTAAAAAAAAAATGGTTTCTATGTACCAGTTTAACTATTGACTCTTAGTAAAATATCTAATTATTACATTATCAAAAAACATTTTTACTACATTACTTTTTTTTGTTTGTTAAAGTTTTTACTACATTACTCATTCAATATATGATTTCATTAACTTTTTGTAACAAAAATTAGAGGGGTAGGTTCATCTACAAATATTAGTTTTGATCAAATAATTTTTATTTAAGATAATTTTATTACAAACGTGTCTCGCGAGGTTATTTATAAAAGCACAGAAATATACACGTAATGGAAAATTAGAGGTAAGTACATGTATGCATGTGAATCATGTGATTTGTAAGAAAATTGTCATTAATTGATTGGTCATTAAATGAACAATATACAAAGTAATCAAGGATTTGCCAGCTCTAGATTATTGTTACGGTGTCCAATTGCTACGTTTAATCCTGATTGTACAAGATTACAAAAAATATAAAAAGTCTGCACGAATTATTTGAATATTACAATTGGTACCAAAACTTCCAGCCAACGTGACTTGCTCATGTATAAACATTATAATTGGTACATATAAATAGTAAAAAGGTAATAAAAAGAAAAGTAAAATATCAAGAACGTTTTCAAGTGATACCATTTTTTTTTTTTTTTGTCAACATCATCATCTTACCACCGGTTGGTTACCCACGGTGGTGATGAAACAAATATATGCATGTGATGTGAAGCGAGAATGACAGTTGGTCATTGACTCATTATTTATTTATTTAAAATATTCTAGCCATTTTTGACAACCAATTGTAATGGATCACAAATTTCATTTTAAAACATGCTTCGTTGTTTTGGTTGTTGAACACATATAAATTGGAAAATATCATCCAACGTGAATATTCTCCGTAGTTTCCGAAAAAAAATGTTACGAATACTTTTATTTTGTGTTCCGGGATATGTAGACTAAATTAACATGCTCTGGTTCTCGACACGGACGAAAGTAAACAAAGAAATTTACATATTACAAACAACCAAGCTATCTTTTCGGGAGCCGAATATTATCTCGTGGTTTCTTGAAAACTTACATAATATTACAGAAAAAGAAGAAGAAATTATGAAAATAGAGTTTTTTTTTGTTTTTTTTTACATATATATGAAGGTATATTAAAGAACTTATTTATCAATCTGGTTAAGCTTCCCGAGTCCATTGCAATTTGCGCAAACGATTTGGGCTTGATCTTTCCGCGCCGCGTTCGCCCTCAAAGTCGCTCCTTGCTTCCTCACGAATCCTGCTCCGTCACATTCCGGACACCTAAAACCACACATTTCTCACATAGCTTCAATTCCACAATGTACTTACAAAGGATCTTTCTTTCGGTTTACCGGTTTACTACCTCGGTTCAGAGTTTATTTAGAATGTCTTAACGTAATCTAACCGGACGGACAATAAGCTCTTTCTAACATCGATTTAATCCAAATTGGGGATTTGGTTTAACGAGAATCATAATCGGCTAATTTCAACCCGAACCAGTATGGTTAAAGTATATAATCTCACTATTGAACCGGACAATGAGCTCAGAAACTGAGTCCAATTTGGTTTAAAGAGTATCAAAACCGGTTTAATTCCGCTCGAACAAAAAATTACGATTCAAAAATATGAAAGAGTGGTTTACGTGTCGGTGCGTTTGAAGAGGATCGGGAAAGCTGTTCCGACGAGAGCGACGGCGGCAGCTCCGGCGATCAAGTAGATGGTTCCGTCAGAAGAAACATCACCGACGGCGGCAACAACTACGGAGGAGGAAGAAGACGATCTCTTGTATTTGGGAAGAAGAGTCACATTGCTCGAAGAAAAAGAAGAAGAAGATCTCGATTGTTTCAGAAAGTTCGTCGATGCAACGAACGTCGTCTGCATTGCCGGTGCGATCGCCATGATTTTTCAGAGGTTTTTACGCGATTCTCCGATTTGGTAGAAGAATATTTATTGGCGATTTGATTTGTGACGTGTCACTCTCTGGAAATGGATAACGTTTCAGTTAGATTCTTTAGTTTTTTTTGTGTATGTCGATAAGGTGGGCCCCTTTCGAGATATTTGAAAGTGGATACTTGGGCCCATTTAAGCCCATTCGATATTGATATCGACCTTTAAGGCCCAAGCTTTCTTTTGCTTGGACACGTCATTGTTTCCGACTCCGAGTACTCTAGCCTCCAGTCTCCAGTCTCCAGTCTCCTCCACAGTACTATCAAAATTCAAAAGCAAAACGAAAAACCTCTAGAACATTCTAGAACGTTGTGGAAGATAAATATAATAAATATATATGAAATACAGACAAATTGTAATTTTGTTATTTCTACTTTTTCTCTTTGGTTGCTGCTTCAATGGCGAAAGAAGGACCTAACTGGGATGGTTTGCTTAAATGGAGTCTCTCTCACGCCGATGGTACTCGACCTACTCGCAACTTAAGGTACGAAGCTTCTTTCTAATTTAATTTGCATTCTGATAATTTTTTTTGTGGCTAGTGTGTTTGCATTGAATGTTTGTTTGGGTTGTTGTAGAAATTTGTGTGGGTCTGAGTCAGTTGGTGTGTTTGCTGATTAGTAATTGAATCTTGTAATGGAATTTGAGCTTTTGGGTTTGTGTAAATTAGGGTTCTTGGGGGGGTTTAAGGTCTGATTTTGGACGATTTGAAGCAGTATGTATGATCTATGGAGTGAAAAAAAGTATGTCTTTTTGGTTTCTTTATGATGGAATTCTATCTTTTGATGATAGAGTTCTATGATTCTCTGATAGAATTCTATGTTTCATGTACCCATATGTTCATAATATTATGCAAAGAAAAGAAGGTCCAAACTTTCCTTTCAGTTCATGAAGTGAATGATTTGGTTAGGTTTTAAGTGAATCAACTTGTGTTTTTGTTGATTTTGATTTGTTTGGTGAGACAGCGAGGAGGATCGGAAATGGTTTACAGAGGCGATGCAATCGCAAACCATAGATGTAGTCAAGCGGATGAAAGAGATTACACTGGTAATGCAGGCACCTCAAGAACTTTTGGAGGCTCAAGAAGTAACCCCTCAAGATATCGAAGGTTGAAAATCCAAAACATAGCTGTTTTCTTTAGCTTTATTTTCTTGTTTGTTTACTTATGATGTTTTTTTTTGGGTAGGTATGCTGGATGAGTTGCAAGAACATGTTGAATCGATCGATATGGCTAATGGTGAATCTTTTTCCTTCTTTGACCTTTTAGTTTACTTCTCTGCGATCTCTGTCTTTTGATTGCGTGGCTAAACATGTATCTCGTTGAATGTATGGGCAGATCTTCATTCCATTGGAGGCTTGGTTCCTCTTCTTGGCTACCTTAAAAACTCCAATGCTAATATCCGGGCAAAGTCTGCAGATGTCATAAGCACAATGGTTGAGAACAATCCTCGAAGTCAAGAATCCGTTATGGAAGCCAACGGTTTAGAGTCGTTGCTTTTGAACTTTACTTCGGACACCGATTTGCATTCTCGAACACAGGCACTTGGTGCAATATCATGTAAGCTGATATGATTCCTAATAAATTTTGATGATCAATTGCCTTTCTCTACTTAGATTTATGGTTAAATAGAACTAATCTGTTTCTGTTGGATCACAGCTTTGATTCGCGATAATGATCCCGGAATCACTGGTTTCCGGCTTGCAAATGGTTACACTGGTTTGAGAGAGGCTCTGGAATCTGATAGTGTGAGATTTCAAAGGTAAATACTCTGCACTTTTCTTAATACTCGGATCCCATTGCAAACTTTGTTCTGCTGAATCAAAACTCATGTTATTGGTTTCTCATTCTTCAGGAAAGCTCTGCACTTGTTGCATTATCTTCTACAAGAGAATGACTCAGACTGCGATATTGCTATACAACTCGGGTTTCCTCGCTTGATGACGTACCTTGTGTCTAGCGTCGATGCTGATGTAAGAGTAGCTGCTCTCCGAGGAATGCTCGAGCTCGCCAAAGATAGAAAATGCTTAACTTGTGGCTCTAGCATAGAGAAAGACAAACTGCAACAGATTCTAGAAGATCAGGTCAAAGGAATCAGGTTGATGTCACAAGAAGATCGCACAGCTGCGGAAGAGGAGAAACAGCTCTTGGATTCACTGTGGATCAAATTTTCTAACAAATAGAGACAAGACCACTTTGTTTTTTGATAAAGCTACAATCTTTGGGATCAATTTTTCATTCAAGAACCTAAATGCCAGACCGTTACAATATTTCAAATCAAGCAACTGCATAAACAAAACACAAACAAATCACTTTGGAGGACAGAAAGTGATAACATAACGAGAAGCTCTACACTTATTCAAACTACTCGAATCATCGAAAGCATAACTATAAGCTTTCGGACAAATCGCTTTAAACAGGTTTGCGAAAATCGTCGGTTTACAAGCTTTCGGATTCGCATACTCACCGGTACAACAATACTTAGCCGATTGCATCGCCAAGCAAGCACTTTTACACCCAACCACTTTACCATCTCTCTTAACTTCCAAAGCAGAAGGACAACAAACATTCAAATCCACTTCACAAGCCGCCACACCACACCCAACTCCTCCTCCGATTGGTTTCATCGAAACCGGAAGGTTGAAACCGTCTACGAGGCTCACGTCGTAGAAATGAAGCGGCGAAGAAGGCGAGCCTAATGTCATTTCCACGACGGTTGCTGGTGGAACACCACCGGTTCCTTGGCAATTGATTGAACCGGCGTTGCAATCTCCGGTTTGGCATGAGCCTTTACCGTTTTGGTTAAAGATACAACCTTGTCGTCCCCATATTCTACCGGACCATTTATCCGGTACGTCTATGATTGTTTCTTCGCCGCTTCCCATGTGAAAACCGCCGTTTCTCGGTGTGATTTGGCCTCCTCCGCCGAGAATTCCCGGCCATATGCTCTCTTGACAGTTGTTCACTAGTATTAGCTGAGCTCCATCTGCACACAAAAAAAAAAGTCATAAAACACACAATTTTTACCAAAACCCATTTGGGAGGAAGATTAAAAACCAACGAAAGACGCCATTTTTGTGCATTTTCAATTCCAAAAATGAAATTTTGAAGTGAACCCATTTGAGATGACTTAAAAAGAAAGAAACCCCTTTTTGTAAAAGCTTGAGGAGGAGAAGAGATATGGTACCAATGGAGGAGGAGAAGGCTGAGATGGTGAGAAAGAGAAGGAAGATAGTCGCAGAATTCGCCATTGTTGTTGTGTATGAATGTGTCACTCTTAAGTTAATTTGTTTTTGTGTGTGTGTGTTTGCAGTTATTTTGAAGAGAATATTAATATAAAGGAGTTTGAGGACGACGTGGTAGTGAGGAGGAAGTGGAAACTTGAGTTGCAAGAATAATTGGGGGTGAGAAGTGGAGTTTTTGTATAGGGAAGTTGCAAGTGCTAACCTTTTTATAAACCGAGTCTTTGATGGGATTAGTGGGAAAGAGAAAAATGGGAGGCTTGATCGTGAGCCTTCTATGAAGATATATTTTTTTTTTACTTTTTCATTTTTAAGAATGGGTTAAAGAAAGATTAAAAGGAAAACAAATAGATTTATATTTCTCTCAACTTTTATTATTGGATAAAGATTCAGCCTTTACTGATTTTATGAGACCAAATACATATTCATAGACACTCATATTCCTTATATAGAAGGGTAATTTAAAAAAAAAAAATTACAATCCATATAGCAAATTATTAGACCGAAATTCTCATTATCAAACATTTTAGTTATTTTGAAGAATTTATATTTGTAAACTTGACGCTATTTTATAGTTTTCTTTATCTTCTCAAAAATATGTTATATGTTTATACAATAAACTTCACCACTTGCTAGTGTGTTATTTCTTTTGCGGTGACCTTTTTCACTTTGTAGCAAATCCGTAGAGAGAATATATGCATTGCTTCAATGTGGGGATTTGCTTTCTTTTAAACAAAGCCTATATATTAGCACAAACCTACTCATTACACTCTTTTTTTTTGTTAACATGTTCTTATACTTTTTTGTTGTCCTATTTCTTTAAAGGTAGTAAGAGAGATTGAAGCCAAGAATGTTACTAGACTCTAGCCTTTGATCTTTATAACAAACAAGTGGGGAGGTTGAAGTTTTTCGTAGATAGGTATCTTGCAAGAGATAATAATAATAAAACAACAAAAACAAAATGGAGATATATATAACAGATTAACTAGATCAAATAGACTAATCTTGTAATCATAAAAACTAATCATGATAACCAAATAAAACATATAACAATGAACATACACAATAACGAAATTGTTTTTTTGAAAAACAAAACAAAAACATAAATTCTAGAGGGCAAAAATAAAAATTACAAAAGTCTCCAAATAAATTTTGTTTCATTAGCCAAAGAAATTTTCAATTTTTGCATTGATTTGGTCGAAGTAGTCATGCAATTTTGTTTTAACCTTAGGTCTAATTGAAGACATTTGGCCAAGGAAAATTTGTGATAACCATTTTTAGTAGATTGGTTATCACAAGACCAACAAATCTCAAAACTATACGGGTACAAACCAATTGGTTTAATTTTAAACCGGTTGAAATTAGCCACCGCTAGTGACGGCGAGGAAGAGCTCTTGAGTTTATTATCCAAATCAAAGAACGAACCTTTTTTCTTCTTCAGAACAAGATTAAGAGTTAAAATCAATCAAGCGATTATGATTCTTCGTGCAGCTGCAAAATGTTCAAGAGCAGTAGCTACAACGATTCGTGGCCGTACGATCTCCGTTAGAAGCAGCCTTGTTCGATACTCGACGCCGTTGAGATCGATTCACGGCGAAATCAGTGTACCAAACACGAATCATGTTGCTATACAGATGGTTAATTACGCTCTTTCTCACGCTAGGTCACAAAGATCAGGTTTTTACGGTTCTTCAGTTGCTTAAACCCTAGTGAAATATTTTTCTTACCGGATTGTGAAAGATTTTTTGGTGGGTCTCTTTGAAAAATTGCAGATGAATCTTATGCTCAAGGTATGTTAGTTCTTGAACAATGTTTTGGGAATCAATCGAATGATGATCAGGCTTCTCAAGATTCTAAAGCAACAGTCTTGCTTGCTATGTCTGATCTATTATACGAAAGGTTTCATTTTTCTTTAACCTTTTCTTCTTCTTTGATTGTTGTTTACTCAGGCTTTTTCGAGAGAGTACGAACTCCCATTTGAGGTTGTGGTTTGGATTTCCACAAACGGAAAATGGAAGTCTCTATGGAAACTACAATTTGACTGATGTGTTTCGAAACATGTGACTCAAATAGTTACTGTGAGATTAACCCTGTGTTGGTTTGTAAGTGTATTCAAGGGTTTTAGAGGAGTAGTGACCAACATTCACAGGTTTTCATAAACCAACTGAAGGTTTATCTCAGAGTAGTTGTTTGGACCACATGTCTC
The DNA here is from genome assembly GCA_964056655.1 of Arabis hirsuta. Lineage (NCBI taxonomy): Eukaryota > Viridiplantae > Streptophyta > Magnoliopsida > Brassicales > Brassicaceae > Arabis > Arabis hirsuta. The sequence goes on along the minus strand of OZ053302.1, from coordinate 681,653 downwards.
GGAAGCATCGAATTCGTCAGATGGTAGTTTCGATAGAGACTTTCATTTTCCAATCTGTGGAAGACCTCACCAACAAGACAACAACCTCACTCTAATCTATCGTATGTCCACTTCAAATGGGCGTTTGTGTTCTCTCGCAAAGTCTGAAATGACTTCTTCTCTGTTTTCTTTTTCAAATGGACAGTGTCTGATGTTTTAAACGTTATGGTGTTTGGTTTTCTATGTTTACAGAGGCAACAGTAATGAGGCCATTGAGCGCCTCAAGCAAGTCATGACTCTGACATTGTCGTCGTTGGCTATTAGAGGTTTTTCCCCAAAATATGTGCTTTTAAAGTTACTGAGAGTTTGTTGGTTTCTGTGTCTGAAACTTTCTTTTTTCGTGTAGCTGTTGCCGTGGAAGCCCTTGTTGGTTTGCTGATTCAGACAGGACAGGTTAAAATTTCAACGATGCTGCTACTATGTTTAGAATGTTGTGTATGTTTTCTTGTTTAGGAATATGTGTAGAATGTTGACTATGTTTTCTTGTTTAGGATGATGCTTCATTGAATGTTGCTGACGAATTTCTGGAATTGGTTAAAGAGAGAGGCAATGATGAGAATCTTCTGGATGTGGTTGCTATAGCTAAAGCGATCAAAGGCCTCGCTGAGCTTGTGAAAGGAAGTATTGAATCCGGTAGAGAAAGACGCCTTAACCTTTCTTCTGTGTGTTTTTATTCCACATTATGTCCTTAGTATGTGTGTAGCTTAATGGTTAGTTTTTTTTTTGTGTGTGTAGCCGAATCTTTATTTCGAGGTCTTGAAACTCATGAAATCTGCAAAGGTACTCACTAGCTTAATGACGTCCTTCTTTTTTTAATGGTGAAACCTGATTTTTGGGACCTCTGAATAACTACATTGTAACAGGTAACATTGCACTTTCGTATGGTGAATTCTTGCACGCTACTGGGAACTTTGAAATGGCAAAGGAGATGTATCAAAAGGCAATTCAAGGAGTGGCAGACACCAAAGAATCTATGTCTTCTTGTAACATGAATTTGAAGGTAGTCTCGTTGGCAGCCAAATTTGCTCTTGGGCAGCTCGAGTCACACGTCGGGTAGGCTTTCAGTTTGTGCTTACAGTTCCTTGATAATTTAGATTGTGAAAATATCTGGTTATATTATTAGTCCGTGTTTGTGTTTGCTTTTGTTAGAAACTTTGGTGATGCAGAGGAGACACTCACAAGCGCATTAACAAGCGCTGAGGAACACTACGGTACTGTATTAACAAGTCCCTGTTTGTGTTTTGCTTTTCATCAATCCAATCCAATGATTAAAGCATTAGTCTACGGATTCTGTACTTCTTCTGATCAGGACACAATCATCCTAAGGTTGGTGTGATTTTAACCGGAGTAGCTTTGATGTACCGAAACAAAGCAAAGCAAGAACGCTCGAGTTCTATCTTGATTCAAGAGGTCAGAAACAAGATTCTTTAGACTCAAAAACATTGGAATTTTCTCATCTCACACACCTTTACTTTTTTCATCTCAGGGACTCTTCAGAAGAGCGTTGGAGCTCATGAAAGCACCACCACTGGATTCAGAAGGTAATTACAGATAGCTACTTCACGGGTGATTCTTGAACACCAAATTACATAATTTGTCCTCACCATTTTGCTCTATTCTATAGGGATAATAAACATGGAAACTCAAGAAGTAATGGCTCTAGCAAGAGGTAAGCTTTAGCCTGTTTCCTTTTCATAACAGAACAGACGTGATTGCGAAAATGAGCTAAAAAGATCTCGGATTCGTGATTCTGCAGGTGGGTACGCGGAGCTACTACTGATTCAAGAGAACAGAAAAAGCGAAGGAGAGAAAATGAAATCATGGGCTGAATCTGCATGGAGAAACAAACGCATCTCTCTCTCTGAGGCATTGACTCTCTCCGAGCCATTAGGTAAAGTAGCAATCATAGATGCTCGCACCACTCGTGTCCTCTAAAGCTATTAGTTACACATAGCCTTAACAGTTGTGATGAATCTCAAAAGATGCAAACTTTCATTACAAATTTTACATTTTGATGTGTAAATTAAACTCAAAGAGTATTACACATATCGTAAGAGCACAGTTTACAGAGGAAGATCAAGTCCTTTCCCAGTCTCTAAACCAATCACCTCAAGTATTCCTTTGTTCAGAATCTGTAAGTAGAAATTAAAACTATGTTTCAGTTATGTCTCTAAATCATTTTACTGCAAAGAAACTCTTTTGGAAACTGACCAATTCGACGATGAAAGTTCCGATGAGACCAATCATGCAAGCTCTTGAGTTCCATATCTCAGCTGTTTGTGTAAATCCCAGAAACGCAGGTTGAGATTTGGGTTCTACTTTTGGCACTATCACCTACAAAAAAAAACAGAGTTTTTAGATGATACTTTTTTCTTCAACAATATATCAATTTCAGAGAAAGTTTGAACTTTACCCCTTCCGGGAGTTTTGCGGCTCGAACACGGAAACACTGTTGTTTCCGACTGAAACAGAGGTTCTGGCTCCGACCATGACCATGAACAGACAAGGTCGAAAGAGGAAGAAACAGAGAAGACGATAATGGCGACGAGCTCATTTTTGTTGTATTTTTGCTTTAACGAAATAAAACAAAAATCTTTTATCATCTCTTAGACCAATTTTCTTGTGGATATACTACTGATCTGTTTCTCATCAGACCAATCAGTTACTGACACGTGTAATCTACAAAAATGAATAATCGGAAATTTTAGAGCCAATTATTCCATTACTATCCCTTTTTTTTTTTTTTGACAAATAGCAAATACCCCGTTCCTTACATTTCTAATAGGAATATTATATTTCTTCTCGTTCCTTACATTTCTAATAATCATCATTTAAAACCTTAATGTGTGTACGAGTAACACGAAAAAAGAATAAATGTAGAAAAAAGAAAAGTTAATTTGGTAAATAATCAAAAAAAAAATTATAATTGAAAATGTAACAAAAAATGGTATATGGGATACTATTTGTGCTCATTGGATTTAGACAATTTTGTTATTTAGTGGGTTATCATTTTTTTTATAGTTGTTCAGCCTAATTTCCCAGAAAAGAATATCTCAACTTTTTTGTTTTTTTGTCTTGCTAAAATAATTAAAGATTTTGGTGTTAATTGTCTCAAATATCTCAACTTCTTTCGTAAAAATGCGAAATGTGGTTTTGCTTTCTCTATTAATAAATGTAGAAATCTAATTTGACATAACAATTGTCATTCTTTTCGCCGGACGAAATTTGTCTTCATAGTTATCTTCTCTACCTTTTTTCTTATCCAATCCTTCGGATCGTAAAATCTGAAAAATGGCAGAAAGATCTCCAACGTAATAATCACCATAATTATTAATGGTCTTTACTTCACTTCTCTGCGACACATTCACAAGACTCTTCACTTCACATGCTTTTCTTCCCAACGACCAATTATACTCGTTCTTTCGAGATTTCATCATTTCAATACATTTCACAATGTTCTCCTGCAAATATTATTCAAATCAACAATGATCAAAACTTCCGTTTGTCCACAATATGTTACACAAAACAAATTCATAAGACTGCGTTCATTACCTTATGTTCTTGTCCAAAGAGATTCATGATTGTTCCAAGGTTTACTTCTTGAGCCGCCTTTTCTTCTAAAACATTCCACACCGCAGCAACCGCTACAACACTTGGTGGATACTTAAGCATCTTCAAATCTACATCAAGAATTATGTAAAATTCAAGATCGAGTATGAAAAATAGTTATTTAATTTGAAGCATGCCACATTTTCAAAGTAAGGATTCATATGTTCTATTCTTTTTACCGCATAAATCATCTAGGAGATGATTTGTGATTCGATCCATCATCATCATAGTTTCTCCTACCGAACCGATTTTCGATGTGACGAGTAGCGAGAAAGAGTAACTCGTGACGGAATTGACACGCCATTCAAGAGCTTTTAACACAATAAGTTCCATTTCCAGAATGGTCTTATGGTGAAACATATGATTTAGACCTTCCATTTGAAATTCTTGAAGTGAAGAAGAAGTAACTTCATTAAACTTCGATGCAATCGATAATGAAGTTACTACGACTAATTCCACCATCCAATTCGTCCATTCCTGCAATTATTAATCAGAATATATTCATTTACTACCGCCATTTTCTAGTGTTTAATACGATTAAAATTCAAATATTAACATGTTATTAAAAATTTACATGTACTTACGTTGCAGCTAGTCACATAGAGGAACCGATCAAAAAAATTTGCGGCGGAAAATATCGTTTCAAATGAAAGATTTAGACGAATCCGAGTCTGAAAAAAACAACAAAAATTATCATTACAAAGTTTACAAAAACAATGAAAATATTTCAAACTACGATATACTTTACGTCAAACTACGAAAATATATCATTAATAATGAATCAATAAGCAACTTAAAACCAAATTTTGATTCCTACACAAACAAAATGCAAAAAATATTGTATAGGTTGTTGAAAAAAGATTTAATAGGTTGTTAAGTAACAATGATAGTTAAGCGAATTTCCCAAGTCTCACATAAAGGATTACAAAAGATGCTAAAACTTTTTTTTTCTATTGAAAACTATTAAAATAACATTTAATAATTTAGATTACCTTCATTAACCATTGAACCGCTTGAAACCTAGCATCGGTTAACTTCTTAGAAACGAGAAACTCAATAAACTTGTCTCCATGATTACTAAAACATGTTTCTTTCTCTAAATCCATAGTAATGACTTCCTCCACCGTCGTTGAATCCATCGCCAGAGACATCGCCATCACATCATCGTTACGGCGGAAGTTTGCTAAAGGCTCCGGAGTTAGAGAACCAGAGAGCCATGACTCGTCGCAGAGTAGATTATCCATTTCGAACCGGTTTAGTTAAACCGGTTTTCCACTGTGGGAACAGTGCTACAAGATCAGAGAGAAAGTGACGTATATATATGGAGAGAGAGAGAGAAAGAGTCGTGGAGAAGAAAATGGGAAGTTATGGAAGACAGTTAAAATGTTAACAAGTTGCGTCGGTTTAGTTGGTGTTTATGTAAGATCGAGATTTGCGAAACATTAGCATTGTGCTTTGTTTAACCGGTTTAAACCGTATAGTGATAGTCATTAGTTAATTTCACTTGGCCTTTAATTAGCTTAGGACAACCAGTAAAAAAACAATGCATGGGGAGTCTTGGGTTATTCAACGATGTATTTAGAAAGATGATGTGACTTGTGAGCATTTAAATATTTGAAAGCTACTCAACTATATATATAGTTTGACGTTTAAAATTAGAAAACAAAATGTGAATGACATATCAAATCTTTTTGGTTTTTAATATTCTGGATTTATAAATTATTACAAATTATGAAAACAGTTATATGGACGATTATAAAAAATATTTGATATAATTTTAATTCTTATAAAGTATTACTAGGTGATTCTCCCGCGTACACGCGGATAAATTATTTATGTATTTTTTTTTTTTAATTTTAGTCTTTAAAAATGTGAAATATGTCGTTGTTTTGATTTTTATTATACACATTGTTGTTGATTCTTTTGTTGTTAATTTTTTTGGTCAATAATATCGTTTTTATTAATAATATGAATTTAAGAAATTTAGTTTTACCATTTAATTATTTTATATATGTAAACGTGTCAAATCAAAATGTATAATAATTTAATACATTAGAGTTAAAAAAAATCATGTTAAATTTGGCTTGTCCGAATATCTTAAGTAGAATTTAGAATACAAATAAATTATTTAATATTTTAATGTACACTAAAATATACAATCATAAATTTTATTAATGAAACATAGATTACAAAACATTGTTGCGTTCGAATTAAAAAAAATATTTTTATTACTTCAAAATATCTTGCATTAAAAAAATATTTCAAAAGAATAATTATATTTGTTATTATAAACTTGACAAGTTTTTTTCACAAACATATCAAAATCTCTTTCATAAATTTGGTAAATCTTTATTACAATAATCAATTTCTAAATTATTTTTAAATGAAAAGCAAAAAATTTAAATAATTTTAGAATAAAAACAAAAATATGATAATATATTGATTAAAAAACTCTTTTATTTATTTATGGTAACAATTATAAATATAGTTATAGAAAATTTTATTATTGGTTCAAAATTGCCATGTCATAATTTTGATAAGCCATGTCACAATTGTTTTAGTGGGAATGATTGTGGAGATGACACATAAGCATCTTCTCACAAATCATTCTCCAATTAATATATAAAAAATATATTCTACAACATTATATTATAAAAATAAAATAAAATGAATGTAATTTTTACAATTTTTTTCAATCTTATGAGAATAAATTATTTACAAAATCCAAGATTTTAAAAGAACCAAAGCCTAATATTTTAAATTTAAGAGGTTTCAAATTCACTGATTTGGTTTAACTTTCTCGTGTTAAAAACTCAAATATTTGAAAACCAAAACATCTCTTATATATTAATTTGAGAGTGATTTATGAGAAGAATCTTAGGTGTCATCTTCATAATCACTCTCACCAAAACAGTTGTGACATTGCTTGACAAAATTGTGACATGACAATTTTGAATCAATAACAAAATTTTTGTACAACTAAATTTAAATTTGTTACCATAAATAAATAAAAAAAGTTTTTAATCAATATATTATCTGATTTTAGTTTTTATCATAAAATTATATATAAATTTGGTTTTTTATTTAAAAGTAGTTTAGAAATTGATTATTGTAATAATCAAATTATAGAACATTTTATAGAATATATATTCTTTTTGAAAATAATAATAAAGACTTACCAAACTTTTAAAAGAGACTTTGATATATTTGTGAAAAAATTTCTCAAGTTTATAACAACAAATATAATTATTCATTTGAATTTTTTTTAAAGCAAGACAATTTGACAGTATTAAAAATATTTTTTAATTCGAAAGCAACAATTTTTTTAAACCGTCTTTCATTTAAAAATTTATGATTATATATTTAATGTTTTAAAATATTAAATAATTTATTTGTATTCTAAATTTTACTTAAGATATTCGGACAAGCCAAATTTAATATGTTTTTTTTTAACTTTAATGTAATAAATTATTATACATTTTGATTTGATGCATTTACATATATAAAACAAATAAATGGTAAAACTAAATTTCTGAAATTCATAATATTAATAAAAGATTATATTATTGACCAAAAAAATTAACAACAAAAGAATCAACAAATATGTCTATAATAAAAATCAAAACAACTACATATTTCACATTTTTAAAACGGAATTACAAAATAATTTATCCGCGTGTACGTAGGGGAATCATCTAGTAAAAAAATTATATAGAAACTGACTACCAAAGGTTCATCCTAAGATAAGAGCCCACCAAATTGTGAGAATAAACAGAATCATTAAACATTAATTTTCGAGTTGGCAAATATGGTAATCAATATTATGTTTCATACAAGAGAACTAAAATTAGCTAAATAAAAGAAATTTTGCTACATTAAAGGGGAAAACACATGTAGAATATTTGATTACATTTACTTAAAGTTACGTAGATTTGGTTAATCAAACAATAAATTTTTGTGGGGGCAAAGAATTTTTTTTCATTGAATGCAAATGATAAAATTTCTTCATAAATATTTAAAAAATCTCAAATTTCCAATGGTGGCAACTGCCCCCATTCTAGCTAACCTAGGTCCGCTGCAGTATATATAAGACAGATTATTAGACAAAAAAAAAGTAGATTAAAAACAAACATTTAAAAGTTTTTCACAATGACCAAGCTGTCCAAGCAAATTTTTTCTTATTTCATTGTTACTATTGTTCTCTTCTCAGGTAATCTATCTTCGTTTTTGTTTTTGTTTTTGATATATATTATAGTCTTTAGTCGACAATGCAATATAAAAAAAGTTTGTAACTAGTTTACATGTCTCCAAATAATAGACTGCTAACAATTTGTCATGCATTTTTATTGATACAACCTATATATATATATATAAATACATATTTGTGACATAATAATTTATGAGGACTCGAGTTTTAAATAACTATGGAAAAAACATAAATTTTTGTGTTTAGATTTTCAGAATCAGTGTTTCTTTATCACATATTCTCTTAGTATGCTTTAGCGTGTGTCTAACAGATTCAACTTTTACTGTTTATTGCTTTCATTGCTTTCATTGTATCTTTGTTTTTGTCATTAGGTTTCGGTGTTTTTGTTTTTTATGTTATCTCTGATATTTGTGAAATATATTTGTAAAATTTATCTATTTTATTGGTTGCAGTGTTATTGGGAATTCCCACAACTGAGGCACAAGATAGATGTAGAAAAGAGTTAGAGGCGGAGAAACAATGTGTGTTGCCAAAGTGTAGAGAAGAATGTTTTAAAAAGCTAAATGGATTTGGAAGTTGTATCGAGAAGCCACCAGGCTCTTATAAATACACATGTAACTGTTTCTACAATTGTGGTGCACCATAATTTTCAATTCAAATTACCAAACTCCATTTTTATAGATTATAACTTGGATTTGGAGACTAGATCTATTTTCAATAATTTATCATTCAACTTGTATGTTTGATATCCTATCAATATCTCTTTATTTATGAATTTTATTACAAGTTTCCTAACTTGAGGAGAGTGTTAAATATCTATATATATTATTAAGTTTTCTTAAAGTTGGTAGAGAATATTAATTTTCATTGAGTAATAAGAAGACGTCGTCCCTCATGAATTGCGGTAAATGCTTTCACTCCAATTGGTTAACTGATTGTCTTCTTCATAGAGATTTCATGTTACAAAATGTGCAAATAAATAAATGTTTTTTTTTTTGAAACTTTTCTAATAAATAAATGTTTCATACTAGATAACAAATATATTCATATAAATATTGGTACACTGTTTTTAATTTTAACCAACCTCGTGAGTCCACGACCTTTGAGTAAATTACCTCTTCCATGACAGCAAATAATTTACTCTTTTCAAATTTGTTTCTGTTTTTTCTTGCACCAACTTCTTCTTTTTTTTACCAACCAAGTTTTTTTTCGATATTATTGTGATTTCAGTTTATCTTTTAGTTGCTTCTACACTATTCCATTTTATCCACTTGATATTTTTTCCTTATTAGTTACTGAAAATGTTTTAAAATGCAATTGTTCATAAAATAGGGTGAATAACCCAAAAAAAAAAATTAATAACTAACCAAAAATGCATTATATGGTAACATCATAGGCATTAGATCTTATGCAATTCATACAAAAAAAAAAAAAAATCATACCAAAAAAAAAAGATCTTATGCAATTGGTTAGTTATAATTTTTTTTGTTGGTTATTGGACATGAAATCTCGTTTATCATATATGATTTTTATTTCACGCATTCTGTTCGAAATAATAATTTTATAATAGTTGCTTAGACCCCAAGAAACTTCACAACTTCCCTCTATTGTTCTGCCCTTTTGTCTGCTTTTAACAATGCTGATTCAATCCATTTTGTCTTCATACAAATCTTTAATCTCATAAATAAAAAATTTGAATATTCACTTTTTTTATGGAAAAATACAATGGAAACTGGTAATTAAACACCAAAAACAAAATAAAAATCTAAGAAGCAAACAACAAATGGCACCAAAGATAATGATCTTGGAATTTTTGTTGGTTAAGCAGAGAGATCTTGGAATTGCCAAGGGTTGAATTGGGTCAGCTTCACATCGGTATTATCCTCAGAGTTATCCGCTGCAGCGCGGTGCACCGAGTACTTGCCATTGAATTGGTAAACTTCAAGATCACCCCATGGTGTAGGAGTTACTTCCTCTGTTTCATCAAACCATTTAGGAGCAAATCTTTGGCCTTTCTCTTCTCGGTTTCTCTTCTCCGCTCTTTGTTTCTCCTCTAAGCTGAGAAACAAAAACCCGGGTTATATTAGTCTTTGCAGAAATGGTGAACCGAAGATGACCAAGAGACTATGATTTACCTGCTCTTTTCGTATCCAGATTTGGACATATCGCCCATCTCGAGCGCGTATCTATCAGGACGTAGACGTGAATCAGATGACAATAGCTTTTTAGGGGCAGTTTCAAAGTTATTTATCTTGTGAGCAAAGTGTGTGTATTGGTATTTATCGTTCTTTGGAGCCTCAGCGACCTTCCATACCTGTGGGAAATTAACAGAAATCAGAAGGTAACTAAAGATAATATACAGATTTGCTTGAGTTTGGTTAGTAGCGAGAGAAATTGACAAAACCTCCTTCAGTTCGGTCCCTGTGATAGGTTCGCCTTCCGAGTCACATGGCTGATAACTCAAGGACTCATTCCATTTGCCGGTTATTAGTATCTTGGGCTCTTCAGCTGAATTATACACGTAACCGTCCACTTCATAACGACCAGATCTGTCCATTACGTCCACATTTCAGCTCTAAACGGAGAAGGTATGGAGATGAGATTGTAGTGATCAGTTTTGTTTAGAAGTTTTATAAGTTTGACGAAGAAAGAACTTACCCAAACCAGCCACATGGTTGAAAGTAGAGCACAACTTTGTCACCAGTGGTTAGGTTCGTCATGATCATCTCTCCTGGCGAATCGACCCATGTTCGTCCGAAGATTAGGTTATGAACCTTAGTCAGAGGAGGTACAAGATCAAGAACCACACCATCTCTTTTAAGCGTCACTCGTGTCCTGCATACAGATTTAATGCATTGCAGTTCTGAATCTAAATCTATGAATTTTCAATCATGTTCATAGTTAGGAGAAATTACCTTCCTACTGGGTAAACTTCAACTGAATTGCCTAAGAACTTTGTTTTCAGTTTTGAAGTGCAATCGTAAGCGAAATGCTCGTTTTCTGCGTGACCAGCACTCATTGGTGGATGATGGCAGACCTGAGGAACAAAATATTGATACATCAACAAAGAACTCGTATGATTATTTCCAAGCCAAAGTGGAATATGAGTTCCAAAGAAACGACTCGCCTGTTCAGCTATAAAATTAATCCCATTATGATTAGTCATCTCATAAGTCTCACCGAGGATTGGATTGAACGGCTTCCAAGTACGCTGGTAAGCATAATACACAGATATAGCCCATGATGCTGTTAAAAAGATCAATTCAAATAAGCCACACCATGAAAAAAACACTTGAAGAGATACTGATCACAAAGAAGGAAACAGACTTACATGCATATACCATACGCATGTTAGGATCTTCGGTTTTGTCAGCCATATCCAGCAGATGCGAGTATTCCATCAACTGTGATAAACAAATGAATGGTTAATAATACATATTCAGCTTCAAGAACTTTCCATAGAATCTAAAAGAAAACAAACCTCAGCCATTTTCTGTAGCATTGTCATGGGTTCAAAGATAATCACAGGAAGAGTCACCATAGACGTAACATCGGAACCAATGTACTTTTGCATCATCTTCCAATATCCATCACGGTCCTGAGAAACCAGAACAAACATAGAAACTCAAGAAGGATTGATCAAAGGTTCACGATTTACTACCACTCCTTATGAGTATATAATATACCTCTTGTTTCCATCTTCCTCTTCCTGCTTCCTCCTCTGCATCTTCTGTACTTCCTTCTGGATTAATGACTTCAAGACCTTCATAACCCATCAAACTGCAGAAATCAAACAAAAACTTAGTTCTTCTTAAAACAACATACACACAAGCTCTAACATTTAGCAAAACCCCCAAATTTTCTAGCACAGGACTTGGAATCCCTAACCAACCAAAACCCAGAAATTCAACAACGAACACAGAACCCACATAAAATTCAAATTCAAACGAAGAAAAGTTGTGGGGGGTTTTCGATTTCATTACCCGTTAACTGATTTCGTCATGGCTGATCCGAAATTGGTGATTGAAGAAGCAATAGAGGCGAAGAAACCTCCGCCATTTTTTGGATCGTTCGGAGGAGCCATCACCACCACCGGCGATTATAGAAAAATCTACCAAAGAGGAGCTTCGTGGAGATTTCTAATCGAAGAAATTCGTAACAAAAAAATGGAAGATCGGCGACGGAGAAGACGATAAGGAGATCTTTGTGCTCGTCTTCTTCGTTGGCGGTTTCTTCGATTTTCGAAGTCAAAAAGCCACAAATTAATTCGATTTGGATTATTAATATATAGTTAAATTCAGAATTATCTTTTTATTATATATAGTTTTACAAAAGAAAAATCAATATTAGTGTTGGACCAAAGAAATAAGCTCATCTTCTATATGTTGGGCTTTAAATATTTGTTAGGGCCCAAAATATAATTCAGGATATATACTATATTGCGAGTAAGGACTCTACCTTCTGATACATTCAAGTTTTTGCAGTTTTATTTTTAGTTATAAACAATAAAGTACCTGAGATTAGTATTTGCTTTGTATGGATTTATGTACAACGAACAAACATAAAATCCAAATTTATATAAGGTATTTTTAATTTTACGATGATTATTGTATAGCAAATAGACTTTTTCAAAGTTTATATATAAATGAAAAACAAAAATACAGTAGAAAAATAGGCTTAACTCTTTAAGGATGTGTTTGTTTTTATTCTCCTCACCTAACACGATCCTCAAAACTAAGAAAACATTGACATCACTTTATAAGTGAAAGATGCAATTATATATGCTTTTGAAGCCAAGTGTATAATAGGAAAATCATATAATTAATAAACAAGAAAAAGAAATTTGGATAAGAAAGAGGATAAAATTGACAATGGGATTAAACTTTTCCCGATCTATGATGTAAACTATGACTTCATTCAAGATTGTGAAGCTAGTGGGGTGGGTAATTTGATACGAGATTAGTTTTAAATCAATTATTTAATACTTTATAGCAAACAAGAATTGTTCTTAAGATTTTAAGTAGACTATTTTTTTTTTTTTGGGTCGAAGTAGAGTATAGACTTATTAATTAAAAAGCAATGTTTTTCTACAAAATTAGGGTAATTATCAATAATAACATATGTTTGTTCTTCTTATATATATATAACTTTATCTTTCGAATCTCTTGATAAATAGTAGTAACAATGGTTTTTTTTTGTCAAGTCCATTTTCATTACTAAAAACTTAGTCCATTACAATAGTGAAATCCTTTTTGGCTAATCCATCGGCGGTCATATTTTTCGATCTAGGGATGTATCGAAACAGGATCGATTGAAATTTTTTTGAGAAATCCTTATATCCTCTAGAATTCCATGGATCTCTGAGATCAATTCACCAAGGTTGATTGCACGGATCAACGATTGTGAATAAGAGTTGAAGACAACTTTCTCAAGCTGCATATCACTTGTTTGTAGAACTGCCGATCGCATCGCGAGAGTTTCAGCTGTGAAAACAGAGGATACGTTAGCCATCGAGGCAGAATGTTCCAAAATGCTTTATTTTTGTAAATTGTTGCTCGTGGGTCAATCAATAAGTTTATTAACAAACTATAAAAATATATTTCATTATCTTTAAAAAATGTAATTTTAAAGATTGCTTGAGAGCTCAAGATTTCTTGATGTAAGTTGAGACTTTCCTTTCACATTTTAGTTTTCTTCTAACAAAAATTAAATGTTTTATTCCATTTTCTCATCAATCCATATCCTTTCAAAAACATCATTTACCGTCACGCTTAAGCATACGTGGCACTATACCCATCACGCCACGTCACTATATCTACCCACCTCCCTCTTATATTATACACCAAAGCCCACGCATTGATCACAAAACTATACAAAATTTCATCAAAACATACAAAAAGAAAAAAAATCTGAAGAATTTTGAAGATAAGAAAATGGAAGGTTTGATTCCGTTTTTGTACAAAGCAATGGTTCTGTATAAAAGAGAAGGAAGCTTTTCATCGGTTTTGCTTAGCGATCATCACTCTCCTTCTACATCCGGTTACTACATGAGACTTCCCGGCGATTCCTCCGGTAGATTTCGAACGTCCGATCTCCGGCGATTTGGGACAGATCGTCTTGGATTGCTCGAAACCGCGTCGTCTTCTTCACCATCTTGTGTTCCAACTAGGAACATCACCAAACGTACGTAGGATTATTGTGATTGATATACACAAAAATATAAAAGGTTTGCATTTGATTTGTGGTAATTTGTATGTTAACTATTATATGTACTTATATCGTAAAACTAAGTTTTGTTACATCATCAATATTATGGTAAAACTGTAAATACTTGTGTTGTAAGGAATGTCCATAATACTGATGATGAAAATTTAATAAATGTAATTTACTAGACTTTTGAATTTACGGTGGATAATCATGTTTGTATTTGGTGGGTTTGTTAATTGTGTATTTGTAAAGTCAACTTGTGTTATCTTATGGATCTTCCTTTTATTTATTTATTTATCAAGTCATATCATATGTATTTAAATATTTGATTTCTTGTCAATTACGCATTCTTTTTCCCTTCTCTACGAATTTGATTAATTGATTACTTTGTCGCAATCGACATTATTAAATCTTTTGATAACTTGAATATCTAATATGAACCGCCTGTGGTATCTAGCTGAGCGAAATATAAAATTTGTGTATTTTTCTGTGTTCATTTATATAGACTCAATTCTCAAATCCAAATGCTATCACAAACCAATATATTACGTGTAAGTTTAGAAAAGCTTATAACTTTTGTTTATATATCTAAAAATAACATGAAATTCATGTATTCAAACATTTCAAAATGTTAGTGTTGAACCCTTAACTCGTCTAATCAAGTCTGAAAATTTCGATTAATTTATGGCCAAACTTAATCAACACACAAATACAGAGAAAGGGATCATCTCTAGATTATATTTGTGTGTCAAGGGAAAGGGATCATCTCTAGATCAACACACACGGATACAGACTGTAATGATATGTTACACCATAGATCAAATTTACACATCATAGTATTATTTGCAGCGGTTTTAAAAATACTTTTATGAACCAAAGATAGTTTAAACTTTAAATCCTTAAGAAATATATTTTTGCGCAATTTGCTGGTCAAATATTAGTTGGTTGGCATTTTAGTCATCAATCATCATTACACTCATATCTTTAAGATTCTTGCATATGACATGGGAGATTAATATATAGGGATCATTCGTTCCACTCATGTAGCAAAATATTATGTATATGGATTCTCGCATATAACGTGGGAGATTAATAAATATATAGGGATCATTCGATCCACTAATTTAGCTAAATTATTATCTACTATAAATTAGTAGGCATGGGTGGATGCAAACAGACCAATTTAAAACTGAACAATCTTGTTTTCCTCTTGACCTGATCCATGGCGATGTCTCACGTCCAGCCTCTGCTTCTTCTCCTCGCATTGTTCTTCTTCTTACAGGCTTTTGGCACTCGCGAGGTCGGTTTTGAATACTGCAACGGTGAGTATTATTTCATTTAGGGCGAGACCATACTCTTGGACAAACAATGAGATGAACTTATATCAAAGTGGCTATTATATATAAGAAATTAATTATTTAAGTGCTCAATCTTTAGTGTTAGTTTTTTTTGTTAATTTGGTTTCATTCTTCAAATAAAACCATGGACTGTTGGACTGTGGACGCAAACAGACCAATTTTAAACTGAACAATTGGAGGTCTCTACGATTATCATTGGGCTTGACGATATGAGAACCGTAGTTATTGGATCTCATCGCAATGCTTATTGTAAGTCTCCAAGAACAAATTAATGTTATTGTTTTTTTTATTAACGATCAAAACAAGTTTTTGGTGATGATTTCGATTTTTCGACTTCTCAGGCGTTAATATTCCCGTGTCTATGTTATCTCAGCATTATGAAGGGCAGATTAACTAACTTTCAAGTAAGGATTTAACTAAATCTTTGATTTTTTTTTTTTCTATTTTTATTCATAATGACATATTTTGATTGAAAAGAGTTTGATTTTCAGATCGGATTTTGTATTTTCATCGTCAACTCTGCTATCGCCAGATTAATTGGCGACATGAGTTGATTGGTTATGCTGTTGAGTATTATTTTCGGTTTTCTTTCTCAAAAAAATTCAAAAGAATATATTCCGATACAAATAAATGAGAAACTCGTGTGCTCCATATACATTACATCATTAACAAATGTTCTGCTAACCGTCAAAAATAATATGCCACATCTGAATTGTTTCCATAATTCTGGAGTTTTAACATTCAAGTTTCAAAATTAAGCAAAATCCGGTGTGAATTCGAAAAATCTAGAATCCGTTAATTTCCTAATCAAGTTTATATTTTAAAATATATGAGAATTTGAAATATGTAAAGAAAAAAAGTCTTATTACCAAATAAACGAAAAATCCGAATGTTAAATGTGCATTACATTGTGAAGACAAAATAAACAAACGACAACGGTTTGAAGGTAGAAAGTATAAATATATAAAATTTGGGTTTATAAAAAATTAATTGAAATTTTTTAGTGTTTATCAAATTAATTGAAAGTATAAATATACAACTTATGTAAATCTCATCACTCAAGTTTCAAAATCCGATAAAAATATAAATATATGAAATTTGAGTTTATAAAAAACCAATTGAAAATAAAAAAAGTTTTATTAAAAAAAACGAGAAACTCAAGTGTTAAATTCAAAACGGTCAATGGCACTGCTAACGGTCAATGGCATCGCTAACGGTCAAAGACAAAAGTCGATGGCATGTTGTCATGTCCGGATTGTTTTCACAACTTATGTAAATCTTATCACTGAAGTTTCAAAATCCGATAAAAATATAAATATATGAAATTTGAGTTTATAAAAAACCAATTGAAAAAAGAAAAAGTTTTATTATAAAAAAACGAGAAATTTGAATGTTAAATTCACGTTACATTGTTAATGCAAAACGGCCAATAGCACCGCTAACGGTCAAAGACAAAAGTCAATGGCGTATCTCATGTCCGGATTGTTTTCACAACTTATGTAAATCTTATCACTCAAGTTTCAAAATCCGAGAAAAATATAAATATATGAAATTTGAGTTTATAAAAAACCAATTGAAAAGAAAAAAAAGTTTTATTATAAAAAATAAGAAACTCGAGTGTTAAATTCACGTTACATTGTTAATGCAAAACGGTCAATGCCACCGCTAACGGTCAAAGACAAGATCAATGGCAGGATGCTATGTCCGGATTGTTTTCACAACTCATGTAAATGTTATCACTCAAGTTTCAAAATCCGAAAAATCCAAAATATATGTCGAATAAAAAAGGAAATATCAAATTAAAACCAATATTTATGTAATAGATTGAGGAAAAAAATGAGAAAATAATTCTCACCATGGCCTCTAGATACGCTTTAGATTCGTCATTGCACTTTCTTCTTGTATATTCCGGCAATGTATTACGTTTAACCTACAGATCAAAACGAATAAGATAAGTCCTAATGGTATTTAGCTTTAGAAAAAAGAAAATTAGTTAAACTTTTAAAATTAAGGGTCAATTGCAAGAATAACAAAAAAATAAGAATAACTAAAAAAGTAACAAAATTAGCATGTGTGGTTAAATATCAACCCTTAGATTTAGGTTAAATGGTTAGAATTTATATTTAAGTTTTTTTCTTGGTTATATACCATGCAATTTCCCTAAAATTAATATAAGAATACAACAAAAAAAAACTATTAGTTTGGTTCATGGATGGGATAAATCGTGAATTAATAAACAATCAACAGTCTTCGAGAGGTTTACATACCTATACATGTAATATAACCTAAATTCAAACATCAATTACTCTGCTTTACTAAAAGAAAACCTTTGGATTCATAGCAAGATTCACATAATAATCTATCTAAAATCCCTTCTTTAGTTACACCACTTATACTATCTAACTATTGTAACTAAATATTTATGATCCTATATAACCTATGTTAGAATTGACTAATTAAAACTAGCAGATCCGGAAAAAAAAAACACACACACACACACAAAAGTTTAAATTTCAGACTCTGATTTGTACCTTTATAATTTAGATGTTCGACATAACGTAGAAGGCTTGATAAAAAGAACCGATTTTGTCTCCCAAGTCCCACCGGAAGAAATCAATCTAATATAAGATCAAAATCATGTTTAAAACTTGTTCAGACATAACACAAAACGTAACTTGCTCTCGATGAGAGCTTTGATTTTTGGACACTTACCCACAACGATATTAGAACAACGGAGCACAAATCTCTGATGAGCTTTTTCTTCCAATTGAGAGTAACAAAAACTTTTTAAAACTTAAGAGAGAAAAATTAGTAGAGGAGCTCCTCCTGCCTAATAAGAAAGGATGGGACATGAAGAAAGTAGAAGAAGACTTACCGGACCTTCAACAGGAGATTACCTTGCTGCAACCAAGTTTAACTGAAGTGGAGGATTGCTATGCTTGGCTTGGGAACCCCTCAGGCCTGTACTCAGTGAAATCAGGCTACTACACCCTGAAGAATGCTACAGAAACTGGAAACAACACAACCAACATCAATTGGAATGCCACAATTTGGAACATCAACACATCTCAGAAAGTTAAACTCTTCTTATGGAAAGCCTTGAGTGGAGCTTTACCTTTTGGAGAACAACTTGCGGTTAGAGGGATCACAACACAATCACTATGCTGCAGATGTGGAGAGGCAGAGACGGCCATCCATGTCTTTTTCCACTGTCAGTTCGCACAGCAACTATGGGCACTGGCACCTTTCATAAATCCAATAGATCCACTGCAAATCCAGGACCTACCCTCCGGGATAGAGCTCTCAAAAAAGTGGGTTTGCTTGCCTCCAACAGGTGTTGTCACAGGCTTGCTCATGCCCTGGATCCTATGGAACCTGTGGACAGCAAGAAATAACAAGATATTTAGCAATCGGATTTTCACAGTAGAGGAGACCATGGAGAAATCTATTCGTGATACAAAAGAGTGGATCGACGCTCAGACAATACCATCAACAATACCTCCAGAAGCTACATGCAGGGAAGAAGAGAACACAAATTTACCTGAGATTGGACTGCAGATTCTCTTCGATGGAGCATGGAACTCATCATCAATGGACGCAGGGTTTGGCTGAATCGTTCAAAGACCCGATGGAATGACTATATGGCAAGGAGCAAAGAAGGAATCTCGGATCTCCAACCCTCTCATGGCAGAAGCTGGAGCGATGCGAGAGGCACTTCATCAGGCGTCTCTTCGAGGTTTACGAATCACCAGAGTCAAATCGGATTGCAAACAACTGATTTCGCTGATCAACACAAGAGCCTATCACCTGGAGGTCTATGCGATAGTGTAAGACATCATCAATCTATCAACTGATCTAAAAATCTCTTCCTTCGAATTCATTCGAAGAGACGACAATCACGAAGCAGATTCTTTAGCAAAATCTGCAATTGTAGCCGACCCGGACCTGTCCGGTAGAGGCCCATTTACGTTTTAATCTTTTAATGAAAAAGCCCTTTGACCAAAAAAAAAAAAAAAAGGGTTTGTGGTAGATTTAGGTTCATAATTTATAGGCAATTTTCGAAATAAATTTAACGGTCATCTTCAAACGGCTCTATGATTTGACAATTAGAAAGATTTAATTATACTAACCATCGAGGAAAAACTAGTTTTGGGCCTAACTAGTGAGGTCCAATTAGTTTCGATAAATACTTCATTTCGTGGTTCATTGTTATTTTTTTTCTTTTTTGTTAACCTACGAAGTTTCAATAAATACATAAACTTTTGCCGATCGAGATCAAGATTCCTTAAATCTTTTGTTGACCTGAAAGATCACGAAAGTGAATCATTCGTTCGTTGTAGATTATAATATATGTGAAAAACGTATAATCTTTGCATGTGCAAAGCTTCGGATCTTGAATATTTTGTTTATCCATAGATCATTATTATTTTGTTCTCTAGTAATTAGCTATATAATTAAAGAGAAGAATGGATATAGTATAGTTGTCGTCGATAAGTTTAAAAAACTTAGGAAACATGAAAAATGTTGGGATGATCATTGACAGACACTGAATCTACACAATCTTACTTAGAAAATAGAAACATGATTTTTGAGCAAACCCAAATCAGTCCTCACAATTTCTCGTTTTACAACAACTCGGGAATTGCTTTTTTTTTACTTTATCATCACTAAGAAATATACGTAACAATAGCATAACCACGACAATAATAACATTAATAATAATGAAACTTTCATTAGTATACATAACCTAAACCTTTCTTCACATCTTTTGATCACTACTAATTCTATCCACACTCTAATCAATTTACCAAAATGGAGAAGAGGCGATCATACTACGCCGTATTGATACCAACTCTCTTGACCGTATCAGTATGGCTAGCATGTGCGGGCCATTCTTGTGCCCGTCATGCTAAGGCTAAGCATCCCGTGGCCGGACCACCACGGTGTCCAAACTGTGGACCCATGGTTGTACCTTACCCGCTAAGCACGGGTCCAAACTGTGGCGATCAGGCTTACAAGATAAATTGTGTCGCGGGTAAGCTGTATTTTGGCGCTCTTCATGGTTCATCGTATCTCATCACGTCCATCAACCCGGTGTCCCAGCGGATCGTTCTACGCCCACCCGGTCTTGCTAGCTCCGGATCTTGTCTCTCGGGTGATGTCTCTAAAGCGGGCCTTGAGCTCGACCCGCATCTCCCTTTCAGTATCACTACTAGCAACACTATCTTGTTGCTTAGTTGCCCTGAGGCTATGCTCCAGGTAAAGCAATTTTTCTTTTCTGCTTATTCTCTAGTTTGAACCGGTTTTTGGATCAAGCACATGTTTCCGGTTAATCTGTTTCACTAGGAGTAGGCTTCACATAGTTCAATTCGGTTTGATTTGGTTATTTTGATATTCGAGTTAATTCGGTTCGGTTAAAACGTTCAAGACTGCTTTATAAGTTTGAATGAAACTAGATTTCGGTTAAAATGTGCTGAAACCCGGTTTTCAGGCCTGACCAAGAGATTTTGGGGTCTGCAGGCGCCAATAGATTGTACAGTGACCAGCTTATGCCACAGCTACATCAAGAACAATGCACCAGCTTGTTCTAAGGCTCCATTTTGTTGCACCTTTAGAACCGATGGGTCTCAAACCGCTTACACAATCAAGATCAACGGTGGAGGATGTCTTGCGTACCAGAGTTTTGTGGGGTTGGATCCAAACAAAGAAGTTCCTCCTCCCGGGAAAAAATGGCCCGACCCAGGGCTGGAGTTGCAATGGGCATTGCCTAAGGAACCAGTTTGCAAAACAGATGTAGATTGTAACCTCTTGTTAGGTAAATCAAAGTGCTTGCCTGACCCGACGAGTCTCGGTCTGAAACGATGCTCCTGCAAAAAGGGTTTGGAATGGGATCCGATTAACGCAATATGTAAGTAAACCGTATAGAAAGTGAGCGACTAAAATCAAATTTCTTGAATAATAAAATTTGTGTTTGCTTAGTTCTTGACATACCTGTTTTAGGTGGTAAATGTCGCCATGGGAAACACTGCAAGAAAAAGAAGAAGACCATTGTTCTCGCAGGTACAAAGAATTGATATTTATATCGAATCAGAAACCAAAGTTTTTTGCAGCTGAACCGAACTCATTTTAACTTCTTTCTCTCGAAGGTACGGCTGCTGCTCTTGTGGGAGTTACACTCGCAATTGCGGTAGCGGTTCTTGCACATAAACAGAGCCACAATAAGGTTAAAAGAGAGATCCATAAGAACATCGTCAAGGAGCGAGAAGAGATGCTTAGCGCAAATTCCACCGGAAAATCATCAAGAATCTTCACCGGCAGAGAAATCACAAAAGCAACCAACAATTTCTCAAAAGACAATCTCATAGGCACCGGAGGTTTCGGTGAAGTGTTTAAAGCTGTTCTTGATGATGGTACCGTAACAGCGATCAAACGAGCAAAGCTTAATAACACGAAAGGCACTGATCCAATCCTAAACGAAGTCCGTATTCTCTGCCAAGTCAATCACAGAAGCTTAGTTAGGCTACTTGGCTGTTGTGTGGATCTTGAATTGCCTCTCTTGATCTACGAGTTTATTTCCAACGGTACGCTATTTGACCATCTCCATAGCAACTCAGAGCATCACTGGAAACCGCTAACTTGGCGGCGAAGACTGCAGATTGCATACCAAACCGCTGAAGGCTTAGCTTATCTCCATTCCGCAGCAATGCCACCAATTTACCACCGTGACGTAAAATCAAGCAATATTTTGCTCGATGACAAGCTAAATGCCAAAGTCTCAGACTTTGGGCTTTCGAGGCTCGTGGATTTAACTGAAGCCGCTAATAACGAGAGCCATATCTTCACGGGTGCACAAGGTACATTGGGTTATCTTGATCCAGAATACTACCGGAATTTCCAGCTAACCGATAAGAGCGACGTGTATAGCTTCGGAGTTGTGCTTCTAGAGATAGTTACATCGAAAAAGGCGATAGATTTCAGCAGAGAAGAGGAAGATGTGAACCTGGTAATGTTTGTTAACAAGATGATGGACGAAGAGAGATTGATTGAATGCATCGATCCGCAGCTGAAGAAGACTGCTACCAAGCTTGAGCTGCAGACAATGCAACAGCTCGGGAATTTAGCATCCGCATGCCTTAACGAGCGGAGACAGAACCGGCCTTCGATGAAAGAAGTTGCTGATGAGATCGAATACATCATCAATATTCTGTCACAAGAGGTTACTGAGACACAGCTGTCTTAGGATTTTCACCAAAATGACTTTGTACTCAAGATGAATTGGATAAAAGAAAAGAAAACGATTCGTAGAAATGGATTTTTGGGTTTGTTCAAATATCATATCAAGATCCAAAACATTGCATGAGACGATATAGCAGCCGAAATCCAATTAAAGAAAGCAAAACCGACCGAAATCTGAAACCTATCACAAGAGAGAGCAGGTTGCTGCCTGCAAAACTCAGTATCTTTTGTGAATAAAACCGTAACTCCTGCGGATGAACAAGCAGCTGCAAGAGAAAGAAGTGCAGTGACCTGCAGAATTCCAAAAGAAAAACTATCAAAACAACAACATCTAACCAAAACCATTGCTAATGAAACTCTGTTTGGTATATAAGGAAAAGGAAGATAGAATTTAGTACCCAATCACCAACAGTGAAAAGGCTCAATAAGATGGGACTTTGTAAATCACATTTTCGCATTATCGCATATACGTCAAGACACGCAAGTCCAAAGCTCCATATCATTTGAAGTCCCATAGATGCAACTAAGAAGCTGAAATCATAAGTATTACAACAATCCCATTACCCAACAAAAGTTTCATTAACTTCAAATTTAGATCTTTTGTACATTAATACTCAAATCTCACTACACCAAAGCACAAAAGAACTATGAGATCGATCTTGCTACAAAATCTTGATTATAAACATACCAACAAGAGAAAAACTTTTAGATTTAGAAATCGAAAATTTACCAGAAAGCAGTGTAACTAGAGAAGCCAGGAGCAGAAACCATAACACCAATCGAAGTAGCAGCAGTTGCACATTGACCTAATCTCAATATCAGTCCACTCATTGTTCCAGGAATCCCAATCATCTTATTCATTGACCAAAACACAAACTTGAACAAAAAGACCTAGACTTTCTATCTCTGTTCTTGACAAAAATCAATACTTTACACAAAATCGATCATAGAAACCCAAAACCCATCATCTAATCTGGGGAATTTCACACACCCACAAGCTCAGATTTCGAAACCTCTCACTGTTTTTTTCTTAAAGAAAAGTTTCAGTTTTTAAGAACATAAACCCCTACCAAGAAACCAAATTTGTGGGTAGATTAATTAAGAAGACAGCTTTTGATTTGTTTTAAAGAAGTATATATCTACCACAAAATTTAATTATCTTCAACGTTCTACTTTTGGCTGGAACAAAGAATTATGTTTCCCTTAACTTCAAGCCAACGAAATTGGAAGAAACAGTGACGCAATTCTGACGTCGGAGAGTTTATTTGTTCTGTCTTTTTCACTTTTGGCACGTGTCTACACAGAGACATTCCTCTTAAAGTGTAAGAATAATATCCTCTCTTTTCTAAATTTTCTTGTTCGCTAATTATGTTTTTAATTCGTTTTATTAAATTAGGAATAATTATATTCGTATACACTTTTTCAAAACTTATTATCGCATATACACACTTTTCACAACTCACACAGTTTTGTTGGAGCAAATGACACTTCTATCATTTTTCTCTTTTTTTATTTATTTTTATTTAAATATTTAATAATCCACTATACATTTCTTCATTCTCTCCTCCTTTTCATTACTTTTTCATTCTCTCCTCTTTCTTCATTTTAACTTTTTCTCATTTAATTTGTTTCTTCTTTAATTTTCAATTGTTCATTTTTCTTCAAAAAAATATTAATGTATTTTTGTTGAATAAATATCATAGACAAGTGCGGGTGGACGAGTGCGGATGGTCGAGTGCGAGTGGACAAGTTTTCGTGGATAAGAATTTTTGTTCACAAAAAAATTTAAATGCTTTAAACTCCAAATCCCAAATTGAAACCATGTAGACAAAATACCATACACGAATATAGGTGGATAAGATGTTATGGACAAAATTTTTATTTCTATATAGTTGTCAATATCCTAAACCCTAAACTTTGATATAAAACCATTTGTTTGGATACAATACAATAGACGAGTGTGGTGGACAGGTTGTTGTGGATAAGAATTCATGTCTACATAAAGTTGTCCATAACAAAACCTCCCCAAACAAAAACCACAAAAATTCTTTTTCACATTTTTCTTTTATCTTTCTCTTTTTTACTTTTTTTTGTTTACAAAATTGAAGATAAGCAAAACAAAATATTGTGCCAATATGTTTTGTAATAAATGATTTATGGTCAATGTTTATGGTTAATGTTTTAATGCAACGAGTGTACCATGAATATATCTTAAAGAGAGAAGCAGAAGCTGAGAATTCCACAGTTTAAAGAACAACAAATATAAACCATACAACAACATTCATATCTATGAGAAGTCACTTTGTTTATGTGTCACAATGAGAACAATTTTAGAAAGCAAAAAAAAACTATACTTATAAAAAGAAGTCATTTTGTTTATGTGTCACAATAAAAATGATTTTAGGAAGCCAAAACAAATAAAAATAAAATGTTCGGTGTATCGAAAAAAAAAAATTGAATATTATGATATATATACAGCCTAACCACTATTCCGTATGGTTTATTTTGTTGGGCTTAGTTTAACCATACTCTTATGGCCCATAATTAGTGATATAAGGGCATCGTTTATGATATAGTCAAATATCTTGAAGGAAATCTTCCGTATTTATATATACGAATCAATGCGTGTAAATCTTCCGTAATCAAGTATAGATAGTTGTATAAATTTTCCATAATTATCTGTATATAATCGTGTAAGTTTTCCATAATTATCTATATATTTTTTAAAAATTATCTAATAATATATAGGAAGTATTCTTTATTTTATTCCGATAACTATGGTCATAAGTGCAGCCCTAATTTCTTAACCGTCCTTATATATATATATATATTCTTCACGTTTGTGTCGTCTTTTTATTATGTATGAAAAACCATTTTTATTTGCTATTGAATTTGTAGATCGGTGTGAAAATTTGTTAATCGGTGAGCTATTATATTTGTTCTCTCTTCTTTTTTGTTTTTATCTTTTTCTATTTAACTAGGGTCTTTGATATACTCTTCTTCTTCTTACTATTTTAACGATTCTTTTTTGTTTTTATTTTTCAGAATTTGACTCTTTCTATAAGATAATCCTCTTTTTATTCTTACAATTCCATAACAATTGAATATTATGATATTATACACCCTAACTTAATGATTTAATCTCATCGTTGCTGATATATACTTTCACTTTTTATGTCACGTTCAAAAAATCATTATCTTATTGCTTTCTTATTAATTTTGCTTCATCATACAGTTTTAATCGTCTTTTTGTTTTATTTTGCTCGATTATAGAGTATTGGTATGATTTTCACTGTTGTGTTTTCTAGATTCCGCGGATTAACACTACAATTAATAAGTTATGATTTAATAACATTAATACGCGATTGATATACAATTTTTTCTCTATGATTGATTCATGTCAACTGTATATCAACAGACATCTAAGAATGTGTTGAGTGGTTACCTCTTCTTCGCTTGGTGAATTTTACGTCTTTAAAATATGTCTAAGATCTTAAGCTGTAAAGATATATAAATTTATTTGCTCTGTTTTGTTTATGTCGGATAGTCTAAAAGGACCCAAAAAGTCGATGAATCAAGTGAGAGATTGGAAATGAATGATGAACAAAATTTTATTCTTTGAAATAATTGGGAAGATCTGGAGAGCGGAACATGAAACCAATAGAAAGGGAGAAAGAGAAGAATCAAAGATTCTTGGGTTTTGCTAAATTGTGACTCTTTTCGATTATTTCTTTTGCACTATTTTCCTCTTTCGGTGTAGTCATGTCTGTTGTATAAATTTTATCTAAAATATTGATATGTTCATGGTTGTTTAAAATATTGCTGCAATTGTAAACTTAACTTTGTGTGATTGTGTCTTCTTTTGTTTTAGGGTAAGAAGAAAAAGAAAGTCTCCAACCAAAGATAAATAACAAGTGCTCGCATGACAAATTTCAACAATGGTAAATTTCAAACTATTGATAAGATGTTTTAACTTTTTTTTTTATTCTTTGAAACTACATGATACATTGGTTAATGTCGATATAATTGTTGGCGGAATTGAAACTGCATGGTGGTATTGTAACGGGAAGCTGATGTTTCTTGAACATGATGAAAAAGGCCATTAAGGTCATTATGATCTTTCTCTGTTTTCGGTCTTCTGGTTTATTATATAAATCAAGATCCAGCGACGCCACCGACGATGGTGAACGAAACATGTCTGTTATAAACAATTGTGAACGAAAAAAAAAATTTAATTAACGGTTTTTTGACTTTCTATGGATGAGAAATGAGTACACTATGGAGTTAACTTGCGAGGCAAGGAACTTTTACTGTTATGTGGGACATTAGGAGGTAACGAAGAGCCGATTTCCGATGTTCAGAAGCAGGAGATACTGATCCCTGATGATATTTTAAACGTTCTTTCAAGGCATAAATAGACTGGTGCGCGATTTCTTTGGTAACACGTTAGGTTGATTAAAGAGCTTGATCGTGAACTTGGGAAGCTCAAAATTCTCCTCAAGTAAATAAGCAATTGAATGATGAGAAACAATCTATGGTGAGTTCACTTATCACAAATAATTTGTGTTGATGAATTTTACGGAGACTATATTCGTTTTGATACTCTAAGGAGCGTAATATTCTTAATCAATCATTAAAATAGTAACATAACAACATATAAGAGTTTCAATTTTCTATTACGTATTTCTTCATATCGGCAATAGAATAGATCCGCTTCCTTTTGCCTCCTTTGTATATTGTTTAGGCTAACATCAAAATAAATTTTGAGTCAATGGATTTAAATAAAAATTATAAGTGTATTTGTGTGGATTTCTTAAACTCACTTTGCCTATATCTTCAATAACTTTATGATGATCTGTCTAAATATGTAATTTTTTCGCATATTGGTGATCTTGGTCTTGAATTATGTGGTGTACACATTGCTGTGAGCTTATGGCATATTCTAAAGCATAAAACTCGAAAGAGGTTCACGTTTTAGAAGAAAGAGGTTTATGTTGCATTATTTCGTGGAGAGTATATTGAGTCGAATCCGTTCATGTGTTTCTTTTGAAATTTTGAACAAATATTAAACTTGAGTTTTCATTGGTTTTGTTAGGATAATTTCACTGGGATTTCGTATGAGAAATAATTTTAGTTCGTTTAACTGATTTCTGTGGACATTAGTAATGTTATGTTGACTATGGTTAATCGAAACTTATGCTGTTTTGAAAGCCAAATTGATATAGTTTTTTCTTCTTAAAAAAGGAGACAGTTCTGATCCTAGTTGATATTGATGAAATTTTATTTTATTTTCTTCCCAAAGTTTTTCTGCATTGTAGTAAATAGTAATCCAAACCAGACTGAATTTAGAAATTAATAGTATATAACTATATTTGATTAAAGTTCGAATACGAACCAAAATCATAACTATACAAACTATCCATATTTTATATTATAATCTTACTTTTGATATTACCATTCACATATCCCCCAAAAGAAAAAAAAATGATCGAAATTCGAATTTAAATATCTTAAACCAGATGTTTTGGACATAGAAAAACACCATATTTCATTCATTAAGATTGTATAAAAATATCATCCTCAAAGAAAAACCAATATAGAACCGACAAACACTTTTTTGTGTTAGAAAAAATGTCTTACCAATGCTTTGGATTCTTTTGGACATTCTCAGAGGCATTCTTATCATCTGGTAGATCCAAGTCCATGGCCCATTTCGGGCTCACAGCTAATTTAGGGAAGGTCATACCATATATAGTTAGGTATATGGTGTTTAAAACTATCAAGTTTGTATAATATTAAACCTAATCGCATACATCAAACATCTTCTATCTTCCTTCGCGGTTTGGAGTATAACATCAGTACTTAGCTCTGGGAACAAATGTGCTGAGGCGATTGCGAACAGCGTAACTAAGGACCATAGATACCAGTCCTATGTAGCTCGTGAAAGTCCCTCTTGGCTTCATGCTCTTATTGATGCAGAGTGCACTACATGTCATGAGAGCACTTGAATACTCAATTTTAAATTCTTGCAACGATGTTACTGCCATCCTAAGGTCTGGGAGCCTCTGTGGTTTCCGAAACCTGAAACTTTTATTGTCTTTCCAACACCTATTGGTGGTTTTAATTTCTGAATCTTTGAAGCTCCGACTCGTACCTTTTGGTTGAATAAAGCCCGTGATGGATTTCTAACAATGTAACAATATATTTCCATGAGTATTTAACTACTAAAAGCATATTATTTTTGTTTTCTAAGAACAACGTACGATCATAAATGAATAACTTTCGGGTCTACAAGTTATAGTATTCATTGTAACATCCCGGTTTCTAGAAATATGTGGTGCATGCGGAGAGATTTAAGAAAATTGATTTGGTTATCTATATCACCAAAGTGCACTTATCTTTTCCGTCACACATCTAGAGAGAACTCCAGAGTTAAGCGTGCTTGGGCTGGAGCAATTTAAGGATGGGTGACCTACTGGAAATGACTTTCCACTACCGTGTGAGTGAGGACAAAACACGGGAAAGATCACGTAGTCATTTGCAAGTCAGTAAACAAGTCTTTCTAGCCTCCTAGACTAATGCACCGACTGTCAGACATGGGTGGGCTCATGGGCCGAAAGTGGGTGTGGGGTCCATTGGGAGATGAGGATTTCTTCTGAAGGGATGAAGATTTCCCCTGTATGTTATTAAGAAATGAAGATTTCTCTCGAGGGGATGAGGATTTTCCCTGCATACCGATGTTTGACGGCGATCGGGGCGTTACATTCATGATGTCATATTAAAGAATTACTATAAGGACATACCCCATTGAAAGAGATAAATGTGCGTACTTTGTATAGATTTGTAAAATCAAATGTATATTTCCGTAGAATTGATTGATCAAGGTTTAACTAACTACACACAATTAATTGAGTTTTTTTTTAATAAAAATCAAGTCAAATTAACAATTTAGTTTTATTAAACAACATGATTTAGTTACATGATCATAATAAAATTAGTTCCGAGTTAGCTTAATTCACATGATTGTCGTTGCGAACATCTACCTTTATAAATTATTATCCCGCGCAGGGTGCGGGTACTGTACTAGTAAACAATACAAATGACATCTAACCATATAATGGAAAACCATATGGACAATAAGAAATGGACAAATTCTAAAACCGTACAATGTATTACAGTCAGTGTTTTATGGTTAGTACGAAAATCAACACACATGTTTATCCATATGGATAATAGGAGATGGTCAATGCTCCATGGTTACATACCAACTGATATTATGTATACATTCACGAATAATGTAATAAACTCTAGAGAAACTAAGCTTGTAGACGATACCATTTAGACATTGTGTAAAAAGATATCTACCAGAATCTATCCACATTAATGTGACTATGATATGATTGATTCTTTTCAGTATCTCGTTGCTCTTAATTCATCCCATCATGTACAATGTCTTCTTGTGAAATATAGAGATCTCATTGTAAAAGACATTGTCTTGATTAAATCCACAAAGTAAGAATTTACTGTAAAATTAAATTATATCAACAATCCCTAAGATCTAAGAAAAGTCAAAAATCAAATCTGGTGAAACAAAAAAGAACTGAGTGGACTAGAGCATAAATTTGTGAAATTGAATGAATTAAAAAAAAAAACTCAGATGGCAAAGGTATGGCAGTGGTGGTGTGGTCATGGTTTGTGATGATCGGTGGTGAATTTTTACGGAAGACTGTGGTTTCCGTTCGTGTAGCATGGATCAATTCTGTGGAGGAGTTCTATGAAGATATGTTCGTTGGTGTCTGAGTCATAATTCTTGATTTTGACTGGACGGTGGCGTATGGATGCGGCGAGGATGTGGCCGCCTTTGTCTTTGTCACTGTTGTTTAACCTTAGATAGACGTGTGGTTTATGTTGCTTTCTAATTGGATTGTATTTGGGTCTCAGCATATCTTTGTAATGGCCCGTTAGACTTCTTTTAATATAATGTTTGTTGGACGCAAAAAAAAAAAATGAGAAAAAAAAACACAACCCATATATATCTTACACATTTTTTTAAAATTCAAAGCACAAATCTGAAAAAAAAAAAAAAAAAAAGCCTTATTACGGCGAGAAGAAGAGGAGAGAGAGAGTAGAAATTGATTGTTTTTCTAATAAATAAAAAAAAAAAAGTAAAGTATACAAAACAAGTAAAACAAAAGAAAGAGTAATTTGGTAAAAAAATACAAGAGAAAGTGTTGTAATAGTGAGAAGTAACTATACCAGATATTACTTTTCAAAAAGTGCATATAATAGTAATCAACCCCTATCGAAAGCTGCCTACATCGATTTTAAATGTTTAGAAATTCTAAAATATCGTGTTGAATTCATTTATCTTAGTTAAGAAATTTATGATCAACATCGGATCGTTTTTAATGTTAAATTTTCTATAAAGAATATAAAATTACCATTTTAAGCTTGCAATCAAATCCAATTTGGAGGAAATTGCATTGATTAACACAATTACAGAACCGGGAAAAAAAATCATAGAGCCAGCGAAATATGGGCTTCTTATGGCCCATTAACTAATTGGGCCTTACAGAGATTTCCAGTCACTACTATAAACCCTTAAACCTCCTCTTCCTCTCAGTAAAACCCTCATTTCTCGATCATCTCTGTAGCCCCAATTCTTCCACAAACCCTAGAAATCTCCAGAAAATGGCTTTACGCACCGTGCTTCGTCGTGCTTCGTCTACAGTGGCCGCTCTTTCCTTCCGTGCGGCTAGATCTCCGGTTAGCTTCCGTACCGGCGCCCAGAGATTGATTCTCGGTAACCAGCTCAGCCGTGGATCGGTTATTTCCTTCTCCAGATTCTCGACGGAAGGTGCCGTCTCTAAAACAACCGCCGATGAGAATCTCGTTAGCGTTCTCGAATCTGAAATCGAATGTGCCGTGAACGAAGAGGCTCCTGATAATAACGTCGTAAGTTCTTTTTTTCTATTTTAGTAACCAGATCCTCTCTGTGATTAGACGTTTGTGTTGAATCATTTCATGATTTTGCTATATTGTTCATGAGATTTGTACATTTTTAGTGATTCTCTCTGTGATTAGACATTTGTGTTGAACCATTTCATGATTAGTGCTAGATTGTTTTTTTCTGGTGATTTTCATGAGAATTTGCACATTTTTGAAACAATTGTATGTGATTTTGAGCAACAATGTTTGAATTCTCATTAAGTAAAGAATGTTTTTGAGAACAGTTGGAAGATAAGCCAGAAGGGTTTCCTTTTGAGATCATTGATACTCCAGGGGAGAGAACTGTGTTGCTGCAAAGGACGTTTGAGGATGAAAACATCCAAGTGGAAGTTGACACTGCTGCATCTTTTGATGAGGAAGAAGAAGCAGATGACGATGACGATGAGGAGCAAGAAAGCTCGGCTAAACTCCGGATTCCGATGGTTGTGAGTGTTTCGAAAGGTGACGGTGTCTGTCTTGAGTTTGGAGTCAGTGCTTACCCTGATGAGATTGTGATTGATAGTTTATCAATCAAACAACCCCAAGGATCTGAGAATGAGCTTGCTTACGAAGGACCCGACTTTGAGTAAGTTTTGTAATTCAATTCGTAGTGCAATTGTTTGCATATATATGATGAGACTGGGATACGTTTGTTTATGTGATTGTATTTTGGGTTTTGTGCAGTGACTTGGATGAGAATTTGCAGAAGGCTTTCCACAAGTTCTTAGAGATCAGAGGAATCAAGCCGAGCTTCACCGACTTTCTCGGGGATTATATTGCCAACAAAGATAGCAGAGAGTATCTTCAGTGGCTCAAGGATATCAAGTCTTTTGTTGAGAAGTGAAATTGAACTTTATTCAGAGAATAAGAATGGGATTTTTTTACTTGAAAGCTTTTGAGGTTTTTTCTTTTGATATCATCAGGACCCATGAATGATTAAGGGCAATTGTTGCTTGTTTATTATAAAAACACCTTCCGAGTTTCAGTTGGTAATGTTTTTAGTCAAATATGTTCTTAACGAGAAGTTTCTTGCTTAGTTGTTTTTTTGTAGTAATATCTATTTGTGTTACATGCAACAAGAACTCAAAAATGTATAAAAAGAGAGAAAAAAAAGTTGCAAGCTTTTAAAAGTTTCTAAGACTTTTACAGAGTAAAGGGGTTTGAGAAAAGAACAAACAGCAAAAAAGCTGGCTTTACAAGTCTCCAACCTAAAAAGAGGACTTTGCTACGAAAAAGCAAAACCAAAATCAAGAAACAGATAGATTCCCAGTCATGGAGCAACAAATCCAGATTGAACACCCAGAGAACAGCGATAACAAAGCCGACCCGATCTTGAAGAGATAGCTATGAGTTTGGTCTTTAACGAGTTGTGTCCTCTCAGAGCAAGACCCATCATGGTGGTACAAGCTGCCACGGAATGTAAACATTTCAAATAAACTATTTAGATTTTGGTTTTACAAGGGAAAAAAAACTGACTCTGTCTGCATCACATATTCCATAAATTCTAGTGGTTAGTTGAGACAAAGAAGAATAGTTTTAAAACTTACATTACTCTAAATCTCACTGTAGTTACGCCATACCGCTCGGAATTCCTCCCTGAATGTGTTAAGACGTGCCTTCAAGTTCGGTGTTCTCAAGCTTGCATGAAGAATTGTAGCTATAACACAAATAACAAAAAAAAAGTTAGGGGTTATAGATGAAGTAGAGTGATAGAGAAAGTAAATTATGACAGTTTGTGTAAATGGCATACCAAGAAGTCCAATGAGTAGTGCCAAAGAGACTGTGAACAAACCACACGAAATATACCAAAGGGCAAAACTCACTGTGAAACAACAACAAAAACTCAGAATATATTTCAGGAAGTTTCTAATCAAATGAAAAATATATACATACAGTTCACATACCAAGTGAGAATATCAAGACAAAGACCCAACGGGGTTGACCACATATATGGATTGCTCTCTTTGCTGATGGGCGTCCACGAATGACAGGTCTATAAACACACACATAGTATAGATGATAAGCAAGTCACAAAAGAGTATGAAACGTAATAAGGAGAGACAAGCGATAAACATACGTCAATGGAGGTCTCATTTTAGCAGCTAACTGTGGAGAGAATCTTCTGACGGTTCTTGTCGCCTTCTCACTAAAGGAACCTGCAAAGCTGTAGATAAAATCACAATAATCCTCGTTATAAATTCGTTACGATCCAGTATATCTAGCAGTTCAAAGGTGTGAGATTTAACAAGTTTGGAACTGTTAAAACCTGTCATTAAGAAATGCTACACTCAATGCTGTCAAAAGCGCAGAGAGAATCGCGAGAGGCCTCGTAAGAAATCCCAATCCTGACAAGTAGAATTTCACAAAATTTTAAGTAACAACAATCATTGGTAAACAAACACGGATTATGTGACTTAAGCCAATTTCTCACAACACCTACCAAGTATAAAGACGATCATGATGAAATAGTTTGTTCTGTAGCTGCAAAAACAGATCATCACAGGTCAAAATTACACTCAAATCCGAAATTTATCTGGAAATTCCATAGCTAAACTACTCTCTTATGCACTAAGGTCGAAGAAAACATAGCTTCCATAGCAATTTTGAGACGAATAAGATCGGTAATTCTCAACGATTTGTTTCAGAGATTGATCATTCGTAACAACAGATCCGAATAAATATTGTGAAACATGAAAAATGTGAACAAAATTCAAGAATCAATCGAGTACAATATAGCGAATAAGAGAGAGCGAGAGCGATTCGTACTAGTAGAGATTGCACTTGAGGCGACTATCCCATTTGGCGAAAGATTTAGGAACGGTGAATCTAGAGAAGAACTCAGAGAGAGGACGCGGCGGAGACGACCAATCAACTTCCCGGAGAGCATCGACGAGATCCTCGACCGTCACATTTCCCCAATCCATAATAACCTCCGACGAAAAATCTCCGATCACAAAAACTCAGAATCAACTAAACAACAGAGATTAATACCCTACCCAAACAACAGAATCGATCAAATCGAAGCTTCTTCGAAGAATCTGGAGAAAATTTGCGAAGATGAACCAAAACCGATTTCGTGCGGAAGGATCGAAACGAAAAGTCTTTTATGCTTTTTCAATGCATTGGGGGAAAAAATATAATGTTACGCCACGCGTCTGTTTTGATAAAATGACATTTATACCCTTTAGTCTGGTTTTCTTTAACCGAATACTAGATTTTTATGTGTTCCGATGCTTAGCTGGTTCAATTACGTACCAACTTGTGAAATTACTGGTGGAAAATTAAATACAACTGATTTTCCATAAACATACTCATACTGTAGCAGAGTAGAAGTATTTAACTAGATACGAACTGTAAACTGATCAGAAAATTTAGTCTATAGTTTGATGTTTTTAATATCTTAAAAAGCAAAATATAAAGTAAGCTGAATATAAAGTAAGCTGGAAAATGTAGAGGTCGGATTTCACCCCTCTGAAATCGATATGACGACGAGATCAACTTCGCAACGTGACGAAATCAAAGCAAGTTTACAAAGACCTAGTCTAAATCTAAATCCAAAATGATATTAAATTCATAAGCAAAATGAGTTTAATGAAATAATATGCCTAAATTAGATATATTGTTTAACGGATCAAACCAATTTCATGAGCTAACCCGTTTTATTTAAAAAAAAGGATCAAAAAAATTATTTGACAAACACTTGTATTCTGCAATAACTTTCTAACAGCTTAATAAAAACTCTTTTGAGATCTATCGTTTTAGTGGTTTTCTAACGGAAGTTTTCAGACACTAAAAGATTACTAAAACAAATTCTAACTGTGAGATTCGACAAAAAAAAAACAAGAGATTGTATTCGTCTGTTTTAGTAATTATTTTGAGTATTACTGAATTCAAATATACAACTTTGTATTAGCATTTAACAGAGTCGTGCCTACTTGGGTGAAAATAGAAACACTCGCCTAGGACATCTAATTTTGCTTTATCGTTAAAGATGACTGTTAATGTTTTCACCCACCCCAAGTGTCCACCAATATGTTGTTAAAGTTACTCAATGATTTTTGTAATTTTGTTTCTTCTTTATCCTCTCAGACCCATTTTCATTTTTAAACATTGATATTATTTTTTTTTTTACTAACTTAATTATTCTTTGTTAGTTGTGTAATCTAATTTATTTTTATTTATAAGTATTTATTTTTTATGATACATAATTTTATATAAAATAAGGTATTTTGTATATTATATTCTTATATCAAATTTTCTATAGTTATCACATAATAATTTATGCTTTTTGGGTGATATTTTATCAAAAAATTGTTTCATTTATTTTGTTGCTCTGAAACATTAAACTACATACACTTTTATCTCGCTTATGGCATTATAAACTCTAGGACATTTAAAAAGGGTTAAGATTCTATTGTTTGTAAAATGGTTGGATAAAATGGGAAAGGTTATATCTAACCTTCACGTTCAATATATAGATAGGGATCTAAATAATAATATTACTGGCATAAAATCATATATAGATAGACTATCTATCAAATCATATCCCACTTCGTGTGACTGGACCAAATGATTGATGAATATATTCGTCATTTTTAATAAATACATTACCTGTGGAAAATAAATGGCAAAAAGCCAGATTACTTATATACATTTACCGTACAAAGATACCTCTCCAATCATACCATATCAATCAATTTTGATGTTAAAAATGTACCAATATAGGTGAATATGGTCTTGTGCATAATCAAAACCATACATTTGACGATTTGACAGTTTGATCAATGTGTACGTTGAAGTCTATACATTTGATTTTGCTCGTTATTATTCAGAATTCAAGTTAGAAGGAAGCACCAAAGCATTAGTTTTAAAGCTTTCTGTTTAATAAAATGTTCTCTTAGTATCTCGAAAATTCTTTAAATTTTTTGAAGTTGTAGTAAGTCTTGATAATTAGGTGACTTAAACTAGACACTACGGAATTTTTATATCATTTGCATCCATGGCTCCATGCCTCCATCTAGCCGTATCGAAACCAGCCAACATCTATAAACTCATAAGATAAGATAACCAGATCCTCCGAAGCAAGCTAGAGTCAACCAACACTCGTCTCTCTCGTTGGCTTTGAATCTTCTTATCGCACTCGACGAGTCATCTCCATTTAACCCGAAAACAAAAAAATCAATCCGCTATTTAATAAATTAGAGAAAAATAGTCAAACGGAAAGAAAGTGGATTATCTTTGAACTAACCAATTTCAATGGAGCTAATGTGATAGTGTCTTCTATCTTCAAACAAGTTAAACCTAAGTTGGGTTAGGTGTTATCTTGTACTCCGAGTAAGGAAGAGGTAATCTGTATCCCGAGGATTAAAAACTATACATTCGCATATATTATGTGCTTACAAAGTTTTAAACCTCAGGATGCAGATTACCCGTTCGTCACCAAGTACCTTCATCTTCTTTGTGTTGTTGTTGTTGTTCTTGTTTTGAATTGTTGTTAATAATGGTGAGAATATATATAGAGCTGGTGAAGCTTATAAAATAGTAACGGTACAAAAGAATAATACTTATTCCAAAGGTTTAATGCTTCTGGAACAAATACTCATACAGAAGGACATTATCTTTTCTTGTCCATGGTTTCTTATATATTCCTATATTTATCTTGAGTTCAGCATATATAAACAGACCTATATATTACACACATATATATAATGTAATTTCTAAGTTTGGTTATACATAGCTTTGCTTAGAAACCATAGTATTGTTTTTTAAGATTGATCTTACCGGGAGCAAATAAATTAAAAAAACAGTGTCTAAATTAACCTAAAAGTTTCATAATAGGTTGAACTAATCACGTCCATTTATGCAAAATTCCATATTGAATGTCGATTTTGTGGTTTTTTGCCACCAGATTTCGATTTCATTTCTCCGCAAAGAGCTGGAGAAAGTAGTCTAGTGAATTCCGTTGACAAATGTAAATTGAAAAAAAAAAAAATTGTTTCATATCTCTACTCTACTACACTTTGATCCAAACAAGTTATTTCTCAAATGATTGTCCTAATATTTGTTTTGAAATATTTAGTTGCAGAGGTTTTTAATTTGTAAAATATTCAAGAATAAATCGAGTAGCTAGTACTATCTATTGTTTTGAGAAATTTAAGTAATTTTCTTACATTAAACGTGTGGCTAGAGTGTTTTTCCGCATCCACATAAAGGAGAATTGGGATTGTGAGAGATCAAATCATGATAAATGTAATTTGATTCTTTGTTCTTTACGAGCCAATGATGGCAACTTCGTTTTCCTTTTGCTTTTCAATATACAAATTTTCTTTTGACTGCTTTTATTATATTTTGCTTCTCTCGGCTCATCACATGAACCGATTCCCTTCTCAATTATTGAATTGATACAGTCGAAAAGACACTTCGCTAATATATGTTTACATGTAGGAAATCTAAGTTAGAAATCAAAACATGTAGTTCAGGTGATTTATAGTAATCCTCGTACAATGTTTGTTAAATGGTCATATTCAACACATGGAACCGCATTTACTTCTTTTTTAAATATAAAAAAAAAATCAATATATATTGGATTTTTAGAACTTTTGAAAACATGAATCCATGGTCTACAACAACTTTTGCATATTTTGCGATTTGAACATCTTCTTTTCGGGTATGAACAATTCATGGCTTCTTCATTTTCAAATGATAAATTTGTTATGAGTATAACCTACATCAGCACGTAATATCAAATTGAATTTTATATAGGCATATTTCATGATTGTGCTTATACGAGAAACAGAGAAAATAAACAAAAACGGTGTGTAAAAGATAAAAGGCTGAGAAATAGTTAGGAGAATAAATTCCGAAAAAAAAAAGAAAAAAAAAAATTCTGATGAGAGGGAAAGGTTATATATCTTTCCAAAAGCAAATGCAAAGTTATTTGAAGCAACAAAAGCATAATTTTTTCATCTTTTGCTTTCATGGGCTCTTCAAAAACCATGTTTATTTACCCTTTAAATCATTGGAAAGGATACAAACCGAACTGAACCTTAAACCGAACTTAACTGGAATTGTCTTTGAAGCCGGTTCAAAAAAAATAACTGATAATCTTATCTTAGGGTTCCATAACTACTCAGTGATTCAGAAAATTCAAGCAATGCTTCAGACTCAAAATAATTGGAAAAATAGGCATTCAAAATTGATTTGCATGGACTTAAATTGAAACTCAGTTTCGATTCAATTTCATTCCCTAGAAAGATATCATTTGTCAGAAGTGGAAAAAATTTGAAAACATTCTAATATACACATCATATGCATTACAATTTTGCCCACATCTCATACATACCCAAACGTCAAACAAATATTTTTTTTTCCTTTCCCACACAAATGATATCATCCTACAAAATCATGTAGAAACTGATGATTACTACCACCAATTAAATCTCTCCCAAACTGACGATTTTGCCCTTCATACCCACCACCACCACCACCACCACCACCACCACCGTAAGTCTCTCCTCCTCCTCCACCGCCACTACTACCACCGTCAAGTCCAAACCTCTGAGCAGTTGTCATCGGAAAAGGCTCTGGCAACCCGATCTGATGATGAAGCCCTAACGTCAATGACACTCCTCCGTTTGTGCTACTGCTCATCCCGGGGACATTCGGCGACGCAATACCGTACGAGAAGCCAACACCACCAGTCCCACTGTTTACAAAGCTGTTGTTGTTATTGTTGTTGTTTGTGCCATGAACGTTGTCGTTTCGAGCCCCTCTAGCCGGAGATGAGTTGTTAGGTCGTTGCTGCGCCGCGGAGGAAGAAGGATTGTTGTTGTTGTTGTTGTTGTTGTTATTGTTGTTGTTGTTGTTGCTGTTGTTACTCTCCGGGAAGACGGTGGTGGTGCTACGTTCTTCTCTCCAAGAAGAAGAAGAAGATCTCTGAGATTGTCTAGTCTCCAACATATGTATTTCTTCCACCATTGGTTTCCAAACCCTAACTCGTGCGTTTATGAACCAATTCGATACCTGAAAAAATAATAAGTTAATTATCCACCAATAATACATTACTTAAGGAAAACAAGAACCCTAAATAATCATTATATCAATAAGACAAGTGTAAGAATTCCAAGATCATTATTTTTTTCCAAAACCTTAACATTTAGTCAAAAGTAATAAATTTTGATTAGCAACATCAGAGTCTCATTTCGTAAGCTTATATAAATGAGTTTAATTATTGATTGTATATACCATATAGCAAGAAATTTTATAAATTTTAACAAGGAAAAGATAATAATTAAATAAAAAGAAAGAAAGAAAGCTGAAGATATCAGAAGTGAAACCTGATTTCTGGAGAGACCTGTCTGTTTAGCCAACATGAGTTTGTCTGTATCAGTTGGATAACTGCAACAAAAGACACAGACAACTACAATTTAATTTCACTGTGTATATATATACTTACATATACATACATATATACACATTATTACACTTACAAAACGACACATCCAAGTTTGAGAAACAAACAGGCATTGACATGTCCCATCTAAAACAAACTTCCAAGTTATAATAAACATTTCTATACGTACATACACATATTTGCATCTATAGCTATTTGTTCACAAGCATATACATAATATAATATGGTTCATCTCTCCCTGACACATGAATATCAAATTAAGATAGGATATTGGACTTTGCATTTGTCAAGTGAAATTGACTGATGGTATTGATCGAAACGACATGTTTAAACACTGTCGTATAGTTATAAGTTTTAACTAAGCTTGAACCCAAATCAACCGCTATAAGAAGCATGTATATGGCTAAGAAAAAGGGCTACTTACGGATGCAAGAAATGGTCGAAAAGCCAAGCCCTTAGAACGGTAACAGCACGTTCGGGTAGGCCACGGTGCGGTCTCCAGACAGGAGCATGGTGATCAGGAAATCCATGTCTTTGACCAGCAGAACACAAGCCTCTACTACTATCACTTCCTCCAAATCTCATAGACTCGGTCTTGTTCTCAGAGTTCATCAAAAGACCACACTGTTGTTGTTGTTGTTGTTGTTGTTGTATCTTGTTATTGTTGCTAAACTGAAGCTGGTCCGTTATAGCATTCTTCAAACATTTGAAATTCTTAGACAATGCCTTTAAGGCTAAGGTCGCGTACGGAGCTGCGTGCCCGAGACCAGCAACACATTCGAATGAGCCCATCACGGCTTGAAGCTGCTCGTAGTATTGCTTATACCTCTTGTAAACCTTTAAAATGTCAAATGGAAATGGTTTTAAGATTCGAACAAATTAATATAATAAAATGTGTAATTATAAATTTGAATGGCACACTCAAAAAGTATGCTATATACCTCGGAATAAACTAATTAAAATCTTCAAGTCCCTAGCTTTAAGATCAAATATCTATCTTGAGTGCATATATTCCCTTTCATAAAGACAGAGTTATCTTTTTATCACTTCATGTTTATGCCCCTAAGATTTGAAGAATCTAATTCACAAACTTAGATCAAGAGCCAAGGAAACTCTATATAAAGTTACTTCCACAAATAATGTTATTAATACTATCATTAATTCAGTATAACCTTAAAAATCTATTTAAAAAATAACAGTAATTACGAAGTAAAAGAGGGCTAGCTTATATTAATATAGACGCTATAACAACATCTGTTCATGCAAAACGTAGGGAACATTTGATTAAAATAACATAGTACTATCGTATTATAATGAAATGAAATAAAATATTAAAACGATTATAGTAATTTTTAAATAGCTTTGAAGGAGTTTCATTTTCCAAGGAAGATCTTTTTAAGAGAGACATATCATTTAACACATTTTGTCGCCAAATTCAAAGGACACACCGACCAAAAACTGTGAAC
Source organism: Arabis hirsuta (assembly GCA_964056655.1). Classification (NCBI taxonomy): domain Eukaryota; kingdom Viridiplantae; phylum Streptophyta; class Magnoliopsida; order Brassicales; family Brassicaceae; genus Arabis; species Arabis hirsuta. Next base: position 640,130 of record OZ053302.1, on the reverse strand, counting down.
ATTCAACACATACATAGAAGAAATCAAAGACAATAGTAACAAGATTGAATTTACACACTTTTAAAGAACCGATGATTATAATAATTGTTATACCTCGTCGAGCATGGAGATGAGTTTAGATTTTTTCTTCCCATTTTCTCCTCCTCCTCCGGCGTCAGAACCACCGCAAAGATTCTCGATCATCGGATCAAAAAGCAAAGAAGAATCTTCGTCGTCGATGATTTTGTCGGTGTAAATCCCACGACCTACATTACAAAACTCATCAAGAAGCATTTGTGCTGGTTTCAAGAACCTCGATCCTTTAAGTATCGATGCGTAACCGGTGAATGGTCCTAAAGGACCCGAGCTTCTCGAGGCGATGGTAACAGCGGCGGCGGCTGCTTCACCGGCGGATCTACAGAATCCGGAGTTAACAACACCGGGAACGATAAGATCGTAAGCGAGTCTAGGGTGAGAAGACAAAGATAGAGATAAAGGCTCGGGTTTGAAAACAAGAACGTCCCCTGAAGAAAGTCCGGCGTTAAAAGAATGATCTCCGGCGACGGCTACTGCGGTTGATGAAGAGGACGATGGACCACCGAGAAATCCCATGAAGTTACTGTAGCTAGGGTTAGATATGTGGTTGTTGTTGTGGTTGTTGTTAGAGTGGAATCCACCGGCGGTGAGGAAGTCAGAGTCGGCGAGAGGAAATAATCCGCCGCCACCTCCACCGCCGGAGGAAGAAGGAGGAGGATGGTGAAAGTGGAAGTGAGAATCAAGAGATGAAATCCGAAGCTTGTCTCGTCGGTTCTGTTGAAGAACATGGTAAGGCTCGTATGCATCAGCCATGGAAATGGATGATTCAGAGATTCAGAAGAAGAGAGAGAGAGAAAGAGAGTAACAGTGTAAGAGATAATGGTGACGGTGAAACGAGAGGTTAAGAGAGAGAGAGAAGCTTTCTTTTGCTTTCTTTTTGAAGCGCGATCAGTATTATGTACATCATGTTTTTTGCCCTTTTGTTATTATTTATCTAATGGTTTTTACTCGGCGGGGGAGAATTTAGTGAGCATTTACAATTTTTGGTCAATGATCATCTTTTTGTGTTACTAGCTATATAAGTTAATGCTCTCATAGCTCGTAGGTAAATTCCATCGAACGATGAAAAGGTTTCACTTAGGCCATGATTATAGGTAGGTAATTGGGGGTTATTAGGGGGTTTTTAAAATATAAAATTATTAAAACACACACTCTCTCTTCCTTTTACTCAACTTTATACCTTTTCTTTCATCCTTTTACTCAACTTTTATTAATTTTATATTTAAACACTCCTAAAACCCCTCTCCAAAGTTTCTAAATTTTCAACTTATATATACCCTCTCTCCAAAAAATATCCACTATCTCCTCTCTTTACTCAAATTTTATTAATTTTATATTTCAATACACCCCACAAAAACACTCTCTTTCATCCTTTTACTCAAATTTTAATAATTTTATATTTTAAAAACTCCTATATTTACTCTTATTACCTACCTATAACCATGCCCTTACAATTTTACTAAATTACATGATTCTTTCAACCAAATTGTGTAATTTATTATTTATGCTTAGTTTTTTTTGGGGTGAAGTAATTTATTTTTAGTTATTTTACGGTTTCATGAAACTGAATTTAGATAGAAAGATTTGATATTCTGTCATTTTAATATGTTTAGCCCAATTATTTATTTTTATCAACATGGTACGGAGAATTATTATTTAAATCAAAATATCCAAAAATTATCTCCGAATTATGAGTCAAAGGTTCAGAATTCCCTTTAATGATAAAAAAAAACATGCAAATTTAGGAATGTAATGCTTCAGAAAACAAAAAAACAATGGTAATAAAAACTATTATATGTTATGGTGAGTTAAAAACCATAATATAAGAAATAAAAATACGATAATAAAATAGATAAATATTTCATAGATTTTTCTATAAGTAGTTTTGCATTGACGTTCTCAATTTTATTTTATCATTTTCATGCAGTAATCTAATTTTGTTTTGTACAATTGAATATTTTATTTTTTTACAGATTTATAATAGATCAAATTACACAATCCATATATACGAATGTTTAATCTAGTATTATATAAAATACTAAACGCATAGCTTCATGCATACTATACAAGTTTGGTGGTTGATAATAGTTGCCGAGTTTTTATTATGCTAATGTAGTGATGTAAATAAAACAGAGATTTATATAAATGATTAAAAATTATCAACTGAAAAGTGAAAAGTCCCGGGTTTGGTGGGAGAGGCTTTGGGAAATCGTGAAGAAGGTGACCGGCTATAACCGGTGATAATTGAACAAAGTTCTTGTACAAACTGTTCTGTGTCTCAGTTGTTCACATACTTACTGACATTTATACTACTTTTAAGTATTCTTTTGTCGTTTTCCTTCTTTTCCTTTGCTCCAATAAAATACCTTTTACACTACAAATTTTTTAACTCAATACAAATCGTTCTACAACAAAACTATGACTGAGATGTGACAAAAAAAAAAAAAAACTATGACTGAGAATAAAAGTTTTAGTTATCTTATGAACGATAAGAAATTTGTGTTTTGTGTGCTTTCATAAACCGTATTTCACATTTCATATTTTAGTTTGACTTCCATTAGACTTATTTGATGACGAAACTATGCTATACATCAAGTATAATTTTGTCGTCAATGGAATTTCAATTCATATATACGTGTGTATAAGCTGTATGCCAACTATAGACCTCGTAGTATGTAGCGAATAATTTTGCCAACACTATATGGTAAGATCTTTCAGAGAATTATTATAAAATAAAAATGGGAAAGTAAATCCGACTGTTTCTGTAAACACCAAAAAGAAAATTCGACTGTTCCGTAATAATCGTGTTTGTAATAATCATGAGAAGATATTTAGTTTGCATGGAAATTAAATGCGACGCAAAGCATTTTGAAAATGTGTTTCAAACACTAAGCCATACTATTTTTATTGTGTTGCAATTTTTTTATATATAAAAGTATTTCCTCTTTTGGCTAAGATGGACCACAAAATTGAAAAAGAACCAAAAGCACTCGAATAAAGCATTACAGTAAATTAAAGTTGAAGTAATTATTAGTTCTTTTTTTTTTTACATTACATCACGGATTTACCTACATATATATAAGCAATCTTTCCAGTTTGGCACTGGGGAGTACAAACGGGAATATAATTCTCATAGGAAATAGCTGATAAGCCTTTATTGTAAGCAAACTTTGGTTAATTGAATAGTAGAAGTTGAGCAAAAAAAAAAAAAATATATATATATATATAAACAGTCTTTCTTTTGTTTTTCTTCGTTTTTTAGCTAAAAATATATATATAAAATTACATAAGAATTTTTTTGTAAAATATAATATTTTTTTTTGGTAATCCTTCTTTCTGAAAATCTATCTTGTGAAAATAAATTGGTAGTTTGCGGCACTTATATATTTTTTAGTAAATTTATACTAGTAACTATATTATTCGCAAAAAAAAATTCAAAATAGAAAAGAAAACTATGTTATTCGCAGTTATGTATGAACATACACTATTTGTGTGAAACTTCGAGAAGTTAAAACCAAAAGAAAAGACTTAAAAAGTTAAACATAATAATGCTAAAATATTGATGCCCTGGTTGGTCCTGATTGAATAACATCCCAACCACAATAACCACTGAAAATTAACTCGAGATCATCCTTTTTTATATAAACATGCATATATGTATGTGTGTATATATATACATATATATTATACACGATACCATAACAAATAAAAAAAAAATATTTTTTATGAAATCATGTAATTCTGTCCAAATATATATGTTGGTATTTTCCTAAATAGTAGGGGAAGTATAAGAGCATAAGTAGTGGTGATACAATGTGAATATCATTAAATATAAAATTATTAAAATTTGAATAAAAAGAAGAGATAGTGGGTATTTTTGGAGAGAGAGTATCAAATAATTGATACTTTTGATATTTTTGAAAAGAGAAAGAGTGTGTTTTTAATAATTTTATATTTAAAGAGAGTATAAAATTAATAAAAGTTGAGTAAAAAGATGAAAGAGAAAGTATAAAGTTAAGTAAAAGAAAGAGAGAGTATGTTTTAATAATTTTATTTTTAATGATACCCATGTTGTATGCAGATCGTCTAAACTTTTCATGTCAACCTTGTGGGAAACAAAATTATACGAAAGCTTAACTAATTTTAAAATTTACTATAAAAAATTGATGTGAATCTAATTTATAGAGACGGTACAAAATTTGGTAGGTGTTAATTAAAGTACTCGAGTTCTAAATGTCCATTGGGATTCTCAGGTGACGTCGTCATGCTAACGTCGTTTAGTTTTTTTTTTCAAATAAAATTAAAATTAAAACATTAAGTACGTTTGATTTTCTCTGCACAAATCTTTTGCTTAGTGAGAAATCCACCGAGTTTGCCGTCAGTTGATGTAACGGCGTTTCTCGTTATTCACAAAACTCCGTACATTCTTCATCATTTCCCACCCACTCGCGAGTGTGTCACACGCGTGTCACACTAATCGTAATTGTTTTAATAGTTTCCCTAATGCATTTGCTAGTCGTTAATTTGACGAAAACTGTAATCAATTGCAAAGATGATGATTTATGGAACTTCTATTACGGGATTACACGACCTTAAAAATGAATTTAATAACAAAAAAATGAAAAAGGGGAATTATGAAAATAGAAACTCACATTTCATGGTACCAATACTATATTTTGGCACATGGAAATATTAAAATCCAACTCACTTCTTAAAGTATAAATCACATCAATCATTCGATGCTTTATTTTTTCTTTTTAATTTGAACCGTTATATATAATATTTTTTGGTCGTAAATCGGATTAATTAGACGCTTTAAATTAGATTAATAAATGGTCATGTCATAACACAAATGACAAATCCACACCACATGTTGACGACTATATTATGTTGTGTTCCATCAAATCCAACTTAGTATCTATGTGAAAAGCTAACTGATTTTTAGTTTTCTTTTTTGTTACTTTTCTTCTTGGTACTTTGGAATACAATCAACTCAAAAATTACGAACATAAATGGGCAATTTAAAATTTTTGCTACTGATGTAGTTAAATGGTTCACCATATATTGAAAAAAAAATTCATGATTGAGCATACAAGTTGAATGGTAATATATGTTGATCAATAGCGAGAGGATAAAATTCTATTTGGGATAAATTTATATTCATAAATATCACCATGCATAAAAAATTTTCTTGTTTTATGGTGGATCATATGTAAATAGTTTAACAGTGATTATATAAATAGTTATATACCATAAATTAATTGATCTTTCTTATAAAAAAAAACTAATAAATATATATATAGAAGTGATTTTGGTCATGTCATAATTTTCCTTGGGATAAAATAATAGCATACGCCAAAATCTATCAACAAAAGAAAATTATTTTATGAGAAAAAAAAAAGAGAGTTATGGGGAAGATGGCGTAATAGAGAGAGGAGATACAGCGCGCCCAGGAGTCACGCAACCTAACAGGTGACGTCATCACAGTGTGATTCTCTGTACTACTACCCTCGTGGGGCCCATTTCTCTTATTCCTCTTTGGAAAAACCAAAATGTTTTTATAACCATTTATTTATTTATTTTTGGGATAATATATCAAAAACAGATAATTATCAGTTTTACAGAATTTACCCTTGGAACTACTTTAATTTTGTTTGTATTTTGAAATGAATCCTATCAGCTTCGTCGAACAAATGATTTTGGTCTTTTTAAAATTCCATGATTATATAATTTCTTAAGCTAAAGTACTAGCAATAGCACCAGTGGTCTAGTGGTAGAATAGTACCCTGCCACGGTACAGACCCGGGTTCGATTCCCGGCTGGTGCAAAATAGTTTTATTTTACTTCAAAACCAAAAGATTGGCACTCCTTTTTTTTTTTTTATGTGTTGGGCCTAAAAATTAAAGAAAAAAGCCCAAATAAAGGTCCGTAAAAGTATGCCACTTTGCTCTCTACTCTACCCAAAGAGCATATATATTTTTTTTTTGGTAGTACCCAAAGAACATATTTAATATCAAGAGAAGAAAATTAACGCAACCTGTGAAACAAAAAATATTATATGGATGATTCGATCCACTTGTGTAGCAAAATATTCTAATCTATAGATTATCGCATATAACGTTGAAGTTTAATTAATATATAGGGATATTATAATCCATACAATTCGCATATAACGTGAGGGATTAATTTATAGGAATGATTCAATCCACTAATGTAGCAAAATATTATACTCTATAGATTATCGCATTTAACGTGGAAAATTTAATTAATATATAGTGTTATCATCACTTATGATTCGATCCATTAATTTAGCAAAATATATTTATAATCTGTTATTGATTATAGATAAATATATTATTGATTTTAGATTAATATTTAGTAGGCAATGGTGTGTTGGGTTGTTTCATTTGTCAAACCAAACTGAAAAATCTTTTGTTCCCTCTTTGAAGATCGACGAGCTCATCCATGGCGACATCACATGTCCAACCTCTGTTTGTCCTACTCGCGTCACTCTTCTTTTTACCTGCTTTTCGCGACTGTTGAATTCGAATACTGCAACCGTGAGTATTGAATTCATTTGTTGAATCAAAAATTTATTGAATTCATTTGTTGAATCAAAAATTAAGGAATACTTTATCTTTTGGATACACAATGATATCAACTTGAATCAAAATGATATTACGAGTGGTTATTGTCTCATGTAATAATTTTAGTGTTAGTTTGTTTTTTAGTGTACTGTGTTACATACTCCTATCATTTGGCATATCAGTTCAATAATTCTTCTGGATATATTTTTGTGAGAAAGATGTTTATATATATAGAACCAAGTTTTTTTTTATCCAACCATGACTTATAACTTTCAGTACAATTGTGTTATGCCCTAATTAACTGTAGAGAGTGGATACGATTTGGGTAAGATCACTCGTGTGGAGGTCTCTAAGAGCTCCATTAAGACTGAAGACGGGGCCAACCATTACGATTACTGTATATGGTTCCACAAATAGTGGGAGTACGTAATGTTTTTTTATGATTTTCCCAAGTTTCAACTCTTTTTTTTTTTGTGTTTCACTTTTCAATATATTGTTTTTTTTTTAATTTACAGGCAAAAACATCGACAAGGGATCCGTAGAAGTGACCATTTATGATGGTCTCCTTCAAGGTATCTACGACCTCTGAATGCATGCCCTATTAAACCTGGCACCAACTTTGTGTTAACTCTTTCCGGAGTTCTTTGTAGTCAAGGCTATTGGGTAATTCTTCTTACACTCCATGGAAAGAAAATTAAAACCAGCATGATTATTACTGTTCCTTAACCTTAGGACCACATGTTTGTTCACTAACACTGTTTTGTTTCTGTTTTAAAACATGTGAAGTATGATCAAGAAAAGTATCTCGTAACTCTGTTTGATGACAAGCGAATAGAAATTATGTGTGTCACCTTCAATGCACCAAGATATACAGCTCCCACATTGATCTCTACTTAGTCAAGCTGGTTGGTGAAACTATGTTATATCTCTCTACTTGCATCTTTTTCATTTTTATGTGTTGTAACAAATAAAAGAAAACCGCTTTCTCTTTGTTGTAATTTTGGCTCCGTGTCTTTGAACCGGTACGTCAGTATATTGGTTTTCTGTATTGAATCCACGCTGGTTTATAAACAGTTTGTAATATGGTTAGTCCGATCAGAATTGAAGCAAGGTTTTCATTTTTTGTTATATAAAAATCAGATTGACATACCCAAAAAAACTGTATATATCAAACAAGCTCTATTTTTACTCCTAACCAAAGATATACTTTCTCAGTTTCACAAAAAAACTATATATCGTTATTTATTTCGATAATATCAAGAAAATTTATTATATAATGTTTTTTTATAAAGGTAAACCTACAATATTAAGTCATAACTAATCTCCGATGTAGCTGTTGAGTAGTTTACTCACCGGATTTTTTAATGGGTCTAAAAAGTTGCATCATTTCAACTAGTCGGAGGTGAAAGTGTTCCCAGAAAGAATCGAACTCATGTTAAATTATGATTAACTTTGACATATCATTTGTTTAGTTAAGACTTAAGATTGTTTAGTTAAGACATATCATATACCCAACTTGCAAACTACATCTTGAACCATGAAATTGTACATTTTTTTACTTTAAATTTCCTTTTCATTCATTTCCAGTGGGATACCCTTCATAAAATTGAACATTGCTTGCTTTGTAAAATTGATAGGACTTCTTCATTAGGAACATATATTAATTGTACCGTAAAGTTCCTCAATTTTCGACTTCTCTGTCGCCAAGTTGGATCCAAAAATGCATTTCATTTTCATAGTAACAAAGTTTATTCGATAAGATAAAAACTTTTTAAAAAATCTTATGTAATATAGTCTCACAAGTTAGTTTTTAAAAACTACTATTTTTTTCTTTTTTTAGTCAAGACTATTTTGTTTTTGTTATTAAGTTGTTTTGCTATTCAATTTTTTTTAATTTGTTTAGTACATAAGAGTTTTGTCGTTCTATTGATTCCGCTATTCCATAATTAAACTATTTATCTAACATATTAGCCAGTCTCAGAATCGTTGAATAATGGTTTAAAATCTTCGAGATGAATCATCCACGTAAATGAAAGAAAGTGGTATAGAGCGCAGTGGATGAGTCCTATCTCTTCTTCGGCTCATTAGTTCTTCAAGAAAATCAACTTTAATCAAAATACTATTAGGAGTGGTTGTTATTTTTAGATGATTTTTTTTTTTCATTCTATATGTGAAACACCTACTTCTATTGTTTGTTGACAGATCCATTTAATAATGCTTCTAGGTTTATTTTTGTAAGAAAGATATATAGATCCAGTTTTTTGACACTACAATTATAATCTTTGCGGACTGTTGTAGAAAGTGGATACGATTTTGGTAACGTCTCTCGTGTGGAGATATCTCCGAAGCCGGTTGGGCCTGACGACGAGGAGATAAGCATTAGGGTATTCGGTTATGCAAGTACGTAAATGATCTTCCCAAGTTTCAACTCTCTCCTCCTTTTTTTTTTTTTTTTTTCAAATATAAGTTGTATTGTGAACTACGAAATTGTAAAAAAAAAAAAAAAAAAACGTATTGAGGCGAATATCATTTTGTCTAAGTTTTTTTTCTATTAATTGTGTGAATAGAAAACATAAAATATTTCTAAACCCAAAGATGTACCGTCCCTCGCTTAAGAAATTCCTCCTTTGCAATAACATTACAAATTAAAATCACCAAAAATAACAGTTTTCTAATAATCTTTTTTTTTTTTGTAAACCAACTTTTCATTCATTAAACGATCAGAGTACAAAAAAAGGGAATTAGGCATCCTCCGAAATTAATACAACATAATTAAAATGCAATAAACGCTAAATCAGATAAATCATCATAGAAGATGGACAGAGATCCAAGACATGTCTCGGATGCGTCAAGAGGGTCTTCGCGGCAAAGCCGGAGATTCTCAGGATAGTCACTTTCCATTGTGACTTTGAAGGTCCCGACGTAAAGCTCGGGAAGTCGACCGCTCTCCAAGAGAGGAAAGAAAATACGACCAATCTCAACGAGATGGAAGAAGGTGGGAAAAAACTCTTCCACTGGGAGTAGATTACAGGATCTGAGAATCCTGAAAACTTTGCACCTCTCATTCGTGGATATATGGATCTTGATGATTCATAAAATGAAGCACGGTGAGGGCGAATAGGTCTCTCCAGGCTCGATTTGGAGGACTTCGATTTTAACGAGCTCTGTAACAATATGTCTTAAACGACAAGAAAGACGGTACATCTTTGGACGATACATCTTTGCAATGAAAAATCGAGAGTAGTATTAAACCTGATTTGCCAAAAAAGCTTTCGATCTGATTTGTGGCATTTTGCATGAAATGGGCCTGGGAGATTTAATCTTACTGGGCCAAGAAGCCCATAAACCAAATTGGCCTAGCCCATTAATTGATTAGGGTTAAGGGGGGGGGAGGGTCTCAACGGGTTGGGGCCAGCAGAGATGCCCGGCGGCGGCGGCGGAATGGCGGTGGCTGAGGGGAGGTGGGGGGGTTCAGTCCTGGAGATGGATTTTTTGGCGGAGGCGCAGGGGTTGCCGGCGGTGACGAGATGGAGTTGACGAAAGCATCGACTTCGGAGCTATAGAGGTGTACTCTAAATATGGGGATACTATTGGCCTTGTAAGACGCTACTTCCTCTGTGTGGTAGGTGAGTCATGTGCTATTGAAGCTGACACCAACTTTGTGTTACCTCTTGACGAAGTTCCTCTTGGTGTAATGGAGGTAATTATTCTTACACTCTTTTGCATATAGAAACAACATGTATGATTGTGATTGTTTCTTAATCATATGACATGTTTTTTATATATAACGGGGGGAGGGGGGGATCTGGGGTCGAAGCCTAGACTAAACTTTGGAATATGTGGACCGATTTTATAATAATAGTTGAAATCGCATTAAGTGAATCATAGGATTATAGGAATGTTGGTTTCATTAACATTGGCTTGTGACTAATTACCGTCTCTATATATCCAATCTAGCTGAAAAAAACACATTCCTCGCATTTTTACACCTCCACTTGGTTTGCCTCTCTCTAACTGTTTATATATTTGACTACAAGTATGTCGTAAAATTGTTCGATGAAGATGTCCCAGATTCAGAAGAGTCAAATAGTAAGAATGTGTATCGAATTCGATTCACCTACTTCAGCTCCCACATTGGTCTCTGCTTAGTCAAGTTCGTGAGTGAAAAATATGTTTTCAAGTCTTTACGTGAATCTCTCTCCCTCTCGTTACATGCATCTTTACAAATTTATGTGTTGTGGAGCAAATAAAAGAAAGCCATTAACCGAGATGATTCTTCTCTCTGTTGTAATTTGGTTTGGTTTCAACGTCATTAGTTTTATGTATTGAACCAAAGCTGATATATTGCGAAATTAATCTACTTTTAGTGTTATTGTGGAGAAAATATCCCACATCAGAAAGATGTGATTAGTATATAAGGTATATGAACCTCTCCACTAATTACAAATTGGTTTTGAGTTGGAAACCCACAATCTAACACATATATATTACTACTCCGATCTGGACTGAATCAAACTTCACTCTATTTTTGCTGCAAATCAATACAAGCAAATGTAACCAAAGATATATACTAAAGTCAATAACAAAAAGGAGAAATGTATAATTCCAAATACACAATACAGTATACAATACGATCCACTTATTTAGGAAAAAATATTATAATCTATAGGCTATAAAATAGTAGTCATGGATGGAACCATAACACAAAAATAAAAATAGTATATCAAACGAGTTGATTCATGGTGATATCTCACGTCAGCCTCTGCTTCTTCTCCTCACATCACTAACACTATATTCTAAAAAAAACATGTGAAATTTAATGAAGACAAGTATCTGGTAACTCTATTTGTCGAAGAGGAAACAAAAAATATGTGTCACCATCGATGCACTAAGTTTACAGCTCTCATATTGGTATCTGCCTAGTCAAGCTGGGTGGTGAAACTATGTTATCTCTCTCCCTACTTGAATTTTTTTCATTTTTCTGTGTTGTATTACAAATAAAAGAAAATCGCTTTCGCTATGTTACTGTACTGTATACTGTATTGTGTATTTGAATCGTATTGTATAATTCTTAACATAAACATAGATTAAGGGGGAAGTACACAATACAGTATACAATACGATCCATTTTTCGCAACTCTAAAACACCCTCACTTTTGTATAGATTAAGGGGAAGTATTCGATGAAGGAATTTGTTTGAATTGGAATGAATTAAGTTTTTTTTTTAAAATTCTAGTGTTATTCAATAAACACTTTAGTAATTCTTTTAAATTCTAGTGTTATTCAATTTAATGTTTTTTCAATTCCACTAAATGTTAGTGTTATTAAATATTATGTGGTAATTGTTGTCAATGTCATTTGATAAGAATTTAATGGAAATTTTAACAAAAATCGTGAACAACCAATTCCCAATATTTTAGGTGTCATTTGGATAAAATTAAAAAAATCTCATTAAAACTTTTAAAATCTTACGTTTAGAAATGGATTTCAATTCTTTAAAAATGAAAAAATCAATAACACCCCCTAAGTCCATTTTATGCTTTGAGCCATTTATTAGGCCCAAAGTAGAGAGCCCAATTTAGGTCCGCATTGGCCAGATCAGAATTTGGCAATTTGTTCGGTCATTTATATTTCCAATGCAGCAATACTTCTACTATTACAAAAATGCACTAGGATGTGAAATAAATGTATTATTAATGTTATGTAATCTCGCTAGTACCAATATGTTGACTAGACTATAATAGAAGAGATATAGTACACATCGTCATGTTTTGGAAATCATGTTTTGGAATTAAAAATAGAAATGTTGAACAGCTAGACAAACTAAAATTGTTGAATTTCCAATATATAATAATAAAAATGATTCTTCCGCAATCTTTAAAACAAATGGCTAATAATGTTTCGTATGTTAGGCAAGAATAAAAAATGTAAAATGCGGTTCTAGATTAAATACAAAAATATTTTCAAAAATACCATATTTTAAAATTTTATAATAATAGCAAAATTTAATATCAAAATGGTTTAAAATTCTTTTATAATAGAACAAATTGAAACTCTAAATTGGAAAAAGAATCCACATATAATTTTTTAATTTTGTTTATAATTTATTTAAGATTCTTTTTTTCACATACTAATTTATGCTATTATTGGAAATCTTAACTAATGTTAGTAATTTTGGAACAAAAACTTAAATGTATATTACTTAGGGTATTTTTTTTTTTAAACAAGTCTACCTCCTTATTATCTTTTGGCAAAATGCGTTTTTAAATTTGTTTTTCTTTCTTTTTAAATCGTTTATTTACTAAACAGAATTCTTGTTTTGGAAATCATGCCCGAACCACATGGTCATGTTCCTGCGAAACAACAACATTTTTTTAGATAGATTCGTTTAATACCTAAAGCTTTTATTTCTCCGAGATTAATTTACGTGCATGTAAATCAAAAAAAGGAGGTAGGTGACAATAACTGACAATACCAATGACATTTACGCTTATATATTAAGATTCTCCTGCATAACGTGGCAGATTATAAGAGCATGATCAATGGTGGTTATTAGGGGGTTTCTTAAAATATAAAATTATTAAAATTTGAGTAAAAGGAAGAAAGAGAGTGTTTTTTGTTGAAATAATGAGGTGTATTGAAATATAAAATTAATAAAATTTGAGTAAAGAGAAGAGATAGTGGATATTTTTTGGAGAGAGGGTATGTATAGAGTGTATGAGAAGAAACTTTTGGAGAGGGGTTTTAGGAGTGTTTAAATATAAAATTAATAAAAATTGAGTAAAAGGATGAAAGAGAAGGTATAAAGTTGAGTAAAAGGAAGAGAGAGTGTGTGTTTTAATAATTTTATATTTTAAGAAACTCCCTAATAACCACTATTGATCATGCCCTAATATAGTAGGGATATATATCAACTATGAACCGATCCACTAATTTAGATAATATATTAGTATATTCTACAGGCTATAAAATAGTAGTCATCGATCGAAGCATAGCACAAACACAAACATCTTTTTTGCCTCTTTGAAAATCAACGAGCTTATTCATGTCGATATCTCACATTCAGCCTCTGTTTCTTCTTCTCGCATCAGTCTTCTTCTTACCCGCATTACGCGCAGTCGATTTCGAATACTGCAACAGTAAGTATCGATTTGCTAGTCGTTTAGTTATTTTCTGTGTGTTTTTGTGTGTGTTAGTATATTGAAACACATGTTCTTATTAGATTGTGGTTTAATTGCTATTATCTCTGTATATAAACGGATAAATCTTGAATGAAACTCATACTATTCCCGAATCCTAATCATCATCGAGTATTTTTTCCACTTAATTAAAATGTTTATATAGTAGTAAATCTTATCGTATATGCATGATAACTTATAAGAAATGTAAATGCTCGATTTGCCTAGAGTCGGTTCATTAGTTTTGTCAATTCTATATTATTTTCATTAGGTACCTACTCGTATCAATTCAGTAAATGTTTTTGGATTTATTTTTGTAAGAAAGATTTAGAGATCCAAGTTTTTTTTAACACTAGCATGCTCATAACTTCCACACAAATAATTTTTGCGACTATTGTAGAAAGTGGATACGATTTCGGTACCGTCAATGCTGTGGAGATCTCTCCGAACCCTATTGGGCCTGAGGACTACGAGCTAAGCATTACGATATTCGGTGTTGCAAGTACGTAAATGATCTTCCCAAGTTTGAAACTCTTTCTTTTTATTTATAGTTTATAATATTTTATTTGTAATTTGTTTTTCATGTATACAGAGGAAAGCATTGGCAAAGGAGTTATAAATGTGTACGCTAAATCTGAGAAAATCACTGATCTTCTAAGACGCTTTGACCTCTGTGCGTTGGGTTCGCAATGCCCTATTGTAGCTGGTTCCAACTTTGTGTTACCTCTTTCTGAAATTCCTAAGGATATACTAGAGGTAATTATTCTTACACTCTTTGCATATATAGAGAAGCAACATGTATGATTTGTGATTGTTTTTTAATCCTAGATATGTTTTTCATTTATATAACCGGGGATCGGGGGCCAAAGCCTCACGGTAAACCCCAAAATCTAAGAAACACCAGGTATTCTTGTAATTTAAGACGTACACAACGACCAATAATAATTAAAATCGCACTGGGAGAACCATAAGAACATGTTTGTTTCATTAGCACTAGCTTGTGACTACTTACTGTCTCTATATATCCAGTCTAAGCCGTTTTTTGTTGTTGTTGTTTCACTTTGATAATTGTTTTCTAAAAAATCATATTAATTTCTCACATTGTTACACCTCTACTTGATTTCCTCTCTAATGGTCTTTTCCTTAACTTGTGAAGGGTGACTACAAGTATGTTGTAGAGTTGATTGATGAAGTCGCGGAAGAGCCAACAGTAAGAATGTGTATCGACTTCGTTTTACCTACTTCAGCTCTCACAATGGTCTCTGCTTAAGTCAAGTTAATTAGTGGGTGGAAAAAATGTTTTCACATCTTCTCACTTTATATGTGTGTGGAACAAATAAAATTAAGGAAGTCCTTAACCGAGATGGATTCCTCTCCGTTGTAACTTTGGTTTGGTTTCTATGAAATGACATTGGTGCTTCCGTATTGAACAAAAGCTGAAATTACTATCATGTTATATTGGTGCAACTACTATCATGTTGTTTTATAACCAAGAGTAACTCCATTTTACGACTAAGGCAAATTTTAAAGAGCTTGAATCGTTTCTTTATTCTTATATATCTTTACTTAGAAAGGAAAATGTTAATTCAAATTTTTTTTTGGAAATCAGGACCGAACCACTTGGGCACATGGTCCTGCCAAATAACTCCAGAGTCCGTGAATAAATAAAGGCTTTTTAATTTCTCCGAGACGAATCCACTTGCTTGATAATTGACAATGACCATACCTACTTATTTGAGTCAACTAATATTTTAAGATTCTCGTGTATAACGTGGAATATAACTAACAAAAATATTAATATGATCTATAATTAATATACTATAAAATCATAAGCATGGAAAGGAAGGATAACACAAACATAAGAATCTTCTTTTTTCCCTCTTTGAAGATCAACCAAACTGATTCATGGCGATATCTCACGTCCATCCTCTGTTTCTTCTCCTCGCATCACTTTTCTTCTTACCTGCATTGCGCGCTGTCGATTTCGAATACTGCAACAGTAAGTATCGATTTGCTACTCTCAATTCGATTTACCTATCATCCTTAGTTGATAAATCAATTCAATTATACAAATAGGCTACGATTTTCATAGATTGTTTTAATTGCTTCTATCTCTGTATTTTTAGTAAACTGATAGATCTTGGACCAGCTCAATAGGACGAGTCTTATCTCTGGGTTTGGATTCACAATGAGATAAATTCAATCAAAAATAAATTAAGGAGTGGATCCTGTTATGGTACATGCATACTAGTATCTTGTAAGATATGTTTTTCTTTTTGGATAAAATCTTGTAATAAATGTTAGTGCTCGATTTGTAAGAGTTAGATCTTCACTTGTAAGAAATGTTAGTACTCGTAATTGTTTGTTGATATATCAATTTAATAAATAATTATTGGATCTATTTTTGTAAGAAAGTTGTATAGATCTAAGTTTTTGACACTAGCAGGACTCATAACTTTTACAATTAATCTATGCTTTTGTAGAAAATGGATACGATTTTGGTAAGGTCACTAGTGTGGAGATCTCTCCGAACCCTATTGGGCCTGAGGACTACGAGCTAAGCATTACGGTATTCGGTGTTGCAAGTACGTAATATTGATCTTCCCAAGTTTTAAACTCTTTCTTTTTTTTATTTATAGTTTCGAATATTTTCTTGATAAAATATATTTTTATGTATACAGAGGAAAGCATCGGCAAAGGAGTTATAGATGTGTATGCTAAATCTGAGAACATTACTGATCTTCTAGGACGCTTTGACCTCTGCGCGATGGGTGTGCCATGCCCTATTGAAGCTGGTTCCAAATTTGTGTTACCTCTTCATGAAGTTCCTAAAGATGTACTTGAGGTAATTATTTTCACACTCTTTCCTATGTCTGAAACTTATTCTAAGTTCTGAAATATGTAGCCAATAATAATTGAAGTCGCATTGGAAAAACCATAGGAACATGTTGGTTTCATTATCCAGTCTAACCATATATTTTTTTTTTCCAATAATTGTTTTCTAAAACCGGAAAAAAAATCATATTCCTCACATTTTTACATTTCTACTTGGTTTGCCTCTCTAACGGTCTTTTTATTTTTAAACTTGTGAAGGGTGACTACAAATATGTTGTAGCTTTGCTTGATGAAGTTGTCAAAGACTCGGCAGAGCCACCAGCAAGAATGTGTGTCGACTTCGATTTACCTACTTCAGTTCTCACATTGGTCTCTGCTTAATTAAGGTTAAGTTCATGGGTGGAAAATATGCGATTGACAATGACAAAAATAATCCCTTTCTATGTGTTGTGCAACAAATAAAATAAAATAAAATCCTTAACCAAGATCGATTTAATTCTGTTGTAATTTTGGTTTTAGTTCTATGAATCGGGATGTCATTGTTTTTTCGTATTGACATTAAGCTGATTTATTATGAAAACTACGTACTGCTACATATCGCTAGTTCAAGTAGAATTGAAGCAACATTTAATATCTAAAAACCAAATCGGAAAACCGAAATAAGAAAGAAAAAAAAATCAAATTGGAAACCTCTATTTACTTGTTCCAAAATCGAATCAATTAAGGCACCTACATGAAACAATTATATTTACCCGTGCATTTTTTTCTATTTTACACGAAACAATTATATTTATTAAACTATTATTAGTTTAATGTTATAGAAAGTTATTAAGTAGTATAATTAGCAATTAAACTATTTTTTTAGAATCCGTGAAAACCCTAAAAAGTTCCATTAAAGGAAGTATTATGTAAAGAGGAAGTATTATGTAAAGAAAAACAATTTGAAACGAAGATCAAACTAATTCTCCAACATCTCTAGTTAATGGTTCGAAGCTAAATCTTAGCAAAAAAAAAAATGGTTCGAAGCTAAATACTCCAACATCTCGAGTCAACCTAGCTACTTGAGTTTAGTAAATTGAGCAACATTACAAATTTAGGATCAAGAAAGATCCTTTCTATTAGAATCTCAAGAAGATAATAAGTATTAGAGACTATAGATTGGTTTAGTCATGGTTAATAGTATTGGTTAGTGTTGGTTTAGTTGAGTTAATAGTATTTCTTTTACTCACTCTTTAATGAAGATTACACAAATATCTGAAAATAAGGAAACGTGTCGTAGTTAGCAACTTTCCCGACGTATCTTCCGCATGAAACCAAGTTCTCAAACAACAAATGTTCACATGATAAAACATCACTTTTTGATAAATATTTTTGTGACTCTTACTGTATTAATATTTGACCGAGTAAGCATAACTAGTTAGTTTTTTTAGTTACCAACCTAAATTCTTGAACTTTAATCTCAAGAAATCACAAATTACAAGACGCATGCAATTCAATCTTTTACTTTTTTCCTCCTTATCTGGAAAACTAAAGTATCTGTGATTTCAACTTTTGATTTGGTCTTGTAGATTTTTCAACACTCTCTCACATGAGAACAGCCAAATCCGATACCTGAATTTGATGTAATAGAAATGGAGACTATTGAGTTTGTCCCACACTTATCCATCACGAATTTTCAAACTTTTCTTCACATCTTGAAACCTTAATTATCAAAAGATTAAAAGGCAAAATAAACTTGGCAACCTCCCAAAAAAGGGTTGTTTTCGCATTTAATAAAACTTCACATTCATTGCGATAAGATATCAGAAGATCAGGTCAAGTTCAATGCTGCAACCGACAAAGATAAAAAAGAGATAAGGTTTTTGCTTATTATATTTTTGTTTGTATTTGATGAAATATTGTTTTCTTTTGTTTTGGTTTAACTGTCACGTGAAATTGATATCCATAAAGAGCGAATGAGAGAGAAGTGGAAGAAGAGTCAAAAGATTAAATTATCCAACGAACTATTTTGACTCTCATCTTTTCAAGAGTGTTCGTTAATTATCCATTTCTTTTGGTGTTACTCGTGGCAACGACCGACCTAATATCTGTTCGATTGCCACGTGTCGATCGTTTTATCAGACACCTATAGTGGGAGTTGTATGTAACAGATAATTGATATTGATACAATATTCTCTACAACTTTATTATGTTAAAAAGTTAAAAAAAATATATATATATTATGTTAAATCTTGTGACATCTGACATCAAATAATATTTCAAGTTTACTTGATGGAGTAAATGAAAAGAAGAAGTTGGAAGAAAAAGAAAAAGAGTTTTTCTTTTTGTTGATTTGATTAATTACCACACAAAAATATAGCAATGGATACATGATATATAGTTATATATTATTGGATAAATCAATTTGCAAGTGTCCGTGTCGTCTATATCAAACAAAATAACAATGCCGTATCAAATAAATTTGTTCACATCGGCAAATCTCAATACCATTCATGTTGTATTTACAATGTTATTATTCTTTGTATTTAGCATTTGTTTGTCTCGAACCTTTGTATACAAAAAAGCTTTAAAACTAAAAATACAAATTGTATAAAAAAATATATATATTATGTATTTAATTTGTTTTTCCACCAAACTATCACTGCTTAGTTCTAAAATATTTTTTACGACCATATATGTTATACTTCATTGGGTTAATTTGCCTAACAGACAAAAACAAATTATAACTAAGTTTATAGTTAAAACTATCTTATGCGACACAATCACAACCTTTATATTTAAGGTTTTTGGCTATATATTTAATTATATATATATTTTTTGGTTATTAGACAAATTAGCTCTATCCCATTTTACGCGAAAAGATAAGAAATCCATAATAAAATAGACAACACAACATATGATATTTTATACTAATTTACTTTTGTTTCCAACTATTTTTGGAAGTCCTCTTAGCCTGATAGTTTGGTTAAAAATTCATTAATATTTCTACACAAGAAGATCTGAGATTTCAAACACAGAAAATGCGATTTATTAATATTGATGACAGATTAATGGAGACAAGTTGACATGAGATATTCAGCATAGGGCAATATATAATCGTTTGACATGTATCAAAGAGAAAACTTGTCTGTTGTAACAATTCTCATAATTTGTAGTCGAATAATAATAAATTTGGATGATTAAAAAAAAAATCAATATTAACAAAATTAAAAAAATAAATAAATTATATAGGGTAAAAAATTAAATACGGTAAATAGCCAACAAATTTTGTAGCTGGTTTCCATCTATCTATAAATTGTCGAGACCGACCCACCGTTTGGCTTCCTCCTCTCTTCTTTCACAAATTTTCTCATTCTCTCTAAAAACAAAAAAAACTTCATCTTTCGTATAAACCGATACATACACTCACACACGTATCTCTCTACCCATATACATACATAGATACGTATAGGTGTATTGTAGTATACAGATCCTGGGTTTAGCTGGTTTTTTAGAGCGATCATGGAAGGAAGAAAGAAGAAAGCTTCATCTTCCTCTCATTCTTCTTCTTCTTCGTTAACCTCTGAGCTTTTTGGCTCCAGAGAAAACCCTTCTCCTTCTTCTTCCTCTTCTGCGATTTTCGGATCTATTTTCGCTCCTTCTTCTAAGGTATAATTCTCATTCTGCAAAAAAAAAGCTTCGATTTTTATGAAATTCAATATTGTCGGTGTTTAATTTCAAATTAATTTTGAATTCCGATTGTCGTAAATTTTCTATTTTTTTTTCAATTTCGATCTCTGTTTAATCCAATTTCGTTGGGGAATAGAAATTTGGGATTTTGGGAATTAGGGTTTTCGAAATCGAAAGGGTGATTATTTTGATTCGATCGTAGCGTTAATTTGAATTGAGTTTTTCGATTTCGTAATTGTGAGGCTTTTTTGTTTGTTGTTTCAAATAATGGAAAAAAGGAGATTTTTTAAAGTTATTGAAGACCCCACAAGCCCACCAAATTAAAGAATAAGAACACTGAGGAAGAAGAAAATTTCATGATTCCGTGGCTTGGAACACAAGTTTTTCCAATCGAATTTGATACTATTCTGTTTTGATTTTAGGGAAAGTTTATGTTTTTGTTGTTCTTGTTTCAGGTTCTAGGAAGAGAATCTATGCAACAACAACAAGACACACTGACTGGTGGCTGGAACGACAAAACCTCAAAGACTGGTAATCTCTAAACTATAAAAACATGATCTTTGAGATTTCAGATTTGCATTTCTTGTTGAGGATGATAGTGTTTTGAGATTCGAATGGATTTTTGAATGATTTTGCAGGAGATGTTGATAGAAACAAGGAACAACATGAGAATCTTGGTTCAGTTTATCAGGACCAGAGAGTACAACCTTGTCATCTGAGTTCTTCCATCTATTACGGTGGTCCTGATGTTTATTTCCAGCCTCAGAATTCGAGCATCAACTCTACGGTAATATAAAAGTCGAATTATCCGGGATAAAAAGCTAGAAACTTTATGTTTTGTAGAGTTAGTCTTGTGGAGCTTTCTTTTGATGACCTCTTAAGGGTTTTTAGAACCGAATAGATATCGCTCTTGTTCATCGATTCTTGTCTCTGAAGACTCTGGCTGACGAATCTTGTGATGGAAACCAAAGTTATCGCGCTTGTTAATCGATTATTGTCTCTGGCTGAAGAATAGTTTCATGTGTTTTCTGAAGAGTTCTTGGAACGAAGTTATCGCTCCTGTACATAGACTATTGCTTTTAAATCATCTTTTTGAATATGTTTTCTTTTTGCAGAACAAGAAAGAAGGAGGAGAAGATGATTCGGGAAGTGCCTCAAGAGGAAATTGGTGGCAAGGTATTTAACCATAGAAACCGATTCTCGATCTTTTATCAATTTGTTCCCGAGAATTCTTTGTTTTGTTTCTCTAATCGTTCTTGAAAACTTTGCAAACTTGCAGGATCTCTGTATTACTAAGTAGAGATCTTACTACTTAAAGCCATGTTATCATACAACAAAATCAAGGTATAATAAAACCCGGTACTCCATTGGATCGATTCTAAGACGGAAAATCTGGTTTTAATTTGGTTCGGTTTTCGAGTTCGTAGGTACATAGGAACAAAAAAAGAATAGAGTAGCAGTGGATCAGTTCTGTTTTTAGTAACTTCTCATCTTATTATTACAAAAAAGTATGGAAGAAGTTTGAAGGTAATAGTAGCTTGCAAAGAAACAGGGGAGTTTGTTTTTGGTTCTTGTCGCGGTTTAGTGATTAACCCGACCGGTTCACATTTTAATTTTCCCTTCATTATATATATAAACCGGTGATGGTTTTGTACAAAAACTCTTGAAATTTCCAGTTTCCACGCATATAAATAAATAAATAAATACTCTTTTTAGTTCTTGTATTGAAAGAAACAGTTCATTTGATTTGTCATTTGTATGTTGTTACTGGTTTGGATTGATGTGAAGTTGACTCTTGTTCGGTTTAGATAAGAATCTACTTTTGAGCAGAGCATCGTTGAGATTCTTCTTGCTTTTTGCCCAAAAATTTCATGGAGATTCTCTTTACACTTGTCTTAGTTCTTGATCCAGTAACTTCAAATACGATTTGATCAATAGTGTTAAAACGAATATTTGACTTACTTTTCAGTTTTTATTGTACAAATCTAAACTACACACAAGAAGAATCAAATAAACATTATAATTAGAAAAAAGGATCCAAAAACAGAAACTTTTCCAAGGAGGTAATTCAAATCCCAGGATCAAGGTTCGATACATTCAACGACTCTTTCATGCATTTCTCCAGAGACAATCTCTCAATCGACGAAGGAGGGCTCGATCTTTCGCCTGAAATGTCCTTCGTTCTTGGTTCGTTCTTCGTTACGTAAGCTGTTAAAACTCTTTTAACGCTGCTACTGTGAGGGATCTTGAACCGGGAAGGAGACGGTGGTACTGTGATTGATGATCGGAGCTCTGGTTTTGAAGGAGAGTAACTTGGAGTTGTGTAGGTTGTAACCGGCAATGCAATGTTCTTAAGAGCAGCGTCATTACCGTCGTTGCCTAATGTTGTTGGAATCTGATCTGTTGAATGTCTTGTAAGGTCATCGACAAAGAGCAAATCATCGATACGTGCAACGATGTTGAATGCTAAGCTTTCTAGAACTCGTGAGTAGCTTTCCAGAATCGATTTCCCGATGTCCTAATTCCAAAAAGAGGGATAACGTTTATCTCAAAGCAAAAAACAGAAAGATTGGGGATTATCCGAATTGTAGAGAAACCTACCTTGTTGTATTGGATTTTGCTCATGTCTAGAGCAGTCTGAGGAAGGCCAGGGAACCGTTGTTTTAAAGAAAGCAATAGACTTTCAGCTCGATCCGCCATTAACTCTAGCTTATCTCCATCAACCATTAGTTCTTTCACCATTTCCCACGACGTTTTAGTATTGGTAGCTGGTTTGGCATTAGTTCTTTTGTGCCATAGGTAGATCGATGACTCAACTCGGTTAGCTATCTCTATGGCTTGATGTTCAGAGGATAAGTCAAGGCAATCAAGAAGATATTCAGGTGAGAATTGATCTGACGAAATGTATCTGTAGATTAAATCACCGAGGCAAGATCTTCCTTTCTGAAACATTAGAAAGGAAAAAATGTTTAACTTTGATTTTCATATTAGAGATGTTAGCGGAATATATATGTTGTTTCTTTTTCTTTACCCGCGGAAGAGATTCAAGGTATGATTCGGGGATTTCCATGTCGGCTAGCGTGATACTGTTGATAGCCATTGCAGCTTTTAGCATCTGATTAGTGCAGTCGCGTTTATGCTGCAACTGTTTTCTCGAGCTTTCTTGTAAACCTCCAGGTGAAACCCGTGGAACCGGAAGCCACCATTTGTCTTCTTGTCTCTGAAAAGATTTTCGAAAAGAAGTCGATCCATCCGCTGCTGACTCGTGTGCCATGATTCCTTGGTCAACATACCAAAACTCCGTCTCTTCAAAACTATCTAATATCTCCTGAGAAGACAGAAGAATAAGAAAAAATGAGGCCTTTGCTGCACAAAATACCATAAGAGAAACTCGGTTAAGATGAAAGAGGTCACGGGTTCTTACAAGAAGCATATTATCTAGTTTCTTGAGAGCTGGGAGGTTAACATAAAGATCTGATCTTGGTCTGCAAGTCATTATCTACAACAATGGAACAAAATAACTGAGTCTATAATCCAACAATTTTCGCGTTTCTTTCCCCAAACCGAGAACTCGAAACCCACATATGCAATCCTGCAATACCTCAAGTTTGCTTCCATCTGGAAATGTTTGCCAAGTTGGAGTCATCTCTACAATGTGATCACTCACACAAAGAAGCCATTCCATTTCTCTTCTCCACATCTCTTTCTTCTCCGTAGGTAACGGTTCTAACCTCCATAGTTGCCCGAACAATGTAGCTTAATTCAAGCAAAACACAAAGTCAATCATATAAAAAGATAAATCCAACAAATCATGAGAGTAATTTCCACATACCACAAAGATTAGTGATTGCATTAGAAATGGCTAAAGCTGTGCATACACCATTTCCCGAACCAGACATATCTTCTCCAAGCAACAGTTTCGAAAATCTCTCCTTCATCATCTCAATCTCTACAAAAAAAGCAACCTTAAATTAACTCCAGGGGACAAAAGCTACGAAATTGTCACTGAGGAATAAAAGCAAACACTCGGCGGGTGTATTTGAAACGAAGATGACGAACCTGAAACTCTCGATTGTTTCGAACGAATCTTCTTGTCTCCGTCGTGATTCTTCACCGACCAACGAGATGAAATCGGAGAAGCAGTGAAATCGTCAGTACTACTGGGGCTTTGTTCTTCCTCCTCTTGTCTAGTTGTTTCGGATATCAGAAAATCGGAGCTACCACAACTGCTTTCTCTACCTTTCTCTTCAACTTCTCGCATGTCGATTCTCAGATTTTCCGGCGAAGTACCCATTTCTTCAAAACACAGTCTTTCGATTTCTAAAGCTTGCTTCAAATACGTGAAATCGAAGGAGCCTCACTCTCTGGATAGTCTCGTGCTTGATTCACATTACATTTAAGAGCCCTTTTCTCTTCAATGGAAGATTTTCTCGGGAAAAAAGTGTTTTTTTTTGTTTTCTGAGAAAATAAGAAAATGCAGTGACTGACTCTGTGAGTGATGAGTCCTCTCTAGCTCTCTCTTCCTCGATCTCTGCATCTTCAACACAAGTTTTAAAACAAGAACTTTATCTCTGTAACAAAGATGATTATATTATTTTTTAATTTAAGGGTTTTAATTGTAAATTAATCCAAATCAATGACGACAAGATTTAAAATTAAAATAATTTTTTGATTATGGGAATCGTGTAATTGACGGATCCATCGACGATGTCCTCCGGTTTGGTTTTTTATTTTTATTTCTTTAACAGAATCCGGTCTGTTTTTTTTTTTTAATTAACTTGGTTTAGATTTTTTTTAAGAAGGTAAATATTCATCATAAAATGAAAATGTTTAGATTTTACAAAATAATTAACAATTTGCTTAACCTATCTAATTGGTCCCATGCCGAAAAAGTTTAAAAAATACTCATTCTTTTTCATATTAGTTGTCATTCTACACTTAATTTTTTGTTTTATATTATTTGTCATTTTGCAATTTCAATGCACATTTATGACTAATTATTCTATTTTTATCTCTACTTTTAAGTTTATTTACTACACATATCAAATAAAACAATGCATTAATTATGGGTAAAACAAAAAATTTAATTGTTTTATTAATTTATGTGAAAATCTCCAGAATGACAACTAAATTGAAATTGAGGGAGTATGGAAACAAAATTTTCTGTTAGATTGACCAAACAAGATGTGAGGCTTATGATGCTAGATTGCAACGATATAAACTTGAGATCAAAAGCGGAAAAAGAATCGTGGAAACAAAAGTGGAAAAACAAACTTGAAGGATTGGGAACCATCATCTACACAGATCGGAAGTTGTTTCATTAAAGGTCCGAGAAAAGATAGTCCGTCCATCTAGAAAAGTGTCTGATCGCGGCGCTCAACAACAGTCAAATACTCGATAATGATTCGATAGAAAAAACAACAAACCTAGACCCCACACATAAACGGAACCACACATGCCAAAACAAGCCGAAGTACGCACACTCCCTCTACCAAAGATGGCTACCAAGTCCCCGATTACAAAGAGATCACCAACACAACGATTTTTATATTTTTTGGCTATTTCTTTCTCTTATTTTTATTTGATTTTTAGATTGTGATTTTATAACCACAAAATCATAGAATGACGCATTTAATAAGATTCTACATTTTTTTACGAATCATATTAAGTTAGGAATTTGGAAGTCGTATTCTTCAAATGATGTTTCATTCCAACGGTGCATACATTACTAGCATTCTTACTTATTACTTTACAAAAGTAGTTTGGTGTCGATACTTTAGTTTAAGATCAAATGGACCAAACAAGACTCAAAAAAGAAATTCCTTTTCTAAATTTATATGTGATGCATTCTAGTCCGACTAATCTAATAGGTGAACAAAATATCATTTGTTACCATCGTATTTAACCAAATCAAAACCTGAAACACGAAATGATTTACGCGTAATACGATTGTTCAATAAGAAAATTGAAATCAGAATCTTTAACTTTGAAACCTTAAATTGTTAACCTCACGGCACCACATTTTTTATAAAAAAAATTTTTTTATCGGTTTCAATATTTATTTACTACACTGTTATATAATATTGTTTATAGTTTTAAAGGCTAAGACTGTAAAAGGACAAATGAAAAAGTTATAAAGAAATATCAAAAAGTAAATTTGATCATTTTTAATTGAATTATATAGATATATATCTTCCACCTATATTTATTATCAACAACCATATATAAAGTTATCAAATTAGTGGCATTTAGGTAGTTCCACTTGTTTGATCCTGTAATGCGATATCTGAAAAGATTAATTTCGATTTTTAAATCCTTCTAAAAGTACTATATCGGATTCAAATATAGTTTGAATTTGTAAAAAGTTTCCAAATTCAAAATGTTACTTCGTGAAGCATTCATTACATAACAATGAATGCGTCCAGTCTTCAAGCCTACAAGGTAAATATGTCAAAGAAAACACATCCAAAACGTGAAAACAAAAATTCAATATCAATAATTTTCTTTCTGTTTTTATTTTAATTTACAAGTTTGATGAACGAATATGATATAGCTGATTATAATTTACAAGTTATTATTAGCTGTATTGGCTCAATAGTGACCACAATTTGGTCCGTTCCTAAGGATAAAGGTAGAAAGTGATGCTTTGTCTTTGGCTCAAACCTAACCAAAATCTCCAACGGTTTTCTTGTCTTTGCGTATATGTTACGATCGAGTGGTCACAAATGATTTTTTATGAGATTGTAGCTTTATCATTTTCTTTGTTTATCTGATAATTTAATGTAAAAAATTATAAACATTCACTCGTGAAAATAGGTTAAGCCTATATTCTTATTGTCTAGGATAAGAGTTTAACAATTTCGAAAATAATTCATAACTTCTTTAACACAAAAAAAAAAAAAAAATTCATAACTTGTTCTTCCTGTGGCATAACTTGTTCTTCATTGCTACAATAAATTCTTAATTTTCTCGTTCCTTTTTTAATTCTTTTCAATTAAAATATGTGTAAATAGTAATATTTTCTAGCTTGGAATGGTATTTTCAGTAAGGTGATTAAATATGTAGATGTGTCGAGCAGTTTAAACAAATTAATGTTTTGTCTCTTTGTTATCTATCAGTTTGTCGTATTGTACGTCGTTGTTTCCCTTGCAAAAAGCAATCCTAGAAATAAGGTCAAAATTGTTCCACCTTTTGTATAAACGCACACTACAAGAAAATTGATCTATTGTGACGAAAATTTGAGACTAAAAATTTCCGTGATAAATTTGTGACGGTTTATATACTCTATTGTGACCAAAATATGAATGTCTCAAATTCATAGTTGTTTCGTCACATCAATGTGACGGATAAAATCGTAACCAAATTTTGTAATAAGTAATGACTAAATTTGTGACAAACATACAATTGTGACAACTATGACAGAATTATTACCATATGTGCTGTCACTATATTTAACAAATTTATGACGAAGTCGTAAGTAACGTTTTTTATCGACATTTGTACTAAAATCAGTTACAATATGATAGTAATCAATGACAAAAATTTATTGTTATAATTTGTAACGAAAAGGTGTAATAAATTTGTCACAAATTATTACTATTCTACTAACGTTTTATTTCGTTATATTTTTTTATGGAATAACTACTAAAATTAAGTCAATTTTTTTAACAAGAGAAAACCCAAATCGAGATTGGTTGAGTAAAACCCAGATATGAGAAAACCAAATGCCGAAAGCAACTCTAAACCTTACAAAAGAGAACACGGATGGACTCACTACACTTCTAGGAAGGAGGTCTACACTTTCTTACACCCTCCTCTCACAGATCCGGCGACGACGCACCTTCACCGGAGAAGAGAAACATCGACGCCTGATTGAAAATAAAGCTATGTTCTTTTTTTTTTTTTTTAATATTGAAAACTAATTTTTTTATCATCAAACATAAAAAATGATCCATTGAGCTGTCTTCATCAGATTTATCAGACACACAGTTGGGAAAATTAGAAAAGAGTTTCTCCTCCAATCCATTTCTTACACATTTTGAGACCTGAGATTATTCCAAAGGAAGAAGACAAACAACAATGAACGTAGAAGAAGATATTCAGAAACTTGAAGAAGAGATCCATCGTCTTGGTTCTGTCCAACCAGATGGCTCTTACAAGCTCGCTCTCTCTCTCTCTCTCTCTCCTCTAATCTGAGATCGGAATTTCAGTTTCAACCTCGATCAGATCTAAAGTCGTTAAATTTAACCTCCATGTGAATGTATGATTGATAAGATCTTAATAATTTGGTTTGTTGGATTCAGGTGACATTTGGAGTCTTGTTCAATGATGATCGATGTGCTAATATCTTTGAAGCATTGGTTGGGAATTTAAGAGCCGCCAAGAAACGCAAAATAGTCGCATTCCCTGGAGAATTGTTGCTTCAAGGTGTCCACGACAAGGTCGAGATCACTCTCCGACCACCACCACCGCCACCGCAAGCTGTCGGTGTCGCCGCTGCCACCTCCTAAAGCTCTTGATTTTTGTGTGTTTTATTGTTTCTTGTTCTGTGTGTAACGAAATGATAAAACTCCCAAGATCAATCAATGGGTTTCTTCTGTTTCTCTATTGGCATTAACAAGAGACATTAAAAAGAAGCAAGATTCTTCATTTCTGCATTATAGACTGCAAAATGTACAAAGGGAATTTTATAATAACAGCTCTTACCAAGTTTTTATCCAACTAGCAATCTCTGAGAAAACATAAGATTAATTTACACATATCTATAGACTTACTCCAACCTTATACAATCCACTTTCCTTTCTCACAAAATCCAACTAGTTCACACTGCATGATCAAAGACTCTCGCGTGTTAAATCTTCTCTGCGATTAAAGCTCTGTAAGAAAAAGAGCCAGCCACCGAGCTCATTACCGGTCCAGAAATATAAAGAGTGGATCCTGAACTTGGAACTACATAACTGATTTCATGACGCTGCAAAATAGTGAAGTTTCAATTACCTTTATGAGGACTGACTTCATCAAATCTACTGCGTTTCTAGGAGGAGAACACACTTACTATGGTTATAGTCCGAAGAAAACCCTTGGTCGATTGTACAGAGAGAAGACAAAAACTAGGCTTGAAGTCTCAGGCGGTTGAAGAACATCACAAAGTGATATTCAGGTGCCCAGTAAACAAATCCGACAACAGGTCCTCCAGTAAACAAATTCGACTACCTGTCATGAGATATAACTGTGATAAGCCACAAATTTTTTTTTTTTTGTGATAGAATCTTTATATACTTAAGATAATATATGCATAGATCTATAACAAATCAAATCTTTAAGTTATTAATTTGGTTGTTAATAAAGCTTTTATATTTTAGAAACAAACAGACCCAAAATTGAAGCAGAAGCATCGGATATTTTTGCTAACTTGAAGCATCGGATCTCTTCTTCTTCTTCAATCCCTTCTGCAAAATTTTCTCGACTTGTCTTCTTCTTCTTCTTCTTTTCTAAATTGAAAACGAAACTTATCACTTTCCTACCTCAAATTTGGACACTTGCTCTCTTCATTACGAGCCTTCTCTGCAGCCGTTCCTCTGTAACTCTGTTCTTGTTTTGTCAATTTACAGCTTAGGGAGAGACACTGCCTCATTCAGAGTATTACCTTTAATAAAACCTTTGTCAATTTACAGCTTAGGGAGAGACACTGCCTCATTCAGAGTATTACCTTTAACAAAACCGACCCCCAAATCTTAGGGTTTAATTATCATATACAACTTTACTTTTCTAAAGCTCATCACTTTCTCTTCTTCGATTCGATACTCTTCTTCTTCTTTAATCCCTTCTGCAAAATTTTCTCAACTTGTCTTCTTCTTCTTCTTCTCTAAATTGAAAATGAAACTTATCACTTTCCTACCTCAAATTTGGACACTTGCTCTCTTCATTACGAGCCTTCTCTGCAGCCACGTCTTCAGCTCCGAAACGTTGTCTTGAGCTCATGTCGATATACAGCGGTAGTAACTTGTAAGATGTTGTCTTATTGCATATTATCGCTTTTATTTGATCTTTTTTATTTGATTTTGCTTTTCATCAAATTTAATCGAAAATATGAAACAAGTTTTTATAAAACAAATCAGGTTAACAATTAGTTTCCTATTTTCTTGGTGAAGAAGGTTAATTAGTTTCTTTGAGGGTTAAAAAATATCAGCAAACCTAAATAATTAAAAAGAAAAAGACGATGAAGTGGGGAAACAATTTCGGCTTAAGCGCCTTAAATTTGTCAAAACTCCCTCTAAAAAAATTGGATCGTGTCAAAATCTGGAAACAAAACTGTCACTAGTTTCACCAGTATATAAACAAAAAAATGAGTCTCCTCTCACGTTTTACCATAGAAACCATAACTACTCACGGCTTAGAGAAATAGCAACCCTATCTCTTTCAAGGTTTGAATTCTATCATTGCTTGAATTCCTCTGTAGTTACAATTGGTTGAATTCTGTGTTTAGAATTAGTTGAATTCATGTGTAGTAACTATTGTCCTTTGTTCTGAATCTTAAAACATATAGTTCTCATTGAATTCATCCGTAATTACTATTGTCTTTTTTTGTTCTGAATCTTAAAACATATAATTTTTCGTTGAATTCCTTCTGATTTTTCAGTTAGTCATGAACTTGTATTGCTCGTGTTCTTCTAAAGTAAACATTTAGAACTCTTAAGTGTTGTAGATCATTTAGACTTTTGTATTACTTCTGATCAGATTCGTTCAAAGTGAAAACTAGACTTTTGACAGATTAATTTGTCTTATCAATACATATATATATATATATATATATATATATATATATATATGTGTGTTAAATGGAGAGAGAACTATGCATTGTTTCTAGTATTATCACAGGTCGTAACTCACCTTCCATTATATTTTGTATTTTCCAGATGCGTTCATCAGTTGGTCTTTTTCTTGAGAGAGGCTCAAGTTCTCAGATTGGAGCTTTGAATGCACCAGCTCCATCGGCTCCACATGCTACACAAGCTCCACATGCTGCACAAGGTCCACCTGCGGCACAAGCTCCACCTGCTGGGGAGGAGATTGCGCTTCAGCAGCGTTATTCTCGAGTGCTGCATCCATCTCGACAAAACGGTGCAAAATGGTACTTAACTTTATTTAAACTCTCTATTTCATAGAAAAACTATAAACCTAAAGAATTTAACTACATTTGCAACAGGTTCGATCATGATACTCCAATATCAACATGTGTCCGAAAAGTCATTGAAGGAAGTTTCAAGGGGCCATGGTACAGTTGGTCAAAGGTGCCACTATTTTACAAAGAAGCATGGTATTCTACTTTCAAGGTTCGTTTTAAACTTTTAATTAACATCCATCTAATATTTTTCAGATTGGTTTAATACTTCACATATATATGATATTATTATATGTATTTTAGACAAGGTATGAGTGGGATCCTGCGATTGAGCATTTGGTTAAAACCAACTTTGACAAGCTTGCTGCCAGTCGCCTCAGAGGAATGGTTTCCCTTGCGAAGTCTAGAGGAGTAAAACCTGAGTGGATTTTGTTGGAGCATTGGACTCTGATGTTAGCTCATTGGAGGACACCAGAAGCCATACAGAAAAGTGGAAAAGCCCGTGCTTCTCGGATGTCTGACCGTTATGGTTTAGGTGTTTATCGACACAGAGCTGGGTCTCGTTCTTATTTGAAAGTGCAAGATGGTTTGGTAGTGCTTCATTTTCGTTAACTTTTCCATTGTCCTTTTTTACAATACTGATAGTTGTTACTGTTTTGTTTGTAGGTGGCAAACAATGAGGACGCTTCCTACATTGCCGTGATGAAAAAGACTCACCAGAAACCCGACGGTACATACGTGGATGAAAGAGCCCGTATAATTGCTGAAAAATATGAGGAGCTTGTGCAAGAATACCTATCACAGCTGGAGTCATCCAATTCCAATGGAGAGCCGTTGACTATTGATGCTCTTACCTTAGAAGAGAAGAATGAGATCTATGTTAAGGTAATATCTAATCTCCTATTGTTATCTTAATAACTATTGTGTGATAGTTAGCTAGTTCAGTTTGTTAATCTCTCTTTGCTAAGATCATAGATACGTGTTCTGTTTATATTACTAAGGTAGCTTCATTAGATACATATAAGGAATCTGATATTATATATGTTTTATCATTTGAAACATGTTATTTAGGTAGCTTCATTATTGAGGTGATGATGATAAGTGTTCTGTTTGTTGAGCTGGTCCTATGTTTTATTATTTGAAACTGATATTCATGGTTTAGTTTAATAAAATTATACTTAGCTTTAAAAGAAAAAGATAAAAGTTATACACATTTCGCATTGTTCATGAACTTGTGTCTTTTGTAGATTGCTGGAATTTCAAAACAAGGTCGTGTATTCGGCATCGGTTCAATTCAAAGTGGCGCTATGTCTTTAGGTACTTCTCCAGATTCTTCACAAGCTGTTGAAGATGCTGGAACGTTAACTCGACGAGTCGAAGAGCTGGAAAGTGAATTGAAGACGAGTCTTGATGAGAATGTGCTCTTTCGAAAGCGATTTGAGACCATGGAGCAACTAGTTCAATCTCTTTCAGGTCAGAATATCAATTCTTCTTCAGGAACTTCGGCTTCTACTCCACCATGATGAACTTTTGTTTCTCTGTAAGTTGTCATGAGAAACAACTTGGTTCTCACACTTTCTAGTTTGTTCAGTTTGCTTTGTGTTTTAGTTTGCTTTTTATGTTTTTTAAGACAATGAACGTATGTTAATTATGAAGCATTTCAATTTGAATATTGATTTTAGGAATTTGATTTTCAATTATGTAATCTTCTAAACGTGTCTTTTAGTCAAAACCCTAATGAATAGCTAAACTTTTATAAATTTGAATATAATAATTAAGACGTAACAATATATATTGTGACTAAAATTAGTAATGAACAGTGATTTTTCGAAACACTAAAATACTAGCTAATTTATATGAATTTGTGACAGATTTTTAGTGATAAAGCATGATCGAAATTGACATAGGAAATAGTCACAAAATTAAAACCAATTGGTGATGATATATCAGTAATCATTTGTAACATAATAAAGACGTTCTAGCCGTAACTAAATAAGACGGTTTAAAGACTTTGTTTTGGTTAGTAATTGTTATTTATTAACAACGTTTATTTTGTCATTTGTTGTGACGATTTACGACTATAATTTTGTAGAAATAAGTGACGGAATTATGATGTTAGGAAAGTCACAAATTACAACAATTTTTGAGACAATATGTTTAGTCCGTAATTGTGATAATTTTGTCACTAAT
Source organism: Arabis hirsuta (assembly GCA_964056655.1). Taxonomy (NCBI): domain Eukaryota; kingdom Viridiplantae; phylum Streptophyta; class Magnoliopsida; order Brassicales; family Brassicaceae; genus Arabis; species Arabis hirsuta. The sequence continues at coordinate 606,474 of OZ053302.1, read as the reverse complement.
ATGTCTCATCGCCGTTTGTGATGTATTGATAACTAAATAATTTCGTCTCAAATGTTGTAACGTTTTTGTTACAATTAAACATTTGCTACGAAATTATTGTAACGTTTGATAAATTATAACAATTTTGTCACAATATATTTATTGCTACGAAATTTTTTTTATTGTGACGAAATATATTGTCACAATATGACTTTTTTCTTGTAGTGGCAACACGATGACAAAAGTAAATAAATATATTTGAATAATACTTGAGCAAATTAAAATATCATGATTTTGTGTCTCTATAGTCACATCGAAAGTTTGAGCTTTAGCATAATACTAAAATGTTAGTTAGATAATGAATTAATTGGAGTTCAAGAAAGCCTGAAAATCATATAAAATCATTCTACTCTTACAAATATTTCATCAATTTTAATTTCTCCTTACGCTATATCATTATATTCTAACGAGAATGACTTCGAACTTACACTACCCAATATCCATAATCAAAACTTCTTTAAAAATCTAATTTCCTTGAGCTACAAACTAAGTTATATTTTTTATATTTGCCTTTTTTGTTTCTTTATGTACACTACGCCAAGAAATGTTAAGAGATTTCGAAGTTCAAGACCAAAGTTAATTAAAAATAACTCAACTGATAATGTTTTTCTTTTTGTTTTTTCATTGGGCCACCATACATGGGTCTAAAAGTATGTCATTGAGGCCCATATTATGCCACCCCTTCAAATCGGGTCAAGCCACTCTTATAAACAAGCCCAATATTGAGAAACTAATCTCGAAATTTAGAATGATCATTTGACTAAACCGAATCCAAACTAAAAATTATACAAACACGGAGCAAGAAAAGAAACTCCCAAAAAAACTAAAAATTAAACAAGGCAAAGGGAATCGTTATGTCAAAATATGAGAATCATCGATATTACAATTTTAAAATATGAAATCATTTCGTTGAAGTGTCAATTAGAAATTTTGTTCTCTAGTGAAACCTGCTTGAGATTTCGACCCGGACAAAACTCAACACTGCAAAAATTAGCTGGAGAGCATGTTGAAACATTATTTCAGTTAATGTAAATTGGAAAAGCTATCATAATTTGTTTTTTGTTGATGCAAGAAAGATGAGTCTGTTTCCTTTTATAAATGGAATAATTAGAAGTATATTGATCGCCTTTTTCACTAAATTTTCAATATATAAACAATTAATCCAAGTATAAAGAATGGAAAATTGGCATAAATAACCATAAAAAAAAAATAATATAAAATCTAATCAAAATCCACAATTTTCTCTCTATAATTCTTTATATTTTTTTCTAGCTATTTTGTTAGATATTATATTATGTTTTTTTTTTATTAATCAAAATCACCCCAATATAAAGAAGATAAATTTCAAAAAATAACACTTTTCAAGTGCCACTATACTAAAATGCCACATTTTTACAATCTTTACAAAAATACTACTTTTTCAAAATTATTTATTCATTATATCGTTTATTTTTGGGTTAACTATGTTGTATTAGGGTTTAGTTTTGATGGATTTTAGGGGTCAAAAAAATTTTAGAGTTCAGAAATTTTAAGATTTAAGATCTAAAAAATCATAATTAGTGGCATTTTTGCAAATGGACACAAAAATTGCATTTTTGCAAATGTGGACACAAAAAGTAGTATTTTGTAAATGTCCTGGTAAAGAATCACTTTTCTTGATTTCTTATGCCAAATATTTTATCATATTATTTACATGTAACCTCAACATTCAATATTTTGCAAGTTTTTTTGTCGATATTATTTACATGTAACCTCAACTCTCAATACTTTAACAAAAAAAAAACTCTCAATATGTTTTTTCATTGAGAGTTTTTTTTTTTGAAACTTAAGTTTAACCCTCTTGTATTAGTGATTAGTTATTGGGGTTTATAAAACTACTAGGAATGCCAACGCAACATAAATAAAAATAACATTAATAATTTCTAGTTATTATAGTAAATAATTATCTAAACTAAAAGACTAAACATTTGCAGCAAATTGCAATGTTATATATATATATATATATATATATATATGATAGACCGTTCATTACTAAAAATTACATCATAAGGAAGATATTTTAGTATGTCTGAATCAATATTCACTACAATTTCCTAAAAAAGTGATTCATCGTCTTTTTGCATCAAATATGACAAGTTGCTACAAATCCATTGTAAGACAAGTTGTAGTACGCTTTCTTTCTACCGAGACATCTATATCATCTCAACAGAGATATTTTTCTGGAGTCACATGAATGAGAGTCTTGGTTACTTTGTCCAACACAAATTGTTTCAATTGCTTTACAAGGTGATTAGTAAATTGGCATTAAAAGCTATGAAAGCATTTAAAAAAGGAAAAATTACAAAAATGCCATTTTTAATGTGCATATTTGCAAAAATGCCATTTAGGAGTGTTCATTTGCAAAAATGCCACTAATTATAGATTTTTAAACCCTATATCTTAAAATTCTAAACACTAAAAAATGTTTTTGACCCCTAAACCCCCTAAACCCTCGTAACTAAACCCTAATAGAACATAATTAACCCAAACATAAATAATATAAAGAAAAAATAATTTTGAAAAAAGTGATATTTTTGTAAAGATTTCAAAAGTGTGACATTTTTGTAAAGTGACACTTGAAAAGCGGCATTTTTCAAAATTTTTCTTAAAAAAAAATGTTCAAATTCTAAATTTTTCCGATCAAACTTGTTGGATTTTAGCACTTTTAAATGTCCTAAAGTCTTTCTTTAATTTTCTAAGAAATTTCAAAAAATGCCACTTTTCAAGTGCTACTTTACAAAAATGCCATATTTTTTGAAATTTTTACAAAAATGCCACTTTTTCAAAATTATTTTTTCTTGATATTATTTAGTGGCAATTACAAAAATGTCACTTTTTGTGTGCACATTTGTAAGAATGTCACTTAGGGGTGTCCATTTACAAAAATGCCACTAATTATAGATTTATAAAGTCTATATCTTAAAATTCTAAACCCTAAAAAATGTTTTGACACCTAAAATCCCATAAACACTCAAAACTAAATTCTAATAAAACATAATTAACCCAAACATAAATAATATAAAGAAAAAATAATTTTGAAAAAGTGGCACTTTTGTAAAAATTTCAAAAGTGTGGCATTTTTTGAAATTTCTCAATTATTTATTTTTGGCTTAATTATGTTCTATTAGGGTTTAGTTTTGAGTGTTTAGGGGGTTTTAGGTGTCAAAACATTTTTTAGGGTTTAGAATTTTAAGATATAGTAAATCGAGAAATTTCAAAAAATGCCACTTTTCAAGTGCCACTTTACAAAAATGTCATACTTTTAAATCTTTACAAAAATGCCACTTTTTCAAAATTATTTTTTCTTTATATTATTTATGTTTAAACTAATTATGCTCTATTAGTGTTTAGTTTTGATCGTTTAGGGGGTTTTAGGTGTCAAAACATTTTTTAAGGTTTAGAATTTTAAGATATACGCTTTATAAATCTATAATTAGTGGCATTTTTGTAAATGGACACCTGTAAGTGGTATTCATGCAAATGTGAACACAAAAAGTGACATTTTTGTAATTGCCCCTTATAAATCTATAATTAATGGCATTTTTGTAAATAAACACCCCTAAGTGGCATTCTTACAAATGTGCACACAAAAAATGGTATTTTTGTAATTGTCTCTTAATTTTCTCACGTCATGTTTTTTTTTTTCATTTTATGTTTTATTCTATTTTAGCTTTTCTTTTGTGATTTTTTTAATTGTTCATAGTATAGATAAAAATTGTATACAATATTTTTGCATTTGATAAATAAAATATATAATTTCTATACTAAATTTACATCGTCTATCATTTTTGGTCTTTGACAACTCTTGGATTAAAAGAAAAACGTCTTTCTGTTTGGCTTTTTCTACAGAATTATGAAAAATATACAATTTTTTTTGGTCGAAGTAGACGATGATGGTCGGTAAACATGCTAACTTGAAATCTCTTTTGGCATTTTGAACAAATTAATAGTTAACTGCCGCTTCCATAGCCCAGACTTTTTGATACATGATTAAGTTGCTGCTATAAACTGCAATTTCAAAGAAAAAAGTTGAGATTAAAGTAACAATCACACAATCGTTCCAATAATACATGATCAATGCACTTTACGAATATGATCAACAGAGATCTATCAACATGAATTAACAACAATTAACCATAAAAATAATTGTGTGGCTATTGTATGACTTGTTTTGTTGCTTCTGTAAAACTCAAAACCCATACTTGATTTGTAAGCCTCTACCATGAAAATAAAAGGAAAAATAGTATGAAAGTTAATTAGAGAAGATGAGATCTGATTAAAAAATAAAAAAAAAATTAGAGAAGACGAGAAAGGGGCAATAAGAAGTACAAACGTATAAACCTCTGAGTTGTGGTAGTCAAAAATGAAACATCCTCTTGGAGAACAATAGATTTCCAGCAAAAGTGTTGAAGTAATCTCGGTGGCTTGGAAAGTCGATCACTTGTGTTGTTACCATTACTATTTCCAGTGCTTAGATGATATCTTTGGTGTTGTCCCTTTAAACATTGTTGTATGTTTGAACCACTTCGATCTATAGTTTATCAAAAATCAAGGGTAAGTATTGAATCATGTGATAAGTAAGTAAAATTATAGAATTTACATTGAAGTGATGTTGTAACTTGGGGAAACAAAAGTATGAATAAAAGCAAATATGTAACTGTAGTGAAGAATCGCTGCCACAGTTTCCTCTTTATAGCTTTAATCATTGATCTCATCTTCTCAGCGTGAATCCAATATCGCTCCTTTCGACCTCATAACCTTCGGGTTCTTCACAATCAAATACCTAATTCGAATGGTGAATATGATAAACTGAGTTTGCGAGTTATATTGGTGGCTCTTTAACTTGTTGAACATCAGAGATCGTGGAGGAAAGAGAAAGATCATGATTCGTGAGTCGTGGCTGATAGGAAACAACCCTCAATCCGTTTCCAAGCGATTTTCTTGGATTTTAATGGAATTTTTTCTTTTTATTTGTCTATTTTTTTTCCTTTTTTTAATTGATTACTCTTTTTGTTAATTCTAAAATATAACATGTGGCATGTGACTTGTGATTTAGTATATTAAAGATATATATATGTCTCATCGTATTCAAAGCATCATCGAAAACATTGATTTTGGACCATCTCGTGTAATCTTTATTCGTTTTTGGCTCATATTCTTTGCAAATTTTTCTTTGGTAAAGTTTATTTTGCATTATTTCTTTAAAATATATACTAAAGATATCGTAATGTTTTAAATGTGTTACAGACTTAAAGCTCAATTATTTTGCTTAAGAAATCATTGTTCGTATAACTATGTATTTTTAGTCAAAAAAACTCACATAAAGATCCCTAATAAGTTTACATGAAATCAGGGGAGAGGGAAAAAGTAATTGAGTACAGTCCTCCCTTTTTGCTTTATTGAAATATATAAACATATCTGATTAAAAAACCTGCTCTTTAGTCAAAAAAGATATGATAGCTCCTCGTGTAAAAACACATTATTTATTAATTGTTATAATAATAATGTTGGATATGATTTGATTTATCCATAAACTTTAGGCATGTAAATTGTGGTGGGATGCATGTGCAAGATACAGCGGAAAGTTTACTTAATTTATCATTTCAGTTAATTAAAAACTAGAAATGATCACAAAACTAACATTTTCTATCAGTCTATTGGTTTTGACATACACATTATAGTATACATGACTTCTATATCCTTTGTTCATAACTTACATGAGCAAAGCTTCCGAACTTGAAACTTGTATGCTACAATTTAGAAAACTATACGAATCACTAAATTAGAAGCTCAAGGCACTTACATAAATAATATTACATTTTTACACTGTTATGTGATTTAAAGCGGTACAAAACCGTGTCGGTCTGATTGGTAACCTAAAACGGTATAATTTTTTTTAGTTGTAAGCGTTATATTCAAAATTGTAAAAAATAGTTGTATACAATAAGATTGAGTGTAATATTTTTAGTAAAGTTTTGGTATTGTTTTTGTGATTGGTACAATACTACGATCTAAAACGTTATAAATTGAAAAGTGATTGTACTAATTAAGATTGTTACCAATCTAAACTGTTACTACTTGTTACTGTTTAATCCGCTGTAATCACATATTATTCACGAAAATGATTGAAACCTTCTAAAGCCGTAACGGACAAACAGTAAAAATATTGAAAAAAAAAAGGAAAGAAAGAAGAAACATATGCGTCTGACGTCAGCATGCGAATAGACCACGAGTGGGTCCCACTCTTGTTAATTCTTGCTTCGGGATGCGATACGAAAAAATAGAGAAACAAAACGGAAGTCTCCTAATGGGCCCTACCCTCTACAAATATAATTACAAACCACACGATCGCTTTTACGTATTAATCTCCACCGTACGATTGATTTCCCACACGAAACCTCTTCTTCTTCTTCTTTCGTCTTTACTCTTTAGCAGCAGCGAGAGAGAGAGAGATTCTCTGCAACTTTTCTCGATTCCTTCTCTCAAATCACAAACTTTCTCGATTTTCGATTTTCGTTAATCGAAAGATTGAAGCTTCGATTTCCGCTGCTCGATTTTGCTTCTACTTCACGTTCCCTTTTTGCTTCTTCTTCTTCGAGTTTGATGATCGATGAAATCGTGAAATGTTGGTGGGTTTTTCGTAGATTCTTGTGTTGGTAATGTTTCGTTTTTTCTCTTTCTGTTTCTTTCCCGGGAAAATAAGAGAGAAAACACAAGAGCATGAATTGGTTTGGATTATGTTAAAATCAGAGAACTATGGAGGTCGAAAGTAGAGATTGAATAATGTTTGCTTCGAATTTAGTAATCATAGTGAAAGTTTCTTTGCAATATTTTGTGTTTTGTTTTGTAGATGAAAAATGGCTACAAGAACTGAGCTCAGAGGTTTTCTGAAACAGAGCCAAAGAAACTCAGATGTGAATGAGATTCGGGTTAGAACGAAACGTTCGAGCCATAGTCGAAAAGAACGTGTCAATGAGAGTGATGAGCTTGTGAAATACATGTCGAAATTGCCAGGTTATCTACAAGGTATGGAGAGAAATGAAGAGAGTGTTCAAAGTAATGTTTTGAACGTTGGAGTCTTGGATTGGGGACGTCTAGAGAAATGGAAGAAGCATGGTCGAGCAAAAAGCGGTGAAAGATCGAGAAAAGTAGTTCCCAATGACTCTCATAGGTGTAAAGGTAAAGCTTCACGGGATATTCAACATTCTGTTCACGGAGTTAGATGCACTTTGGAACCTGAGTTGGCTTCATTAAATAAGCAAGAAATTGCTACTTCATCTGGTAGAGATTATGAGGGACTGAATCCTCCTGGGAAGAGTAGAAGATCTCGTTCATATCGGGAATCCACTTCCGGTTTCTTGTCAGAAATGGGAAACTCTGAGGGGTCTAGTCTCCGGGATAAGGAGACTCAGAAGAGAGCAGGGGAGATACATACACAAGAAGCAAGAGAAAGTGGGAAACAATGTATTGACAAGTTGGTTGGAGAGGAGAAGCAAGAGAATCATCAATGCGGCAACATTGTTCTGCTTCGATCAAGTAAAAAGTCCGGAAGCACTCTTTCCGGTGAACCGCAAATGTCACTGGATGATAACATTAGAGTATCAAGGGAGGTCACCCGCTCTCACGACTTTTCTGATGGAATCGAGATCTCTTTAGGATCGAGATCTCAGATTCCTCGGTCCTGTCCACTCTCTTTCGACCATTCCAAAGATATGGTGTTGCCTCTTGGTGTTGATCTTTCTAGTAAAAAGGAACGTTTTGGTGGGAAAAGGCCTTCAAAGACAGCTTCGAGGATATTTGATGAAGAAATGCCCGAAGATGAATCCAGAAAGAACCGATACCCATCACCGAGTAAGCGCTCTAGTTTTAGCTTTGGCCGTCTCACCAGAAGTTTCACCTTCAAAGAAGATTCATCTGGCCAACCTTTGAGTTCTTTTGATGATACCATCAAATCTGATTCTATGGATCAGCAGAACGTTCACTGTGGATCTCGAGTTAGCCCGCTAAGACGGCTTCTTAACCCTTCACTGAAAACCAAAGGCTCTGAAAATGTTCTTCCATCAAAAGCAAGATCAAGTTCTTCCAATCCAAAGCCAACCAACAGCGAGTTACCGCTTCAAGATGAAAAGAAGCAGGATACATCGAGAAGAACCCGAGCTCTTTTTCAGCTAACCATCAGAAATGGTATTCCTCTATTTCAGTTTGTGGTCGATGATAACAACAACAATAGCAGCAGGAGCATTCTTGGGGCTACAATGAAAAGCTCTGTTTCATCTATCAAAGATGACTCTGTTCAGTACTGCACATTCTACTCTGTTAATGAAGTCAAAAAGAAAAAAAGCGTAAGCTGGCTAATCCATGGACACAACAAAGAGAAACAACACGGGTTCGTCTACAATGTAATCGGTCAAATGCGGCTTAGCAACTCCATGAGCTTAGATATAACCGAGAAGAAATCCGAAAACATCTCTCCTGTGATCAGAGAATCAGTTCTGTTTGATGATTCAGAGCAAGTAAAAGGGAGGAAAGAGGTTGCAGCTGTAGTGATCAAGAAGAAGCCGGTCGAAGAGAACTACACTGTGATAATTCCAGGCGGGGTTCACAGTTTCCCGGAGAAAGGAGCACCTTCACCGTTGATTAGCCGGTGGAGATCCAGAGGGTTATGCGACTGCGGTGGCTGGGATGTTGGATGTAAGCTCCACATCCTCTCCAACAAAACATTCCTCCATGAATTCGACCAAAGCTTCAAACTTTTCGACCAGGTAACATTAACACAACTCAACAAAAGACCGAGTAGTTAAGACTAGATTGATGAGTTTTAGACCCTAAACCTAAGAAAAGACTTTGTTTGCATTGCAGGAAGGAAGTGAACATGACTCGGGTCCGGTATTAGCGATGAAGGAGGTGAAGACAGGGATATACAGGGTTGAGTTTGGTTCGTTTGTTTCGCCTCTACAAGCGTTTTTCGTGTGCGTGACGGTTATAACATGTGGCTCTGAGGAGGACACGGTGTCAAAGACCACCGGAAAATCTTTATCTCCTTTTGCTCCGCCGCTATCTCCGGTTGGTAGAGTCTAAAAACACCACATAAACAAAGAGAGAGTATCTAATGATCGTATTCTCTTATCTTATAAATTCCCAACTTGTACTCTCTTCTTCTCTTGTGTCAAAAGCAAAATTTACGGAATCATGATTTACGCTAAAATTGCGAAATTGATCAATTCTTAACCAAAACAAAGTAAACTTTAGGAGTTTCGTTAATGGTGATTAGAAAACTTGAACACTAATTAACGAAATAGCAAAAAATCATTTACAGCGGAAATGTGTATACGCTTTATTATTGGCCACCTCTTGCTTTATATGTAAAGGAGAATCGATTATTGTTAAAAGCTCCAACATGGTTTTTAATATTTAGGAGCGTCATAATCAATAGTGCCAAGGGATAATATGATATAATTACATAATGCATAAAGTGTAGTTAAAGATTGTTAAATCTGTTAACAATTATAACTTGCACTTAAGATATACTAATATACTTTGTATTGGTCATATTCTATCGATATATATGTCAATAGAGACACTGTTTTCCTCGACAAATTCATGAAAGACGCACTCACTATACAAGTTTTTATCGTTTGTGATACCTTTCTTAACTTTAAAATAATTTAACAGACTGGCGCGGTAATTAAGAATTAAGAAGAGAACATTATTAAGGTACTAAGAGCATCATTAAGAGTATCACCAATATTTGAGACTTTTGATTTTTGTATGTCCGTTGATGATACTTAATAGGGTTCTAAAAAATAAAATTATTTAAAAAATAAAAAAATAGAAAGATCAAAGTTTTATCAATCAATTTCAGTGACAAACACTTACAAATGCAAATAAGCCTAATCCAGATTTCCATATCTCAATTAATATAATTGATTCAATGTTAATCCCCATTGAACTTGTCCCAAACGATGACCGTGACCGATGATCATTTGTGTCAAATGCAAAACTACAAGAGGAAGTGAAAGTCGAAGCAGAGTAAGACGATGGGAATGCTGCTGCATCGCCATTTCGTTCAAGAAATCTCCTATTCCCTGCACAACAACAAGATCAATCACTACATGGGTCAAAAGTTCAATAACCACGGATGTATGAGAACTATTCATAGCAATTTCAATCCATGTCTCAAAAAGATTTTCAACACAAAAACCAAACACAGAACTGATATGGTTTTCACAGAAAGTAAAACAAATATACTCAATAGCATTATTGGCCTTTAAACTGCAATCAAACAAAAGGTACAAAGTGAAAGTCTTTATGATGAAAAAGAAAAGAAGGGGACTTTACATTTTGGTCATCATCATCATCACTATTATAAGCTCCAACATCATCACGATTTCCAAATCTCAATCAAAGATATGAATTTCAAACAGATTCAATACAGAGCAACAAATCATCAAATTGAACCAAATCGGGGAAACAATACAGAGCAACATGTCAAACAATACAAAAGGAGACATTCTTTTGATTAATCAGACGAACAAACAGATTACACGAGGGATAAAAATACCATCAATGGAGTAAATGGACTTGGCTAATGGTGAACCTAAAGCCGAACGAACATCAGGTAAATCAGCACTTCCGACCTCCATGACTGGTTTGAATAAACATCGTCTTTCTCTGCTCTGGCCAACAAAATACCAAAAATTTACAGCTAATTAGACACTCAAATCCGCCATGAATTTGTCTCAACCATCACATGCTGTGTCTCTGTTTTCTTCTCTAACTGACAAGTTAAATCCAAAGCACAACTACTTAGGTTTTCTAAATTTGGTTGTAAAGAAGAGAGACAAGTTTGTGTGACCAAAAAACTTCACAATTGTTAGCAACAAACAAGCGTCTCTACCAAACATCAATACATCTTAAGCCGATGTTCATGGATGGTGTTTGTGATACTCTAACTAACCGAATCAGTTGAAAAGATTGGAGCATGGACGCAAAGTATTGATATCTACAATCGCACAGATCTACAAAGCTTAACATTTTTGATCTATCTCTAACCCTAAACTAGATATTTTGAACATTCTAATCCTAAATTACAAGGCGAGAACGAAGAGAGAGAGGACATACACTCATCGCCATGATCATCGTCTTTCTTCATGAGAGGATGCGCCATTGTTGATCTCTCAAAAGCTCCGATTGAAATTAATCTCTCTTTTGTTACAGATTGAAATCGCCAGAGAACATGCAGGAGAAACAAGGAATGATCCATGCTCAGATCTATCATGATGACGAAGAAGAGAGGAGAAGGATCGCCGGCGAGAGAGATGAATCGCGAGTTTTGGGAAAAAAGGAGTCTGGTTTTTGGGTCTCGGCCAAAGGAAAAAAAGGCCGTACACTCGTTTTGTGACACCTGGCAGCGTTGATACGTTTCATAGGTCTCTCCCCATTGATACGTATTACCTATCAGACGAAAATTTAGTAAATAATAATTATTTTTTTATTAATTTTTAATTAGATGAGACTCTAATAAGACTGTAAATCCCGGTTCTAGAAATATATGGTGCATGCGGAGAGGTTTATGAGAATTGATTTGGCTATCTATATCACCAAAGTGCACTTATCTTTTCCGTCACACATCCAGAAAGAACTCCAGAGTTAAGCGTGTTTGGACTGGAGCAATTTAAAGATGGGTGACCTGTGAGTGAGGACAAAACATGGGGAAAGATTACGTGGTGATTTGTAAGGTCTGTAAACAAATCTTTCTAGCTTTCCAGACTAACGCACCGACCGTCGGACAATGGTGGCCCACGGGCCGAGAGTGGGCGTGGGGCCCACTAGAAGATGAAGATTTCTCCAGAAGGGATGAAGATTTTTCTTGTATGTTAGGAGATGAAAATTTCTCCTGCATACCGATAGATTGATGGCGGTCAAGACGTTACAAAAACCAACATTATACAAAACACTTATAAATAGTCTTAAAAAAAATTTTAAGATTAAAAACACTTTGACACCTAAATGAAGAGTTCATTAAGTTCCTCCCATAGAATATTTTGATGACGGGTTCACTTAATTAAATGACTTTTTAATCATCTTTAATTTTAAAACACTCTTAATTTATATATCTGGTGAGAATAATATAGTGAGAAATAGAAGAATCTTATCTCTTATATAATATTTTAAAGTTTTTTTAAACCCAACTCATGAGAGATTGTCATGTGTCATTTTTTGTGTTAATAACTTTTTATTTATTAGTTTAGGACCTTATGTTTACTTAATTTTGACATTAGTCCCTCTAGATTTTAGAGTTTTTGTATTGATTCTTTAAAATAAAAATATAATATCAATATATTAATTTAAAGTAAACATTTAACATCGAATTATCTTTCAGTTTTTTTTTGTATTGGCGACATGCGATAATGTCATTATAAAAATTTCTATCATGTTTAATAGATTAATATTTTAATAGTACGATAAAACTTTATATATTTTAAAATAATTTCACATAAAATAATTTGAAATTTCTGTTTGAATTTTTAATTTACAAATAATATAAATTAAATTAATTCCCTAATTAAAAAAATCTAGTAAGTAGACTTTTTAATTACTACTAGAACGGTGGATTTTCACTAGTTATTAGAGATAATTGTATCGAAACAAATGAACGTTGCGCTCCACATATTTGATTTAGTTGCGTATACGCTTCTTTCTCTGACTTTGAAGAAGCCTTCTTTTGTTGATTATTATAACACTAATGACTTTTTAAGGTACTATTTAAAGAGGTTATTTATGCTTCACTTCATTAGTGTACAAACACCATTCCCAATACTTTTTCCTTTGAGCTCGCAAAAATAACTTAGAAAAAATGTGGCTGCCAACATTTCTTCTCTTGGGGCTTCTTCTGAGCTTAACCTTCGGCGGCTCTCCGGCTATCGCCGATGGTCCCGTGTGCCCCAAAACTAACTCTCTTAGCCGGAATAGTTTTCCGAAAGGTTTTCTATTTGGTACAGCCACCGCTTCATACCAGGTGCATACATACGCTCACTCACATACCATAGGATCATCTATCATAAGTTTTAATTGATTTTCCCTAACTATGAAATTTTTTGTAAAAGATATATATATATATATTTCTATTATGTAACTATGAATTGGCTAGTGTGGTTACTTTGGTCTTTGGTTATTAAAAAAAAAACATGGTTTTAGTCGTTTCGTTGATAACGACCAACGCTAGCGATTTGTCTTTTTATTCGCTTCGCAGTTGCCAATGAAGGTGACTAAATCTTCTTTGTTTTGCGCTCGTTAGTTGATCAACAGGTTTCGTCGACTAGCGATTAAAAAGTTTTCACCGTTTTAAAATTTTGAATTAGAGACTAGTCGCTGAAATATATTGCTATAGCCAACAATTTTAAATAAGCACAATTTAAATAATCGTTGTAATATGTTGTTGTCGCTGTGATTTTTCGTTATTGCTGATTAAATATGATTTAGTCGCTTGTCGCTATAGACTACAAAACGAACATGACAATTATTATTATGAAAGTGTGCTTGTTCATGCCAATAAGTTTAATAGATTACCCTTAACAATATGAACTCTAGAACTCTATATATAATAACTATGAGTTGATTACTAGAATAAAACGTTATGGAAAACTGCTTGTTCATGTCTCGGCTTAATTGGTTTCAACTTTCATTAGGTTGAAGGTGCGGTCGATGAAGGTTGTCGAGGACCAAGCATGTGGGATATCTACTGTAAAAGATTCCCTGGTGGGTCTCTCTCTCTCATTGTTCTACTGATCTTTATGCAGTTAATATATTTTGTTCTTTAACTTTTAGCTAGCTAGAATAAGAGTTGAAACATTTTTTTTTTTTTTTTGGTTTTCTGGATCTGAAACTACTATCGATTTTTAAAAAAAATTAGTTGATTGAATTCGATTTTGGTTTGTTTCGGCGTTAATTCGAGTATTCAAACAAACCACACAAAGATCAACCAATATATAAGTATAATGTTTTAAAAAAGAATATTCTAGTTTAATAGAATGATGATCAATTACTATTAGATATAGTTTCAAGAATTGTTTATTTATAAATTAATTCGTAATAAAAACCATTTGGTTGATTTAAATTAGCACAGTACTGATCCGGTTTGGTATATTTAACCAATCGGTTTACAATTTTTTTTAAAGGATTACAATTATAATTCGATTAAAGTGATCGATCACCCTAATTAAAGTTTATTCTCTTTTTTTTTTCAATTAAAATCTTCAGCTAGATGCAATGGTGATGACGGTACCGTGGCCGTCGATTTCTACCATCGTTACAAGGTATATGTTGCGTAAATATACAACACATTTTAACGAGATCATTACTTGCATATAATCATTCATTGATTACTGATTCCATTCCTGAAAATGGTTGCAGGAAGATATCCAATTAATGAAACGATTGAACTCTGATGCTTTCAGACTCTCTATTGCATGGCCAAGAATATTCCCTCGTGAGTTTACATGAATCTATAATGGATAACATTTATAAAAATTTGTTCAAAAAAAATAAATAATAATAACATTTATACAATTCAAAATTGGTACATCAATATTTTATATGACTTTGGAAATATTCAAAGGAAACAATAAAAATATTTATGATCAGATGGAAGAAAGGAAAAGGGAGTGAGCAAGGCTGGTGTTCAGTTTTATCACGACCTCATTGATGAGCTCATTAAAAATGGTAAACTATATATATTTTTCTAATAAACTTACTTATATACGATTTTACAAGGATACATTCTTATCCAACACATGTGTTTTTGTTGTTTAGGCATAACACCACTCGTTACTGTTTTTCACTGGGATATTCCACAAGACTTAGAAGACGAATACAACGGATTTTTAAGCGAACGTATAGTGTAAGTTATATGAAAATATAATTTATTGATCATCGCTATATATATCGAAACCAGAAATCGAATAACCATTAGATAGACTATTTTAAACCATATTACAACTTTTATATATCAAATATCCGTTATGCAACAAACGCAGGAAGGATTTCACGGAATATTCGGAATTTGTATTTAACGAATACGGCGGAAAAGTTAAGCAGTGGATCACTTTCAACGAGCCATGGGTTTTTAGCCGTGCTGGTTATGATATAGGCAAGAAAGCTCCTGGACGATGTTCTAAATATGTCAACGAAAAGTGTCATGATGGACGGTCTGGATACGAAGCTTACCTAGTTAGCCATAACTTGCTTTTGTGTCATGCCGAAGCTGTTCAAGTTTTCAGAAATAAATGCGAAAAGGTATATGAATATTTATGTACATAGTTCAAGTATGTGAAGGTATTTTCAGTTTTCTATTTTAAAAAGTTTTAGGATTTGATTGGTAACTTCTACGGTAAAAAAAAACACTCACAAAAATGGTAAGAATTAGCCGTATCGATGCGGTACTGTCATTGATTTGTACTACTATCTCTTACAGTTTCCACGACTTCTAACTATTCCGACTATATTTTACAACATTTTGTTATTGTTTGTGAATTACAGTGCAAAGATGGGAAGATTGGGATCGCTCATAGTCCGGCTTGGTTCGAGCCACATGATCTTGCCGACGCACAAGACGGAGCTTCCGTTGGCCGGGTTCTTGACTTTATTATGGGCTGGTAATAAATCTCTCCAAATTAATGCTATGGTTATATATATATATATAGATATACACGAAATTAGACGAATGTTGTTTACGTTCGCAGCTTTCAATTCATATGTTAAAAATATAATTTTGATTATTTTAAAGTATTTGCATCCAGTAGGAAAAAGTTGAGTGGTTTAACAAAATGTTTACCTTGCTCTATGGCCATTTACTTAATTTTCCTTCCATTTTTTTGTCATTTAACTAATTACCTCTTTTTTTATTTAGGCATTTGGATACAACGATGTTTGGAGACTATCCTCAAAAAATGAAAGATATTGTCGGACACAGATTACCTAAATTTACCGACGATCAAAAAAGAAAACTGAAAAACTCAGCTGATTTTGTCGGAATCAATTATTATTCTTCATTTTTCTCAAACTACAAAGAGGTAATAAATCCTGCACAACCGAGTTGGCAACAAGATTCTCTTACCGATTTCGAACGTAAGATTTGTTTTGTTTTTCTAATGATTTATACAAAAATGCTGATTTTTTTTTTTCTAATAGTATTGTTTTCTCAAAATGTTAAGACTTAAGACTATGGTTTAACACCTATATAACCTCATTTTATTTTTTTCAGCTAAGAGTTCACAAGGTCTCATAATTGGTAGCAAGGTATGCACTTTACAGTAATGATATAAAGTTTATAGTATAACTTAATTTAACATTTCCGATAAATTTATTTATTCATATCTTTTTGGGGGTATTTTCAGCCTTTGACCGCTGCAATGGCCGTTTACTCGAGAGGCCTTAGAAGCGTTCTGAATTATGTCAAAGATAAATACAACAACCCTGAAATCATTATAGCTGAAAATGGTAATTTGGTTTGATTTTTTTTTACATAAAAAAAGTATATATTAACTTTTAATTTTGTAAATCTCTTTCATATATTATAATTAATTGATTATTTCCTTTTAGGATATGGAGAAGAACTTAAGGAAAAAGATTCTGTTGAAGTTGGAATTGCTGATCATAACAGAAAATACTATCTTCAGAGGCACCTATTGAGTCTCCAGGAAGCTATTTGGTAAATTCATATGCATTTCTGACATTGATTTGCTCAAAAACAAAAATTATTGTTTAATTTAAACTTTTAGTTGAATCAATTGATCTAACATAAACTTTTGCGCCCAGTAAGGATGGAGTGAACGTTACAGGATATTTCGTATGGTCGTTGGTGGACAACTTTGAGTGGCAAGATGGTTACAAAAACAGATTCGGACTTTATTATATCGATTTCAAAAACAATTTGACGCGTCATGAGAAAGAATCGGCTAAGTGGTATTCGAATTTTCTCAAGAAAGAGATTGATCCATCCAAAGTTAATGAAGAGCTGTGAGTCCGAGTCAGAGTCTGATATATCGAGTTTAGAAGCAAAAATCTCGAATAATTGGATTTTTTGTATGATTTTGCTTCAGTGTTTGTAGTTTGTTGAATGTCTGTGAGATCGATAAGATTTGCGATCATCTTTAATAATAATAACTATTGTTATATTGTTTCTCTAATTTGTTGTGAGTTTGCCGACGAAGAACCACAAATTGTGAAATGTTAGAAAGCTAGAGAAAACCTTTTTTAATATTATTATTAATTGTGTGAATGAATGTTTAGAAACCTAAATACCTTTTGTATAAATCCCAAATAAATAGATGCTTGAGAAACGAAAATTTCAAAAATGTGTGGAAGTAATATATAACCATGATTTTTCGTTAATGGTAAAATAAAATAAAATGCGAACTTAACTAGTAAGACAAATCAACGTTAGTTGTGGGAGATTCATAGATCGTCGGATCCCGAGTGCATGGCGGAAGATCCGATGGTGGAGGTAGCATGGTCGTTTCCGGAGTCGGCCCATTTTGAACTATGAAAGCCATAATAACTCCGTATGGTAAATGTGCATCCATGTGACAGTGGAACATCCATACACCTGCCAAAAAAAATATATTTATATATATATATATAAAAAACTAAAATTTCAAATTAACCCATGACTGTTTGGTATGTAGTTGGTGTAGATGTGAATCAAATCAAAATATACTAACCAGGGTTATTAGCAATAAATCTGAGGACAACATATCCACCCGGTGGTACACCGATGGTATTACGCATTTGCGGGTTAACTAAATTTAGCTTTCTTGCATCGTGGATCGGATCATAGTTACCAAATCCATAACCCACTACATAGAAATTGAAGCCGTGAAGGTGCATAGGGTGGCTCTCAGTGGTGACTATCCCTGTGTTTTGCACAACAATCTCGACTGTTGAATTAAATTTAAGTGTCTTTGTGCTAGTCTTTCTCTCTGGAAACATCATCTTGAAGTCAGAATCGGTACGGACTTCAAAATTTGTGTAATCAAATTTGAGGGGCGGTTGGTCGGGAAAATCATCGGTGTATACTCCAGAAATGTTGTAGAAATAAGCTTCTTGCAAAGAAAGTTTTTCTGGAAGCACAAAAGTATAATTATTGAGAGAACCAGCATACCTTTGACCTAACGGTCCAATACACTTGGTTTTCGGTGGACATGGGTCTAAACCAAGCCCCATCGTTACAAACATCTTCTCGTCCACGTGACGAGGCACTGGCTTCCAATGAGGTCCACCCACAAGCCCAGTGATGTTCGAGGAGAACCTATGAGCGGTGGGTATGTCATTCATATAAGGCATCAAAGGCAACACCGGAGATGATGTGGCACCCTCATAGACGATTAAGCCTCTGATAGGGTTGCTAGGAGGAGTTGGTACCCCATGGGCACTAGTGTAAGGGCTGATGGCCATGTAATACATTCCCATGGGCTGGTCCGCGGTTAAAAGCGCGTCCACGGTTTGTCCCGGTGTTAAGACCATCACATCGGTGACGTAAGGCTTTGTGTAGGCAGCATCTAGAGCAACAACTGTCATGTTGTGATTGGCTATTTTGAAGAAGAGGTGAGTGTTGAGTGCCGCGTTTATAATCCTTAGCAAATATGTTTTGCCTTGTACTACCTTTAGGTTAAACATTCCTAACGAAGCCAAAAAATGTGTGTCAATGAAATAAGGAGATATCTTAGTAAAACGAAGATAAAATTTAAATTTTGATTGAAGCAAAGAACGAGTATTACTGTTCTTAGAGCAAGGATATGAATCTCCGGCGAGACCATTGATGAGATAAGCATCAGAAATTGGAGCTGGCCGTACATTGAGAATTCCAACATCTACGTCCCACCATTGTTCTTGCATAATCATTTATTTTTACAAACAAGTTAATTAACAATTTGAATCGTCATTCTCCGAGAAAAAGGCAATAGTTTACCAAAAATGAGAGGAACTTCTTTGTAGGGTTTAGGAAAAGGGTAAGGACGACCGGACCGGGGTCGGATAATTAGAGCGCCGTGAAGTGTGGCTCGTAGATTAACAACGTGTGCGTGCCATAACAATGTACCTTCTTGTCCGGTGATATCGAATCGATACGTAAATTTATTAGTTGGTTGAATTGGACATTGAGTTATCATATTCGCACCGTCCATCCATGTGCTCTTCAGCTGAAACACTCCATGCCTATATATGTGAAATCAAGAAATATAACTTTTATTAAACACAAAAGTTAATTATTTGATGAAATAATTAATTACCAATGGATAGTTATATTGTAAGTTGAGTTGTTGATGACATGAACCACAAGAGCATCGCCTTCTCTAACATTTATTGTTGGACCGGGAAGGCTTCCGTTAACACTCGGTATCATTTGCTCTTTGCACAACGGTTTCACCAAGACGTTTTTCACCTGTTGTTAGAAGCCGTTAATATCTCCAATTGTTTGCTTCTCTAAAAAATATTTCATATATATTTCATCTCTCTCATTTTGTTATCTATTGTTAACAATACTCTTTATTTTTCCAAATTTACAAGTTACCCACTCATTTTATTTTTAATAATAATTTAACTAAATAACAATTTTATCTAAATTAATATATGAGTAAATTTACATTACAAAACATATATAGAAAACAAAAAAAATCAATAACAATAATTAACTATAAACTTTAGTTTTACATCTTGAATTACAATAATAAAAATTATATTTCGTCTTGAATTACAGTAGTTGTGACTTGTAAGCATGTTGAAAAAACATATACAAAATTGAATGTTTATAGAATTTTGTTCATACTAATAATTTTTTTATTAAGTTACGTAGCATGTTTTTTTGGATAAAAGTTACTATGTTTTATGTATTTATAAATATTTTGGTTTCGATAATTTAGTTCCCTGCATGATGCAAACGACACCTACTATTTTAGTTTTAAATGGCAAGAAAACACAAGCATGCGTACCATTTTTTCAGTTTTCAGACAACAATGACATGTATAATATTAAAATATATAGTATAATATGCATATAAAGTAATGGAATGTTGTAAAGTCGTTGAGTTGAATTATTCTCATTGTTACTATTGGGATCTAGAAGTCGAGATGGACCGAGATTGAGTGGTCAAAATAACCAACCAAGATTATAGAAATATAGTCAACATCGAAAATTTTAAAAGTTAATATTTGTGTATAAATATCAAATATGTAAACAAGTTATATTCTTGTATAATAGGCCTATTGCTAATTAATAAAACTGAGAGAAACTATTATATTTCTAAAGTTTCCTCCAAATCTATCATGATATCAGAGCCTTGATCTAATTCCTATACGTTACGGTTTTTCGTTTGCTTCCGTTACTTTAAATTAAAAGAAAAAAAATCATCATTCTTCTCTTTGACCTCCTTCTACATTTTTTCCTTCTTTTCTTATTTGATCCCTTCTTTATTTGATCAATTTATTTATTTGACTTCTTCTTCGTTTAGTTATTTAAAAAAAAAAAAAAAAGAGAACGTTCATTTCATACTACAAAGAAGATGACCGTTCATGATTGATGAAATTGATGTGGATTATGAACATGGACTATGAATAAGTTCATTCAAATTCACCTATAAGATCTTCATGTGGTTATTTATCAACTAAAAATCGATGTAATCACAAAGATGATGACTCCAATGGATATCTACATATCCGACGGAGGTGATGACATGATGATGTTGTCGTAAATTATGAGCATGAATCAATTGATGAGTTCGTTTAGTTTGCATGGTGATGTGAGACGATGGAGATACACAACTACTACAGTATTCTCCACCGAATCGATGATCCTGCAGTGGGTATGAAAACTTTGAAGATGACTTCGTGATTGTCAAATCTCATTCGTGTTACCACGTATGAGTTTGCGGAAGGGTGTTAGGAGATCTCGGCGATGACGAGATAGCCTTTGAATATATTTTCTTATAGAATTTAGGAAAGTTAATATTTGTGTATATTTTTGTTATCAAATATATTTTCTCCTATATCAAATATTGTTCACCAAGTTATAACGTTGTATAAATAAGTCTATTGGCTAATAAATTTTTTAAAAAAAAACTATACAACAGAAACAAATAAGGAAAAAGGAAAATATGCCCAAGAAAAAGATTTATAATCGATAAAAAGAAAAGAAAAAATAGGGGTTGAATAGTAAATACGTGGAAAACATGTTCGACGATAGCTGCATAAGCAATGGAAGAAAAGAGAACAAGGACGATGAAAGCTTGGATTGCATGAAGACGATGCATTGTTGTTGCAAAGGATTTCAAAACGACGACGTTGACCAAAACGTGATGAAACGACGACGTTAGATG
The DNA here is from genome assembly GCA_964056655.1 of Arabis hirsuta. Lineage (NCBI taxonomy): Eukaryota > Viridiplantae > Streptophyta > Magnoliopsida > Brassicales > Brassicaceae > Arabis > Arabis hirsuta. Next base: position 585,029 of record OZ053302.1, on the reverse strand, counting down.
GCAATTGCCACTTTTGCTTTGGTTTCTCGGAGAGGACTGTATGGGATATATATATAGTTAGGACTATATATATATAAGGAGAGAAATGTGAAAAAAAATTGACGACATGGTTGAGTTTTCAACATTATATGTATAATAATGTTATATATTAATCAGTAACTAGCAAATGGCAAAATCTCAAACGTGGTGCATAGTCATTAGACGTTATTAAAATCTATTCATATTAATTTATGGTTAACCAAACAAAGAAAAACTACTTGTTGTCTTAAAACCTTGCCTCCTTTGGTCTCTTATTTTATGTATCAGCTTCTCTAATACTATTGCGTCCCTTAACGTTATATACTAGTGGCACAAAAAAATTATTTGAATTGCAGTTTTCAGACTTTACTCTTTCTTTTTCTATTTATAAGATTACCAACTTTCTATTGGCAAAAGATGATTACACAACTTTTCCTACACAACCATTTGTATATAAATCAAATTTGAAAATGTTATTTTATTCTTATATGTTTTTTTTTGTCGATGTTATTTTATTCTTATAAACAATCACAAATGTTCTAAAATTGTTTTATCTTATTTATATCTTATATTTATTTAGTTTTATAAAGTCAAATATCATATGTTTCATAGTCAGGAGACAATAATAAAACTTTTGCGTCTTGTTTTGTTGTTGTTTTGTTCTAATAAAATTTGTTCTTTTGGTCTTAATTTATACTATTTATGTGTTATTGGCGAACTCGTCGGCTTCTGATCTCTTATTATTTTTTTTTTTTTTTATAAACACTATCGGGTGTTCGGTCAGCTTCGGTAGAAACACGCCGAAGTGTTACAGAGTGAATTTCTCTCCGAGGAGCCACCACAGTGTCTGATCCGATTTTGGAATGTCTTTCAATTAGTGCCAGGAGGTAGTCACGCCGGCTGCATTTCTGACTATCAAATAAACCAATTGAGACAAGGTCCAACTGACAGATTTTCCAACAAGATGTTATTAACAGCGAGTGGAAGAATTCAAACCCGGGTTGTGGGAGTTTCACCTTTTCACCCAAGTCTTCCTACCACTAGTCCACCACCTTCTCGGTAATGAGTGAATTAGGTAATAATATTTCGTCCCTTATAATGGTGACCTAAACATCAATTTTTTTTTATAATCAAACACGTAATTCAACATAAAATACAAATATCTTATAAAACACCAAACCTCAAATCAGTCAACAGAAGCCTTTTATAAGCTATTTGCCTGAAATCAAACAATATAAGAGCAATTTAATATTTCATGAGCAGTTTGAAACCAACCCAATTGATCCCTCGAACAAACAACAGAAATGTAGTGAAATTTAGTTTTTGGATTTAAGGTGGATTCATGTTCATATCAATAGGCACATTTCGAAAGAGTTTAAACTTTAAATCCTAACTAAGCGCTTAATTAATCTCTTAACAAGGCCAATGAGTTTATAACGGTCATCATGGAACCCACTTTTAAGGCCCGTACAAATAAATAACAAATGTCGAATTGAGAAGAAAGTAAAACATTTTAAGGTCTCGCTAAATGATTTAGTCAATTGTTGAGATGATGATGGCAAAATGATTTGGGTTTGAGGTGGATTCATGTTTATAAAATATAGTATTTTATAATCTTTATTGTTTAAAATATTCACAATGGTTGCTTGATAGTCATGTCATAAAACAACTAAGCTAGGTGCTGTTGTTACCATAAAAAAAATCTAAACCTAACTAAAATTATTGAAATCTTTATCGATATATTTTCTTTATTTTCGACGTTTTAAATTTTGTTAAGTTGCACCGGAACGAATACGGAGACAGAAACGGGAACGAAAACGGGGACGAAAAACGGCAAAATCAAAAATTTAAGGAAGCGGGTACGGTAATATAGTATAAGCAAAAATATACATATATAAAATATGTATCATAAAAAGAAAAAACCTAGTTTAATGTCTTAACTAAAAAAAAATCTTAAATTTCTTTGTATAATGAACATAAAGAAATGAGTTTATTAGATTTTTTCCTTTTTTATATATTTCTTTTGAGAAAATCGATTTTAAAACATATAATATCACATTGGGAACACATATTTTTGGTCTAAAAATGTTTCTGAAACGTCTCCGAAATTGGTTACCGTCCATGGTTAACATGAAACGCTTCTGAAATGTCTCCAAACCGTTTCCGGTGTGTTCCCGTCCCCGTACGGAGAAGTGGCCTAAAATAGCGTCTCCGTGCTTCGTAGTCGTTTCTCTTCTAGCGAATATAAGAATTGTATGCTTTCTATGCTTCTTCAAAACAAAACATTTTAAAATAAAAATACTATAGTATTTATTTTAATTGAGTTATACACTATTTATATGATAAATTATATTGTTTAGTGTATTATTGGACCAGTCTTTTCTTTCTTTTTTTTGCTAACCTTTTTCAAATTAAATTGCAGGAGAAAGAAAATAAATACATGGCCAGCCCAGGCCATAATGTTGTGGGTCAACCCAATAATGATATCTATACTAATTAGAGCCCAAAGAGAGATCATTTGTAAGGAACATAATAAACCCAAAAATCGTAGGAGACAGAGGAATGGTAAAGAGACGCTGAACTGAGATCCGATCAGAGCCAGTGTTATCGGTCTAGTAAGGCCAAGATTCAGGATTGGAGCATTATTAGACCAGTCTTATATACAGCATTTTGTGAATCACAGTCATGTAGAAGACTGGAATTGCTCATAGACTCATAGTCCGGTTTGGTTCGAGCCACGTGATCTTGCCGACGCACAAGACGGAGCTTCCGTTAACCGACACACAAATCTAAAGTAATTGATATCCGATTTTAATAAGTTTTCATGGACATTTTACTATAGTTACATTTTAAATTTTCAGCGGTTCGCTGAACACGAGAAATATTTTGAAAGAAGTGAAAAATTATTTAAGCTGACAAAGAAAATATAAATCCGTTCCAAAATTGTATTATAGCTATAAACTAACACAAAAATATAATAGTAATTTATATTCACGTGGCTGTTTTTTTTAGTCAGTCAAAAACGTGAATATATATACTCCATTATTATATTTCGTAACAACTCCCTTATATATATAATAGTAATTACGTAGATAGCAATAATAAAATTTTGAAATTAAATAAATGATAATGATGTGATTTACAGCTATCAAATATTGTAAAAAGTTTGATTACTTTTAATTTTATATTGAGTTAATTTTACGCCCTACTGTTTTATAGTAAACTAGATTTTAACCCGCACAAACACATATGTTTTTTATGTTGTAAGCTAAAATTTTGGATTGTGTCTTATATAATATGTTCAAAGTGTGATATGTATTTTTTTAGTTTATAAGTAGAATCGATTATGTTCAAAGTGTGATATGTATTGTTTTAGTTTGCAAGCTAAATGTCATTTTTCAAGTATCACTTTACAAAAATGACACATTTTTGAAATATTTACAAAAATGACACACTTTTGAAATATTTACAAAAATGTCACTTTTTAAAATTATATTTTCTTTATATTATTTATGTTTGGATTAATTATGTTATATAGAGTTTAGTTATAAGGGTTCAGGGGGGGTTTAGAGGTCAAAACATTTTTTAGTGTTTAAAATTTTAAGATATAAGGTTTAAAAAACTGTAATTAGTGGTATTTTTGTAAATGAACACCCATAATTGGTATTTTTGCAAATGTACACATAAAAATGACATTTTTGTAATTTCTCTATAGTAAAATCAGATCACTAACAAAATCAAAGGATTGTAATGTTAAAACTTCATTGCGTGTGTTACAAACATGGAAAAAAGAAGCATTTTATTTCGATATTCTTAATGAATTCGAAAGTATTTTAAGGTTAAAAGCTTGCAAGATTGTAGATAGTTTGAGAAGGGAGGAAAGAGTACAATCTAGACATTAATCCTTAAATGATCAAGAAAAAGAGAAAAATACTACTCATGATCCAAAATAAAAACAACATGAAACATAGATTGAAAAATCATACCGGACAACTACTAAATCAATTAAATATGAAGATAATGAACGAACCAAGTCACTGACCGGAGAGTTGACCACACCAATGAGCATTGGTTTTGCTTGCTTATCACATCCACATGTAAAGACTATGGTCCCATAGTCTTTCCAAAGTTACCAGACCGGCTTGGTTGATTAATTGGCTACAAAAGCCCCACTATGGGATAGTTTTCCAACATCTCACCTGCAATATCGGTTAAATTAATCCATTAAAGACTCACAATAGGGGAAAGATCAGAAAACGTTATAATTTTGTGTATTACAACGAAACAATGATAAAAGGTTTTTACTTAGCACACCACCATCTATAAATGTCCATAAAGCAAAACACCAAGACATTACAAAATAGGGTAATTTGCTGTTACATATAATAGAATGAAGAGATAGATGGTGTAACTAAGGGGTCTAAAATCATGCGCAAAAAAGTTCAGCAAGATTTACAAATAGAATGACACGGTTCATGAATAAAACATATTCATACCAAAGGGATTATGCAGCTTTGATAGATGACACATGTCCTCGCAATTTGTTCACCAGAAAAGCAAATAATATCTGTTGGAAAAAGAAAGGAAGACAAATATGACAAAATTAAAAATCATTAGTGTCCCTTAATTACGTAAAATAAAACAACTCTACAAATAAAATTGTTAACAAAAGAAACTCTGCAATTGTGTAAACAATGGTGTAAACGAAATAAATTAACAAAATCCAAACCAGAGAAAAACAATTAGATTTCATCATAATCATATAAACCCTAGAAGTATTAAGAATCGGAAAAATAATTAATGATGAATCATATACAAAAACCTGAGCGAAATACATATGTGTGGAAGTAGTTTATGAATTTAATTGATTTGGTTTTTTCTCCGATGCAGAACAACTTTCTTCATCTTCCTTACCGATTTGCCTAGTTAAATCACAATGAAACATAAATTAAATTAAGTTTTAAACGGCTTTAAACGACCAAAACGTTGAACGGGAGTATAATAAGAAACGAAATTTGAGCAACTAAATAGATTATAACCATGAAAAACAAAGAAAAGAAAACGAACCAAAATTTGAGACGGCTACACTTTAAAAGTGCTGAGATCGAATATCAATTATTTATAGAGAGTTATAGTGTTGGTTGATTTCATTTTAGTCTTAGTATAGAATATTAACAAAAAGATTTATATTCACGTGGCTGTTTTTTTTAGTCAGTCAAAAACGTGAATATATATACTCCATTATTATATTTCGTAACAACTCCCTTATATATATAATAGTAATTACGTAGATAGCAACAATAAAATTTTGAAATTAAATAAATGATAATGATGTGATTTACAGCTATCAAATATTGTAAAAAGTTTGATTACTTTTAATTTTATATTGAGTTAATTTTACGGGCTACTGTTTTAAAGTAAATGCTACTATGTGCTTTGTACTTCTGTAACAGTTAAATAAAATGTAAAACGCCCAAACAGTATTTATAATATTTTTGAAAATTTCCACTGACAGTATTGTCATCTGTCATCTGTTATTTTAACAATTATTCTAAACAGAAGTGATATGAATTGTTTAAGGCCATCTTTATCCATGAATTTTTGAGGGTATCATTATTATATAAAATTATTAAAAACACACTCTCTCTTCATTTTACTTAACTTTATACATTTTCTTTCATCTTTTTACTCAACTTTTATTAATTTTATACTCTCTTTAAATATAAAATTATTAAAAACACACTTGTTCTCTCTTCAAAAGTATCAACCAGTTGATACTTTTGATTCTATCTCTCCAAAAATACCCACTATCTCTTCTCTTTACTCAAATTTATTAATTTTATATTTCAATACACCCTACTATTTCAACCAAAAACACTATCTTTCTTCCTTTTATTCAAATTTTAATAATTTTATATTTAATAATACCCATAAAAAATCACCAATACCCATAATGCAACCATTTCTTTTGGACAACTGTATTTGAACAACTATACACGATGTGAACAATTGAATATTTAGTCATTCTGCGTTGTGTCCATCTCATTATTATTTTCATTAACTACATCACTAGTCACTACTATAAAGTATAAACAAACAAATCTATAAAAATAGAATCTACTATATTAGAAATAGTTATAACAATAATTTTTAAAGTCCCATAATTCATAGCATGCGGGACAACGATGAACAATTCAATTCAGATCTTAACTAAAATTATTAATTTTATTACTGAAATATGCTCTGTGAAGTGAGGTTTCATTCCACAATTCCTGTAAGATATGACCAAAAATATTGTTCCGAATACGGGTCATTCAACGCATCAAATACGGTGTGTTTGGTATGAATAACAAAATAACCCAAGCTCAAGCATATACAAAAATTTAAGAACAATTTCAAAAATTATGGGGAAACAATAACCACGATTTTCCGTAAATGGTAAAATAAAAAAATACGAACTTAGCTAGTAAGACAAATCAACGTTAGCCTTGGGAGATTCGTAGATGGTTGGATCCCGAGTGCATTGTGGAAGATTCGACGGAGGAGATGGCAAGGTCGTATCCGGAGTTGGTCCATTTTGAACTACGAAAGCCATCATGATTCCGTATGGTAAATGTGCATCCATGTGACAATGGAACATCCATACACCTGCCAAAAAAGTGTAATTTCAATATTTTAAATGAACCTATACTGATGTTTGTACGTAGTTGGTGTAGATGAGAAAACAAATCAAAATATACTAACCAGGATTATTGGCGATAAATCGAAGGACAGCATATCCACCTGGTGGTACGCCGATTGTATTGCGTAGTTGCGGGTTAACTAGATTTAGCTTGCTTGCATCGCGGATTGGATCATAGTTACCGAATCCATAACCCACAACATAGAAATTGAAGCCGTGAAGGTGCATAGGGTGGCTCTCTGCGCTGATTATTCCTGTGTTTTGCACAACGATCTCAACTGTTGAATTGAACTTAATTGTCTTGGCACTAGTCTTTCTCTCTGGAAACATCATCTTGAAGTCAGAATCAGTTTGGACTTTGAAATTTGTGTAATCAAATTTGCGCGGCGGTTGGGCGGGAAAATCATCAGTGTAGACTCCAGAAATGTTGTAGAAATAAGCTTCTTGCATAGAAAGTCTTTCCGGGATCATAAAAGTCCGATTGTTGAGAGAGCCAGCATATCTATGACCGTATGGTCCAATACACTTGGTTTTCAGTGGACATGGGTCTAAACCAAGCCCCATCGTTACAAACATCTTCTCGTCGACGAGACGAGGCACTGGCTTCCAGTGGGGTCCACCCACTAGGCCAGTGATGTTCGAGGAGAATTTATGAGCGGTGGCTACGTCATTCATCCAAGGCATCAAAGGCGATGCTGGAGATGATGATGTGGCACCCTCGTAGACGATTAAGCCATTGATGGGGTTGTTAGCAGGGACCGGTATCCCGTGGGCACTAGTGTAAGGGCTAATGGACATGTGGTACAATCTGGTGGGCTGGTCGGCAGTGAAAAGTGCGTCGACGCTTTGTCCCGGTGTTAAGACCATCACATCGGTGACGTAAGGTGTTGTATAGACAGCATCTAGAGCAACAACTGTCATGTTGTGATTGGCTATTTTGAAGAAGAGGTGAGTATTGAGTGCCGCGTTTATAATCCTTAGCAAGTATGTTTTGCCTTGTACTACCTTGAGGTTAAACATCCCTACCAAGCCAAAAACCAAAAATATAAATATTTGTATGTGAACAAAATAGAGAGATTAAAATTTACTTTCGACTGAACCAAAGAAAGAGTATTACTGTTATTAGAGCAAGGATATGAATCTCCGGCGAGGCCATTGATGAGGTATGCATCACAAAGGGGAGCTGGCCGTAAATTGAGGAGTCCAACATCTAAGTCCCACCATTGTTCTTGCATGATCATTTATTTTTCAAACAAATTAATTAACAATTTGAATAATATCATAATATCTTATAACTAATGTTTATCCTCTAAACATTAGTATTATCAACTAGGAGTTAAAAAAATTGACTATGTTGTTAATTAAACCCGAACCAACCTAGTCATACTTGTAAGATTGACTCAATATTTACTTCTTAAGTTCAGCTTTGAAAAAGACAATACTTACGAAAAATGAGGGGAACTTCTTTGTACGGTTTAGGGAAAGGATAAGGACGGCCGGATCGCGGACGGATGATTAGAGCACCGTGAAGAGTGGCACGTAGATTAACGACGTGTGCATGCCATAACAATGTTCCTTCTTGTCCGGTGATATCGAATCGATACGTAAAGTTATTAGATGGTTGAATCGGACATTGAGTTATCATATTCGCTCCGTCCATCCATGAGCTCTTCAACTGAAACACTCCATGCCTATATTATATTTGTGTGCCATAAACAAATAATTGTATTGAGCTTAGAAAAACATTATTTGATGAGGTAAATATTGAAATTGTTAATTGTCATGGCTTCTAATTCAAAACTTATAGATAATGAATGGACTAACTCACGTCACGTATATATTATTTAGGTACTATTTTAACTTCATTTGGGATACCTACCAAAGATGAATATGTTAGTTAATTACCAATGGATGGTTATATTGTAAGTTGAATTGTTGATGACATGAACCACAAGAGTGTCTCCTTCTCTAACGTTTATCGTTGGACCGGGAAGAGTTCCGTTAACCGCCGGTATCATTTGCTCATTGCACAGCGGTTTTACCAAGACGTTTCCGACCTGTAATCACACGCCGTTAATATTGTCATGTCATATATATATTAGATTTCCGTTTATAGCTTAGTTAAAAGAATATACAAATCTAAACTGTTTGTTGTGCTTTCGCGTTAACTAAAGGTATAAAATGATTAGATTGTAAATTCATTTTAAATTTTTAGTAACAAAAATTCTTGAAAACCTTCCATTTAATTACGTTTGCAGTTTACAAGTAGACTACAAAAGTAAATGCTGGCAAGTTGCATGCACAATATACGAGAAATGTTTGAATAATACAGACTATAGAAATATAGTATATCTTGGGGCAGTTAGATTTTAGATCCACCAAATACGGAAGTTTTTTTTTGGTTTTTAGTGGGAGGAAAATACAGGCATGCCTACCATCTTTTCAGTTTTTAGAAAATAGAGACTTGTTGTATATTATATAGTATGGACAATTTGTTGAAACGGTGTAATGTCGTTGTCTCGTTGAGTTGATTTATTCTCATTATTACTAATTTAATATACAAAATGAACAAATAAGAAGAACAAAATGGTGAATATGCACAAGAAATAATTGGTAATGTCAAAAGAAGAAGGAGAAAAAAAAACAAAAAAAGAGAGAGAGAGTGGTGAAATGGTAAATACGTACGTGGAAATCATGTTCGACGATAGCAGCAGAAGCAATGGAAGAAAAGAGAACAAGGACGAGAAAAGCTTGGATTGCATGAACACGATGCATTGTTGTTGCAAATGATTTCAAAACGAGGAGGTTGGCCAAAAAGTAATGAAACGGCGACGTTTGATAATAGGTGTGAATTTGGCAATTGGCTCTTTTGTTGTGGTTTTGTGAAAGAGACTGTATGAGTGTATATATATAGTAAGGGGTCAAATGTGAACAAGTTTTGATTACGTTTTTGAGTTCACATCATTATTTATTATATATGAAAAATATTATTATCAGTACTGGTAAAAGGGCAATCTTAAAAAAAATGGCAATCTCAAACGTGGTGCATAGTCATAAAAAAAATATTATTAAAATCTCAATTGTACTGATAGTTCATAGTTGACAAAAAATTACCAGCTGATAGCTTTTATCAAAAAAAATCAGCTTCTTTACACTCTTAACATTTAGATCCAAAAACGAAATAATATAGGGACAATTACAAAAATGTCACTTTTTATGTGCACATTTGCAAAAATGTCACTTAGAGATTTCTATTTACAAAAATGCCACTAATTATAGATTTATAAAACCTATATCTTAAAATTCTAAAACTTAAAAAATATTTTGACACTTAAAACCTCCTAAACACTCAAAACTAAACCCTAATAGAACATAATCAACCCAAACATAAATAATATAAAAAAAATAGTTTTGAAAAAGTGGCATTTTTGTAAAGATTTCAAAAATGTGATATTTTTGTAAAATGACATTTAAAAATGGCATTTTTTGAAATTTCTCAATAATATATTGCACTTTCGTCCCTTAATGCCTCATAATTAATGGTGGCACAGACATTTAATTTAATCGATGTTTTCAAATTTATTTTTTTAAAAAGAAATCTCCAATCCGTCCCTATATTTTTGAAAAAAAAAAAGCAATATTTTCTTTTTTTTTAACTCATCTCTATTTATAACTTTAAAATAAAAATATATTAGAGTAAAAATAGAAAAATGTTATTTTTTATTTTATCTTATAATCAAATATAGAGAAATACATTGGAGATGGTCTAAAACATAACATAGCTGATTACATATTCATCATTTTACGATATTGAAAACTAGCGGTGTAGTTTATTTACCATTCGTATTTAATAAAATCTTTTCATGCTAGTATCATTTTACAATATTTAAAACTAGCATACATAATCAAACATAATGACGATTGTTACAAATAAGTGAATTTTTCTTTTTCAAAAAAAAATATAATAAGTGAGAATTTTACTAACATAGCAATTGTGTTTATAATTTAAAATAGGATTTAAGCAAAAATATAAACATTTTGTGAACTAAATAATTTTAGTAAAATAACTTAAACGGTTTAGATGATTTGCAAAAAATAAATAAAACTAACAACTATATTATAATGGGGGTAATTATAAAAATGCCATTTTTGGAATATATATTTGCAAGAATGACATTCATGGGTGTTTATTTGTAAAAATGCCACTAATTATAGTTTTTAAAGCTTAAATCTTTAAATTATAAATTCTAAAAAATGTTTTGATTCCTAAAACCTCTCAAATCCTCAAAACTAAACCATAATACAATATAATTAAACCAAACATAAATGATATAATGATTTTTTTTGTTTAAAATAGTATTTTGTAAAATTTTTGAAAATGTTGCATTTTTGAAAAATAATATTTTTTAAAATTTCTCATTATGATAATATTATTTCTTTCTGCGCTTATATTTCCTAGTTTGTATAATTGTATTTATTATTTAATATGTGGTCATACCTTTTATTTTTTAGGCGAAACCTCTACAAATGGGTTAAATTTCAAAACACATCTAACTTTTTTTTATAGGATTTCCTTGGTTTACCCAAATATTCCCCACCTACGCCATGTGTATTTACCCCGGGATCTTATTCTGATTTCTTGCTAATATAATAAATCAAATGGCATGCAGATTTTCATGACCGAATTGGAAAATATCAAAATATTAAAAAAATGGCTCTGTCTGTTTTTACTACACCTACCAGATGCATAGAAAAGAGTAACCTATGAATCTAGTGGTAAAAAATATATATATATTATTTTTATTTTTTAAACGGCAATTTCAATATCTAAATACCAAAATACAGATTAGGAAAATCATCAAGAACGCAAGAAGATCTCAACTTGGCCTTGATCTTGGAAAATGTGTAATATATTTATGGGTCTATTACTTTTTTCATGGTCAGTCTTCTGGATTGCTGACGCCGACGTTAATTATCGGAGAATAGTTTTTTGAGTAGTTACGACGATCATGGGTTTAACGTGGCGTATATATGTTTTTATATATTAATGGAACGTCGATCCATCACGTATCTAAATATATATATATATACTTTTTTTTTGTTTTTAAGAAATGTTTTCATTTTTCTATACATAATTAATTAATTAATTTTTTAGTATTTTTAATTATTTGGATTCTGTAAATTGATTTTCTATTAATTAAAGGGTTCTAGATAGATAAAATTTGATGTTTCATTTTAAAATAAAAATTTAATAATTTTTTAATTAGAGTGCATAATCATATATTTACAAATAGAGGGACTAACAACTAAACTTTTTCCACAAAGTTATCACAGTGCGAACAATTATAGAATTTTCGTACTGTCTAGTTATGTATGACTGCTGTATATTAATACAGTAATCACTAGTCAGTATTTTGTTAGAGAGAGATTTTGGTTGAAGATAACATTTTGGGCGAAATGATAGAATTTTTACATTGGGCTAATTCATGTCAAATACTAGCCCATTTAGGTCCAACAGAACACTAATGATCTATTAGCTCATTTTAATCAGATTTTATTTTATTTTTCTTGATTTGATTTTGAACTATTTTCTTTTTTCAAATATTAAAAGGAAAAAAACAAAACACATAACCCGTAACGAGCGCCCCATTAACTACTATATTTGAATATTGAAGATTCCAGATTGCCAGTAATAATAATTTAATTAACTCGAGAAATACCCCCAAAAAACGATTAATAACTACGATTTATTTTCTATGTAGTCACAAAAGCATGATTCATGATTAGATGACACAAGTAAAACAGCAAATATGTTACAATATCCGTTTGACATTAGTTTCCCTTATTATTAAACATATATAATAATTATTTCTTAATTTTCTTACCATTATAAAACTAAATATTAATAGCTTTGAAAATTCAAAAAAATAAAAGCGTTTTCCGGAGGCGGGAGTGAGTCTTAACCGGAATTTTTTTTCTCCGGCGGCAATGGGATGCATTTGTTTCAAGCCTTGGCGGCAAGAATCTTCGCCGTCGATTACATCAACGGTCATCAACGATCTCGATAACGACGATGACTACGACGGACATTATCCACTGATCTTCAGAGAATTCAGTTTCGAGCAGCTGAGAATCGCCACCGACGGATTCTCCACCGGAAATATTGTATCGGAGCATAACGATTGGATTCCGAACATTGTGTACAAAGGAAAACTCGGCGACGGTCGTAAAATCGCCGTTAAACGGTTTAAGAGACTTTCTTGGCCTGATCCTTTCGTATTCATCGTTAAGTCTTTTTCTTGGTCAAGTTCTTGTTTCTTCTTTGATTTTGCATCAGATCTTGAGAGCTACAATTCAAGATTTGTTTATCTTGTTCAATTTTGCAGAATGAAGCACAAAGTATTGGGAGATTGAGGAGTGAACATATGGCGAATTTGATCGGTTGTTGTTCCGATGACAACGAGAGATTGCTTGTTGCTGAGTATATGCCTAATGGAACATTAGCAAAACATCTCTTTCACTGTAAATTTTAGTCTTTTTTTCTTCTCATTTTGTGAGATGATGTTTTTGGTGTAAAGATGGTTTTGATTAAGAAGATTGTGTAATATGTTTGTTTTCAGGGGAGAAAAGACCGATGAAATGGGAAACAAGGTTGAAAGTTGCGTTGCATACCGCTAAAGCTTTAGAGTATTGTAATGATAAAGGAGTAGATTTATACCATGATCTTAATCCTTATAGGATACTGTTTGATAAGGTAATGTAATGCTAAACTTCTTTTTGTTTCTTGAATTTGAAAAAAACCGCAAAATCTTGAATCTCTAAATTAAGTGTTTGAATTGACAGATAGGGAATCCTAAGCTTTCTTGCTTTGGTCTCATGAAGAATAATAGTCAGAAAGGGAAGAATTATAGTACCAACTTAGCATTTGCACCTCCCGAATATTTGCGCCTAGGTACATGTATATCAACCTTTTGATGTGTGTGTGTCAATTCGAAGTTTGATTCGATAATAACTTCTTTTTTTCAGGTACTGTGATACCGGAGAGCGTCACATATAGCTTTGGGACCTTGTTATTGGATCTTATGAGTGGCAAACATATTCCTCCAAACCATGTAATAAAAAGTGGCAATTTTAGTTTATATTTGTAGCATTTTGAACTGATTTGATTAGCTTTTTATATGTTACTATGTTATATTTGTGCAGGCACTTGATTTATTCCAAGGCAAAAACTATTTGGTGCTAATGGATTCAGCTTTGGATGGTCAGTTCTCTGATGAAGACAGAACAGAGCTAATGCACATAGCTTCTCGATGTTTGAAGACTGAACCAGAAGAGAGGCCAAGTATGAAGTTTCTTATGGCGACTCTTGCTCGAATTCAGAAACGAGCCGAGTTATGGCCTATCAATGTCAAAAGACTCATGCCTGTAAGTGTCACTCTCTCTCTCCATACATTCAAGAATAGTCCGGTTTAAAAGAATGCAGAATTAATTAGTGGGACTAACTGAAATCATGTTAATGACAGTCTCCATCACACACTCTGCCTGCAAAGACTAAACCTGGAACAGAAACATTGAAGTTGACTCCTTTTGGAGATGCGTGTTCGAGAACAGATCTAAGTAGCATACATGAACTACTTGAGATACTCGGGTATAGAGAAGATGATGGGGTCGCAAACGAGGTAAGTTGATGAATGATAAAGATCTCATTACTATCTGAATTTTGCGAGTTGGAAGTTGCTGATTCTGATAAATATGTCAGTTTTCGTTCCAAATGTGGACGGGCGAAATGCAAGAGAATACGGATTACAAGAAGCATGGAGATGCCGCATTTCGTGCTAAAGATTTTGATACCGCCATTGAATTCTACACAGAGGTTTAAAAAAATCCCATACATCTTCTCTTTTTGTATTTTATAATGTTAGATATTGCACCATTCCACTTATTACCAATTGGTTTTGAGACGGAAATCCATAAAATACATTCCGCAACTCTAAATCACATAAACATCAAATCATGAAGAAGCATAAACACACCACTAAAAGACTATTCATTATTCTTTTGCAGTTCATGAGTGGAGCTCCTATGGTGTCACCAACAGTATTAGCAAGAAGATGTCTTTGTTACCTAATGACTGAAATGTTTAGCGAGGCTCTTAGCGATGCGATGCAAGCGCAAGTAGCTTCACCAGAATGGCCAATCGCGCTTTACTTACAAGCGGCTTGTCTCTTTAAGCTCGAGATGGAAGCTGAAGCTAAAGAAGCACTTAGACATGGTTCTGCTCTTGAAGCTTACTAAAGTTCGTGAAAAAATACGTATGTTTCAGAAATTGTGAATATACACAAAAACATGTACAAGCCCATTCAGATTTTGTGTGCTATTTTATATTTTTATTTATTAATATGATTCAATTATGAGTCTTTTTTTTTTAATGTTTCGATTGTTTGATATGATTGCACTCGTGCAAAAAGCTAAAAACAGGAATCAAATTCCACACAAAGCAAAAGAAATGAGATTTGAGTAAAGAAAACCCAAAAAAAAAAAAAAACAGAGGATTTTAATCTTCTTTCTCATTGTTGTGAAGGCAAGTTAAAGTGAAAGAACCATGAGATAACAAATGCAGAAACCATACATGTTAAAAGGAAATTTAGAAATCTATTTCCTCTCCAAAATCTCCGGTCATCGGAATCGTTTATAGCCACCACGGTAGCTGAATTTCCGGCTTCCACGTCATCTACATTGCTTTCAATCCTTGTTTGATCAATCTCATTGACAACTTTAGAGAAATTTTGAGCTATCGAACGACAAATCTCGCATGTCCTGAAAAGTATTGCACTTATTCAAACTGTCTCAAAATATTAAAGAATATAAACTCAAAATCATCATTACAAGAATTGTTGCTTACTTATTACCCTTGATTTTGAACCAAGTCTCGGCGCAATGCTTATGGACATAACCTAAATCATCTTTACAAGAACATCCAAGAACCATTGGATCTCCACATTCATGTCGACTACTCTCTAAACCCAAATGACAAATCCGACAATCTTTCTCCGGAGACACTCCGATTGATTCGGAGGGTTCTGATGATTCCGATCCGTCGTGGTCGTCGAAATCATTGATCTCAAACTCGCCGCAAAAGCTACGAACAGCTGAGTGAAAATCGTAGTCGTAGTCACAAGAAGAACTGTCTTCTCCGATTTCGTTGACGTCACTTCGACGGTAATGCCTCTCGCCGGAATTATTTTCCAAATCAATGTGAGAGATTTCGTAAACTAAAGACATTTTTCTTATGTTTTAGAGAGAAAGAGAGAGTGAAGACGAGACTTTGGTATATTATGATTATTACAAGACTTCTGTTACAAGTAAACCTAAAACTCTTGGATCAAGAGATTAAAAAGCAATATAAATTTAAGGAAATTTTTTTTAAAAAACAGAAAAATATTAAGGGTCGGAAAATCTGAAAGACTTGTGTTTTGTTCTGTCTGGGGACCAGAAACATTATTTACATAGAGCTTTATTTTTATTTTTATTTTTATTTGTTTATAGAGGAAAAAAGAAAAGAAATGAAAAGAAAGAAACATAATACAGGCTTTAAGGTGGATAATACTCGATTGTCACTAATCCGCACGCTAAGTATCATCGTGTTATTTGTGATGTTTAAAGGTCATGTGTTTCGTGTTATTATAACTATTGAGATCTTATACTGACCGTTGATTTGAGCCATTGAAGTGTTGAAAGTCAACAAAATGGACGGTGGAGATTGGATGATACTCGTGGTTGGCACGTGATCGGAGTTAAGTGTCGTAGTGCGGCTAAGCTTTGGGACCACCGCATTTGGCTCTGTCTCTGTCTCTCTCTCTCTCATTGCTTCTCTTTCACGCCACCGAACTCCTAATTTTCTTTCATTTCTTTTTTTCTTTTGTTAATTACAAAAAAAAAAAAAATTATTTCAAGGGTGAAAACGAAAAACGAAAAACAAAAAAAAACGAACCTAACCCAACAAAAAAAATATTAGTTCGAAACCAATCCGAATTTGTTTACAATCTGATTTAATTTTTTTTTTTTATCGAATAAGATGATTTCGACAAAACAAAGAAAAAAAACAAAAGAAGAAAGAAACTCATTTTGTCGGAGAATATTTTTTTTTTAAAACTAAATATTAGATCTTGATTTCGAGTTATTGTAAAAAGTGTTAGAAGCCAAATCATTAAATCTTATTGTGCGATCATTTCTTTTGGTGCACTCACAAGACTCGAATCAAAGCTATAATGGTATCATCAATGTGTCATTGATATTGTACATATATCCTCTTCTAGTGTTAGGATTGGAAAGGTACCATTGTTTTTTTTTCTTTCTTGTGGTTTGTTTATCGATCGGTTCTTTTCCGTTTTGTAACACTTTCAAATTCAATATCAACCAGAGAAAAACCAATAATTTCAAGTCGAAACGTAAGTTAATCTCAATCTGACGACTCTTGAGGTATACATAATAGCCAACCATAATTTATAATACCGAAAAAGATTGAGCCGACTGATTTGCGTATAAAAACATACTAAAACCGAACCAAAACATATAATTTGAAAATCCATTAAAAGCTTCATTCTTTTACTTACATTACATATAATAGTTTCACGAGTTGCATTGGACGGAGGTTATTAAACAGCCGTCGTCATGACCGTTACCGGACTTAACCGTAAAAACTGTTTGGTTGGTTTAGTTAGGTCGCGTGAAGACCACGCTCTCTCAATTAGAATATTAAAGACCCATTCACAATAAAATTTGAGCCTTAAAGAGGCCCAAATAATCCATGAATCAACAAATGCAAACGAGAGAATTTTAGTAAACATAGCAATAATAGAACAAAAACAACGTAGTTAATTAGTAGTGCTAGAAGTACAAAGAAGAATTACTGAAGCAAAGCCGTGGGAAATTTTAGATACAAAACAGAAACAGTACACAAAGATCACGAAAAATAAAAGATTTTTTGGTTTTTGTGACTATTTTATTATCCACCTTCTTGAGCTTGTGGTGGAGGAGAAGAAGAAGGAGGCTTAGGTATATAAGGATTAAGAGGGCTTCCATGTTCAATAGGACCTGGTTTTATCGAAGCTTTTGTTGTTGGAGATGGATCCACCGGAAAGTTATAATCCTCCAAACCCAATTTCGTTTCTGCATTTAGTTTTCAAAACATTCTCAATATGTGAATCCAACAAAAAAAACAAAGAAAGAGAGTGTAAAAGATTAAAAGTACCTGAAGAAACGAGTGAGACATAGAGGACTAATATTACAACCAAAAGGAAGACAAATCTTGATTTCTTCATCTTCTTCTTGAGAGATAAACAAAGAAGAAAATTTCTTTCTTTCTTTTTTAAAGAGAGAGAGCAAGATTAGGCCATGTGGGTTTTTGGATCTCTATGTCTTGAATGTGAAGTTGTGGGTTATAATCGAGATATGTCATAGTTATTGCTATCTCTCTCTCTCTGTCTCTTTGTGTCTGCATCTATCTCTCTATTAGAGAGAGAGAGAGGAAGCATCTCAAACAGCTCAAAAGCTCATTCATTGGTATACACTTTAATGCTCTTCCATTACTTTTCTTTAATGACACGTGTCCCAAATTTCTCTATCTCTATCAACAATGTCTTCTCATCGATCACCATTGAGAGAAACGAGGCTGAGAAAGAAATGAAGATAAAAAAATGGAGTTTGATAAGAGATTATAGATTGATGGAGGAGACAAGATGGAGAAGAAGAAACAGAGGTTGAAGCGGCGATTTTTGAAATATAAGATAAATGTGGTTGTCGTTGATTATTTATTTCTTTGGCTTTTTTAAAACTTTTTGGTTTTGAATAATTACATGAAATACTTGTAGTAATAATTGAATTAACGACAATAGCATCTTTAATGGTAATAACATAGGGAGTAATTAGTTTATACTTTATACTACGAACTCCGCGAATAAATTATTTATATAATATTTTATAAGTATGATATTTTGAAATTTTGAAAAACATACAATAGTTTTGATTTTTATTATAGACATTATTGTTGATATTTTTTCTTAAACGCTGCAGTTTTATTATTATTTTATTATAAATTATGATAATTGTTACATCGACGATTCTACAACAGACAAGTCTTCTATCTTGATCCACGTCAGACGATTATACCTTGCTCCTCACTGAAGATCTCCTGTAAACTAGCATCCATTAATCTGCATAAATGATAATAAATCGCATCTCATGGGATTCGAACCTCGGACCTCATGGTGTAGAAACCTTAATAAATCTTTGATCAACCACTGGACCAAATGAACTTTCACAAATATTTTTATTAATAATATTATTTTTGGAATTTAGTTTCAGTATTTTAGTATTCATATATTTAGATGTGTATTCAAATTAATAATTATAAATTATAATTTGATATATTAAAGTATGTAATATAAATAAAAGATAGAGAATGGTAAATAGACAATATAATAAATTAATAAACTAAATTAACAAATATATCATAATTTAAAGAATATAATATTGATATAAATTTGAGTATATAATTTTAGGACTAGTTGTCAAAGTGATAATAGTGTTACAGATGTAGACAATATAAATAAAAGATACGGAATGTTAAATAGATAAAATAATAAATTAATAAACTAAATTAACAAATAATTATAATTATAATAAAATATAGAATATTAATATAAATTTGAGTATATAATTTTTGGAACAATTGTGAAGGTGATAATGGTGTTACAAATGTAGCAAAAAAAAAAAAAAAGTCATATTAGAATTCTTTGACCATTATATTTTGTTTTCAAACAATCACTTGAAACTTATGAAGTGATCAACGTTTTTTTTTATAAAAAATTTGATGCATTATATTAAAATTAGGAAAGCAAGAGTTTTGGCCAAATTAACCTATTCACGAAGCTCAAAAGTAGAGTTTTGTCATTTGTCATCTAAACTAATTGATTTGCCATTTCACAATATATTTTTTGCCATATCATATTTATTTGGTAAAATTGATTGTAGTGTTGATATTTAAGTTAACTTTAAAAAATCATTTTTCAAATAATATACAAAAGACTAGTAATACTGTACGTATGCAAAAACAAAACAAAAATAATTAATGCCTTTTGGCGTTAGTTCCCTTTTTTAAATAAACAATTCCATTATGTTGAGTTTAAATGCTGTGGATGACAACGATATTAAAACATTTTTTTGCCATTCAATATGCTTTATTGTCTTCTACGTTTCTGTTAATTTTGTTTTTTTATGTTCACGTCACTTTTAGAAATATACTTACTTTTCGAACTTCTCTGTAATTTTTACTGCTTCAAATTCACTTTTCAATTTTAAAATATGTTTTGTGTCGTTTTCTAAAACAATGACACGAGTCATATGCAAACTTTATTATAACACATTATGCATGTATACATTATTAGGACTCTAGCTAGATGGAGGAATCAATAATATCGATCGGTGGTGGGATTTTCGTAGTGGACCGGTGGCTCCGGAGAGCATAGAGGCAAATCCAGCGGCGGCGAAGGCAAGCTAGTCGCCGGAGTCGGCCCATCTCGGACAACCAAACGCCAAGTGAGCATCCATATGACAATGGAACATCCACGCACCTACACATCACACAATATAAATGTATATATTATACTTAATTAATAAATAATCACACATTACGCGTAAGTTCAAAATGTTGGATATTTGAAACAATCAACAATGATCTCTGTCTTTGGTCCAAAAACTCGAATATTTCAATGTTTGTTTTTACTTAAATATTGTACGTTTTCATTTCCGTGTTATAATTAACCAGAACCTAAGCCTAACATATTTTGCACTGACCAGGGTTATTAGCCACGAAACGGAGGACAACCCAACCACCGGTCGGTACTGCTATGGTATTGCAGATCTGCGGGTTAACCAAATTGAGTTTCATCATGGTTTGGTTCGGGTCATATATAGTTACCGAACCCTTGAGCCAGCACGTGGAAATTGAAACCATGAAGGTGCATCGGGTGATTTTCGGTCATGATCAACGCTGTGTTCTGGAGGACAATCTCAACCGTTGAATTGAATTCTAAGATCTTTACACTAGTCTTTCTCTCCGGGAACAACATGGAGTAACATGAACCGGTTTTGATATTCGTGTAGTCGAATTTGGTAGGTGGTTGGTCGGGAAAATCATCGGTATAGACACCTATACATTGTAGAAATACGCGGCTTGCAAAGGTAGCGTCTCCGGGTACACAAATGAACGGTTGTTCAACGATCCGCCGAACAATTTACCATAAGGTCCAGGATATTTTTGGGCTAACGGACATGGCTTTAACTCAAGCCCTGTTGTTATAAACATTTTCACATCCACATGGATTGGTACCGGGGTCCAGTGGGGTCCACCGACAAGTCCGGTGATATTTGAGAAAAATTTATGAGCCGTGGCCGTGTTAGGCAACAAAACAGATGATGGAGCCCGTGATGACGTGGCGCCACAGTAGATTAAAAGTGCAGTGGTCAAGTTACTAGTGAAGGCTATGCCAATTGCGGTATTGTAAGGTTGTGAGGCCATTTAGCATGAGCCCACGGGCTGGTTAGTGTCGAGGATCGCATCAACGGCCCGGGGCTAGGACGCTAGGACGATGACCTCGGTTACATAAGGAGTCGTGTAGGCCGCATCAAGGACAACAACAGTTAGATTGTGATTGGCTATCTTGAAGAATAAGTGTGGGTTTAAGGCTGCGTTTATAATCCTTAGCATGTATTGTTTTCCTTGTAACACTTCCACCTTAAAAATTTCTAGGAAAAAAAGATAAATTATTTAATTAGTATCTCACATTTATATTTTTTTTTTTTGTTAAAGATCTCACATTTATAACAAACAAATAAAATTAATAAAATCGAACTTGATCAACTCACAATTTTTAGAGCAAACCTATGAATCTTCGGCGAATCCATTTATGAGAAAAGCATCGGAAAGAGGAGTCGGCCCCCTTTTTTGATATCGTAACTCTCTGTCCCACCATTGTTCTACATATCCGATTTATCAAATCGCACCGATTGATACAAGTTTGTTATGTATAGTATAACATATATATATATATATAAATGATTGGAATTTCTTTGTAGGGTTTAGGAAAAGGATAAGAACGACCCACTCGGGGACGGATCACGAGTGCGCCATGGACGAAAGCTCTTAGGTTAATGTCGTGCGCGTGCCACTGCAACGTACCTTCTTGTCCCGTGATGTCAAATCTATACTTGAAACTCTCTCCGGGCTCAATCGGACATTGCGTTACCATATCGGTTCCATCCATCCACGCGCTCATCCGCTGAAATACTCCATGCCTATGTCGACCATGATAATAAACATAAACATTTGTATTTACATGTTCAAATATGACAAATTTCAAACACAACATAAAAAAGAAAAACTATATATATAAATTCTTATGAATATTTACCAATGAATAGTGATGTTATAAGGTAATTTGTTAAAGACGTGGACTACAAGAGTGTCGCCTTCTCTAACGTTTATTGTTGGTCCGGGGAGACTTCCGTTAACCGTTGGTATCACTATCTCTTTGCATAACGGCTTCACCGTTAAGTTTTGGACCTACCGTAGCGTTTCCGTCAATTATCAAATTTTTAATAGAGAAATCAAAGTGAAAATGGAGAAGATAAATAGTAAATTACATGAAAGAAGTGTTCGACGACGGAAGCAGAAGAGTGTTGAGTGAAGACGGTGGTTATGAGGAGAAGAACTGCCGTGACAAAATCGTTGACTATGGCCATGAATGGAACGACAACGTTTGATAAGAGTTAAAGAGAAAATTTGTTATGTAACTATTTTTAATCTTTGATCTTCTATTTGGTGAAGATAAATTTTGTGTAATTGTTGAACTCTCTTTATTCCAATGATTCTCTTAATCAGCACACTATACAAACTAATAATTCCAAAATATATAACAAGAAACAGAACATGTTTTGATTTCTGAAAAAAAAAAATTCTATCGTTTTCTTGAAATACCATTCGTCACAAACTCTATTCCCTTTTTATTTTAACTTTTCACTAAATATTCCAAAATATTCTTAAAATGGATTTTGGACAAAACCATGGATCTGTTTCTATTTGGATCAAAACAGTCTGACTATCACAAAGGGAAATCCAATTTGAAGTTGAAAAAAAATTTGGGTTCTTTAATAAAGGAAAAATAGGGAAAATTCGGCCATTTCATACCCCAACTATGGAAATATGTTCAATTTATACCTAAAGTATACCACTGTGCTAAAACATACCTCAATTAAGAAAAAAATTATATTTACTATCTAAGCTTTATGCACATTTATAGCTTGACCGTAACGAAATTAAAATTCCGTTAAATTGTGATGATGTGGATGCCACGTGTGAAAATAATTTGATTATTTCATACCCAAAGCAAAGACTTATGTTCAATTTATACCAGAAGTATACTACTATGCGAATACATACCTCACTACAAGAAAATTGATCTATTGTGACGAAAATTTGAGACTAAAAATTTCCGTGATAAATTTGTGACGGTTTATATACTCTATTGTGACCAAAATATGAATGTCTCAAATTCATAGTTGTTTCGTCACATCAATGTGACGGATAAAATCGTAACCAAATTTTGTAATAAGTAATGACTAAATTTGTGACAAACATACAATTGTGACAACTATGACAGAATTATTACCATATGTGCTGTCACTATATTTAACAAATTTATGACGAAGTTGTAAGTAACGTTTTTTATCGACATTTGTACTAAAATCAGTTACAATATGATAGTAATCAATGACAAAAATTTATTGTTATAATTTGTAACGAAAAGGTGTAATAAATTTGTCACAAATTATTACTATTCTACTAACGTTTTATTTCGTTATATTTTTTTATGGAATAACTACTAAAATTAAGTCAATTTTTTTAACAAGAGAAAACCCAAATCGAGATTGGTTGAGTAAAACCCAGATATGAGAAAACCAAATGCCGAAAGCAACTCTAAACCTTACAAAAGAGAACACGGATGGACTCACTACACTTCTAGGAAGGAGGTCTACACTTTCTTACACCCTCCTCTCACAGATCCGGCGACGACGCACCTTCACCGGAGAAGAGAAACATCGACGCCTGATTGAAAATAAAGCTATGTTCTTTTTTTTTTTTTTAATATTGAAAACTAATTTTTTTATCATCAAACATAAAAAATGATCCATTGAGCTGTCTTCATCAGATTTATCAGACACACAGTTGGGAAAATTAGAAAAGAGTTTCTCCTCCAATCCATTTCTTACACATTTTGAGACCTGAGATTATTCCAAAGGAAGAAGACAAACAACAATGAACGTAGAAGAAGATATTCAGAAACTTGAAGAAGAGATCCATCGTCTTGGTTCTGTCCAACCAGATGGCTCTTACAAGCTCGCTCTCTCTCTCTCTCTCTCTCCTCTAATCTGAGATCGGAATTTCAGTTTCAACCTCGATCAGATCTAAAGTCGTTAAATTTAACCTCCATGTGAATGTATGATTGATAAGATCTTAATAATTTGGTTTGTTGGATTCAGGTGACATTTGGAGTCTTGTTCAATGATGATCGATGTGCTAATATCTTTGAAGCATTGGTTGGGAATTTAAGAGCCGCCAAGAAACGCAAAATAGTCGCATTCCCTGGAGAATTGTTGCTTCAAGGTGTCCACGACAAGGTCGAGATCACTCTCCGACCACCACCACCGCCACCGCAAGCTGTCGGTGTCGCCGCTGCCACCTCCTAAAGCTCTTGATTTTTGTGTGTTTTATTGTTTCTTGTTCTGTGTGTAACGAAATGATAAAACTCCCAAGATCAATCAATGGGTTTCTTCTGTTTCTCTATTGGCATTAACAAGAGACATTAAAAAGAAGCAAGATTCTTCATTTCTGCATTATAGACTGCAAAATGTACAAAGGGAATTTTATAATAACAGCTCTTACCAAGTTTTTATCCAACTAGCAATCTCTGAGAAAACATAAGATTAATTTACACATATCTATAGACTTACTCCAACCTTATACAATCCACTTTCCTTTCTCACAAAATCCAACTAGTTCACACTGCATGATCAAAGACTCTCGCGTGTTAAATCTTCTCTGCGATTAAAGCTCTGTAAGAAAAAGAGCCAGCCACCGAGCTCATTACCGGTCCAGAAATATAAAGAGTGGATCCTGAACTTGGAACTACATAACTGATTTCATGACGCTGCAAAATAGTGAAGTTTCAATTACCTTTATGAGGACTGACTTCATCAAATCTACTGCGTTTCTAGGAGGAGAACACACTTACTATGGTTATAGTCCGAAGAAAACCCTTGGTCGATTGTACAGAGAGAAGACAAAAACTAGGCTTGAAGTCTCAGGCGGTTGAAGAACATCACAAAGTGATATTCAGGTGCCCAGTAAACAAATCCGACAACAGGTCCTCCAGTAAACAAATTCGACTACCTGTCATGAGATATAACTGTGATAAGCCACAAATTTTTTTTTTTTGTGATAGAATCTTTATATACTTAAGATAATATATGCATAGATCTATAACAAATCAAATCTTTAAGTTATTAATTTGGTTGTTAATAAAGCTTTTATATTTTAGAAACAAACAGACCCAAAATTGAAGCAGAAGCATCGGATATTTTTGCTAACTTGAAGCATCGGATCTCTTCTTCTTCTTCAATCCCTTCTGCAAAATTTTCTCGACTTGTCTTCTTCTTCTTCTTCTTTTCTAAATTGAAAACGAAACTTATCACTTTCCTACCTCAAATTTGGACACTTGCTCTCTTCATTACGAGCCTTCTCTGCAGCCGTTCCTCTGTAACTCTGTTCTTGTTTTGTCAATTTACAGCTTAGGGAGAGACACTGCCTCATTCAGAGTATTACCTTTAATAAAACCTTTGTCAATTTACAGCTTAGGGAGAGACACTGCCTCATTCAGAGTATTACCTTTAACAAAACCGACCCCCAAATCTTAGGGTTTAATTATCATATACAACTTTACTTTTCTAAAGCTCATCACTTTCTCTTCTTCGATTCGATACTCTTCTTCTTCTTTAATCCCTTCTGCAAAATTTTCTCAACTTGTCTTCTTCTTCTTCTTCTCTAAATTGAAAATGAAACTTATCACTTTCCTACCTCAAATTTGGACACTTGCTCTCTTCATTACGAGCCTTCTCTGCAGCCACGTCTTCAGCTCCGAAACGTTGTCTTGAGCTCATGTCGATATACAGCGGTAGTAACTTGTAAGATGTTGTCTTATTGCATATTATCGCTTTTATTTGATCTTTTTTATTTGATTTTGCTTTTCATCAAATTTAATCGAAAATATGAAACAAGTTTTTATAAAACAAATCAGGTTAACAATTAGTTTCCTATTTTCTTGGTGAAGAAGGTTAATTAGTTTCTTTGAGGGTTAAAAAATATCAGCAAACCTAAATAATTAAAAAGAAAAAGACGATGAAGTGGGGAAACAATTTCGGCTTAAGCGCCTTAAATTTGTCAAAACTCCCTCTAAAAAAATTGGATCGTGTCAAAATCTGGAAACAAAACTGTCACTAGTTTCACCAGTATATAAACAAAAAAATGAGTCTCCTCTCACGTTTTACCATAGAAACCATAACTACTCACGGCTTAGAGAAATAGCAACCCTATCTCTTTCAAGGTTTGAATTCTATCATTGCTTGAATTCCTCTGTAGTTACAATTGGTTGAATTCTGTGTTTAGAATTAGTTGAATTCATGTGTAGTAACTATTGTCCTTTGTTCTGAATCTTAAAACATATAGTTCTCATTGAATTCATCCGTAATTACTATTGTCTTTTTTTGTTCTGAATCTTAAAACATATAATTTTTCGTTGAATTCCTTCTGATTTTTCAGTTAGTCATGAACTTGTATTGCTCGTGTTCTTCTAAAGTAAACATTTAGAACTCTTAAGTGTTGTAGATCATTTAGACTTTTGTATTACTTCTGATCAGATTCGTTCAAAGTGAAAACTAGACTTTTGACAGATTAATTTGTCTTATCAATACATATATATATATATATATATATATATATATATATATATATGTGTGTGTTAAATGGAGAGAGAACTATGCATTGTTTCTAGTATTATCACAGGTCGTAACTCACCTTCCATTATATTTTGTATTTTCCAGATGCGTTCATCAGTTGGTCTTTTTCTTGAGAGAGGCTCAAGTTCTCAGATTGGAGCTTTGAATGCACCAGCTCCATCGGCTCCACATGCTACACAAGCTCCACATGCTGCACAAGGTCCACCTGCGGCACAAGCTCCACCTGCTGGGGAGGAGATTGCGCTTCAGCAGCGTTATTCTCGAGTGCTGCATCCATCTCGACAAAACGGTGCAAAATGGTACTTAACTTTATTTAAACTCTCTATTTCATAGAAAAACTATAAACCTAAAGAATTTAACTACATTTGCAACAGGTTCGATCATGATACTCCAATATCAACATGTGTCCGAAAAGTCATTGAAGGAAGTTTCAAGGGGCCATGGTACAGTTGGTCAAAGGTGCCACTATTTTACAAAGAAGCATGGTATTCTACTTTCAAGGTTCGTTTTAAACTTTTAATTAACATCCATCTAATATTTTTCAGATTGGTTTAATACTTCACATATATATGATATTATTATATGTATTTTAGACAAGGTATGAGTGGGATCCTGCGATTGAGCATTTGGTTAAAACCAACTTTGACAAGCTTGCTGCCAGTCGCCTCAGAGGAATGGTTTCCCTTGCGAAGTCTAGAGGAGTAAAACCTGAGTGGATTTTGTTGGAGCATTGGACTCTGATGTTAGCTCATTGGAGGACACCAGAAGCCATACAGAAAAGTGGAAAAGCCCGTGCTTCTCGGATGTCTGACCGTTATGGTTTAGGTGTTTATCGACACAGAGCTGGGTCTCGTTCTTATTTGAAAGTGCAAGATGGTTTGGTAGTGCTTCATTTTCGTTAACTTTTCCATTGTCCTTTTTTACAATACTGATAGTTGTTACTGTTTTGTTTGTAGGTGGCAAACAATGAGGACGCTTCCTACATTGCCGTGATGAAAAAGACTCACCAGAAACCCGACGGTACATACGTGGATGAAAGAGCCCGTATAATTGCTGAAAAATATGAGGAGCTTGTGCAAGAATACCTATCACAGCTGGAGTCATCCAATTCCAATGGAGAGCCGTTGACTATTGATGCTCTTACCTTAGAAGAGAAGAATGAGATCTATGTTAAGGTAATATCTAATCTCCTATTGTTATCTTAATAACTATTGTGTGATAGTTAGCTAGTTCAGTTTGTTAATCTCTCTTTGCTAAGATCATAGATACGTGTTCTGTTTATATTACTAAGGTAGCTTCATTAGATACATATAAGGAATCTGATATTATATATGTTTTATCATTTGAAACATGTTATTTAGGTAGCTTCATTATTGAGGTGATGATGATAAGTGTTCTGTTTGTTGAGCTGGTCCTATGTTTTATTATTTGAAACTGATATTCATGGTTTAGTTTAATAAAATTATACTTAGCTTTAAAAGAAAAAGATAAAAGTTATACACATTTCGCATTGTTCATGAACTTGTGTCTTTTGTAGATTGCTGGAATTTCAAAACAAGGTCGTGTATTCGGCATCGGTTCAATTCAAAGTGGCGCTATGTCTTTAGGTACTTCTCCAGATTCTTCACAAGCTGTTGAAGATGCTGGAACGTTAACTCGACGAGTCGAAGAGCTGGAAAGTGAATTGAAGACGAGTCTTGATGAGAATGTGCTCTTTCGAAAGCGATTTGAGACCATGGAGCAACTAGTTCAATCTCTTTCAGGTCAGAATATCAATTCTTCTTCAGGAACTTCGGCTTCTACTCCACCATGATGAACTTTTGTTTCTCTGTAAGTTGTCATGAGAAACAACTTGGTTCTCACACTTTCTAGTTTGTTCAGTTTGCTTTGTGTTTTAGTTTGCTTTTTATGTTTTTTAAGACAATGAACGTATGTTAATTATGAAGCATTTCAATTTGAATATTGATTTTAGGAATTTGATTTTCAATTATGTAATCTTCTAAACGTGTCTTTTAGTCAAAACCCTAATGAATAGCTAAACTTTTATAAATTTGAATATAATAATTAAGACGTAACAATATATATTGTGACTAAAATTAGTAATGAACAGTGATTTTTCGAAACACTAAAATACTAGCTAATTTATATGAATTTGTGACAGATTTTTAGTGATAAAGCATGATCGAAATTGACATAGGAAATAGTCACAAAATTAAAACCAATTGGTGATGATATATCAGTAATTATTTGTAACATAATAAAGACGTTCTAGCCGTAACTAAATAAGACGGTTTAAAGACTTTGTTTTGGTTAGTAATTGTTATTTATTAACAACGTTTATTTTGTCATTTGTTGTGACGATTTACGACTATAATTTTGTAGAAATAAGTGACGGAATTATGATGTTAGGAAAGTCACAAATTACAACAATTTTTGAGACAATATGTTTAGTCCGTAATTGTGATAATTTTGTCACTAATATGTCTCATCGCCGTTTGTGATGTATTGATAACTAAATAATTTCGTCTCAAATGTTGTAACGTTTTTGTTACAATTAAACATTTGCTACGAAATTATTGTAACGTTTGATAAATTATAACAATTTTGTCACAATATATTTATTGCTACGAAATTTTTTTTATTGTGACGAAATATATTGTCACAATATGACTTTTTTCTTGTAGTGCCTCAACTAAATATAAATTCAAATTTACTATCAAAAATTTCAATATTGTGCAAAATGATGCATTTAGCGTCACATAAATCTAAACATAAATCTAAACAACTTTGTTTTATATAATGAAAAATTAAATACATATTTAGTGGAACTTTTGTTATACATATTTGTTGATATATACGGATGGAATCTTTGTTGTACAAATTGAAATGAGAAAAAATTAAAGGGTTTATATTTGCGTCTCTAGGATTTAGAATTGGCAACCAAAAAAGATTAAGAGAAATTAACGTGGAATGAGTATTGGGATCAAGTCATTCTAGGGAAGGACGAGACACAACATGCAAAGTGTTCGATAGAATTTTTGAGAGAGGATTTCTTACCATATTTCTTGATAAATATGTTTTATTAATTATGGTCAGGGAAATCCAATAGATCTCGATTAAATCTGATATACCTTGTGTTATAAAATCATTGATTTAACAATTTTTTTCTTTCCAAGAGAGTAAGTTGATGGAACTGATTTTGAATTTATATAATTATCTTAATAATCTTCCAAATGCGTTGCGAAAAAGAAGAAGAAAGAGACGAAATTAATTTAATTCTATAGAACAATGTCGTTTCGGTTTCTTTTCTTCTTAATTGTTCGTTTCAAACAAAAGAAAATCTTTTTATATGTGATCTCTATATCATCAGAAGTTAACCATTTTTTAACACGGTGATACTAAATGTATGATTTTGCACGATACCGGAAGTTTAGGTAGTAAATTTTATGTTCTATTTAGTTGGGGTATGTATTCGCATAATAGTATAGTTCGGGTTAAAGTAAACATAACTGCTTATTTAAGGTATGAAATAACTAATTTTGTTTTACACATTGCATCCAGGTTATCACAATTTAATGAAATTTTAACTCTGTTACGGTCAAAGGATGAATGTGCACAAAATTAAAAGTTTAAGTAGTAAATTTAAATTTTTTCGTGAGTGAGGTATGTTTTAGCACGGTGAAATTTTAGGTATGAATCGAACATATATTAATACTTGGAGTATGAAATAGCCGACTTTCCGGGAAAATAGACAAAGAAATATATATAAAATTTATGCCATTGAATGTAGGCAAAATTTATATCTTTTTGCTATATAAAAAAAACACAAAGTCAACTAAAACTCATGAGTATGCGATTTCCACATAGAATTGGTAGTTCAATTGATATTGATCTCTCTCTATTTCTCGTTAAATTACTAAAACTTAAAACTAATATAAGTTTGGTTTTTTTCCTAGTAATTAAGGAAACCGGTCCTGGTTTGGTTGTTGATAATCAAGTTTAGTAAATCTCAAATTTTTGTAGTAATTTAAATGGTTATTTATTTTTAATTGAAGTATAAAGTAACATTTTCATAAAGAAAAGAGAATTAGAAAATGGTTTCAATTGATGTAGTTTTTGCTCAAATATATGACGATATGAAATTCAATCGCAGTTCGATTGGATTGGAATTCTTAGGTTGCCTAACTTGCCTTTGCAAATATATATGTTCTTTTCCTCAGTGTGTCATAAACAAAGGACCATGCATGCTTTACCACATAGTCTTCTTCTTTTTTTCTTGGTGTTGGGCTGATCAATATGGTCTATCTTATCAATTATTGATATGATCTAAATTTTTCAATTTACAAAAACAAAAACAAAAAAAAAAAACTAAAAAACTAAATAATACACATGAAACAAAATTCTATAGGTCATATAGCAATGGGGCTTTAATCTGGCTCAACCGTAGGGGCTTCCAATAATAACTCGTAAAAAACCGAACCAAGAACAGCTCTTACTAAGTATCTCAAACATAGAACCGTGACGGTTAATCCGTCTCGCCGCACACAAATTCGACAAAGATAAATCTATCAAGTATAAACTGAAATAACCAAACTGAAAATCGGAGTGCAAAGCTTGATGGCAAAGCCGGACTTGAGAAGAGCATCTGAGGAAATTTGATCGACACCTTATGCGTAAACACAAACTCATAGCTATCATACCATCCACCTCAAACTCCCGAACTTTCCAGTGTTGCATGCAAAAGGTCAGGGTTTAGGGCAATGATTAAAGGCTTAGGATTTTGGCTAGGGGTTTAGGGCTAGGGTTAAAGTGTAAGGTAGTTTAGGGTTTAGGGCAAAGATTAGGCAAGGGTTGGCTTAAGGTTCGGTTAGGTTGGGATTTAGGGTTTAGGTTAGGATTAAAGTTTGGCTTAAGGTTTAGGTTAGGGTGGTTTAGGGTTTCTAGGGTTATGGTTTAGGGTTTAGGGTATAATACAATTATAGTATAACAAGGTTAGAACTAGGGTTAGGGTTTAGGGTTAAGTTTTAGGGTATGGTTAGGGTTTAGGGTTAGGGTTATGGTAGGGTTTAGGGTTAGGGTTTTGGTGTTTATGGTAAGGGTTTGGGGTTTAAGGATAGGGTCTAGGGTTTATATTTAGGGTTTAGGTCTAAGGTTTTGGGTTTATAGGGTTAGGGTTTAAGGTTTATAGGGTTAGGGTTTAAGGTGTATTAGGGTTTAGAACTAGGGTTAGGGTTTCTAATGTGAGGGTCTAGGTTTAGGGTTAAGGTGTATCAAAGTTTAGATCTAGTGTTAGGGCTTCTAAGGTTTAGGGTTAGGGTTTCTAGGGTTTAGGGTTAGGGTTTAGAGTTTATAGGTGTTAAAACCCAGATCCTAACTCTATAAACCCTAATCCTAGACCCTAACCCTAGAAACGTTAAACCTTAACGCTAAACCTAGACCCTAACCCAAGAAACCCTAAACCCTAACCCTAGAAACCCTAGAAACGTAAACCATAACCCTAGAAACCCTAAACCCTATAAACTCTAATCCTAAACCTACCCAACCCTAGAAACCCTAAACCCTAAGTCTTAACGCTATACCTAAACCCCAATTCTAAACCTTAAACATTAAGTCCAAACCTAAAACCTAAACCCTAACTCTTAAGCTTATCCCTAGACCATGCATATTTTATATATAGATAACATAAATGACATGACAGTACCATAATATAACACCCTCCATTTTCTGTTATTTTTCCATTCATGACTATCGAAGTAACAATTGTTTTACTATAAGCTTTTTACCCAAAAACAGAGCATAAATAAATTTAAAAACAATTTATATAATTTTCTTCTTCCCAACACACACATACAATTTTCAAAAAAAAAATCACACACATACCATAGTTATTAAGACCACATTTTCAAAACTCCATTGATGAATCTTAATATTTAACCCAAATATCTATTAGCTAGATTTAAACAGAGTCATCTTAAATAATTTCAAAATATGAATCAAACCAACGAAGTAGTTAACCAAAGAAAAGAAAATAATGATACTAAAATCTTACCTTGTTCGATGACTTTATGGTTGTTATATTGAAATATCTAAGTAGGAAGAAAATATTAAAGAAGATCTGAAAGAAAGAACGAAGCATATAGAACTACTTATAGAGAGGTATCATTATCCACAATTTTTCTTTGTTATAAAATTTAAATTAATAATCATAACGGTAGGAAAAAGTTACCGTTCTGTAACGTTCATATTTCATTTCTTTCACACTCAACAGTCGAGTGTCACATCTTACAGTAACAATAAAAGAGATAATAAATTGTAAATGTTACGCGCATTATCTACGCGTGAGTTTCCCCTTCTTGAAATTATCTCAGAAACCTAGCGCGTAATAACCAACCTACTACGTATGGTTAAAAAACAGATTACCTAATGTCTCGAATTTGGATGGAATGGGCCTAAAAAGGCCCGTCACTACATCTTTCTGAACAAATCGAATTGAACATGGTTCAAAACCAAACTAAAAACCCAAAACATATTATAAGGCTCAAACTGTTATAAAATAAAAAGAGATAATTTATTATCTCAATAAATATAAAAGAAGAAGAAATTTTTATACCCGATAGGAATAGTATACTGAAACTATTAGAGAGAGGCGAGAGAGAGTTTCTTATTATGAATGTTATCTATTTACAATCGATCGAACCTCTTTATATAGACAATGAAAAGTAAGTTACTGTGCATGCATAGTGACAGTGGGCTCCACACAAATAATAAACTGCACGCATCTTTTGACTCTGAATCATTCTTCTCGAAGCCTACTATTGTTGACTATTATAACACTCCCCCTTGGAGACCAATTGTCACTATATTTCTTGCATCGTGTCATCTGTTGCCTCGTTAAAAACCTTTCTAGGAAAACCCATTGGGAAAAACCATAGAAGGATAAAAAGAGTGCAACTACGCAAGCTCCCCCTCGAGGGATCATGAGTCATCTTGTAAATCTCGTTGATGACGCATTCCAATGTTATGGACATGTTTCCTGAACGTGGTGGTAGGGAGCGACTTTGTGAAGAGATCAGCAGCATTGTCGCATGATCGAATATACTTGACTTCAATGTCTTTAGCCTTCTCAAGTTCCTGAGTGTATGAAAAAAACTTTGGAGGGATATGTTTGGTTCTATCACTTTTGATATATCCTTCCTTTGTTTGAGCGACACATGCAGCATTATCTTCATATAAAACGGTTGGCTCCGTATTTTCGTGGATCCCACTGCTTGATTTGATGTGTTGGCTTATTGATCTCAACCATACACATTCTCTACTTGCCTCATGGAGTGCAATGATTTCAGCATGGTTTGAAGAAGTTGCCACAAGCGTCTGTTTCTGAGAGCGCCAGGATATAGCAGTGCCTCCGACCGTGAAAACATATCCTGTTTGTGATCTCGCTTTGTGCGGATCTGACAAATATCCTGCATCTGCAAAACCGACCATTTGACCTTTTGAATTTTTAGGATAAAACAGTCCTAAATCAATCGTTCCTTGAAGATATCGGAAAATATGTTTAATTCCATTCCAATGTCTTCGTGTAGGAGACGAGCTGAATCTTGCCAAAAGATTAACAGCAAATGATATATCAGGTCGAGTACAATTTGCAAGATACATGAGAGCTCCGATAGCACTTAGATACGGTACTTCAGGACCAAGTATCTCCTCATTTTCCTCATGTGGTCGAAATGGATCATTATCGACTTGGAGTGATCTAACGACCATAGGGGTACTCAATGGATTGGCCTTATCCATGTTGAATCGTTTTAGCACTCTTTTGGTATATGTAGATTGGTGTACAAATATACCCTTTTGAGAATGCTCAATTTGTAGGCCAAGACAGTACTTCGTCTGCCCGAGATCTTTCATCTCAAATTCTCCTTTTAAATAATTTGAGGCCTTTTGTATTTCCCCTTGAGTTCCTATTATGTTTAGATCATCAACATACACCGCGATAATCACAAATCCGGATGTTGTTTTCTTGATGAAAACACATGGGCATAAAGGATCATTTACATATCCTTCTTTTGTTAGATGCTCACTGAGACGGTTGTACCACATGCGTCCAGATTGCTTTAACCCATATAATGATCTTTGCAATTTTATTGCACATAACTCTTTAGGTTTGGAACTTAATGCTTCTGGCATTTTAAACCCATCTGGAATTCTCATATAGATATCAGTATCTAATGATCCATATAAATATGCTGTAACAACATCCATGAGACGCATCTCTAGATTTTCGTTAGCCGCTAGACTCATTAAGAATCTAAACGTGATTGCATCCATAACGGGGGAATATGTTTCCTCATAATCGATCCCAGGTCTTTGAGAAAATCCTTGAGCAACAAGGCGAGCTTTATATCTCATAATTTCATTTTTCTCATTTCGTTTTCGAATGAAGACCCATTTGTATCCAACCGGTCTCACATCTTTGGGTGTGAGTGTAATAGGTCCGAATACATTTCGTTTATTAAGCGAATCAAATTCAGCTTGTATAGCATCTTTCCATTTCATCCAATCTTGTCTGTTTTGACATTCATATACAGACATTGGTTCTGGATCATCGTTTTCCTCATTTATTTCCTTTGCCACAAGGTATGAGAAAACGTCATCGACTACATTCATTTCAGTACGATTCCATATCTTTCCATTATGAATGTAGTTTATAGAGATCTCATGATTTCCTTCATGAAGCTCTGTATTGTCGTTAGACTCATGATTCGTTTCATCCAAAATACTTTCAGTAATTTTGGGATCATTATGCTTCTCAGCTTCCCTTCGTTTTCTAGGATTTTTATCCTTAGAACCAACGGGTCTACCACGCTTCAAGCGGGTTCTAGACTCACGTGTATTATCTGCTCTTTCATGTTCATTTGGTATCTCAATTCGAGCAGGAGCATTTGCAGCCGGTATATGTGATTTCGTTACCGTTTTAGTATCTGCAAATGCATCAGGTAGCTGGTTTGCTATACTTTGCAAATGCATAATTCGTCGAACTTCTAGTTCTGACTGTTTTGTAGGAGGATCAAGGTGTAGCAAAGATGGCACACGCCATTCTATTTCCTTTCCTACTTTGTTATTTTCTCCCCCTAGAACCGGGAATACTTTTTCATCAAAATGACAATCGGCAAATCGTGCCGTAAAGACATCACCAGTCTGTGGTTCTAGGTATCGTATGATTGATGGGGAATCACAACCAACATATATTCCCATTCTTCTTTGTGGTCCCATCTTTGTACGTTGTGGTGGTGCTATAGGCACATATACCGCACAACCAAAGATTCTTAGATGGGATATATTTGGTTCTCGACCAAAAGCTAATTGCAATGGAGAATATTTGTGATATGCACTTGGTCTTATCCGAATGAGTGCTTCTGCATGCAAAATGGCATGTCCCCATACAGATGTTGGGAGTTTTGATTTCATGATCAATGGTCTTGCAATTAATTGCAGACGTTTAATTAATGATTCAGCCAAGCCATTTTGTGTATGAACATGTGCTACCGGATGTTCAACTTCTATTCCCGTTACCATACAATAATCATTGAAGGCTTGGGATGTGAATTCACCAGCGTTGTCTAGTCTAACTTTCTTAATATGATAATCAGAGAATTGAGCCCTCAGTTTGATTATCTGAGTTAGAAATCTCGCAAATGCCATATTTCGAGATGATAATAGACAAACATGTGACCATCTGCTAGATGCATCAATTAACACCATAAAATAGTGGAATGGTCCACATGATGGGTGTATTGGTCCACAAATATCGCCTTGAATTCTTTCAAGGAACTTTGGTGATTCTTTATCAATTTTGGCTGGCGATGGCCTTTTGATCAATTTTCCAAGAGAACACGCAACACATGTCATTTTATTTCCCTGATATATCTCTTGGATTTTCAGTGAATGACCATGTGAGTTCTCCATAATATTGCGCATCATTGTGGTGCCCGGGTGACCGAGGCGATCATGCCATAATGTGAAATCTTCTGGATTTCTTTTAACCACTAGATGTGATTCGATTGCATTTATATGAGTATAATGCAGTCCTGACGGAAGTTTTGGAAATTTTTCCAATATAAGCCTTTTTCCGGATTTATCGGAAGTTACATACATATACTTTTTTCCATTCTCAGTTGCAGACTGAGTATCATATCCTTGAAGGTATATGTCTTTGAAACTCAACAAATTCCTTTTAGAATTCGGAGAATATAAGGCATTTTTTATGGAAAACTTGGTTCCATTAGGCAACATAAAGTTTGCACTGCCAGTTCCTTTAATCAAGTCTGTAGGACCTGATATTGTATTGACAATAATGTTTGTCGGTTTTAAATTAGAGAAATATCTCTTGTCCTTCAGAATAGTGTGTGTTGTTCCACTATCTGGTATACAAATTTCTCGAACCATTTCCTTGGTTATCGATTCATCCATTTCCGCTGAAATTTACAAAAATTAGATGATAGAAAGTAAATGTTATTTATTAGAACATACTTAATAATTGCGCATTACAAAACAAAAAAAAACACACATTATTCGTTGAAAACAGGAATACATAATGGCATAACCGGAGATCTTTCAGCAGTCTCATTATTACAAGCATTTTAGTTATCCGCTATAGCGGTCTCATCAAAGTCATTTTCAAAGTCGGGAGAATCAAGGTACGATGTACCCTCAAAGTGTTCCGTGAGGTTCACTTCTTTCCCTTTGCCTTTGGTAGACTGTTTGTATAGCTTGCAAAGATGTTCCGGGGTACGACACACATTGGACCAATGTCCTTTGCTTCCGCATCTGTAACAGATGCTATCACGCTTCTGTGCGGTGGTCTCTTGAATATCTATTCCTTTGGGGGTTTGTTGAGAACGAACCCATTGGAAAGAATTTCTCCCACGTGAACTGAAATTTCTTCCGCGTCCGCGATTAAATCTGCGGGCACGACCCCGATTAAATCGGTCACGACCCCGATAGGTTTGATTTTTCTTCTCTTCCGGATTATGAAAATCCGTTGCATTCACCTCAGGGAATGCTCTGGCTCCCGTAGGACGAGAGTTGTGATTCTTTATGAGAAGATCATTGTTTTTCTCTGCGATGATGAGTGTAACAATTAACTCAGAGAACCTTGTGTATCCGCAATTTCTATACATTGCTGGTAGGACACTATGTTCTTTGTGGAATGTGAGGTATGTCTTTTCGAGCATTTCTGCTTCGGTGACAGGTTTACCACAAAAATTTAATTGTGATACAATCCTCAACATAGCGGAGTTATACTCCTCCACTTTCTTAAAATCCTGGAATCTCAGGTTTTTCCACTCTTCCATCGCATGAGGGAGGTTTATCTCCCTCTGATTATCGAACCTCTCTTTCAGAGCTTTCCAGAGCTCTGCTGGGTCTCTAATGTGCGCATAGTCATGCGTCACATTTTCATCCAAATGTTTCCGTAGAAATATTATTGCCTTTGCCTTAGCTTGGGCGGATGAATCATTTTCCTCAATGATGGTATCGGATAAATTTTCCGATTCCATATAGAGTTCTGCATCGGTTGTCCATGCTATATAATTAGCTCCAGTAATTTTGAGAGCTGGAAATTTGAGTTTCTCAACGGTGGCCATTTGATTTCTAAAAACAAAATCAAAAATATTATTATTAGAAATATAACATAATTTTAGAAACCGTATACATTAATCATAACAGCAATTACAGTGAACATTAAAGCATAAAAAAGTAAACAAAAATTTATGATATATTCTTCGCGGGTAAAGTCCCCGACGAAGAGACCATAAATAGCAGTAAAAATTACACCGATAATAAAAATTAAAAACAAACGAAACATTTTTCGTACAAAATCGGAATCAAAATCGGAATCAAAATATTTTGTAGGAGTGTTTGAAAGGAGATGAAATGATTGAATGATTTTGGAAGAGTGAAATATGGGTGTATTTATAGATTGAAAATACTGTTCACTAGCCGTTGGAGAGTAAAGAAATTTTGAAAAATTTTGTGAAAAATTTCTTTGTGACCGTTGGGGGTCAAATCTTTAAGGAAAAATTAATCTGAAAATATTTGATAATCAATCAGATAAATTTACCAGTTCAAATATTAATTTTAGAAAAGATTGTTAAATATTATATATACTGCACATAAAATAAACAGAGAATTAATAATAAGGTTATGGTGACAAAGTCATCCA
Organism: Arabis hirsuta; assembly: GCA_964056655.1. Classification (NCBI taxonomy): domain Eukaryota; kingdom Viridiplantae; phylum Streptophyta; class Magnoliopsida; order Brassicales; family Brassicaceae; genus Arabis; species Arabis hirsuta. The sequence goes on along the minus strand of OZ053302.1, from coordinate 545,976 downwards.
TGGGATAATATTAAATAAATAATTAAAACAACAGTTAAAATTTCGGGCGGTTAAACCGAGCATAAATAATTAAAACAGTAAATAAATAAATTATGGTGTGTGAAACAACCACATAAATAAATAAATAATCAGGCGGTTCAACCGTCCATAAATAATTAAAAACTGTAAATAAATAAATTATGGTGCATAAGCAGCCATAGAAATAAATAAAATAGCAGGCGGTTTAACCGACCATAAATAAAGCAGTAAATAAATTATGGTGCGTAAAACAACCACATAAATAAATAAATAATCAGGCGGTTCAACCGTCCATAAATAATTAAAAACTGTAAATAAATAAATTATGGTGCATAAGCAGCCATAGAAATAAATAAAATAGCAGGCGGTTTAACCGACCATAAATAAAGCAGTAAATAAATTATGGTGCGTAAAACAACCACATAAATAAATAAATTATTATAGAGACAATAGTCTCACACTATAGGGTATAATAAGTATACATATGAAAGTTGAAATTTTAGAGTGATCGTGCTGATAACGTGTTATAAAATAAAAAGAGATAATTTATTATCTCAATAAATATAAAAGAAGAAGAAATTTTTATACCCGATAGGAATAGTATACTGAAACTATTAGAGAGAGGCGAGAGAGAGTTTCTTATTATGAATGTTATCTATTTACAATCGATCGAACCTCTTTATATAGACAATGAAAAGTAAGTTACTGTGCATGCATAGTGACAGTGGGCTCCACACAAATAATAAACTGCACGCATCTTTTGACTCTGAATCATTCTTCTCGAAGCCTACTATTGTTGACTATTATAACACAAACAATATTTTACAATTTTTAAAGTTATTTTATTTCTATTTTTCTTATGAAAATAAACTGAAAATCGAATTAGTTTACTACTAGTTTTGATAAGGTGAACTCTACTAGTTTCAGTGAGTTAACATGTACTCAAAACAAATAAACAAGTTAAAACAAATTAATTGGATTACCGATCTGTTCAACCCTAATTAAAAGTTCACTAGTATCTTCTTCCAGAATTATCTTCTTTTGTGGTCAATATTATTTATGGAATTGGATTATTTTGGGGAGACATATGTAACAAGAGTCGGACAGAACATTAATGGTCCATGGTTTTAAGTATTAAATTGGATGCACAAAGTGTCAGTGAGTACTTTTGTCAGTCTTTGAAATAAATGCATGCCAATTGATTTCTATTTATCTTGAGTATCGAGTATCTCGTTTTTTTAATTCTTTCTTTCTTGGAGTACATATGTATCATTCACAGCATTGTAAAATATGTGATGCAAATAGTTTATCCCATTTCATTTTCCTGCGACGATACTAACAGTGATAATGAAACATTGATCTCCTTCCTCCACACACATTATTGTGTTTATTAATCATTAGACTGCATGTGACGATACGTATATACGAATACAGTAAAAAATAAACCGTAGTCAATTCAAAAAATAAAATAAACCGTAGTAGTATTATATTTTCGCATTAAAATACCCATCGAATAATATAGTTGAATGATCTTAGAGTTGTTAGAATGGGAAAAAAAACCTCACAAATATTTTTATCTGTAAACTATTAAATAATTAGGGTTGATGTCACTCCATTTTTATTTTATTTCCGATCTTACAAGAAAGAAAAATGTTCACGCCGATTTATGAGTTAAAAATTTATAGTAAAATTTATAGCGTAATTTCAGTTTCTTTAATTACTATATGTTTCGTTTTACAATTAGTAAGATTTCGGTGATCAAAATTTTTAAAGTAGACGTATCCGTTGTTTGAGGGTGCAGGTTAGCATTTGTAAGTGATCATTTTTAACTCAATGGACAAGCCACGAGCAATTTGTTATGGGCATTTTATTTTATTTTATCCTTATTTTCAACTTTTTCTATCACTTCGAAATAAAGAAACTCGGTAACATAATCAATGGTTGTCCACTAATTAACCCATTTATTAGAGATCCTTTTTAGATTCCAATTCTTTTTCTTCCCAACAATTCCACCTTTATTATCACAAACCCCACATTTTCTATTTCCTTTTTGTTTGTGGACAAATAAATGTGATTTTCTCTTGCACTATCTAAATCAGTGTAATGCCTAATCTAATGTTAACATCATAATTGTCATACTCAAAACTATTTATATACAGATAAGACAACTAATACTCGACAAATCAATAACTCGATAAATGAATAATTTTGCTCTGTTCTAAATTGATTTATTAGTACAATTAATATTATAAATTAATAAAATATTGTTTTAGATTAAAACCACTCATACAACACTTTAATTTTTTTTTTCCTCTTAAAAATCATTCATACATCATTATTATCCTTCTTCTATTTATACTAAATTATTGATGGAAGAATTTTACAAAATTAGAAAGAGTGGGGCTAAAATGTCACAATCTAGAACATGGGGGCTACCAAAGAAAGAAGATAAAAGTAATGGGTATAAGAACAGAGAGATAGCATTAATTGAAATCCCTTCTTACTCAGCAACCACTGAGAGAGAGAGAGAGCGAATCAAGGTTTCTCGAAGAAGAAGAAGAAGATGAGTTAAATTCTTATTTAATTCCCAATCTGCTTTTTCATTTCTTCACCAAATTCCACACACTAAAATTTAAAGAGAGACAAAAAAAACCAATCTTGTTTACTGGAAAACATTAACGAATCTCAGAAGAAGAAAGAAAAAAAGAGCTCCTTTTACATATTCTTCAAGCTCAATCCCAGTTTTTCAGCTATGGCGGTTTTCAAAACCCTAGCTTTATTGTTCGTTTTATGCTCCATGACTACTGCAGATGGAAATCCATCGTTTTCCTTTAATGGGTTTGTGAAATCTCCGAACGTTGCTCTGTTTCGAGATTCCAAGCTCGTTAATGGCGGTTCATCGATTCAATTGACTGACTCAGTGAGTCGAAGCGAAGGACGAGTCATTTACAAGAAACCCATCAAGCTGTTCCAAGGTAAAGGAAGAAACTTCTCAGGATCATTCTCGACTAATTTCTCGTTTTCGATGTATAAAGAGATTGGTAGTGTTCTGGGTTTTGTAATGATACCAAGTGGTTTGGATCTTAGGTCGTTTAGTAGAAAAGACAATAGTTCCTCTGGTCTAGGGTTCTTATTGCAATACAAGATTGTTGCTGTTGAGTTTGGTATCTCTAAGAGAGGGAATCGTGTAGGGATCTTAGTTGGTAGACCTCGAGATGCTAAGATTAGAAAGTTATCATCTTTTGGTGAACATTTCAATGGAGAGAAGAAATTGAATTGTTGGATTGATTATGAGGCTAGCTCGAAAAGAATCGAGGTTCGTTTGAGTGTATCTACTGCCTTAAAGCCGGTCGATCCATTCGTCTCTTACTCGGTAGACTTGGCTAAGCTTTGGAAAGATGGGGAATTCATGGTGGGTTTAACTTCTTCAAATGGAAACTCTTCGAAGTCGCATTATCTCCATTCGTGGAGCTTTAAACTGAGACATCTCCCGATGAGGATTCACTCGCAGCCGCTTGATCCAAACGAAGTTTCCAAGACGGTTAAGGATGAGGGGAAGACGCTAGAAGTTAAGGGGAAAAGCAAATGTATATGGAAAATGCTTGGTGCGTTGGTTTTGGGTGCGGTTTGTGGAACTTTAGGAGCGATGTTAGCGTTATACCTTTGGACAATATGTGGTACTAGAAGATCAATGGCGATAGTTCCCGAGGAATGTGCTAACGAAAAACCGGATATCGTTGTTGATGAAGAAGGCAAGAAGTAGTAGTTTGGTGTGTGTGTGTTTTTTAGAATTTTGTATTTGTCTTTGTGTTTGTAATGTAAATTCTCTTGAGTCTTTTCTTCTTCTTATCATTCTTCTGTTTGTTTTTTGTTTTTTGGTTAGTTGCAGGTTTGGTGAGATGAGTTTTTCTTTCACATGTAGAATCTTACAATATCTATTAATTAAACCGTGATTCAATGCAATTGTCTTCTTCTTCATTCTTCTTTATTTTGGCATTTGAGGACAAGAAGAAGACGTGAGAGTATTGAAGTAAGAGTTTGTCCAAAAAAAGATATCGATGGGTTTCTCGTGAATTCAAGAGAATGCATTTATAATCTTCAGACATGTTCCTCTGTGTCTTCTCTCTGTCTTGACCTAGAAGAAAATGAGAGGAGAGTAACAATGGAATGTGTATTGTCTCTAGTGGTCCCGAGACATTCAATGATTTATGTAAAACAGAGTTCGAATTTAACTTGCAAAGTCATTGCTTCAAAACTACACAGTTAAGAGTTTGGGTGCTGAATGTATATTCCAGTGACCCTTCTTTTAAAGAAACAAAGACTTGGGAAGAACTTTCGAAGACTAGAGAATAGAAACTTGACATACTTTTTTTAATCTAGTTTCGATTTGGTTCAATACTTGTAGGATCAATATAGATTTGATTTGTTTAATAGAATTCTAAGAAACCAACTCCAGATATTATGTCCAATTAAGTCATCTACTTTACCTATGAACTAATCCCATAATTCTTAATCAGGGAATCCACCATTATTACCTACTCTAAGTTGTTGCAGTGACATTGTTTCTGGAATTTTAGAATGATTCTATCTTTTTCATTTACTTATCTGTTTGGTAACATAATACCAGTTTTGAAAGGAGATAAACGAGAGAGCTTGTTGTTTTTCTTACACATGGCATTGTTATAGTCAATGTTTCATTTGTAAAATATTAACTAACTAGGGAATTGTTCAGGCGTTACGTGGGTTTAAAAATAAATATTATATAATATGCAATAATTTCTAACTTATTGATAAATTGTATATTTAATATTACATAAAATTGATGTTTATATTAAATAATTACTTAGATTAGAAGATTAAACACGTGTAGCAAATTATTGGACATATACAATGTTATATGAAAAAAAAATAGACATTTCATAAAACTACAACATATAGAAGACATTTTTGGCACAAGTCTCTAACCTGTATGTATTTATCAGTATTCACTACGATTCCCTAAAAAATGATTTATCGTCTTTTTCTTGCATCAAACACATTTATAAAAAAAAATTATTGATTAGAGAAGTTGTAATATGATTTTGATTTACCTTGACATATGCATCATCTCAACAAAAGATGTTAGAATGTATCTTTGTGTTTATTTCAATGGAACTTTGAATCGTATTGAAAAAACAATTGATGTTTTATTGTATTTTTGTCTTCTTCTCTTTATCATTTTGCTATGATTTTTTTTATCTTTAACATCGATTTATTGGTGAAGTGATTCTGTTTTTCTAGATTCACAATTTATGATGGATTAAGGCTTTTTCAAGAGTCTTGGATAAAAGTGTTATGTCCACTACCAATTGTATTAATTTCATTAAGGGGTAGTTAGGAAATTGGCTTTAGAATGTGTGAAGACTAAAAAATTAATTATGAATATCTCCAATCAGATTTTAACAATTTTAAAAATCTTAAAATCATATATTAATTTTTTTCACAGGATTTTTGTTTTGTTTTGTTTTTGTTCATATTAGACTTCTTTTTATCGAAACTTCTCTTTTGTGACTTTTTAGAAAACAAAATCACAATTACATATGTAAAAATAAAAGTTGTAAACATTTTTGTATATTATATTGTTGGATTTAACAAATAAAATAATTATTTTTAAACCATTAAAAATTCATAATAATATTGAAATTAGCCATTAAATTGTTGGAATTAATTGTCAAGTTATTAACACAATTCTTTTTTCAATAGATAATCCAAATGCCAAATGCCAAAAGTATGGGTGCCACATGGCAGCCTCTCATATCTTTGATTTTGAAGAACCCTAAAATATTATATAAGAGTACACGTGGAGAAGGAAAACTAGAGGTTTGTCCGTTTGTGTTTCGATAATTGTGTGTTTATTTGATAAATATTTGTTTGTTTTATATTTATTTTAAAAAGAGGTAATTATGTAAACTTTAGCTTATTTTTTTAATTATAAAAGATATGGCCTATTTTTTTAATTGTAATTTTTTTGGACTATTTTCATAATTTTCCCATGTTTTATTATAGAGTTTTTTTAATAGAATTTTAAAAAATTATGATAGAATTCTATGTTTTGTAATAAAGGTCTATGTCTTACTATAGTGTTTTATGTTTTTTAATAGAATTCTAAAATTTTATGATAGAATTCTATGTCTTTATATTCCAATTCTACATTTTATAGTAGAATTCTATGTTTTTATGGTATGATTTTATGTTTTTATGATAGAAAATTTTGCAATAAAAGTCTTATCTTGATTTTGGATCTCTATTTGTATGATCAATGATTCATATTTCGTATGAGTCAAATTTTGTCTGTATTTCTCTAATTTCCTAATATGATTACAATATCTTTAAAAAAAAAACCTAATTACATTAAAAAAAAAAAATTATGTGTGTGTATTAAAGAAAATACCAATGTGAACCCTCTCTATCTCTGGTTATCTCAGAGATTGAGCTCGTAAACTTGGTCTTTCAAACCGGTTAAGACCGGTTTGTTCCTCAGCCGTATCACACAAGCAACCTGGAAGAGGGTTTGCATAAAAATTCTCCTCCAACTTTGGGCTCAAGCCTGCCTTTCCTGGCCTTCTAAGATACGGTGCTCCTACTCTATTCCGATGTCTTCTCTTAACCTCCGAAGAGAAATCTTCCCACGTCATGAGCCCCGCATCGAGCCGATCGATCAATTTCACGAATCTCAACCTGAAAAAACCCCTTAAAATGTCAGTCTTTTGCGCAATTGATAACCTAAAAAGGGTTTTCTTTTCGCGCAAGAAAGATAATCTGTACCTATCGGGATTAATCGTTTTTCTAAACCCTTCGAATCTTCGATGTCCCTGAACTGCTTTCGCCATGTTTCCATCGTAAGTATAAGCGAAAACGTCGCTTTCGAGTGCTAGATTGTAATCAAGAGCAGCTAATCTGTTCTGGAAAGGTTTAATAGTTAAAAGCTCTTCCTCAGTCGCCAATGTCGAGTGAAAGAAAACGTTTGGGAACTCTTCGTGGAACTCGGTCATGCTTTTCTGACCGTATATCTCTCCAGCAACAATGTAGATCTTTGTCGTCGAAGGAAACCCCATTGCCTTGAGGAACACGGCAGCTTCACGCGGTGTCATAGGGCAATTACCTTCAAGTCGCCGTTCTGTACCATTGATGACTTTTTCTTTCCAATGCGGAATACTATATCTCATCTTCTCAAGATCAATCGATTCCTCCTCGGTTAGACTGTGATTGCAACCGGTAAACGCCAACATATCTTTCTCATACCTATAAGAAAATTTCCGATTAATCGATGATTCTCAACATTCATTATAGAGGGAGAGATGGAGTAACAGTAGAAGCTTGTACCTTAAGTGAAGAGCAAGGTAGGGTTCGTTGTTTTCTCTAAGTCTTGAAGAGAGAACTTTGCTTAGATTCTCTATTTCTTCAGAGTACCGAAGAGCTTCATAGTTTGCACGGCATCTAAGCCGTTGGATCTTAGGAGGCGGACTGTTATTCGCTAGCCGAGAATCAGTGTGGTTGAATACAATCACCTTATGCTTCTTCAGTAACTTTGAGATTGAGTTTCTGTAATAACTCGCCTTCGCAATCAAAACCATTTATACAGAGTTAGCTATAACATCAAGAAAACAGAGAACAAGCTAAAAAAAAAACAATGAATTTGATTTGAGAGGGTCTATACCTTAGACCAGGACACAGGATTCTTTTCAAGAGGCTTAATCGAAGCAAATTCTTGCGGTAAATACTCGACGATTTCGACATCTTCTGCTAGCACATTGATGAAATGTCTCCAATCGAAAATGTCCTTAAACGTACTAGAAAAAGAGAACAAAACACAAAGCTTAAGGTAATATTGAAACTGATCAATTTGATTGATGATGATGTTGAAGTGATGATACTTTACCTTGGATCACTCCAGAAAGATGAATGATCAAGAAAAGGAAGAACTAGAGATGCATTCATGATTTTCGCGATTGCGACCATATCACAAATCTGTAAAGAAACAAAAAATGAGTGAGGATTTGAGAAAATATTGTGCATGTAAATTAAAGATGAAGGAGACTTACACCAGTTCTCATCTGATTCAAACCACCATTAGCGTGAACAAGAAGGTAACCATTGGTTTTCTTGATTGGTCCTAAACCAAAGGAAATCGAATCAAAAACCGATTATTAGGTGTGAAATTTCTCGGTTATTTCAATCGGTTAAAGTTGGAAAATGAGGATAACTTACTTTGGTTCTTAGGACGAGCTACACATTTCTGATAGTTCCCAATGTCTGGTTGATTCCAAATCTCTGGGATCTGTTAAAAAAACAAATGCACCAAAACCAAAATATTAGTTCACAGAACTAACTATTAGTTAATGATTAAGCCCAATGGGCCAAATTACTAATCAATGTTTTATAAGCTGTAGTGATGTGATTAGTTAGGAGTAAATATTGGATTAATTATTAAAAATTTGTAGGATAATTATAGTCAAACTGCTTGAAAAATCAAAAGACGAATGTAGCAGACCCACGATGACTTCGAATTTAGAGAGAGGAAAAAAAAAATTCAATTAGATATTCTCTAACGAACTTGACGAAAACTAATCCACTAATACGAAAAACACTTAAAATTAAAAAAAAAGGAGTATTATTTTTAATTAGATTCAGCTCCGAATTTTTTGTCAGACATGAACATAATCGTAAACATGTTTTTTTTTTCTCGAAAAAAACAAATATCTGAACACAAAAATTAAAACAGAACATAATCGTAAACATCTTTCGGTTTTTTTTTTTTCTCAGGAAAAACCATAGATTTGAACACACACACACACACAAAAAAAAAAAAATCAAAACTTTAAATGATTTTTAATAAAATAAAAAAATATGAAAACTTTTGACTCTGTTCTTGTGAAAATTTGAGACTGTTTTTGTGAGCTTACCGATTTTCTCTCTGGAACAAAGACTTGAAGTGAATTGTTAGATTCTTCTTCTTGGATGATTCTCTCAATAGATGTTCTTGGATGAATCGAGAAGACGAATTCATGTTTCTCCACGTGTCTCCGTCGTCCAACTCCGCCCGAGAGAGCAACGACGAGGAAAAAACCGACGACTAGGATCGACAATAAAGTAAGAATCAAACGGCCAAGATTCGTCGCCGATCTCATATTCCGAGCAATCCCAGCCGTCCATTTAGATTTGTTCTCAACCATTAGCATCCACACGAGCCTGAATTTACGGAGAGAGAGAAACCCGACTAGGTAGTTGTGGCGGTGGGTCCCACTCGAACAACACAACAAAGATCTTTCGCCGTCGCCGGAGCTGGTGGTTTCTTCTTCTTCCTCGTCGTGGACGTAAACGACGGCGTTTCCGTTTCCGGTGATGACGTGGCAATGATCTTCTTGTGAATCAGCCACGCGACGTCGTGTTGTTGTTGTTGTTGGAGCCGCCGGTAATTGGCTCGACGGATTAACCGGAACTCCGACTGACATGTGGCCGGAAAAAAACAAAACAGAGGAATTTTTTCAGAGAAAACAGAGCAAAAACAATCAAAACTTTCCGGGAAAAAATTAAAAAGGAGATGTTTTTTTTTGGCGTCAATGATTTGTAATTTGTTAAGAAAAGGAAAAGAAAAAAACTCTCTTTTTGTATCTGCGCGATCTCAGGCCGAGCAGACAAAACAATCTCTTTCGAATTCTATTTCTTCTCTCTTTCGTTGTTATATATGTGTGTGTATTTATGCTATATATATATATATATAATTGTATGTATTTGTGCTTTGTATAGGAAAAAAAAGGAGGTTAAAAAAGTCGTTTTATGTTGTGGAAAATAAAAGTCGTTTTGTTTTGTTTTTACTTTTTTTTTTTAATTTTCTCTTTAGATTTTTCTTTAATTCACATGTTGTAAAAGGTTCGTTATTTAATCATTGAACAAGTCCGAAATTTACTTTTAAGATATCATCGAATTTATTTTTCTAAATATACATTTTACTGTTCATTATCTAACTTATACAAAAAAAAGTTTATATAAGTCTTGTCGTATAGCTGATAAATATAAAAGTTTCGAATGCATAGTTTTTCTTTATATTTTTGTTGATACGTCTGGAAACGTAGTTGATAATTACTGATTTGTTTTGTTTTGAATCGATAATGTATTGGTTAATATTCATTGTATTTGCCTAACCAGTAACTACTGCCTACTGGACACGTAGAATTTATAAAGCAATAGGTTTGGATATTAATGATTTGGTAGTATTAAATTCGGCATTTCGTATACTGTTTTGTGTTTGGTGTTATTATTGAAATACATAAATATGCCTAAGTCAAAAAAAAAATATATATATATATATATATGCCTAAGTCATTTGTTTGCACGTCGTCGAAAGATAAAATTTCTGTAACTTTTCAACTAACAAACAGTTTTCATTTAAACTGAAATCTCTACAATTGATAAATTTCTAGATTCAATGAAATATATAATTATTGTTTCCAAAGATAAATGAAAATTTGCACCATTAATTGGTGTTTTTTATTTGTGTGTGTGTGTGTTTTTTTTCCTTTGGAAAGTTGGATTTAAATGATTTTTTTAATCTTCTATCATTAGATTTAAACATATTTTATGAACTAATTTACAACAAGATTTGTTGATTTAGTTGGTTTATGAGTAGGAGATGTTTAATTGACGTCATAAATTTGAGGCTCCTTTTTTTTATATATATATTTATTTATTTATTTATTAATAATATTTTTTTTGAAATGTCAATGGTTAAATCGACCTTTCAAAACTTAATAAAAACATATATAATTTAATTATATAATATTAACGTCACTTACGTCATTTAGTTTTTGCTAAAGTTGTATCTCAAATACTTTGACAACGAATTAATATATAAAGTTATATCGATATTAATTTGTTTTTTTTTTGTTTTGTTAGATTTCAATAATTATCTTTTTTTTTATTACACATAATATTGTGTTTTAACATTAATCATACTTTGTTCAATCCATACATGGAATATACTTTCATTTAAATCATCTTTAAGTAGATCTATGAAAAGCTTGGCCATAAGGTGATCCATAACTCCATAAGATGTATGCAAAAGTTTGGATGGGACAAACCTTCATCACATTTGTGATAAATCTTCATAGAAAACGTGTCCACAAGACAAGTATGAGAAAAATCATATGATTCTCTTGGAACAAAAGAGGCTCGAATAAACGGAGTTCATAAAGAAAAAAATGCAGAGACTCGTGAAATTCAGGAAGGTTATTCCATTCTTCTTTAAACTATGGTGAAATTTGTTCTTCCATGTAGAGCGAGTTAAACCATGGCTCTAGCTTGAAGTCTAATATAAAGAGTAAGAATATTTCATCATAAAAAAGAGAATGAAAATAAGACCTTATAGTATATGCCTGCCTTTGTGATTTTGCGAGTAAGATCATCCTCATGTTATTTGGATGAAAATGATTCATCGAATTTTTTATTGCATTTGGTTTCCATCGATGAAAATAATCACCAGCAATGATATGTTTTATTAGATAATTTAATCAATAAAGGCTAAGTTTTGGAACAAACAAAAAAAAAAAAAATTTACTATTCAAAGTCATTCCAAAATAAATATGGATTTTAGTTAATGCATGAGAATGTAACATTTTTGTCAACTTTCTCAATCTAGATTTAAGTTCTTTTAACCAATACCCACCACTGCCACTAGACTAATTTATGTAGAGACCTGAGCAATTCCATTAGTCGCACTAGTGTGATGATCATGCGGTCAATTTTCCGTATTTCTTAATGTTTAACCATACAAAAAAAAAGCAGTTTATATATAATTTCACCAATCAATTAAAATTATTAGCTTATTCAACAATTAGTTAATCCGTCACATGACTCATTACACATTCATCTTTTCCTTTCTAAGAACAAAGTAGAACAAATAAATCACTATACGCTAGTGATTACGTGTAGCTTATAATAATCAAATAAGTTTCAAATCGTATACAAACCATACGTTTCCATAACTTAATCTAATTTTTATATATGACATTCATAATTCGCAGTCTGATAATTCGTTAATCTTCTTGAGAGAGTATTGTAAATTACATGTGAAACAATAAAAGTATAACAATAACAATGATGGCCTTTATGTAAGTTTCTGAGTATTAAAAGTGAAAAGGCCTCTAGGATAAATTCGAACGTTCCTCGATTTCCCAAATTCCTTTGTCCTCTTCCTACGTCCTTTTCTTCAGATCTCTCGATTAATATTGATACCCATACCGAATAAAATTCAAATACTAGTATACAAAAACTAAATGCATTTACTACTATTTAGTGAGAAAAAAATGCAATAAATATACGATCGTTTTTGGTAGAGTTTTCTTTTCAAGAAGGTACATAGTGCTCAATCATATTTGGATAAACCAGTAACGCCATCTTTATCCATAAACTTTTGAGGGTATCATTAAATATAAAATTATTAAAAACACTCTCTCTTCCTTTTACTTAACTTTATACATTCTCTTTCATCCTTTTACTCAATTTTTATTAATTTTATACTCTTTTTAAATATAAAATTATTAAAAACACACTTTTTCTCTCTTCAAAAGTATCAACTGGTTGATACTTTTGATACTCTCTCTTTCCAAAAATACCCACTATCTCTTCTGTTTATTCAAATTTATTAATTTTATATTTCAATACACTCTATTATTTCAACCAAAAACACTTTCTTTTTTCTTTTTACTCAAATTTTAATAATTTTATATTTAATGATACCTATAAAAAATTACCAATACAGATGCTCTAAGTAAGAAATCATTGGACAACAAGATCACGTTAAATTAAATGTTCAGCTTAACATAGCTTTTTGTTGCTTGTTTTTTTACGAAAACTTTTAACATTTTTTTTTGTGGTACTTAACATTATTATTTTTTAACAAAAATTAGTCTTAATTTCTTTTATTTTTCATTAACTAGATAATTAGTTTCACGACCCAAAGCTTTTGTTTTTTGTTTTTTTCCTACCAAGAGCTAATTGTATATTTGTACACTCCTACGATCATGTACGAACTCACTAAGTACGCGACGTGGCAGTTACACGTCTCAAAAATGTTTATTTAATACTTTAAACTCACTTAGTTTAGTAACCGTTGGAGTTCCATCAATGTGAATAAACATATATAATTATTATAGTCCTTTCAAGTTAGTGGTATTATAATCGTAGTTTACTTCTTAGCTCGACTAATCGTTCTACTGATTGTGTCATGTTTATTTTTTAATAGAATTGTGATATTGATGGATAATAATACTAAATCATAGTTTGACCCAGGAAAAAATACATGCGAGAAAAATATACAATCATTAGAAAATACGAGAAGAAATGTATTATTGTGTTGATCCTATTTCAAATCTACTGCTCCCGTTTTATTATACTACCATTTCAAACACTGTTACATCCCCGAAAAAAAAATGAAAAAGGGCCAACGCATCTAATTCAACACAAAAAAACATCACTGAAGAAAAACTAAGTGTTGAACAAAAAAAAAAAGGGAAGAAAACATAAAGTAAAGGGATTTGTGTTTGTGTTTGCAAAGAGTAAAACATCTAAATAATCACTGACACTTTAAAGAGATTTGCATTTTATATAATTTTGTTCTATTATCCTGGTTATAACTTATATAATATCACATAAATCTTGACGTGTTCAACATTGTAGACAGAAATTTTGACGGAATTAACTACTAAAGCTCATAGAAAAACGTTATGTCTAAAAACACTAATAAACTAATTTAAGACACCTTTACGACCGTGTAAAACTACGATATATTCATCAGTCGGTAATGTAGCATTTTTAAGATGGGAACATACCTAAAACGATGGACTTTTTAAATATAAAACCAATCAAACGAATTACCTAAAGTCCATAGTTTAGTGGAAGAATTTATATTATGACCTTATGTTTCTGGTATAGACCACAATAACACTCCAAACCACGATTTTCCATATCCTCTCAACAAATTTTGCTAATATCATTAACCGATTTTCCAAACGCGGGTTTTTTTAAAACATTAAAAATGCACCCGAAGAGGAAGTGGGGTTCCAATGATCCGGTGACGACAAAACGGACCAGACTCACTACAATACAACTATTGGACTTTTGGTCGACATCATAACACGCTTTTAAAAATAGACTTCGAGCCTCAAAATTGACTCTTAACTACTACCTCTAGAAGCAAATATCGAGAAACCCCACACACACACCGTGAGAAATACACGTGTGAATTATGTATGCATTCGTCAACAAGGGAGTATAGTATATAGTATTTGTGCGAATCTTAAGAAAGAGGTGGAGACTGGGGGCCACGCGCCATTTAGGTGGAAGTCTCTCCACTTCATGTTTACTTTTTGAGGGGAAGTCAAAATCCGTACCTACACCTGAAAACTAAAGGTTCGTAGTTGGGATGGTTGTTGCTAGGGTTGGCAAATTCTATATATATCCCATAATTTGGATTCTTAAATTCGTTTTAAGTTTTCATGTATCTACAATATCTCTCGTACAATGATCATACGGATAGATATAGATTTGTTGATATAACTCATATCGTATATGATGATGATCAGTTCTAGATACCCGGATTTTTTTTTATCGGATCCAAGAATTTGCTTCGATCGGTTCTAGAATTAATGCATCTATAGTTTCATATATGGATAGTAATAATAGGTATAGATAATGTAGGGTATTAATGATAACAATTCATTAATATTTCGCGTATACATTTGACTGTTCTAAAATCAATTCTCTCTCTGTCAGTCATCTCTCTCCTCTCTATCACCCCAGCTACCTCGACGATTACAGATCGGATCGGCGTCGGTGGCTCCGTTAGCACCGATGTCGATCCCCGTGTTTTCTATTTTCTCCTTTAGTCCTTTCTAGCATCAAGTTTTGGCCATGGAGAAAGCTTTTTCTCGTGTGGATCGAGCTCTGTTTCCGTGGTGTGGTTACGGTGAAGGTTCTGGTCGGTGCTTTGGGTGGTGGCTTGCGGTGAAGGTATTGGTGTATCCATAGAGCGGGATGATGCGGGCCTTCTACTCACAAGAACCACTTGTGCCTCACGATTGATCTCTTTGTTCCGTGAACGGCTTACCGGAATTCGAGATCCCATCCCTTGTGGGTACTCTCTTGTGTGTGGGTCGTTTTTATTTTGATGGCTAGATTAATTGTGGTTAAGTTTGTGTTTCGTGGAGCTAGTATTGTATAGTTTTCTTGTGGATTTCTTTCTCTTTCGGTGAATTATGGGGTCTGTGATATTGGTTGTGGTGCTTCGGTTTGGTAAAAGGTGATTCTAGCTATTCGGCTCGTGATGTGAGGCTACCTTGTGGATTCGATTGGTTTGGTTTGTCGATATCTCATCTTCTCACCTGCCTTAATTCCTGCTCTTTGTGGAGGTCTTTATTCTCACTCCGATTCGATCGCTTGTCTTTCTTGTTTGAGTTTGGCAAGTTTCGGTGTGTTTTGGTTACGCTCCTTGTCTCTACAAGTTGAGGTTTGATCGAGACCTGATTATATCTATTGATTTCAGAAGAGGTGTAACTAGTCAAGTCGTTGTTACTTTGATTTCACCGTATTCGGGAGAACTATGAGGATCTAGACATGTTATGGTCACGATCTTATATATCTTGCCGGAGTCTGATTTCTTGGTCTCTAAAAAATGTGAAGTAGGTTTATTTGCTATAGGAGGTTCCACGTTCGTTGCATCGGCTTCTCTGGGTCTTTTTGGTAAGCTGTTGGCATTGGTCTCTCGAAACAAAAGAATTTGTAGGTGATGTTTGTGTTCTTAGTTGTGAACTTAAGCTGATTTGTCCAAAGGTTGTTTGGCTTTGACCTCCTTTTATTAGGATTGCCTTTATTTGTGTTTGTTTTATGCTCTTTATAGATGTGTGCTTACTTTCTGGGATTGGTGTCTTCACGCCCCGGATTGGTTTTCTACCTTGTATTCTACCGTGTATCCTTTTCTGAATTTGTGTTTTAAATAAAATTTTCAGATGACAAAAAAAAAAAATGTTTTAAAGACTTCGATGAATCTGATTTTATATAATAATAAATTTATTATTCCATTGAAAATATATAATACATTTGATTTCCACTATACTATATACATTAACTTAATATGCAAGATATATTGATTGATAAGTAGAGAATATTGTTTGGTTGCAATACAACTCACGTATGATAACAAGAAACGCGTACGGATTCTTATTCTTGTTATCCCTCCCCACCGTCATCACCGACATGTCCTTTTAGCTCGTGTTTAAAATAAAAACTTACAACAATTATAATTCTGCTTCCTATATTTGATCCAATTGATACATGGTTAGACACTTCGGCTAGTAAATGAATACACCAAAATTCGAGGAAAAAACAATGAAACGAGGAAGAAGTAAATGCTTGATTACAAGAAATTGGGGTCTAATATAAAAACATTATAAAGTACGGGGTCCAATTTACAATTCAAGAAAATCAAGTTCCTTGTTGCTCCGCATTTGCAGCAGCAACACATCTTTGGTCCTAGAACTGAGCAATATTGCAAATGGAAAATCCTCTGTGCAGCATCTCATCGTGAAACCGAAACTCCTCGGTTAAGTTATCATGAGAAACAAAACCATTGATCAGAGAACTATGCGTAGACTTATCAGGATTTACACCTCTCTCAATCATCTTTCTTAGTACAACCTCAGCTTCTTTCATCTGATTCTGTCTGCAAAACCCGTGTAAGATCGAATCGTACGTAAAGACATCAGCCACTACTAATCCTCCTTGCTTCTCCTCCATCTTCTTCACTAAACCAAAAGCTTTGCTCATGTTTTCTTCTTTAACATAAGATACATAAAAGAGCATCATTATTGGTGATACATTAAGAGTATCACCAAAAATAATTTAATGTTAGTTTTAATAATTTTTTTAATCTTTTAGGATTTTATAAATTTTGTATGTTTAATGGTAATACCATGTGGGTATAAAAAAAATAAAAAATATATTTTTTTATTAAAAATGAAAAACATGAAAAAATCAAATTTATTAAGTTTCATAAAATTTTAAACATATATTACAATTCGTAAAATGATTAAAAACATAGAAAATGATGAGGAATAACACGATTTACTCGACTCTAGTCTTGGGTTGTGCAAACAAACTTGAATTCCAGTACCCACAAATACATATGAAAATCTTGCACAAAGGAAAATGAGCTCCAAAGAAGTACAAAATTACGAAATAAAAGGACAGTGCCAATACCATCCCTAGTTGAAAGGAATCTAAACCAAACCACTTGTGCAATAAAGAAAGTCGCAATGAAAGCCATATTTTGCTTTTGCCTGCCTCCTTCTTATCATCATCTAACTGCAATACAATGCACGAAACAAGCTGATCCACAGAAAAATGTCTCCAAGGAGTTCATTTTCATCATCATGGTTGACAAAAAGAGGACCAACTTGTTGTGATTGCCGAAAAGATTATTGGAAATGGGTCAATGGAATTGGAAGCAACAAAAGAGAGTAGGTCTCCCAGACCATGACCACATATCACCTAACATCATCATACAAACAAAAAAACATCACGTACATAAGAAACCAAGCAATTCCATATAAATCATAAGAGTTTAAACTAACCATAAGAGCTAATAACAATGGAATTCAAAGGACCACGATGAGCTTGCCATTGATATTGCAAGCAAAGAAATTCCAAATATTCCATCTGTGGAAATAACAAATCACAAATCCAAATGTAAGTCCATTTGCTTAAAAATAATTAATGCATAACGAAGTAAAATCTCTTGGGGCGGGCCGAAGAGAGCATAATAAAATGGGCCGCTGAAAAGCCCATCAGGTCCATATATATATATATATATATATATATACGTAGGCTAGGGTTTGCAGATTCCCCCAGTGTGTATTGTGGAGCAGAAAGCGGCAGAACAAAAATGGCGAGAGCTCGTGGCCCGACAGAAAAAAGGCGTGAACGTTTTCGTCCATATCGTCCCGATACTGAACGCAGCCAAAGAGATGAATTTGCTGCTCATGGATTCGGAAGACGAGATCCTCCTAGTACTCGTCCGATGATCCTCGAGGAGGGATGGGCTGAGCGTATTCAGGCTATATTTCATAGTATTGGGGTTTGTTATATTTTACTTTCTTGTATCTATATTCATTCAAAGATTTTGTTTCTTTCGTACAAGTGAAGTTGTATGTTTTTTTTCTTACAGCAAGAGTACCCGGCTAATCTTACTAGGGAGGAACTTATGAAGGCTCTTCGTACTAGGCCGACTCCAAGGTATCTAATTCGTTCCTTCTCCAACTTAATTTGCTATGGATGGTCGTTTTAGCTATGGATGGTTGTTTTAGCTCATTTTCTGGATTGTTGTTTTTCACCTGAGCCAGCTATTATGCTGAGAAATACGGACACGCAAGTTCCAAGACACAAGTTCCAATCAAGTTGAAAGACAAACAACTTCCAACCAAGTTCAAAGCCACCACCACCACAGATGATGCGATGAAGCACAAAGCCACCACCTCCACAGATGATGCGATGAAGTCCGACTAAGATGCTCGTGATTAAGCACAAAGCCACCAATATCGAGAAACCCCACATACACGTGCGATTTATGTATGCATTCAATCATTCGTCAACATTCAACAAGAGAGTATAGTAAGTTTCAAAGAAAAAAAAAAACAAGAGAGTATAGTTTATAGTATTTGTGCGAATCATAAGAAAGAGGTGAAGTGTGGGGGCCACGCGCCATTTAGGTGGAAGTCTCTCCACTTTCATGTTTACTTTTTGAGGGGAAGTCAAAATCCATACCTACGCCTGAAAACTTAAGTGTTCGTGGTTGGGATGATTGTTGTTAGGGTTGGCAAATTCTATATATATCCCATAATAATTTTCGTGCATCTAATATCTCTCATACAAATACAATGATGATAGTCTTTTTTTCTTTCTATGATATAGATATAGTATATATGATGATCAATTCTAGATATCCGAATTCCGATTTAAGAATTCGCTTAGATTCTTCTAAAATTTAATAAGTCTATATATTGTGTCATATATGTATATAATATGGGGTATATGACAGTATTATAGTGTATCCCTAAACCTAGATGATGGATAATGATAACCAGTCATTGATATTTCGCATATACATTTGACTAATCTAAAAGCTTCAATGAATCTGTTTTTCTATATAAAATATTTGTTTTTTCCAATGAAAATACTATATACATGAACTTAATATGCAAAGATTGATACGTAGAATATGTTTGGTTGCAATACAACTCAGAAGCGCGTACTGATTGTTGTTCTTGTTCTCCGTCCCCACCGTCATCACCGACATGTCCTTCTACCCGCAGCAAATTTTCGGTTTCCAAATTTTTCTTTTCAAATATCATAATAACCATTCTTTTTCGTTTGTATTAAGCATACAGTAATTATATACCCGCTTCCTATAATTCAATTTATGTATACATGATTCGATTAAATGCACCAAAATTTGGAAATTCGAAAGAAAAAGAAAAAAATCAAACGAGGAAGGACTAAATTCTTGATTACAAGAAATTGGGGCATAATATATATATAAAAACATTATAAATACGTGGACCAATTTGCTATTCAAGAAAATCAAGTTTCTTGAGCTTCTGCATTTGAGCAACAAATATTTTCTCTTGTTGTTGTTGTTTTTCACCTGAGCCAGCTATTATGCTGAGAAATTCCAAGCAAGTTCCAAGACACAAGTTCCAAGAAAGTTCAAAGATGATGCGATGTGCAAAAAAGTTACCTTTTTTTTAACTGTATCGATGCAGATTTTGTCTCAAAGTTGGCTGGATTGATCTGTATGTGTCAAAGCTTGAACCTTTTAAATTGTATCAATGTAGATGTCAGATATTTTGGAGAATTCAGGGATTAACTTGAAGTTACTCATAGATGAAGCGAAGAACAAGGTTGTATTCGCTGAGTTGGGTAAAGATTTCGTCGATATTCTCTTTAGTTGTCGACATTGCCAATGGGAACAATCGCTAGATTGCAATCAGGATAAATGTCAAAAGATTAAGCTGAAGCTAGACGATTCATCTTAATCTGTTTTTAGATTTGGTTACCAATAGACGCATCACCGTTGTGAATTTGCTTGGAAATGCGTTTGGTTCATTACTACTCTGTTATGTGTGATTTTGAGTAAATGGATTATCTTCTCTTGAGATTGTGATCAATGTTTCTAAATATCTTAACTTGTGCTTTTTTTTAATTTAAATGCTTTAGGGTTCATTACTCTGTTCTGTGTTTTTGCATGTGTTGAATCGGATATTGATGTAATGAGCCAGATTTAGATCCGGATCCGAGTCCATCGACCCAAGACCGGTCTGTCATATGAGGCTTTTTGACCATTTTGGAGAGTACCGCTTGTCTGACAACTCCATGTGTATGATTGGGATGAACTAAATCGATAGATCCAAAATCCCAAGGCAACTGCTGAATCAAGTGGATTTGTGAAGAGACTAGGATAAGGTTCATGGTGATAGACCTAATAATTACTCCTGAATGTTAAAAGATAAACAGACCCAATTGCGAGTAATCCATTGATCCCTATACATCCATATGCAGCTTACCAGATTATTGGGAGCTTCATTAATTGGTGACATCATCTGCCTTAAGAACGTTCATTATTCTTGTGTAATTGAAATAAACATACACTATTCCTTATTATATACAAAACTACTACTAAACCAAGAATAAACCAAACATAAACCATATGTATACTCTCTAATAAGCACTGGTCTCTTGGATAATGGAATCAGCTTCAACAAGTGTTCCTCAAAGATAAATCTTTTGATACCATTAACATCTACATTTTTTTTTCCAATCTATTTTTGTCTACTCCTTTGATTTTAGGGTCTTTTTAATAAATAACCAAAAAATTAAAAATTAAAAAGTTGGAAAAAATGGGGGTATGTGGCACAATCTAGATTTTTGGATTTTGGTTTTTTGGTTAGTTTGTAAATTATAATTTTTTTGTTATATTAATGGCAAATTTTCCTTTGATTTTAACTACTTTCTTTTTTTTCGTGATAATCTTATGTCAATATCTTTAAGCAAATGCGCTAAGATTAGTGGAAACTGAAATATATCGAAACTGAAACTGAAATACATGGAAACTAGTCTTAACATCTGGCAAATGGGTGTTGTAAATTTAAGTGCAAAAGTGGTCATTAGAGAGAGAGAAAGTAGTCACTTTGCTACTTCTTTTCTTCTTGAGGGCAGCTTCTCTTATTCTTCTTCTTCTTCTTCTTATTCTTCATGAGAGCGGCGATGTAGAAGCCTAGCTTTGAAGACTTGATGATACGACAACGCCTTAAATTCTTCTTCCTCATCCTGGAACTTCTTGCCGATCTGAATATCCGCTTGAACCATTCAAGATGATGTTCCCTCTCCATTTCAGATAGTGCCAATAGTACTCCAACGTAGAAATCATTAAAACGGTACTTAGAAACCAGTTAGTGACAAAAGAAAACCAAAACCAGTTAGTGACAATTATACATGCAGGAATATACAATCACATCACCTTTGCATTACAATTTCAAACTCGCTTGGAAGTTATCAAAAGTTTCAGGAGTGATACATTCCTATTATGAATTAGGCCAAAGTAATAAGAAAAAAACTACTTAAGTCTCTTCCCAAAACCCTTTATAAAATTTCACACTCTTTTGGCTAGGTGATATGGTGTATGGTTTGCCGAAAGGACTTGGATGTAGAAATCGTCCACGTTGACTCTATCCACTAAATGAGGGTTACATTCAGTGTCATAACCAAGCTCCTCAAGTGTCCTAGACATAGAGATTTAAATGCATCTGTAGCCAAATAGCTTTCCTCTGTAGCCAAACACTTGGAGCTCGACTTTTTTGTCTAGTAGTGATATGGAGGTATCATAACTAAATTCCTCACCCTACAAGAGATACAAATATTGATTGATATTGTAATATTCAAAGATTAATGATTGATAATATAATCTTCAAAGATTGATATTGCATATTGTCAAACAAGACAAGAGAGATTCAAGGATAACTCATCATACGTAAGACTTCATTAAGTCATCTTCTAAAAGATCTATCAAGATCTTGGCCTTAAGGTACTCCTTTGCATCTCCGACCCTCCTTCACCATCTTTGAAATAGATCCTCATAGTTTGAGTGTCCAGAAGTATGCACTTAGTTTTCATCGATGAAAATAATCACCAGCAATGATATGTCTTATTGGATAAGACAACAAGTTTTTTGCTAAAAAATTGTATCAATTAGGTTTAGAAAGACATATTGAAACAAATAAATGAATGAAAAATCATAAACAATTAGATTCACATCGTTTTCTCTTACATGTTGTGCATTTGTGTATTTGAAGTGCAAAATGAACCAATCCATCCTAGATAAAAGAAGAAAAAAATGCATAGTGATGCGTAGTTAGATGAATACAATTAGTTAATTGTCTCTTTGAAATATGTGAGTAATCTTATTTAATTTTTCGCTCAAGTAAACTGTTAGACTATGTATATAAAAATGATAGCATTAGATGTAATTCTATTTAATTATTTACATTGTGAATCTAGCAACACTACGCTTTTTGTATATTAAAAGAGGATGAAACTGTACTATTCAAAATCATTCCAAAGTAAATATAAATTCTAGTTAATACATCATAATTAATGTAACATTTTTGTCAACTTTCTTAATCTAGATTTAAGTTCTTTTAACCAATACCCACTGGACTAATTTATGTAGAGACATGACCAATTCCATTATTCACACTCACTATTTTATAGTGAGTGTTTATCATGTAGTCAATTTTCCGTATTTCCTAATGTTTAATCATACAAAAAAACAGTTTATATAAATTCACCAATCAATTAAATTTATTCAACAATGAGTTAATCCGTCACATTACTCATCACACATTCATTTTCTAAGAAGAAAGTAGAACAAATAAATCACTATACGCTAGTGATTACGTGTAACTTATAATAATCAAATAGTTAGGGTTGTATACAAATCATACGTTTCCATAACTTAATCTAATTTTTTAATAATTGACATTCATAATTCGTTATTGAAAAAGTATAACAATAACAATAGTATAATTCTGTTTTCTATATTTTCTCTAATTGATACATGGTTCGACTAATAAATACACCAAAATTTGAGAATTCGAAAGAAAAATAAAAAAAATGAAACGAGGAAGGACTTAATGCTTGATTACAAGAAATTTGGGTCTAATAAAAAACATTATAAAGTATGGGACCAATTTGCTATTCAAGAAAATCAAGTTCCTTGAGCTTCTGCATTTGCAGCAGCAAAACACATGGTTTTGTTTTAAAAAACTGATTCAGAATTGATCATCAGGAGAGAATCCTCTCTGCAACATTTCATCGTGAAACCGAAACGCCTCGGTTAAGTTATCTTGAGAAACAAATCCATTGATCAGAGAGGAATACGTCGACTTAGCAGGATTTACACCTCTCTCAATCATCTTCCTTAGTACAACCTCAGCTTCTTTCATCTGATTTTGTCTACAAAACCCATGTAAGATCGAATTGTACGTAAAGACATCAGCTACTACTCCTCCTTGCTTCTCCTCCATCTTTTTCACTAAACCAAAAGCTTTGCTCATGTTTTCTTCTTTAACAAAACCATGTATCAATGTGTTGTAACTGATGCTATCCGGCACAAAACCTTCCGAGATCATCTTACCCAAAAAGCTTTCTGCATCCGAGGCATTACCAGTGCGGCAATAGCCCTTTATTATAGAATTACAAATCATAACCGTCGGTTTTATACTTTTACCGACCATTTCATCCCAAACTCGAAATGCTTCGGAAAGATGGCCTTTACTGCAGAGCGCGTTAACCATAATGCTGTAAGATATTGAAGTGGGAAGTATCTCTTTCGATACCATATCTGACCATATCTCTCTTGCGGTATCGATATCGCCTACTTTACCAAACCCGTCTAACAGCGTGTTGTATGTCACAACATCGAGTTTGATTCTCTTTTCTTTCATCTTCTTAAAAAGCTCCATTGCGTTTCCCAGGTTTCCGAGCTTACAATGTCCATCGATAAGTATGGTTAAAGTGTACGAGTCTGGAAATAAACCCCTTTCGGTCATTTCTCTGAACAATTTATCCGCTTCGCCTAACATTTTCCGTTTGCATAAGCCGTGCAAAATGGTATTGTAGGTAACAACATCCATAGCACAACCCTGGTGAAGCATTTCATTTCTCAAATTCATGGCTTCAGAGATCATACCTTTTCTACAATACCCTTGGATAAGAATTGTGTAGATGACTTTGTCGGGAATCAGTCCCGCATCCTTCACGCTGTTGAAATACACTAATGCCTTGTCGAGATTTCCACTCCGAGCAAAAAGACTCATTATTGAGCTAAAGCAAACTAAATCCGGAACAATATCCCTAGATCTCATATCACTGAAAATCTTTTCTGTTTCAACCGCATCTCCCTTCTTACAAGCCTCCATCAGCAATGATCTGTAGGTAGCAGAGTCAGGACTCAACCCGGAATTCAACATCTCAGCGAAAACTTCCTTGGCTCTCTTGTATTTCCCGTTCTTACACAATCCATTTATCACAGAGTTATAAGTATAAACACCTGGACTAAACCCTTTACTCGGCATAGCATTCATCAACTCAAACGCCTCTTCCATAAGACCTTTACTAGAGTAAGCGCTAATCAACGTGTTATACGTTACAATATCCGGGTAAACTCCGTTCTCTTCCACTTCGGACAAAAAAGTTCCGACTTTTTCCATTTTACCATCTTTGCACAATGCATTAACCATGATATTGAGAGTATAAACATTAACACCAACGCCACACCGAGAAATCTCCTGATAAACACCCCAAGCCAATTCTACCCACCCGATCCTCACCAAGCTCCCGATGAGAGCATTACACGCATCGATAGAAACCATATAACCTCTGCTTCTCAGCAATGTAAAAGCTTCATAAGCTTCTCTGAGTTTTCTAGCCTGCACATAAGTCCTAATCAACAAATCGAAAACCGAATCATTCGAACCACAGTTACTATACGTCGAAACCAAAGATTCCACAACCTCTGCTCTGGTAACACCACTCCTTCTAATCATCCTAAGAAGACAACCCTGTGCATCAGATAATCTTCCACTCCTCACTAGAATATGAATCATTGCGCTTAATGACAAAGAAGTATGCTTCAAATTCGGTGAAATCAAACCTAATTGATCCAAAAACCTTTGACCTAGGCTTAAATCATTCCGGCAACGATACAAAACCTCAACGACGGTTAAAGGGTTTAACCGAATCAGATGATTTCGCAAGGAATCGGAATTATTATTACCTTTTTTTAAACTGAAACAGATTTTCTCCACCAAGAACGAATCCGATTCCGCAGACGAAGCCGAATCCGAAGAAGAAGAAGAAGAAGAAGGTTCTGATTCTGGAGATGGTGATGAAGATGTTGTCAAGGTTTTAAATCGAGTGAGAGGGCCTTTTACGCGGGAGATTCTGGAAGGTATTAACCGGTGAAGAACCATTTTTTTCCGGTGAAGAGAGATCAAAGAGACGAGTTTTCGATCGAGCAAAATGGTAGAGAGAACTCACTTTGGTTCTTCTTCGAGCAAACTGAAACAGAGAGCTCACTCAAAACGACACCGTACTGGGTCGGATCCGGATCCGACTCCATCGACCCATTACGGGTCAAGTAAGGCTTTTTAGAATAAAGCCCATTTAACGAAGAATAAATTAATTAAAAAGAAAAATTATATTTTTTCCCGCTTCTCTCGTCGCTTCATCTTCCTCTCGACGAATACTATTTAGAAAAGCCCTAAGTCCTCTCTCTCTCTCTCTCTAGACAACGATTCTCTAATTCACTCTGAAATTTCACAAACCCAAAACAAATTAATCGAAAAGGTAAGATCTTTCGTAATCATATAACGCTCTCAAGTTCACGTTTTTCTTTCCCATCAATCTTGTATTATCCCGAGAAAATCTACTATGTAAGATTTTCCCAGGAATCGATCGGTTTTGTAGTTACCTCTGTCTCTAATCCAAAAAAACTATTACTGTATCTATCTTCTTTTGAGATTTCTGTTCAATTTTTAGCCTCAATTGCTTATTTTAGCACATATGAACAGAGATATATCCGATATATAGATTGATAAAAAAAGTTACCTTTTTTAGCTGTATAGAAGCAGGTTCGGTCTCAAACTTGGCTTGGATTGATCTGTATGTGTGAAAGCTTGACCCTTTTTTAAAATTGTATCAATGTAGATGTCAGATAATTTGGAGGATTCGGTGATTAACTTGAAGCTACTCATAGATGAGGCAAAAAAAAAGGTCGTATTCGCTGAAGCGGGTAAAGATTTCGTGGATATACTCTTGAGCTTTTCGACATTGCCAATGGGAACAATCGTTAGATTGTTGGGGATGCATCAGACAGTAGCCATAGGTTGTTTCAATAATATCTATGGAAGTGTTGCGAGTATGGGGATGAATAATTTTACTACGGAAGCTAGCAAGCAAATGCTTTTGTATCCGGGGAGTTTGAATCAGGAGAAGTGTCAAAAGATCAAGCTGAAGATAGATGATTCCGAGGCTACGAAGTGTTACATGTGTCCTATGTTTGTGCGAAGCGGGCAATGTAGTAAAAGGTATAGCAATTTCAAAACCTCCAGGTGTAGCTGTGGGAATTTGATGAATGAAGTGATTCAGTTTCAAGGAGAAGGAGGACAAGGTAACGGTGTTGAAGGTGGAGTATTTGTGAGGAGTGCTCATACTTCATTCATAATCACTGATGATTTGAAAGTGGAAGTTAACTCTGTTGGATCAACGTTTAATGTTCTTAAAGATCTTGGCTATGCGGATTGCGATAAGTTGGTTGAGATGATTCTCGACGTTAATCTCCAAGAGGTATTCTTCTACTAGACTTCAGTTTAATGTTATGCGTGTGAGTATTTAAAGTTCTTTTAAATTGTTTAGGTAGCTACGTTGCTGGAGAGTTTATTCACATCGGATACTCCGCTGACCGATACATTTCTGAAAAAGAAAAGCTCATATGGTATGGAGAGGATTCATCAAATGCAGAGTCCTGCCTACGGTGTGGATGGAGAGGAATCAAAAGCTGATCAGATGATAACGCTGAATGCATATGTTAGGAAGAAGGAAGGGAACATTATATATGTTGAATGTGGTAATGATTTTGTTGATCTTCTTTTCACTTTTCTTGCTATGCCTCTAGAATCTGTATGGGGAATATCGGGCAACGGAATCATCCTTGGATGCATTGGAAACTTGTGCAAAAGCTTCAAGGAATTGGGTGTTGATTCCGGAGGAGAAGCTTCGGGTTTTAAATGTGTTCTTCCTCATTACTACAAGTGTCAGAAGCAGCTGCTTGATGTTGTCACTACACATAAGCCACCAACTTACTACCGTTATGTTTCCTTCTCTGTGAATCATTTTACAGAGTACAGTTTATCTGAAAACTCTGGTAAGCGACTTGTGTATGATTGGGATGAACTCGTGCCCGTGACCTCGATAGATCCAAAATCCGACAGTGCTGAATCAAGTGGATTTGTGAAGAGAGGGATGAGGTTCATGGTGACAGATGAATTAATCATTGCTCCTTCGAACTCAACCTCAACCATTGGAATGTTAAAAGATAAACATACCCGATTAGATGAAGTCGAAGTGCGAGTGATCAGTATGAAAAAAGAAGAGGTAAAAGCTTGTCAAAGATCATTTGCTTGATTTCAGCATACATATTACTACTAAATTATACATTCGCTGATCCCATACATGCGCATATGCAGGTTATCAGATTACTGGCAGCTTCATTGGTGACATCATCTGCGTTAAGCACTAGTCTCTTAGGTATGGAACCAGCTTCAACAAGTACTCCTGGAAGCCGGTTTCGGAAGAAGCCAAAGATCGAGACTTGAAGAAGAGCTTCAAGTTCTAGCTATATTCGATCGTTTTAGAATCTTTTGATTAGCATCCGATTGTTTTAGTAACTTTGTCTAATATCTTTTGTTCTATTTTTCTAAGGGTTATTAGAAACTTAAATAACTATCAAGGTTATCTTTAAGAACATCAGAAAACTTGTGATTTAATTTTGTGATCCAAATATCTAAGCACTATATATTATAGTGCGTTTTAAGTCAGAAATTTCATCATCTTTCTTAAAGTGTTAGTATGTCGAAATTAATCAAAAATCTTGGAGTATAAGTGCAGGGTCTTGGAAATTGGTTTTGACCCATTATTAAAGTTGGTTTAATGTTAAAGATGTTAAATCGTAAGGATTTCAGTGACAAGTGTGTGAATTTAAGTGCAGGTTACAGAATCAAAGGGTTGTGTTTGTGTTATTGGCTCTTGGGTTTTGACGATGACCCGTTTATAGTGGATTGTTTGTCTTGTGTGTTTCTTAATATCCATAGAAAATTTTCTCTCTTCTTTCATTTTTTTTTTGTGTTCTTTCATCAATCTGCTTTGAAATGTCTGAAACTTCTAAGGAACCAAAGTTTACTTTGAGACTTGTGGTTGATGAAGAGAAAAAGAAGGTCGTTTTAGCTGAGGCTTGTCCGGATTTTGTTGATGTACTCTTCAGCTTTCTGACATTACCAGTGGGCACCATTGTCAGATTGCTTGAAGAGCATCGAAAATCTGAGATGACAAGTGTTGGTTGTTTTAGCAACCTTTATAAAAGTGTTGGGGATATGGGCATTGATAATTTCCAGACTGAAGCCTGTAAGCAGATGCTCCTTTATCCGAGGAGTGTAAGGGATGTCCACTGCAAAAGGCTTAAGCTCAACTTACACCCTACTGAGGGTGACAAGTACTTTGAGTGTGAGCTGTAAAATGTGCAGTAAGTTTAGCACTTTTGTCGATGTCAATGTGGAATGTTGATGAACGAGGAGTTTCAGTTATCGGAAGAAAATGTTGAAGACAAGAAGCAAAACGATGCGAATGGAGTATTTATCAAGGGCAGGTCTTCATTCATCATAACCGATGACTTGCAAGTTGCAGTCAGGTCCACTGATCTCGTCTTGAAAAAACTCAAATCTCAAGGCTGTGGTGATTTTAGTAAGGCTTGTTGACATAGGTTTGGAAGAGGTATTTTACTCTGCTCTTCATGTTTTTGTCTTACTTGAATAAACAAGCTTTTATCTCACTATGTCTTATTCTTTACCTAGGTCATGACTCTGCTGCAATGTATCTTCTCCTCAAATGCTCACATTCTTGAACAAGCAAAGCCCACAAGAAAAAACGCTAGGTCCATTTATGGAGAGCAAAAGAGTTGAATCCGAAGCTGAACCAGAAGAAGTAATAACTTTGAGTGTGCTCTTGAGGAATCTGTATTGGAAATCTCTGGAAACATGTCCACTTATGGATGCATTGGAAACTTGTTAGGATGCTTCAAGGACTTGAGTGCTACACAAGTTTCAACATTCAAATCCATACTCCCCCATTACTATAGATGTAAGAAGCAGTTGCTTAATATCATCACTGAGCAACCTCGGAAGTTGAAGTTTGCCGATAGTGGGGAACCTGTGGTTTTGATTGATCCGAAATCTCATGGAAACGATCAATCAACAGAAGATAAAGGGTTCGTTAAGAGAGACACAAAGTTCACAGTAACAGATGATCTGATCATTACACCAATGAACTCTAGCTCAGCCTTTTGCTTACTAAAGAAGTTGCAGAATCAAGCAGATGATCTAGAGGTGCAAGAGATACGCATCACCAAAACAGAGTTATAATTGTAATTGTATCTATCTCTTAGAAACGACTCTGATATGGTTTTTTTTTATAATCAGGCTACTAGTTTGTTGAGAGCTTCCCTGGTGACATCATCTGCATTGAACACTGCTTTGTGGAACTTGATCGCGAAGAAGCCATAGGAGGAAATTTGAAGAAACGCAGAGCTGGGAGAGATTCTAGCAAACCCTCATTGTCTATCGTTCTTAATTTTATCTATTTTCTACATTCTTTCTTAAGACGACACAAGTGTTTTAGTATCTTGTTCCTTATGTATCAAGAGCTACTTGTTTTCAATTTCTTTTCTGTGTTCTAGAAATGTTTCATTTCTGTGTTGTTTAAATGGGTTTGTAGCTTCATTTTGATGATTTCAATCCCTAATTCCTATTCGAAATATATATATATATAGCTTCTTTAGTGGAAGATTGAGAATTGAGAAGCAATGTTCAAACCAAAAACTTCAAGTTGTTGCTAAACTTGATCGCTAGAGAACCTTTCCATTAGTACAGTGAATGTTTCTGTAGTTTCTTGGATAAATCCAACAAGCTAGGGGATTGTTATCTTTTTGTCTAGTGGTTCGTTTTAGACAGGGTCTTTATTCGAAACTTACAAAGCTAGGGGATTAATTGTTTTTAAGAATATCAGAAAACCCTTGTGGCCAAACTTGGTGAAAAAAATCCATGATTTTTCTGAGTTTCCTAATTATAAACCATAATTTCCTTTTTTATTGCCATGAGTTTTAGGGGTTTTTAGGTTCCCCATTCCCCAACATATATAAACCCTATTAACACTTTTCTTCTTCTTCTAGGCTTCGACAATTTTTTTTCCTGTGGAGAACCTAAGGTTAATTGAGGTGCAAGAAATATGCATCACCAAAACAGAGGTAATTCTATGTACCCATTTATCAAGTAGAAACGTTTAACGATTATCCCAAATAAAAATTTATCATTTGTTTTTTTTTGGTTCTGTAATTAGGCTACAAGTCTATTGAGAGCTTCCTTGGTTACATCTTCTGCATTGAACACTTGTTTAAAAACATTTTTTTTGTTTTCTTAATCCGGAGGTTCCGGGCCTTCAGCCCATAATCCCCCTTTGGCCCAGCATCCTTTACGCGCATATTTCAGTGGGGTGGGTGGCCAAGGAATCGAACCATGGTGGGGGAACTCACAGCCGTGAGCCCTTTACCACTAGGCCACAATGCCTCGGTTTGTTTAAAGAACTTGATTGTGAAGAATTCCAATTCCAAGGTAGAGACTTGAGGAGCAATGTTTCAGCCTGAAACTTCAAGTTCTTGCTAATGATCAGTGACATTGACATCTACTTTTTTCCATTTTTTCATTTTAGCTACTTCTCTTTTTCTTATTTATGTGAGACCGTTCAAGTTAAGGATATTATATGAATTACATCTTTAAGCAAAGGTGTTAACTTTAGTTTTCTAAGTATAAAGGGTTTATTTGAAACTTAAATATATCGAAACTAGTCTTAAACTTGCAAACGTTACAAGGTTTTGATTTTATCTTTGTCATCATATCGAAACTAGTCTTAAAATCTTGAAATTGGTTTTGACTCATTATTATTTAATGTTTGAGTTTAAAGATTGTTTTTTTTTGTAAGAATTGTAGTGAACAGTCTGTGACTTTAAGTAGCATGTCTTACTTGAAAAACTTAGTTCTGCTTATAATCTCTTTTAGATTTTTTCTTAATTATAGAGTATATTCATGGATTTTCAATTGATTGTATCGTGTTTCCATTTTTTTTTTTAACAAACATTGCATTATCTTACGTTTATGTACAATATACATGTTATTTTAAAACAAACAATACCCCATTGTATCAATTTAATAAAAATTGTTTAGTATTTTGACATTATTATAGAATGGTGAGTTTTCATTAACGAAATTAACGAAAATTTACTTAAGAGGTGAGAAAATAATGTCAGCCTTTTGTTTGATCTTATCAACAATGGAGGCAAACAAATCATTTTTACATCTCCCAAAATGCTCAGGTAAGCCTAAGTATTTTCCCACCCCTTAAGTAAATTTTTGTTAATTTCGTTAATAACTCCCTCGTCCAGATTACGCGTTAAGTTCTCATGACTCCCTCGTCTAGATTATGCTCAAGTCTTCAACATTGAACGAGGGAGTCATGAGAACAGTAGGATCTCTAAGAAGAGAAAACCAAATCTAGATTACGCTCAAGTCTCCAACATTGAAGGGGTGAGCCAGGAGAACGCTCAAGTCTTCAACATTGAAGGAGGGAGTCATGAGAATAGTAGTGATGATGACGAGTACGTCAAATTACTCGAACAATATGGACATATGATAGGCCCTCCCGATGGTGATGATTCTGGTGATTCTTCTCGTGGCGGTGATGATTCTCCTGGCGATGATGATTCGAGGGACATCATAATCCCTGAAGGAAGTTCAAAACACTACAAATCACTACAATTGGAGAATGGATTAGAAGTTATCCTTGTGTTTGATCCTGGATTAGGCACCAGAGCTGCTGCTGCTATGATCATAAGGGTGGACTCTTTGTTTGACCATGTGGAAGTTCTTGGATTAGCACATCTGTTCGAACACCTCGTCTTCAGAGGCACAAATCTCTTTCTTGGAGAAAAAAGGTTATGTAACACATGAGGTGTATTTAATATGAGGTATTGACATTGAAATATCGTCATGAACATTGAACTTTTTGGCAGTTTGAAATTTTTTTGAGTGAGCATGGAGGCATGACAAACGGGTTCACAGAGTTAGAGCACACTTGTTTCACGATGGAAGTGCAACAAAAATATTTGAAAGGTGCTTTGGAAAGGTAATGAGACTGAATTCCAAAATAAACCTCAACATCTTTGCATTCCTTTTTGATATGATTTCTCTATTATATTTATTCAGGTTTTCTAGGCTTTTTATTGCACATTTGTTGCACTCTAAGTCTGTGAAAAACGAAATCAATGCCATTGATGCAGAGTTTAAGTTCCATATGCAAGATGATAATTATGGCCTTGCTCAACTCAAAGGACATGTATGTCAAGAACGTCTCTTCAACCGTTTCAGTTGCGATATGTAATGTAATGTATTGGATGAGAGTAATGTATTGTATTCTTTAGTTTGAATCTTATTCAATAACTCATTTTTTCTCTTTTGAGGTAGTAAGAAAGCTTAGAAGGAGGCTCTCTATACATTTGTTTGGGACCATATGGAATCCGGGAGTACTTTATAAACTGAAATCAATTAGTGACAGAAATTCAATAGAGGTTTCATGGTGGATTCCGCCTAAATCTCACAATGACAAGCTAGAATTGTACCCATATCTGCTTCTAGGTCATGGTAAGAGTCTTGTCATTGTAATTTAATTTAATTTAATGTTGTGTTTCTTTGATTTTTCTTTTGCATTAGCAATTTAATGCTTATGTTTTTTTTTGGTGCAGAGTGTAAAGGATCTTTATCCTATTTCTTCAAGAGTCAAGGTAGGTTGGATAAGTTCTTTGTCTGCAACTTTTCATGGAGACCAATTTGATGCCACTTCATTCGGCCGTGCTTTTTCCATCAGCATAGAGCTTACTAAATCCGGTTTAGAAAAGGTAAAATAAGGGGTTTCTTCTTTGCAAACCCCCTTATATTTATTTACCTTGGCCAGAGAGTTTGGTTCCACTTGTTATTGGCTGTAAAAAATTAGTTATGGATGGTTATGCTTGTCGTTTTAGCTATGGATGGTGATGCTTGTTTGTTTTCGCTATGATGAATGGTGATGGTTTGTTTGTTTTAGCTCATTTTCTGTTGACTCAGCTATTATGAAAAGAGAAAATTACCAAAATTGTCATTTGTCACACAAAATATTCAAAAAATACCATTTAATCAAAAACACTAAAAAAATGCCACAAATTACTATTCACAATAGGCAAAATGACTATTTTGTCCTCTCTTTATGTTCTCTCATTTTCTCAAAGAAGAAGAAGAAGAAAAAACATTTTCTCAAAGAGAAGAAGAAGGAGAAGAAGAAGAAGAAGAGAAGAAGGAGTTACAGTGACGGATCTCTCGCCGTTGCTGGATCTCTCGTCGGAATCTCTCTCTCCCTTTCTCTCTCTTCGGATCTCTCTCTTGAGATCTCTCTCTCTCTCTTCGGATCTCTCTCTCTCCCTCTCTTTCTTCGGATCTCTCTCTTGAGATCTCTCTCTCTTTGGATCTCTCTCTTTCTTTTCGGATCTCTCTCTCTTTATGAAGAAGAAAGTGGTGGAGAAAAACAGAGATGGTGGTGGTCAAGGACGGTGACGGCGATGTGAACAAAGATTGTGTCAGTGGCGGTGGACAAAAACAGACTGTCGGTGGTGGTGGACAAAAACAGACTGTGTCAGTGGTGGTGGACAAAAATGACTTTGAACAGATTTTGTGATGGAGAAGGCGGTGGACGAAAACAAAGTAGGCAGTGAGTGGAGAACATATACGGTGGCGGATGGTGGTTGGAGACGTTGGTGGATGAAAGGGAGACGATGGTTGTGGACAAAAACAGTGGTAGATGGTTTGTGGACAAAATTTGATGGTAGTGGACAATAAACACTAACTATACCATCAATCTTAATCAAGGGTATAACAGTTATTTCACACTATGTAAATAGTGAATTGTGGCAGATTTTCGAGCGTAAAAGAAGAAATGGCATTTTTCGAAGATTTTTTGTGACAAATGGCATTTTTGGTAAAAATCCCTTATGAAAATGCTGAGAAATACCCAGCAAATTCGAAGACAAGCGACAAACAAGTTCCAAGCAAGTTCAAAGATGAAAAGACTAAGACTAAATGCTGGCGATGAAGCACAAAGCCACCACCTCTAGAGATGATGATGCGACTCCGACTCCTCGTAAAAAGAAAAAGACTAAGACTAAGATGCTGGCGATGAAGCACACCTCCACACATGACGTGATGAAGCACAAAGCCACCACCTCCACAGATGATTATTATAAGCTTTCCCAACTGTTGTGGCTCTGTTGAAACTGTCCTTGAACAACCTGCATCCTTGGATTAACACCAATATCTCTGCAGTTGACCGATTGTTCCAAAGCTAACCAACAATTTTGTAGGCCATGATTTTGTTCCGGCAACCTAAACGTCTCGGTTGAGAAACAAATCCATTGATCAAAGAGGAATACGTCGACTTATCAGGATTTACACCTCTCTCAATCATCTTCCTTAGTACAACCTCAGCTTCTTTCATCTGATTCTGTCTACAAAACCCATGTAAGATCGAATTGTAGCCACTACTAATCCTCCTCGCTTCTCCTCCTTCTTCTTGGCCAAATCAAAAGCTTTACTCATGTTTTCTTCTTTAACAAAACCATGTATCAATGTATTGTAACTTATACTATCCGGCACAAAACCAATGTATCAATGTATTGTAACCATGTATCAATGTATTGTAACATATACTATCCGGCCAAGAGAGACACAAAGTTTACAGTAACAGATGATCTGATTATTACACCAATGAACTCCAGCTCAGCCTTTTGCTTGCTGAAGAAGTTGCAGAATCAAGCAGAGGATCTTGAGGTGCAAGAAATAAGAATCACCAAAACAGAGGTAATGACTATAATTGTATCTATTTTTGTAGAAATGATTCTGATTTCTGTTTTTGTAAATCAGGCTGCAAGTTTGTTGAGAGCTTCCTTGGTGACATCATCTGCATTGAACACTGCTTTGTGGAACTTGATCGCGAAGAATCCAAAGGAGGAAACTTGAAGAAACACCAGAGCTGAGAGAGATTCTAGCAAACCCTCATTGCCTAGCCATCTTTTTTTCATTTCTCTGTTGTTTAAATGAGTTTATAGCTTCATTTTTCAAACCCTAATTCCTACCTCAAAATCTCTAAAGGTCCTTTGTTTTCTAATGTTTGTCCAAGAATTGAGACTTGAGAAGCAATGTTCAAACCAAAAACTTCAAGTTGTTGCTAAATTTGATCGGTATAAAATCTTTCGGTTAGTATCATGAATGTTTCTGTAGTTTCATTTGTCTTGTCTTGTGGTTCATTTTAGATGGGCTCTTATTCGAAACTTAAAAAGCTAGGGGATTGTTTTTAAGAATATCAGAAAACTTGTGGCCAAACTTGGTGAAAAATCCATGATTTTCCTCTGTTTCCTAATTCTAAACCATAATTTCCTTTTTTATTGCCATGAGTTTTAGGGTTTTTAGGTTCCCCATTCCCCAACATATATATAAACCCTATTAATAACACTTTGCTTCTTCTTCTAGGATTCAACTATACTTTTTTTCCTGTTTTGCTCTTTTCTTTAGTTTCTCTGACCTAAAATGGCTGAAACTTGTAGAGAACCTAAGGTTAGGCTTAGACTCTTCGTCGATGAAGAGAAAAACAAAGTCGTTTTGGCTGAAGCTAGTAAGGATTTTGTTGATGTTCTCTTTAGCCTCTTGACACTACCAATGGGAGCTATTGTCAGATTGCTCGAGAAGCATCGAGAATCTTCTAAGCCAATAACTATTGGTTGTTTTAACAACCTCTACAAAAGTGTTGTGGACATGGACATTCACAATTTCGAGACTCAAGCTAGTAAAGAGATCTTGCTTAACCCAAGGAGTTTGAGTGAGGTCAAGTGTCGAAAGCTTAAGCTTGACATAAACCCTACAGATGATCTCAAGTTCTTCACGTGTCGGAATTTATGTAACTTGTGCAGCAATTTCAACACTTCTCTGTGCAAATGTGGTAATTTGATGAATGCGGAGATGCCATTATCATCACAACCGCGAGTTTCAGCTAGCTTACAAAACGATGCCAATGGAGTATTTGTTAGTGGTAGGTGTTCTTACATCATAACCGATGATTTGAATGTTGCAGTTAGTTCCACTAGTCTTGTTTTGAATAAGCTCAAATCTCAAGGCTATGTTGATGTTAGTAAGCTTGGAGAAAAGCTTGTTGATGTTGGTTTTGAAGAGGTATAAATCTCTTACTTTATTCTCCAACAAGCTATGTATCTCTACTTCTCTAATCTCTAACTTGTAACTTTGCTCTAGGTATTAACTCTGCTTGAATGTATCTTCTCATCAAATGCTCCCTTGACGGATGCTTTCTTGAATAACAAGGAAAGTACACAAGATTCGTCAAAGATTGATCAAATTTTGAGTCAATGTGTGGAGGAGAAGAATGGAGTTGAAGCAGAACCGGAGAAGGTATTAACTTTGAGTGCGGTCGTGAGGAAACATGACATGAATATTTTATATGTCGAATGCGGAGAAGACTTTGTTGATCATCTCTTCAGTTTTCTCGCTGTCCCTTTGGAATCTGTATTGGAAATCTTTGGTAACATCTCCACTAATGGGTGCATTGGGAACTTGTTTGGGAGCTTCAATGACTTGAGTGGTGGTAATGAAAGGACAACACACAAATCAATGTTGCACCATTACTACAGATGTAAGAAGCAGTTGCTTGATATCACTACTGACCAAACTCCGGTTTACGACTGCTACAAGATCCCTGGTAGTGGTTCGACGATAAACTCTGATTTGAATCCTGTGGTTTTGATGGATCCAAAATCTAATGGAAGGGATCAGTCACCAGAAGGTAGTGGATTTGTGAAGAGAGACACAAAGTTTACAGTATCAGATGATCTAATCATTACTCCTATGAACTCAAGCTCAACTATTTGCTTACTTAAGAAGTTTGAGATTAAAGCAGAGGATCTTGAGGTGCAAGAAATAAGCATCACCAAAATAGAGGTAATTGTATCTACCCTTTTATCAAAGTACTGTAGTAGTAACATATTTAACCATTCTTCCAAATAAATTTCTGATTTTTTTTTTTTTTTGGAATTAGGCTACAAGTCTATTGAGAGCTTCCTTGGTGACATCTTCTGCATTGAACACTTGTTTAAAGAATTTGATTGTGAAGAATTCCAAGGTAGAGAGACTTGCAGAAACAAGAAATTGCAATTTCGCATAGTCCACGTCAAGAATGCTAAGATTGAGACTTGAAGAGCAATGTTTCAGCTGGAAACTTCAAGTTCTTGCTAATGATCAGTGACTATATTAGTTCTTGCTACTTTTGCAGATCTTTTCATTTTAGCTACTTCTCTTTTTCTTCTTTTTGTAAGACCGTTCAAGTTAACAGTATTAGCAAGAACTCTGATTTGGATCATGTGGTTAATACCGCGAATCATACAGTGACATAATAGGCCATTTAATTGTAATAAAAAGGCCCATTTGCACAGAAACAGTAGCATATGTCCCACATCGCCAAAGTCAAGAGAAGAAGGCGAGTTTAAAAAGCGTTAGAGTACAACTACTGATTGTCCCTTCGGGGTACATCTGATAAAATTGGAACAATACAGAGAAGATTAGCATGGCCCCTGCGCAAGGATGACACGCACAAATCGAGAAATGGTCCAAACTTTTTTTGCAAAATTCTCTGATGAATCTGAGTGGAAGCTTCTGAAACTGAAACCTGATTTCATAATGTTTTAGAGGTTTTCCTCTGGTTTGATTAGGTCGTAAAAATTCTATCTATAACTTTTGAGTCAAGGTGGGGAGGAGAAGAATGGAGTTGAACCAGAACCGGAGAAGGTATTAACTTTGAGTGCGGTCGTGAGGAAACATGACATGAAGATTCTATATGTTGAATGCGGAGAAGACTTTGTTGTTCTTATCTTCTGTTTTCTCGCTGTCCCTTTGGAATCTGTATTGGAAATCTCTGGTAACATGTCTACTTATGGTTGCATTGGAAACTTGTTTGGAAGCTTCAAGGACTTGAGTGTAAGTAATGAAGGGACAACACACAAATCCATGTTCCACCATTTCTATAGATGTAAGAAGCAGTTGCTTAGTATCATCACTGAGCAACCTCCGGTTTACTACGAGCATCATGACGATTCTTATTACTTGGAGACAGACTGTAATCTGGATCATGTGGTTTTGATGGATCCAAAATCTCATGGAAGCGAACAGTCACCAGAAGGTAGCGGATTTGTGAAGAGAGATACAACGTTTACAGTGTCAGATGATCTAATCATTACTCCCATGAACCCAAGCTCAACTGTTTGCTTCTTGAAGAAGTTACAGATTCAAGCAGAGGATCTTGAGGTGCAAGAAATCAGAATCACAAAAACAGAGGTATATACTATATATGCTTGTTGTAATTGCATTTTAACCATTCTTCCAAATAAATTACTGATTTTTTTTTGTTTTTTTGGAATTAGGCTACAAGTCTATTGAGAGCTTCCTTGGTTACATCTTCGGCATTGAACACTTGTTTAAGGAATTTGATTGTGAAGAATTCCAATTCCAAGGTAGAGACTTGAAGAAACCAGAGAGATTCTTGCTTTGAGAGTTATAATCGATGAAGAGAAGAACAAGGCCGTTTTAGCTGAGGCTGATAGAGATTTTGTCGATGTACTCTTCAGCCTTCTGACACTTCCAATGGGCACCATTGTTAGATTGCTGGAAAATCATCGACAACAGGAGCCGGTAACTGTTGGTTGTTTTAGCAACCTCTATAAAAGTGTTTCGGACATGAGCATTGAAAATTTTGAGACTGAAGCTTGTAAGCAGATGTTGCTTAATCCAAGGAGTGTGAAGGAAGTTGAGTGCAAAAGGCTCAAGCTCAACATTAACCCTAATGATGATCTCAAGCACTTCAAGTGCCCTTTTTTCTCTCGTTGCAACTTGTGCAGTAATTTTAGCGGCTCTGATTGCGAGTGCGGAGAGGAGATGAACCAAGAAATTGAATTATCAGAAGAAGATAAAGCTTCAGGTAGCATTCAAAATGATGCTAGTGGAGTATTTGTAAGTGGAAGATCTTCATTCATCATAACCGACGACTTGAAAGTGTCTGTTGATTGTACTGGTCTTGTCTTGAATACACTCAATCGTTTAGGTTGTTCTGATGTTAGTAAGCTTGGTGAACAGTTTCTCGATCTCGGTCTTAAAGAGGTATATATCTACTATTGTATTGTGTTACATTTTCAAAACATGATTTAAGCTTCTTTAGTACTGACTTTTTTTTCTTTCTTTGTTTGTCATATAGATTCTGTCTCTTTTCGAGTGTATGTTCACCTCAAGTACTCCCTTAACAGATACTTTCTTGAAGAAGCAAAATCAAGACGATGTGAAGAAGAACACACACAAGGTTTTGAGTCCATTTGTGGAGGTAAAAACAGATGTAGCAGAACCAGAATTTACTTTGGATGCAATAGTAAGGAAGCAAGACATGAAGATTCTGTATCTTGAATGCGGAGAAGAATTTGTTGATCTTCTTTTCACTTTTCTCGCGGTCCCTCTCGAATCTGTATTGGAAATCTCTTGTAAGAACTCAACTTATGGATGCATTGGAAACTTGTTCGGAAGCTTCAAGGACTTGAGTGTTGATTCAGCTTCCAAATGTGTGCTTCCTTATTACTACAAATGCCAGAAGCAGTTCTCTAATATCATCACCACTGAAGAACCACCGGTTTACTACCGGTACAGGAATTCCAATCCTAGGCAACCAAACTACAGTTTGACTACGGATTCTGATCGGACTCTGCTCTATCGAAAGGACAGACTAGTTTCCGTGACTATGATTGATCCGAAATCTCATGGTAGAGATCAGTCAGAGAATGGTAGTGGTTTTGTGAAGAGAGGAACAAGGTTTAAGGTTTCAGATGATCTGATAATCACACCTAGGAATTCTTTAAACACATCTATTTGCTTTATGAAGAAGTTTCAGGTTAAGGCAGATGATATTGATGTTCAAGTAATTAGAATCCGTAAAGCCGAGGTAACCTTTCTTCTTTCTCAAGTTATTTACTTTACTTTGTTCTTCCTTTGTTAAACTAACTTTGATTTCGAACTGTCTTTAAAATCAGGTGATGAGTTTGTTGAGAGCTTCTTTGGTGACATCCTCTGCTTTGAACACTGCTCTATGGAACTTGATCGCGAAGAAGCCAAAGGAAGAAACTTGAAGAAACAAAGATTCAATGAGAAAACCTGAGTGTTGCTAGTGACTGTTGAACATGATCTTAAGCTCTGAAAATCCACCTTTTTCCGTTTGTTTTGTTTTAAGTGCATTGCTTTTCGTTTCTCTCTACATCAAACTTTAATATTGAATCTATATTTATTTATTTCAGACATATTTTTATATGCATGAATTCAACACACACTGTTTTATTGCGAAAAGATTTCTAAAGATATATTCTAGGAATATTGATATTTTCACTTCCTTATCTCATATCTTTGAGATCTCTTCAAACAAAATGTGAATATAAGGGTTTGGTACTTTGGTTTGTATCATTCCTATTTTGAGTCGAGGAAAAGCTTATTTTTTTCATATATCTGATCTACAATGGCTAAAAGTTCAAAGGAACCAAAGATTAGTTTGAGACTTATCATTGATGAAGAGAAGAACAAGGTTATTTTAGCCGAGGCAGGTAAGGATTTTGTTGAACTACTCTACAGCTTTTTGACATTACCAATGGGAACTAAAGTCAGATTGCTTGAGAAGCATCAAAGGTCTGAGCCAGTTACTGTACTTGGATGTTTTAACAACCTTTATAGAAGTGTTGTTGACATGAAGTTGACGAATTTGAGACTGAAGCTTGTAAAGAGATGTTACTTTACCCTAAGAGCATTAAGGAAGCTCACTGCAGAGAGTTTAAGCTTAACATAAACCCTATTGAAGGCTTCAAGTTCTTTGTGTGCCCATATTTCTATAGGTGTCGTATGTGTAGTAACTTTAGTACTTCCCTATGTGATTGCGGAAAACTGATGAAGGACGAGATGAGTTTCTTAGAAGATGAGAAATTTGTAGGCGGCATTGAGAATGATTTCGATGGAGTATTAATCAGAGAGAGGTCCTCATTTATCATTACCGACGATTTGAAACTAACCGTTGACTCGACTAGTTCTCTCTTGAAAACGCTTCAAGATTTGTTGTTCTGATGTTAGTAAGTTGAGTGAAAGGGTTCTTGATATTAGTCTCAAAGAGGTACTAACATTGCTGCAATGTGTATTCTCCTCAAATTCTCCCTTGACGGATACTTTCTTGAAGAATCAAAAGTTGAAGAAGATTTATAGAAGGTTTAGTCCATGCTTGGAGAAGAATAAAGATGAAGCAGAACCAGACAAAGTGATAACTTTTGATGCAATGGTAAGGAAACAAGACATGAAGATTATGTTTGTCGAATGCGGTGAAGACTTTGTGAATCTTCTTTTCACTTTTCTCGCCATTCCGCTGGATTCTACATGGGAAATCTAGCAACAATATCACCTTAGGTTGTGTTGGAAACTTGTGCAAAAGCTTCAAGGACTTGAGTGGCAATGATAATATCAAATGCGTGCTTCCGTATTACTATGGTTTCCCGGATCAGTTGCTCGATATTGTCGCTTCGAAACCACGGGTTTACTTAACCTACAGTGATTCCAAGTCAGTCTTATATTGAAAGCTTCAGTTTGAGTACAAAACGTACTAGCATTATGGATGATCGCATGACCGTTGTGGATCCAAAATCTGATTGCGGTTCAAAAGATAGTATTGGGTTTGTGAAGAGAGACACAAAGTTTATTGTGTCAGATGATCTCATTGTTACACCTAAGAACTCTAGCTCAACCTTTAGTGTTTTGAAGAAGTTGCAGATACATACAAAGGATCTGAGGTGCAAGTAATTAGTATCAGCAAAGCAGAGGTAAAAAGAAAAACTTTTGATAAACTAAACTTTTATCTCTCTCACTAAATTATATGATTCTATCTCTTCTTTATAAATCAGGCTGTTGAGAGCTTCATTGGTGACATCCTCTGCTTTGTGCTCTGCTTTTAGGAATTTGATTGTATGGAAAGTACCAAAGGAAGAAGATAGATGGAATCCGAATTCGAAGAAACCAAAGACAGAGACTTGAAGTTGGTTTGAAACACTCAATGTTCAAACTTTTGTTAAATTCTTGCACATCTTATTTGGATACTTGGTTTATTCTTATTATTGACTCTTCCTTTAGAGAAGGAAAAAAACTGTCCCTACGTTTTATTCAAAGGTTTGTGTTTGATAGTGACTTTTGGGGTTTGATGATCAATTTATAATTTGTTCATTCAATGTTAAACATTGGTAAGTGGTTGATATTATGTTTACGAGTATGCAGTTAATAGGAAGTTCAAAAGGTGAGTTATTACTATTGTTCATTCAATGTCAGACTTTAAACCCTCTTACAAAAACTAGAGTTGGTGCTTCAGTTCCTAATGCCTTTTCTTGTATTCCTTAAAGTCGTAGAAACATTTTCTTCTGTCTTGCTTTTTTTTTGTCTTTCTTTCATCTATAATGGCTAAAACTTCTGTGGAGCCTAAATTTACTTTGAGACTTATTGTTGATGAGGAGAAAAACAAGGTTGTTTTGGCTGAGGCTTGTAGGGATTTTGTTGATGTGCTCTTTAGCCTTCTGACACTTCCAATGGGCACCATTATCAGATTGCTTGAGATTCATCGAAAGTCTCAGATTGGTTGTTTCACTAACCTCTATAAAAGTGTTGTGGACATGGGGATCGATGGTTTTGAGACTGTAGCTTGTAAGCTGATGCTCCTTTATCCGAGGAGTGTAAGGGAGGTCCAGTGCAAAAGGCTTAAGGTCAACATAAACCCTACTGAGGACGTCAAGTGCTTTAAGTGCTCAAGTTACTGCGAGTTGTACAGCAATTTTAGCACTTCTCGATGTCGTTGTGGAGCCTTGACAAGCAAGGAGATTCCGTTAGAAAACAAAGAACTTCTTGTAGACCAAACTGATGATGCTAATGGAGTATTTGTCAATGGTAGATTCTCATTCATCATAACCGATGACTTGAAAGTGGCAGTCAAATCCACTGATCTTGTCTTGAAGATGCTTAATTCCTTAGGTTGTGCTGATGTTAGTAAACTTGAGGAAAGGCTTGTGGATATTGGTTTTGAAGAGGTATCATTGTTCTATTCTACAAGTT
The DNA here is from genome assembly GCA_964056655.1 of Arabis hirsuta. Classification (NCBI taxonomy): domain Eukaryota; kingdom Viridiplantae; phylum Streptophyta; class Magnoliopsida; order Brassicales; family Brassicaceae; genus Arabis; species Arabis hirsuta. The sequence goes on along the minus strand of OZ053302.1, from coordinate 502,198 downwards.
GTGTTCGCTATTTCTCTAATGTCTCTCTCTCTCTCTCTCTCTCTGATTATTGTGTTTACTCTTGAACAAGGTTCTGACATTGTTGGAGTGTATATTCTCCTCAAATACTCCCTTGACTGACTCTTTCTTGAACAAGCAAACCCCGCAAGGTGTGACAAAGATTTATGAAATTTTGAGTCAACAAGAAGACGAAACAGAACCAGAAAAGGTAGTAGTAACTTTAAAAGCAATCTTGAGGAAACAGGACATGAAGTTGCTATTCGTTGAATGTGAAGAAGACTTTGTTGAGCTACTTCTCTCTTTTCTTGTCGTCCCGTTGGAATCTGTTTGGGAAATCTCTGGAAGCAGTATCTCTTTAGGTTGCATTGGAAACTTATGCAGAAGCTTCAAAGACTTGACTGAAGTGTCAACTTCCATAAGCATGATTCCTTCTTTTTATGATTTCAAGATGCAATTGCCAAGTATCATCACTCAACAACCTCTGGTTTACTACCGTTACAGGCTTTACAGTTCAAATCAAGTGGAGTATGGTCTGACTACAAACGGTAATCGAACTACTAATTATCGCAAAGACAGAATAGTTAAGGTGGATTTGATGGATCCAAAATCCAGTGGCAAGGATCAGTCAACAACGCGTTGTTACGGGTTCTTGAAGAAAGCAACAAAGTTTACAGTATTAGATGATTTAGCTATTACATCTATGAACTCATGTTCAACAGTTTGTTTACTGAAGAAGTTGCAGAGTCATGCAGAAAATCTTGAGGTGCAAGTAATTAGCATCACCAAAACAGAGGTATGTGCTTGTATAAACCCCTTTTTCTTTTTAATTCTCTGTAGTTTATGAAACTGATCAAAACTAATCTTTGTATTAGGCTTTGAATTTGTTGAGAGCTTCATTGGTGACATCGTCTGCGTTGAGCACAGCCTTATGGAGTTTGACTGCTAAGAAACCAAAGGAGGATACAGATTTATGTAACCCGATTTCGAAGAAGCTAAAGGAAGAGACTTAAATAAACACAGAGCCAGTGAGAGGTTTTGATTGTTGATCTTGATTTGTCATGTTTCTTTAGGATTCACTTTTCAGTACCTTTTCTTGCAAGTCTGGTCGATCAATTTATGGTTTTTATTTGAAACTCATGGTGGATTTTAAGCTTTATTGGTGACATCCTCTACTTAAAGCACTGCCTTGTGTGATTAAATTACAAAGAAGACAAAAAAAAGAGACCACTTTGTGAAACTAAACTTCAAAGAAGCCAAAGGAAGAAACCTGCAGAAACATAAGGCCAATCAACTTAGGATTGACATTGATTTTCTTACACGTTCTATTAGTTATACAGACTTAAAGGCATAAAACTCGTTTAATATGTTTAGAAATAGTCAAACAAAACAAAGTTGCAGTTAATGCTCCCACACAACACCATATTACAGAGTACATGCAACTTTGAACAATAAAGAACTTCCCACTTGGAAAGACCAAAACAAGGTGAGATTGGAAAGACACAAAAAACCATAGAAAAGTACAGATCTTGAAGAAACAATATGCAGTCATGTGAGATGTAGAAAATTACAATGCGTTTATAACAAAAGAAAATATTACAAACGTAGAAACAAACAAACAAAAATCACAGGCCAAGATGGCAAAGCGACTGTTATGACACTTACTCAAACATGACATTTTGTACAAGGATACGAACAAAATGTCATGTTTTCCTTTTCGAAAAGTACTCTGTATGGACATCGGTCTCCATCACACTTAGAACCATAGCAAAATGGCCGAGACATGGTATTGTTGAGAAGAATATGATCCTCATCATCCCGATACAACTTTATGGTTTGACCAGGTTTCATATACGGGTCTCTCCCAAACAAACAATCAACATGAAGAGTGGTGCCGCAGTAGTCATCGCACGCATATAACCCTCTTGTTCTTGAATATACTATTTTCCTTTCGCATGCAAACGGTGATCTCCCTCATAGACGAACCCACAACACTCACGATCACAAGCATCACAAGTAAAGTGACCATTGTTATTATCATATTCATTAGTCACAGCTTTTAGCGTGAGCGGATGAGCATGCAACGGATGATGTTTCCTACAAGGAGCGTTTGCACAGGCTTCGTGGATGATGAAGTCACACTGGTCCACACAAGAATAATAACTACCCTCGTAGATGGGAAGGACGCACGCTTGACAAAACTTGTCTTCGTCATAAACCCTACTAATCTCGAGTTTCATATGATGGCCATGAGAAAAATGGAGTATGATTCCATCAGATATCCTCTCAAATGGCTCAACAACTATCTCAGGTTCTTCGGGTACTCCCTCGAGTTCTTCCCCATCCCACAAGTCTTTCCGCAACGCGCATCTTGAATGAACAAAATAATCATCACACTTGTTGCCAAGCTTTCGACGACAAACCCCGCAAAAAGAAATTCCGGATGGAAGAGATGAGGTAAAAGAGATACGGTGGCGGTGACGAGATATCCGTATGACATATGGGAAATATATACAATCTTGATGGACTAAGTAGACACATCGAGCACAAGCATATGTGGGAATAAATGCATGAATCACACCATAAACATTGCAAGCTAAGGAATTTTGTTTTGGGAAAAAGGTGAGAGGATGGGGATGCCTTTTCGGGTGGTCTATGAAAATAGGTATTGGCTTCATGGCACAAACCGAATGCATAAATAAATTATAGGTAGGACAATGATAAATATAATGTTATATGATCAATACATATGAGATCTAGAGGGAGCTTACAAATACTAGAGTGGCTGTCGGGATCAAACAATTGATCAACGCTTCTTATGTTGGGGAAGTGAGCGGACGTATATAGAATAACCATTCTCCTTTCGTTTTAACTTTTCAGCTTTGCGACGTAATTTAGGACAAAGGAAAAGAGGTTGAGGTGGAGAGAGGTCGTCGTCGCAGCCACTGGAGGAAGAAGAAGGGTTGTCTGTTTGGAATAATAATAAAGTGAATATGTGAAATGGTTCTCCATCGATTTCTCCCTCACGAAATACACCGATGGAACTAGTCATTGTTGCTCCTAAGGCGATTTGGGATGTTTGTATGATGAGAGATAAGAAAGTGTATTGCTCTTCTCCTTCCATAGATAGAGCTTCCAAAATACAGATCCAACTTGTAAACGAAAATATAAAGAACTCCCCACTTTGGACAATCTTAGTATTGAAATGGTTAATGGGTGACTGGTGAGTTTAATATATGGAGATCTCTGCGCATAAGTCAATTAATAATGCACATGGGGATTTAACATTGGATTCGACCATAGAGAATATATAAGAAACAAAAAGTAGTACAATGCGTTTAAAAACAAAACAAACAAACAAAAATTTTACAATTTCAAACCAGTACAAGCTTTTCTTAAAGACTAATCAAATTTTATGATTTTTATTTGAATTCCCATGTACTATTTTATTATCCTTTACTTATATTTGAAATCAAATGCATTCAAACAATAGTTGGTTTTGAGGTTGGAACTCTCTTTTTCGCCCAGAGGCTTCTTCTAGTTAAGAGTATTTTGGGAATAATGTTTTATTCAATTAAAAATAAATCAGATTTGATTCCTCTTCTTCTTCTTTGATTCTGGTTTTTTTTAGGGTTTTTGATTCATGTGAATTGATTTTCGTTTCCCTTTTGGAATTTACAACGACGACAATGCTTCAAATTCGACTTAGGAGAGATTCGCCGACGGAGACTGGAAATGGAGCGAGACCTTCTCCGACGGAAACAGTGACTGTAGCTTGTCCTGACCACCTCGTCCTCGCTGATCTTCCTGTCGCGAAAGGGATTGGTTCCGTGACTCCAACCACCGTAATCAAACCCGTCGGTCGTCGTTCTCGCCGTCAGTTAGGAGAGAGAGTTCACTTTTGTGTTCGTTGCGATTTTCCGATTGCAATCTATGGTCGTCTGGTAAAAAGTTTTTCGGATTTATGCAATTTTGATTTTTTTTTTAAGCGGCTAGGGTTTTCTTCTATGTGAAGTTTTGATTTTTGTTTTGTTTGTTTGCAGATTCCTTGTGATCATGCGTTTTGCCTCGAATGTGCTCGTAGTGATTCCATCTGCTATCTGTAAGGATCTTTGCTTCAAATTTGGCTACTTGTCACTTTTTTGCAGTGTATATGAAATCCTATGAACCAATTTTACTCAAATTGATCAAGAAATGTTGGGAGAGCCCTTAGTTTGAAGTATGCTTGTGTTTCGTATTGAGAATTTTAGAGACTTGGAAGTATATATATCATTAGAAGCTTTGGTAGATACTTTAGCTCACTGAGATCGTTTCAGAGATGTGTTAGGCTATGAGGCTTGTGTAATCCACTGAGATCTTTTTAGAGCCATGGAAGTATATATACCATTAGAAGCTTTGATAGATACTTTAGTATTGTTTGTGTAATCCACTGAGATCTTTCTTAAGGATTTGTTAGGCAATGAGGGATTATCAAACTGAAATCTTGTTATCTCTTGTGTGTTTGTGTGTGTGTTGTTGGACAGATGTGACGAACGGATTCAAAAGATTCAGACGATCAAAATGATGGAAGGAATCTTCATATGTGCAGCTCCTCATTGTCTCAGGTCTTTCCTGAAGAAACTTGACTTTGAAGCTCATGTCCATGACCTTCACGGCAGTCTATTACAAGCCGATGCAGAGAAAGAAGACGGTAATGAGTCAGACGTTCCGAGCACAAAGCAGCAATCTTCAGCTTCAGAATCCACATTGCGAGGTCCCTTAAAATCCCAGCAGCAACAATCCCGTGAACAACAACCGTTACTGCACAGGTCAGGGTCATTCTCAAAGCCACAATCTGGATTTGGTCAAGTCCAGAATTACCCTGCAGACATAGATAACTCTCGTCCTCCAGGATTCGAAACCGCTAGTCCTAAACCGGGAATCCGGTTCCCAGACTACCCGCCTATGAATCTTATGCAACCGCCCAGCTTGCCCATTCCCATGAATCAAAACCCAGGTTTACCGCAGCAGTTTGGTTTTCCATCTTATCCAACAACCGATGGATCGTCTCAACAATTCTATAGCGGTGCACCTTATGAAATGACGAGAGCAGAAGGTAGCGGGTCAGAACAAGGTTCATTGCTCGGGTATCCGTCTACACCAATGATGAATCTGAATTTCCAAGGATCGTATCCTCCTCAGACATGGAATCCCGGAATGGCACCGCCTCAAACTCCCCAGCAGGTTAACAGGGGTAGAGACGGTCAAGGTTTTGGGTGGCAACAAGAGAACCGTGATGGCTTTGGGCAGGAGTAAGAGTAGACTAGTTTCAACTTTTACGTGTAATGTTAAACTATTCGTTTGAAAGTTTCAAGTGTTTTTGTTTCTGAACACTGTCGATTTTGGTTCTAACTTGTAATTCGCCGGTAAATCGACCTCCAAACCACCGAGCCAGACCAACTGAGCCGTATATATAAATGCGAATCAAATTGACATCAAAACTGCACGACACAAGTGAGGTTAAAATGTACAAGTTAAAAACAATCTTATATCAAATCAGGAATGTATCCTAATCCCCATAATGCCTCTAGTTAATCTTATCTTAGAACCAACTTATAATATAATGAGTCTCTCTCGATCCCTAAGAATCCGGTTTTGTGGTTTCGGACTTTAGGGTTTATGACTATCAAACCGGTTTTACTTTGCTTATTGGTGAAGAAGTATAAGGATTGTTTAAAGAGCACAAAAAAAAAATTTGCATTTTTCAGAAACAACCATCCAAGTGGTTTGTATTCCACACACAACATAGAACATCATTATACACATACAATGTAAATGTTCAATCATGTGCACATGTCATAACTCACATGTGTCATATCTCAAACGTATATTGTGTAAAAAATCTAGGTGAGGTAAGAAAAAAGAGAGAAAACAAAGTTCCTGATATAGTAAAAGCCGAGAAATTTGTCATCTTTGAGTGTTTTTTTCTTTTTTTTTCTCTTTGTATTTGGCTTTAAGTAAATGAAATGCTCAGAGAACAACAATTCACAGACTCTTTTCTTGGGATTCTTTCACTCTACATGTGTATTCACTATTCAGAAAACACTTTACATTTCATCAACCATTTATTACAAATTTATAAACTTTGATAAATAAAAATATTACATAATGGGTAACATGGAGACTGGCGTGTATGGCTATGAGAAATTTTTTTGTTTCAAATGGATTCTCCAATTATGAACCATAATGATACATAGCAATATTTGCAAGACACCATTATTTCACATTATGAGTTTAGAAGAAAATTGAGATCGAAAGAAACTTTTTCCCATGTATTTATCAATTATTGCGATCCCCATATAAATTTCAAAAACAATGTAAAACCATACTCATTGTCGTAATTTGTCATGATTAATCACCAATCACTAATGACCGGCCAAAGATGATAAATTATATAACGTTAATCTAATTATTATGTATGTATGTAAAATAAACAGATATAGTTAACTGTAAATAACTTTTTATCATATTGTCTTCTTATAAAGAAGATTAGGAAGACGAGCAAAATAATAATTAGAGAGACGAAACAACAAATTAGATTTGATGGCGTGAGTTACCTTTTCCACTTTTTCTTGGCTCTTTTTAGGTTGGCATCTTTGAAAATCCAATGCATATCTTTTTCTTATTTTTTAGTATGAATATGATATTTAAAATACTTAAACTACTCACAATCAACTTTATCGACAACAAATTCATTAAAACGATTTAAAAAACTAATCGAAAATATAGAGTTTATATATAAAAGATCAAAGTTAAAAATCGACTCTAGACAAAATATAGAAACTACATTTGCTAAAAGAAATCTTATTATCTTAAAGTCACAAAAATTAGATTGGAGATTGATAAATTCATGAAAAAATGACACCATTGTTCCTATATTAAAAATGTTCAGACTTCTGACTCAACTGACACCTGCAAAATCCATTTTTCCAGGCCTGTTAAAATTTTAATTATTTATTTATTTAAATGTGGATTTTTTTTTGGATTTTCTATAATAAATAATAATAATGTAATTTTGTTTTCTCTCTTCATCTCCTTTCTCTTTCACTGTCCGTTGATAACAGATAAAAAGTTTCAATCTTTCAGACACCACAATCTCTCTCTCTCTCTCTCTCTCTCTCTGTGATGATATGAATCCCTCCACTGACCAAGCTTCAATCGCCGTCGACGAACTAGCTCCGCCGTCTCAACCGCATCGCTTATCAACATCTTGCGACCTCCACCCAGACGAGCGCTTCTCCGGTTTCTGTCCTTCTTGTCTCTGCGAACGCCTCTCCGTCTTAGATCACACCAGCGCTGCCCTGCCTCCGTCGTCTTCTTCCCGGAAACCTCCCAACATTTCCGCCTCGACTTTAAAATCCCTCTTCAAGCCCTCCTCTAGTAGTAACAACAACAACAACAACGCAAACGGCAGAGTCCGACCCGGTTTCTTCCCGGAGCTCCGGCGTACAAAATCGTTCTCTGCTAAGAACAACGAAGGATTCTCCGGCGGATTTGAGCCTCAGAGACGGTCTTGTGACGTGAGGCTTCGTGACGAACATAGAAACATTCCCACTAGAGAAGCTCCCACCGTCGTCGTCTCCGGCGGTAAGATCGAGGTGAAGGAAGAAGAAGAAGAAGCTGAAACAGAGGTGGAAGAAGAAAACAGAGGCCACTCTGAGATTGTGAATGATTCCGGCGAAAAAAGCAGAGAACTTATTGAGGAATCGAAGCCAATGAAGGATTACATAGATCTCTATCCACAAACAAAGAAACCATCTTTCGCCGGAAGTTTATTCTCGGCGGCCTCTGTTTTCAACAAGAAGCTTCAGAAATGGAGGCAGAAGCAGAAGAAGACAAAGAAGCCGAGAAACGGAGAAGAACGGCCACATTTTCCGGTGGATAAAGCAATAATTGGGAGACATACACAGTCGGAGATCGCCGATTACGGATATGGCCGGAGATCAAGCGACACTGACCCAAGATTCTCACTTGACGCCGGGAGATTCTCAGTTGATATCGGTCGGATTTCGCTCGACGATTCTCGTTTCGACGAGCCAAGAGCGTCGTGGGATGGGCACTTAACCGGCAAGCCGGCGACTAGGATTCCTCCGCCGAAATCAATGTTATCAGCCGTGGAAAAAGCGCCGGTGAATCGGTCAGATCCGATTAACGGTGAATCCGACCCGATTATCATCATCCCAGGCGGATCGACTCAGACACGAGACTACTACACGGAACATCCACCGTCGCGGAGGAGGAAGGGCGTCGACAGATCAAATTCGATTAAAAAACCGGAGATCGAAGAATTCAAATCGGTGTCGAATTCGAAGGTTTCTCCGGCGATAACGGAGAGAGACGATTACTCCATTGAAACAGGGGAGAATAAGAAATCGAGACGATGGGGGAAATGGAGCATTTTAGGGTTTATATACAGAAAAGGTGTTAACAAAGAGGACGATGAAGAAGATATGTATAGTAGATCGAATAGCACCGGAATGGTGGAGAGATCGTTATCGGAATCATGGCCGGAGATGAGGAACGAACCGAAGATGAGGAGGAGTAATAGTAATGTGAGCTGGAGGAGCTCCGGCGGAGGATCGTCGAGGAATAACGGAATGTTGAGGTTTTATTTGACTCCGAGCTGGAGAAGTGGCGGTGGTGGCGGAGGAGGTGGTGGTGGTGGGTGGGAGAAGACGGCGGCTAGGGCTAATAGTCACGGCCACTCTATAGCGAGGAGAGTTATGAGACTGTATTGACTAAAATTGTCCCCTCTTGATTTTAATTTTATTGGGAGGTTAAAGGTTTTGGTTTGGGTCTAATTTGTTTTAATGAATTGGTCATCTATTGGACCGGAGTAAATTTAAATCGGTTCGGGTATTAAATCACAAAATATCGCAAGTCTTTATGTTATCGTTTAACTTTATTTTATTAGAAAAAAATGTAGGAAAGAACTAAAAGGAATAAAGTGTTATTACATAAAGAGAAAATTATCAAATCTACAATTTCTTGGAAAAAATGTTTTCTAATCTACTATAATTCAAAATGTATTTTATTGAATATTACAATGGCAGATTGATAAATAAAAAAAAATGATAGATATACCCCTGATGTGGTGAGACAAGAAAAATGTAAAATACTATGTAGGACAACAATTTCGGTTTGGTGGAGAACATTGTGTACTTGCTGGACAACATTGTCTACCTGCAGAACAATATTTGGTATCTTTGTCTTTTTGTTGTTTATCGTTTCATCATCTTCATCTACCATATTCACCATCGTCTCCGTCTACAACCACCATTTATGTCCACCATCCACCAATGTCTCATTCTATGTCTTCGTTTTTGTCTTCCGTTTATCCACAATGAGAGAGATATTCCATTTTGTCCACGGAGAGAGAGAATTCATCTTGTCCGAGAGAGAGAAAGTTCATCTTGTCTACGGAGAGAGAGAATTCATCTTGTCCGAGAGAGAGAGGGGACAATCCTCCATCAAAGAAAAAAGGAAAAAGAAGAAAGTGAATGAGAAGGGTAAAATTGTTATTTCATGTTGAGGTTGTGGTATTGGTGGAAATTTTTTTGCAATTGTGGTAAATTGAAAATGGTTTTGAGATTGTGGTAGATTTGATAATTTTCTTTTACATAAATAAGTAACTAAATTACATATTGTATTGTTAACGGCCCTAACTATTAAAAATGTGAATTATTTAAATAATTATGTAAATTTTATTCGAAAATCATAAAGTATAAAAGGTAAAATTCGAAAAATGTAAGAAACAATTGAAAAGATAAAAAAATTTATTATAAAAAAATGAGAAAGTCGAGTTAAATTTACGTTACATTGTTAACGCAAAAGGATCAATGGCACCGCTAACAGTCAAAGAAAGTCAATGGCAAGAATTCATGTTCGCATTGTTTTCAAAACTTATATAAATCTTATCATTCAAATTTCAAAATCCGATAAAAATATAAATATATGAAATTTGAGTTTATAAAAAACCAATTGAAAAAATAAAAAAAAATTATTATTAAAAAAATGAGAAATTCGAGTTAAATTTACGTTACATTGTTAACGCAAAACGGTCAATGCCACCGCTAACAGTCAAAGACAAAAAATCAATGGTAGGATGTCATGTACGGATTGTTTTCACAACTTATATAAATCTTATCACTCAAGTTTCAAAATCCGATAAAAATATAAATATATGAAATTTGAGTTTATAAAAAAAATCAATTGAAAAAAAAAAAAGTTTTATTGTAAAAAAAACGAGAAATTCGAGTGTTAAATTCACATTACATTGTTAATGCAAAACGGTCAATGCCACCGCTACCGGTCAAAGACAAAAGTCAATGGCAGGATGTCATGTCCAGATTGTTTTCACAACTTATATAAATCTTATCACTCAAGTCTCAAAATCCGATAAAAATATAAATATATGAAATTTGAGTTTATAAAAAAATCAATTGAAAAGAAAAAAAGTTTTATTATAAAAAAAACGAGAAACTCGAGTGTTAAATTCATGTTATATTGTTAATGCAAAACGACCTAATTGAAGTTTATCACGAGTACCTAAAACCATCATCGGAAAAACATAAATTTGTGAAAGTTGACAATTGTAAAAACGTTAAGACACTTACATTCAAGCTCCGATCTCGCGAGTCTCCGAAGCAGTCTCCGTTACCGCCGCAAGTCTCCGACGGAGGAAAAGATTTTAGAAAGAGAACGACGAACAAAGATCTCGTTTTTCTCCACTTGTGATGAATCGAGAAACAAGAAAAGAAAGAATTCAAAGTAATGGAATTATGCAAGGATCAAAGCAATAGAATATGTAAGATTGAAGGAAAAATATCACTTCTGCAAAATTTTAGAGAGAAAGTGACAAACGCAGAGAGAGGTTTGAGGTATTTTAAAAGAAAAAGGAAGTTTTATGTAATTGTTTTTGTGATTAAACTATTGATTTCACAACGGTAATAAAGAGAGAGAAAAGTTACCGTTGATTAATAACGTTCATATTTTTTCTTAATCCTCTCACCTTTTAATCTTTGAATTTTGATTGTGAATTTGTGATGAATCTCGGTCATCTTACTGAACCGGATGAAACCGGGGGTAATTTAAACCGGTTCTTTTTCCTTATTAAATCACAAAAACTAAAACACTCGCGAGTTTGGGTTATGCTCACTCCGACGCCGTCGAGCTGGATCGATTGCAAAGTACGACGAAGAAGAAGCAGTTTCTTCTGGGTTTGATGTTAAATAGGTTCGTGTGTATAGTTTATAGTGTCTTGATCAACGATATTGCGTGAATTGGAAATTTTGAGTGATGCATTGGAAGTGTTCGACGAAATGTCTGAGAAGTGGCTCCTGAGATTACGTTTTATGTTACGAGAGATACTTGAGAAGGCAATGTAATCTTATGGCCAGCTTAGTGTATCTTCTTCTTTTGATTTCAGCAACTAAGCTAGTCTGGTTTTGAGGCTTTTCTCTGTATCTGTAGTTATTAGCAAAGAATGTTGCATAAAGGTGGAATCTTTATTCTTTACTGGGAGAAAACAAGTTATGTTTAAGTAGCTGAAAGAAACGAAAATGGTTGTTGAGTGAGCTCTGTATTAGCATCTGGGTGACACATTGGTCTTGGTGATTTGAGTAAACATCACTGAGATCTGTTACTCTACGATGCAAAAGCAACTGTAATAGTAGCTTGACGTATCAAGCCCAAGTTATAAGTTTCAAACTTGGGTCTATTAATCAAGTTATATGATACTTTTTCGATTTGACCGAGTTAGTCTTCTCATTCTCCTTTATTTGCTTCATCTGATAACTGTTAATTGAGTGAGTAGTGTTCGATCCTGCAGGTTCCTTGAAATCTTGTATCAGAGTCTCAAAAGTGATTGATTTCACTTGATCACGGACTCATCACTAGGAAGGAAAGCAAAAGCAAGTGGCATTGTTCAAGTTGCAATCAGAGAAAACAAGGTCAGCCACTGGAACAAGAAAAAAAGTCTAAAAGTAGTTTCACCATAGAATCTCAACACACGAAAAGATCAATGACTTATGTTTTTGAAATTACGCAGATTTCGTGATGTTTCTTCATCTTCATAGTGCATGACCCGTTGCTTTCTTGTAAGTGTAGCATTTAGCGATCCAGAGGTAGACCAAGAAATTCAAGAAACTCAAAACAGCCAATAACCAGTAGAAGTAATCAAGATGACCTCTGTTCAGATTCTTCGCGATCCAGCCTGGTCTTCCACCGGATGTCGTGACTTTAGTAACCACAGTCACAAGCAATGTGCTTAGATAGTTCCCGAAAGCGACAGTCGTGAGCGACAAAGCCGAGCAAAGACTCCTCATAGCATCAGGAGCTTGATCGTAGAAGAACTCAAGCTGGCCTATGAAAGTGAACACCTCGGCACAACCGACTAAAAGATACTGTGGAACTTGCCAGAAAATCGTCATCGGAATGATTTCCTGTTCGTAGAGATTGTGTGTTCGGACGTAGCTTAACCTTACCACCTCTAGGATTCCAGCTGAGACCATAGAAAAAATAGAGATTACGAGTCCGATTCCCATCCGTTGAAGCTGCGTGAATCCGCGGTCGTGGCCCGTGTGTTTCCTGGCGAGCGGAACAATTAGCTGGTCATAGACGGGTGTCCAGAAGAGGACACTAAGTGTGTCGAATAAGGAGAGTGATGCAGAAGGGATTGTGAAGTTAGGTCCCATGTGTTGGTCCATTGTGTTGCCTTGTAGTACAAACACAGTACTCATTTGGCTATAAACCGCGGCAAAGACAATCCCTGTGGCCCAAATCGGCAAGAGACGGATCAATGCTTTAAGCTCTTCTACTTGTGTCACTGTACATAGCTTCCATGACGACTTAGCTGCTTGTTTTGTGTCGCTCTCTATCTCCACTGCTGCTTTGTCGAAGAATCTGTAATGGATTAAAGTTAAAACCGACAACACAAACAACACACTGGACCATCAGAACAATCCTACTTGCAATGGTAGTGAGAGTTTAGTGGCTTACGTTAGTTTAGTAGTGTGTTCGAGTTTTCGGCTTCCTTGTATATTGCTTTCGGCGTCTTGAATCTCGTAGAGAAGAGATTCATCTTCAGGGACCTTAACTTTCGATTTCCTACAAGAAGCGACGATGACTTGAAGCATTCTTGTGAGTGGACTTCCTCCTGGTTTCTGAAGCCTATAAAACTTACTTCCGGCAAAGAAGAACACGATGGCGACGGCCATTGTGACTGTAGGAACTCCAAAACCCCAACCCCAACCAACATTCATTTGAATCCAGACGAGAACAGAGGAAGCAATCATTGCACCAACATTGATCATAAAGTAGAACCAATTGAAGAAAGAGCTCTTTGATTCTTTCTCTTTTTCGTCTGTATCATCAAACTGATCAGCACCAAAGGAGGAGACACAAGGCTTGATCCCTCCTGTCCCGAGCGCGATCAAGTAAAGCGCTACGAATGCAACCGCGGATTGAGCCGCGGTTGCATGACAATCGTTTCCGTTGCAGGTAGGTGTTAGACCAGGAACCGAAGCTGATAACGTCAATAACGTCATTCCCTAATTTACACACACAAAAAAACAGTGCAAATGTTTCAAGATTCTGTGATTCCATTAACAAGATTGGGTTTTTAGACTTACGCAAATGTAGATGACGACGAATAAAGCGATGGTCCAGTATCGACCGAGATAAGAATCGGCGATAAAAGCACCGATCAAAGGAGTAGCGTAACATGTTCCTTGCCAGTTTGTGACACTAGTTGTAGCAGTGACGTTTCCCATATTCAGTTGTTTCTTTAGATAGTTCACAAGATTAGTACTCATTCCATAGTAAGCCAATCTTTCACAACACTCAGTTCCTGATTCAAGAAATCAAATCAAAACTCTAAACCGATTTAAGAGAAATTGTTGTAGTAGCAGTGCATACCGAGAATGAATCTGCAAGCTTTCCAGGTTCCTGTTTTCTTCTTGTTTGCTGGTTTCTTGTGAATGTCAAGAGTTCCATCTTGTGTATATGTATCCATGTCTTCTTCAATCTTCATCTTTTTCGCGTTTCACGAAATTTCAATCAATCTGCAATATTAGTTTAATTGACCAAAACAATGTCATTGCCAAAAAAAGGGTCTATTGAAACAACAACAATGTATAATCTAAAGAGAAATTGCGATTTGATTCATCAAATTTAATAGAAGAATTTATCAAATAAGTTTACTTTTAAGCTCTTAAAATACACAGAAGAGATGACTTATCGTCCAAGTAATAATCTATCAAACCTTATGAATAATTTCTAATACACCATCAGATATATCTGTGACTCTACTTTGAAACAGAATCGAAGAAGATCGATTTTTTTTTTTTTAATGAGCATTGATCTGAGATAAGCCTAAGTAATCTCTCTTACAAGCATAATTACATACACAAAACGCATTATTTGTTAACAAAATTCGACGAGAAATTATTGGATCTGGAAAAATTAATCCACAAACAAATACTAATCATAGAAAAAAAAACAAAAATTATCGTTAGAGAGATTCGTACGTACCCCACGAAAAGTCGACGACGACGGCGATTTTTACCGGCGACGGTGGGAGTATGTGCCGGTGCCGGAATTATAACTTGATAAGTGTTTGTTTTTGCGCCGTGTGTGCTTATATTTATAACACAACTGAGTCAATAGTTGAATAGAATCAGGTTTATATTTTATTTACCATTACGTCCCTGTAATTTATTATTTTCTCTATTATTGCAGATCTTTTTTTTTGGATCAAGATTTTTGTTTTCTTTATGTTACTGAAAATACTAGTGTTTTCGTATCATTTGTAGAATTCAACTTTGGATTTTTATGTCATTTGGGAAAATTCTGTTTTAACACTTAGTAGCATTTAAAGAGAGTGGTTGTGTATGTTTCCAATTTATATATTTAAATTTAACAATACTACCAAATTCAGAAGAAAAAGGGAAATTTTTATATATGGAAATAAATCCATAAAATCAAACTTATGGATGCTTTGTGTCCAGATTCATAGAATGGTTACATGATATACAAATACTTGTTAGAAAAGGAAAAAAACATTATTTAGTCGCTTGCTTAATGGTACATGTGATCAAGGTTGTAATGTTCGTTGAAAGAATTTGCACGTATGCAACCAAAATAAATATTAACCTTAGGGATCTTTTAGCAAATGTTTTCACTTCTTTCGATGTGATATTTATCCAAGAATGTAGCTGTATTTATGATCATGAATTTATTATCACCAATGTTGTTACATTTTTTGGTCAAACAAATTTAAGGGAAAGAATTTGAAGTGATATAGACGTATTTGGTTGGATTTGTGTCTAGGGACATTTGTAAACAACCACTATTTCAATTTCTTTTTCTTTTTGTTTGGTTTAATACATGGATTTGGCCTTGGTTTTAGTACATTTTTCCTAATTAATGAGGATATGATTTATTTTGTGTCTCATTTAGTGAAAGAACTAGTGGGGGTTAAGTATTTTTTAGATGGTTCATATGCTGGGCCATGCAGACAAAATGGGTTACTCCAAATATTTAAATTCAATTTATGCAATGGTTTATCATTTGAGTTTTGGCCCAAACAAATTAATCAACAACCAGAAAATGTCATGTTCAAAACTCAAATGATTCAAAAGTAGTTATGACTAATCTTTATTTATTTGATTTTGGATTTACTGATCCTAATGAACAGAGCACACTATATAAGTTAACCTATTACCAACAAAGAGACAAAAAAACCGTCGCACTCAAATATAGGTTGACTACTTAAATTCCTGACCAAACGAATTAGTTCGGTTATTGCTTCCCAACAAATATGATAATTTTCTGTTAGATGTATCCTCCAATAAGATTTCTTGAAAGGTATTTTTCAACCATTAATTAATTATATTTTCAAAAAAAAATAAGGGTTTTAGATTTTCTTTCAATTACGGAAGTTTTTTTCGGAATAAATTTACGTTTGTTACACTTTATCGGTAGATGTCATATGATCCATATATTAAAATAAAAAAACGTTTATTATTATTTTTATTTAGAACCTATAGAAATTACAAAGTGAAACATGAAAAACAAAACAAGGCATTGTGAAATTTGAAAACAAAAAAAAACATAAAAAGAAACTAACCTACGCTTAGGTTCCAACCCACAAAGAGAAACATATACTTTCCCTCTAAGCTTTCAAGCTTTAATTTCACCAAACTGACGAACCACAAGAACCCAACATTTTGCATCTTTATATATAAACCAATGATCATGAATCATTTTCAAATCACAAAACATAAAGAGAGACAAAGTAGAGAGATAATAGAACACCAAAAGAGGAAAGTTTTACTACAATTTAAAGATTAAAAAGGGCAAGCAAAATGGAATTTCCGATCCGGATTTTGGTTCTTTTTGCATTGCTCTCTTTTCCGGCATGCCAAGGTGCAATCCGCAAGTACACATTTAACGTAAGTCCTCACCAATGTTATCAACATACATGATTCAATTTATTTGTTTCATACATTCATTTTGGGTTTAAACTAAAAATTATCTGCTGTTGTATGTGAATTTCACAAGTAAAGTACTTAAAACGTAATTATCTAAACTTTCAGGTGGTAACGAAGCAAGTAACGCGGCTTTGTTCAACGAAACAGATCGTTACCGTTAACGGTAAATTCCCGGGACCCACAATCTACGCTAATGAAGACGACACAATTCTCGTTAACGTCGTTAATAACGTCAAGTATAACGTCTCTATCCATTGGTGAGAACTTAATAGTACCCTGATATTTTTAAATTATCGAGTTTTCCTCCCCTTAAGTTTCTAAACTTGCTAAAATGGACCTAAACATTATTGATTTTGTTTGTTTTGTAGGCACGGAATAAGACAATTAAGAACCGGTTGGGCCGATGGACCGGCTTACATAACCCAATGTCCAATCAAACCGGGTCACAATTACGTGTATAACTTCACAGTCACGGGACAACGTGGCACGCTCTGGTGGCACGCACATGTACTCTGGCTCCGAGCTACGGTTCATGGTGCTATTGTGATTCTGCCTAAACCGGGTCTACCTTACCCGTTCCCTAAACCACACAGAGAAGAAGTTATCATTCTAGGTACAATATTATACTAATTACTAAACAAAGAGATATAATTATGGAAAGCGTTACATAATCGATTTGGTTAATATATTTTGAATTCCCGGTTTATTTTCTATAGGTGAGTGGTGGAAATCAGATACCGAAACGGTTGTTAACGAAGCTCTTAAATCCGGTTTAGCACCAAATGTCTCAGATGCTCACGTCATTAATGGTCATCCTGGTCTTGTCCCAAATTGCCCATCACAAGGTAACGAATTCGTTTTTCTATCAACTCAAATTTGTGTATCTTTTTATTAAAATTTTGACCAAAATAAGAATTATGACAAGCTAAAAACTCAACATATATTTATTTACTTATATTATTAATATTCTTACTAATCTAAAATTGTAATTGGTTTTGTCTTTTTTCTTAATAAAATTAAAGGTAATTTTAAATTAGCGGTGGAGAGCGGGAAAACATACATGTTACGGCTAATAAACGCAGCGATGAACGAAGAGCTCTTCTTCAAGATCGCCGGCCACCGTTTCACCGTCGTGGAAGTGGACGCCGTTTACGTCAAACCCTTCAACACCGACACAATCCTAATCGCTCCCGGTCAAACAACCACCGCATTAGTCTCCGCCGCTCGTCCTTCCGGTCAATACCTAATCGCTGCCGCTCCATTCCAAGATTCCGCTGTAGTCGCCGTAGACAATCGCACCGCAACCGCCACCGTTCATTACTCCGGTACACTCTCCGCCACACCAACCAAAACCACTTCACCTCCGCCTCAAAACGCTACTTCCGTGGCAAACACGTTTATTAATTCACTCCGGAGTCTCAATTCAATCACATATCCGGCTAAAGTTCCGATCACCGTCGATCATGATCTGTTATTCACCGTTGGATTAGGAATCAACCGTTGTCACAGTTGTAAAGCCGGGAACTTTTCACGTGTAGTCGCCGCGATAAACAACATTACATTCAAAATGCCTACCACTGCTCTGCTTCAAGCACATTACTTTAACCTAACCGGAATCTACACGACCGATTTCCCCGGAAAACCACACCGGTTTTTCGATTTTACCGGAAAACCGCCTTCGAATTTAGCAACCATGAAGGCTACTAAGCTTTACAAGCTCCCTTATAATTCGACGGTGCAAGTTGTTTTGCAAGATACAGGAAATGTGGCTCCAGAGAATCATCCTATTCATCTTCATGGATTTAATTTCTTTGTGGTTGGTTTTGGAATTGGGAATTATAACTCTAAAAAAGATTCTAAGAAATTTAATCTGGTTGATCCGGTGGAGAGAAACACCGTCGGTGTACCTTCCGGTGGTTGGACGGCCATCAGATTCCGAGCAGATAATCCAGGTATATATCATGTACTAATACAAATTAATAGGTTACAATTAGCAAACCCTAATGAATTCTTTTATTATTATAATTGTGTTTGCTTATAGAAAACGAAATACTAGTTGTATAGATAGAGACATGATATCAAGTATATGTGTATATAAATCTAATGGTTACGATTTATAATAGTGAATTAATTAGTTGAAATAATATGTGTATATATGTGGATGCAGGGGTTTGGTTTATGCATTGCCATTTAGAGCTACACACAACGTGGGGATTAAAGATGGCTTTCTTGGTGGAAGACGGCAAAGGCCCAAACCAATCAATTCTTCCTCCTCCAAGTGATCTTCCCAAATGTTGATAACTCTCCAACATTATTTTTGAATCAATCAATTCTTATTTCTTGACATTTTTCTCTTTTCAATTTAAGCAAATTGTACAATAACGTCATTGTATGATTGTGTTACCCTTTTTCAACTCAGCAAAAGAAACTATAACCAAGAAACTTTGTGAAATTTTGATCCACCGTTTACTCCCAAATGTTGGACCATTTGTCAGTAAATACATGAGGAAGATCCAAAAGAAATGAACAAAATATACGATTCTTCAGAACACAATACCGCTAGAATAGTTTCATTTGAATTAATTTCGTTTGGATTAAAAAAAAATTGATTTAAATCATCATCGTGATTTTATGGTATTAAAAATATAATATTTGATATGGAAATTGAAAATAGTCTTTTAAATACTTTTAACACCTACGTGTATAATTTGACGATGTAAATCTTATGTATTGTAATAAAAAAAATGGATATTAAAATTATAATAATTCGGATCAAATTTTCATAGAGCAAATTTGAAGACAATAATGAAATAAGTTAGTACTAACGTTAGTTGATGAAAAACAGTAACGCTTCTAACTAATGCAAAACATATTTGGAACTTTGCACCTAAAAGTTAAAACGTGTCTACTAGTGATACGATAAAATATATATAAACAAACAGAAGAAAAGTTTTTCAGAAAATCGTTATCAACGTTATAATTAATCGGTCGGTGAATTTGATTTGAGTGGGTGCAATGTCACATTTCCAATTTTAAAACAAAAAACTGGAAAAGACGAAAAACAAAATTATCGTAATTAATAAAACATGGAAATAAAATGAAACAAGAGTAATAAATTTGACAGAGAAATGGGTTTACTAATTATAGTAAGCGAATCTTCCTATATATAGAAACCAAGAAGAAGTCACTCTCTGTTCAACAGAAACTTGGTGTCTGCTACAAATCAGCAGATGACAACACTTGCATTTTACGATTCAAATATTTGTGTTGTTCAATGCATGTGACACCTAAAATTTCGTGTTGGATTCCCTTTGTTGTCCCTACCATATAGTATTTGATTATTGCTAATATACAATATATTTATATTTTTCTAACTTTTTTTTTTTGTATTTCATTGAATTTAAGTAATTATCCAATTTTGACTGTTTTCATGGGTGATTCTAGTATGGCTACTAAGGGAGAACCTAGATTTCCATCTTTAAAATTGTAATAATATTAATACACTTAAAGTTTCAGTATAACATACTTCGAAAGACATATAGTTTTTGAAACATGGATGTTTGTTTTATGAATAAAATTTGTTTGTAGGTAGATCTATGTGATACAAGTGAAAGTGATAAAGAATAGTATATGTCGGTTTATGTTTTTATTTTCACTATACCAATGTATCATTTAGTATCCACATACTCGTTTTCTTTGGTTTGTGTATTCATGTACCGTAGATCATCAAGCCAGTTACTGTGACCATGTAGACCGTGTATTGCAGATAGTTAGATTTTACTATATTATGTATCCTAGATATTCTTTTTTGTTTATGCTTTTTGAATAAATAATGAGATTGTGAAAATATTACGACATGTTGGTTATAATAATTGGAAGCAATGCTTTATACTTTTATCAGTTTAAATTATATAATTGGCCAGAAAGTGGAGCTGTGGTACCGTCCATATGAGGTGGTGATACATTAATATATAAACCTTTTACGAGATGAAAGCAACCAACACATTTCGTAGTATCTCTATATGTATGAATAAAATTAACAATATTTATTTCTGAAGTACTAGCTATGTAAACATATCATTGGTTACTTGCCACCCACAGGCCACAGCTACGTTCCAATATTTTTAAAAAATCTATTTATTGTTTTGTTCACCACCTAACCCATATAACCCATTTATACAACGGTTCTATATAGTTTATGTTCATTGAAAATCGAAGAAT
Organism: Arabis hirsuta; assembly: GCA_964056655.1. NCBI lineage: Eukaryota > Viridiplantae > Streptophyta > Magnoliopsida > Brassicales > Brassicaceae > Arabis > Arabis hirsuta. Next base: position 481,448 of record OZ053302.1, on the reverse strand, counting down.
TAATAATATATTGGATAGTACATTTTTGAACCACTCGTTTTATTCGCATCTTCCCATTTTGTAGAAGAGTTCTAATATTGATAATGACAAAAACTAGGAATCCAATAAAGATTATTTGGTCCAGTTATAATATGTGTGTATAGCTCATTTTAACCTCTTTGCTTTTTATTATGACGGTAGAACGTATTAGAATGTTAGTGAAATAAGTTTTATTTCCAGTTGGTTTATCTCTTAAACCGGATTAGTTAATGTATGTAGAATAGAATGTATAAATACATCTTGTAAAGTGAATTTAGAGAATAACAACCACTAACAAACTTTATTTTCTCTCTCTATTCTCTCTCACTCTCTCTCATGTTCATCGTCTTTGAGTTTGAATTTGAGCTCTAATATGGTATTAGAGCCACTGAATCAGCTCGATTCGATCTCAATTTCGTGTTTCTCATCTCCGATTCTACGTTTTTTTGTGAATCACTCATCTCGATTTATTCCGATATGGATTTCTTTTCGCTGTGTTCTTCATATTCTTTGGCGATTTCTGTGCGATCTCATATTCGTCTTCTTTGATACACATTGTTGTGTACTTCATCGTTTATCTTCGATTCGTTATGGCGTCGAGTGATTCTGATTCAATTCCTCCTCCGATTCAGCCTCGAACTCCACAGGAACCTCCGATTTCATCTTTTGGAACTCGAACAACGCCGTCGTTATCAGATCCAAACTCGAATCCATTCTACGTTCATAGTGCCGATCATGCTGGTATATCTCTCGTTTCTGTAAAATTGATTGGTTTAGGGAACCTCAATACTTGGTGTAGATCTATGTTGATGGCTTTAGGAGCTAGAAACAAAGCGGTATTTGTGGATGGATCGTTCCCTGCTTTAGATGATAATCATCCGAATTTTGGTTTGTGGAATGATGCAACAATATTGTTTGTACTTGGATTGTTAATGCTGTGGATAAATCAATCGCAAAGAGCATTACGTATCTGGATACTGCTCGTCAAATGTGGCTAGATATTCATGATCAGTTCAAGCAAAGTGATGGACCTCGTACTGCAGAGATCAAGCAACAATTTTTTCTGAGGTACAGGGCAATCAGAGTGAGTGAATACTACACTAAACTGAAGCAACTTTGGGAAGAACTGAAAACTCATGAAAGTCCTTTTAGTTGTTGCTGTGGGAAATTGGATTGTGTGAATCTCAAAAGATTGGAAAGTCGTGATGAGCAAGATCGTGTGTTAAAGTTTCTTATGGGACTAAACGATACATTCACAGGTACGAGATGTCAGATTTTAATGATGGAGCCAAAGCCTTCTATTTCTAAGGTTTTCAACTTGGTATCTCAAGAAGAAAGGCAACGATCAATGAAAAATGGTACATCTACGAGTGTTGTTGCTTTTCAAACTTCACAGAATGGACCATCTTCAGAACCTTTTGTAGCTGCTTATGTGAATGGTTACAAGTCTAAGAGTAACAAGCCGATTTGCTCACACTATGGTTTAGCGGGACACACTATCAACCGCTGTTATAAACTCCATGGCTATCCACTTGGCTACAAAAGTGTGTCTCAGAATGGTTTTTCCAAACCTCTATTTCACCAGCAAACAAGCAACAACAACTCATCTCAGAAACCACAGCAGAATTGGTCACAGAAGAAGGAGAATGTGGCAAATTTAGCTACTCAGGATGGTCTTGATGTGATGACCATGAACAATCAACATGGTTCTAACTCAGGGAGTATCAATTCAGATCAACTCCATCAACTTTTCAGTCAAGTCTCCAAATGTGCTAAATCATATCTCTCAGGTATCTGGCAGCACATTCACTCTTGCAGATGGGACAACTTCTATATCCCAACCCCAACCACATCTTATTCCCCAAACACAACCCTTTTCGGGTACTCTTTTTTAACCTTTTCATATTGTTTCTAATGTGGGAATTAAGAAAGGTCTTACTTTTAAAGAAAATGTTTGGGTAATAGATACAAGGGCTAGTTGTCATGTCTATTATGATCCTGAAATGTTCGTAGAGACGGAACATATTAGTAACACTTCTGTCACACTCCCTGATGGAACTCATATTTCAGTAACTCTTTCTGGCACCGTCATTTTATCAGAACATCTCATTCTCAAATCTGTTCTGTTTGTTCCTCATTTCAAATTCAATCTTCTTAGTATTTCTGGCACTCACCAGAAATAGCACTATCTCAGTTTTATTTTCTTTTTCCTCTTGTTATATTTTTCCTTATAATCCATTCATTTCCCAGGAGCATACTTCGGACTTGATGATTGGGAAGGGTAACCTTTACAACAATCTCTATGTTATGGACCCTCTCCAATCTCAATCTAAAGTTGTTTCTTCTATCTCCAATCATCCATCAATTCTTCAAGTCTCTGCAGAAGTTTGGCACCAGAGACTTGGACATCCTTCTCAACATAAAATTCAAACTCTTTCTAAACTTTTGAATATTTCTACTGGAAACTGTCTCATGAATCGCTTTGTGCTATTTTTCCTTTAGCAAAACAGAAAAGGCTTTCTTTTTTTTTATCAAATAATCTTTCACCTTTACCTTTTGATTTGATACATCTTGATGTATTGGGTCCTTTTCATGTTCCTATATATGAAGGATATAAATACTTTCTAAATCTAGTTGATGATTGTACTAGAGTTACTTGGGTTTACCTTTTACCTAATAAAAACTCTGTTTCTATTGTGTTTCCTGAGTTTCTCCATCTTATTGAAACACAATATAAAGCTAGAGTTAAAGCCATTCGATCAGACAATGCCCCTGAACTCTCACTCAATAATCTTTTAAAATCCAAAGGCATTGTTTATTTATTTTCTTGTCCATATACTCCCCAACAAAACTCTATGGTAGAACGTAAGCATCAACACATTCTTAATGTGGCTCGTTCTCTTTTGTTCCAATCCAATATCCCTTTGGCATACTGGGGAGATTGTATTCTTACTGCAATATATTTGATAAACCGAACCCTTTCTCCACTTCTTGGGAATAAATCCCCTTATGAACTCTTAACACATAAAATTCCATCTTATGATCATCTTAAAGTCTTTGGATGTTTGTGTTTTGCTTCAACATTGTTGAAAGACAGGGATAAATTCTCTCCAAGAGCTACACCTAGTGTGTTCCTTGGCTATCCCTCTGGTTATAAAGGGTACAAAGTAATAGACATTGACACACGAGTAATCTCTATTACTAGCAATGTGGCTTTTCATGAGACTGTTTTCCCCTTCTCTAAAGTCCTTCAATATCTGATCCTTTTACTCAAGATCTCTTACCTCTTCCTGAACTTGATTCCATTTTTCCTACATCTTTTGATATCCCCATTGAATCATCTGATTTTTTGGTTTCCGAATCTCTTGTTCCAGATTCTCCAGAATAGATTCATACTTCTCTTGTTCTTTCTTCTTCTTCTAATGATTCTTCATCTACTTTCCTCGATATCTCTCCTTCACCTATGAGTTCTGATATAATGGTTTCATCACGGAGTACCGCAAAAATCACTAGACCTAAGAGACAGACTAAGGTTCCCACATACTTAGATGATACCATTGTTATTTGTTACATCAGGATAAAGAATTTCCTGCTCATCCCTCTTTTACAACATCTTATCCCATTTCATTGTTTCTTTCTTATGATAACATGAACCTTCCTTACAAAAATTTTGTCCTTTCCATTACTACCAATACTTTACCTAAGACTTTCCAAGAAGCTGTCAAATCTGTGGAATGAAATGAAGCTTCCAAGTCTGAAATGACTTCATTAGAAGATATTGGAACTTAGACTATTTGTCTCCTCCCTCCGGGAAAGCACCCTATTGGTTGTAAATGAGTTTTCACCCTTAAATATCATCCTGACGGTAGTATTGAGAGTCATAAAGCTCGTTTGGTTGCCAAAGGATACACTCAGTTGGAAAGGTTGGATTATCTTGATACTTTTTCTCCGGTTGCCAAAATGGGAACTCTGAGGATGATCCTTGGTTTGGCAGCTAACAAAAATTGGTCTATAACTCAGCTTGATATATATAAGTAATGCCTTCTTGAATGGACACTTAGATGAAGAAATTTACATGGTGATTCCTCCTGGTTATACTCAGTTGACAAGGAAATCATATCCTCCCAATTCAGTTTGTCACCTACATAAGTCTTTGTATGGTTTAAAGCAAATTTCTCGCCAATGGAATCAGAAACTATCTCAAGTGATTATGTCAGAAGGTTTTGTGCAAGCTCCATCTGATCATTCTCTTTTTGTCAAGCACAGGTCTGGCTTATACTTGATTGTTTTAGTCTATGTGGATGATATATTGGTAGTTGGGAATGATGATTCTGCTGTAGAAGATTTCAAGAGAGTTTTGAAATCAGCCTTCAAGCTGAGAGATCTAGGTCATGCTAAGTATTTTCTGGGGTTTGAAATTGCTCGGAATCACACATGCATTTTTATCAATCAACGAAAGTATGCTCTGGAGTTATTAGAAGAATCTGGCATGTTAGGTTGTAAACCTTTAGCTGTTCCTATGGAACTAAACATGAAATTGTATGCTTCTTCTGGTACTCCTCTGCCTGATCCTTCTGTCTACAGGCAGATTATTGGCCGCTTACTGTATTTAACTCATACTCGCCCTGACATTACCTATGCCGTTCACAAGTTGAGTCAATACATGTCTGCTCCGTCTTCTGCACATCTCCAGGCTGCACGTAGAGTATTAAGATACATCAAGAATGATCTTGGTCAAGGTCTATTCTACTCTGCTACATCTCAACTTCATCTTACTGTATTTTCATATACAGACTGGGCTACATGTCCAGATTCCAGGCGGTCTATCACTGGATATTGTATGTTTCTTGGTGACTCTCTCATCTCATGACGTGCTAAGAAACAACCTACTGTATCTCGAAGTAGCTCCGAAGCTGAATATAGGGCAATGGCGGATGCAACATGTGAACTCATCTTGCTTCATAATCTTCTTGATGATCTCCATTATTCTCCATCAGGTCATGCTACTCTGTTTTGTGATAATCAGTCTGCTTTGCACATAACTTCTAATCCGGTGTTCCATGAGAGGACGAAGAACAAGAAAACGATTGTCACCTTGTTCGTTTACACAGTGGATTTCTCAAGACATTATATGTGAAATCCGACAATCAATTAGCTGACATCTTTACCAAGGCAGTACAACCAACATTGTTCAAGACTTTGTTGTCGAATATGGGCATTCATTCTCTATACATGCCATCTTGAGGAGAGGGTATTAGAATGTTAGTGAAATAAATTTTATTTCCGGTTAGTTTATCTCTTAAACCGGATTGGTTAATGTATGTAGAATGTATAAATACATCTTGTAAAGTGAATTCAGAGAATAACAACCAATAAAAATTTTTACTTTCTCTCTCTATTCTCTCTCACTCTCTCTAATGTTCATCGTCTTTGAGTTTGAATTTGAGCTCTAATAGAACGAAACCCCGGAAAGAATTACAACCCTTTTTTCTTAATCAAGAAATTTCAAATTTAGATCCCTAATTTATTTGAACAGAGAACCAAAACATGTTAAATTATAATTTTATTTTGCTGATCATGTTCGAACTTAAAATTTCAAATGTTTTAAGTGGTATATCGGTTAAACTACGGACACCGAATTGTGTAGCCAAATTTTCAGATCATAATAGTCATTCTGATTGTAAGCATATTGCTTAGCTTATACAAAAACAACTAATAACATTTCCTTTATTTTTTCATCTCTATTTTGATTGAGTGCAAGTACTTTAATATTACAAAAGGTGGAATATTCCAACTTGTCTTTGTATATTTTTAGCTTAATTATGTTGTTATTGAGTGAGTTTGTGTACTAAATTTAAATATTGAACGGGCTATTTCGTGTTGACAACAAAAAAGTGGGCTCTTTAGTTAAATATTTTGATGACAGTCGATTAAACAACCAATTAAGAACCGGCCAAACCATTGAACAGTCGTTTTCTAGTCTTTGTCATTTGATTGGTTACACCTTCTGTCATAAAATATAAACTATGTTACACTTTCTTTCATTTATCGACACGTGCATTTGGTTAGACTAATCCGATATCGATTTTATATATTACTTCATAATAGCATAAAACAAATATGTTAATTGCCAAATGATAAGCCACGCTAAACGCATTTACCATAACCAAGGTTTTTTTTTTTTTTAACAAGGTTTTATAAATTTTAAAAAAGTATATATATGTTTATATATATATATAAACATTTGCCAATGAGTTGTCGTATATCTATTGGCCGGCTTAGATTTGACATAGGAAAAATTCAAAATATCTTGGGTTAAATCAAAATATCTTAACTTTTTCCTCATCTTTTTAACTTTTTTCAACACCTTTTTCTTGTTCAATGTTGTGTATTCCTATTGATCATCACGTGAATTATAGAAAGAAAGAAAATTGAAAGCAAAATCCACTTTTTTTTTTTTTAACGACCAAAGAGATCCACTTTAATTATGCTCTGTTTTATTTCTCTTTGTAATAATTTTCTCGAGAATTTTCTGTAAAAGTCGCTTCTTTTTTTCTACGTCACTCGAGACTCCAAACAGTGGATAAAAAAAAAAAACCTTTGATTCTCTTCTTCTCTCTAATTTTTTTCTTTTACTCTAGCTATGTCGTCGACGAACGGAGGTTTCGAGTTTTATTCACCGGAGAACACAAACTGGAATTTTCAAGAAGTCAGAGAAGCCACGTGGACGGCGGAGGAAAACAAACGGTTCGAGAAAGCTCTCGCCTTTCACGACGACAAAGACAATCCAGAGAGCTGGCGAAAGATCGCCGCTTCCATCCCCGGAAAAACCGTAGCTGACGTCATTAAACGGTACAAGGAGCTCGAGGATGACGTCAGCGACATCGAGGCCGGACTTGTCCCCATTCCGGGATACGGCGGCGACGCTTCTGCCGGAACCACCGGTGACTACTACTTGGGGATGGAGAACTCTGGTTACGGTTATGATTACGTCGTCGGAGGGAAGAGAAGTTCGCCGGCGATGAGTGATGGTTTTAGGCTTCCGATGCCGGAAAAGGAACGGAAGAAAGGAGTTCCGTGGACAGAGGAAGAACACCGGTACAAAATAACCATTAACCAACAAATTTCACTATTTTAACCTAATTGTTTAAAAGTCGATTCTCAAAAATTACATGTTTTACTTTTTTATTTTATTTTATAAAATTACCACCAAAATCTTCTTAAATTTTTTAAAAACCATAAACTTTAATTAGATTTACTAAACTAGCTTACTAAAGTTTTATGAATCTTTTCTAAACCTAACAAGTGTGGTATCTTTGAAATTTTTAGATTTTAGTAATAATTTTGAAACGAAATATTGTTTTTGGTATTTTTATGATATTTTCTTTACATAAATAATATTTGCTTCAAATTCTTTTGCTTTACTTCTTTGTTTCTAAATGAAGTTGTTAAAATATAAAAAAATTCGCCGACGATTTCTGCTAGGTTTAAATTTTTTTATCAATATTTTAGTTGAACCTGTCAAATATTTACGTTAAATCTTTATCTGATTCTGATGTGATGTTAATTACAATTATAATATTGTTTTTTTTTTGTTGGTAGACGATTTCTAATGGGATTGAAGAAATATGGAAAAGGAGATTGGAGAAACATAGCAAGAAACTTTGTGACGACTCGAACGCCAACGCAAGTCGCTTCACACGCTCAAAAATATTTCATTCGACAGCTCACAGATTGTAAAGACAAACGACGATCAAGCATTCACGATATCACAACCGTTAACGTCCCCGACGCAAACGCATCCGCAACCGCCACAACCGCTGCGGCAACGGTCTCTCCAACTCCATCCAGCTCTTTTGACGTTTTCCACCCTCCAAAGCCTCATCATAATTTCGCGTTTGCGTCTGCGTCTAATTATTATAACGCATTTCCGCAGTGGAGTTAAATCATATAGAAATTCTAGGGTTTGTATGTCTCATAAATTGTTGTTATATATGTTTTCTACGTACATATATATATATATATATATATATATACACCTATAAAATTAATGCAAGGATTGTTGTAAATATTTGTAAGAAACTTGAGAGTTTGTGTGATATCATGGGATCAATATATTAGGTTATTTGGTTGGTTGTAATTTTCAGTTAAACAATTTATATTACCAATATGTGACTTCATATACACAATTTGATTATACATATGTATATATATTATCTACTTTAATAATCATGTGTTATAATATTATATTACCGTTGACTTTAATGTCAATGCTTGATGTTAGTTGCTTTTCTTCCCGACAACTTAGGATTAGTTAGAATCAGCATCTAATTCAATTTTTTATTGTTCAGTATTAAAATTAATATAAATTGGCGAAGTATCTTACTATATTCTTCTTTTACCTTTTTTTAACTTGATATTCTTCTTCCCATGACTTCGCTAATCTTTTCAACAGAAAATTATATTCCATTTTCGTGGTTCCATATCCCTCCAATTATTATCGGATAACTTTGTTTGGATTTCTCCTGTTTTTGTATATAATTGGAGATTCGATTTTCTTCGTTTGACAGAAAATTGTAACTTCGATGTATCCTATGGTTTATATTCACATGTAGAATGAAATTATAAGCAGTTTTACAGAAGCACATCTATCAGAAAATTTAGGTTATAACGAAATTTGTTAATTAATATAGTAGAGCTTTGTGATCACTTTGTGCTATGATTTATTTTGTTAACCGAAGTTTAGAATTCAGACTATCAAAATATATATATTTATTTATACGTCATTTAGAGCATCCACATTGGTAATAAAATGTGGGTGTCTTTAAATATAAAATTATTAAAAGTTGAATAAAAGGAAAAAAGAGAGTGTTTTTGATTGAAATAATGGGGTGTATTGAAATATAAAATTAATAAAATTTGAGTAAAGAGAGGAGATAGTGGATATTGTTGGAGAGATTGTGTCTTTAGGAAGACATAAATAGTGACATTTGGAGAGAGAATGTGAGTGTGTTTAAATATAAAATTAATAAAAGTTGAGTAAAAAGATGAAAGAGAATGTATAAAGTTGAGTAAAAGGATGAGAGATTGTGTTTTTAATATTTTTATATTGTGAGACATTGGTAAAATGTCTCTAATGTGGATGGCCTTATGCTACGGAGGCTAAGTGGGTGACTTAAAAAAAACCAATTATAAAAACTCTCTAATAATAAAAAAATGTTTTAGAAACACAGTATGATTTACACCGTTAACTCTAAATATAAATTGTTGAAAATATTCCCTCATACCGAAGTAAAAAAGCTCGGCTAGTTTAAGCCCAAAGGAAAATAAATTACCTGATGCCCATTCATCTTTAGCCCAATAAGAGCCTTTGAAACCCATAAAAGATAGAGATTTATAAACGATTCAACCCAGTCTCTCTAAAATCTCGAACTCTTTATTTGCAAAAAATTTGTGTACTCCAATATTAGGATCATATTTATCATCAAGTAGACGATAAAATTCATAACAACCTCTTAAAAATGAATCCAATATCCACAAAATGTATAATATAAATCATTTAGCTCCTTTTTATTAACCGCTGGACCAATTTTTTGTACAAACATATACTAGTATAAATCTAAAATTTAAAACCAACCATAAAGCATTAAAAAAAATTGTTTTGATTTTCCAGCTCCAAATTAAATGGTAATAAATATAAAGTTCTTATCTTTTGTATACTATATTCAATATACTTTTGATGTGATATATTAAAACATTTTTAGCATTAGACGAAAAAAATATTAAAATAAAAAAAACCGGAAACGTAGTTATCTATGGTGTAAGTTACAAATTCAAATATAGAACTCATTGGATTTAAATATTTCGACTACATTTGATATTAAAAACCTCGAGGGTGCGACCACATGTTTTTCACGTTTTCAAATTGCAACCAATCGTAGAGAATTATATGAAGATTAAAGCAAGTACACTTCCTTTGTCTTTTCAACACAAAGAATATATAAAACCGGAGTTATAAACCAAATAACTTCAATCTTCTTTAAGTTTATAAATTGAATAGACATGCATTTGTATGTATAGAACCAAAAAACGAATAGACATGTATTTGTATGTATAGAGGAAATATGATGTTTCTACATCAAAAGGGATTCGATGATGTGATTGGTGAAATATCTAAGGTATTTACCGACCGCACACAAAGTTTTACCCTAATATCCATAGATGATAAAGAAAGAGCAATAGTTATTAGTCATGCGGATCAAACAAAAGAGATTGTAGCCGCCTTTGTTGTGTGAATTGTTATGGATGTCACCGTGCACTAACACCAATTGTATAATAGTCATGCACTTGTATTTATAGGTTCTGGTCTCTCTCAATGGAGTTCTTAAACTTAAAAAATTAATAAAAAATTATATCAAGTAAGAGAGAAAAATAAACGAGTCTTTTATTTGAGAGACTATAAAAAAAAGTTTAGGGACTCAAACAACAAATGTCCATATATGATTGGTTTAATTTACTTTTTGATTTAAATTTTAATTATTTAAGTAAATTATATCTAAAATATTATTTTTATATTTGGTAAGATAATTTTATGGGTTAATTGGCTTATTAACCAAAAAAAAATATATATATATAAATAAGTAACTAAATACCCTAAATCTAATGGCTATTATTTAGCAACATGGGGCCATTTTGGTTACTTATTTATATATGATGTTTTGTGGATTATTAAGCAAATTAACTCTAATTTTATAGTATCTCAATCAATGAAGATGCATATAGTTACTTTGCAAGGAAAAAAAAAGTTTTTTTGTGTGTCAAATTGTATAGTACAGTCTAATTAATACAAACTTTTTAAAAAATAATGAACTTATAAATTTTATTGTTGTAATGATATTTGTGGATAATTGTTACGAAAGTGTCATTATAATATATTTTTTTATTAATGTTTACAAAATAGCTCATAAAAAATCATATAAACATGTATAGGTAGTGTTGTAAATTCAACTTCCAACAAGTATTGTCGGGTTAGGATACAAGGGAGAGCAACAAAGAAACAGATAACCAAAGATCACATTTTCACTTTCTCAAACAAGACACGTTCTTTGTACCAATTTATGTTTTTTATATTCAAGATGGTTCTAAGGTTAGTTTCGTCAATTATCATAGCAATCACCATCAATCATGACGTGGCTTCCGCATCAGATGATTCGTTTTTGGTTATAACCTCCCAATATAATTTCTGTTAAACATTTAATTATTGCGTACCTGATTATGCTTTATATAATTAGAGCATGTTATGCCGTAGACGTAGATTAGCTAGACTCGTAATCATCAAACCCCGCAGACAATTTATGTGTTATATTTTGTTTTCAAACACAAAAAATTAAAGAGCTTAAGTTATGGTCTTAAAGATTGTACATATTCAAATCTGATAACACAAGTAGTGTTGTTATATATTTCTATTAAAAAAAAAAAGATATGATGAATTCGATTCTACCTCTACGTAAGATTTTTTTTTAATAATTTTCTACGTAAGATGTTATTAAAAATGTTTACTGAGCTCCCGTTATTGAAAAATTATACATAAACATAGCCGTCAAAAGAAGAAAAAAAATACATTAACGTGGCCGTCGTTCGATTGGTAACAAAAATAACATGGCCGTCAAACAAAAATAATAATATTATACATACACATGTACCATATACTTAATGAGTGGAATTAGGAGGTCACATGCATGCATTTTGGGTCATTTTAATGATTAGCATGACACTAAATTAATAAGTTGGTGTTATTAACTAATAAAAACGGTATATGTATTAGTCACTCAAAAAATATCTGATTAGTGGGAAGTTAAAAAGTAACTAATTCCTACCACTACATTGCACCCTTTACATATATATATTGCAAAGATTCAGATCCATTCACATATGATTTTATATATATATATATATATATATATACATGATAATTATTTCATTCATAATCCGTACTGTGTATGTATATACATGATGCAGTGATATTCGTTGGATGTTCTTAAATCCGAACTCCAACATCTTTCTCGAATAAGAGACCTATTGTTGGATGAGATCAAACCGATGAACGAAATCTATAATGTGTAATACTGTAGCAAATGCACATGTAAATCGAATGAAAGTGAAGCCAAATCTATCACCATTTGGTATTGTGGGAAATCTAAACATTTTCTTATAGATTATGGAAAGTGAATTTAAATTGTCCCTACCATAATAATATGGACTATGGAGAAATATGGTCAAAGCACTGAGTTTTGGTAGATTTTATAGATGCATTGAACATGCTTATTATTAACACAGTTGACTCTTTTTTTGACGATTCACTTTTTCTTTTATATAATAAATATCCATTACCGCATATATATAATACATTACGAAGAAAGTAAATATGAATAGTGTACACTGAACAATCCACTTTGAGACGATAAAAAGTTTTGTTTAATGTTTAATTTGAATCTGCAAATTTTATATATTTGGATGATGTATGGTGAAAAAAAAATGTCTAGATAGTGGACTGCCCTTCCCATAGGCGTAGGGTAATTGGTGGGGGTAACTTTTATCTAAAGCTTTATAACACGACACCAAAAGTGGAAGATGTTGCAATTTTCCAACTTTTAGGTTTTTTTTTTCCAAGTTTCTTGATTTACATATTATCCACAATCTGTTTTTACTGTTGTATTTTTTATGTCTTTCTGATGTCTCTTACGGGTTATAGTCAAGCTAAACTTAAAAATCATGATATGTCACAAACTTAATGAACGCAATTTTTTTTTTACAGATATTAGGTATAAATTGGTCACTATCACTTGGCAAGTACATAGAATCCGTCCTGTTTCGTTTTTTTTCACTAGACAGTAGTCATGGCACATTTTCCTGATAATATAATCAACTTTATTCCGCTTTTTTAAACACCTTTAGCAATCCATTAATGCCACTAATTAAAATAAGAACCATATTTTAATCTTTTAACCTTTTCACTACTGTAGAAAATTCGTTTTGTTTTAAAATAATTTTTTTTTGGTCACTTCTACAATAATTTTTAATACTATAGGTGTCGAGTAAATATTGACACTTATTTCTTTGAACACTATTTGTATATTTCATATTTAGATAATGACATAACAATGACACTACTATAAATTACTAAACCAAATTCTGGATCGGTGTCCTATTAGCTTTGTTTCAAAAATAACAGTATTATCAAACATAGAAATATGTTGTTATAAAAAAGTAATATAGTAATATACTTGTCATTTACAACTAAAGCTGTTTTAATATGGTATACTTTCGTTTATATAAAACGTATTTAAATTTTTTAATAATTTACCCCATACAAAAAATACAGTACTTGTTATGCAACGTAAAGAGTATTAAAAATGTGTAAAGATAGTTATTAGTACAACCCATACAAAAACTATTATCGTTATTTGATTTTTTTTTTTTTTTTGGTTTGAGGAAGAGAGAAATTCTCCCAACCATGTATTATTCCATTAATAATCAACTTAAACCCTTACAAATCGTGGTCTCGAAGAACCACTGCAATCCTCATCAAATATTGAAACCACACACTCCGGTTTCGACTCAAAACTATGAAATCCTAAAGGCAAAGTAAAAGCATAGTTCGCCAATCCATCAGCTAGACGATTGACCTCTCTATACACATGAGACACACGGACTATCCAGCCCTTCGATAAGAAGCCATAGCACAAGCGTGCTAGGAATGACAGAGGATGCGTATCCCTTATCTCTGCCGTTAGAAACCCCACCACAATCTGCGAATCCACCTCAAGCTCTACTCTCCGAACTCCATGCTCCCACGCCATAACAAGACCGTAATACACCCCCCACAACTCAGCCAGAGGAGCACTGCAAATCCCAATATTCAGTGCGAAGCCGCTACACCAATTACCATTACTGTCCCGAAGAACTCCGCCAGCGGATGCTAAGCCCGGATTCCCCTGTGAAGCTCCATCAGTGTTCAACTTAAACCAACCATCCCTCGGTAGCACCCATGATATGTGTCTCTCTTCTCGTAAAGACCGACCACTACTAGTACCCAATACCGAATTAGCCTCGGTTACTTCCCGCGCAAGCTGTTTCAAGAACCTCACTCTATCTCGGCATTTTCCATTTGTTCCAAAAACATTCCCACACCTCCATTTCCATCCCCACCATACTCCCAACGCGAACAAAGTTGACCAATCACTTCCTTTTATTTCCTCCTTACGTCCAAGATTTCCGAATAACCATCCCAACAAAGACTCGGAAAAGAAGCTATCCCGGCGTCGCAGTGGTACAAGACGCTCCCAAATCCCAGCCATTGCAGGGCAATCACGGATCACATGTAAGATCGATTCATCCCCGCCTTTGCACACTTGACAAACTCTAGTGTCACTTAAGTGTCGCCGAAATCGTTCCTCATTTGTCATTATAACCTGATTCGCAACCAACCAAAGGAAAATTCGGATCCTTTCCGGCACTCGTACCTTCCAAATACGATCGAAAAATTACCCATTCTCTGGTTTAACACCTTCGCGGAGCTCAACATAGCTGCAGCCGAGCTCACCGTGTACTCCCCGTTAGAGCACTCACCCCATGATATTCTATCTGTTGAACCTGTCACATCCTCCACAACCAAAGCTGCCAATTTCATCCCAATATTACCGATGACATAGGGTTCAATCTCGTTCAATTTCCAGCCGACCCCCTGGTTCCACAAGGCCCTAACCGATCGAGTACTCTCCTCCTCCGGTAAATCAACATTAGCCATCTCAATTAGTGGACTTTCTCCCAACCACTTATCTGTCCAAAAACCGACCGCTCTCCCATCTCCAATGACCTATTTCACTCCTGGTAAAACCACATCTCTCACCCCATTTCGTATACTCCTCCATGTTGAAGAAAAGTTTCCTTCGGAAATCATCCATGTACGATCTCGTATATCTCCAACTTGGTACTTGCTCCTCAGAACTCGTGACCATAAACTTGTTTTATCATTCAACAATCTCCACCCTAATTTACCAATCAAAGCGTGATTCATCACTTCCGCCTCTCTAATTCCTAACCCACCAGCCGATTTTGAAGAGCAAACTCTTTTCCACGCAACTAAGTGTTGTTTTCTTTTTTCTGCATTGCTTCCCCAAAGAAAGTCTCGCGAGAGCCGATCATCGTTATTTGATTATAGTAAGGGTGATTGATTAGCCTGTGAAACGATTTAAAGTTTTTTTTTTGTTTAGAAATTTAAAAAAATACCACTTTTCAAGTGCTATTTTACAAAAATGCCACAGTTTTGAAATATTTACAAAAATGTCATTATTTCAAAATTATTTTTTCTTTATATTATTTATGTTTGGGTTAATTATATTCTATTAGGGTTTAGTTATGAGGGTTTAGGGGATTTTAGGGGTCAAAATATTTTTTAAGGTTTAAAATTTTAAGATATATGCTTTTTAAATCTATAATTAGTGACATTTTTGTAAATGGATATCTCTAAATAGTATTCTTACAAATGTGCACACAAAAAAATAACATTTTTGTAACTGTCATTTTTTCTGCTTTAAAAAAACACCAATATCTCTTAATTTTTAAAGTTATAACCCAAAAAATAAAAAGTGATGGTGAGAGCCTTATTTTCTACGTTCCCCCTTTAAAGCTTTAGAAAAAAAATAATGGGCTGTAGTTTTTTCTTCCTTCCTTTTTTTTTTCTTCCTCTTCTCATATACTCCCTCTATTTTTAAATATTTGATATTCTGAAAAAAAAAATTTGTTTTTAAAAATTTGATATTTGATATTTTTTAATACAATTTTTATTAAGTAATGAAAATGAATTATAAATTTTAAGTCATATTAATTGATTGTTTCGCACAAAGTTATAGAAAATTGTTTAACACAAAAAAAATATTTATAGTTAAAATTTAATATATTTTCTTAATATGTGTAAAATTTTTATAAATTAATTATTTAAAAACAGAAGAAGTAGTACATATATATTATTATTATTATTATATTATACGTAATGTATATATGCATGTTGTATTGATTTATAAATATTTGTATTACATATGCACTACTATTCATATAAAATAATACTTGATATATAGCATTGTTAAATATATTTTTCCATCTATATTACTCTACATATATCGTTTATTTTATTTTAAAAACATTTTATAATAAATAATTATCTTACACCATAGATATCTAATACTAGTATTTACCTCACATTTTAATTTTAAAATAGTTACACCCAATCGTTATAATTATAGTAAAAATGTTTACTACTCAAATTCTACAGTAATTAATCTATAACTATAGCACAACCAACCACCCCCGTATCAATCATTTTCCTCATTGTTTTTGTTGTTCGTTGTACTTGCTCATCATTATTAATTACCATATGAAGTGATTATAACTAATTGTTGCTGTCAGAAGCGAATCAGACTTGAGAATAAGCAATGATTAAGAAGAAAATTTAAATTCCTTGGAAATACAGTTGAAGTATTTATTTCCTTAAAAACAATTATAGTAGTTGGAATTTGGAAATGCATACCAGAATTTTTTTTATTGTAGTTGGGGAAGGAATAATTAATAATAATGTTTCATGTAATTTAAGTTAATAATGGACCATGTGATAATTGAGTCACTAAATGCTTTTGTTCTTTGAAATGACCAACTAGAATCAATGAGAAAGACACATATGGCATTTTATGTCACATACATACATATACCTCTATCGATATTTGTAACTGTTATTCTCAAAAGAAAAAGAAAATATACTGTTATTTTACTGTTTTTCATATCTTTATCGGCTGAGAAGACATTATGCATATCTAAATCGAATTATTTTGATTAGGAGTGTAGAAGCTAGTAGAAAGTAATAAATCATAGAGAAATTTTTAAAAATGCCACTTTTCAAGTGCCATTTTACAAAAAATGTCATATTTTTGAAATCTTTACAAAAATGTCATTTTTAAAAAATTATTTTTTCTTTATATTATTTATGTTTTGGTTAATTATGTTCTATTAGGATTTAGTTTTGAATGTTTAGGGGATTTTAGGTATTAAAACATTTTTTAGGGTTTAAAATTTTAAGATATAAGTTTTATGCATTTTTGTAAATGGACACCACTAAATGGCATTCTTGCAAATGTGCACACAAAAATTGGCATTTTTGTAATTGCCTCTAAATTATAATATCATTCCACATTAATTTAGTACTCCTTCGATTCTATAAGGAAATTTTTTAAAGAAATTTTAGACATATTAAAATAAACAATTCATATTTAATTATAAATGTATTAATTTTCACAATAAACAATTCTCCAAAAAATTTAACCAATAATGTTTCAATTTTTTTTTTAAATCTACAATCTCTTAGCAATTAAATTATGAAAATGTATTAAAAACACTAAAAAAAATTGTTAAATTATCTCTGTGGAACAATTTTTTTGTTTTAATTTTTTATCTTTGCAGATCAGAGAAATTGTGAAATGTTAATAGTTCCAAATGTTGTAAGAAATCGAAAACAAACACTTCACAAGTAAGAAAACATAACATTTTCTTTTGTATATTGTCACCGAACAAAGCAGAGCTTATGTTCCCAATACAATTGAATCTTGGGATCTACTAAGTGAAAAAAAGGCAAACTTCTTAAGTTTCCTATGAGATTTATATTGTCAGAAGATTATATTTTCTCATTGAATTATTTTTTCAGTAAAGAAGAAATGGAAAAAAAAACAGAAGGGTAAGTCTTAACGTTCCATCTGTTTCCCGTGGAGGCTATCTGTCCTTTCTTCTCCTTCCGACCAAACCACGTCCTCTTTCATCTTTTTTCTTCTTTTACATATATACACAAGACTTAAATATATATATATATACGTATATAAATATTCACATTCCTGTACCTTATCCAAATTTATAATTCCACTTATAAAAGAATAATATTGTTAATTATATGCTTATATATTTATATATATAATTAGTAATTTTCTTTCACTTTTTTTTGAAACTTCTTTCACATATGTTAGCTAATCAGTAATTTCTGCAATTTATCATTCAATGCTAATATTCACGAAGGCTACTTATTATGAGAGACATTTGATTTAGTATCTATTCACTACTACTAATAGTGTTACTCATTCAATGGTAATACTAGTAGTCACCAAAGACTACAATCATTCAATCGGGCATATATATATCCTGTTAACTACGCTCTCGACTAACAGATGTGATCAGGTTATTGGAGATAATATGGAGAACAATATCTTACAGATTACTTATTTTGGGTCATATAAATCTTAACTATGAAATGAACTTTGCGAAATCTGAAAGAAAAAATATTCTAAATTACGATATTAATTAGTTTTAGTATATAAAACTGACAACTATAAAATTGAACGACGAGATATAGAACTTAGTCAGAGAAATTTTAAATTTGGCTGTTGATTCAACATCCAACAATGTGTGTATGTATAATATTTACATAAATTTTATATAGTCAACTAGCAATTTTTCTTTGAGCAAAATAATACTTGCATGAGCGAAGCTATTATTGCTACTAATACTACTCTTAACTTTTTGGAACAAAAAATGTGTATTAACCTAGCAATATATTAGTATTTTTAAGATAATTGGACTTATTTATATTTCATTTAGATTAGATCGATGGTAAAATATAATATCATCTAATTGGTCTTGAAGTTAATTATTGAATTAGTGCAGCACTTAAGTTTAGCTAAGAATATGTAATTGTCACTGATTTGTATAATTCTGTTCTCCTAATTTTTGTTTATTGTATAATTTTATACAACTATCTGGTAGCTAGAGAAGAAATAAAATGAATATATATATATATAAATTTTAAAAGGACAAAAATAGTAAACCACTCAAGTTCCATGAATCCAACCATTGGTCCGACCACTATATAAAACCCCATTCCCCCCCATAAACTCTCTACTCTTCCTCACCAATACCGCAACCCATACCTTCTAAAATCTTTATTATTTTTATTTTTTTAAAATAAAATAAAAAAATGCCTTCTTGTTCAGTAACTGAAATTTCGAAATGCATTGTATATCCAGAGAAGAAATCCACCGTCTCCGATCTCCGTCTCTCCGTCTCGGATCTTCCCATGCTCTCATGTCACTACATTCAAAAAGGCGTCCTCCTCACTCGCCCTCCTTCTTCCTTCTCCTTCGACGACCTCGTCTCCTCTCTCCGTCGTTCTCTCTCCTCCACACTCTCTCTCTTCCCTGCTTTAGCCGGACGTTTCACCACCACTCCTTCCGGTCACATTTACATCACCTGTAACGACGCCGGAGTCGATTTCTTCGCCGCTTCCGCTAAACACGTCACCGTCTCCGACGTTTTATCCCCAGGTAACGACGTGCCTCTACTCGTCCGTGAGTTTTTCGTTTTCGAGCGTCTCGTTAGCTATAACGGTCACCGTAAACCACTCGCCGCCGTTCAAGTGACGGAGCTTGAAGACGGTGTTTTCGTCGGATGCACCGTTAATCATTCCGTTACTGACGGAACTTCTTTCTGGCACTTTTTCAACACTTTCGCTGACGTCACTAGCGGTGCTTGTAAGATCAAACACCTCCCTGATTTCACTCGCCGCACCGTCTTCGATTCTCCCTCCGTTCTCAAAGTCCCTCCCGGCGGTCCACGTGTCACTTTCGACGCCGATCAGCCTCTCCGGGAGAGGATTTTTCATTTTAGCAGAGAAGCGATTACGAAGCTCAAACAGAGGACTAACAACAGAATTGAGACGGTGACGGAGAGGAAATGTAACGGTAACGGTAACGGAGAGATTAACGGAAAGATAACTACCGGTTATTTGAAATCGGATAAGAAGAGTTATGATCGAACGGCTGAGATTTCGTCGTTTCAATCTCTGAGTGCTCAGTTATGGCGATCCGTTACACGAGCAAGGAATCTAGATCCGAGCAAAACGACGACGTTTAGGATGGCGGTTAATTGCCGGCACCGGCTTGAGCCTAAGATGGATCCTTACTACTTCGGGAACGCGATACAGAGCATACCGACGATGGCGACTGCCGGAGATCTGCTCACCAAAGAGCTCCGGTGGTCGGCCGACCAGCTTCACAGGAACGTTATAGCGCACGACGACGCGACGGTTCGACGAGGAATCGCCGCTTGGGAAAACGATCCGAGGCTTTTCCCTCTCGGAAATCCAGACGGAGCTTCGATCACGATGGGGAGCTCGCCGAGATTTCCGATGTACGACAACGATTTCGGATGGGGAAAGCCATTAGCGGTGAGAAGCGGCGGAGCGAATAAATTCGACGGGAAGATCTCGGCGTTTCCGGGAAGAGAAGGGAACGGAAGTGTAGATCTGGAAGTAGTTCTTGCGCCGGAAACTATGGCTGGAATTGAAAATGATCCCGAGTTTATGCAATACGTATCTGAAGTCACTTACGACGACTGCTAAAAACGATGTCGTTTTAGATTTGATTAAAAAGAAAATATATAAGCCGATTGAAGAAATGATGACATGGCAACTTAAACGGTTGAGATTTACTCTACAAATTTTTAGATATTTCGATATATCTAAAAGTTGTGAAACGACAGCGTTTCCCTATGAGTCATAGTGGTCTTTTGTTTGTTTTGGGTCACGTTCACTCGTTCTGTCACAATGACAAATTACAGTGTACAAATTTCCGTCTTTTTCAATTCGATAATGTAAACTCTTATTTTTCTTCTAAATCCATCAATATATATATGATTTTAGAAACTTTATTAAACTGATTTTTTCTTGATTTTTATAGATTATCATATAATAAAAATATATTCCCGACAAAATAATTGCCTTTTGGGACTATCTTAATCGTTTTGTTTTGATGAAAAGATCGATTAATAATGGGACCCAGCCCATGCTTGTAAGTTGTCCAGGCCCAATGCTTTATACTCATAAATGGGCCTATTGATAAAATAGTGAGTGCCTTGAATTGAACACTAGTATCCTTTATCAACTATCTTAAAATGTATGGCTACACTTTGTAACAAGGTAAAGATAAGCAAGCTGCTAATCATTTTATACAAAACAAAATAATAGTTTAATACATAAAAATAAAACACAAAGTAGTGATCTAAAAACACTAAAGCCCTAAAGGCCAAAGGTCCAAACAAGGTTTTTAAACCCTCCACTAGACATAAGACACATATCTTACATTTACAATTCATGAACACATAAGCAATCCAAGTATAAGATTAAAAAAAAAAAACACCATTACTCAAACAGAGGATTTTTCAGCAAAAGAAACCATAAAACGATCATCAAATCTTCACATACCAAATCCTCTTTGTATTGCTTCTTCTACACGTTAGCTTCCGGCACAGGGAAGAGTCGTTTAACTAACCAATTGACTGGTCCCAATACCTGAACTTTCTTCTTCCTCCAGAACCAAATCGCTGCACTGTATTGTTCATTGCGTATCTTTGTTGTTGCTGCTTTCCAATCATACTTCTCGGTTTCTTCTCTTGCCGCTTTTCCAATGATCTCTCTTGTTTCGTTGTCGTGCAATAAAACTCTGAGCTTTGTCACGCAGTCTTCGACATCTCCAGGGTTGAACAGAAACCCGGTTTTGCCCTCCTATAAACATCAGAATCAGAAACACATTAGCTCAATATCACCTAAAGTACACTACTTTGGTTGGTCCATGAGAACAATCAATGCAAGATCACAATTGTCCACCCCTAATGACTTATTATTCAGTTTGATTGGATAAAGTTCGGTTTCGGCTTCAATTCGCTATTGGCACCAATGGGAATTATATGTCTACTGATTTGGTTTGGCAGTTACTTTTAATTCAGATAATTCACTGACCTGGTCATCAGGGATTATATCAGGGATTCCACCAGCTCGAGCCGCAACAACAGGAAGTCCAGAAGCCATTGCTTCAAGAACTACAAGGCCGAGTGTCTCTGACTCTGATGGCATCACAAACACATCTCCGCTTGCGTAAGCTTGTGAGAGTTCATCGCCTAGTAACATTCCAGTGAAAACCGCTGGCATTCCGGTAAACAGCTTCTCAAGATCCTCTCTTTAAGAAAACCAAATATACCAAAATTACAACACTGCCTAAAATTCTTTCGGAAACAATATGACCGATCTTTAACAAAAGTAGTACCTGTATGGTCCATCTCCGATGAAAGCAATCCGAGCTTCAGGTAATTTATCCATTACACTACACAAGTTTCTCAATGTCAGATTTTGATACACCACTTGAAAAGAGCTAGTCCAGTTTAAAGCCAAGAAAATCTAACCTTTTTAGAAGCTCCAAGCTCTTTTCTACACCGATACGGCCTATATGGATCACTAGTGGCTTTTCTGGTTCGCCATTACTGTTAGTTACAAAACATTAAACAATAAGATTCACACACAAAGTATAAATGTTCTTAATCCTTCTAAAGAAAAGTATATTCTATTCTTGCCTCAGTCTTATACGCATTTCTTGAGAACGGAAACGGGGATTGAAGCTTTCGGAATCAACACCCTTATTCCAAAGTCGAAGTTGATTAGCTTCAAAATATGAATAAAAAGAACAATGTTAGTTTTAAACAATCACAGAGTTTGCAATTGTATAACACAGTAATGTGTTTATCTTCCTTCACCTGCAGTTGCACCAGCTGCTATAAGATCTTTTCCAATGGCAGCGGAAGGAACTAATGTAAGATCAGCCGCTCTGTGAAGAAATCCTGATAAAAGATTATTCAAGTTTAGTTACATATTCTTGACAATAACCGAAAAAAGGAGTTTCCAACATTTTGAGAAACAGATTTTACTTACTTATTACTGACCACATTGGTTTGACCAACCAACTAAAAGTGTATCTCGGGATGTATCTGCACATCAACACAACAAGCTTAATCTTTAGAAACATCTCTCGATAATTCATGAAATATAAGGAAATAATTTCCGATAACAATTCAACTGAGGCATATAAGAAGCTTACACAGGGACGTGTGTGTGATAAGACATAACTATTGGCACAGATAGCATTTTTGCTATTGCCAGAGCACCAAAAACCTGAAAATACAGTCAATTGTTGGATTCTCAACTTCACAGTTTTGCTAAAATTTTAGAGATTTAAAATCTCAAAGGCTTTTACCATTATCCCGGGAGATGAAGCGTGAATTATGTCAGGCTTAAACCTTGCGATTTCCGAGATTATTCTTGGACTAAGCGCAAGCGAGAGGGGAACCTTTTGGTACCAAGGGCAAGGGAAGCTGCAAGAACAGAGCGAGAAATTAGCGATACTACGAACTTCGGAACATTTATAGAGTTTTTGAGTTAGCTAAACGTAGCTACCTTCTTGATCCAATGACTTTAGCTCCATAAAACTCTTCGGGAACACCTTCATGTGTTGTAACGACTATAACCTATAAAGCAAAAGAGTTTAAACAAGTCAAAAAAGGAAACTTTTTCACTTTTTCAAGTAATTCTGATTTTGAAAACAGTTTAGCTCACTGATACTGTACTCAAATTCTGGAAAAAGAACAAACCTCGTCTCCCATTTCTCGTAGATACCTAATGAAATTCTGGAATCTGTTTTTGTATCCTGAGACATAACTGCAAAATCAAGACCGAAATTACTTTAATTAGACAACATCCAGATCTTAAGACAGCTTCTCATCAATAGATTTTAGCCGTAAAGGCATATATGAGAAAGAAACAAAATTTTCCTGATCTAGTTTAGTGGTCCCAAGAATGTAGGGATATTCTCAACCCAACAATTCACGCATCTAAAATGTGAAAACTTTGAACTCAAAATCCGTAAATGAAATTGGTTTTAGAACGATTCATGATATCTAAATCGACACATCTAAAAAAAAAAAATTCATATAACAAGAAAGTCAACCAATCTACTCTGAAGAAAAACCAGAACGATCTTTTTTTCACAGAGACATTTCGTCGAACACAAAACAGGCAAGATAACTCTGAAGACGAAATCAAGCACAAAAATTATCATAAGACTTACGCAAACGGCGAAGGCTCGACGAAGAGAGCAATTCTCCTGGGTTTGGATAAAGACTCAGGATCGAGAAGTGGAGCTTCAATCTCCGAGTCGACTTCTTCCCTAACTTCAGTAATAGTCATATTCTTCGACCCAGAAGCAGAAACCGAACCCACTTCGCGTCTAATCTCTTTTTCAGAAAAGAACTTGCCTTTCTTGCGAATCAAGGTAATGGGTGATCTGTGAGGACACGAAACACGAACAGGAACAGGGGAAGTAACAAAAGAACACCTAGGAGAACAAGTGGATGCAGAGGAAGAAGAAGAAGAACAAGTGGTGGTCGTGTTAGGAAGAGACGAAGAAGTTAGAGAGAGATTTATAGAGAGAGAAGAAATGGTCATGGCTTTTAACAAAAACTTTGTTAAATTAAATAGTATTTTTGACGATTTGGGTCGGATTAAAACAGCAACGTGAGAAAGAGAAGTTTTGGAATCTGAAGAATTAGAGAACGAGTAAATAAAAAGGATATCCTTTTTCTGAGGCAGAGAGAGAGATAAAGCATCATATAAAACGTTTTAAAAGCATATGCTTCAATTTGATATAATCCAAAACAATATTTGTCTAAATCTACTAAAATACTTAATTTCTTTATCTTTGTAAAACCCGTTAATTTCTATGTTGATATTTGGATGATTAGTTGGACTGTAAGAAGATAAGATTAATTGTTGTAAATTTTAATATGTAGGTTTTTCTGTGATGTAGTTGTTTTTTCTTTAAGAAAATTCTAATTATTTTAAGAAAGAGAAAAAAACAAAACATGAACAAAGAAAAATAAAGATGTAGATGTTGTAATTTTATATGAAAACTAACTAAAATATTAAAAATATGATTAGAATATACATGTTGTAAAAACGCTTTAAAAGACTGTAGAAATTTTCAACAAACAACCCAACCAATTTTTTTTTATTCAAATGGTTATACTTTTACGAATTTGTTTTAGACTATTTCTTAAATTATTTTAGTTGAAGTTTAATATGACTTGTTTATTGTTCAATGTTTAACCTTGAATATGAAATTTAGACTGATATACCAACAATTTGTGTCTTAGACTGATATCATGTTGTTGTGAAAAGTATGTGGTTAAAATATGCAAAATACTTCGTTAAGTAGTGGTATATATAATTAGAACAATCATTTTTCCTATTGATTTTAAATTTTTATAAATTAATCCCAATCTTGGGTGACAGTCTTTATAGTGATTGCTATGGTGCTATTACTAATGAGACAAAATTTTGGAGAAGCCAACAACACTGGCTTAGTCACACGATTTTGATAATTTTTTAGGTGAATGATTTTTTTTTTTGGTTCCTTCCGATCATTTTTTTAAGAAATATGTCCACACAAATGGCTGACTCCATGATATATTGAGAGGCCATTTTTATAAGAGAATTCTAAAATGAGTGTAATTTATATGGATCATGCGCACCAACTTCACTTCTCACTTAATCAATTAAATTGAATAAGAAAAACAATTTTGATTTGTTAAATATTTACATTTTTATTCGTATGTTAAAATGTTTATCGAAGATGATTATATTTTGTAACGATCACAATAACGTATACGTACTCATGAAGACAAATATTTGACTTTGTTATTATGAATTTGGTCAATAGTTTTCGTTACGCATATGATATATCAAATCATGGGCAACTCTAATTACTTTGAATATCCAATTACTTGTAGATCGAAATTACATAAACTCAAATCAATACGCTAAGACAACCTTGCATATATTCATTTGATATTTGCTTTAAAATGCAAACAAAAATGGGTGACACAATTATTAATACGGTATCTCTGAAATTTATTCCATTGAATATTCGCTTCACGTATAAGCATCTTATCTTTATATTAGTATACACAACATACAAACTACTTTGGCTGTTCCTGTCTGCATGTGGAAAATCCAACTTGAAGAATAGTAATTTTTTCTGAATTACCAAAAATTTATGACTTTCGATTTGCAATATAGTTTGAATCAACTATAATCAACAACAAAGTTTCGATTTACCATTTCTAAGTTCTAGCTATACAATGAATATTTTTTTTTATATAAAATATTAAATTTTATACCATTTTTAATTTGAAACATCATACAGAGACAACGTAGAAATTAGAAAGACCGAAAACTACTTACGACGACCACTACAACAGAAAAAGAAAGCAGACAAATATCGAATAAATTAAACACAAGCCATAGCAAACTAAAAAGATTATCGACAAAGAAACACCGATTCCAGACACACAAGTCCGAAAATTTGCATTGTTGCCGCAGTTCCTAAGAACTCGAGATCTTATCGTCGTTGCCACGAGCAATCTCCAACCAAGACAAACCACAAACCTCGTTTCAACACAAAAACGTACCCGATTCCCTATACAGTGAACATCTGAATGATTGATTACTAACTCGTTACAACATGTTTACTTTCAAGATATCCTATGGCATATTTTACAAGATTCCGTATGGCATATATTATTGTTTATAGTGTTTTCAATACAAAATTGAAATTCTATCGAATGGGTGATCCAAATATCAATTACGCAAAATGGGCTAACATGAGCCCAGATTATTATGAATGGATTCGGATGTGGGCTATATTTTATTTGTTTTTGGCCCTAAGATGATTAGAGTTACAAAAATATATCGACTTTTGGAATGTAAATTATATATGTATAATAATGTGTATGTAGTTCGTACAAAAACTAACAAAAGAGAAATCAAATACAACATAGTTTATAATCATTAAGATTAATATACTTAAAAAGAAAAACAAAACTTAATTCAAAACAAAACAACAATATGGCATTTTTCTTATGTATTGTCTGTTTGAGATAATCAAACTTTTATCTAGAAGTGTACGCACAGTGAAAGGAAATCATTGGGGTAGGAGTAGGACCCCTAACCTTTCACCTATAAAAAATAAATAAACTGGTAACAGTGACAAGAAAAGAATCAATCTATTTTTTTTCTTGTCTTCGTACTCATAGTTATTAGTACTATTTTTGAATTTGTGTAACCAACTTACCATCATTTTTACTTCAAAACTTTTCCCTCGTTTTTACGTTTGACTATAACTTTTGGATTAAAGACCCACATCAGATACACCTTCGTAGAAACTCCACAAGCTAAAGAAAATTCAAACTCAATTATACTATTAGACTATTAGTATGTACAATTACAATCAAACAAATCTAGATTAAGAAACACATTGCATATAGAAACACACATTAATTGTGTAGTTGTTCACTTAAACAAGTAACTTCTTCCCATTACTTTTTTACATAATAACCCTCTATTTTACCCTTCTTTACAATTTCTCCCCAACAATTATTCTTCTTCTTCTACACACTTCCCCCCATAAATACTCTTCAAAACCTCACGTCTCCATTTCTCTCTCTCTCTCTCTCTCTGCGGACATATACTTCAATAGAGTTTCAGACAAAGAATATGTCTCGAAGAACATGCAAAAGAGTGAGCTTTAGTCCGGACCCAGAAGCAAACGACGAACCGATCTACTCATCACGGCATGGTCGTCGAAGGGTCGTCGTCGGAATATTCAGTTTCGGCGTCAGAAGCTCACCGGCAGCGAGGAGATTACTCCGGCGTTTTGGAGCCAGAGTCGCTAAAACGCTGCGTTTTATATCCTTTGGGAGGAAGAGTACTAACACCAAAACGACGCCGTCTTCTTCGTCTTGTTCTTCTTCCTCTTACTCTTCTTCATCTATTTATCTGATGAAGTCAAAGTCTTTAAACGAATCAGAGTCTCACCGTGCAGAAGCCATTGAAGACTGTATCGAGTTCTTGAACTCTTCTTCTTCTATGTCAAGATCAAACTCCATCTCTGCGTGGTCTTGCTAAATGGGTTTGACCCAATTCAGGTTCAGGTCAAATAAAATAAAATAAAATAAAAAGCTCTAAGAATTTTTGTTTGTTTTGTAATGTAAAAGAATTGCATATTGATTATAGTTTTTTTTCTTTCTTGCGATTTAATGATTTAATTTAGCTAGTGATTACAAAAGTATAATTCCTCAAATTTCTTTTTGAGTTTCGTTGCAAACTACAAACGAAATGTTTTTTTTTTATTATTATTACCAACTTATAAATTTCGACGGAGGAAATAAACCATAGGGTAAATGATTAAAGTTTATTTCGCAATTTAAGACATTTTGATTGTGTCAACATAAATTAAATGTTGTGATGCTACTAGTTTCATACATTTTGATCAAGTCTCACCGTTTACATCTAGTTTTCTTTTCCAAGTTGCGCAGCTTTCGAATTCCAAATGAACCTTTTAATCGATGAATTTTCGTGGTATATTATTTTGCTTCTAACGATAAATTTAATTAATTTCATTCTTATGCAAAAACTTAAAAAATAATAGAAACAAAACAAAAAAAACGAAATGGCCCAGTCTATGGAATTCAAAAAGAGGGTCGTAATCAAAGGAAAGGACCATAAGACAAAAACAGCTTTGTCTTTATTGACCCAATATCTTATGCTTTCATAGTCGAGGAAATATTGAATTTAAAGTATAAAACTATATAAAATATGTAACTTCATCATTACAAACATTATGCGTTTCAGAAAATTGTTGGTCCATGGAAAAGAATCCAATGAAAACCTTTCTTCTTTTACAATGTTTGTGTTATTACCTCAAGTGTTGAAGCTTTGTGCTGAAGCTTTCTTGAGCTCAAGAGCTCGTTTATAAGGCGGTGCGATCGGTGGCTGAACCGGGTCCAAACTCTGGTACGACGATCCATCTGCTTCTTTAGGGAGTGGGTAAGACCGGTCTGAGTCATAACCGGTTAAGTCACCACATGCCAAAAATGGAATATAAACTTTGTTGGGTCCTTCAAGCCAACCACTACTGCAATCTGCAGAGTATCAAGAAAATGGAAAATCTCAAGAACAATAACAAAAACAAAAAATCATTTTATGAAGGTGACGTAACAGTGAAGAAGATTTCTTTGTCTTGCCTAAAAGGTTAAATTCACATGAAGAGAGCATTTTTAGGTGTGTTAGGTTGAGAATGAGTAAATTGTAAGTGTACTACTCAACAATGCACAAAGTTAGTTGTGCTAACTTGAAGATGAAGATACGAGATTTTTTTACCAAGATCGCTTCCACCTGAAGGGCTTCCGACTTTCTCCAAGAGACGATGCAGATCTTTCGGGTTAAATCCTTCTGGTGGGGAGTAATTTTCGCAGACCGCAAAAGCCTCTATAAGAAAAAGTGGAGAAATGCAATTAGTATCTCTAAAACAAAGCAACATTTTACATCTTTGATGATTAAACTTCAGTGTAAGCAAATCATATTTGCACATGTGAAAGTTATAGTCTTTTACCTATACTTGAATTGCGGCTGCTCTTCGGTTTCGCAAAAGTTACAGTTGGGAAAAACAACTTCAGCTATACATATGAAATGAAATAAACTGTATCAGTAAAAGCAACAGGCAATTTCATAAACACAGTATCTAAAACTTACCTGACAGTACAAGAGACTTGTATCTTTTCCGCGGAATATCTTTGCAATAAATTTTCCACCTTCTTTAAGAATATGGGTTACAATTGTTAAGCCCTGAGGGGAAAAAAACGGATTTGCTTTGGGTTAATGCTAAATTCTGATCAAACATGACACACTGATTCTTGTTAACAGAAACCAAACAACTTACCGCTAGTATGAGTTGGGACTGGACAAATTCATCCATGTCATGCAAACCGGTAACTGCAAACCAAATTGTAGAAGACATTATTTACTTATTTTGATAGCAAGTGGCAAAAATTGAACGGTGAAACAGACACTGTAGCTACTGTTTTTACCATCTGGAGCACCATCACAAACAACCAGGTCAGCCTTGCAACCGTCAAAATGTCTAATGACCTTGAAGAGAAAATGGAAAAGGGTAAGCCTTAGAAACAAACACGAAATCCAAGCATAATGGAGGAGGAACAAATAGATCGAGATAAATCTAGGAGATGGGAGTCGAGAAAATCTCACCACTTCGGCAGTCCGAGCATTAGTTATGTCCCCTTGAACCTGGATGACACCTTCGATTGGAGCCATAGGCTGCAAATCTATGGCCACTATAAGAGGAAGATCTCCTTCTCTGCAAAGTGGTTCAGCGGCAACAAATCAGTTCGACTTTGACAACAAGTGTCGATTACTAAACGGGCACAATTAAACAAAATGATAGTTACTTTGACTCAGCTGAGGATTTTGCAGGAAGATACAATTGACGACTCAAGACCTACAAATGAAGTGCATTGATCAGATTCAGAACACGTTTCTCTTAATTGTATACACAACAAACCGAGGAACAGACAATGGAATAAGAACAAACCAAACCAAATGACCTTAGAGATGAATGCTAGAGCATCCCCTGCACTCCCAACGCAGTTTCCTAATGCCTATTACCTTCCTCTATCTAGCTCAACCCATACTACACAAACCGAATTAAGATAGCTAACTGAGATTCCAACTCAACTACATTCCTATGCAAAAAGGTCGTCATAGTGATAAAATATACCCAAGCAATCTAAAAAAAATAGCTCTAGTTCCTGCTACATACTCTCTAAACAGATTCTTCTATGCAAAAAGGTCGGCGGTAGTTATAATTTACACATAAGAGATTAGCTAACTTACAAAGCCAAATCACATTTTACCAAACGTGAGTAAAATCAATTCAACATCACATAACACGTACCTGACTCCAGCTACCAGGTGCAGCACATAAATCTACTACCCTCTTGACTCCTGCATGTTATTAAGACGACGAAGTCAGGAAGCTTTACATCATCGTTATTTTTTTACATATCACATTGTTCAGCTGCAGAATTTTCGCTAAACAGTACTGCATTCATTCATTTGGTAAAATTCAAAAGAGAAAAAGATGAAGGATTCAGAGATCACCTTCAAAAACGTTGAATTCTTCATCAATCTGAAGAAGCTTAAACGCACTTCTCGCACGCCATCCTTCTTCTTTGGCTTTTCGATAGTAGATATCCTGCAAACAATTGAACAAATGCACTATCAAAACTCTCGAGTATAGTAAAATCTTACTCGGACAAATGCGCAGCTTTTACTTCATGTTCTTAGAACCTAATAAATTCAATTCAAGACATACCCTTTTGTCCCGAGAAGCTTTCCCCATGTCTTCTTAAGTCGAAAGATGAGTTGGTTTACTGCGATGAACACGAAAAAGTCAGAGACAGTCACAAGGCCGTCTCAGAGGCATTCTATCAAACACATTAAGGGCAACAAAAAAAAAGTCTCTACAAAACAAACACTTTCGAGATTAATTCGATATCTGAAGAAGAGTAACAGCTAGCTACAATTACCCGTAAGAATATAACAGCTAGCTTATCTGAAGAAGAGTAACAGCAAAACAGAAGTTCAAGCTAAAGCCAAGTGAAGAAGACTTTGCGTGAGAAGAAAACAGAATTTCGTTTGTTTGATCTGTGCCCTAAGAATTGGGAAGCCAATAATAATAATGTTATCTAATTATTGGGCCTGAGCCCAATTATTTACTAATTTATTAGACCGATTAAAACATGTCCCGTGTCCAATTTCTACGTTCTTATCTCTGTCTGTTTGCAAGTTTACATCTGTTTCGATTGCAGTTTTTGAGTATGCAATGTGCAATCAAATTCATCTGATTGTTGTCTTTTAGATCAGGAAGAGCTTATGGTTGGTGTCTCCTTCGTGAAAATGGTTGGAAGAAAGTGTAGATGGCTCACTTGTCCAGTTTTTTCTTTTTGTAGTTTCGAATCTCATTGCTTTTCAAATCTCTTGTGAAGTTGTAAACTTTTAATCCGTAGTTAAAAAAATCGTTGATGTTTGCTTAGGTTCTGAAGGATTCAGAACTTCCTGATGCTGTTAATGCCTCATAACGTGAAGGAAGAAGCTTAGAGGTTAGCTTATAACCCCCAAGAGTCTACTATATGCATTTCTTAGGGGGGATTTGCAAAATATATTTGTATCTAGTTGCTCGGCTTAAAGGTCTCTATGGAAACTAATTGGCTCCATTGTTGAGTCAAACTTTGAATACCGACATTGATAAATAGAGGAAACTTCTTTACACATATGAAAGCACTAGTGTAGAATGCTTTCGATTTTATGTTTTATTTGCCACGGCCAGAGGGATCTTGTCTTACATGATTACTGAGCAAAGCAATCATAAGTTTTAACCATAGACAGAACAATCTAGCCTCTGTTCATACCAGAGGCATCCACACCTGTTCATTTATCTGACATGTCTGCTTCAGCTTCAGAAGCCCACACACAACACCAGGTACATAGCCTATTGCAGCTGCAGTCCAGCTCAATACTTGGTCATTCTCTTCCTTTTCTTCATCTTGCTCTTGCTTTGTTGCTTCTTCTTCTTCTCCTCCACCACATGTGTCTTGAAGAGGAGCACCGCATAGCCCGGGATTCTCTGCGAATGACGAACTATTCTGGCTTTGAATCTGAGTGCCTTGTGGTATTGGACCTTCGAGTCTGTTGTAAGAGAAGTTCATCCGCTCTATAAACGTGAGTTTCCCGAGCTGTGGTGGGATTTCACCAGATAAC
The DNA here is from genome assembly GCA_964056655.1 of Arabis hirsuta. Classification (NCBI taxonomy): domain Eukaryota; kingdom Viridiplantae; phylum Streptophyta; class Magnoliopsida; order Brassicales; family Brassicaceae; genus Arabis; species Arabis hirsuta. Next base: position 448,786 of record OZ053302.1, on the reverse strand, counting down.
CTGTTTTGAGATAGATCCAATGATTGGAGATTGGTCAAGTTCGCCAGAGATTGTGGAATACGACCTGTGAAAGCATTGTTTGACATGTTGAGCACAATGAGTGAACCAATGGATTCAGGGATATCTCCTTCGAGTTTGTTTCTCGAGACATCAATGGTTTTGTACATTGTGAAAACACTCCCAACTAGCTCCATCTTTAATCCTTTGTTCGTTAGAACCACGGAGTTATGATAGTATGCTCGGCTACCTCCTGCATCCATAACTAGAGGCAACATGGTTAGTTCTCCACTGAAGAAGTTCTCAACATGGTTATGTCTAAATACCATAACTCGGTTTGGTTTTCTAGAAACTTGGGAAACTCGGAAATATTGCAGGATGATAAAACCAAGAGGAGGTGATAATGGGTGAGGAGAAACGGAGAGTTGAAACTGATCTTCAAATGAATCCCTGAAAGATCCAACTCTCTAAGTAATATGAAATGTGAGAAAAAAAACTCCAATTTGGAGAGGCTACTCATGTTAGATGGGAGGGCACCTTTGAACTGGTTAGAACCAAGGTCGATCGATTTGAGCGAGCGCAACTTAGGTAGCAGATTTGTTAGTACCATCGAATCCGGTCATTCACTAGTGAAATCATTATCAGAAAGGAAAACATATGCGAGATAAGACAGATTTCCGAGTGAACCATGGAAATTGCAACTACCACAAGCCAAAACACTCAAATATTTGAAGTTGCCGATGGAATCTGGTAGGATACCCGAAAGGTTATTGTAGCCAAGATTCAAGCTCTGACGATGTTGTAGTCTGAACAGACTACTATTAGATCTCAAAGGACCGTTGAGAGAACTTTCCATGAGATCTAACTCAAGGATTACAAGAGACACCATCCCAAGAACAGCAATCAGTGTTGTTCATCCACTTCTCTGTCGTCTTAGCCCAAGGCCTCCAATCGGAATCAACATAGAACTCGTTCTTGAACTCCCAAAGAGCATCCCTCTGGTCTGGAAGACACAAGTGTTTAGAAGGAGAAGCAATAACAAGTTAGAAAGATCAGAGATTAAACACAAGCTCCATATTATCATCATCTTCTTCTCGTCACTGCAAGGTTGTATCATACTTTCTTTTTTTTGTTTCCCTGTGAAACAAACTGATCATTGGATTGTCTCTTACATTTGCGGACAAAATTAAAGCTTGACTTAACAAGTCTCCTGTGAATATTAATTGCACACAGGAAGATGAGATATTTCCACAAAGTCTCTTAGAAAAAATGATTCATCTTTAACTCCTCTGTAAAAGCTTGAGTTGTGCATTTTCTTCTCTCTTGTTGGAGATGGATTGTTTTTCCGGTTACATTTTTTTCTGACTACTTTGCTTTCTTGTGCAGTATATTAAGCTTTTTAGGGAAACAATCCAGCGAACGTTGAAAGGCTAAGACAAGCATATGGTAAGCTATGAAGCACCTTTAGTCCTACTTTATTGCTGATACTTCGGATTTTGCTTAAGGTGGTTTCCTTTGATCATTATTTGTTAGGAAACCAATCATGCAATTATATAACAAACGCTCTGAAAGTTTATTGATTTAGTAGTGATGCTTAGATTAAATAGAAGAGTGAACGATCATGAACAATCGAAATAGAGAGAGTATTTCATGTTAATTTTCATTATGTTTTACTTCTTATGTTTTCTTAAGATTTTGCTTATATTTATGTATTCAAATTAAATGAGAATATATACACGATTCAAAACTTAATTACGAATATACTAGAATATAACCATGACGTATATTGGTTAGTGATTATTCTTGTTATTGCTATTATTGGAGTCAGCATGCATAGTAAACTCAATCTGTAAGTAATAATGAAGAAATAGATAATTTTAACGAGTTGATATGGCAACAATATGAATGGTCGGTTGATCTTTTGTAATGGTCTCACTTCACACAACTATATCCCTCAAACGTTTGTCTTGTCTCCCACCCACTTTTATATCAAACAAAATCTATATGATTTAACTTCTCAAATCTCATTTTTTTATATTTTTTTTATCATCTTCAAAAGAAATTCCCAAGTTTTTTCTTAAAATAATACATGTAAATTTTCCACCTTATACGAAGAATAAAAAGAAGAATGAAAAAAAAAACATTTTCAAAAAGAGAGAGAATGTTTTAGAAATTGTTTTTCAAAATACGAGTTTTTCATTCCACACAGTGTTTTGAAACTGATAGACACTAATCTTGGTGTTAAAGCAGAGTATAGAACTTGGTGAGTTTTGAGTCCAAGAATCAAATCAGAGGGGTAAAACTGGAAAACTATTTCTTCAAAAGTCTCAATCTATTCGAAAAGACCCAAAGGCATCAAAGTCCATGACTTATTCTCCTGTGTTGTTGCTAAACGCACTCAAGCCCAAAAATGAACTCCTCATATAAATATGGTTTACACATAATACATGCGTACACATGACGATCCGAGCCCATCTGTTTGGAAATATATGATTGTTGGTTCAGGATCCAACGGTAGGAAGATTACGAGTTCACAGTAAAAGAATGGACTCACGTGTAGAGGAACATCATGAAAGGGCCAGTGTCAAGGGCTTGATGACGCGCGTGGGGTTTGCTTTAAACGCGTGAAGTTTACTATCCCATTAATGGCTCGGCTCAAGCCGATGGTACAATACACTGTCACTCTCACTCCCATCTCTTCCAATATTACTGTTTTCTCGTTAGGGAATCAGCAGAAAACCATTATTTAAATTAAAAGAACAAATGTGTACCAAACAAAAAAAAAATCTATGAGATATGTGTTTTCTAATGTATAACCAAATTATTCGTATAGATTTATTATGTATTAATGTATAAAATTTATTATAAACACATATCTCATATAAAATCTATGACATAATAAATTTTCTATTATATGGTAAAAATAATGCTGTCTGTTTTTTTTTTTTTTTTCTAAATTAAATTAAACTGTTTACTCAAACAAGTGTGTAATATAGTATTTTTAGTTATCATAAGTTACGATTTCGTATAATGATGCGACCCATAATAAAAAAAATCCTTAATCATTCGACTAGGCCATAGTTCCGCATTTTCCAAACAAAAACCATCCGAAGTCTTAACAGATTTATTCGAACATTAATTAAATTTTTTAAAACAATTTAGAAAATGATTACAAAAAAAAAAAGCAAAAAGGAGAAATGTTTTAATTAATCATACAAGTCCAAATGGTAGAATCAATAGAGAAGCAGGTAAAAAGAGAAGATAAAGCTTCCTGCTTTTATGCTCTCTCTCTCTCTTTATCTCTGAGCATACTTGTAACATAGGCGGCCGCATTAAAACACAGCATTTTAACTACACCTTCGTTATTACACTTGCTCTCCTACTCACTCACCATTGTTATTACACCAACCAAACCTCTCTCTCTCTCTCTCTCTAGTGGCTCTCTTTATAGTCTTTGTGTTACTTCTTAGAGAAAAAGGAAAAAAAGGAAGACAAATCTTTCATTTTTCAAAAGATCATATCTTTACTCTCCAAGAACTTTTTCAATATTTTCTTTGTTTTATTCGGTATAGATATCGATTGCTAATGTCGAGTGAGAAGCAAGCGGAGGAAGCAATAGTGGTTTCCGGGGTCGGCGAGGTGGATGATGACGTGTCAGGTAGAAAAGTTGAAGATTCCACGGCGGGGGATGTTGACGGAGCCGGCGATGGTTTTAGCATGAAGAGCTTCCTCTGGCATGGAGGGTCCGCTTGGGACGCTTGGTTTAGTTGTGCTTCTAATCAAGTAAGGAAAACAAAACTTTGTATAATAATTACTATATACTAACAAACAAAGGTTTCTTTACTATAATAAGACCAAATTATTCTTTTTCATGAAAGTTTTTTATTTGGATTAAAAAATATGCATGATGATGATTGCAGGTGGCACAAGTGCTGTTGACACTGCCATATTCGTTCTCGCAGTTGGGGATGTTATCAGGAATATTGCTTCAAATATTCTATGGATTAATGGGTTCTTGGACTGCTTACCTCATTAGTGTTCTTTACGTTGAATATCGAGCCCGAATGGAGAAACAAGAAGCCAAATCCTTCAAAAACCACGTTATTCAGGTAAATTCCCTATGTTTTTTTTTTAAAAATGTTTATAAAGATTCGATTATACGAATTTAATTGGATTTTTCTTGGTGTGTGTGAATAAAAAATGTGAAATGGAAGTGGTTTGAAGTGCTTGATGGGCTGCTGGGTCCGTACTGGAAAGCAGCGGGGCTCGCATTTAATTGCACCTTCTTGTTGTTCGGATCAGTCATCCAGCTCATCGCTTGTGCTAGGTTCTCTCCGCTTTTTCTTTTCGAATCTTTTTTTTTACAAACATATTTTCCATGCAATTTTTGAATCAGAGTATATAAATTGTTTCATTTATTTCATTAGTCCTATGCATAATATTTGGGTCTTTCGAAACTTTTCAAGAACCAACCAAAATCCAATAAAGGCATTGTCGTATTAATAGTTGTGGCATGTGTGTGGTGCAGCAATATATATTACATAAACGATAGGTTAGACAAGAGGACATGGACTTATATATTTGGTGCTTGCTGTGCCACGACCGTTTTCATACCATCTTTTCACAATTACCGTATTTGGTCTTTCCTCGGCCTTGGCATGACCACCTACACCGCTTGGTACCTCACCATCGCCGCATTTCTTCATGGCCAGGTATGTCACGAGTCCCACCAATATCAATTCGGTTTTTTATTTGATGTAAGAACAAAACAATTATGGTTTAATCAAATCGGTTGTGTTATTTGGTTATTGTGATTCTGTAGGCGGAGGGAGTGACACATTCCGGTCCGACCAAACTTGTGTTGTACTTTACCGGAGCCACCAACATTCTCTACACCTTCGGTGGTCATGCTGTGACCGTGTAAGTCTTTTAATTTGTTTCTCATGCATTTTCAATTAATTGTAGTATAATTTGTTCTTTTTCCCCTCATGCATTTAAATGTTCTTAATCTTTATAATAAAAATATTAGAATCTTAAAAAAAAAAAAAAAAAAAGTAATTTCTCTGAAGATCATGTTTCTTCTTTTTTAAATACTCTTCCCTTTCAGCTTCTACATATGCAGCTTTTGCCGGTTACTTTAGGTTCAGTCCTAAACGCACAAAGAGACAAAATCATTATTACGATATAAATAAAAGACAAATTTACCAGAAAAATCTTATTTACCTTTTGAGCACACTAGCTAGATATTCCTATTGAACTAAAAATTCTTAACTTTTGCTTTTATATATATCTTTGAAAGTACGTAACGTAACCACACTGGTCAGACCGGACGGTTAATCTCTCCTCGGACCCCATTAGAACCAATGTAAAAAGACTTTTATGCCCTTTCAGGGAAATAATGCATGCGATGTGGAAACCAAGGAAGTTTAAGAGCATCTACTTGATGGCGACTTTGTACGTCTTCACGTTAACGCTTCCGTCAGCTTCCGCCGTCTATTGGGCTTTCGGCGACCAACTTCTCAACCACTCAAACGCTTTCTCTCTCCTCCCTAAAACGCGTTTCCGTGACGCCGCCGTTATCCTCATGCTCATTCATCAGGTTCCTATCTAACTTTAATATGTTACAATGTCACAATAATTATACTATACATTAATGGTTGGTCCACTCCCATACCGGTCCATACTAAGAACATTAGTCTCTTTCGTAATGAATTTTAATACTAGTAGCAATGTTATATCTAGGTTATAGACATGTTATAATCCATTCTTTTATAACATGTTACAATCTTAACGTCTAGAAGAATAATTTTTTAGAAATACAATGTTATCGGATAATATATATCTTCAAATTTTTTTCTTATCGATTTGAGTTTGTTTTTGAATTTACAGTTTATAACGTTCGGGTTTGCATGTACACCACTGTACTTCGTATGGGAGAAAGCGATTGGAATGCACCACACGAGAAGCATATTTCTAAGAGCAATCGTGAGACTACCGGTGGTTGTTCCGATATGGTTTTTAGCCATCATTTTCCCATTTTTTGGTCCTATAAACTCCGCGGTTGGAGCCTTACTCGTTAGCTTCACCGTCTACATCATCCCCGCCTTAGCCCACATGCTTACCTACCGCACCGCCTCTGCCCGTCGGGTAATAGCTACATTTCTCTGTCGCTAACATTAATACAGATATATGAATCCAATGAAATACATTAAGTTGATTAGAGAGTTTCGAATAATAATATATACCCCCAATAATAGGGAAAATAATTGGAGAGAGGTTGAGGTATAACATAGGTTGAATTTACATTTCATGAGCTGGCTTAGACTTTTGCATTTAATCCTAAAATCAATGAGGTAGGACCATCGTATATAATGTGTCACTTGAGTAGTTTAGAAATTTCTATAACATATATTCTCGTCGATGATTACATAAGTACATTAGTAATCCAGACCATGATACGATGTATTAATATATATTTCTTTATATCCAATGACGTGGCAGAACGCGGCGGAGAAACCACCGTTCTTTATACCTAGCTGGGCCGGAGTTTACGTGATAAACGCTTTCGTGGTGGTTTGGGTCCTGGTTCTCGGGTTCGGGTTTGGTGGATGGGCTAGTATGACCAACTTCATCAGGCAAATCGACACTTTTGGTCTCTTTGCTAAATGTTATCAATGCAAACCGCCGCTTCCTCCTCCTTCTCCCGTCACCGGAGATCACCACCGCCGTTAGTGTCTTCTGAAAGTGTGAACCCTTTTTCCATATGTATAAAATGAAAGTACCTACTACTATGTTTCAAGTTTCAACTATTTTTACTTGTGCTATAGAAGTTTGAAATTTCGTTAAAGTCACGTGATTAGCTAGCTGGTTCCCGTTGGATTCTTCACGTCACGTGCCAATCTTCAGTTTTATGACAGACTATTGGATGCTGACAAAATTGTTATCATTTAATCAATCAGCCAATGCCGATCTGTCATATTTGACTCCGAGGACACTATATAGTTACAAAAATTTATATTTCCTCCAAAATTCTACAAATTTGAAATTTCATATACTTATAAGTTTTTTTTTTTTTTTTAAATGTGAGCTAACGATTAATTCCACCAAGATAAAATCCGTACTAGAGTAAAAGGTACGATAAATAATTTCTTTTTCCTTTAAATATATTTTATTAATAATTACGGTTTCAAGCTACGACCAGAGTCATACAGTTTTTTTAATAAAAAGTTTACAGAGAAACGAATAGCTTAGCTTAAATGAAATGTAATAGAAACAACCGAATCTTCCGCATTTCAACACCACTTGCATTAGTGGACTCGAGCTCATCGTACCTAATTATGTTCTTGATTCTTTAATATTTTGTTTTGTATCATCATTCTTTTTTTTGGGTCAAGAGAGAGCTATGAGTTTATCTATCAAGAGAAGATGGTTTCTCGATGTCAAGTCCTAACAGGCTTATTTAGGCCCAATAGTTTGGGCTTTGTATTGAATAGAGAGATCTTTGCGATATGGGCTTTGTATTGAGTACTCGCAGATATGGAGGTTTCAATACCTTCATCTTCTCCGCCGGGTTATTCATCGGAATCACAGATTCTCTGGTTTTTTCTTCTTCCATTTCGATTTTGCTTTTGCGGTATCATCGCCGATGATTGATTCTCCTTCCGGTTGCAAAATGCTCGAGAGAGGAAAAAATTTCACGGTAATTCTTCTCTATCTGTTGTTGCGAAGCTCGATTTTATCTGTTTTTGAAAACCTCTGTTCAAAATCGGAGGAAAAAAAAAACGATGAACAATGATTGTGATTTTGTGGAGTTTCGTTAGGGATAATTCTCGATTCTGAGATTTACTTCTTATTTTGTGTATTATGTTTCAGTCTTTACTTACAATAAGTTATATCTCTACAGTTTGTGAATAAACGAAACAATTTGATTATGATGCAGAACCAATTTCACAAATTATGCAATGATCTGATACCAATCTCCACATTGCACTTCCTTGTTCAATTTCGAATTTCTTGCTAAATTTATTCCACAGATGCAACCCATAGCTTCTCTTCTGCATCTGACCAAGCTTGATTTTGACCCATTTCGTATCTTTCTCTGTTTTAGGTACTTTGAAGAACTTCTCTATCTCGAGCCAGTTTACAAGATAGAACACAGACGGTCGCATGACGGTGAAGTTATACTCACTGGATCCTTCCACGGCTCGAGCCACTCGAGAAACCAGGTATGGTCCGTTGTATCCCCATATGTTTCCATTGAATGTCTGAGCGAATTCTTCGATGAATCTTAGTAAGAGAGGATGATTCTTGTCGAATATTAGCACTGCGTTGTTCAATCTCGTCCAATTTGTCGATGAAGGATTAAGAGTTTGAGCTCCAATTACATTCCTTAGACCTTTGAAACTTTTCAGAACAATCATGTCTGTGTCTAAGTAAACACCTCCATATTTGTACAAGTAAGCAAGCCTCATGAGATTTGAGAGATTCTGAGCTAATGAAATTTTGCCTGGATCTCTTTTCCCGGTCTTTATTTCCTCGAGCCACGATTCTCCCGCGGTTCCTTTGAGTAGAAAAGGCAAATCCGGTGTGACTGCAAGAACTTTGTAACCACGATCAAGAAACGGCTTCAATGTTGTATAACCTTGAGGAGAATCCATTGTTGCGGATAGGATCATCAAGCAACCACGAGGATGAGATTTAAAGACACTTTCGATAGCGAAAACCTCTCTATTGCCGAAGAACTTTACAGATGAAATCCATGTCATGACGAAGTTGACTTCACATCCTTTACCGATGAACTCTATTACCCTTGTTTGAAACTTCTCAGACAAGTTTTTTCCACTGAAAATCTCAATAACTTGGAGCTTCTCGTTTACTTTGATGTTCAGGTTAGGAGAAGTGATCATCACTTGTGTCTCCTGCTTGATCGGATTATTGCTTTTACCTTCTTTCTCAGAGCTTAGAGGTAAGTGTGGAATCACTCTCTTGATCTCTATCTTCACTTCTGAGAAATCTCTTTGTGGTTGCATAGAGAAATTAGACATTAGGACCAAAGTGGTAACCACAATTAGAGTAATGAAGCTGATCGCAAACGCGGTGAAAAGTGTTGATGATCCAGATTGGTGTAGCCTTCTGTGATCAATCATCGTAGTGACTCTCTTCTCTGTATCATGATGATCCATGATAAAGTGAATTGTTCTGAATTGGAAACTAGCAAAAACAAAAAAAAGGGAACAAATTTAGATAGATGAGAAAGAAAACATTTGAGTTTTTTTCTATGTCTGTGTTTTTGGTTTCCTGTTTTGACCTTGTTCTTGCTTCTGGAGGCTGTCTATTTTTGAAAAATTATTAAGAACTCGACGACTATATGGGTTTCTAATCGATAATATTAATTAGTGGGGTCTGAAAAAGATTTTTTGGAATTCACCGAAATTATTAGTGAAGCGAGAAATGAAAAATAGGGTGGACATAATTCCCGTTCCGAACCGTCCCGTACCGTTCCTTTCCCGGTTCCAAATTCCCGTTCCGTATTGGACCATATTCCCGTATGGTACAAGCTATCGATTCCCGTTTGGGAATGGGACAGGACGGGAACGGGAATTCCCGAAGTTCCATTTGTCCCGAAGTATATATTTATTTATATAAAAATATGTTATTATATATGAGTTTTCTAATTTTTTATATATGTTAGTAACCTTTTAGTATGCTATCAAAATTATTAATTAATATTATATTATATGTAAAGTTCTCATTTGTTTTTGTTGTAAATACTAACTTTATTTTTATTTGTTTGATTTTATAATGAATTTAGTATATTCAATTGCATTTCGTTAGTACCATGACTTTGAAGTTTGAACGTTATTTTGATATGTTAGATTTCTTATGATTCTAGCGTATTTCATTTTATTTTGCTATTGTCATGGATTTATGTTTTTCTCATAAATGTGATGGGTTGTGATTTAGATTTTACAATTTTCGTTTGTCATGTTTTTTTCCGGGAATTTCCGTTCGTCCCTGTCCAGTTCCGTACCGTACATGTTACGTCCCAAATTATATATGGAACATGAATGAGACAAGTATTTTGATTCCCAAATTCCCGTCCCGTTCCCGTTCCCGAGAATTTTCGTTCCGAATTTCCATTTGTCCACCCCTAATGAAAAAATAAGTAATATGTTTTTCATTTCTTTTATGAGAATTCAACAAATTTATATTTTCATTTTTAATATTGAGGTAACATAATTCGTAATTATTATTTTTTATTATGATGGAGATTAAAAAAACATATAGCAAAAAAAATATTATAACTTACATAGTTGTAAACTTATAAAGTCTCGATTTCTAAACAAGTAACTTTGGAAACAATTAGTTGTTGACAAACAAACAAAAAGGAAAACAATAAATTACACAGAGATGCTAAGGCATACTTTTGGATCATAATTTGTCACACTTTCTCATGATTTTCTTTTAATGGTATTAAAGAACTAGCGAAAGACATTTCTAACAAGTTTTAAAACTATTTTTTTTCAATTATTGATTTGATTTGTTTCTTTCAATTTTATATCATTCAAAACTTTATTATAATTTTCTTACGGCCATTGAAAGCTTTTATAGAACTCGAGTTATTCCTTGAAACTATGAAGCATTGTTTTATGTGTAATCTACATAACTTTTTTTTTTTTTTTGTAATCTTGAGACTGTTATATTAAGTTATCCATTATTGCGTTATTTGTCAACTTTTTCGCTAACATGGAACATAATAATTATCATAATCGAAATGAGTTTTTGTTTTCTTTCTAAAAATATTGATTTGTAACGAGTATAATATTTCTGTATAAGTTGAATAAATTATAGTATTTTTAAGTGGTTGTTGCAAAATCATTCTCGAAGAAGGCAAGCGTGTTATAATCTAGTTTTATTATAGACGAATTGTCAAGGTGTTTAAATCTTCTAGCTTTGGTATGATTTTTCTTTTATAATAATACTAATAAAACCGTGTTTGTTGGTTTCAAATATTCTTCAGACTGAATAATGCTCTGCCATTCATGCATGGTTGACTAATAAAATTTCAAAAGTTAAGACATTTGATATTTTGTGTGCAATAACGACGAAAACATGTAAAGGAGTTCATGAGTTTTGTTTTCGCTTCAGATGTAGCCTTATCTTTAGTTCAAAACATTGTTGTCAGAATTTTAAGTTTTGTTTGATTTTTTTTGGTTCACTTCAACTTATTATGTTGTTATCTTTGTTTAATCTAAAATGAAACTTGATTGGTCCATGGATAATCAGTTTCCTCCACACGACTTGTCAATGTATGTAAGCATTTTGACCGTGACAACTGAAAGCATAGCAAAGAAAATATGTATCACATTATTTTAATCTCATTATTTCTGATTTGATAATACAAGCTCAACAACTAGATATACAATGTCTTTTAGTGTTGTTCTTATGTTGTATTTTTTTTTATCCATGTTGTAACCTTACCATATGCTTTTCAATAGAAGAACTTTGAAAAAAAAAAAGAAACTAGATATACAATGTAACCATGTTCCATTTTCAGAGATAAGTTTGAATTTGATTTTAAGGTGGAGTGAATGAATGGGCCTTATGTTTTCAACTCACGTCAATATTCCTTTCTTTGCCTATAATTGGCCCATGGGCTTATTATATTTGGTTTCTTTTTTTGGGTAGGTACTAAAGAGTGTAATGACGTTTATGGCCCTGAGGATTAGTGGAGGGGGAGATTCATAAAGCTTTCTTTTTACCGTCACGCACAATCCAAGGAGTTCGCTGCAACCACGTGTCAAGCACTCGCGTAAATCCGACGGTACAAATTTAATGCGGGTGAGCACCGACCTGTCACTTTAAGAGAAAATCCAATGCTGCTCTGACTTTGCCACGTGGGTTTATGATGCTTTGCTTTCGCTCCATACACAGTATCCTCCTCCTTTCTCACTCACACAAACGAAAATCAGTTCTGATGAAGAAGATGATTGGAACCCTAACTTCTTCTTCTTCTTCTCCATCTTCTTCAACGAAGATCCTTCTCGAAGATTTTCCTCCAGGGATTTTCCGTTGTGGAACTGAGATTTTCCCTTCTTTTTCCCAGGAAAACGTTTCACCTCAAGTTTTTGCGTTTAGATTCTGTTCAGAGTAGGATTCTTAAGCCGATTCCGCTTCGTTCGTCGTCGATTCAGGTTTCTCAGGTAATAATAACACCTTCCGGTTTTTTTCTGCGTTCTCTGCAATTACGTTTTCTCGAAATTTGTTTGGCTCTGTTTACAATGGAGATTCAGTTTTTTTTTTTATAATTGTGTTCTTACATTTGTATAGGTAAATGTAGAAGCTGCAGAAATTGAAGATGTAGTAAATTGTAAGTTTCTATGTTACCTGTCTAGTACCGGAATACTTGGATTTGCTAAGATATATGGTTTTTTTTTGTTTTCTTCCGGATTTGATCATCTTCTACTAATAATAATCTTGCAGCTCCTACAAAAACGGTTCGTGTAAGGTTCCAGTTGCGGAAAGAGTGTGTGTTTGGGGAACATTTTTTCATCCTTGGTGATGATCCTGTGTTTGGAGGTCTCTGGGACCCTGAAAATGCCTTACCATTAACCTGGTCAGATGGGCATGTTTGGACCGTAGATCTGGTATGCATCGATTTCTCGTTAACTTGGTCACGTAGATTCTGTAAGAGTTTAGATACTTGGAAATGTATTAGCTTACTCTGATGTGGTTTCTTTCAACTTAGGATCTGCCTGTTGGAAGATTGGTTGAATTCAAGTTCATACTAAAGGCACAGACAGGGGAGATCTTGTGGCAACCAGGTCCAAACAGGGCACTTGAAACGTGGGAAACTAACAAGACAATCAGATTGTGTGAAGACTGGGAAAATGCTGATCTCCAAATGATGATCGAGGAAGATTTTTTGCCAGTTATTCAGGAAGAAAAGCAGTCTACTGTTAACTTGGATATGCTTAACACCAATGTTTCATCAAACGGTGCGGAAGAGGAGGAGGAGGAGGAGGAAGTGCTTGGTATTGTACAACAAAAATCTTCAGTAGTAGTTGTAGGGAATGCAGGATACGTAAGTGACGAGTCTGAGGAAAAGTCGAGTTTCGATATCCAAATGGAGAAAACCATGGAACATTCAAATGGAGCCCTAAGTGCTCGGGATGAAAATATGACCAAGGAAGGCATGTTTACTGATGAAGAAGACAGTCCAGTTTTGGTCCCTGGATTGATTCCTCTGTCTGACTTGGAGAACGAAGAAGTGAGTGGACCCAACACTCATGGGTCAGTAGAAGTTATCAATGAAGGTAAAGCCGAAACGTTCTCGGAGGTAATAACCTGATAAGTTTCATGTTTCTGTTTTTCTATAAAACCTTGTGTAGACGGTTCTCTAGGCTTATTTTCCAATAGAATGAATTGAAATGCTCTACTATGTACATTGCCGTTTAATGGGCCCTTAGAGCTGGTTGTTATACACACGGCTGCAGATCTTTGCATATTGATGCTTTAAGACATTGTATTCGTTTGTCAAATAAGTCCATTCTTGTCCATGCGTACAATGTACACTGTTACCCCACGGTAGAACATATTGGATTAAAATTTAAGTAATGTGTGCTTATCTAAGAGATTAAGACTTTGAAGTTATTTTCCAGCAATATGATTTTGGGCTGTAAATGCCCTTATTGTCTAATGTAATGAATGGAGAAGCTGTTTGCAGGTAGATAAGAAGCAAGAAGCCAGAGAAAGAAACGGGAAAGGGAAAGTAAAAGCGGTTTCATTATTTGAGAAATCAGAGCAAGAAGCAGTGAAAGGTGTAGAGGAGAGGCATTACAATGCAGCAGAGGAAGAGATGCAGCGGTTAGAGACAGAGCCTGTTGGACCGCCGAGTGTGGTTTTAGAGAAAGATATCCAATGGGGACGCAGAACGCTTTACAAGCTTCTAAGCAACTTTGGACTTTTCTAAACTTCAACAAAAGTTTTTGAGTGCATACATTTTTATTGACAAAAGAGCCTCAAGAAGAGAAGATAATCATCTCATAAGTTTTAGACGGATAGTCAAAACTGTATTAAAAGGTACGGTCCCTTCTTCTTCTCTGCTCTTTACATTTGTATCTATGAGAGAAAATAGATTGAAGCATGTTGTGTTGTGTTTGTATATATATATGTAATGTTGAAACGGTTTTGGTAAAGAGAGAGATAATAGAGTGTTATTGTTAAGTAGATAGGATGTATCATGTTGCTGTCTTTTTATGTGGATCTGATTTTCCTTTTAACTTTGTTGTGGTTGTTACATAATAATGATGGTCATGATGATTATTGGTAGGTCTTAATGTTCAGCATAATGATGATGTAACAAGTATTTTACATTTTTGAGGGAATTCTAGTACTTGTGATTTTTTTATTGTTTTAATTTTAAGGTGTGGTTTAATTAGTTTTGGACTTTTGGTGATCTTTACCGACGCCGTACGCTTAGGAGTACTACCTTTTCCTTCTCCAGGATTTTAAATGTTTTTGTAAATCTCGCTCGATACGCATATTCTTTTCAAATCAAATATGTAATCATTTTGTATTCCTAAAAGATCTGGAATTTTTGAAAATATTGTAAGCTAAGGGTTAATTCTTAATCAAACTTTAGTAACTTAGATAATAAATCCCTTCTGTAAACTAAACTCTCCACATGTTGCTCTTACAAACCAAGAAGATTGGTCCAACGACAACAAACGCCAACTATCAATCAACTTAGACTAAAAATATACAATCACTATACAAAAAGCCCCGAGAGAGAGAGAGAGAGGTTTCATACTCGAAAACCCCTATTAAAACCAAAACACACAAGTCGCGAGACCAGGCTCCTTTCTAAGGGAGGGAAAGGCTAACTCCCATATTAACTTTAACCATCAAAAAGCCCCGCCCCTCTTATTTGGGACACTTTTTAAAAGATAATAAATAATGTGATTTAATTTGATCTATAAAAACCTCATTCCTTCCCTCTCTCTCACCATTGGTAAGGAATATTTACCTTACGCCTTCTTCTTCTTCTACTTCTTCTTCTTCTTCTTCTTACCCCACGTATCTATCCTTCGTTTGCTAATAAGGCCAATCACCCCAAAATATCGAGAAAACATCACAACTCAGAAATGGTTTGTCTTTAGGTGGTGGCTTCCTCTTCAACTCCTTGGTTTGATACAGTTTCACTGCTTTCCCACAAAAACCCGTTTTCGTTTCTGCTATCTCTCTCTGCTTCTCCAGATACAGGTGGTGACACATGTGCAACATATTTTTCTGCAGAAAGCAACCACAAACAAGATTTTTGACCAATCTAGTTAGAGACTAAAATCAAGTGGTAAATAGATCCACACTTCTTAAAATTCCCCAGTAGAAATATTTTACCAGCCAAACTTCGAAGAGCATTCTCAGCTGCTTGCTGATGTGCATCTTTTTTAGTTTTTGCCATCCCAATGCCTATCTTCTCGCCCGTGAACAAAACCTATGTCAATTTCACAGCAACAATCAGAAAGAAGTTAACAATAAAAGCGGGACTTCGGCAACGAACAAACTAGGAAATATCACACGCGGGCTGACCTCAACAGAAAACTGCAACTCTTTGTTGGTACTCATCACAGTCCTAAACTCTACCTGCAAAATCGTCACATAATTCTCACATTTCCCATGAAAAGAGAAGAAGCAATAACTTGCATAGTTATGTTAAATATGTACCTTTGAACCGCATCTTCTTCCAATCTCGTGCAACGCGCTCACAAATAAATGAGGTTGCCCACCATTACTCTTTCCAACATCTGTATGATGTTCTCTACCGTTTGATGCCAAATGATTCTGGGATATTCCACCTTCTGCAAATAGTTTGAACAAGTGCTACGTTAAAATCAAGTAGTTATGTCTATTTTTCAAGTAGTTATGACAGATTAAGTAAAAAGACAATACATCAGTTTGGGAACACAATAATTATCGTACCCTGAGTCAATTATATAACGTAGATTTAGAGCGGTACACTGGAGCAAACAAGAAACTCAACGATCGACTATCCATCTTCATAGCAGGTCGATTACATTAGTATTGAAACTAGAACATACCTGTTGTTTGACGAGAAGGGTTTTGCCTTTTCAGGTCATCATCCATACACACCTGCAAGAAATAACTCTCAGACCGTAAGACAACATACTTTTGATGTGGTAAGCGAGATACTTTGAATGCAAAACTAACCTCTTCGCTCCTCAACTGAGATGGGTGTGAGAATGAACCGACAGGAGCAGAAACTGGTATACCATGAGGAGATTGATTTGAATAAACACCTGAAGGTCGACCAGGAAAAGAAGGTCTATTCTCGTCATCTACCAACCAACCACCCTGAGATTGCATAGAAGACGAAGGTGGCTGCATAGGAATTCTAGCCAGAAGAGGCGGGTTATTAAAGTTTTGGTTCCTTATATCTACACCAGGCCTCATCATAAGGGGTCTTCCACCATCAGAAAAAGTGAATCCATCCCGCCTAGGAGCTCCAAGCAAACTAGGTTCTACATTGCAATTGAACACAAAAGATAGAGAATGTCAGAGACAAAACATTTAACAAAGCAAAATAACTGTACCAAGGTCAAATTTCAGAGTTATATTAAGTCAAAAGTTCGTACTATGAGAAGGTAACAATGCTGCTGCAGTTGTCGTGCTAGCGTTATTTGGTATAATTGCAATCTGCGGCTTAGAGGTTTCAGGTTTCTGCTCAGCGTTACTTGTTGCAGGAAGAGTAGAAGAATCAGCTGCAGCCTTCTCATCCCCAGAAATTGAAAAGTCAACAAGAAGTCAAGATTACAACTGACAAAATAGTCCTAAATTTTGTATCTATTTTTCTGTTATTATTTTACTGACCGCTTGGTTTAGTCTGCGTTCCACTTCACCACCACACATTCCTTCCATAATTGGAGCAGCAGTTATGTTTCCATTTGAGGCGCCAGGATCCTGCAGACAAATATAGCTAGATTACATATTGTAGAATGTAGATAGGGCCAAATTTTTGTACAATGCGTTAACCGTGATAAAGTTCTTACTAAAGTTACCTCTACAATGACATAGTTGCCCACATCTGGTGATGGAGGTAAATTTTCCACGGCATCTTCATAGTAAACCAAAGATATACTACTCATTAAACTCTCATCAAATTCCCTGACATAGGTGTCCACTAATCAGTAAGAACAACCAGCATTAATTCATTTCAAAAACACATAAAAACAAAAACACAAAACTTACTTGAAAAAGCAACCTCTGACATTGCATGCAACATTTCTTGCTACGCAAAGAATTGGAACGATAACAGATGTCTGATAAATGGGCATAAGAAAATGGTTAGATACCCTCAAGAAAAATTAAGCGAAAACAGAATTCACAACTTAATGCAAGAGCAACAACATGCCTCTGCCTGTGGAGCATAATATGGAAGATACGCAGGAACAACATGAACCCGTGGTTGATCCTTGTCCTCCCAAACCTTCATACGGTCATCAATGACCATTGCCATTTTCGGGTGGCAAATGCCACCATTGAAGACGTTTAACAACGATTTCTTGGCGTCTGCTATGCAAAGAGCAAGAAATAATTTAAAAAAAATGTCAGTTTGAGTTTCAGAGACAGAAAGTTGGGTAAAAACATCATAAGATTACTCCCTAAATACTGAAACTGAGAGGTCAGCAAATCAAATTAGACATGAGAGAAGGAGGGCTAAAAGGCAAAGTATATATATATATCCATTCACCCCAAAGACAGTAAGAAACCAAGATCAAGGGTATCAAAGAAGACAGAGATGGTTTTGACCTGATTTAACGCATACAATACGATCTCGAAGCTCCTTGAGACTTATCAAGTGTGCTTCCGGATCAAGTAGTCTCCACATTTCCAAAGCATAGTCCCTTTCAGCCATGGTACAAACATAAACCTCAAAACGTTTCCTAGTTTTTGCTGTCAAATAGCTTCTTAAATCCTCCCACGCTGGTCTCAGTTTTACAAGCACACTAGTGTCACGGATCTGCATCAGAAATAACCCCAGAAAAGAGACAAAAACTTCCTTATAAGGTCCAAAAAAACTAAAACTAGATTGCTCAATACTTAAACTACCTTATCCTATCACATGCCAGAAAAAAGGTAAACCAAATCAATCAGATAAGATGAAATGGATACGTATACAAAACCACAGCACAGATAAGATCTTCTAACCTCTGGATTAATTCGAGTAAGCACAGTATTCTTCTCCGGCAATCTAATCACGGGTCTATAAACTTTCTCGAGGCCATCAGAAGTCGGGCGGACCTCCTCAGGTTGAGCCTTTAACAAAATTCCGTTATCAAATGCACAGTCATTATCAATATACTGCTTCAGCAGCATCCTATCATCCATATACCTTTTAAGTTCTGCAGACATTCCATTTATCCTCGCAGGATCAATCTCTCGTGAAATCCAAGCTTTAAGAGCTTCGATTCTATCCTCAAACGACTTCATAGTATTTGCAACAATCAGTGTCTCATCCAGATCAAACACAATAGACAAACACCTAGTGTTAAGCATCCTTAAACATGAATCATAAAGACCTAAAGGAACTGAGAAACACCAGAAACAAGGGAACTTCTTCTCCTTGCTCGGCATCGCCACTAAGTGAATCTCCTCTTCTCCGAGCAATACCACAGCAGTCTGTAATCACAAATCAAATCCAAAATCAACGAAATGTCATTTTCGCGTCGGAAATCTCATAACGAACCAAGTTTACCTTCAATTCGTGGAAACAGACTGCGTGTAGATGCATCAACTCCTGAGGTTTGACCGGAGCCGATGATTCAAGCTTGCATCGAACGGCAAAAGAAGCAATAGTCTGGAGAATCGCGAGCGGAGGACATCTCTCACCAGCCGGAGAAATGTGGTGAATTCGAATTTCATCGTTCGGGAATCGAAATTCATGACCTGAAGATACTTGATTCACATCGAGTTCCCCTAAACGCAACTCTCCGTGATAAACCACAGATTTGTGACCTAGACGGCTCATCGAAACTCCTCAAAACGATTTTCTCAATATCGAATCAGCAAGTGGGTAAAATTTTCTCGGGAAAAAATGCGAGAGAAAATTTGCAGATTCAAGAGAATATCTCTTCTTCTTCTCTTTCGCTACTTTTTTCTCTGTGATTTCTCTCGCTAAAGAGGGTTTTTCTGGGTCCCAAATTTTCTTACAACATGGGAAGAAGGTAGGCTCCGGTATTTATAGGCTAGAGAAGGCTTTTGATTGTTACGACATAGATGTTAATTAAATTACGAAAATACCCTGACATTTCTTTACACGTGGCGTAAGATGCATCATCCTGTTTCCATCGCCATCGCATGTCAACCGTTGATTACCATACTTTTATTCACCCGTAATCAATGCTTTTTTGTTTTTTTAGCAACACCGTAATCAATTCAACAAGATAAAATATATTAGAAAATTATTATTTTGTGCTAAGAATTATTATGCTTGCAAAAAAAAAATTATATATTGTGTGATGAAAACGGAACAAATCGGCAATTTTTGTTGACTTGGAAAGGATATATGGTTAATGTATACAAACTATATAAATATTGTAAAATGTGGAAACGTACTATCCATTTAAAAAAAAAAAAAAAATCAAATTATATGCATCAAGTTGTGACTTGTAAGAAAAGGACAACCCAAATCTTTCTTTTTTCTCTTATCATCGTTTGTACAATCTGTATCATCATTATTATTATCTGACTGAGAGACAAAACATTTTATTGCAAATCCAAATAATCGCCTCTTAACCCAAAAAAATTATAAGGCTCTAAATAATAACCAATACATAACCCAAAATTTATGGCCATTCTTATAGTTGAGCCTTAATAAATATAGAGGCAAAACCAGGAAGAGTCTCTTATAGCATCAGCAAGAAACACATAACACCTTCATGATTCAGACAGAGATTTTTTCTAGATCTTTATACTACACAAAGAGTTTAATTGTAACTCTAAGAGTAGCTTATGTCGCTGAGATTATCGTCATCTAAGCACAAAATGTTGACACTCGATTCCGAGCTACCGCTGCTACTGACCGGCCGGTTTCTCCTGATCCCTGACTGTCTCACACTGTACAATGAAGCTGCCGGAACTTTCGTCACTATCGGTCGGAAATTGCCCGTCATGCTTCCTCGTTTAACATCCTATTAATACAGAGAGAGAGAGAGAGACCATTACAACTTTGAAAACAAAGTACTAAAGATCTTATAGAGAAATGCTCAAAATGTAAAACACAAAAAAAAAGACGATTTTATCAGCTGATTGAACCTCTTAAACAACTACCTAACCAGATTGGTTGTTATATATATTTGATCAAAATTGCAACACTACTAGAATAGTTTCTACCTACTTTTTAAATTTAACGAAAATAAATTTCATTTGTTACCGTACCATATGTCTCAAGGCCATATCGATGGAGCTTTTAGATAGATTTCTCCCAAACCCAAAACCATCATATCTTGAGCTCGACTTTCCAGCGGTGGACCCGCCACCGTCACTACCTCCTCTACCGCCTTTTTCCGTCAGCTGCGGTGGAGCAAATTTTCTCATATTCACAACTTTATCGACCTTTTGGTTCTCCATAGCCACAGGACTTATCAAGCCACCATCATCGTTGTTGCTCGTCTTTCCTCGTTGTCCACGTAACAAAGGAACATTCCCATTAACGTTTCTAATCGGAACTCGGTTTCTTGAAGGCGAACAAGACTGCCTTTTTGCAACGCTGCGCTCTATGGATGATGATCTTGAACCACCACTAGACGTACCAAACGCTCTGGTTATGCGACTTGAAGCGGTTTGTGGCCTATCCGGTAACGTAGTTCTGAGATTGGACGGTGCTTCTAGAGAGAAACCAGGCATCTCGTAAGGTTCCCATGGCCTTGATCTCAATATTGGAGAGGGAACCGGTATACTCATTGGTTTAGTTGGTTTACTCCTCAATGGAGTTGATGAACCGGTCGGAGTTGATGGACGGCGAGTTGGAGTATTTGTCCTCGATCCCGGTTTGGAATTTGGTGCCGATATTGGCCGGGTCGTGGGTCGAGTAGAGGTGGCTGAACCGGTGGTGGCACGTGCAGCGGTTAAGTTAGCACGCGTGGTTCCAAAGCTAGAAGCTATATCGGTTGGTGTAGGTCTACTAGTTGATCTTGAGCTACGAATGGACGAGGATAATGTGGCACGTGAGGTTCCAGAGCTAGAAGGCCTTCTGGTTGGTGTAGATGGTCTGCTCGTTGATCTTGAGCTACTAGTGGAGGACGAGGTTAATGTGGCACGTGCCGTTGTTGAGGTGACACGTGTGGTTGGTGTTGTTGACCTTGTGGCTCGAGTTGTAGACCTTCTGGTTGGTGTAGAAGGTCTACTCGTTGACCTTGAGCTATGAGAGGACGAAGGTCGTTTGAGCCCAATAGTTTGGCTTTTGGGTGCTATGTTGTTGTCCCGCTCTTCTTCATGGTAGTTCAGTAACTGTAGAAAGAAATCATTATAGAGTAAAACTAAAATTCAGACATACATAAATCCCGAGAAATCAGCCGAGACATAGCGATGTTTTGTACCCGTGATTCAAGAGCCATCGGGTTAACATCGAGTTGGTTTGTTAGGCTTTTACTCGGTGAGCCTGGTGGTGTAACTAGCCTGAGCATTAAGAAACGATCAACAACAATAATAACAAAGCTATAAATCCATTATGTTTGTGATGTTCTTTATTCAATGGCCGTATTTGAGACATGCCAAATGAAACATTGACAAATGCCTCATTTAACAAGAACGAATCAGATTTATAGTCTATCAAGAATGTCTAAGAAAATTGATCAGAATTACTTCCTTGGTTGAGTCTCATCCTAAATCAAGGAATACATTAAATGTTTGACTCGCAAGATACATAGAAGCAAAACAAAATAATTTTTGAGAACTGTTAGAAAGGGTACATTTTCTAAAACTATGAATTATCAGAATTTTTAAAGTCATAATCAGGAAAAACATTACCAATCGTAATCGGACTTCTCGTTCTCGGAGTACAAGAAGTTATCAGCGGCAGTTCTCCGGCGAGTACATTGTTGAGACGACATCGTCCTGGTCGTACTATTAATGTTATCAGATCCTTCACACACAAAAAAAAAAGAAATACAACAAAAAAGATTAAAACATGAATATACAGTGATCGATATAGTATATATAAGAACATGGACCCATTCATTAGAAGCGAACCTTGGTGACCTTTCTCGTGACGACGTATCCAGGAACAAAATAAGCTCTTCATCTCTTTCTTGGGTCAACATTTTTGTTCAGAACATTTTTTTAATTGTTGACGAAGGATGAGAGTGGTGAAGATGTTCTTTTTGGTTTTTTTTTTTTTTTGCTTTATTTTAAAATGTCAGATTTCATATTAAACAACCCTTGTTGTCTTGTGGATAGAAAGTATTTTTTTTCTTAGAGCATTCACATTGGAGATATTTTGTAGGTGTCTTTAAATATAAAATTATTAAAAATTGAGTAAAAGAAAAAAAGAGAGTGTTTTTAGTTGAAATAATGGGGTGTATTGAAATATAAAATTAATTAAATTTGAGTAAAGAGGGAGATAGTGGGTATTTTTGGAGAGAGAATGGATGAAAGTTGGAGTGTGTTTAAATATAAAATTAATAAAAATTGAGTAAAAGGATGAAAGAGAAGGTATAAAGTTGAGTAAAAAAAAGAGAGAGTGTATTTTTAATATTTTTTTATTTAGAGACATCCACATTTTGTGCAATGTGGATGGCTTTAGTTATATCATTAGAGCTTAATATGTCTTATTGGTCAACAGATGTTCATAACTAATTAGTTATATCTATAACCTTTTTTTTTCTTAATCTCTACTGATTTATATTATATGGTATTATTAAATTACATTCCTTTTGTTTAAAAGCATAAAAGATTAAAAGTTATTATATATTTAGAAGAAAAATGATACTATAAGACTTTTTGTGGAGTAATTGTGTAACTTTGTGAATATTATTATATCTAGAGAAAGAAGGTATCTAGGCTCATTTAATTAAAATCTCATCTCATGCCAAGTACCACAACAAATTATTCGCTCATTTTGTCTAGAGAAAGAAGGTATCTATGTTTTCTCTAAGCTCCACACCAAGTACAATCGAAACTCGAAAGCTCAAAGATTAAAGAGATGATGATTACGACATGACTAGTTGTATCAAATGATCGCATACGCTATACGGAATAACATTAATCCCTTAAAACACACACAAAGCAACTGATATTGATGATTAAACATAATAAAGACAAAGCTAGAAACCAAAAAACACCAAATCATCGAGTCGCTCGTTGGTCGGACAATTCCCACCATGAACTAGCAGCCCTTCACGACCATCCTTGACCGCGACCGCAAACGCGCACCACCCTCGTGGGCTCGGCTTCTCCTCCTCTTTAGTCCCTTCCACAAGCTTCACCTCCTCCCACACTAAAGTCTCAGTATCCAACTTATAAACATCTCCAGAGAATCTCCCAGCACCCATATGCATAAGCTCATGCGGCTCTTCCTCTCCACCATATATAACAACGTGTTTCCCGCAAGAAACCGCGGAAAACACGCTTCTCGCCTCCGGTATTTCCCCGGAGGTTTCAACTGCGGTCCATTCGCCACTAGCCAAATCAAAACAATGAATATCATCCAATTCATTACCATCAAACCCAAACAAAACCCATATTTTCCCTTCCACAACCGCAAGCCCCGGTGCTCCTCTCCCTTTACAAGCTTCTCCAGCCGACGGATACTGAACCCATTTTCGATCAACAACATCGTACGCATCGAGGGTATTTAAACGTCCTTTGGCACTTACACCACCAAAAACGTAAACTTTCCGATCATCTGCAACCATCGAGTGGTAGCTACGACCCGGAAGACCTTCTTCTGGGGGAGATAGCATTTTCCACTCGTTGGTTAGAGTTTCGTAGGAATACAATCCGTTGTATTTACGAGATGCGTCACGACCACCGTAAACGTAGATGGTCGAGCCGATCGTGACCATGCAGACTCCGAAACAGGGGAAAGGAGCGTCTCCGGTTGCATTCGCTATGGACCATTCTTGAGTCTCGAGATCGAAAACGTAGAGATCGTTGTCGATTGGGATCGTGGGTTTAAGCTCACCACCGAAACAGTACACTTTGTTACCAGCCACGGTCATGGCGTGTGAGCTTCTTGGTCCAGGACCGATTCCTTTTTCCCCAACCTGATCAACATAATCATCAAAAACTTATTTTCTGAAATCTTCATGAGGATCGGATAAACAAAATTAGTAAAAAGCTAGAATTGATTTATCTTCTTACCTTAACCCATTTGTTGTTCTCTGCTACAGGACTCATATCTCAGTCGATTTTGTTGCTCGTGAAGGGAATGAAAGAAATGTTGTGTGGCTCTTGTTGTTGTTGTGTGTACTTATAGGCAAATGTGGTATCGTAGGACCACACAATTATAATTCAAAGTAAATTAAGGATTTCTTAATTCCATTGTTGCAAAGAAATGGAAATACGTTACCATCTATGACACTTCTCTTTTTAATTGTGACAGCTTTGAAAATCGTTTCTTAAGAAAAGAAAGCCAATCTGATTACGCAATTGAAATACTGTAATGTTTGTTTCTTGATAAGGTCTAGATTTTAAAAATTTACGAACGTTTTTTTCTTTAGTAACTTTTTTGTTTTACTAATTAGATATGTTACTAATTTATTTGATGATATTCACGACGTGATTACCGTGTCACATGGGGAGTGCTTTGTCTTTATGGCTCCACTTCGATGGGGGTCACATGCGACTTTTTGTTCGAATACAAACAGACAAATCAAAAGCTGAAATGGTAAAAGAAGAAAAAAAAAAAAAAAAAAAAAAAAAAGAGGAAAATGAGGAAGAAATGAATGTAGACACTTGTTAAATGGAATCTGGTCAATAATCCAAGCAACATTAATATTGGGTACATAAGGGTTGGGTCCGGACCTGCGGTCCACCACATTGAGCAGATCGCAAGTTGCAGAAGCCCAGCGGACTGTCAGAAACCCACTCCAACCGTTAACCGCGATCTGATCATACCATGGTCAGTTAAACTCAAGTTAAACCCGCCGCCTTTTTGCTATAAATAAAGGTCAAAGGGATGGATTTCTGAAACAGAGACAAGCGCCGCCATTCGCGAGCTCCCTAAATTCTACTCCTTATATTCAAAATCTGATAGTTCGGGGTCTGTCCGACCTACCAGGATCTCTCAGCTAGCGAACTAATAGCTCGGGATCTGTCCGGACTATCTTTAGCGATCTATTTGTACTCTCACCTCTTCGACTCAACTTTCTATATACAAATTCTCCGACCTCCGATCTATTATAAATTTATTGTCGACCTGCTAGGATCAACAATAAGGGCCAATTTTAGTAATTTTACACTCTTTTCCTAAATTAGCCATAACTTTGTTGATATCTTCTTGGGCACATAACTATTCAGATACAATTATACCAAGAAAAACTCGTTGATAAAACTGATCATATTTTCTTGCATTTGCACCTTGGTAAACATGTTTCAGCTACTTACAAAATGTCTTGTTAATTTCTACTGACGAATATTTGGTTTGTGTTTGTATTGTCAAGTCTTTAATTCTAGCACAAAAAAGGAGCAAAGAGAGAGGGGACTTAAAAGAACTATGCACTAAAGATAGGGGTTTTTGATATTTAAATTTTAAAATCACATCATATTTTGATGTGGATTATTCAATAATACATAATGTTATTATGAACTTGGAAATCAATTGATATCCATAAACCATTAATCCTCTTCAAAAATTGACTTCCACAATGAATATACATAAACTATATATATTCAATTACTACTGAATTTGTGGGTTAGCATTAAACGGTGCTCCAGCATGTATGGTTAATTAGCATTAATGCAAAGAAGATGTAAACAAGCTACAAAGAAGACGGGTTTGCGAAAAATTAAGTTGATTTTTTTTTTTTACTAAACCGAAATTTCACTGAAATAAAAGAGTTTAACCTCCACTAATGAAGGATACAACTACGCCACAAAGAACTACACAACCCATAATCTCAATCAATATATTAATCAAGCAAATGTTAAAGATAAAACGACAAATACTCAAATAGAGCTTTGGAGATAAAACTGAATTTGTAAGTTCAAGCAAAGTGGTAATCGAAAAAGAACTTACAAATTCCTTATCGAAACCAGTAAGAGAAGGAATCAACACCTCCATAGTCGTTAAGGCCATATAGACATCACCATCTATTGTTGAACGAGACTTGATTAGGGTCCTCGCTTCTGCTCTAAGCAGATTCGCCTTCGACACAATGCTCCCTATATCACTAATCACAAGTGAAAAATTCGGGAGGAAAACAAACTCTATAAAGGAGGAGACTGCAGCAACTAACGCATAAGCTGCAGCAAGAAACTTGGCTACAGAGATGATTAAGCACCATCTTGATGAGCCTGGGAACTGTGAGGAAGTCCACAGCCACGAGGAGGTCTGAAAATGCAAGAACCTCTATTACCAAACAACCGAATCTGATACTAAAGATCCAAGATTGGTTTTGGTGAGCCCATCTCTTATCTTCCCAAAGTGTAATCCTGATTCTGTAGATAAGACAACTAAGAGAACAATAGATCGCATAGAACCAGATAAGAGGTTTCGAGTAACATCCTCATACTGAGGTAAAGGGGCTTTATATTGAGGTAAATGAACATGTAAAAACAGGCTAAGTAAAACCGTAACCACTTCACAATAAAGTATACGAAGACTCAAAGATCGCCAACACGCCTCATACTGAGGTAATTCAAGTGATTGAACCCTTAAACTAAGGTATATGAATCCTAATATAAGATAGACACAACCCAATTCGAGACATTCCGGAGAGTTACAAAGACCAAACCTGTCCGAAGCGTGCCTAGGAGCAACGTAGAGAATGAGGCTTCACACAGAGACAAACGTAGATCTGGGAATGA
This sequence comes from Arabis hirsuta, assembly GCA_964056655.1. Classification (NCBI taxonomy): domain Eukaryota; kingdom Viridiplantae; phylum Streptophyta; class Magnoliopsida; order Brassicales; family Brassicaceae; genus Arabis; species Arabis hirsuta. The sequence continues at coordinate 421,741 of OZ053302.1, read as the reverse complement.
CAAGCAGCAATAGGGAATATCCAAACTGAAAGTCGTGGGTTCACTCCAAAGGATAAAATCAACAAACAAGCATAGCAAGAAGTTGTTATACCATGACGAGGAGGAGACACAGCAAAGCGAAAAATTAAGTTGATAACCATATTTGTTCTACTGTGAAAACCCACCAAGTCTGATACTGGATTGGGTCGTGTAATCCTAACATGCACAATACTTTGTACTGATCAAAAATTGGGTCGTATCCAAAGATAAGAAACTCTATCGAATCATCATATTTCCACAAGATTTTGTTTTCGGGTAAGTTTAGGTGTTGTCTCGTGGCAGGGTTACATATAACATGTTCATTAGGTCCGATTGTGTAGAAGATCAAACCACGAATTGGAGGAGATCTTAGAGAGAGTTCAACTCTTGCATGAACTGTCATCTCGTATCGGGTCGGGGATATAGAACAAGTCGATGATCGATGTGGGGTTGAGAAGAAAACAAGCTTTTTAAGGTCATGACAATTGAAGTAAAACAAGAGACGAGACCGGTCCGAGGAAGAGGAACACGACAAGCACGAGTCCACAAAGTTTTGACTTTGGATGATCCTTGAAAACTCTTTCGATAAGCACTTTAACCTCAAGAGGGTCTTCACGGGCAACCTTGAGAGCATCTCTATCACGAGATCCACATGGATCGAGATTCTGTAGTCGTCTTTCTTCTTCTTGTACATCTTTTACAACCCTAAACCTCTTTTTTCTTTTTAAAGATTTCGAGATTCTATAGTCTTCTTTCTTCTTTTTTTAATTACTAGAGACTACGAATTGTCAAATTTTATAAAATATATTTATAGTCCTTCTATTAGCATATTCCCTAACCTTTATAATAAGAAACATATTCCTAATACTACTCACATTATATCTAATATTTTGTTGTTTCTTACTGGATCGGATAAGTCTCGAATCTTCAATATCCAAACAATCAGATTAGAGATTGCAGCAAAAATAAAACCACCTTATACTAATCATCCTTAATTTCCAAAAGAATAATGGTCGACTTTTTTTAATATAAATAAGATAAGATTCAATCATCATATATAAACATGTAAAAGCTTCATTCTTGAATCACTTACTTTTTTTTTTTTTTTGGTCACGACATTCTTGACTCACTTACATTTACCATTTTTTATATTCACTTCACGATGGTTTCAAAAAAAAAAAAACAAAGAGACAAGTCTTTTGACTTGGTCTTGCTACTTATTCACCACTCCAATGTGTATACTTATGGTCTCGTCAAGTTTTAACTATGTTACGAACCATTTTATATGATTAAATTTTTAACATATTGATATTTGCATATTCTCTTTGTTCTTTCTTTTAGTTTTGTTATTGCAGATACATTGACAAATACTCTGTTCCTGAGATACAGGGCTAGAGAGTAGCACATGTTCTTCGTTCACGTTTCCACTAGTTCTACTTGTTTCCACATTTGTAAGAAAGTTTAGTTCCACCATCTCTATATAAGAAAAAAAAATGTTAATATCTGTGACCAAAAAAAAAAGAAATATTATGTGTCCCTTTGACTTTGATTGGGACTCCACCAAAACTTAAACCGGTTGACCAAAAAAAGAAGTTAAAAATTTAAACCGAAGTCGTGAAAAGTAAACAGGTTTCTCTCGCCTATAAATCAAGCTTGACTTGCCATTTATGTCAAAAAAAAGAACCAAAAAAACCTCTTCAGCTACAAATCACAGAGAAAAACAGAGCAAAAAACAGAGCAGCCAAGAGACTCTGCAGAGTTTCCCGAGAAATCGTTTCTCCAGTGGCTGATTTTGTTCTTAGATGAATCGTCTATGTAAAAAATTCGTGGGTTTATTATTACAAAGAGTTGCGATTAGGGGAGCTTGATGTTAATCGAGTATCTTCAGAGCAGAAATTTCGGCTTCCGAGCGATGAGGTTCGAATACACCACATTTCTCCGGCTCGGAATTCTCCGGGGTATTGCTTCTTTTGCCGTTCGATGGAAGCTTGAATCATCGGAGAAGAAGATGCTCGACTACTCAGGCAAGCTTCTGCTTTTTGTTTTGTTTTAATCAATTCGAAACCATTGCACACCAAGTGTATGATGAAATTCCTCAACGACACTTTTAAAGGGTCTAAATTTCTTTTAAAAATGTCTCTTTTAAAAAAAAAACAAAATACCAGATTGGAATTCTTGATTTCTGTTTTGGATTCTGTTACTATCTATCTCTCTATAAATCACACTCTAATTTACGTTTGATATCTCTCTTTCTCTCAAGTTTCTTCACTCTAATTTCCTTTTGATATCTCTCTCATTCTCAAGTTTCCTTCGCTAGACAAGAAAGAACGCAAGAAGATGACTTCTTTGTACATCTGGAACCTCGACACAGAGATGAAAGAGCCTGAGCTTTTTCACTTCATTCGAGGTGGATTTTCTGCAGATTCGCTCATATCGGTGGAAATATTCAGAGATGCAAGAAACCGCTCTTTGGGAAGAGGAAGAGCTATCTTCGGAGACCGTGAGGATGGTGAGAGTTACTACTCAGTTTCATCTTCAATTTTTGTATACTAAAAGGCTTTGAAAACCGTGACGATCCCTTTTCAATTTCTCATATTTTAGCGAGGAAATCAATTATTACCCTCTCTTCGTTAGCAGTAAGCGATTCTCCACCCAAGATGGCCATGGACTCGTTTCCTCCGCATGTGGTGGTATTTGTTTTGTTCTTTCTTTCTTTCTTTTGTTTTCTTTTTCGATGTTTATATTCGTGTGTTTTGACTTTTCTTGCTTACAACTTTTGTATTAGTTCGATGATGAAGTGAGGGATCATGATGTATACGTGGGAAATATGTCCAGTTCTACTACTCTTGAAAGTTTGAAGGATGAGTTTACGTCTTACGGAACAGTGCTTCATGCAAAGATCGAACAAAAATCAGATTATGAGTTCTTTGGTTTTGTGAAATACGAAAATCCGGATCATCGTTTTGGTGCGATTTCTCATCTCAACGGTAAAGTAGTTGACGGTAAAGCGTGGACAGTCAGTCACGTGTACAAAATGGAGAACAAATTGGAGAGACATGATCGTATCAAAGAAGCAATGGACGAGGAACGTGTCTTGTATGTTAGTAACTTGTGCTATCAAGTGAAAGATAGCGACTTGGAGAATGTTTTTGGTGGTTTTGGTGATGTGATTGCTTGCCATATTAGGAGGCATCATGATGGTAGAAGCAAAGGAGATGCATTTATTGAATATGCTACGAAAGAGTCAGTGGTTAAAGCAATGAGTGCCATGGAAGGGAAGAGCATTTGGGGAAGACGTATCTACTTGGGGTTAGGTAAGATCAATTGATGATTATAACCAAAAGAAACATTTAGATTTTGCAAATTTGACTTTGATGATCAAACATATAGTACGGTATATCGCTACATATGGATATGGTTCATTTCATATCTTTCTTTGTATATAAATAAAAGTTCATGAGAGAGGAATTACTTCTGTTTGCATATGGATATGGTTGATTTGAATAACCATTCATATTTTTCTCTGTATATAAATTAAAGTCCTGACAAGAAAATTACTTCTGTTTTTGCCATTGTGTAAGCACTAATCTGACACGTGAGCCACTACGTAGAGAGATGAGACTTCACACAGAGACAAACGCATATCTGGAAATGACAAGCAGCAATAGAGAATATCCAAGTTGAAACAGAAGTTGTTATATTATGACGAGGAGAAGACACAGCAAAGCGAAAAATTAAGTTGATAACCATATTTGTTCTAAGGGATTTCGAATGCAAATTATCCAAAATCAAAAGAAACACAATTATGTCTATTAAGTAAGATTAAAACACTTGAAACGCTATCTTGAATTACAATGACACAGTAGTATCAACGTAGTTTGCAAAATAATAATCTAAGAAAAGACCATAAGATCCTATGGAGGGAATTTCATATTCGACTTTCCTAATAGTCTTTTTCTCTAAGCTAAGACGCCAAGTATAACCTGGTAATGTTTTAGAAGGCGATACGAAAACAATTTCACCTTCACAAATGCCCACCACAGAGTTAGAGATTTTGTGGCAATGGCTTTTGTATACTGGAGCCCAAGGTAAATGAAAAACCATTGATGCCCATTCCTTGTTTTCCATAAGACAAGAAAACTCGATTTCGCAGTCTTTGACACGAGAAACAAAACCTAACTTCCCTTGAAAGTCTATGAGCTTTGTAAACCACGAAAGATGAGAATTGTCTTCAACAAGACTGAATTTTTCAGAGTTTAGGTCAAAGCTTACCACATGTACAGTCATATTATAAGGACCAATACCTGGTGTCCTAGAGTAAGCTCTAAAGTATAAAAATCCATTGATGCATATACCACTTTGCCCACACACGTGATGACACGTGACGGGACGAAGATGACTAGGCATGCCTTGTATCTTTCTCCACAAGTTACCATCTTGTCCCACTGTGAAAACCCACCAAGTCTGATACTGGATTGGGTCGTGTAATCCTAACATGCACAATACTTTGTACTGATCAAAAATTGGGTCGTATCCAAAGATAAGAAACTCTATCGAATCATCATATTTCCACAAGATTTTGTTTTCGGGTAAGTTTAGGTGTTGTCTCGTGGCAGGGTTACATATAACATGTTCATTAGGTCCGATTGTGTAGAAGATCAAACCACGAATTGGAGGAGATCTTAGAGAGAGTTCAACTCTTGCATGAACTGTCATCTCGTATCGGGTCGGGGATATAGAACAAGTCGATGATCGATGTGGGGTTGAGAAGAAAACAAGCTTTTTAAGGTCATGACAATTGAAGTAAAACAAGAGACGAGACCGGTCCGAGGAAGAGGAACACGACAAGCACGAGTCCACAAAGTTTTGACTTTGGATGATCCTTGAAAACTCTTTCGATAAGCACTTTAACCTCAAGAGGGTCTTCACGGGCAACCTTGAGAGCATCTCTATCACGAGATCCACATGGATCGAGATTCTGTAGTCGTCTTTCTTCTTCTTGTACATCTTTTACAACCCTAAACCTCTTTTTTCTTTTTAAAGATTTCGAGATTCTATAGTCTTCTTTCTTCTTTTTTTAATTACTAGAGACTACGAATTGTCAAATTTTATAAAATATATTTATAGTCCTTCTATTAGCATATTCCCTAACCTTTATAATAAGAAACATATTCCTAATACTACTCACATTATATCTAATATTTTGTTGTTTCTTACTGGATCGGATAAGTCTCGAATCTTCAATATCCAAACAATCAGATTAGAGATTGCAGCAAAAATAAAACCACCTTATACTAATCATCCTTAATTTCCAAAAGAATAATGGTCGACTTTTTTTAATATAAATAAGATAAGATTCAATCATCATATATAAACATGTAAAAGCTTCATTCTTGAATCACTTACTTTTTTTTTTTTTTTGGTCACGACATTCTTGACTCACTTACATTTACCATTTTTTATATTCACTTCACGATGGTTTCAAAAAAAAAAAAACAAAGAGACAAGTCTTTTGACTTGGTCTTGCTACTTATTCACCACTCCAATGTGTATACTTATGGTCTCGTCAAGTTTTAACTATGTTACGAACCATTTTATATGATTAAATTTTTAACATATTGATATTTGCATATTCTCTTTGTTCTTTCTTTTAGTTTTGTTATTGCAGATACATTGACAAATACTCTGTTCCTGAGATACAGGGCTAGAGAGTAGCACATGTTCTTCGTTCACGTTTCCACTAGTTCTACTTGTTTCCACATTTGTAAGAAAGTTTAGTTCCACCATCTCTATATAAGAAAAAAAAATGTTAATATCTGTGACCAAAAAAAAAAGAAATATTATGTGTCCCTTTGACTTTGATTGGGACTCCACCAAAACTTAAACCGGTTGACCAAAAAAAGAAGTTAAAAATTTAAACCGAAGTCGTGAAAAGTAAACAGGTTTCTCTCGCCTATAAATCAAGCTTGACTTGCCATTTATGTCAAAAAAAAGAACCAAAAAAACCTCTTCAGCTACAAATCACAGAGAAAAACAGAGCAAAAAACAGAGCAGCCAAGAGACTCTGCAGAGTTTCCCGAGAAATCGTTTCTCCAGTGGCTGATTTTGTTCTTAGATGAATCGTCTATGTAAAAAATTCGTGGGTTTATTATTACAAAGAGTTGCGATTAGGGGAGCTTGATGTTAATCGAGTATCTTCAGAGCAGAAATTTCGGCTTCCGAGCGATGAGGTTCGAATACACCACATTTCTCCGGCTCGGAATTCTCCGGGGTATTGCTTCTTTTGCCGTTCGATGGAAGCTTGAATCATCGGAGAAGAAGATGCTCGACTACTCAGGCAAGCTTCTGCTTTTTGTTTTGTTTTAATCAATTCGAAACCATTGCACACCAAGTGTATGATGAAATTCCTCAACGACACTTTTAAAGGGTCTAAATTTCTTTTAAAAATGTCTCTTTTAAAAAAAAAACAAAATACCAGATTGGAATTCTTGATTTCTGTTTTGGATTCTGTTACTATCTATCTCTCTATAAATCACACTCTAATTTACGTTTGATATCTCTCTTTCTCTCAAGTTTCTTCACTCTAATTTCCTTTTGATATCTCTCTCATTCTCAAGTTTCCTTCGCTAGACAAGAAAGAACGCAAGAAGATGACTTCTTTGTACATCTGGAACCTCGACACAGAGATGAAAGAGCCTGAGCTTTTTCACTTCATTCGAGGTGGATTTTCTGCAGATTCGCTCATATCGGTGGAAATATTCAGAGATGCAAGAAACCGCTCTTTGGGAAGAGGAAGAGCTATCTTCGGAGACCGTGAGGATGGTGAGAGTTACTACTCAGTTTCATCTTCAATTTTTGTATACTAAAAGGCTTTGAAAACCGTGACGATCCCTTTTCAATTTCTCATATTTTAGCGAGGAAATCAATTATTACCCTCTCTTCGTTAGCAGTAAGCGATTCTCCACCCAAGATGGCCATGGACTCGTTTCCTCCGCATGTGGTGGTATTTGTTTTGTTCTTTCTTTCTTTCTTTTGTTTTCTTTTTCGATGTTTATATTCGTGTGTTTTGACTTTTCTTGCTTACAACTTTTGTATTAGTTCGATGATGAAGTGAGGGATCATGATGTATACGTGGGAAATATGTCCAGTTCTACTACTCTTGAAAGTTTGAAGGATGAGTTTACGTCTTACGGAACAGTGCTTCATGCAAAGATCGAACAAAAATCAGATTATGAGTTCTTTGGTTTTGTGAAATACGAAAATCCGGATCATCGTTTTGGTGCGATTTCTCATCTCAACGGTAAAGTAGTTGACGGTAAAGCGTGGACAGTCAGTCACGTGTACAAAATGGAGAACAAATTGGAGAGACATGATCGTATCAAAGAAGCAATGGACGAGGAACGTGTCTTGTATGTTAGTAACTTGTGCTATCAAGTGAAAGATAGCGACTTGGAGAATGTTTTTGGTGGTTTTGGTGATGTGATTGCTTGCCATATTAGGAGGCATCATGATGGTAGAAGCAAAGGAGATGCATTTATTGAATATGCTACGAAAGAGTCAGTGGTTAAAGCAATGAGTGCCATGGAAGGGAAGAGCATTTGGGGAAGACGTATCTACTTGGGGTTAGGTAAGATCAATTGATGATTATAACCAAAAGAAACATTTAGATTTTGCAAATTTGACTTTGATGATCAAACATATAGTACGGTATATCGCTACATATGGATATGGTTCATTTCATATCTTTCTTTGTATATAAATAAAAGTTCATGAGAGAGGAATTACTTCTGTTTGCATATGGATATGGTTGATTTGAATAACCATTCATATTTTTCTCTGTATATAAATTAAAGTCCTGACAAGAAAATTACTTCTGTTTTTGCCATTGTGTAAGCACTAATCTGACACGTGAGCCACTACGTAGAGAGATGAGACTTCACACAGAGACAAACGCATATCTGGAAATGACAAGCAGCAATAGAGAATATCCAAGTTGAAACAGAAGTTGTTATATTATGACGAGGAGAAGACACAGCAAAGCGAAAAATTAAGTTGATAACCATATTTGTTCTAAGGGATTTCGAATGCAAATTATCCAAAATCAAAAGAAACACAATTATGTCTATTAAGTAAGATTAAAACACTTGAAACGCTATCTTGAATTACAATGACACAGTAGTATCAACGTAGTTTGCAAAATAATAATCTAAGAAAAGACCATAAGATCCTATGGAGGGAATTTCATATTCGACTTTCCTAATAGTCTTTTTCTCTAAGCTAAGACGCCAAGTATAACCTGGTAATGTTTTAGAAGGCGATACGAAAACAATTTCACCTTCACAAATGCCCACCACAGAGTTAGAGATTTTGTGGCAATGGCTTTTGTATACTGGAGCCCAAGGTAAATGAAAAACCATTGATGCCCATTCCTTGTTTTCCATAAGACAAGAAAACTCGATTTCGCAGTCTTTGACACGAGAAACAAAACCTAACTTCCCTTGAAAGTCTATGAGCTTTGTAAACCACGAAAGATGAGAATTGTCTTCAACAAGACTGAATTTTTCAGAGTTTAGGTCAAAGCTTACCACATGTACAGTCATATTATAAGGACCAATACCTGGTGTCCTAGAGTAAGCTCTAAAGTATAAAAATCCATTGATGCATATACCACTTTGCCCACACACGTGATGACACGTGACGGGACGAAGATGACTAGGCATGCCTTGTATCTTTCTCCACAAGTTACCATCTTGTCCCACTGTGAAAACCCACCAAGTCTGATACTGGATTGGGTCGTGTAATCCTAACATGCACAATACTTTGTACTGATCAAAAATTGGGTCGTATCCAAAGATAAGAAACTCTATCGAATCATCATATTTCCACAAGATTTTGTTTTCGGGTAAGTTTAGGTGTTGTCTCGTGGCAGGGTTACATATAACATGTTCATTAGGTCCGATTGTGTAGAAGATCAAACCACGAATTGGAGGAGATCTTAGAGAGAGTTCAACTCTTGCATGAACTGTCATCTCGTATCGGGTCGGGGATATAGAACAAGTCGATGATCGATGTGGGGTTGAGAAGAAAACAAGCTTTTTAAGGTCATGACAATTGAAGTAAAACAAGAGACGAGACCGGTCCGAGGAAGAGGAACACGACAAGCACGAGTCCACAAAGTTTTGACTTTGGATGATCCTTGAAAACTCTTTCGATAAGCACTTTAACCTCAAGAGGGTCTTCACGGGCAACCTTGAGAGCATCTCTATCACGAGATCCACATGGATCGAGATTCTGTAGTCGTCTTTCTTCTTCTTGTACATCTTTTACAACCCTAAACCTCTTTTTTCTTTTTAAAGATTTCGAGATTCTATAGTCTTCTTTCTTCTTTTTTTAATTACTAGAGACTACGAATTGTCAAATTTTATAAAATATATTTATAGTCCTTCTATTAGCATATTCCCTAACCTTTATAATAAGAAACATATTCCTAATACTACTCACATTATATCTAATATTTTGTTGTTTCTTACTGGATCGGATAAGTCTCGAATCTTCAATATCCAAACAATCAGATTAGAGATTGCAGCAAAAATAAAACCACCTTATACTAATCATCCTTAATTTCCAAAAGAATAATGGTCGACTTTTTTTAATATAAATAAGATAAGATTCAATCATCATATATAAACATGTAAAAGCTTCATTCTTGAATCACTTACTTTTTTTTTTTTTTTGGTCACGACATTCTTGACTCACTTACATTTACCATTTTTTATATTCACTTCACGATGGTTTCAAAAAAAAAAAAACAAAGAGACAAGTCTTTTGACTTGGTCTTGCTACTTATTCACCACTCCAATGTGTATACTTATGGTCTCGTCAAGTTTTAACTATGTTACGAACCATTTTATATGATTAAATTTTTAACATATTGATATTTGCATATTCTCTTTGTTCTTTCTTTTAGTTTTGTTATTGCAGATACATTGACAAATACTCTGTTCCTGAGATACAGGGCTAGAGAGTAGCACATGTTCTTCGTTCACGTTTCCACTAGTTCTACTTGTTTCCACATTTGTAAGAAAGTTTAGTTCCACCATCTCTATATAAGAAAAAAAAATGTTAATATCTGTGACCAAAAAAAAAAGAAATATTATGTGTCCCTTTGACTTTGATTGGGACTCCACCAAAACTTAAACCGGTTGACCAAAAAAAGAAGTTAAAAATTTAAACCGAAGTCGTGAAAAGTAAACAGGTTTCTCTCGCCTATAAATCAAGCTTGACTTGCCATTTATGTCAAAAAAAAGAACCAAAAAAACCTCTTCAGCTACAAATCACAGAGAAAAACAGAGCAAAAAACAGAGCAGCCAAGAGACTCTGCAGAGTTTCCCGAGAAATCGTTTCTCCAGTGGCTGATTTTGTTCTTAGATGAATCGTCTATGTAAAAAATTCGTGGGTTTATTATTACAAAGAGTTGCGATTAGGGGAGCTTGATGTTAATCGAGTATCTTCAGAGCAGAAATTTCGGCTTCCGAGCGATGAGGTTCGAATACACCACATTTCTCCGGCTCGGAATTCTCCGGGGTATTGCTTCTTTTGCCGTTCGATGGAAGCTTGAATCATCGGAGAAGAAGATGCTCGACTACTCAGGCAAGCTTCTGCTTTTTGTTTTGTTTTAATCAATTCGAAACCATTGCACACCAAGTGTATGATGAAATTCCTCAACGACACTTTTAAAGGGTCTAAATTTCTTTTAAAAATGTCTCTTTTAAAAAAAAAACAAAATACCAGATTGGAATTCTTGATTTCTGTTTTGGATTCTGTTACTATCTATCTCTCTATAAATCACACTCTAATTTACGTTTGATATCTCTCTTTCTCTCAAGTTTCTTCACTCTAATTTCCTTTTGATATCTCTCTCATTCTCAAGTTTCCTTCGCTAGACAAGAAAGAACGCAAGAAGATGACTTCTTTGTACATCTGGAACCTCGACACAGAGATGAAAGAGCCTGAGCTTTTTCACTTCATTCGAGGTGGATTTTCTGCAGATTCGCTCATATCGGTGGAAATATTCAGAGATGCAAGAAACCGCTCTTTGGGAAGAGGAAGAGCTATCTTCGGAGACCGTGAGGATGGTGAGAGTTACTACTCAGTTTCATCTTCAATTTTTGTATACTAAAAGGCTTTGAAAACCGTGACGATCCCTTTTCAATTTCTCATATTTTAGCGAGGAAATCAATTATTACCCTCTCTTCGTTAGCAGTAAGCGATTCTCCACCCAAGATGGCCATGGACTCGTTTCCTCCGCATGTGGTGGTATTTGTTTTGTTCTTTCTTTCTTTCTTTTGTTTTCTTTTTCGATGTTTATATTCGTGTGTTTTGACTTTTCTTGCTTACAACTTTTGTATTAGTTCGATGATGAAGTGAGGGATCATGATGTATACGTGGGAAATATGTCCAGTTCTACTACTCTTGAAAGTTTGAAGGATGAGTTTACGTCTTACGGAACAGTGCTTCATGCAAAGATCGAACAAAAATCAGATTATGAGTTCTTTGGTTTTGTGAAATACGAAAATCCGGATCATCGTTTTGGTGCGATTTCTCATCTCAACGGTAAAGTAGTTGACGGTAAAGCGTGGACAGTCAGTCACGTGTACAAAATGGAGAACAAATTGGAGAGACATGATCGTATCAAAGAAGCAATGGACGAGGAACGTGTCTTGTATGTTAGTAACTTGTGCTATCAAGTGAAAGATAGCGACTTGGAGAATGTTTTTGGTGGTTTTGGTGATGTGATTGCTTGCCATATTAGGAGGCATCATGATGGTAGAAGCAAAGGAGATGCATTTATTGAATATGCTACGAAAGAGTCAGTGGTTAAAGCAATGAGTGCCATGGAAGGGAAGAGCATTTGGGGAAGACGTATCTACTTGGGGTTAGGTAAGATCAATTGATGATTATAACCAAAAGAAACATTTAGATTTTGCAAATTTGACTTTGATGATCAAACATATAGTACGGTATATCGCTACATATGGATATGGTTCATTTCATATCTTTCTTTGTATATAAATAAAAGTTCATGAGAGAGGAATTACTTCTGTTTGCATATGGATATGGTTGATTTGAATAACCATTCATATTTTTCTCTGTATATAAATTAAAGTTCTGAGAAGAAAATTACTTCTGTTTTTGCCATAGTGTAAGCACTAATCTGACACGTGAGCCACTACGTGGATATCGGTAAAAAATTACACAAATTGCATGGTAAAACATCTACTAATAAAAACTCGTTTTAACAGTACCACGTGGTTTGTGTTTGTAATGTCAAGTCTTTAACTCTAGAAGAGAGGGGACTTAAGAACTACTCCTCGTTTCAAAATAGTTATTATTCTGGAATTTTTGACATGAATTAAAAAAAAATATTAAAAGTCTGTTTTATCCCTAATTAATATAATATTTTATTTGATATAATTAATTAATAAATTTAAAAACAAGGATAAAAATAGAAAAATTAGTCATAAATATACATTAAAATTACAGAATAACAAATAATATGAAACAAAAAATTATGGCTAGAATGACAACTATTTTAAAACAGAGGGAGTATGCATTAAAGATAGGGTTTTTGATATTTAAATTTAAAAATCACATAAGATTTTGATGTGGATTTTAAAATAAATTATTCAATAACACTTAATATTATTATGAACTTGGAAATCAGTTAACATCCATAAACAATTAATCCTCTTCAAACATAAACCATATATTCAATTACTAATTTTATTGAACTAGGATATGACCGCGTATTCGCGCGAGTTTTTGTTTATAACTTATTAAATTTAATAATTTTATTTATTTGGTAGTTTAGTACTTATGTATGATAAAACAACTAATTCTTTATAATTATAAAATAATATTTTATTTAAAATAGATTAGTTTTGTGAAAGTATTAATAATGTTTAAATATATGAAGTGATTACCAATGACTTCGATATCGATAGTTCTCATTTATTTAGTTTTGTTAAAAAATATTTTACGTACATATATGTGACCATTATATAAATCATGTTATCTAAATAACCAATTATGATTTAGACGATAAAATTTATCAATAATTTTTTACTATATCTTTATAGTATGATTACTTATCATTATTTTTTGTAATTTATCTCGGTCTCGTGAGTTTATATATATTTTGATTTTTGTTCATCGTATAGAAATATTTGAGATTTTATGATACTATTTGTTGGACGTTTCTCTTCGTCATAGGTTGATAAATAAAAATATTAAAATAATTTTTTAAGTTTAATGTGTGGTTCTAAAAAGAATGAAGTTGGATTGAATGTAAGATTTTTTTTTTTATTGAGTTACAAAACCTTTTAATAAAAAAGAAACTTTTCATATTTTATGAAATATATAGATCTTAAAAATAATATAGAAAATATTAATTTTCTTTTCACATTTTAAATAACATATGGTTAAGTTAGTTGATTTTTACTAATTGTTTGAACTATAAATTTAGAAACACATTTGGTTTTTTTTTAATAAGTGTAATATATATATATATATATATTTAGTAAAAGTAAATTCATATTGTTATTACTAATAAAATTTTTGTATAGTCTTAGATTTATTAAATTTTATTTTCATTCATTTTTTTAGTATTTCACGTTTTTATTTTAATTTCATTTTTATATTAGTTAGGAAAACAAAAAAATATGATTTGGTGTATATTAAATGAACATTTAAAAACTTAAATGTTTTAGAAAATATTTTTGTGTGACACTATAGATGAAGAGAAAACTCTCTAATTATATAATAGATTTGTGGGTTAGCATTAAATGGTGCTCCAAGCATGTATGATACATCAAATCAAAACTTTTCATATGATTTTTGATGATTGAGAACAAGTTCGTGAATTTTCTAGGTGCTCTAGCATGAACTTTTCTCAAATTTATTTGTATGTAGATAGTAAGTGATAGATCGCCTCAACGTACTAAGTGCCACTTTATTCAAACCAACGCTTGAACTTCTCTGCAAGATTCATCATCATGCAAGTCATATGGGAGCAAATTATCAACCATATCATGAGTCAAACAAACCAAACACTTTGATTATTGGATATTCTGAGATTAGTCAATTGGTTTCAATCTTTTCAAGGAACCATTTCCATGCATTCTTGAATCATTATCACTATTACAAGCTTGAATCATCAAGTTTCTCACCCACATGAATAAAGATTCCCCCGATCACAAGTGATAAAATTTGATACTAATGCTTGGTTAGATCATAGATAAGACCATAAGAAACCCCAAAAAACCATGTAGCCAAATGAAGTACAAGTTTAATTCGGTTTGTGCGAACTTTGTGTAGATCAAAAATTATTTTAATCAATGACTATGAAGATCTCAAACATTTTTTTTGCTTTTATTTTCCGATTAGTCAAATGTATTAAATTAAACTCTTCATAAAATCAATTTCAACAACTTGTTAAACCTTTGAAACAAGTTGACGAGTTAGTTTCAGCCCATACACCTTCAGTTAGGAAATATGGTCCAATACCTAACAATCCTGAAGGGCCACCTAGTAGGCCACCATTTGGCATGACCCAATTGCGATGGCGAGATAAACGAATCCCTTCAAGTGCATTCACTATAGAGAATGAAAAATTATTGGGCAAAATCCCGTTAATTCTGTAAAGTGCCGTTAGCTGGCGAGTCAGAGCGATTATCCAGCAACAATATAAAATCTCTTGATGGAGAACTTGATCATGAACACGGATTTCTTCAGATATGTCATCGTAATTTCTGTTCCACGACTGTGGATACCTTGCATACCTATCACTCATTCTGAAAAAATTGAAAAAATTGACAAATTAAATAAAGTATTTATCTAATTTTAACAAGCTTTCTAATCAATGAGCAAAGAATGTAAGAATATGAAGCACAATCTGATGAGTAAGTAGAATAGAGAGACTCAAGACCGTGAAGCGAATAATGGTAAAAAAACGGAGTTCGTTGCTTTAAACCAGGTTTAGATAGAAAAAAAAAATTTAACCTTGCATGAACGGCGCTGCTGTGTGACAAGGGTCAAAGAATGTCTTTAGATACAGAAAGACACAGAAACGACGTCATTTTATCGAATTAGGGATTCAATTTCAAGTTTTCTTTAAATGAAAACGAAATCGTTTTACTAAAACAACGAAACGACGTTGTTTTGAGCCAACGAAACCGAGTCAGCTAACTCACGTATCGTTTTAATCAATATTTCGTTAATGTTGACTAACAGAATCTTGGTCAAGATACAATTCGGCATAAAACATGTTAGTTCAGGTATAAGATTTGAATTTATTTGGAATTCATGTTTAAATTAGCCATAGACAAAAGCTCAAATCTAAAAGGGCACGATGCAAATTGTTTGAGTCCAAATTGGCCGTTTTCCCGTATATGGCATAATGTAAGAACTTCATGTGACACGTGGATATCCATAAAGAATCATATCACGGTAAAACCTCTAAGTGAAAAAGACATGGATCAGCAGCAGCAACAGGCGCAGAGTGGAAGATTGATCAGGAGCCATGAGCTGACGTTGAATAACCCCAAAAAAAATTATAGTTTAAATTCTAACCAATTAACCTAAATCTAATGGATATAAATACGCCACATGTTAATTTTTGTTAGTTTCCTAATTATTTTTTTTTTGGTTATTGAGTAAATTAGCCCAAAACAATAAGAGATAATGTCTTATTTGGTTCTTAACCCGAACAGTTCAAAAATAAAAATAAAAATCAAGGCCTTAAAAACACATGCATTGCATATCTCACTTGCATTGCATTATTGCATAATAATCAGGTTTTTTTTCCTTCTCAAATCTCAAGGGACTATTCTAAATACTATCAAAACTCAAAATAATATACGTGACAAAAAAATTAAATTTGATCAGAAAAATCTACAAATTTATAATTATCAACTAAAATACAAATGTTGAATTTTGAAATAAATTATACAAAAAATTATTATTGTTGTAAATTTATGAATCAATTAGAATTCAAAAACAAATGTGATAAATGTAATAAGTGTTTCTTGAAAAAAGATTTTTTTTTTTTTTTTGTCAACGAAAAAAAGATTTAATCAAAAATAGTAAAAAGTAATATTTTGCCTTTAACTGCTGTGCGATCTATAAATATTTACGACTTTTGTTTCTCTCCTTCATCAACGACTCTCTTCTTCTCCGGGCTCTACTCTAGGGTTCCGATTTCAATTTCACTTTCCCCAAAACATTACAGGCTTCGTGTCCGATACTCCTATTGATTCGTATTCTTTCAACGCATTGTCGGATTCGTGATTATTCCTGATTCTCCTCGGACATCGCGCGATCTCGGTAAAGTTTCCTCGGCTCTTCGTGTTGTCTGATTTGGTTTCGGATTGATTCTGAAAATTTTCAATGTTCTTCTGTTTGGTTGCTTGAGAAGAGAATTCAGAGAAGCAAAATTGTATCGGTTTCCTTGCATTGATTTGGGTTTTGTTTCATGCTGCAGAGAGATTCCAAATTGGGGATTGCTTCGATGGACTTAAACGTTTCACCTCAACCCGAAGAAGACGATGAACCTTTTAATAGGAGACGTCACGAAGGTCGAACAGAGTCTGCAGTAGCGATCGCAAGACGGGTACAGTACAATTGATTTTTCTACATTCTTCAACACGAACTAATCATAATCACACACTGTAGTCTGTAGTTAACTACATCACGAAAATCTGTTCTTGGTGACTGATCCATGTATATTACTTGTAGTGGTTGAATCATGAATGTAGTTCTTATTGGAATTATGCTTATATTAAATTCTCATGTATTGGACCTAAACGCTTCACCACAGTCAGAAGAAGACGATGAACCTTTTACTAGGAGACTTCACGAAGATCGAATTGAGTCTGCTGTAGAGATCGCTAGACGGGTACACTACCATTGATTTTTCTACATTCTTTAACACGAACTAATCGTAATCACACACTTGTATTGATTGAATCGTGAATATAGTTCTTATTTGCCTTTTCTCATGCTTATAGAATTTGTAACCGTGCACTGGTTTTAAATGTGTTCTTTATGATGTTAGGAGTAAGTTGATACTTTGGATGATATCATATTTCATTATCGTTTGTTCGATTGTTTTACGTTTCGTTACAGGAGCGTGAAGAAAGAAGGAAAAGAATGAGAGTAGACAACCGAACCCATACCTCTCGGCCAGTTTTCCGAGATCAGTATAACCAGAATAGAGATACTAGAGTTTATGATACAAGCAAGATCCCTCAAGGTAATGTACTTCCACTAAATGAATGATTTGGCATTTCCTCGAGTGATTCTGTTTCCTTCAGGTTCAATGTATTTTTTTGCCATTACAGGTTGGCTAGATTGTCCTGGTTTTGGTCATGAAATAGGATTGATTATTCCTTCAAAGGTTCCCCTTAGTGAATCTTACAACGAACATGTTCCTCCTGGTAAAAGATACTCTTTTAAACAGGTGGTCCGTAACCAGAGGATTAATGGTAGAAAGGTAAGCTTGAACATGCATCAATCTTTTTTTTCTATGTTATGCAACTCTCTAAAGTCTGTGATCTAAGCTAATGAGTCTTTTTCAGATTGGTCTAGTGATTGATCTAACTAATACAACTCGTTACTATCATACATTAGACTTAAAGAAGGATGGCATCAAGCATGTTAAGGTGAATGGAATCCATGTTGGTTTTATGTTTGTATGGTCTACACCACCATTAGCGGATTGCTTTATCTTTTGTTTCCTGTTGTAGATCGCATGCAGGGGTCGTGATGCCGTGCCGGGTAATGTTTCTGTGAACACCTTCGTTAATGAGGTACTTGTTTCATAGTTCATAAATTCAGTCTTCTTGATTGACAGAGAAACAAAAATTGAAGCACAACCTTATCTACTGTTTGTAGCTAATTCAAAGATACTGTCTTCAGGCTATTCAGTTCATCCTTAATCAAAAAGACACAAAGAAGTATATCCTTGTCCATTGTACGCATGGGCATAATCGGACAGGGTTCATGATAGTTCATTATCTTATGCGCTCTACGCCGACGATGAACGTAACTCAGGTTCAGTTCTTTCAGATTTGTACTTGTGCACACGTTGTATTTATGCTTTTTAGAATGGAGAATCTTACCTGTGTGTGACCTTTTGGTAGGCGTTGAAAATGTTCTCTGATGCCCGCCCACCTGGGATTTATAAACCAGATTACATTGATGCTTTATACACTTTTTATCACGAAAATAAGCCTGGGAGTGTTACTTGCCCACCAACCCCTGAATGGAAGAGATCTACCGAGCTTGATCTTAATGGTGAAGCAGTTCAAGATGATGATGATGATGATGATAATGCTCCGCCTGGCCCTGTTCAAGTAAGTGTGGTGCGAACAAGTGCTTCTTAATTCTTAAGCTCTTAAGTATGACACCCATTTACAGAAATTTCCAGTATAATGAATATCCTGGAGATCCCTAGTTAATACAGACCTAACAATCTTATGAACGGCTTTTTTTTCTAATTCTAGCTCCTCAATAACTATTGTTTCTAGGTCATTTACTTACTATTTAGTGTCTTGGAAAAAATGGTATCATCTAAACAAAAATAAGCCGTTCTTACGACTATCTTTGGGTGCATATTAATGGGTGCAGTAGAGTCTTTAAAAAGCCAACAAAGTTCGTAAGGTGCATTTTGCTTACTGTTTGTTGTTTCAGGAAATCAATCAAGAGATTGTGAAGATGTCAAATGATGACATTTTGGGTGATGAAATACCCTATTATCAGGAGGAATCTTACCGGCAATTCTGTTATAAGATGCTTATGATGAATATTGGGGTAGGAATTTAAAATGCTTATTCTTTATTCCTAGTTTTTCTTCTCTATGTTCTTATGGAATATTACGTTGAGCCTTTTTTCCCCTGCATGTTTGTTCATTCAAAAGCATCTAAATGTTTGTTGAGACTAATGCAATAGATTAATTTTTCTCTGATCCAGGGAAGAGGATGTACACAATTCCCAGGGTCGCACCCTGTATCTTTAGACAGGTGAGTCTGACTCTCTGCTATACTTTTTGTAATGCTTACAAAGAGGATTTAGCAAGTGTATGTTCTGAATTTCAGGGGTTCATTAGTCCTACTTTCTCAGTGTAGTTAATTCTTACGCTTTTTGCATACACTACTCATATACAGGGAGAGTTTGCAACTTTTGAGGCAGCGGTACTATTATGCGACATGGAAGGCAGATGGAACACGTTATATGATGCTCTTAACTATAGATGGGTGCTATTTGATAGATAGGAGCTTTAAGTTTCGAAGGGTACAAATGCGTTTCCCCTGTAAGCACCCAAGTCAAGTGAGTAATTTTCTGTTATTGCTTAGAGCCCTTTTGTATCAATATCTAAAACTTGTGTGAGTTTCCTGACCTTTTGGTTTTGGGTGCTAGGGAATTTCCGATAAAGTGCATCATTACACTTTGCTTGATGGAGAAATGGTTATAGACAATCTGAATGATGAAAAAGGGCAGGCGAGGAGGAGGTACCTTGTATATGATATGGTAGCAATCAACGGCGAATCAGTCGTAGAGGTTGGAACTGTCATTATTTCATCACATCCTTGGGTTTTGGTTCCCGTGTTATTAATTTCCTTGGAATGAGTTTGGCAGCACGAGATCTTAATATTCAGTATTTATCTAACTAAGAGGGTATCTGCGAGTTTTTTTCCAATATTTGGCCGTTCTTTATACTCGGTTTCAACTAGTGTCAGGTATTTTAGATGCTAAAAATTACTTACAATTGATATCAGCGGACTTTCTGTGAAAGATGGCACATGCTTGTGCATGAGGTGATCAGTGCCCGTGAGGATGATAGGAAAAAAAATCATTTGTACAGATACGACCTGGAGCCTTTTGGGGTGAGTTGTATTATCTCTCTCGTGCCCCACTTTCGCCTTTCTTTGTATAAATTGTTGGCTTAAATTTTTTGTTTGGCCAGGTACGGGCAAAGGCTTTTTGGTTACTTTCTGCTGTTGAGAAGGTTTTGAAGTCTTTCAATGAGTCGCTTTCGCATGAATCAGATGGCCTAATATTTCAGGTAGGTCTGAATAGATACTTTTTCCTGAACGCAGACAGACACAAATTCATTACATTAGGTGTTTTCTTTTTTTTTACTGAAGAAGGTAGGAAGATTGCAGTTCTTGAGCTGACATAAATTGGGTTTTGTTGACTAATAATAGGGTTGGGACGATCCTTACGTTCCCCGAACCCATAAAGGTCTACTGAAGTGGAAATATGCGGAAATGAACTCAGTAGACTTTCTGTTTGAGACGAGTGAGAATGACGGACGTGAAATGCTCTTCTTGTATGAAAGAGGGAAGAAAAAGTTAATGGAAGGATATTCGGTTGAGTTTAGAAATGATTCGGAGCCGTCAAGTTACAATGGGAAGATTGTAGAGTGTTCATGGAATAAGGAGAAGAAAATTTGGGTTAGCATGCGGATAAGAGCTGACAAAACTACACCAAATGATATCAATACCGCTCGTAAGGTCAGTAGAACGGTTGTTTTATATTTCAAGCATATATCGCTTGAATTTTCTCATATGTTAAATTTTGTTGTTAAAACAAAACAGGTGATAAAGAGCATAAATGATAACATCACTGAGGAAGTGTTGCTTCAGGAGATCAAAGAGATTCTCCGTCTCCCAATGTACGCAGACCGCATTCGAAATGATAGTCGCGGCAGGTAGAGATTAATTACATCTATATTGATGATTCTATTATCTTAGTAACAATCAATATATTGGTTGACGAATATTGGGGATTTAGGGTTAGAGGTTTTTCTTCTCTCATACGTATACATACTTTGTCTTTTTTGCGAACCATTAACAAAAGGTTTAGGTCTCGGTACCAACTACAATGCATTTGAATCTGATATGAATGTCTATGGATGTTTAGAGAAATATGTTTTACTTATATCCATCTTATCATTTCTTCTCTATTTCTGTTTCTTTTTTCTCTTATGTTTTTTCTTCTTTTTATTTACCGTTTTCGAACCTGATCCTTCTCCGAATAACACATCCGATGCGTGGTTTGCTTTATCCACTGTATCATGAATTTCAACTGCAACGAGAATCACAGGAAATACATTATATCCATTGAGTTTAAAATCGTATCCTCAATTATATATAGATAGTTTTAACTTAATCATATAATTGATGCATCAAATACCATACGAACCATGTTGCAAATGATGAAGATATTCGGACCTGTGAACTATCCTCCTGTTCGATTTCTCTTCTTCTTTCACCTCTTCCCATTCATGCTCGCATTTAGCTACTCGATCACTTAGAAAATATACCTTCATCTTTTAAAACAACATTTTATTTCAGCTAATTAATTATTTGCTTTAAGCAGAATTTAAAACTCGCTTGTGATTCATCGGTAACATAGAGATGAGATCTCAATACAGGAGAAAGGATTTACCGTTAACGTTTCAATTTGTAGCTCCAAAATGTCCATATATTTAGACGTGTAGTCATTGTGATATGAAGAACTAAAGAAAATAAGTCCAATGCATTAGTTTGACATGATTTAAACAATATTTTACCAAAATCATAAAACACAATCCAGTGAAACTCATATACATATTATCAACAACATATAAAGTTTAATGAACCGTACCACGTTATTCACGTTTACACTGACAGGGTGAAATCATCGTGACATAGATGACCAATTCAAATAAATAGATAGAAAATCGTTTTTTTTTTTTGGCTATATAGAAAATTGTTATGATCGATTTAAATTGTAAAAAAATCAGTAAAATTTTGAATACCATTTTGATTCATCATTTAGCATTTTGGTTGCGCTTTGTCATATATCGACCGCACCAAACGCCTGAGGTTCCACACCAAATTGTACCTTTAGCTTCACTGCAAATGTTTACCCACTGCAAACTAGTAGTATTTTCCAAAAGTATACCTGAAATTTGGTAGAAAATTTTGGTTAATCGTTATAGGCTTTCTCGACGAATTTCTTTGCTACGCATCGCCATTTTATAGTACAAAAAAAGTTGATCTGTTTTTGGAAAGTCTATAAGTTGAACTGTTTATGGCAAGTCTATAAGTTTGTATTTTATTAATTATCAGTAAAAATGTGTTTCTCATTTCTCTATTTTTGAGTGAAAACACAAAATAGTAGTCAGTAGTCACAAAGATTAAATTGACTGGACAAAAACTGCTTTTTGGTCAACTTTTGATTTTTTTTTCTTTAATAGATATTTATTAGGTAAAACCATATTTAAGTTATGTATATTTGATACTCTAGGTGGCTTCTCAATTTTATGTCTAAAGATATTAATCGTAAATTTTTAGATTATATAGTCTTTTTGTGGACAAGTGATTTTGGACCACAATTAACAAAATTATTGTATTTCTTGACATTTTAATAAAATTAATTTATTCCTTGCATTTTCATATACTTTTTTCGTTTTTCTAATTATTTTAATTTTTAACCATAATATTTTTTTTGCTCTAACCAGCTGAGCTAATAGCCCTTCTTCCTTCTCACAACCTTGATACGTATATCTATCCGTAAAGTGTACATTCGAGTAAAAGATGGCACAACACACATATGATACAAAACGACTATGTATTTAGGCCACGCATGTAAAGATCGCTTCTCCAACCACGCGCCCTTCAATTGCGTCCAGCAATCTCTCTTTCGTAACCTGAGTTACAACATTCAACTTGAAACTTCTTATCAATAAACTTACAAACAAATTAGATATAATATAACCAAACATATCAAATATAAATTACCCTCTAATTCCAATTTAAATGAGTTTATGTCAATCTGATTTACAAGAAAACAATAGAATAGCCTTCCGAACATTCACACTTGGTTATTATTTTACTTAAAAAGCTTTGAGACTTTTAAACGACGTAGTTTTTGGTTACCGTGTGACCAAGACTAGGTTTATCGTCAAGAGCAAAGAGCTTGAACTGGAAACGATGACCGTGACTAGGCATGAGAGGTCCACGCCATCCCGGAATCTTGTGATCGTTATTCCCTTCTCGAATACCGGCTATCTCGTCCTCCTTGCCGGAAAATCCTTCCGGCAAACCTTTAATCTCCGGCGGTATATCCACGACCACCCACACCGTCCAAGGCACAAGCGGTCCACTAGGATCCGGTGCATCTATGTCCTCCACCACTAACGCTAGCGATTTCGTACCTTCTGGTACATTATACCTACACGTAACATGCAAATTAATCATCGATCAAAACCGTAAAAATTAAAAACCAAATTACAAAAACAAAGAAGATTATACCATTCAAGAGGTGGAGAGATGTTCTTCTTCACACCTTGACCTCCCTTTGTATATTTTCTCGGTAGCTTCCCTTCGTTGTCTATCGTCGGTGACACAAGCCTGAATTCCTCACTCGCCATCAATTTTCTTCTTAAAAAAAAAAAAAAACACTGATATTTGTTTGATTTTCTTTTCTTCTTCTTACAAATGCTCATGTCTAGTTTCTGATTTGTATGGATCTCTACGTGTACGAATACCGTGTGACACGTGTATGCCATGTGGCGTTGTAGTAGGTTACACCGTCGTGTGTTTGCGAGATGACATGAGGTGGAGAGTTGTGGCACAACTCCACATTGCGAATTTCGTTAATTCTTTAATGGGCCTAGATTGTTTTTTCAGCCCATATGGTTCACTTGATAAAAAAGATATACAAAAAACATTACCAGATGGGAAAAACATGAGGAATTTTATCAATTTCAAACTAATCATAGTATTTGTGTCTTCAAATTTAATCTTCATACATTAGTGTCTATGTTACTAATCACTTTGCAGTATATTACAATATGGTCATATGATGTTCTGAACCAAAAAAAATCTATGATTATCGAAAGGTCTATAGAATTACATGTTAGGTTTTTAAATGTTTGCATAGGAAACCAAAAAAATGGTCGATGTGATAGGTGCATATAACAAATTCAAACGGTGTTGTGAATATCATCATAATATTGAAAGGATGAATTAATTTTTACCACACGTTTCACACTTTAAAAGGTCTAGCTACAATAATGTGTGTATGTACAGATAACGTCTGCGAATTTTACTGTATCTGAGTCACTATGCGGCTGGAAAGGTACCAAAATAAATGTAGAGACAGTAACATGAGTCCATCACCTTCACCAGAATCCAAACCTTCGTTTTCGCATTTATATTTTACTTATTAACCACTATACGCCTTTTGTGTTTTTTTTTTATATCTTTTTGTTCTCTTTATTGTAATTGATCAAGTTTGGCAAAGCAAATGTAGGCATATCAGTTATCACTATCTATAAAGCCTAACTTAAATTTCATTTACTTTAACGATTTTTCTGTTGGTATAACACATTTTTGTTTACTTAATTATACGGTCTATTGTTGACAAACAAAATTATACGGTCTACATATTTACGACATTTAAAACAAAAATTTGTTCTTCTTTCGGTTTTCATTTCATTTCATCTGTAATTCTGCTACACTCTACATATAAGTTGTTAATTATACCATATCTCAAATTATTAATCGATTGATATTAAAAGTTTAGTTTCTTAAGTGACAGTCGAAATGATTTTTCGTGAAATGGTATTTTTAGATATTTCTCAAACCATAACTTTTTGTTATGAAATCATTATGAGGATGTCCATAACCGGTCCATATCCGGCTCATGTTCTAGATGGTTCTAGACTTCCTATTCCATCTAGACTTTGCCTATTTGTAATCTTATTTATACTCTTGATTATTAATGGAATAAGACACAACCAATTCAATCTATCCCTCTAGTTTCCCAACACGTTATCAGCACGATACTCTCTCTCAAAAGCCTTCGAATTCTCTAAACCCTAATTTCCGAAAATCTAAGCCTCCATCAACAAAGTCCGGACGAAGCTTAGCTCGATCTCAACAAGAAAAGTTCATACAGCCTACCAAGGTTACGACGAACTAAGAGCATCTTTAAATCATCAATTCAAACAAAAGCAGAGGTTAAGGTAAGTAACTATAAAACCCTAGAACGATAAAACCCTAAAATCATTAAAACCAAGAAACCCTAAAATTTGATCACGCTTGTTCATATTACCGTTTGTTTGTTTGATTAATTCCATCCTGTTTCATAATTGATCACCTTAATGGAACCCTAATTTGCATCTAACTTAAATCACTTAAAATTGGACTGTTTTGCTTGAATTAAACCGGTGTCGATCGACAGGCTTCACCTCTGTCGATCGACATAGAACTCTCTGTCTAAAACTGTCGTTTGAATTGAACCCGTGTCGATCGACACTAGGCTTCCGTCGATCGACGCGGAACTCTCTGCCCGAAACCTATTGCTTGAATTGAACCCTTGTCGATCGATACTAAGATTTCGTCGATCGACAAAGAACCTTCTGCCCGAAAACCCTTCTTAGTCAAAATCGAATTTGGTTGCATGATCTAATTGAACCCACCTGTTAGTTTGAATAAATTGATTGTTCTAATTGATTGTTAAACCTGATTGACTGAAACTGCATCATAATCAATTGACCCAACATGCTTTGCTTAAAAACCGGACATATTAAAATTCAATCATCATGAACGGTTTAGAATTCACATGATAGGTTTGCATCATAAACATATAGATATCTTATGCTAGGTTGCTAGTTAAGAATATCTTGTTAGAAAACATAAAACTTGTTTAAATCAAACATTATGCATTCGTGACTTGTATTGCATTATACACCTAGATTTTAATTTTTCATGAAACTTAGAAAATTAAGATAAACGTTTCAAATGTCGAAAATAAGCAACTTGGATTATGCTGCCCTCAATCTCTCCGGAGACAATTACCTACAGTGGGCATTGGACACAAAGATAAATTTAAAGTCAAAAGGACTTGGCGAATGTATCACTGAGGGTAATGATGAAAATGAAAAGAATAGATACAGAACAATATCGATCATTCGCCATCATCTTGCTGAGGGTCTCAAGGACCAATACCTAACTATTGAAGATCCTCTGGACCTTTGGAATGAGTTGAAAATAAGATATGACCACCATAGAACGGTGTTGTTACCAAAGGCCAATTATGATTGGAGGAATCTCAGGTTCCAGGACTTCAAGTCCGTGGAAGAATATAACTCGGCCATGTTTAAGATAGTTTCACAATTGAAACTGTGTGGTGAGAAGATAACTGATAATGACATGTTGGAAAAGACTTTTTCCACCTTCCACACAAGCAACGTATTGTTACAACAGCAATACCGTGAAAAAGGTTTTGAGACATACTCAAAGCTTATCTCATGTCTATTACTGGCCGAGCAGAACAATACATTACTAATGAGAAACAGTGAATTGAGACCTCCTGGATCAGCCCCACTTCCTGAAGCAAATGTGGCCACAAATGCAAAGAAAGAATCTGAGAAAGAAACTAACCACGTCCAAAGAGATTATAGACAAAGTGGCCGTGGACGTGGGGGGAGATGGCAAGGACGTGGCCGTGGCCATTTTCATCCTTACGGCCGAGGTCAAGGCCAAGGCCGCGGGTTCCAAAACGACTTTAACCGCGGAAGAGGTCGAGGTCGCGGGTACCGAACTGATTCTAACCGTGGTATCTTTTCTCAACCACAAAACTCGACCACAAAATCAGTATGCCATCGATGTGGAATGAGCAATCATTGGGCTAAGACATGTCGGACTCCCAGGCATCTAGTTAACCTCTATCAAGAGAGCCTTAAAGGGAAGAATCCAGAAACCCACATGATCCAGCATGATAACGAAGGAGATTTTGACCATGGGCAAGATGATCAGACAAACTATGAAACCTCAGATTTACTTAAGTGACCAAGTTGTTCCTTTTTCGATTTTCTGTTTTATGTTTGCTTTTATGATTTGCATTTACGTTTTCTAGTTTATGTTTTGGATTTTGTTTTATTGCTATTATTTTGAACTTAATGGAATAAAAGGGTGTTATTTTAAAGTCTCTAAAGATGTGTTTATTATTTTGAAGAATGAATGGTGATATGGATGTGTTCGTTATGGACAGTGGGTCAAGCCACACGATTCTAAGAGACAAAAGATATTTCATTGATCTTACACTTAAAAGGGCAAATGTGACCACCATTGCGGGTATAGCCAATATGATTGAAGGCCACGGCCAGGCCCATGTTTTGTTACCTAAGGGCACGCATCTAGAAATTTCTGATGCATTATATTCACCCAGCTCAAAGAGAAGCTTATTGAGCTTTAAAGATATCCGAATGAATGGCCTTCATATTGAGACTAAGGGCGAAGGTAACAAAGAGTTCCTTCAAATATTCGAATTTGCCCAAGGCCATAAGAAAGTCCTAGAGACTATACCTGCCGTTTCTACAGGCCTTTATTGTGCTAAGATCAATATGATAGAAGCAAATGCCACGGTAAACAAAGTGTTTACCGAGAATTTCACTCTTTGGCATAACCGGCTTGGCCATCCCGGTTCTAACATGATGCGAAAACTATTAACAACTACTAATAGGCACACATTGAAAGAAAGAAGAGTTATCCCAAAGAATCTCACGTGTGAAGCATGTTCACTAGGGAAACTCATTACTAGGCCGTCACCAGTTAAAGTAACTAAGGAAACAATAAACTTTCTGGAAAGAATACAAGGAGACATATGCGGACCAATACACCCACCTTGTGGGACATTTAGATATTTTATGGTCCTTATTGATGCATCTACGAGATGGTCACATGTCTGCCTGTTATCAACTAGAAATTTGGCGTTTGCAAGATTACTTGCCCAGATAATACGGTTAAGGGCACATTTTCCAGATTTTCCTTTAAAAACCATACGCCTTGATAATGCTGGTGAATTCGCGTCCCCAGCGTTTAATGATTATTGTATGTCCATGGGGGTAAGTGTTGAACATTCTGTGGCACATGTACATACACAAAACGGTTTGGCAGAATCATTTATTAAACGCATACAATTAATAGCCAGACCATTGCTTATGAGATCACAACTCCCGGTCTTAGCTTGGGGACATGCGATTTTACATGCAGCAGAGTTAATTCGCATCAGGCCATCTAGTGAACATAAGTATTCCCCATCACAATTGATCACGGGTCGAGAGCCAGACATATCCCATCTTAAGACATTCGGATGTGCCATTTATGTACCGATTGCACCACCACAGAGAACAAAGATGGGCCCTCAAAGGAGGATGGGGATATATGTTGGATACGATTCTCCCACGATTATTAAGTACCTTGAGCCAACCACGGATGATCTATTTAAGGCCAGGTACGCGGATTGTCATTTTGACGAATCCGTTTATCCAACATTAGGAGGAGATAATAATGAGCTGGTAAAGGAAATTACATGGAATCAAACGTCCTCAACATGGCAAGATCCTCGGACTCAAGAATGTGAATTAGAAGTCCAAAAGATAATACATTTACAAAAGCTAGGTAATCAATTGCCAGATTCCTTTGCTGACCCGAAAAGAGTAACTAAGTCATATATACCAGCCGTTAATGCACCAATTCGTATTGATGTCCAAGAGGGACACAATCAAGTTGCTACAGAGTCTAAAACACGATTAAAACGTGGCCGGCCAATAGGTTCCAAAGATAAGAATCCTCGGAAATTAAAGAAAGGTGCTGAATCCGTGGTTAAGGAATCCGAGGTCCAGGGAACCCCAGACATAACCGAACCGATGGTACCAAACAATGAGGCTCGGGACGCCGAGTTTCATGGTCCTGAAGTTCCTGATAACAATGAGATCTCAATAAATTATGTTATGTCTGGAATACAATGGAACAGAAAGTGTGTAGAAATTGATGATATATTTGCATTTAAGGTAGCACTTGAACTTATGGATATAACCGAGGATCCAGAACCCACGTCAATATATGAGTGCACTCAAAGTAAAGATTGGACTAAATGGAAAGAAGCTATAAACGTGGAGTTAAATTCATTAAGGAAAAGAGATGTCTTTGGTCCAATAATCCGGACAACTTATGACATTAAACCAGTTGGACATAAATGGGTCTTTGTGAGGAAAAGGAATGAATATGGTAAAATCGTGAGATACAAAGCACGGCTAGTTGCACAAGGATTCTCACAGAGACCAGGAATAGACTATGAGGAGACATACTCCCCTGTGGTGGATGCTACAACTTTTAGATTCTTAATAAGTCTGGCTATAAGAGAAAATTTGGATTTGCGGCTAATGGACGTAGTGACCGCATACTTATATGGTCCACTGGATAATGAGATATATATGAAAGTTCCAGAGGGTATTGAGCTCAAAGATAAGAAAGGTTCTCGAGAACAACACTGCATAAGGCTGAACAAATCCCTATATGGACTTAAACAAAGTGGGCGTATGTGGTACAATAGATTGAGTGAGTACCTAGTCAAAGAGGGCTATAAGAACGACCCCATAAGTCCATGTATTTTTATAAAGAAGTTTGCAAACAAGGAATTTGTAATCATAGCAGTATACGTGGATGATTTAAACATCCTTGGGACCTCTGGGGAAATCGCCCAAACAGTTGAATACCTCAAGAAAGAGTTTGAGATGAAAGACCTAGGTAAAACAAAATTCTGTTTGGGGTTACAGCTTGAGTACACTAATAATGGAATTCTTGTGCATCAATCGGCATACACTAAAAAGGTACTCAAGAGATTTAATATGGACCAGGCTCACCCATTGAGCAGCCCAATGGTTGTGAGAAGCCTAAGTTTGGAAAACGATCCATTCGGTCCAAGGAAGGACGATGAGGAAATTCTCGGTCCGGAAATGCCATACCTCAGTGCTATAGGAGCCTTAATGTATTTGGCTAGCCACACTAGACCAGATATATGTTTTGCCATGAATCTCCTATCTAGATTTAGTTCATGTCCAACTCAAAGACACTGGAACGGTATCAAACATATCCTACGTTACCTACAAGGAACGAAGGACTTAGGTTTATTTTACACTAACCATAACAAGGAAGTTTTAGTTGGTTTTGCTGATGCAGGTTACTTATCGGATCCGCATAACGCTAGATCGCAGATAGGTTATGTGTTTACCCACGGAGGCACAGCGATATCATGGCGGTCCATGAAGCAGACCATTGCAGCTACTTCATCTAATCACGCAGAGATTCTGGCGATCCATGAAGTTAGCCGAGAGTGTGTCTGGTTAAGGTCGATGACTCAACACATCCGATCTGATTGTGGCATGGTTGAAGACAAGGAACCAACCATCATGTATGAGGACAACGCGGCTTGCATTGCACAACTCAAGGACGGCTACATCAAAGGTGACCGAACGAAGCACATATTGCCAAAGTTCTTCTTCACACACGAACTACAAAAGTCTGGCGAAGTTCGAGTGGTCCAAGTTCGATCCTGTGACAACTCAGCCGATCTATTTACTAAGTCGTTGCCAACGTCGACGTTCCGGAAGCTCATACATCAGATTGGAATGCGAAGACTCAAAGATCTTCAGTGATGCTTCGAACAAGGGGGAGTAATGTGTGTTGTACTCTTTTTCCTTCACCATGGTTTTGTCCCACTGGGTTTTCCTGGTAAGGTTTTAATGAGGCAACATCCCCAAGCACATTACAATGATCTTTAGCATCTAGCACGGTTATGTCATCCAAGGGGGAGTGTTATGAAATCATTATGAGGATGTCCATAACCGGCCCATATCCGGCCCATGTTCTAGATGGTTCTAGACTTCCTATTCCATCTAGACTTTGCCTATTTGTAATCCTATTTATACTCTTGATTATTAATGGAATAAGATACAACCAATTCAATCTATCCCTCTAGTTTCCCAACGCTTTTAATATTGTTCGACAATCCACTTCTAGTCTTTAGAAATAGTTTCTTTCGTATGATAGCAACTAGGAAGGGATAAATAAGCGAATCAAGTAATTAAAATTAATATAGGAAAATAAATGAAAAACTCGAAAATATTTATCTTACGTAAAAGTAACGTCTAAAATTCACTCAACAGCTGAAACGACAGTTACCTATTTCACAGTTGAAACATGTATAAATTAATTTAGCACGATATAGAATTAAAAAAGAAGAATTCGTTCTTCGTATAATAGATTGTTCATATTATTATTTTCTACATCAAAGAAGAATTGAGAAGAAAATAAATTAGAATAGAATGACCGAATCCTGGAGTATAGTGTTATTAATTAGTTACTGTTTCAAGCTCATGCATGCGTTTTCCCAGCATAGTTGTTGTTATCCGGTCATTTCAAATCAATGTACTTTCTTTCTTTCTTCTATATGTTCAAATATGTATTATTCAAATGGAGAAAAAAAACAAAAATTACAATTCAAGTCCAATTAAGCTATTTTAAAAGGAAAAACGTATTTTAGAAGCTTATTTACTACTCATTTGATGAACATATAGAATTTTGTTAATCGATTATATATGATTAATTTGGTATAAAATTATGAGATAAAAACGAAGATATTGTATAATTGGGATAACTGTATATACACGTGCGTAATATGTTGTGAAAATGTAAATTGTAATGAAGGCAGTTGTTTGAGAAGACAGTATGAGTTTGAGTTGTAAGAAATGATTAGGGTTTTGTTTCTCGTCTTCTTTTCAGTCCAATGTTTTCACCGAACCCCACTACTACGTAAAACCCGGAGCCTCACGTGTTCTTTCATTTTTCTTGGAAATAAAAAAATAACTTACTTTTTTTTTTAATGAAATAAGTAACCAAACGTTACCAACGTTAAACCATATATATATATATATAGCTATACGCGTACTACGTAACAATTCAAACCACGACAATCACAAATGGATCATTTCAGTCTTTGTAGCCAAAATCCTAATTCACCGTTGACCACTTCCTCATCCTCTTCCTCTTTCCATGGCCAGAAGGACAAAACCGAAAACACGAAACGGTCAACCTCCACGTTATCGACGGATCCACAGAGCGTGGCGGCGCGTGAGAGACGTCACAGAATCAGCGACCGATTCAAGATTCTACAGAGCATGGTCCCTGGTGGTGCGAAGATGGACACAGTTTCTATGCTCGACGAAGCCATTAGATATGTCAAGTTCTTGAAAGCTCAGATCTGGTTTCATCACAATATGCTTCTCCTATTAAACGACCAAGAAACTACGTCGTCTTGTAGTTACTCTCCTTCCGGCGTCGGAGAATTTGATCCAAGACTCTTTGGTTGTGATGAAGATTATGTCCCTGTAACGGAGACGTATTCACAAGGCATGCCACTTCTGTTTACGGACTCGGAGTATTCGATGTTGTTTGGTTCGGCTGTTGATGAGCAAGAAGAAACCATGCATCGACGTGGCTTGTTTTAGTCATTATGATTATTTGTATATCTTTCTTATTGTCGCAATCCTCAGAAACTTTAGTTTAAGGATTACTATGCATTTAAAATTTGAATTATATGTATCTACATGATAATGTATTTTGGAGGATGTAATATATGTAGTAGACTGGTTGTTTTCATTTTAAGATTTGAGTTTCTTTATGATATATTGCTTTTGTATGAAAGTTGAATGTGATGTCACAGATGAAATCTGAAATATTTTATTGAGAGAATCAAAGCCATATAACAATATATATAATTAGATTCTTTAAATGTTTTTGTTTTTTTGCGTTTTCTTAAGTTCGTATCAAATTATTTAATCTTAATATAAATATAGCTATCATTCGAATGAATTCATTTCGTATGAATCGTTAGAAACACAAAAAAAAAAAAGAAAAAAAAATGTGGATAATAAGTTAGTCTAGCTAGTCGTACTTATAAACCTAACTACAACTAGAAACATCGTTTTGACCTTTTGAGTCAAGTATAAAGATTAAAGACTAGTGTGTATTTGACATTAATGGAAATGACGAAGCTCGATTTGTTGAAAATCAAAAGACGACACTTGTCTTAAGGATCGATAACCCTAGTCCCACTCTCCCACTAAAAAAGAAAAATGGAATAAGCTATTGGGCCACTAAAAGTCAGCCCAAACGTGAAGCGCGTGTGAAATAAAATTATCTTTCCCACTCGCACAATAAGCGCGTCGACGCCACTGCCTCGAAATCCGTGGTCTATAGATCACCAGAATCGCGGATTTTCGTAAATTTGGTGGACCTGGGCGCGTGAGGGAGATTTTTTAATTGAGGACATAACAAAGCGGATTTGGGCCTAGAGCCCGCCCATATTTGTTTTATTTGTGGTCAATTTTTTTATATAAACCTATCAAATAAAAAGCTCATGTACAATAAATTGGTTACAAAAATAAAAAATATGTATTTTTAATTTATGATATAAAACTTTTAACGAAAAACCATTTGTAGACCATTCTAAAATTTTCGTTATTCGCTTTAATTAATTTGAAGAATTTTTTTAATTAAAAGTTCATGTATACAAAAACCATTTGCGTTCTTGTAGATGACATTGTATTTGTACGCATGGACAATTACAAAAATGATATTTTTTATGTGTATATTTGCAAGAATACTATTTAAAGATATCTATTTATAAAAATATCATTAATTATAGATTTATAAAGCCTATATCTTAAAATTTTAAATCTAAAAAATATTTTGACACCTAAAACCCTTTAAACACTCAAAACTAAACCCTAATAAAACATAATTAACCCATATATAAATAATATAAAAAAAAAAAATTTGAAAAAATCGTACTTTTGTAAAAATTTCAAAAATGTAGCATTTTTGTATAAAAACACTTGAAAAATAGTATTTTTTGAAATTTCTCTTGTATGTATATATATGTGTGGAGTTACAATAGACATCAGAGCGTTTATATATATATATATATATATATATATATATATATATATATATATATTAAGTTCGTGCCTTTGCAAGGATACACAAGTTCCTCACAGCAATTAAATGGTCTGCCTCTATAATAACTTTCAAACTCTTTATGCATTTCTTTTTCTCTTTTAAAACTTTATTCACAAACAGTGTCATGATAGAAATTTTAAAAAATTTTACATGGTTCATACCACTTTACAAAAATGCCATATTTTAAAAAATTTTGCAAAAATATCATTCTTTTTTTTAGTATTCATATATTGTCTCTTTTGACTCATATAATTTGACTTTTTAATTTTTTTATGTCTTATTTTTTTCCAGATTTCAGTTTTTTTTATCCATTATTTTTTTCAGATCTCAATTTTTTTTTCAGATCTCAACATTTTTTCTCAGATCTCGTTTCTCTTTTTTCTCTTTTCTCAGATTTTGTTTCTCATATCTCAGATCTCTTTTTTCAGATCTCTTTTCTCAGATCTCATTTTTCTCTTTTTTAAACTAAATCTCATATCTTTCTCTCATAACTAGATTAAAAATATGAATTTGAATTTCACGAAAAACAAACTTAATAAGATGAGATTGAATTTTGTGGATTGAGAAAAAAAAGAAAAACAAGAGAAAATTTTTTTTGTAAAACCTTATAAAAAATCTTTATAAACCTTGTAAAAAGTCCTTATAAAAACCTTTTAAAAACACTTATAAACGTTTGACAAAAAAAAAAAAATTTATAAACGTTGTAAAAAACCCTTATAAACCTCGTTAAAAAATGTATAAACTTTTTAAAACGCTTATAAACCCCATTAAAAATTCTTATAAACCATGTAAAAACAGTTTATAAGTTTTTTAAACAATTTATAAACCTTGTAAAAAACCTTATAAACCTTTTAAAAACCTTAAAATTTTTATTTCAACTGTTTATAAGGTTTTTTAATAGTTTATAAATCTTGTAAAAACCCTTATAAACTCTGTAAAAACAGTTAATAAGGTTTTTTAACAGTTTATAAACCATGTAAAAAACTCTTGTAAACCTTTTAAAAACCTTTATAAGCCCTTTAAAAATATTATAAATTTTTTAAAAACTTTATAAATTACTATTTCATCAGTTCAATTTTAAAAACATATAGATAACTCTGATAAATTGTTTAAAAAGTTTATAAATTATTTAAAAAATTCATAAAAAACGTCAAAATCTTACATCATTTAGAAAAATATCAATAACAAAATTAATCTAGATTGTTTAATTTTTTTTAACTGTGTTTAAAAACCTTTTAAAAACTTTATAAACCTTTTAAATTTTGTAAACCTTTTAAAAATTGTAAAAAAAACTTTATAAACCTTTAAAAAAGTGTAAAATTTTTTTACAAAAAAACGTCAAAACCTTAGATTAGTAAGAAGAACATAAAAAACAAAATTAATTCAGAAATAATCAAAATCTCAGATCTATAAGCCAAATTGAACAAAAAATCTTAGATTTGTAATCAAAATCGAATCAAAAATTCGGATTTTCAACACAAATCAAATAAAACCAAATTTTCAACAAAAAAATGATGAAATTCGGATCTAGATCTGAATTTGTATGAGAGAGAGATCCGGATCTAGACCTAGATCTAGATCTGAGTTTTTTTTTCATCAGCACCTTCATCACAATTTTCTCCTTCATCAACACCTTCATCACAACAAGAGCTTGAGAGAGAAAAGAGAGATCTCTCATATATGATTTTTTGTTTTGGGGAGAGGGAGAAGAGAGAAAAAGCAAAACCTTTCGGGGGGGGAAAAGAGAAAAGAAAGAGAAAGAGAAAGAGAAAAAAAAAAGAGAAAGGGACATTTTTGTCTCTTTCTTACAAAAAAGTGGTATATTTGTAAAAAGTCACGTGGGTGTGGCACGCTTGTAAATGTGTCATTAAAAAGTGGCATTTTGCAATTCTCCCAAAAATCTATATATATAATAACAAAGTTTTCTCTCTATCTAATGTGACCACATGGGCAAAACATTTTCTTACAATTAATTTTAATTTTAACTTTCATTTAATTCATGTTTATGTATATTTATTGTTACTTATAACTACTCAAATTTCTAATTAAAGAAAAAACGAAAATAAGTCAATAAATAAATAAAAGTAGTACATATAATATTTTTTTTAGGTTAAACATATAAAATTATTTGAGTATTTTATTGTTGTAAATATAAAATTACAGCAATAGGTATATTTCTTATGAGCTTATGATAACGATAAAATTTTATATATTCAATTTCAACAATTGAAAATATTTAAAATGAATATACATATAAGAATAAATGAATACAGATATAAACGACATCAAAGAAAAAAATTAATAAATAATATGAGTGTCAAACTATTGTGAAGAGATGTTGATCTAAAGAGAAAGAATATATATTATTAAAGATGAGATAATAAGATGAAAATTTGGAATATACGATTTTGTTCATAATATCATATTTGAATATTATGGAAGTATGAAAGAAAGATTTAAAGTGTTATATATTTAAAAGATATAAGAGGTATAATTTGGTGTAAAAAAAAAATCGCACATCGCGCGAGTTATATTCTAATAAAAATAAGTAAATGAATGATTAAAAGTAGCATAAAATTGTAAATGGTTAAATCAAATTTTGTCTTTAAGTTTAATAAAATTGTATAACTCATGTATCATGGCGAACCATATTTTAGGATTATTTGAGTATTTTATTTTTTTAATAAAAATTACAATAATGAATATATTTTATTTATATTGTAGTTCATTAGAAAGTAACCAAAATATTAAGAGTTTATATATAAAAATGTAAATGAAACAGAAAAAAATAGTTGTTATTTATTGAATCATCAAAATTGTGTTTCAACCGATTGTCAGGAGGTTGAAGGTTTAAAAAAAAAAAGGATATAAAAATGTTATATTTGAGTTTTTTTTTGGAAGTATAAAAGAAAAATATTGAAAAGTTGTAATACCACAATTTAAATTAATATAAAAAGATAAATTTTGAGAAATGACACTTTTTAAAAATGTCACTTTTTCAAAATCTTTGCAAAAATGACATTTTTTCAAAATTATTTACTCATTATATCATTTATGTTTGGATTAACTATGTTGTATTAGTGGCATACCAAAAGTGGCATTTTGCAATTGTCCCTATAAAAAATCTTAAGTTTTAATACATATAAAGTAAAAAATTAATGGTGACATTATTCATAAATTGTACAAAAAAATATATGGGCAATGATATATGATCTTTATGTAAAAATGCGCGTAAATCGACACCAAAATCCAAGAAAAATACATATTTAATAATTTAATATGTCAACCAATGCTTTTAACCCAAAAATCTAGAAAATATAATTTTAAAATGTTTAACAAAACTTAAAAAAAAATTATGTATAAATTAACTTTCTATATATTAATGTTTTACGAAAAATGACAAAAGTAAATATATTGATCTATGCGTTGCACGATTATAGTTAGAATATGTTTGAAGATTTGGATGGAGTTATATTGCAATAAAAGAATATAATAATAAGTTTTCAAAACTTAAAAAATATTTATTTAAAATCTTATATTAACCATATGATATAAGATTTTAAATAATATTAAAATGTGTTTATGAATGTAAAAAGATATTTATATACTAATATAAATATTTACCAATACATACTATACATGATATAGGTACAAAATAGGAAAACAACACAAGAAAATCAAAAGAAACCAGTCCAACCCTAGTATAAAAATAATAGTGAGTTAAAATTTGTTTACCATGTTAATGTAAAGTAATTAATTGTTAGAGAAAACAATAGGTAAAAGAGGCATGAAAATTAAAGGCAGTAGAACATGATTCGGAAAAAAGGTTTATCCAGATATTCGTCGGAAATTGGTTGAAAAAAAGAACATTGACAAACAAAAAAATTAAAGGGAGAGAGATACCATGAAAAAATAGAATGAAAATAAATCTTTAACAAAAAGAGAAATAGAATGAAAATTGAGATGATTATGTTTTCGGTATATTGATGGCGATTCTGAAAATATATATGAGCAATTAAGTTGCAGTTTCTCCTTGAATATAGGAAGTGGGGATCGTGGGAGGTTAATGTGGAAAGCGTTAGATAGTTTTTTTAATTATTAAATTTAATTTCAATTTTAATTAGATTAGATAAATAGAAATTGGAAACCAAAAATTTTGAGAAATGACACGAATAAAAAAAAAAGAAATGTCATTATGAGATTGATTTTAGCAGTTTCCCTCTAATTTCTGTTTTATAAGATAAGGGATATATGGAACAACAACACGTCGTTTTTATTATGCATAAACGACACGTATTCCAAACACACGCGTGCCACACGACACGCATTACGAGGTTCCTTTCTCTGCAAAATTGGTAAATCGGAGAAACAGAGAGACGGGTTTTCCGATCAATGAGAGAGAGAAAAATGGATGTGCAAATCGAAGACTCTGGTAATTCAAACCTTTTCTGGTTTACTTCTCCTTCAATTTCTCTAATGTTTACAAAGTGAAGCTTATTCTGATGAATTTTGTGGTGATGATGTCGGAAACTGAAGCAGAGAAGGCGAAGCAGATAGTAGTTCTTCTGATTGGTCCGCCAGGAAGCGGCAAATCGACGTTCTGTGACTCCGTCATGCGTTCTTCTCACCGCCCTTGGTCTCGCATCTGCCAGGTCTCTCTCTATTGATTAATGCGCATAAGTTGACTGATGAAATTCTTTAACGAGACTAAGTATTTGGGTGTAATTGTGTAAATCACTTGTTTTGTTGGATGTTGAAGTGTGTTTATATATTGTCACCTGAAGTGAGAATCGTGTTGGAGATTCGTTGATGAACTTATGATATTACAAAATTTTTATCTATATTCAGAACATAAGTTCGATGTTGTTGATTTGTGAAGCAAATCTTTAGAATTAAAGTATGTTGATTCTCATAAGATATATACGTCTTATTATTTCAGGACATTATTAACAATGGCAAAGCAGGAAGCAAAGCTCAGTGCTTAAAGATGGCGATTGATTCTCTTAAGGAAGGCAAGAGTGTTTTCATTGACAGATGCAATCTTGACAGGGAGCAGCGCTCGGAGTTTATTAAGCTCAGTGGTCTTGAGGTTGAAGTCCATGCAGTGGTTCTTGAGCTTCCTGCTCAGGTTTGTATATCGAGATCAGTCAAAAGAACCGGTCATGAAGGAAATCTACAAGGCGGAAGAGCTGCAGCTGTTGTGAATAAAATGCTTCAGAGTAAAGAACTTCCAAAATTGAATGAAGGGTTTTCTCGGATTATGTTCTGTTACAACGACGCAGATGTTGAGAATGCCGTTAACACATACAGCATGCTTGGTCCAATGGATAAGCTTCCTTCTGGCTGTTTTGGCCAAAAGAATTCGGACACCAAAAGCCAACTCGGTATAATGAAGTTCTTTAAGAAAGTCAATACTCTTCCTGGTTCGTCTTCTAATGAAACTACTGAAGCTACTCGCAAAGCTAATGAAAAGACAGAAAATTCTCGAGTTTCGCCAACTAAGCATGGTTCTGCTGATATTGTACATACACTGGCATTCCCGTCAATCTCGACTGCAGATTTCCAGTTTGATCTTGAAAAGGCATCTGATATCATTGTCGAGAAAGCAGAGGAATTCCTGCCTAAACTTGGGACTGCACGGCTTGTCTTGGTGGATTTGAGCCATGGGTCAAAGATTCTATCTGCGGTCAAGGCTAAGGCTTCTCGGAAGAACATTGACTCAGCAAGGTTTTTCACATTTGTCGGAGATATAACTAAGCTTCATTCCGAAGGTGGTCTGCAATGCAATGTTATAGCTAATGCTGCTAACTGGTAAGCTTCCATTATTTCTTGCTCTGTTCCAAAATGCGCCAACTTGTCAAGTAAGACTAGGAGGATACATCTTCTATGAATAGCTAATTTCGTAATCTAAATAAATGTGTGCAGGCGGCTTAAGCCCGGAGGTGGTGGTGTAAACGCAGCGATATTCAAAGCTGCTGGTCCAGATCTCGAGGCTGCGACAAGAGCACGAGCAAACACTCTTCTTCCAGGAAAAGCTGTGGTAGTTCCTCTTCCTTCTACTTCCCCTTTACAAAATGCGGAAGGAATTACACATGTGATACATGTTCTAGGACCAAACATGAACCCAAACAGACCAAACTACCTTAACAACGACTACACCAAAGGCTGCAAAACTCTCCGGGAGGCGTACACGTCCCTCTTTGAAGGTTTTCTGTCAATAGTACAGGATCAATCAAAGCTTCCCAAACGAAGCAATCCAGCAGCTGTACCAGATTCTATTGAGAATATCGAGGATGACTCTGAGAGAAACAAAAAGTTTAAAGGACCACAAGATATGGCCGTAGCTAGTAATTTGGAATCAGGGTCTCTGGAGGATACTAGAGACAGTGGAAAGAAGATGAGTAAAGGGTGGAGCTCATGGGCATTGGCACTTCACAGCATCGCGATGCACCCAGAGAAACACGAGAATGTCGTGCTAGAATCTTCAGACGACATAGTTGTGATAAACGACCAGTACCCAAAGGTAAAACTCTTGATGCTAATTTATAATAGTATCTATCTTTATGAAACGGATGAAAAAATTCAGGATTTTTTCAACCGGTTTAGGCGCGGAAACACTTGCTAGTACTGGCGAGGCAGCAGAGTCTAGATGGGCTTGAAGACGTTCGTAGAGAGAATCTTCAACTTCTGCAGGAAATGCACAATGTTGGTCTGAAATGGGTCGAGAAATTCCAAAACGAGGACTCATCTCTTATCTTCCGCCTTGGATATCACTCGGTACTTAAGCAATCCTTTACATTCAGAACATTGAGTTTTCCGTTTCTCTTGGTGTTACTCCCTGTGGAGTCTAGAGCTAAGAGTTCGTTAACCCTCGAAATCGATATGTTTAACATGGATTCAGTTACTTTTTTTTTAGGTTCCCTCGATGCGACAACTACACTTGCACGTAATAAGCCAAGACTTCGAATCCGAAAACTTGAAGAACAAGAAACACTGGAACTCATTCACATCCTCCTTCCGTGACTCGGTCGATGTTCTTGAAGAGGTCAAGAGCCAAGGCAAGGCCAATGTGGAGAGCGAAGATGTTTTGAAAGGCGAGTTGCGTTGCAATCGGTGTAGAAGCGCACACCCGAATATTCCCAAACTCAAAACTCATGTCAGAAGCTGCCGTTCTCAGTTTCCTGAACATTTACTCCATAACAATCGTCTTCTTGCTCGACCAGAGAGACTTGATGAATAATCAACCGGTTTGATTTCGATTAGGATTAATCTTTTGGTTTAAGATGTATAGAAACAAGTTCAGTATGGAATCGAATTTTTTCAGGAAAGAAATTTAATTCCAGCTTTTTTTACTTATTCATTTAATGTAACTTTTGGGATATATGGAAAAAAAACAGAGCAAAAGTGCTAAAGGGAAAAAAATCAAATTATTTTATAACCAAATCGAGATGATATGATTTGATTCAAGATTGAATCAATTTAGATTATGGGTGAATTTGCTTAATAACCAAACACAATTCAAACCAACGGTCGAGAAGTCAAAAAACAATAGGAAAAATAATAAACAGAGTAGCAGGGCTTAAAGAAAAAGACAAAAAATCAAATAATTTTAACCAAATCGTGATGATATGATTTGATGATTGAATCAATTTAGATTTATTCGGACTTTTTACTTTTGTTAAAGAATCTTTATTCGGACTTTCTGGTAACGGAACACAATCATTGAGCTTATAGTGAAAAGGTAACTTTTTATTCCACGAAAATGCGTAGTAAATGGAAAGAAACTAATAGAAGCTCCAAACACAATTCAAACCAACGGTCGAAAAGTCAAAAACAATAGGAAAAATTATAAACATTCTTCTTCCTTGTTACTGAGGATTTGGTGGACGACCATTAGCAGCTGCAACGCGTGAGCCCCACTCAAGCAACTCTTTGCTCGTATCATCTTTGTGAACAATCACTTCAATGAAACACAGACAATCTTTTTTCTCCGTTGTAGCTGTCTTAATCGCTTCCACTAACTCCTCCTCGTATCTCACCTACCAAACACACACAAAATCCATCATTTGTTACTTCAAACCCTAAAAATTAGGGCTAATTTCACTTTATAATCAATCGTTTAAGTTTACCTTTGTAGTCCAGCAATTGCCTTCACCGTTATGAATAGCATCAACAAGACCAGTGTAGTTCCAGTTCTTGATCACATTGTATGGACCATCATGAATCTCGACTTCAATTGTGTAGCCACCATTGTTAATCAGGAAGATGATCGTTTTCTGACCATTACGAATCATAGTCGATATGTCCTGAGCCGTCACTTGGAAACTCCCGTCTCCGATGAATGCCAACACTCGCTTCTCTGGTGTGGCCTGTGCGTATCCCAAAGTCGCACCAACAGACCAACCGATCGATCCATACTGCATCTGAAACTCGTACCTAGAATTGAAAACAAAACTAAATATTGTGTTATTTTGCATTATGTAAAAAGATTCATTGTTTGTTTGGATTACTTACCCACATCCTTTTGGTAGCTTAAGTTTCTGACAATTAAACCAAGAATCACCGGTTTCAGCAATCACAGCGGCTTCGCTAGATATCATCTTCTGAATGTGTTGGAACATAGCATTGACTCTCAAAGGCTCTCCTTGTTTGCATTTCAATGGTTTACCTTCAGGGACAAAGATCCTATGGTAATTCTCATAAGCAGTCTCGTTACGCTTCACTCTCTTAGCCAATTCGCTTAAGAACTCACTCATGAGAACGCAACCAAAAGTCGGACCATTAGCCACAGTGACACGATCAGGATGCACAACGATGGCTTTTTCTTTCTTGAGGAGAAGAGAGTAACCAACGGAACTGTAATCGTTAAAGATTGGACCTGCAAAGATGTACGCATCCGCGGATTCGACAATCTCGGAACAGAACGGAGTACTCACTGCTCCCCAATAAGTCCCAATGAAATGAGGATGGTTCTCTGGGACTAAGCCTTTTGCAGATGGCATCACCGCCACGGGGTAACCTGAAGCATCAGCTAGCTCAACAAATGCATCACTCGCTTTAGCTACACGCAGTTTCACACCACCAACCATGATTGGCTTCACTGCCTTGTTCAGAAACTCCAACGCTGCATCAACCGCAGCAGCAAGACCCATCTTGTTGCTAAATCTGCATGAAACAAAAACAATCTTAGACTCAAAAACAAACGTCGATTGGACGAGTTTTCTTGAGAATTTTGATTTGATTTAACCTTGGAGCTAGAGAGAATGGAACTGGATCACGAGCAAAGGTATGATGAGGAATTGCAGCTAAATTGCAGCTTATGCTAATATACACAGGCTTGCTTTCTTTCAAAGCTGTTGATATTGCCTTATCAATCTCTTCATGAGCATCCTCCAAATTATTCACCACCGCCTGAGAATAAACACACACACACAAAAAAACCCCAAATCAAGCACTAATCTACAAAATTCCGATGTGAAATTGACGATCGAGATCTGAGTGTTTACCTGATAACAAGTAACAGTCTGGAAACAACGAAGCTCTTGGCTGAAATCAGGTAATCCGATTGTGTGATGAAGAATACGATTAGTACCGAAATCGTTAGAGTTTGGACCTCCGACGATACAGATAACCGGAAGATTCTCGCTATACGCACCAGCGATTGCGTTTAAAACGCTTAAACCACCGACGGTGAATGTCACGACGCAAGCACCGACTCCACGAGATCTAGCGTAACCATCGGCGGCGTAACCGGCGTTAAGCTCGTTACAGCAACCGATGTTTTTGAGCTCTGGCTCG
This sequence comes from Arabis hirsuta, assembly GCA_964056655.1. NCBI lineage: Eukaryota > Viridiplantae > Streptophyta > Magnoliopsida > Brassicales > Brassicaceae > Arabis > Arabis hirsuta. Next base: position 378,008 of record OZ053302.1, on the reverse strand, counting down.
GCGATGAGATGGTCGAGGAGAGTTAGGTTGAAATCTCCGGGAACGGAGAAGATATCGGTGACTCCGGCTTGGACGAGACGACGAGCTAAGTGACGACCGAGAGTAGCTTCGGATGAACCGACGGAGATTGCGGTGGCGGGAAAAGAGTCGTGGATTGTTGCGACGGTGCCGTTTGGTGGACTTCCGACGTCGCCATTTGTGGGTTTACACGCGTCGATGGATCCTATTTTGGTGTCCATTGGAAGAAAAAAAGAAAGTTTATTGGGAAATTATTAGTGAAAACCTTTTGTTTTGGATGATTATGGAATGAGATTATGGAATGAGAAGAGGGGTTTATATACTTGTGGAATAGAGAAGAGGAGGTTTCGGTTATTTAATTCCTTGGGCAAAAAGCATATAAATATCTTATTGTGATATTTTGATAAAAAATTGAATTAAATGATATACTGTATATACATATGCTCCACTGGTGTCATTAATTAATTATTTATAGATTGATTTCGCTACTAACAGAGGACATGTTATGTCGTGATTAACAAAAAAAAAAAAAAAGTTTTGGTAGTAAAAATATCACGAAAATTTGATTCACTGTCAAATTTTGAGATTCAGGTTTTTTAAGAGTTAAATTATTACAATAAATGACTGGAAAATAGGATTAAAAAGTAAAATTAAATAAAACATGGGAAATTGGCAAAAATAAGACAAAAAAAAAAAATTATAATCTAAAAACTAACCAAAACCCACACATCCAATGATCATGATTTTGCCACATATTCCATTTTTACTTATTTTTTAATTTTTTATTTTGGTTATACACCAAAATAACCCCTAAAACATTCTAAAGAAAAGTAAACCAAAAGCTTTGTAGCCACTTTTTATTATTACAAAATGTTCTTTTGTATTTGTTAATGCAAAATTTTCAAAAAGGGTTTTATTTTGTCCATATGATTTAGATATAATTTTAAAAGATAAAATTTTACTGTATATTATAGGGTACAATCGAGAATTTACTAATTTGCTTGATATGTGAAAAAAAATTCTAAAAACTTTTTTTGATACTGGTGGTAATTAATAAGAGATTCATACATTGATAGTTATCCTTGGAAAACAAGTTAAAATAGATTCTTTTTAACATCGACAAGTTATAATAATTTTATGCTCGTCGTTAACCTTATTTTCCAAGACTAACCATAAATGCAATGCAATCATCATTATTGCGATTCTCTTATTAATCGTGGTAATTTTTTTTTTTTGGTAAATTAGTTTTACGGGGGTACAAAATTACAATATACTGCTATTGTTCTGACAGATATATATTCTTAGTTCTCAGGTTGGAATAATTACATGCCACCCCCCAAAAATTGATTTTATATAGTTTTCCTAATCTTGTAGCTGACTTGTAAATTGCATCGTTTGTTTTCATTTTATCATGGGCACGTTACTTAAATACAAAATTATTCATAGTTCAGACAAAAATCATTTATATTATATTAGCGTACCAAAAATCTATTCATACTACTTGAAGCCTTGAAGGGACCCATCCTTCAAAACCGTCTCTTCGTTTGTTTTCAGTTTCACAAACCAACGGAGTCGCTAGTATTTATCTAATAATCTAATCCCCTTTACTTTTTGGTTTAAAAGTAAAACATCATAATAATTACTAAATGCCAAACCAATAGATCGTAATTTTAAAGAACGTCGGTATAATTGAGTGCTTATCGAACCTGCTGCTAAGTGGTAAGGCTTCTTAATTATTCAACCATCACCGAAAGAAATGCATCGACGCGGATAAATCATTTATATAATTTTTTTTTGTATTTTAGTTTTTATAAATATAAAATATGTAGTTATTTTTGATTTTTATTATAGAAATTATTATTGATTTTTTTGTTTTTAATATTTTTGATCAATAATATCGTTTTTATTAATAATATGAATTTCAAAATTTAAATATGTCAAATCAAAATTTATAATAATTGGATAAATTAGAGTATAAAAAAAAAACATGTTAAATTTGGCTTGTCCAAATATTTTAAGTAGAATTTAGGTACAAATAAATTATTTAATATTTTAGAACATTAAAATATATAATCATAAATTTTATAAATAAAACATAAATTAAAAAAATTGTCGCTTTCAAACTAAAAAAATATTCTTACTACTTTCATATTGTCTTGCGTTAAAAAAAATCAAAAATTAATTGTTTGTTGTTATAAACTTGAAAATTATTTGGCTGATCTCTTATATATAGTGAAGATTAGTTTTAATTGTGTTGGATAATTGGGATAATAATTAATGTTCGCCGATTTTCTTAATGAATTTGGGCTAATTGAATTGATATCATAAAAATTATGGTTGTGGTCCTTTATATATATATAGTGAATGTTAGGTTTAATTGTGTTGGATAATTAGGTTAATAAGAGATTGGCCGATTTTCTTAATGAATTTGGGCTAGTTTAGTTAGAGTTTAATGGGTTAGAATGACATATCATATTTTTGACAATGCAATATCACAATTAACTTAGAAGAGTGATTTTGATGAAAACATATAAGTAAATCACTCTCCAATTAATATATAAGAGTTGATATCCAATACTATTAAAATGACGATGTATTAGTGAACACAATATATAAGCGTAATTAGAGTTTGCTCATTCCTCACTACCTTCCCCAAATGGAATTTTGAAAAGGAAAATGTATATACTATATACTACCATACACGATCTTTTTTAGATTAAAAGAAGAAAAAAAAAAAAGACCCAGACCAAGTTGACAAAGGATAAAAAAAAGACCCAGACCAAATCAATATGTAGTTCTATTAGTTACACTAAAATACATATCGTGTTAGAAAATGTTAACCATCGATTCAAATAGTTTTAAAAATATTCAAAATTAGCATTTTGTTATCCTCTTATCCATACTAGTTCCATACTAATTTTAAAAAAAAAATACATGCTGGAAACACCTGAAAAAAAAAAATATATACTACACATTATTTTTTAGCTACTTATTTCAGCGAATCAGATATGCTAGTTGGAATAATCTTCTTTAATACTAGTTTAATACTATATTTTTTAAAATACAAGAAAAAAATAATTCACGTTAAAAATACACATTATTTTTTAGCTACTTCAATAATTCATAGTCAAATAGCCTATTCTTAACATATATTTTTGAGAAATTTCCAAAAATTCTACTTTTCAAGTATCATTTTACAAAAATTTCACCTTTTTACAATATTTACAAAAATACCACTTTTTCAAAATTATTTATTCATTATATCATTTATGTTTGAGTTAACTATGTTGTATTAGGGTTTAGTTTTGAGGGTTTAAGGAGTTTTAGGGATCAAAAGATTTTTTAGAGTTTTTAATTTTAAGATTTAGACTCTAAAAAATCATAATTAGTGGTAATTTTGCAAATGGACACCAAAAGTGACATTTTTGCAAATGTGGACATAAAAAATGACATTTTTGTAAATGTTCATAAATTTTTCTTCAGATATTTATAACGTGTATTTTTTTAAATGAAATAATTTTAGTTAGTCAATAGCTAATCTTCTATATATAAAAGGAAAAGCATTTGGAGACCATTTTTGCTTAGGTGTCATAACTAAAAAAATTTTTCAACTTTTTTTTCTTTAATTAAATCAATTAATTAACCTTAGTTATTCTTATTCCCAAACAACCTCAATCGAATGAATTAGGTAACTCGATTGCCTTAAACCAATTGCCAAACACACTACAAACATTATTAAATACTCTAAAAAAATTAGTCATGCCATCTACAACTAATTTCGTTTATAATTTATACTCAAGAAGTACTTGTGTTTTCTTACATTTATTTATTTTACATTTATGAATTTCTCTTTATATCTTAATCTTTAATTTAACTAAAATACTAAAAGAAAAAGATAGTATATAATAATTTAATATACACAGATGAATAAATAAAATTAATAATTTAGCACATAAATAAATCATTTAACAAATAAACTAGGGAAATTAAGCTATATATTACCTAATTAACTAATTCATTATCTACATAAACCCTTCATTTCTTCTAGGGTCAAAAAAATGGGAGAGAACGGTGCGGCTAGGGTTTTGGAGAAAGAGGACGCTACGATGATGGATGTCGGTGATGGGAGTCGACCGCCGGGGGATCCGCCGGATGGAGGCTCGCTGTGGGTGCACAGAGTGAAAGGGTTCATGACAGGAGGCAGGCCGACGCCGGAGGCCTTGATGGGGGACGATTTTGTGGCAGAAAGGTTGCAGGTGGAGTTTCCGGACGGAGTGGATGGAGAGGCGGTTGTCACGATCGCTCCGGAGGTGATGGCAGTGATGAATAGCTTGTGGAAGCAGTGCCTAATCGTAAGAGTGTTGGGGAGGAAGGTGACAATACCGGTGCTGAATAAGAAGCTTCGAGAATTGTGGAAACCAAAAGGGGATATGTCGGTGATTGATCTTCCACGCCAGTTCTTTATGATCAGGTTTGAGAAGGAAGAGGAGTTTTACACGGCATTGACAGGAGGTCCTTGGAGAATGTTTGGGAGTCACTTATTGGTGAAACGGTGGTTCTCGGGGTTTAATCCCATGCGTGATGAGATCACTACTACACCAGTTTGGGTGCGTTTGTCGAACATTCCAGTCAATTTCTACCACAAAGCGATTTTGCATGGGATTGCCCAGGGGGTGGGGACACTAGTAAGAGTGGATATGACGACACTCCATTTGGAGCGAGCTCGATTCGCAAGGGTGTGTGTGGAAGTAGATTTGACCAAACCTTTGAAAGGGTCAGTGGTGGTAAATGGTGACAGATATTTTGTGGCATATGAGGGATTGGCCAATATATGCTCGGGATGTGGGATTTATGGCCATCTAGTGCATAATTGCCCGAAGAGAGTGGTTGAGGCGGTGGAGGAGAATGGGCTCGAAAGCGGTAATCGAAGGGCGCAGGGGTCGACGCCGGAGGCTGAGCAGGGAGGAGATGGATATACGGTGGTGAGACGACGAGGGCCACGTGCTCAGACACGGAGGAGCCAAGTCGCGCCAGTGGTGGGAGAATCCAGTGCGAACCAAGATCGTAATCTCCGGGAAATCTCAGGGCATGCAAATATGGATAATATCGTAGATACTAACAGATTTGCAAATCTGGAGAATATTACGGAATCAACGGACCTACATGTGGTTGTTGCGTCGGGTGAGGAGAATAAGGAGAATGAAGATTCTGAAATTCAAAGGGAAAAAGGCAAGAGTGTTGCGCAAGGAACAAATATTGGGTCGTTGAGAACTGGGAGAATGGGGGCAACTGGGCCTCGCAATGGGCCTATTGTAAAACGCTTTGGAGGTAATAAGGCTGCTGGTGGAAGGAATGGGGAAGTAAGCGGCCCAAAGGGGAGACAATCTAAATCAAATAGGCCCACTGGGGGTTTAATATTTGGCCCGTTCAGACAGGAGGCTTCATTGTCGACATCTGGGAAGCGTTTGAGAGCAGATGATGGAAGTGTAGCTTGGCCAGATGGAAATGTCGCGAGAGCACATGATGATAACAGAGAGGGGAATCGAGTGACAGAGTCGACTAGGAAGGGTGTAGAGCAGACCCAACAGAACCAATTAGTAATTTCAGAGCCGAGGGAGTCGGCTGTGCAGATTAATTCGATTGAGATGGAGAAGAATCGGGTGGAGGACTCGACGCAGAGCGAGACAAGACAACAGAGTACTTCGCTTGAGATGGAGATGAGTCAAGTGGATGACTTGGAGCAGAGGACGTTAATGGAGCAAAGTAATCCGCCTGAGTTGATCAGGAGTTCGGCGGATGACTTGTTGGCAAAAGTGGTGGCATAACGTTTGTCCCCGGTTCTTCTAATTGACTATCAAGTTTTAATGATGAATTGCATTTTATGGAATTGCCGGGGGGCGAATAAACCTAATTTCCGCCGTTCGATTCGCTATATTTTGAAGAAGTTCAACACGGATATTCTAACATTGTTTGAGACTCATGCCGGAGGAAATAGAGCGAGTCGTATTTGTCACGGGTTTGGATTTGATCGGTCGTTTCGGGTGGATGCTGTGGGACAGAGTGGAGGCTTATGGCTATTATGGAGGTCTGATGTAGGAGAAATCGAGATTGTGCAGTCATCAGACCAGTATATCTATGCCAAAGTTGTGAAAGATCAGGAGGTGCTGAACCTGATTGTTGTATATGCGGCCCCATCGGCAAGTAGAAGGAGTGGGCTATGGGGACAGTTGAATGAAGTGATAAGTGGTGTAGTTGGGCCACTTGTAATCGGAGGTGATTTTAACACCATAGTAAGAGTTGATGAGAGAACTGGGGGAAGTGGTGACCTCTCCACGGATTCTCTTGCCTTTGGTGACTGGATTAGTGAGAATGCACTTATTGATATGGGATTCAATGGTAACAAGTATACATGGAAGCGTGGTCGTGTGTTGAATACTTTTGTGGCTAAAAGGTTGGACAGAGTGCTCTGCTGTGCTCAGGCGAGGCTGAAATGGCAGGAAGCAACTGTCACTCATCTCCCCTTTTTGTCATCAGATCATTCGCCTCTTTATGTCCAGCTCACGCCGGCGGGAAGGAGTGACCCGAAGCGGAGACCTTTCCGGTTTGAAGCTGCTTGGTTAAGGCATGAGGGATTTAAAGAGTTGATGCAGACATCCTGGAAGAGGGAGTTGACAACCCCGGAGGCTCTTCTAATACTGCAGCAAACGCTTAGGAGATGGAATAGGGAGGTCTTTGGGGACATCCGCATACGGAAGGAGAAGCTTATGCAGGAGCTCACTACTTTGCAGAATGCTCTAGAGCATAATCAGACAGATGAATTGCTGGAAAGAGAGGCTGACCTACTCAAAGAATTTGAGGTGGTGTTAGAGCAGGAGGAAATGTTGTGGTTCCAAAAGTCAAGAGAAAAATGGATTGCACTAGGAGACCGGAACACAGCTTTCTTTCATACATCCACAGTTATACGAAGGAGAAGGAATCGGATTGAGCTACTAAAGAATGATGAGGGTAGATGGATTGCAGATAAACTTGAATTAGAAGAGTTAGCGATTGAGTATTACAAGAGATTATACTCAATGGATGATGTGGAGATGGCCGTGGATGGGTTATCAAGGGAAGGATTTGAACGGCTAACTCAAGATGAGATTCGGGATTTACACAAACCTTTTTTAGCCACGGAGGTGATGATGGCCGTGAAGAAAATGGGCAAGTATAAGGCACCGGGACCGGATGGTTTTCAACCGGTATTCTACCAAGATTGTTGGGACGTGGTAGGGGATTCAGTGGTGAAATTTGCACTTGAATTCTTTGAAACGGGTGTCTTACCACCCGCTACGAATGATGCATTGTTAGTTCTGATTGCAAAGGTGGCAAAGCCGGAAAAAATTACACAATTTCGACCTATTAGTTTGTGTAATGTATTATTCAAAATCATTACGAAGACGATGGTAGGAAAGCTGAAAGTTGTAATGAATAAGCTAATTGGTCCAGCTCAGTCGAGCTTTATACCTGGGAGGTTAAGCGCAGACAATATAGTTGTAGTGCAAGAAGCAGTTCACTCTATGAGAAGGAAAAAAGGGAGGAAGGGCTGGATGCTCCTGAAACTTGATTTGGAGAAAGCGTATGACCGGATCACGTGGGATTTCTTGGAAGACACACTTCTTGCTGCAGGATTGTCTGAGAAATGGACGGGCTAGATTATGAAATGCGTTTCGGGACCATCGATGAATTTGTTATGGAATGGTGAGAAAACAACGGCATTTAGTCCTATGAGGGGACTTAGACAGGGCGACCCATTATCTCCTTATCTATTCGTGCTGTGTATGGAAAGGCTATGCCATTTAATAGAGCATGCAGTCGTGGAGAAACAATGGAAACCAATTAGTCTCTCACGAGGAGGGCCCAAGCTGTCGCATATTTGTTTCGCGGATGATTTAATTTTATTTGCAGAGGCATCTATGGCACAGATTGGGGTTATCCGGCGAACTTTGGAAAGATTTTGTAACGCCTCTGGTCAAAAAGTTAGTTTGGAGAAATCGAAAATATATTTCTCCGAGAATGTGTCGCGGGAGCTGGCCAATATGATTAGCGGAGCGAGTGGGATATCAGTCACGCATGATCTGGGCAAATACCTCGGGATGCCGGTACTTCAAAAGAGAATTAACAAAGACACATTTGGTGAGACTCTTGAGAGAGTCCAGACGCGTTTATCAGGATGGAAGGGCCGCTTCCTTAGCTTTGCGGGTCGAGTGACCCTCACAAGAGCAGTCCTCTCTTCAATACCAGTGCATACCATGAGTACAATTTGTATGCCACAGTCTATTCTTGATAAGCTAGATCAAGTGTCACGAAACTTCCTATGGGGTAGTAAGCTCCATACTGTTGCATGGGATAAAGTTACTTTGCCGAAGTCAGAAGGAGGATTAGGAATTCGGCGAGCTAAGGAGATGAACAAAGCTCTCGTATCTAAATTGGGGTGGAGATTGCTTCATGATAACAAGAGTTTATGGGCAATGTTGGTGAGGAAGAAGTACAACGTGGGTGACATTCATGATAAACGTTGGCAGGTGACAAAGAAAGTTTGTTCATCGACTTGGCGCAGTATCCTTTCAGGCCTGCGGGATGTTGTGGAACCGGGAATCAGTTGGGTAATTGGCGATGGCCGTTCAATTAAATTCTGGTCTGACCGGTGGCTTTTTAATAAGCGCTTATCGGAGGAGGCTATTATGGAGCTCCCGTTGGGTTACGAGGATGTGAGAGGCTGCGATATGTGGAGAAATGGTGCTGGATGGGATATGAGCCGTATTATACCCTTTGTTTCAGAAAATATCAGGTTAGAGCTGCTGGCGGTGGTATTAGACAACGTTACAGGAGCTAAAGACCGCCTTTCTTGGGGGGAGAGTGACAATGGGATGTTCTCGGTGAAGACGGCATATGGATTACTCACGCAAGAGGGTGTCCAGAGACAAAACATGGCAAGCTTCTATGGTCGGATCTGGCGAGTGACAGCTCCAGAAAGGGTCCGTGTGTTTCTATGGATGGTAGGGAACCAAGCCATCTTAACTAATGCGGAACGAAATCGAAGACACTTATGTAACACGGATGTCTGCCAAGTCTGTAAAAACGGAGTGGAAACGAGCATACACATCTTGCGTGACTGCTTGGCGATGCAGGGGGTCTGGGACCGGATCATACCTCAGCGACGAAGAAACTCTTTCTTCTCACAGTCTCTTCTTGAATGGTTATATGATAATTTGGGTGATGATAGAGAAATCTATGGAAGTGCTTGGTCTACTGTCTTCGCTATGGCTGTTTGGTGGAGTTGGAAGTGGCGGTGTGATAATGTCTTTGGGAACAAAGGTAAATGCCGTGATCGCGTTCGTTTCGTAAAAGAGTTGGCTCGGGAAGTAACGGTGGCGAATCAGAGAATTCAAGGACCGTATGGAGACAGACCTAGAATCGAAAGAATGATTGGCTGGAAAGCACCCTCTACAGGTTGGATAAAACTAAACACCGACGGTGCGTCGCACGGCAACCCGGGGCTAGCAACGGCCGGAGGCGTTCTGCGAGACGAGTATGGAGAGTGGCGTGGAAGCTTTAGTTTGAATATTGGGCGGTGTACGGCTCCGGTAGCAGAGTTATGGGGAGTATACTATGGCTTATACATTGCTTGGGAGCAGCGAACCACAAGATTGGAGCTTGAGGTGGATTCGCAACTAGTGGTGGAGTTTCTTACGACAGGGATTAGTGATATGCATCCCCTGTCCTTCCTGGTACGATTGTGCCATGGCTTTTTATCAAGGGACTGGATAGTCCGAATTTCTCATGTGTATAGGGAGGCTAACTATCTGGCTGATGGGTTAGCTACCTATGCGTTTTCATTGCCACTTGGATTTCGTTCTTTTTCTGTATGTCCTCCGGACGTGGAGTCGCTATTGCAGGATGACATGATTGGGTCTGCGCGCCCTAGACGTATTCTTTTGTAATTTTTTTTAATTTGTTTTAATAAATTGGGAGACTAGTCTACCGTCAATTACCAAAAAAAAAAAAAACTAATTCATTATCTAACATATAATTTATTAATTTTTCATTATCTAACATATAATTTATCAATTTTTCATTCTTTATTCGTTTAATTCTAAGCATTGTTCATTCTTTTGATCCCATAAATTCTGCCTTTTTATTATTAATGAAAAAATAATTAATGTTCTTCTTCGATTATTTGATTTATTAATGGCAATACTATTAACTCCTAATAATTCAACATAATATTTGCGAGATTTACTACAAAATGCATTATAAATATATAAAAATTTTCCAAAAATTTAGCCTATAATAACTCAGTAAACTACGTTAGAATTAAAATTTTCAAATCAATTAATTTATAGCCTAAATTATTTATATAAACTCTTTATATATATATTCAAATAACCTCACCATCAGATGAAAAAAAAAAATCCCAACCTAACATATCATTTTTGTTTTTTAAAACATAGAGTAAATATATATTGATATTGTTTTTTTTGTCTTATACAGTATATTGATGACTTATCTAATTATTGCAATAATGTTATTCTTCTATGTGTTTGGTGGGGATATTTCACTACTAAATTTTATGATTCTTGAAAGAAAATTGGAGATTCAATAAAAATATGTGTGTTTACAATTTGCAAAAATCAAACAACGGAGAGGTAATCGTTTTGCTCTCTAATATCAATGTAATGTGATTAGTTTAGTCTCCAAACATGACTCAAAATGTTGTTTGTTGTAGGTAGGAAGAGCATTTTTTTTTTATATATATAATGCCGCATGGATAAATATATAAAAAATTACCATGCTAAAAAAAAAATTTATTAGGAAGAGCATTTCTTCTATTTAATTTGTTTGAAGGTTCTCAAATAATGGTAAGCCCTTACATTACGGTTGTGGAATTCAAAACAATGTAAGCATCTAATTCTCCATGCTTTTAGGTAAAAAATAACTAATTTTTATTGGTTGCTATTCTAGTTTTGACACTAATACTATATCATGATTTTGAAGAAAATGTCCAAGCAATAATTGTGTGCTGTTGTTAACAAACAACAAAAAATTGTGTGTTAGGTCTTCTTTGGGTACTTTTTGTACTAATTAAAAAGTTTATTTTTCTACTAGCATATGCGTTGAAGAGGACCTGTTTGACTGTTGAAGATTAAAGAACAAATAATTCCGGGTCCTTCACCCATTGACATATGACACGTGTCGTTCGGTAATAGGCTAAAAGTAATGAATAAGAAGATGACAATTTTGATGCGTCTACTAATTTCAATACCACCGTGACTTAGGCCCATATTAACCGCTATTACTCAGACACTTACCGATGATCAGAGAGACCAAACAACTTAACCAACTTGCTACGCAGCTTTATCAACAGTGTAGTCGGTTCTGATTCGTGTTATTTACTCCGTTTCATTAAATTGTGTATGCATATTACTGTGATCTTGAGCAGAAACGAGTTAAACCGAAGTTGAATCAATGTTAGACCAATAATCAGAGTTGAGCACTAGTACTATAGTGTTTTTTTCAATAAAATGTCAATAGCGTTGTTTTTATTTATTTTTCGTCTTATTGCCAAGTCCCAGATATATTTTTCCAGATAAATTTACAGATTAATGTCATGCCTCCACAATCAAATTAACATTGAAGAGAACAGTTTACGGACTGACCCAAAAAAAAAAAAAAAATTTGAAAGAAAATAATGTAGCAGCAAAGAGGAAAAGATCGATTATTATCAACGATTAATCGATCAAATTATTCCTCACACAGCCAATACATGATTTAGGCAACTGGGAAAAAGAGAGAGATCGATGATCGATTCACTCGGCAAAAAGTTGCCTTTTACTAAAAAAACCATTACTGAAACATTTTTTGTAACAGAGACATAAAAACAAAACAAGGTTAAAAAACTCGAAAGAATCGTAGATTTTAAAATCAAGAGATTAAACAAAGAATTTCCCATCAGAGTAACTATGACAATATAAGCAACATATGGATCAGATCCATAGCTTTTGATTTGGAATCATCATTAGGAAACCTATAGTTTAAGACGAAAAAAAAAAAGACTATGAATTATATATCAAAACCGTGAAACAAAATAAAAGAAGCGAAAGAGGGTTCACTAAAACAAATTAACATCGTATTTAAAAAAAGTAGGGTTTTCGAAGAACACGACTCAGAACTCAGAAGATTGAAGAGAATACGGAACTGAAGAGACTCTATAAAAAGGATGATGATGGAGATGACGGCGCAAATTAGGGTTTTCTGGTGAAAGTTATTGTGGGCCTCTATGTTCCAACTCGGCCCATTATAATTTGCGATCCGTTATAAAATCACCCAAATTATAAATCACCCTAGCCCAAAGTAATTAGGACGATGCAGTTTGGTGGAAATTTATTTTACTGTTGGTAAATCCTGCTCCTCCGTGGTAAATAAGATAAGGAAAATTTAAACAAAACAAAAATCGGAAAAATGATTATGAACCATGATCGATAAATGAAAAAATGCAAAGGTAGTAGAATAAAGAAGTTCATAGAAAACAGAACAACAAAATGTTGAGTTACCGAATCTAAACTATCAACGTTGTTGCTAGGGGTGAAAAATTTGGAACCTCTGCATAAGAACTATGCGAGTCGTTTTATTTGTCTTCTTGATCAAATCGTCGTTTTTTTCGCGAAAGATCAAATCCAAATCCTAACCAAGAATTATCAGAATAAACCAACAAGAAACTTCAATCAATCTATAGAGGAGCAGTCTGGATATATCTCTTCTCATAGAGACCAGTAACCTGATCAGCAACAGCCCACATAATTGCTTGTCCAGGCGGAATCCTCATTAGCCTCGGCAATAATCCTCTCCATAAAGCTACTAATCCTTCCTCCGCATAAATCGTTCTAATGGCATGAACCATACCTTTATATTTCAGCCCGCCTTCACTGTCTCGGCTTTGAGCCATCAACCTTGTTTTAACCACGTCAAATGGTCCAGTACAGAACGGACCTGCGGTTCCAGCTAAAAACCCTGAGATCATTGATTGCCATGGCTGCAAGATTTTACCGTCACCTTCGTGTTTGTTCCATAAGAGTACATCAAAGGCGTTTTTTGCTGTGAACATTACTGCTTGGTTAGTCCCGTTACGCATAACCGTTGGTGCTGCACCTGACCATAACCCCAATATGCTTTCTTCTCTCACGATGGTACGAGCACAATGTATTGGTCCTTTGTACTTGAAGAGCTCGGGACTCAATCCTTTCTGTTGCTGAAGTCTAATCTTCACCACCTGGAGATTTAAAGGAATCAAGAACATAGAACTCAATCCATGAGTGAAAGGATTCACTTAAGATACATAGAAAAACTCTTAAATCCAAAACGTTATCTCTATAAACAAACATGAATCCGTTTCATGAAACCAGTCAAAGACTCCAAATGTTTCGACTTAATGTTTATGATAAGCAAGAAGACGATTCTCTGGATCAAGATTTTGACATGAACAATAGGACCTTAAGCACAATGCCCATAAAACGTATCAACGAGATTCGTTGCCATTTTACCAAAATCAAGCAGATCTGAACAAACAATTCTCAATTCCATGACTAATTTATTGATAAACAGATGATTCTGGTTGTATAATCATAGAATTTTCAACTTTCCAACCAACTAATTAGTATTAAACTAATCTTTAAATCGAATCGCAATCTAATAAAATATTCAATCAAACATGAGATTTCGTCAGAGCTTTAATGGCCCGTAAAGTAAACGAAAAGGCAAAAAGAAATGTAAAGCTTTAACCTCAAAGGGTGTAACAATGGCGAGAGCTTCGAGAACACCAGCACCGAATCCGGAAGCCAAACGGCCACGATTGCTAACTTTTCCGGTCTCGGAATCCTTGAACGCGGTTTGGAACATAGCGTTAGATCCCATCCTAAGCGTGTACTTGAGCGTGAGATGAGTCGCGAACGGGGTTAAACCTTTCCATAAAGCACGAACTCCTTCCGTACGAACCACCGTCGAACCACAGTGAGCGATTCCTTTGTACGAACCGACGCGATCTAGCTGGAGACGCGTTTTGATTACGTCGATTGGTTGTAGACAACACGCCTCGACGACTCCACCGAGAGAACCGGAAACTGCTTTCATGTACGGCGGAATCGATGCCTGATTCTTCGATTCCGTCGACATCGCCGGAGATCCTTGGCTTAGAGCTCTCTCTCTCTCGGAGTAGAGCGAGAGTTTGTTGCGTTTCGCTTATGGCTTATACACTTATTCGTCTTCCTCTGATTTATTTTGTTGTTTTTTTTTTTTAATTGAAAGGGGAAGATTCGGAAAAATGTTTGGTTCGAAAGCTCTAACAAAATGAGAAAGTTGTATTTGCATCCTTAATTTATAAAATCAGAGGAACTGTGACAGAGAAAATGACATTTTCTACACGTGTCATTCTCACAAATAAATATTCCAATACTAATATTTGTTTTATTTCGGTAGGGAACATTTAAAACATTTTCTCTTCGACACATTGTATTGTGCGCAAGTAATTTGTATGAAATTAGTGTTTCAAGAAAAAGAAAAAAAAAAAATTCTCTTCTAATAAAATTGATTTAGCTAAAAGAATTATGAAAAGGAAAAAAGGAACATAGTGAAAGGGGAATTCGATTTATCTTCAACACACGTTCTTGCGCAACGTAACGTTCTTTTCATCCACAATGTTCAAAGATTCTCTTCTCATGTTTTTATTTTATTTTGTCAACCGGTAATTTTCAAACAACAACCCAAATTAATCTATAAATATCATAAACTATTCTTTATAAAAAAAATCATTAAAATCTATGAAAATCCAACATTTTAGGAGTATCATTTAAACCGGTAACCAACTATGATTATATCAAAAACTAATAGTCTCCAAAATTTTCTTATATCAAAGTGAAAAAAACTTAACCATGGTGTCTAATTAATAGTCCAAAATATTTTGACCATTCAATTACCATATATTGCTTCAATAGTTAACATTGTTATATTTTTTTCTCAAAAAAAAACATTGTTATATTTTTTCTAGCGATAAGTTATTTCATATTTTCTTTAAAAAATTATACAACGTATCAATCAACCAAAGTAAACTTTAAACTTGTTCAATGCGCTTTCTAATTTTTTTACTTGCGTTATTCTATTTAATAAAAAAATTCTTATATGTTTTTTCTATATGTTTATGTAACAATCTGTATTCTGAAAATTTTGTATATTGATTGACTTTAATTGTATTCTTGATTTTTGAAATTAGTGAAATTATTAGACCGAAAAAATTCTATAATCAACATTTGATTAAAACCCACTAAATACGTTTCATTTTAATTGAAAAATGAAAAAAATTGTTTGAATGAAAATATAATCAAATATAATTTCTTATGTTTGATGTTGACAAAAAAAAAATTTTAATCCTCTATATATTAATTGAGGAGACATTAAGGTGAAAATCTTATCTGTCACTCGATGAGGATATCAAGGAACATGTCATCTAAATTAACCAATGAAAACATTTCAATTAATTCTAGATATTCTTATTAATTTTTAGCATAAACCCATTAATACATGTTTTGCCAATCTAAATCCAACTAAGTGTAATATTTAGACTTACCATATTATCTATTTTAAAAACTTCTTTTATACTGAGAAATTTTAAAAAATATTAGTTATATTTTATAAACTTTTTATTATTATATTTGTGACAATATTATTTATTGTTTATATATGTATTTAGATTAATATGATATATAAAATTTTAACACATTTCATTATGGAAAAATAAATATTTTTTTCGTTTATTATGTCCGACAAATTCATATAAATCTAAAATTTAATTGATTTATCGCATACTCTATAACTTACACGAATATTAAAAATTAATTTTACACTTAAAATATTTTGAAATAAATAAAATTTTCATATGTTCTGATCAATTGCACATAAAAATATTAAAATTGATGGCATCAAAATATGTTTGATCAAAATTTGACTTGATTATACTTATACACAATGCATATCATTTTGTAAGTTTATAAAAATCATATAATTTGTTAGACACATTTACATATTATAATATATTAAAAATATATTAAATTATTTAATCCCACGCTTGGCGTGGATCAACGTCTAATTGTACACAATTTCGCATCAAGTTGTTAACCAGAACCATATTCATCGAATGTTATTATACTCGTTTGAACAAATTTTATAGCTCATGATGTTGAGCAAGATGTAAAGAAAGAACCACATCGCAATCAAACTTGTGTCCACCAACCTGAAGAAGAAGAAAGAATGTGAAAAATGTTGAGATTTTCTTACGAAGATCATGAAACAAGAAGAAGAAGAAAGAATGTGAAAAACGTTGAGATTTTCTTACGGAGATCAAGAAACAAGAAGAAGAAGAGAAGAGAATGAGAGAAGAAAAAGAAAGGATACGAAGGCTGTAAGAAGCAAGACTGATAGTGAGGGAAGCATAAGAAAGAAAGACAATTTTGATGAGGAGGCGAGCCATGACTCCACAGTACGAGGTCTTCTTGATTGCCTCAACTCCTCTTCACTTCTCCTTCTTCTCACCCTCCAACATTACCGTCCGTTTCATATTTTCTCTTCTCTTTCCCTTTAGAGTTTTAGTTAGGAACCTACTAGATCTTCTCACATATGTCAGTCATCAAATTCGTCTTCTTCTGAGGATAAGATTTGATCATATGTGTTAGAAATGCTGACTTGACCATCCGTACTCACAGCTGGAATCACTCCTCTCTTTCCCTTTTTGCTCTGAGACTCGTCCTTTGTCTGCAGAGTTGAAGACGGCCATTGAAACTTGTCTTCTTCTGGGTTTTGAATTTTCGTGTTGAGCCTTGATCTTTCACAGTTGGGCTTCGACATCTTCTCTTCTTCGTTCAGCCCATCGGACAAAACTTCTTTATCCAACAGAGGTTTTGATGTTTGTTTCTGTTTTCAAAGTACGTGATTCTTCCTTTGAAGCTTGCTCAAAAGCATGAGCTCTTCGTCGTCCTCTCTCTTCCACACACTCACTTTGTTCTTTTTGTTGATATCGGAGAACTTGCGGCGGACGTCGCCGATTTCACGGCCGAGTTTTTTGGCTATATTGTCCCGATCCTGTTTCTCGGAAGAATCAAGCACGTAAAAAGGAGATTTCCTTATCCTCCTATTATTCTATTTTGCAAGCCATTTTCTATAAAGAACCTCAATGTTATATAACATTTAAATTATCAATTATATATATATATATATATTATTTTTTTCTATGTATATTAAAAATTAATTAATACGTACATGCATGGTTCGGATTGTTACCTAGCTAGTTATTGTAAATAGCTACAAGCTTCGGAGAGAATCTGTAAGATTGTTACTTCACGAATATTTCATGGAAGCTTGTTAAAGCAATATTTAAATTTTATTTTATAGTAAAGGAATTATGAAAAGTCATGTTATAGTACCATATATGAGAAAATGCGTGTGTATATCGAATGATCTAAAAAATTCATGTTTTATCACATATGCTAAATTTTTTTATTTTTTTATTATAATTTTTTTATTTTGGTTAGTTAGCAAAATGTCCCAATAGAGAAAAGTATCAATCAATTTTTTTTTTGGGGCACTGTGACTATATTCTTAAATTGATCATGCTTTTTGGTTAACCCCCAAATATCTCCCTACTACTGTATATACTTCTATGCCACATCGTTTTTCTTATTCTAAAGATTCATGGGTGAAAGTCCAAATATTGTTTATTAAATATGGTAAGCCAAAAAGGACATGTTTTGATGTTTTATTTTATAGTAAAGGAATTATGAAAAGTCAAGTTCTACTATATACGAGAAAATGCGTGTGTATATCGAATGATGGAATATAATAGCAAAATTTGGTCATATAACAAACAACTACGTACACATGATTGTTGATTTGTTGATAATAGAGTATAAATTCATGTTGTACTTATTACTTGGTAAATAGCTTGTGTATCTAACTATAGAGAAGTAATTAGTTAGAAGGGATTTTGTAAATACACGCACTTGTGAGGATAATGTAATCATCATTTTACAATTAACGAAGAAACATTATGATATTCAATCCTTTCCTAATTCTATATATAGTTGGATATCTTTTGAATCATCATTAATTAAACATCTATTGGAAAACAGGTGAAGAGAAGGTGTACCTAAGTGCTGATAGTATCGATCCTTCTGATGAAATTTCATTAAAGGATCATGGTTTCACTCCAGATTTTCTTAACAACATTAAGGTTCCTGAGTTACCAAATCATGAGTTACGACTAAAGGTTGGTCGTCCGGTCATGTTACTTAGGAATTACAATCCAAAGGAAGGCTTGATGAATGGTACTAGACTTCAAGTGACACAAATGTACGAGTTTATGATTGAAGCAAGTGTTATTACAGGAGACAAAATTGGTGAAAAAGTTTTGATTCCTAGGTTATTGATCACTCCTTCAGACACAAGATTACATTTCAAAATGCGTCGTAAACAACTATCTTTATCCATTGCCTTTGCGATAACCATCAACAAAAGTCAAGGACAGTCTCTTAGAGAAGTTGGGTTGTATTTGCCTCGGCCAGTATTTTCGCATGGTCAGCTTTATGTGGCTATTTCTAGAGTGACTTCCAAGAAGGGTTTGAAAGTTCTTATTGTAGATAGCGATGGTAAAACTCAGAAGAAGACTATGAACGTTGTTTTCAAAGAGGTTTTTCAAAATATTGACTCGCAGCTGTTGTGTGATAAAAGTATGGATATTCATCTATTTAATTTCTTTCAATTTCGTCTCTTACAACAAGTAGTTCATTTTTATAATATTTTGATTTCTTTTTTTAACATATTAGTTTTTGAACCTGATTAAAGAGTTTGATCAATCTTCGGCGATGGAGAGTCTCAAGTACTATTGTTTTGCTTTTTCGATCAAATCTTCGAGGTTACACCTACAATTTATGTTTTGGTTTTTTTTTTAGTTATTTTAGATTTGTTCTATTACATAGAGATTCAGTACGTTGGCCATATTATAATTCATTCTTATTCTATAAGTAAATACAACATACATACGTACATGCACAAAACTAAATTATTGATATACGTACATGCTCAAAACTAAATATTATAATTTATGTATACTAACTACAATGATTATTCATTATAAAATTCAGTACTTAACATACTTATTCTCTACCTTCAAACTAAAAAAAAAACAATCATATTTTTTCAAAATAATCGATTTTACTTACAAACTAAAACAATAGATATCACACTTTGAACATATTATATATGACACAATTCGAAATTATAGTTTACAACATAAAAACGAATGTTATAAGCACTTGTAAATAGCGTGTGTATCTAACTATAGAGAAGTAATTAGTTATAAGGGATTTTGTAAATACACGCACTGGTAAGGATAATGTAATAATCATCATTTTACAATTAACGAAGAAACATTATGATATTCAATCCTTTCCTAACACTATATATAGTTGGATATCTTTTGAATCATCATTAATTAAACATCTACAATGCATATTTATATATATAGGATATGCAATTCTTGGGCTTCTCCATCATCAATCAAACCCTCCACACACAATTAATCCAAATTCTTGATGAAAAATCATCACAAATTTATACATAAAAAAACTTGATTGAATAAATACAACTAAGGGAAGATATCTTGACAAAAAAATGACCTAATGAATAACAATGTGCATTTCATTTTCACGTTTACATATTCTAATCCGTATATCGACCGTCAATTCTCTTGTATGAGATGTAGATAATTGGCTGAATGAATATTATTAGAGGAGAGAATTACAATATATAGAGGGATCACTAGACCTACACTAATGACAAATACACCTTTCCATGTATACATTACATGAGAAACGGGACGACCCGAAACTGATTATCTTCGGTGGGAATTGGCACCCCGATCAAAGAATTACAACACTTAATTATAGATCCATAAGTAGTGTTCAATGGAGTATCTGAGAAAACACAAAGATTGAAATCAGAAACATACTTTTAACCCATTTTTCTCCAACTTTTAACGTTAGGACACAATTGACTAATGAAACATAGACAAAATATGATTTGCTACAATATTTTTATGTAGAATAGCCTCAGACTCTTAGATTCAAAAATCATGAAGAGAAACAATATATAATATATGCAATGAAAAACCGACAACGTATAGTCCACAAAATACATCAAGAAAGAAGTAGAATCTGAGTTTCTCAAGACATAGTCCATGTTCCACGATGCATTTCAAAACAGAGAATTTGTTATTTGAACTGTATTACAATCCAACAATAATAATTAATGTAGGAAAAAAAATATTAATATTGCTAAGTCCTGAACCCATTTTCTCCAACTTTTAACGTTAAGACACAATTGTCTAATGAAACATAGACAAATTATTATTTGCTATCAACACATCAATTAAAACTACTAGACAATAAGAAATGGAAGAGTGAACAAGCTTCGGGAATAAGAAATGGCACCTCCCAAACAAAAACGAGCCCTAAAAAAAATTACCAAACGATTTTAATCGATAATCATAAATAAATAACCGGTTGTCAAAAAGGGCTGCGATCGGCGGCACTGAGAACAGATATTCATCATCAATACAAGAGAGAGTTGAACGTAGATTTATGGAGTAAGTTTTGTCCCATGTCATGTTGTCTTGATTTAACGACCAGATTGTTTGTATGTCTCCCTTGTCCTCAGATAAGCAAAGGCGGTTATTCAAGGTGCACATAGTGATCCGGTCCTGGGGTGCATAGCCAACAGGTATTTTCTCCATTACCGCAAAAGTTTCAGTGTGAAGATCAAAAGAGAAAACTTCGCATGTATTAGTTTGTTACCGTCCTGATTTTTTGTAAAGCATATAAGAGCTATAAAACCAAACCATCTTGTATATCCCGGCGATATTGTCTTTACCGAATCCTAGTAAAGGGTACGAATATATCTGCGTGATATCTTCCGCAACAAGGGCTTGAATAAGTGTTTGAAACCTCGCCTCGGGGAGTTTACGGTACCATCTAGTTGCGGGATTGATCACTCACATGAAGGTGTTTGAGTATAGGCAAGTGAGACCGTCGCAACTCCGTGTAATTTTCAGAGCCGACAATTCGCTCTTTGTATGGACAGGGTAATGAGTATGGTTCTCCAGCGAAACTGACGTTGCACCCAAACTCAATGTCCTAAGAGTAGCTTTTCCGCCGTCGTCATGCCCAGGATGGCCTACCAAGATGCTCGGGTCTCGAGATTTCTCCTGATGCCTCAGCTGTCTCTCCTCGAAACGTGGGGATTCGATTTCCCTTCTCCATAGTTTTGACACAGCTCTGAATCTCAATAGTAATTCCACCGGAAGTTTCTCAAGAAACTCTTCCACCACATCTTGGGGGTATTATATTGATTTTTTTTTTATCTTTTTAGTAATATTTCTCCTTTGCTTCTTTACCTTTTTAATATACGACATTTGTTTTAGCTTAATATACTTGGGAATAAGCTTTTAAATTATCAACATGAAGCATCTACAAGACATTCAATACGACGATCGGCCAAAACAAGTTGATTAATACTCAGTTGATTGAAAATGGTACTCTATGCAAGGACGACCAAAAAAAAAAAAGTTATCAATGTAAGGCAAAAGTTAAATTACTAAACTAATTAATTGTTTAGTAACATAACTTTCAAATCGAACCCATATTTACTCATTTAATTATAAAAGCAGCACAAAACAAAAAAGAATCAAAGACTGCTTTACACTACAAGATCAAGAAGCACATAAAGGTTTAAGTCACGGTCGAGTTGGGTTTTAAAGATGAGAAAAAGCCCCAAAAGATCACTGATTGTCACCAACAAACTTATTACCTTTCAACATTGTCTATACAATAAAGAGACCTCACTATTTGAGCTTTCACCCATTACTCTTCAGGAGAATCAATCACTGTTTCTTGAAGGACTGCAAAGAAAAAAAAACAAAAACAGAGTTGTTTAGAGACTGATAAACAAGGTCCTTAAAAAACCCAAACTGAAGAAAATTTGTATGCAAAAAAAACTCACGTCCATGTTCTTTGAGATTTCTTCCATACGCTGAGCGACTTTCTCCTTGTTCTCTGCGGCTGAGAAGCATAAACCAATGTAAAATAAGATTGTGCAACAGAAAAGAGAAAGCAAATAATCACAGACATTCTTGATCTAAAAGGTTAGAGACAAACCCATTTTTGATATGTTTTCAATTCTCTTTGATGTCCTCACAGCAAATCTCTGGAAAGCATGACTGCCAAAACAGAAACGAAATTACCAAAGATTTATAGTTAAGTCAATCAGTCAGTGTTCAAGGGAGTGTCTGAGAAAACCAAAGATTGAAATAAAAAAACATATAAATAGCCTCAGACTCTTAGATTCAGGATCAACGTCATGTTTTTGATCAGGACAAGCCTACGAAAATCATCACCGGCAAAAACCAACAAAACCCATGTAAACAAATCCAACATATATAGTTCCTGAATGTCTCAAAACCCATGCGGACAATCTCAGAACATAATGTTTTCAAAACAGAGAAAGATTTGAGCAATCCCAAGGATGCAGAAACATGTAGCTCAAGACCCTAAACGAGAACTAAAGCCTAAGGAACTTCAAAAGTAAAATGAGATCTCAAAAACAGATAACAAAAACATATAAATCCAATTTTTTGTTCAGAAAGTAAAACAAAATGTATCATTCTTCCTACGCTGCAGCATATGGTATCTGACGCAGCAGACCAGCGTGTAAGTTGAGTTTATCTCGCTTCGATATGAACGAGCCGATGAGGAACATAAGAATCCACTCAGCCAGAGAAAGAAGCTTATACACAAATATCAATCGAAACAAAACAAAAGCATGAATCCAACTAAAAATAGACAATGAGAACGAGGGTACCTGTTAGCCAAACCATTAACTATGAGCTCGTTCGCAAGATATGTGAAAACTCTGCCAAAGAAATTTCCTCCTCCCGCCATAATCGCACTCTCCTATCAATCAGATGCAACGAAACCCTAACGTCAAACCAATATCCCCAAATCAAAAACCCTAAAAGCAAAATTAGAGAAAAACTCGAATCTAGACCTAAAATTTCGACGATAAAAGATTTCACAAAACAATGAATCAAAAAAACGGATTAAATCTCAGAGCTATATCAAATGGTCGAATCAAGAAAGAGAACAAATTTCGTTGGAATCTGTCTCACTTTATGCAAATTTGCAGAGGGAAGAAGGGAATTTTCGAGACACAACGAAATCTCTAATTTACATATTCCAGATTTGTCCATTAATATAGAACTCGACAACTTCTACGTGACGGCGATGAGTTGTTGCGTTATTGGGCCCTTAGGTTTAAGATCGGACGGTCACAAACTTCTATAATGAAATCCAACGGTGCAGATTACAACAGTCTAACATTACCCTAATTATTCATAGTAATGGAATTCCTTTTTTACCCTTTCTCATATTATTACGGGCCAGGCCCACATAGGCCTTGTTTTATTTCCATTTTGTTATTTCAACGTAGATGGGCTAGACTGCATGTCGTTTATAGATCACAAAAACGGCCTGACTTTCTTTTTCATTTTTCTTGGTCATGTCACAATCACATACACATTCGAAAAACAACACGAGATGAAGAGAAGAGAAAGAGAGATAAAGAGGACTTTGGGTTTTTCCCATTTTACCCTCAGTTTCCTAGCTTTATTTACAAATGAGCCAATAGGATCCGATTCCATGTATCGGGTAATCCAGGTAGACACCAATGTATACAATCAGCGTTCTGCATTGGATCAGCTCTCTGCTCAGCCGTTAAGATCTTGCCACCTGTCTCGGTGTAGACTGATGTGTGTGCGTCGATGCGGTACTCAGAGAGTTGCGTGATGTTGATGACAGTCACGTGCGTGGTCATGTGCTTCACGACGCTTGATACAACTTTCATCATCTGTTTGTTGGAGCCAGTTCCCCAAAACCTTTTATCTTTTATAGGCTTTGTTTCGTTGAAACACTTCGTGCCGTTTGGCTTCCCCCAATCTGCACTCCTGAACATTTTAACATAACACAACACTTCGGGTTAATCACACTTGTGTTAAATGTTCTTTTAATGCAAATGCATAAATAAACACAGAGCTAAGTGATGTTTACCTAGAATGAGTAGGAGACATGGTGGTGAAGAAGACTCTGGTCTTGTTAGGGTCAACGGTAGAGTCAACCCAATTAGCCCATGTCTTGAGCCCTAACCGGTAAGCCACTGGTGTGTCTAGCGACTCCGCACCTCTCTCTCCATTTCCAAAAGAGCCCCACAAAGCTTTCATTTTAAGACCACTCATCCACCAAACGTAAGTGTTGAAAACCAAAATATCAGCTCCTTCCCAAAACTTAGCTCGATCTTCCACTGAATCCACTTTTACTATCCTTTTCTTCATATCCAAAAGCACAGGCAAATCTGTGTTCGATTCGATGATAAACGGTGCCCAGTAGAACTCTATACTCGCATTGTATTCCTATAAACAACAAAAACAGAAAGAAAAATGAAATAATAATAAAAAGTTGCTTGTATCACAAGGTACAGTGATATCTGACCTAAAAAGATTTGTGCATACCTTTGCTTTAAAGACAAAGTACTTTTTGCTACGACGCTCCATTGATTTTTCTCCTTCGGGTATTATTGATTCCACCAAACACACGAACGATTCCCATTGGCTTCGTTGCAATGAATCTCCCACAAAAAGCAATCTTTTTCCTCTAAGTTTGTTCATTGCTAACTTGGGACTAAATCTGTTTTCATATTCAAACAAAAGTTTATAAAGATTCTGTCTCAAACCCCTAAAGTTTACGGTATAAGCTTAGTTACCGTGGAACTGTACAGTCATCAGGCTGCCATTCCCACCGAAGATAATCAGTTTCCGGTCTTCCGTTTTTCATACAAGAGAATTGACGGTCGATGTACGGACATGATTCATCGGTGTAGAGTGGCTTGGCTGAGCTATTGTAAACCCATTTCCCTGCTGCAACATTACACTCTTCTGGATCGAATTCGAACCTGTCGTCAAGTACTTCCATATTCTCTGATCTCTCCTCTCTAATTCTCTCCTCTGACCAACAAAAAAAAACATGGGAATTTTGTGAGATTACTTGCTTTACAAGAAAAAAGAAACATCGAAATCGGACAAACACACGGAGTTTTGAGATTCGGGGTTCTCGTCGCATGTGCTTACTAGGTTTCGAGCTTACGTCTTTCCTCGGACAAGACTTAAAAGTAGAAGACGAAGAAGAAGAAGACAACAAGCTGATTCTTTCGGTGTACAAGAGAATGAAGAACATGAAACCACAGATAACAAGAACGATAATAGAGACAGGAATCTTGGTTCCTCCTCTGTTAGGAATCAAGAAACTCATAGTGGCAAATGTAGTAATTCTGAGTGGAAAACGTGTCGGTTTGGTATTTAGAGGGTGCTAAGAGAGTGTTTGGTTTTTATTTGGGAAATTAAGGATCGATTGAGTAGGAGTGAAGCTTAAGGTATGTTTGGATGTGTTGTTTCCATCTTTTTCCCCAATATAATAAAGATGAGGTTAGAGAGGTTAAGGTTTGATATGATTGAGTTTAGACTATTGATTATAATCTGTTAACGTGAAATGCACGTTGTTATTCATTAGGTCATTTTTTTTTTTAAAGACATCTTCCGTTGAGTAGTGTATGTGTAAATTTGTGATGATTTGCAGTAAAATGTCATGATAAATTTCATAAACTCATCATTGCTTTTAAAGCAGTTCATCACGTACTAATTTAATTTGAGTCATATCAAATTAATTGTTGATTAACTTTGCTTGAGTCGATTTGATTTGTTGTTTTCTTTTATACATAGAACTTTGGTTTCAAGCTATATGCATATATACATAGGAAAACATATTTTTGGAGAAAGCCGTTTAGGATAGTTAATTGTTGATTTGATTAGGAGAATTAATCAAATCGCTAATCAAATAATCATTCTTAAAAAGCCGCTTAATGTGAGGTACAAATAGTTCAGGAATTGTTATCTTTGGGCAGCAATATTGTATTTAACGACAAATAAATATTCAATGGCACATGAAAACGAGATAAACAGACACCAACTTGGTGTTGCTTGTAACATCAACAATAGATTCTTTTGGTTATTTTTAGTTGTGATAAAAGGCAAAACACAAATCATTAGGCTTCTACTTTCGGAATTGATAATGCATATAGTGGGAATGGTTGTGACATACGTTTCTTCATTAATCTGACTTAATCCTATCTTATAGGACTACTTAGGCATTAATAAAAATTAAAAGATAAGCAAAACAAAAACTGGAGATGCGGGGTATCGATCCCCGTACCTCTCGCATGCTAAGCGAGCGCTCTACCATCTGAGCTACATCCCCATTGTTATACGTTTTGGATATTATATTATTTTTTACAAATAAAAAAGTTGTTTCTATATTTGGGTTTAATGGGCTTTTGGGTATTCTTCCAGATTGAGGCTTTCGCATTTCCATACAATCCAATAAGGAGTTCGAACATTTGTGAAATATTGGAGATTACGATGATTAGTGATGTGATGAGATAAATCTTAAATACTTCTTAAGGCAACTGAAAGTTTGAAAAAAACAAAACATTTGAATGAAATTATAAATCCAATGTGTGTATATGCTTCCAAAAAAAAAAAGGTAAAATTAAATTGGAGACTTGCTTAGAAGAAAGAAACACATCTTGCATTGGTCGAGAGTTGATGATAAGCCAATTTGCAATACTTTTTCACGCGCGTCAGAGATTTATTTGGGTTTGTCTCTCTGTTGTCGTTGCCCTCTTTTTCCGGTGAGAACCAAGCGACCGAAGTTACTTTCTAGTTTCTAACTTCAGCTTTGAAAATGACGCCACGCCAAAAAAAATTGCTCGTGTTTTTTTTTTTTTTTTGAATAAAAGGTGGAAAAAGAAGAGAAAAAAGGAAAAGTAAAAAAGAATCTGTAAATATTTTATACCACCACTGCATTTTCTACTTATTTTCTTTTTCTTTTTCTTTTTACATTTCGAATTTGAATTTGGAATCTTTGATCTTGAGGATCATAGCTTATAAACTAAAATATTTAGATGATAAAGCTATCATTTTCTTTTTATTAAAAGGTTGTATGTATTGAAAACATAACAAAAAGCATCATATCCTAAGAATTCAAAAGAGATAATATTTTGTGTTACCCTTTGTACATGTATTATACCAAATGAATGAAATTATAAATCCGAAAATTTATAATTGACTATCCATTCATTATGAAACATACTAATGATATGTAAATGTAATGATCAGATTAATCATGCATAGTAAATTATTAATCCCTTAAACTCGGCGACAAATAAACAAGATAAATTTCAAAAAATGCAATTTTTTTAAGTGTCACTTTATTGAAATTTTTACAAAAATGTCACTTTAAAAATTTTTTTTTTATATATTATTTATATTTGGGTTAATTATGCTCTATTAGAATTTAGTTTTGAGTGTTTATGGGGTTTTAGGTGTCAAAACATTTTTAGGGTTTAGAATTTTAAGATATAGACTTTATAAATCTATAATTAGTGACATTTTTGTAAATAGACACTCCTAAATGACATTATTGACACCAAAAATGACATTTTTGTAATTGTTCCAATAAATAATGAATACCTTAAAGTTAGTTGCTCCAAGCCTCCAATGTTATTATATTTATATACATATGTTTTTATACTAATAAAGCGAACTAGATAGGTTTCGAAGAGGCCTTTTGCGACTTTATAATATTCATTTCTGAAGATTCTAAATTACTATTCAAATACTTGATCCCGCCAATCTTCTCTTTATGATCAACATTAATATGTATTACTTGTTCTACTGTGCAATGCACTCTGAGAAATAAGCTAGAAAGTTAAATTTGTTGACCTATCATGTTTGCCATTTTTTTAATTCATATAAAACTCACAGTTTACATTTGATAGAAATCATTTTTCAATTTTCACTAACCTTTAACAAAAAGAAAAAATCTCAATTTATTTTAGATTCTTTTTTTTTTAGTTAAAAATTTTAAATGTTCATTGGCACATGCAGGATTTATCAAGTTAGTAAAAGGCTTGTAGTCTTGAAAAATCACTTTCACCCTTAAATATACATATGAATTTTCGTAAGTATAAAATGTGAATCATATATAACATGTTGGTGAAAAGCTCTAAAGCAATAAGAACAAAACTTGACCATTGTAATTTCTAAATCCATAAACTTAACTACGTGAAGGAAAAACTCTCCTATGATCACCTTTATTTTGAAATAATTGATAACGCCATTATTAATTCATGATTTTTTAAAAAAGTTTCAAGTTTCTTTTTCTTCCATTGAGTTTCAAAAACAGAATCTTCTTTCTGTATATCACTTTGGTTATAGAGTTTTACTTTATTGATCCTTGGTACTTTTTCCTTTATATGTTACCAAAAATAAACCTATTTAAGTTTCAAAAAAAAAAAAACCTATTTTGTTTTCAAAAACACTAAAATAGATGAACAAAATCCGGAACAATGAAATTGGTTTTAAAAGAGAAAGTGAAATATATTGGGTAAATCAGACATGCTTTATTTTAAAAATTTTGAAATGACTTAACATGTGATCGGTATTAAGATATATGAAATATAAAAATTAGTCTTTGAGTTTTCAATTTAATATAACTGCCTTATAAATATTTATTGATTTATTTAAAATATTAAAAAAATAAAATACTTAAGAAAAAGAGAATATTGGTTTAGCCATATATTTTTGGTTTAAATTATTTAGTTGGTGGGCCCTCAGAAATAATGAAAAATGGTTTGTCCTTGTTGTCATTATAAATACCAAGAAAGTCTAGCACATTTTCAACACACTCTACTTAAACCACTATCTATCCTATACATCACCCATACATCAGCATCCATCAACATGACCCAACGAGCCAACCCTAAGACCGGCTGCCTCACGGCGGTTGTCCGCCGTCTTTTATGTTCCGGCAGCCAACAAACTCATCCTTCCGACACCATCCTCGACTCCGACGAAACACTTCAGTTACTAATCCCATACGAAGAAATCGAAGATCCAAAGAAAGAGATCAAAACCGAAACCGAAACCCAAAACGACGACGTCTCTCTTAACCCTCCTCCTCCTCCTCCTAACGTTGTAGCCAAACTCATGGGGCTAGATAATCCCGTACCGGGATCAAACCGGTTTAGGTACTTTGATGATTCCGGTTCGGCTGTTACACGTAGCAAATCGGTTAACTTCATGGACTACATACTAAGAGGTCACGAGGAAGAAGAAGAAGAAGAGGATGACGAGAAATACGGTCAACGTCGGTGCCGGAAAGTAAAAGCGTCGGTTTCTTTCCGGGAGATAGTCCCAACGTCGGCGAGATGGAGCTCGAACCAACAACAAAAGAAACACGACTTCTTGCTCTTGTATCTCGACAAGCTCGACGAGAAGAGGGAACTTGTCGGATCATCGTCTTCTTCTTCGAGGTCTAAAAGGTTCGAGAAGGTTCTTGAAGATTCCAAGAAACCGCCTTTGCCATCGCCGGCGAAGAAGAAAGAGAACGAGAAAGTTGCGAAGAAGTTTAAAGACGAGAAAGTTGCGAAAAAGAAGAAGAATGAGAATCGAAGTGACGTTAATGGAGCTAAGAAAGTTCGTTGGTTTCTTTCTCCGTCTAAGAGTAGGTCGTCAGAGAAGACGGCGCTTCTCGGAGAATCAAAGAATATTCCGGCGGATGAGTTTATCGGAAAAGAGAGCGAGTCGCCGGAGAGTAAGTCGAATGCAAGTCCGGTTTCGGTTCTTGATCGTGATCTTTATGATTACCTAATCCTTGACGATGACTACTACTACTCAGGTGAGTCTACGAAATATTTTTGTTTATTAATTTATCTATCTAGCTATTTCTAAGTTTTTTAAAATATATTTGAACGTAATTACTTGCTTTTTATTTGAATTTGGGCAAAAAGAAGTAAATCTGATTCGAGTAATTTTCTGTATTTTAATGCAAAGGAGCTGGTTATAAAACGTTTGTCACCATTTTTATATATTCAAAATATGACCAATATGAGTTTTTTTCTTTAGTCTACTTTTGAATGCGAACAAGGACATTTTTGATATATGTTTGAACATCTTTCTTGGTTTTACTGTAAAAAGCTGCAAAAATGAGACTTTGTCACAAAATTTACCCATTATCAAGGATTTTTATTTTTGTATTTTCAATAATTTGTTTTTTCAATCTTACTTTAATTTGAAAAAAAAAACAACAACAGGAGATTCAGAAAGTGCATCGGAGTTGTCAACAAAGCAACTAGAGTCAGCAACAAAATCAACATGCTCTTCATCACCAGCAAGAACAAAAACAAGTCCCAAGAAAGACAACAACAGTAGTGATTCTGAAGAGACGGAGTTTATCACAAAGCTAATGAATATGCTCTCAGATCTGTCTGAAGAAGACATGAAATCTTCGACTTGGGTTTCTACTTCGTCAACTAAACCCGTTGACTTTAATCAGGTCGAAGATTTTTGTGTTGAATTTGGTCAAGAGATTCTTGACCTTGTTATGGACCAGTTAGTTGATGAACTATGTATCTAGTTTCAATTTTTAGATCTCAATTATCAAAACTATGTCCTTTTATAATCTTATAATCCAATCGTTAACCAACAATCGTAATTCGTAATTTCGTACCACTCACACAATGTATGGAATTGTTATGCATATATAACCCGAGATGCAGAATATTTGTATGTTGAAATGAATTTAAAATGCTTATTTGTCAGAAAGTAACGGTGGAGATGATGTCATATAATCATTTAATCATTTGTAGGAATGTTATAAATTTTGATTTTTAAGATATATAAAGTTGATTAATAATGTAACTATTTTCCTAGACGTTAAATTGTAATTTTTTTAATTTTACAAATTATATATCTTATCTTTTTTACTAAACAAGCTAATGTAATTAATCAAATTTATTGATATTAGTTTTTTAAAATTAAGTAATTCAAGAAACAATACATATAGCTTAACCAGTGCGCAATATCACTTTCTAAGTTTAAACTTTTTTTTTTATTAGCGTGGGAATCCCACCGGCTTTTTAGGCCTGGTGGGAATCCACGGACCCATGTTCCACCGTCCATTTTTTTGTGGTGGCCAAGAGTCGAATCCGGGTGGCGGAACTCACAGCCGTGAGTCCATTACCACCAGGCCACGAGCACCTAGTTAAGTGGTAGAATGTTTAATGATTTTGGTAGAATTTGGTAGAATGTTTTTTTTTTTTTTTGAACCTTAACTTGGTAGAATGTTACCAAATATATGTTATCGACCAAAAAAAAATGATGGTTAAGTCTATGAGTTGTAATTATTCACTCTGTTTAAATAGTATCAACAAATTGTACTTATCCAAAGTATATCGTGTGAATTCACTATTGATAATCACACGATAACCCAATAGCACAAGGATAATCTTGATGACTCCTCTCATAATGATTAGATAATTAAATTTGAATTCGATATGATTGTTGATGGGATATTTATGAAATATGAAACATTATAAATACATATAATGACTAATAAATGGTCCAAAAACAGTCAAATCGGTTTTTCTTCTGAAATTTGCAGAGCCCCGTAACTTCGAAATACGTTATGTCTCCTTTATGTCTATTTCACATGCAAACTGTGGTCTCCTTCTAACGTTACTTCTTTGACGTTTTTTTGACGTTTTTTTGTATTTTTCTAGTTTTCCGTTTGGGGTTCACATGTAAAGTTCATGAACATTTTCCCACTCTAGTTTATTTAAATTTTGAACATATAAATATTTGATTTTTTAAAATAATGAAAAAACACAAAAGTGATAAAACGTTGGAGGTTCGTACTGGTGACCTCTTAAGGATTTTTCCAAGTTTCTAACCAACTGAGCGGATATATTCGTTTTATTTAAATAAATCATTGTCTAAGTGTGAACGCGCTATAACACGGTTTCATGTTTTCGGTATTTTTAACTGTTATGTGATCTGTTGGTAGCTGTGTCTTGCAAGAGAAGAAAAGGAATACAAAAATCTGAATAAATTTAAATATATAATGATGAAAATATTATTTATATGTATATATGGATATGATCACAAATAACGCGGTGAAGTAATGTGGGACAAATGTGAATTGAAAATTTTGGAACAAAGACTTTTGGTTTAATTTTTGTTTATCGACTGATTAAGAATTACGAAGCATTCTTATTAACAGAATAAAGTAGCTAAAAAGTATTAATCCAATTTGCTTTTGGTCACCTATAACTTATCAAAAGTAGAAATCAAATTAGCATCTATTTGTCTTTTATTTTCTCAAGTGTCAGCAACATCTAGCTAATTTATATGTTATTTGAAATATATAGTTAACCGACTAATTAATTATTTAATTCTGCAGAAGAAAAAGGGTTACTTACAAAAGAGAGTCTTTTCAAAGCGATCAAAGTGAATTGGCCTTCTTAATTTGATCAAATTGAAGAGAAATTAAACACATAAATGATCATTAAAAAATTAAATAAGATGTTTAGCTATATTTAGTACTCCATGCTCTCGTTTTACTCGCTATTTGATAATCTTTATCAACTTTCAATTGTTCATATAAATTAAACAAACATTAATTTAAATATGATCTAAAGACATTTGCCTAACAAATTAATTAACTGGCTAAATTCTTAATTAAAATTATGAAAAATTAGAAACGGGCCTGATGATGATCATCATCATGATCGCTATTAAGCTTATTAAGCAAAGCATCAATGAGAGTATCTCTTTTCTGAGCCCTAGCTTCTTCTCTCAAACGTCTCTCTTCCTCTCTCTCCATCCACCTCCTCTCTGCGGCGGCTCTCTCTTCCTCTAGCTCCGCCATTCTCCTCCGCCACTCTTTCTCCCTTTTCTCCTTCTCTCTCTCCTTCATCTCCCATGCATCTCTCCACTCTTTCTCCATCTTTACCGTTTGCCTCATAAAATCTTCCAATATGTCTTTCAATGTATTACTTGCGGTTTCAGTTCTGGTACTGCCTTTTCCTTTTTTCGCGCGTTTTCTTGGATTAGTAGACGTACTAGGAGTAATCACTTCTGCCTCTTTCTTGTGTGTCTCTACTAAAGACAATAATTCCTCGTTGATGTCTTGATTTGGCTCCTCAACTTCCTCCTCTTCTTCTTCTTCATCAGATGAAAACTGATGATGTTTTCTCTTTGAAGAAGTGCTTGGTTCTGTGGCTTCTGACCACAACATTCTTTGCATTCTTGCTGCGAAAATCGATTGGATCTCGTTGTAGAATGGAAACTGCTGCCTAATAGCTTCTGGCTCGGTCGTTTCACATGCCTGTCCCATAAATATTCAATATGTTATATGTACTTTTCTTGTAACCATGTGATATTATTAGCATACGCTAAACGTTTCTAGCTAGATGATCAAAGTATCATAACTCGAAATAATAATCTCATATAAACATGTTCATCCCTATCACGTTACTTAAATAAACGTTTTTTTTTAACTAAATCACACGTACTTACATCGGCTTACACTTAACGTATGTATACATAGTCAACTATATATCATGTTATTACTAAAACGCTTCTTAATTAACACAAATACCATGCATCCGTTATATAACGGTAGTTGAACATTGTTGTGGCGTTTTGTGAACACAAGATATTAAATTACTTACTTACCATGTGAAAATTAACCCAAAAAAAAGTGAGATATGTTATAGTACAACGGATCAAAATGTGAACATATATATGCCATATCATGAAATTCCCCAATAAACGCGTTAAAGTCTAATCTCTAGCTCCTACTCGTTACCATTAATGGCAGGGCAATATCTAAATAACCTAAGTTATTAGGTTAAACTTATTAATTAATGCATGTATAATATAGTTCATCACCTATACATACACCATCGACTAGGTTTCCAATACTTTCAATCTCAACACAAAAATGATATAGAAACATACACATAATCTCTATTTATATATGATGCATATACTTATAATCATGATGATACAAGAACATTAATAAATAGATATATGTAGAGTAGAAGGTAACCTTGTATCTAGTGACGAGATTCTTCCACTTGCTCTTACATTGTTCAGGGCTCCGGGCAAAACCCTTGTCGGCCATTTTAGCAGCTACGACTTCCCAAAGAAGCTTATTACGTTTGGTCTCCATGAAAGTCTGATCAAGCTCTTCTCTTATACCCAAAAGCTCTTTTGTCTCCTCTATGCTCCACTGTGGGATTCTCTCACCTCCTCCTCCTCCGCCGGGATCTATCGCCGTCGTGCTCTGCGGCGGCGGAGGAAGTTGTTGCTGTTGGATCAAGTGATGAAGCTGATGGTGGTGGTGGTGATGTTGGAAAGGGTTACGTCGATCCATGATTGAGATCGAAGTCTTTGTGACGTAAAGAGAATTTAGAGAGAATTTTTTTTTTTGTTTGTGAGGTTTATAAATGAAGAGAGGTTTGTTTGAGAAGACAAAGAGGAAGGAGAGAAAGAAAGATTTTAATTAATTTATAAGGTGGTGTGAAAAGAAGGTGTGAAATCGTCAAGGGATGATGCAAGTATTGTTTTTTGTTTTTTGCTCTAATTATTATTTAATTTGTTAAGATTTTTTTTTCAAGAAAAGTAATTGAATATACTAGAAGTTATATAATTATTTTAGATGAATATTATACGAACACGAGTGTCTCTTTTCTTTAATAGTGAAAATGACACATTCCGTGATTAGATTAGCAAATGATAGAGTTATAGATTTCTTTTTTTTCGGATTATAAAGTTAAGACTAGCTTTAAAGCAGCTAACTAAATAAAAACGTATCCGCGTTATACACGGGATAATGTGATATGCATATAAAATTAATATAATTTTACTTTAAAAATTTTTTTATAGTTATTGAAAAAATTATGATACGAAATCTAAAACTCGTTTATATATATGAATTTCGTAATTATTTTGTACACAAATGTATTCCACCCGTGAAGTAATTGAAAATAATAATTTTTTTAGCTTTTAGTCAATATATATCACTTATTAATGAAATATATTTATTTAATATCATAATCTTCAAAAATACGTTTATAACTCAAATATACAAAATAAAATATTACAAATATGAATTCAATTTTATAGGTTTAAAGTAATTATGAGGGTAAGTGAATATTGCAAACATTAATTGAACATGTCAATCACGTAATGTCTATTTTTTGTCCCTAATTATTTGATTACCTTATTATATTTTATTTTCCGATTCCATAAATTTGATTTTAATCTAATCAAATAAGATTTGATTGGTAATAATATCCTAAATTTTGGTAAATACTACTTAATTTTTCTCTAGATAAATATATTTTCGATTTTTTTTTTTAGCAACTCAGTTTTTAGACTTCATATTCCTAAGCATAGTATTATGTTGAGTTTTGGCCACTTTTTTGTTAACAAAACCATATTTGGTGGATATTTAGAATAAACAAAATTTGGTATCATTTCAAATACATTTTTTTTTTTTTGAAAAAACTATGGTTAAGATTAAAACATTAAAATTTTGATTTTTTCAAAACAAATGGAAACAAACAGAGATTAGATGATTAAATTTGAAATATATAAGAAAAAAATATTGAATACGTAAGAAATTATATTTGTGATCGAAAAAATGAAAAATTCAATAATATACATAAGTTTCAAAATTTTCTAGAATTTTCAGTTTGTAATGTTTATAAAATAGTGTGAAACGAAAATGTTCTAATTTTGAAGGTAAGCGTATATTTTTAGAATTTTTAATGAGTTAAAAATTGGCTATTTATTAAAGTTTTTAATTTGTTTGGCAATTAAACTAAAAGTAACAAAA
The DNA here is from genome assembly GCA_964056655.1 of Arabis hirsuta. Lineage (NCBI taxonomy): Eukaryota > Viridiplantae > Streptophyta > Magnoliopsida > Brassicales > Brassicaceae > Arabis > Arabis hirsuta. The sequence goes on along the minus strand of OZ053302.1, from coordinate 342,006 downwards.
ATAGATATAGCAAGTGAAATAGTATTTGACAAATGGAATATATAATTATAAATAAAAAGAAATTTTAAATAAATAAAAAGATGAAAAAAATTGTGGACTTGACACCTAAAAAAATTTGTTCTAAAATGTTTTTCCTTTAATATATAGAAGATATTCTCTTCGTATTCTAGAGTTTTTGAGATACTGAAAATATAAATCTCAACTTTAATAGCGGCAACTTGCATCAATAATGTAAAAAAAAAAAACTTGCATCAGTTAAAATTAAAACAAGTATTGTAAGTAAAAAAGAAATCGATTAATTGTTAAGAAAGTCGATTTCTAATTGTTTAATTACTAATTGATGATTTGTTATATGATTCTGGAAATTTTGTAAACTTGTTTTGTTTACTAGATGAAATTTAATTATTTTCAGTATTTCCATTGACGCGGAAACTCACGAACACAACTCAACGGTCTCATAGTTTTGTTATTCATAATTGGTAATTTCGTCCCAATATAATACTGCGTTATTAATTCGTCATGCTTACGAGTTACGAGTGACAATCTAATTTTTATTCTTCTTTTTTCCCTCAAACCTCAAAATTAAATAATCATTTTGGCCTTTATGGTCAATTGACCCAATAGATTTTCCCTTTTTCCATAATTGTCGTATATTTCCCTTCAACTTTTTATTTTAAGAAATTCATCTTAAATTATTTAACCAACTGGTTGACGGAATAAAAAAATTTAAACATCAATATACTTTAAAAAGTTGGAAGCCAGAGTCATAATTTATCTATTAAAAAAAAATTAGTGTCATTAGAGGGAGAGATCAGATATAAAAACAAACAATCCCAAACTCACAGAAATTAATTGTTGATATATATATATATATATATAATTTCAATTTTTACATATTATATTAGTAGGCACCTAACATTCCTATCAGTATAAGAAAGCACTTAGCTACTGAAAAAAGACTGCCATTATAATTAGCTAACAACATTTTCTATATATTGTAAATTGCCCGGTGAAAAAAAAATACTACCTTTCAAATTTATGTTTAATTATATATTCTTTGAATGATTGTATGAATATATTTTATTTTCGCAATGGGTAAATAACAAATAATATATAAAGAATAGAAACAAGTATATGTACTGTCGACCAAATAAAAACAAGTATATGTACTCTTCTTCTTAATATTTTTGGATCCGATGCATTTCTATATAAATTTTTGTTATCATATATATACAACTGTCAGATTCCCAAAATATGGTACGTTATAAAGCCGCGTGAACGCATATAGTAATGGGACAAGGATCATATGTGCATAACAGTGAATCAAACTTGTAATATGACAAGTTATTATTAGTTGTATCTAAAGATTTGTGTGGTGTTTTGTGTTAAAAGATTTTTGTGGGGTTTCTGAATGTGTAAGAAGTAAGAAATAGTAAAATAATTAGCGACAATAATAGTCAGCGAGTGGTCCATATTCTGATGAACCGTGTTGAAAGTAAAACAAATCGTACATGACATGCACTTGACTTCGCTCCCACCTGTCATTCCACGTGGATTCACACGTTGAATTACTCATTAGTGTCGACTGAATTTAATTTTTTTTTTTTTCAAATTTTCTGGTCTTTAATATATTTTTAAAGAAGAATTAAAAGGAAAACTGTGAATGAAGTTCATGAAAAAATTGAGAAGGAAATTGAACAAACGATGGAAGAGTAATCAAAATTGTTTAATCGGAAAATGGAATAATCAGCTACGCGGTGTTTCGTTAAATTCCACGTGTAAACGCCCACCATTTTTGTCGACGTGGCGATCTAAAGGTTCGGATTTAGATCTATAGTGGGCCCCTCTTTTGATCACAATGAAATCATAATTCACTTTTAAAGATTTTTCTCCTGATGTTTATCCGCTCAAACGGGGATTTTCTAAGAACGAATACAATCACGCCACGTCATCATCATCATTCATCAGCCGTTTATTTTTTTTGGAGCAACCGTAAAATTGCCACTTTTTAGGTGTATATTTACAAAAATACTATTTTTAGTATATATATTTACAAAAATGTTATTTAGGAGTGTCTATTTACAAAAATACCACTAATTATAGATTTTTAAATTATAAATTTTAAAATTATAAATCCTAAAAAATGTTTTGACCCCTAAAACTCTTTAAAACCTCAAAACTAAACTTTAATACAATATAGTTAACCCAAACATAAATGATATAATAATTTTTTTTGTTGAAAAAGTGGCATTTTTAAAAGATTTTGAAAATGTGGTATTTTTGAAAAATGACATTTTTTTTTAATATTAAAAAAGCTTAAACACACACAAAAAGACTGAGTAATTTGTGTTGTTTAATGTAACTAGTTTGCGAGTTTGAGATAAATTTATCATTTTTAATATGTCAAAAATAAATTATTAAATATAAATATAATAATTTAAATTTTAGAAAGTAATTCTATGCAATCACAACAGATTCGCTTTAACAACTAAAAGCAAAATTTTTTTTTAACAATTAAAAGCAACGGATTTGATATGTTATAAGGATTTTTTATCTATTTAAAAATATTTTTTTCTATCCAACCTACCATACTAGTGCGACCAAACAAAATTTAGTCTGGTTTCAAATTTGATAACTTAGTCTACTAATGTAGGTAGAATATTTTTTAAAAAGTCATTTATTTCACATAGTAGTAAGAATATGAAAGTTTTATATTAGTCTACTGTCTAGATATTTTTTAGTTCTAAAACTGTTTATCTCATTTAGGGTGCAAATGGTTGCACAATTAGAGGAATAAAATTGGTGGAATTAAACATTCCTCTAGATTTTTACCATTTGAGTGGAACAAAATTTGGTGGAATTGAACATTCCTCTAGATTTTCCTCTACAAATATGAGAAAAACTAGTGGAACAAAAATATTCATTCAACCTCATTATTCCACTTCCAATTTTTTCAACTTACGTTTTTCTACTTTTTCAACTTATGGAAACCATTTGGACCCTTAATTTTCTATATATTTAAAACATACTTATTCTCCTTCATGAATCTATTCTCTTTTTATCTTTTCTTTGCTCACATATAACATGTTAGACTATATACTGATTTTCATATTTTTGTAGTGAAGTTGTTCATACTTTTTAGCAAACATCAAATTTTCACTATCTAATCATATTTTCTACTTCACAATTATCATTTTAACCACTTTATTACATTGCTTCAAACATTCATCATTGTTTGGTTTCTATTTTTTTAGAATTGTCTCATATTATTTATCTATAAATCATTTATTCTTTTATGTGAACTTTTTACAAATTTTTCAAATTTATGAAATAAACATAATCTTTACCGTATATTCATATTGTTTTGTAATTAAAAAATGTATAATTTATCTATAATTTTAATCAATTTTAGTGTTGGAAATATTTATATTATTTTTTGTATCAAATTTTTTATTTTAGTTCTTGAATTCTCTATTTTTCTTTATTGTATTTTACTAATTTTTAGTTTTCGTTTTATGTGTGTGGTAATTAATAGAAAATAATAATTAAAAGATAAAAGTTAATTGAGTCATTAAATTTTTGTTTCAATGTAATTTTTTTTTTTTATGATTTGGATGTTTTAAAATGATGATTTGAACACCTTAAGAAAAAAAAAAATTTCTCATTATATAATAGATATTCCAGAAGCTAAATCTTCCACATAACTCAATTTTGAATAATCAAGAAAAATATTTAGAACTTTATCTCATCTCGCAAAATCATGAATGTTTATGTGTTTGGAAATGGATTTGTAGATGCATGTTTAGCAACATTTACTCTCAATAACATAGTTTTAAAATATTTTGAATATCACTAGTTTATGATTATAAAAGCTCATAATATCCTACTTTACCAAATACTAATACACATATTTTATCATGTATAATTACATATGCACATTTTCGAATTTGTATCCACATTATCATACGACGAAGTCGGATTATGATATGAAACGTAATACTTGTACAAGCTAGCGTGCTACAAACTTTGAGCAATATTCAAATGAACATTGGTTGGTGATAGTTCAGTTGATTGTAGAAAACTCAACGTTCTTAAAACCATACAAAATAGTTGAAATAAACCGAATATTTATTTTGGGTCTTTTAATGACACTAATTTCATTGATGAATGGAATGGATCAGAGAAGCATAATTAGTCAATCTTTTTTTTTTTAATTCGACAAGTAACAACAATTATTCTATGTCAACATCACCACGTGGGGGTTGAAAAGATTTTCATCAAGTGGAATAAACGGGAACAAGGTCAAAATTGAAGGTGAGAAAAAAACGTAAAGATTGAATTTTTTTCTAACAACAAACAAAAAGGTTCTTATTAAACTCAAATTTTCGCTACTATGATTAATCAATTTGACTTAAACATTGACAAACTCAATGAAACATATCCCAAGAAATATTATTATTAATCATATAATAGTCTTTCAAAACATGTTGACAATGTTTTACGATTACCCAATTTTTTTTTGAAGCTTTTATATATGAGAAGACGGTATATTCAGAGAAACTTGAATAGTGAGACCATCCTCTGTATATTAAAAGAAGAACATTTTTAGATTAATTTGTTTAGGTGTCAAGCTCTCAATTTTGTTGAAATTTTTAGTTAAGAACTAAATCTTATTATTAATTCTCTACTATAATATTGCTCAAACACTCCACAATCCTAGTAATCTCTACTATACTATTATCCAAACACTACACAATCACACAATCCTTCCAACTAAAATAATTTTTTTAATTTGTTTAAAAAATGAAAATAATTATATATCGACTAAAAACTAAATATTTGTTGCTTTCAATTATTTCACGGGTGAGATACATTTCTATACAAAATAATTGCAAAATTCATATATATAAACGAGTTTTACATTTCGTATAATAATTTTTCCAATAACTATAGATGATTTTAAACTAAAACTATATTAGTTTTACTTGCATATCACATTATCCCGCGTATAACGCGGGTAACTATCTAGTTACTAAGTAAAACGGCATCATTTAGTGGTATTCACATTTCCTTGAGCTTTGCCAAAAGGTCCTTACCAAAATGTAACCAAAAATTAAAAACCCATAACTATATAAAAAAAGCCTAAGCAGATTCAAACAAAAACCGAAACGAGATTTTGGACTTTTCAAGATGAAAACATCCGTTTGATCCCTGATTTCTGCTCAGTGGTTAGTTTAGAAGGGAACTTGATGCTGAATCTGATTCTCAAATTCCCTTTTCTTGATGGATCTTTAGGGATCGGCATGCCTTCGCCTTTCACAACCTCTTCGTACGTCGGACTGATCACATTGTCCACAAGAACGGTAAGAATTCTTCCGTCAAGAGTTGTGACCTGTGCGGTGTACCCCGTGAGAGCTTCCATGAGAGAGATCTTTTGCACTACCACAAGATCATTCCCGTCTCGTTTGTAAACGGAATGCGGTTTCTCATCTACGATGAAAACAAGATCCGATGGAATGATTCCACGCTGCTCGTTACCTTTCCCTTGGAAGGTTATCTTTGTTCCTTTTTTCCAACCAGGTTTGATATCTATAGTCAAGATCTCCTCAACCGCTGTTGGCCTCCTGCATCGAAGCAGAACGACGTTTTTAATCAGCAAAAGGGCATGGAAACTATAAATTCAGTAATGTTTTTGATATTCGTGAGAACGGAAAATGAATTTACTCTCGGACTCACTCGGTCTTTGCGAAAAGTCAGATGATCTAACAGGCGTTAGAGATAACCAAAGTGATGAAAAGAGACACCTTTAAAGTTTGAGAGTCCAAAAGATTTCCAGTTTCAAGAAAACAGATCAAGAGAATCTATAAAGGAATGTCCTGGTTTGCTATCGGCTTCTACACTTACATCTATCATATACATGTCTCTAATCTAATCTATATAGAGCTCAAATACTAAACAAAGGTCACAGAGATCAAAACTTATACACTAGCCAAAACCCTTTTGAAAGAGAACTTCTTAAGCTGACTCCCATAGACTAACTAATATAGCTTTCACTAACATATTCTCTGGTAACTTCTGATTCAAAACCAAACTCCATAACTGCAGCTGATTAATATACATAAAGGAATTCGAAAACTAACCCGCTCGAGTCAAAAACATCACGAGAGATCTTCATCTTCTTGGTGACTCCTTTATAAATATCTTCCAAATTACAAGGCAATTGTCTCTCAATCGGAGCACCTTTCCTTACCGGATACGAGGTTTCTCCTCCTCCTCCAGTAGCAGCCCTGTACGCAGCGAAGATGTCATCGCCATACCTATAACCAGAAGGTATACCACAGTTCCTTGGGATTCCGAAAAACTCGGAGAATATATCATCTGCACTTCTTGGATTGAACCCGAAAGATGCTCCGGCGTCTGGAGGTGGAGCCTGGCTCTTTAATCCTTCTTCTCCGTATTGCTCATAGATTTCTCGTTTTTGAGGATCACTCAAAACCTTTAGAACACAATTCACAAAACAGCAAAACAACATAAGAATTTGTCTGCTAAAAAAAGCTTTAATTTTTCCCTAAATCAACGAAACTGTATGATTGCTCTAAATTCCAAGTTCGAAAACCTAAAACTAAATTCCCCAAATAGAACATAAACCTTAAAATTTGAAAGGGGTTTACATACATCGTAAGCTTCGGAGATCTGTTTGAATTTAGCTTCGGCTTCTTTTTTGCTGTTAGGGTTCTTATCAGGATGCCACTTCATAGCGAGTTTGCGATAAGCTTTCTTTAACTCATCATCATTCGCACTCCTATCAACCTGAAGAACCTTATAGTAATCAATTCCCATTGAATTCAAGCTTCTTCTTCTTCTTCTTCTTCCTCTTCTCCGTCACTGAATCTTCTTCACGGAACACTCAAGCTGGGTTTTTTTTTCTTTTGTCAGGTTCGGAATTTAGGGTGCGATATTATACTATCTCCGATTGGAGTTTATATATATTTGTGCCGGAATCAATAACCAAAATTAAACTGAACCGTCCAAATTTGAACCGGAATCACTCATATTTACATTTAACTTGAGATTTTTAAAAGCCCACATGTTCGGATTAATTTTTTTTGTTGGTGACTTGTTCGGATTAATTATAGGCCTGAATATTAAGCCTTTAAGCTAATTTTATAACTACAAAACTTAGAGTTGATCAACCAAAAAAAAGTAAATAACTACAAAACTTGAGAAGTGTAGCATTGGTGGAAAAATTTGTTTATTTGTAGTCTTTGAGTCAAGAAAACAATACACTTGCTAATGATACAGTAGTCTACAAAGACATGTTTGATTAAATCTACAAAATTCAATTCAAGTAAAATCTTTTTAATTAAAAAAATGCTACAATACACACAATGTAAGCTTCTCCCTTGAGCTGATGATGAACTGTTCTTCTCCGACTGGACACAAGTAGAAGAAGCAGACTGAGTTTCTGAATCTGTTCTTCTCTATGGAGTCCAAGTCATTCCGATTTAAAATCCGTCGCAGGAAGTTACACTTAATCTTCTTCCTCTTCAGAAGATTCATTTGATTTCTCAATTTGCGTTGTCTCGTTTTCCGAGGTTGCTGTGTCGTTTATCTTATCATCATCAGGCTGTGTCTGGCTCGACACTTGAGAATCTGATGTCTGGGTATGGCTCATTGGTGCTGGAGGATCTGAGTCCGACACTTGGGTGGTCTGAATCACTTCAGACTGGCCTGCACCAATGGGACTGCTTTGAGACTGACTCGTTTCAGAACGGTCCGCTCCAATGGGACTGCTTTGAGACTGACTGGCAACTACCGGACTAGTTTCCAGGTGATCGGTTTCAGAGTGACTCAACGGTACAGAAACTTGCTGTGACTCGCTTGCTTGCTGCTGTACCTGACTCGTTTGCTGTGACTCCGTTGCTTGCTGCTCCTGACTCGTTTGCTGTGACTCCGTTGCTTGCTGCTGTACCTGACTCGTTTGCTGTGACTCAGTTGCTTGCTGCGACTCGCTTGCTTGCTGCTGACCCTGACTCGTTTGCTGTGACTCGCTTGCTTGCACTTGGCTCGTCTGTGTTCCTTGAGATTCAGGGACAAGTCCAAGAACAACTAATGTAGATCTACCAACAAAAATATTTCGTATCTCCATGATCAGCAAATGGAATTCAAATAACTGAAAGGATGTTTGATTTGATTCGAATCCATGGAAGTTTGAAAGAGGAAAAGGTCTACCTTGGAAGTGAAGACCGGATCTCTGGCTGGCTGGCATGCGCGGTTAGAGGTGCTCTTAAGGCTGAGATTTTCGTCAATGCATTTTCCAGCTGAGGTGGAGGAAGCTGGACGAAAAGGAATTTCAGTGATACAAACTTTTTTTCTTGCAATTGTGGAAGTAAAATGTAAACAAGGATCATAGTCTGTGTTCGCAAGACCGCTATAACGGGTATCTTTACATTACAGGTGGATTCCGAAAATCTCATACAAAACAAATAATGGTGGAGTGAAGAGATTTATAATCGCACCTGTAGTAAGACCTTGTATGATTGAGGCTGTGTTGTCTGAGCACATTTCAAAAATCCTACCCACAGTTTCGGATATTTCCAAATCTGAAGAATAAATATGAATCATAAGAATGGACAATAGAGAGAGCATAGCATTCCAAGGACATTACTGACCTGTTTGCTAACGAGACGAGAAAGAATCTCCAGGATAAAGTCCGACTAGTAGAATATCAAGTTGAAGAGATTATTAAGTGACAGTTAAAATGTGATTAAAAAAGATAGATATAACAAGTTTGTTTACCAGAGCCGGAAAAGCACCAATAGCTTGTAAAACTGTACGCATGAATAACATTGGCAGCGGAATTTGCTGGACCTGCAGCCAGAAACTCGTCAATGAGCAAAACTATCCGGAAGAAATATGAAACCAAGATCTGAATGTGAGAAAAAAAATGGAGAATGTTATTGTACCAGTTGATTCAGAACGCCAGCTAAAACCTGTTGAGTGAATGTATGCCTCTGTGCAAAACAAGTATTGCATGCATCTGTGATCTGATAAGAACGTTAAGACAGTATTTAGAGAATGATGAATTTGGGTAAAACAGGTGACAGAGATCTCCTAATTGTTCATCAAAGCTATTCTTTGTTTGCTGCATGCTTCAAGGAAAAGGTCGAGATATACCTGCTTAAGCGGTATTCCATCTCTTGCGGGGTCAATGCTATGGATAGCAATTAAAACTTCAGAAGGAGTAAGCACAGGGCCAGACTGAGATGATCCCTGAGAACAAATTTCCAGAGTGGAAAGCAGATCAAGCTTAGCTCAGAAGCAAGAGGCAAGAAATGAAAAGCTAAATAAGATACCTGCAGCACACGAGAGAGTGCAACTTGGAACTTATCCATAGGAAGATTCACCAGATGGGAAAAAATGCGTAGAATCTGATACACAAACAAGTATAAGAAAATAAGAAAACTATAGCCCAATGTGTTGATTGAAGGGGAAAAGGTAGGAAAGAAGATTTACATCGTCTCTTGGTAAGAAAGGCAAAATTGGGAAAATAATTTCTACATCCTGCAGAGTAGCATCAAAAGTTTAAAACCCAAGAAAAAAAGAAGAAGAAATAGCTGAATAGTTCGCTATTAAGGAGTTTTTCATGAAACAGTCCACTGTCTTCACCTTTATTCTTGTATCAAACAACTTTCTTATAGTATGTATCAATTCTGAAGAAGGTGTGGATCCCTCGGTAAGAGTTTGAAGAACCTGTCATCAATGACGAATGATCAGGACATTGTAAAACTACCCATCACTATTTGAAGCCTTTTCCTCTATTTACAGTATCGAAGAAAAAGTTAAGAATGAAGAAAACCTGCATCAGCAGGTTCTCACTCCCACTCGGTGGGTCTGCTATAATTTTAAGAAGCTCAGAGGATGAGCCCATTGTACGGACTAGTATTGGAATTTGACGATGAATTGCCTACAGAAAATAAACAGTGAGAATACACACCAGAGACAAAAATATACTGATATTAAAAAACTTACTAAAGGAAATGCAACCCTGGGCTCCAATCTTACCTGCTTAACGGGATCCGATGCATTCTTGTATATGCTGAACACATGAACAAAAAGGGAGTGCTTCTGCAAATCAAATACACATAGCAATTAAAAGTTTTAGCAAAATTTCGCTGCAAACTTAAAGGCTAGATTTGTCATTTAGTCGAAGAATGGTTAAAAATCGGAAAAGACCTTTGTACAGAGAGCAAAATAGAGTGACAAGCAGCGCTGAGCTTCAGTAATTGATGTTGCTTCAGAGGACGTATCCATATCCGTACCACAAACCAGCTGGAGTTTGTTTGGTGGATTTTCCAGATCAAGATCCTTCTGAAAGACAAATGAAAAAAATCATGGCCACGTATTTTTTATGCAATGCCATAGATAGAAATCATAAAGCAAACAAAAATGCACATACAACTCCAAACATAAATTGCTTTGGTATACAAGCAAGCACCTTTTTACGATCATCAATCAGTGTTTCAGCATCTCCTCTCTCTGAAGAAATGCAACTTGCGACAGAAAATAGATTGTCCTTTGCAAATTCCTCAATCTGTTGTGTAATATATGGTAAAGAATAGAGCTTGTTTGCCACCTGCAAAATGATATCCATAGTTATTGAAGTGGTAACACATCAGTAGCAGGATATATAAAATCACAGGTTTTACAGCAACATACCAGGCGGATTGCTTTCATGCGAATCTCTTCCGAGTGATGAACAGCACTCTTCAACAAGAAAAGAGAGAAATAAAGGAGGAAGCTTAGTGCGAGCCATAAACCAAAAAAGTATATTTACACCCTTGACAATATGAAACCGTCACATGCTGATAGGAGAAAATGGCTAAATAAACCTCATAAAAAGAAGGAGACCACAAGCACAATGCCCGGATAAAAAATATGCAGGGAAAGATGAAAGATGAAAATGTTGGCTGCAACACAGAAAACAGAAACAGCAAAGAGGTAAGATAGAAGGAACCTGCAAAGCAATCTTCAGGCAGTCATTCCGGATTCCAGGTCTCATTAAAATCAGGCTCCAAACAGTACTGAGACCTTGAGTAACACGATCTCCGCTTTGTAAATCCCTTTCAACGTTGTCACCACTTCCAGGACAGCAAAACGATTCCAACAATTTCAGAACGGATTTCGGCAGAAATGGAGAATCTCCAAGCAATTTACTTAAAGATTTGTCAGACGGTGGAAAAGAATCTCTAAGCGCTTCAGCCTAGAAGATAAAAATGATTTATAAGCAATTTCCAAGTAAAAATTTGACTATGATGCAACCAAAACTGAATGCTTACCACAGTCAGCAGGAAACTTTCATAGGCAGATGCAGCAGAAGTTGACGAAAAGAAATCTTGTTCTGCTTCTGCCTCCCCGTATAGCCTGTAAAGAACCCGCACAGTCAACTCATGTCCCTGAAAACATAAGTGATGATAATCAGATAAACTAAAATATTCTAGGGCCGGGCCAGTTTGAAAGCCCCCAAAATTGTAAAATCTCCCAGGATACAATCTGAAAGTCAGAATCAAAAACCACTATCTCTAGCAAAAGGATTTCACCACCAAAATATTTTGATGCTACCAAAATACAATAAGCATGTATCAAGAATACACAGGATTCACCAATTCAATTGTTCAACTTCAAAGTCACGAAAACAACTTCTCACCTCATGATTCAAATAATCTGAGAGAACGTGCTCCTGTAATATTTTCCAGGGATCTAACTCTGAAGGAAACTGCAAAAAATACAACTGTGACGATCAATTACAGTGAAACAGAATACCATCATACTTCAAAGTTCAAACGATCAACTGCCGACATATTGGTAGTGACTAGGATGCATTTAGTAGGTATAAAACAGAAAGACACGAATGGTCATAGAAATCATACATAACAATCAATAAGCACTAGAAATGTTCATTTTCTACTAAAATCAAGGCGCTTAGAGTAGAGGCAAGTGAGGCCAATGGGTTCAAATTTATAAAATTAGACGAAACTAAGTTTTCTACAGAGTAATAAATCAGAAGCTAAATTAAGAGAGAGCCAGAAGAGGCCCGTCTCCTCGGAACGCTTATACAATCAAAAAAAGAAATGTCAAAATATAGTTTAGAAAATGACCTCAACTCCCAAATGAGCAAGAAGAGAAAAGCGGAGTTGTGAACCACCAGATATTGATATTTGCCTGTATGCTTCAACAATGCGCAAAAACACCAGCTTCTGCAAACCGTCTTTCTCTTCATCAGTAAGGTCAACAACAGGTGCTGATATCTTAGGCAAGAAAAATTGAGGCGCAGAAACAACTGAAGTTGCTGTTGAGGAAACCAAGGTGTTAGAACCTGCGCCAGCCGCCTTTGGACTAAATTCCTCAGACTTATCCGCAGACACTGAGGGAATCACATCAAGAAGGAGGTTTCCACTGAAGCTCGCATCTTGAATCTTACTAGCAGCCTCCACATCTGTAGAATCCAATACAGAAGTAACAAGGGCTTTTGATAACACTTCCTGTTGAGCAGAAGAGTCCAGTCCAGGTATTCCACTTTCTATATTCCCTATGTAATGCACATTTGATGGGAACACAATATTGCCATCTTCATTTGCTGGAAAAGAAGCATCAGAAGAAGCTGATAAGCCAGTTGCAAGAACTGCTTCTTCAGCTGGAAACATCTCCTGGTCTACATGATCAGCACAGAGTTCTTCACCTTCCTGTTATTGTTAAGATTTTAATGTACACAATATTAAAGACTAGAGACCAAAACAAGGAGCAGAAATGACGCGGTAAATTATAACAGATATAAATACTTAATTGAGCAAAGAGCAGCCATACATTTTCCGTTTTCGGTATGTGAGGATTCATAAGGGCAGCAATTGGTGGGAATGCAGTTGACAGTGAAAGGACACCAGCTACAAATGATGGTGGATATTTATTTTGTGCATCACTGCCAGCTATACACATGTTCATCACTAACTCATTCTGGCCATCAGCATAAGAAGAATCATTTGATGGAATATTATGCATATTAGCTATCACAACATCAGCAAGCAAATCTGCAACAATACTTGAAATCAGAATCTCTAAAGAACCAATTGCTTTTTCACCCTGAGCAACCAAGGCTCCGAACATAGCAACCAGTTGCTGAACGGGTCCAGTATCACTCACTCTTCCGCTATTACTTGGTCCAGTTGAAGTAGAAGCAACCCGAGGTAGAGAGCCAACATCATTACCATTTAATCTTTCAGTAATTTCTTCTGACACAGAAGGTGTTACTCTTGCACGTTTTCCACTCAAAGCATCTTCATTCAGATCAATATTGTATTCCGATTCGGATCTTTTCCTACCAGAGTTACTTTCCGCATTAACAGAACTTGCACAGAGAGGATTCTCTCCCACTGAAACCTGGAATTAATATTTCTCGGATTTTATTGTCTGCATCCAACATATATAACCAATATAGCCAAAAAAAGGGAAAGAGGAACAAACTACCTTGGTATCCTCTACACCATCTTTGTCCTGAATGCTTCCGTTAGTCTTGTAAAACAGATCTTCGGCTTTGCCTGCCCGACCTCCACCTTCTATCTCTTTAAGAGCACCGATCAACCGGTCCTTCCACTGGAGAAAATTGACAGTAGAGAGATCTAAATAATTGCAACTTAACTATGAAAAACAACTCCATGGAGAATATACCATCACAAAGTTTATAAATATAGATATACCACTATTAGTTGATTAGTAATAATAGGATAGTAAGTAAACCAGGGTAACATAATACACATTAATCAAATACATCCGAGTGCATAAACTAACAATCTACCGCAAACTTTTGAGAAGAATAAAAACAAAGCATTGGACTATGGTGGTTTCGTTGCAGTGACAACGTATAAAGAAAAACAATCAATAGTAATATAGAAAATAACAGTAAACTAAATCCTTGGAGGTGACTAAGACAAAATAATACCGGTGCAGCAGCGGGATGTGTACATTTCAAGCAGGAGAGAAATACAGTCTTCAGGGCAAGATTTGCTGCAGCAGCATGCACTCCTTTGAGAAAGCTTAGGGGATCCAAGCTCAGTAGAACAGGCAAAATTCGTCCACAATATGCAGGACGTTTCTTTGCAACTGATGAAAGACTGTATAAGAAACAGAATTAAATGACGAGGAAATCATAAATCCTGTTTACATGACATCCTGGACCCCCATATACACAATTTCATGACGACAGATTACCAAACACAGTTTTCCCTAAAATATTAAAACTGTGTGTAAGCACCAAAGCATATTTTACATTTAGCCCGTTCCAATCAAGGGAACTTAGTCCTCGCTAGATTGGATGCTCCTCAGTCAAAGCTCAAATTTAATTTTTTCATCCATGTTCAGATTACAAAGATTTTCTAGAAAAAAAAATGAATAGACAAGAAAGCCATAGAAAGAAACATATACAGCTATATCTTCATGAAATCATAGAAAATTGCGCAGGTACTCTTGCCGAGCTCCAAACTGACTAAACAATACCAAACTAAACTGCGCATATAAATGCACTTAACAAACAACTCACCTATTAATGAGAACAATAATCGTCGAGCTATTTAGAGATTTTGCTGCAGGGTGCCTAAGCTGATCAAGCAGTAAACCCAATTTCTGGCTGGCCTCAACCGACAAGTCTCCAATATTCAAAACAGGATGCCCCCCACGAAGAATAGAAATATTAAAATCTGGTTGAAATAAAACAGGTAACTAAATTGTATAAGCAGCTAGTTTCCATTATGATACTAATAAACAACAAACTTCTAATTTCACGTAATTGAGCGGATAGATCCATAAAGAAATACCTTCATGAGAAGAAGACTCCAAAGACCCACTAGGGTCAGGTGTATACAAAACAATAAGCGCTTCAACAAATTTCATCGCGCATAATTTTACACCACTGTTTCCTTGCTAATATACAAGCCACAAGAAAAAAATACAATCAGACAAGAAGATAGCCAACCCATCAGGAAATTAGAGAAAGCAAAAATTCCCACCTTGAAAGCCAATGAGCATATTTCATCCTTGAACTTAATCATCCACATCCACGAAGATTCAAGATGCTCATCTAACTTACTAGAATGCAAACCCTGGAACGAAAAAAGACAGCCAAATAGCAATAAGAAGAGATCTACGTAAACAAATGCAGGACGTACAGATCACTAAAAATCAAAAATAAAAGCCAACCTGAACTGCCACTCTTTTGAGTGTGGAACGGAATAAATCAACTCCACAAGCTATGACCTGCCTCGCCACAGCTGGTGTCTCATCTTTGAGAGACTTAATTAAAAGGGGCACTATTTCAGGTAATAATTCCACATATTTCAATCCAATTTCACCAAGTATCCTGCATTTGAAATAGCATCATTGGTTCAGCGAGTTATATAAATTCCCTAGGTCAATAAAGAAACAAGTCCTTGATTATATCTAGTCGTAAAGGAACCCTTATGAAAGCTTATGAGAGTAAGACGTACACTAAAAACCATCACTTAAAAAAATCACTCCCTAAAGAGAGATATTGTTCAGGATTAACAACAAGCAGATATAAGAAGACAAAGAATCAACAATTGCATCATCCAAACTCATGAAATTCATTTATATCTGTGTGATTACAAACAAATCCGAATTCATGCAGAAACATATCACCAGGAAAACGGAGCTTACTCGGCGACAAACTTGCGGACAGCACCGAAGGGATCGGAGAGAAAATCGAGAAGGCGAGGAAGAAGCTCGTTGGGGAGAACGGATGCGTCTCCTTGCAAATTCCGCCGCAAATTTCGCAAGCGGTGAAGCTTCGGAGGCAATTCCGTGGATGATATGGCGGAACTCGCGAGACCTTCAAGCCTTTCTCTTGAATACGAAGCCATGATTCCCACCATTATAGGTTAAATTACTGTGTAGAGCTTCGACGGAAGCATAAAGAATCGAAACTCATATCTCTCTGTAGCGTAGGGTTTAGAGAGAAGGTCGATGGAGATTCGTTTTGTTTCTGATATGAACAAATTAAAAACTGATTTCCAATTTTGAGGTCTTTTCCAAAAGAGACAAATAAAGTAATAAACAGCGACACGACGTCGTTTGAGGAAACTAAGAAATTGTTGAATGGTCCCTCATTTTTGTTATTTATAGAGAAGCTATTAAAAACTATTTAATGGGCCTGTAATTTATTAATGTAGATTGGCCCATTTGGAATGATTACGAAATTTTAAGATCTAAATTACGGATTACTACTTTTAAACCGTGTTTTGTGGTCGTGGTGGAGTCTTTTCAGACAAAATGCGAGTGGCGTGCAACAAATCCCAAAACCAAAAGGACTTCAAATGTGAGTAGAGTACACACAGATTGTAATGCCCAGATAATCCGGAACTAATTTGGTTCAAAATGCTTTGGTATTCACTTTGGTGAAAGTTGGACCCGGTTTATTTAGTTGCAGTTCGGTCTATTCACGGATAAGAAATTGTTAACCACAGTAATATAATAGAGCCAAGAGCTTTTAGAGGCCGAAGAAGGGATATACATAAGTGATAGTGTTGTCACAACACTGTTGTGTTAAGAACTTCAAGAACTCAGTTTTGAAGCAAAGCTTCATGGATATCGATAATTGTTATGTGTCGTATTGCGCGTGACATTTGAAATCTCAGAGCTACGAAGTTCCCATGGACTCGCATTAACATCGCATTTCTCAAAAAACCCGATTTAGAATGCAAATATAGCATGCAAAGAAACCATAAGTCATAATGCACAAATCATGAAAACCATCGATCTCTATCCTTACTCTCCAGAAACGAAAAGACCCCAAATCAGAAAACTCGAAACTCTGGTAAGCCTATATCACCTAGAGCCTCAATAACCCAAAAACAACCAAGTCATATTATCTTCCTCTGTGAGGCTGCTATGGTTTGAAGTCCTAGAGGCTATCTGAATCGAATCCAGGATGGTTTTTCCAATTCAAACTCAATACTCAAACAGTTACAGAGCTCAGTACCAATGTATGAGGATGATCTCAATACCAAATCAAACAAGTATCATCCTTTCTTACCCACCTGATCCTACGAAGCTCTCTGAATCTAATACCACCTACATCTAATTGAACAATAAGTTCCCACAAGCTTCAACATCATTTCAAAATCAACAAATCAAAGAGAGAGTAAAGCAAATTATTAATAACTGACAACTTGTTCTTGAAAATGGAAGAAATTCGATTACAATAAGACAACAACTATCAAAGATATAATGAAAAACACAAAGGATACAAACTACCAACAATATCTTAAAGAAACTCTTAAAAAACCATTCCAGTCTCAAATTTACCTCTTTTTTCTTCATCCATCACTCAGAGCGACTAGCGAACCTCTCAACCTTAGGATCATTGAGATTAATCCCAACCATAGCTTCACCAAGTCCACAACTCACCTCAACAAGCATCTCAGGGTCACTGTAATGAGTCACAGCTTGAACAATAGCACGAGCACGACGAGCAGGATCACCACTCTTAAAAATCCCTGAACCAACAAAGACACCATCACATCCAAGCTGCATCATAAGAGCAGCATCAGCAGGAGTAGCAACACCACCAGCAGCGAATTGAACAACAGGAAGACGACCAAGCTGTTTAGTCTGCATAACAAGATCATAAGGAGCTGCTAATTTCTTAGCAAAACTAAAAACCTCATCATCATCCATATTCCTCAAAACCCTAATATCACCCATAACAGATCTCACATGCCTAACAGCTTCAACAATGTTACCAGTACCAGCTTCACCTTTAGTCCTAATCATAGCCGCACCTTCACGGATCCTTCTCAAAGCTTCACCGAGATTCCGGCAACCACAAACAAAAGGGATCCGGAAATTATGCTTGTTAATGTGATGATCTTCATCAGCGAGAGTCAATACCTCGCTCTCATCGATGTAATCGATTCCGATGGCTTCGAGGATCTGAGCTTCGACGAAATGACCGATTCTAGCTTTAGCCATGACCGGAATCGTAACGGCTTGTTTGATTTCTTTAATCATTTGAGGATCGCTCATACGAGCAACACCTCCTTGAGCACGAATGTCAGCAGGAACACGCTCTAAAGCCATGACTGCACAAGCACCAGCTTCTTCGGCGATACGAGCTTGTTCTGCGTTGATGACGTCCATGATAACACCACCGCGAAGCATCTGAGCTAAACCGACCTTAACGGAGAACGGAGATTTCTTCGCCTCCGTTATCGCTGCACCGTTACCGTACACCGCTACAACGCCGGTACCTTCCATTGCCGGAATCGAAGAGAGAGAGAGATTGAAGAAATTTTGTGGAGAGAAGAAGATTGATTGGTGAAGCGATTTCTGGCCGGTCCTCGTCTATCTTGGATACGGTTTTATAGTGAGAGTCTGTGGCGGTGTAATAAAAAGAAAAATTGATGTTTCTTTTAGTTTTATTTTCTTTAATTAATTAAATATTGTATTTTTCATTGGGAAAAGTGGGATTGGTTATGATCGGGCGGTCCAGATTAATAACACGCGATTTCGATTTTCGGGTTAACACACATATTTAGTGGACTGAAATTAGCAAATTAACAAAAGAAATTAAAGAGATTTTGAGTCGTCTGAAATAGGATTATCAAAGTGGTTTAATACATTAACAAAAGTAATTTAAGATGTCGAAATGGCAGTCTTTTTGTAGAGAGATAAGAGATTGATAGTATTTGTTTTTCCACGTCATTTTAGAGAAATTTTAACATCTTCATCATGAGAATTTTTTTTTTTTTTTTCACCATCTTTATGAGAATTTTGAGTGGATAAGATACTCCAGTATACAAGATTGACGATTAATTACCATGGATTCTATGGACACAAATAAAACCTATTAAGGCCATCCTTAATCATGACACTCTTAGAGTGTTTTTAAATAAATAAATATTAAAAACATTATCTCTTTTTCTTTTACTCAACTTTATACTTTTTCTTTCATTTTTTTTTCAATTTTATATTTTCTCTTTCATTTTTTACTCAATTTTTATTAATTTTATATTTAAACACACCCAAAAACACCCATCAAAAGTTTTTCCTATAGACATCCTCTCTCCAAAAATATCATCCATCTTCTTTTTCTCAAATTTTATTAATTTTATATTTTAATACACCTCACTATTTCAACCAAAAACATTCTCTTTTTTTTTTTACTCAAATTTTAATAATTTTATATTCAAAGACACCCATATTGATGCCCTAATGTTGAATCTTCTATTTAGTTTAGGCACAAAAAGCAGTTTGGTCAAACAATTCAATATGTTTCCGCGATTGAAAATATTAAATTTTTTTGACCAAAAAAAAAAATTACTACATTTAAAAAAAAAATGGAAACAAAATTTCTAAAAATCTTCTGACACCAAGAAATGTAACTGGACCTCGTAGAATCCACGACTGTGGCTCTAGTCGCCATTAATTGATGCATAAAAAGACAAAGAAAAAAAGTTATCAGAAAATGAATTGCACGCTTTTAAAATTTATGGAAAGCATCTTTTTCTCTTAAAATCTTAAATTTCTTTATCAGACAATCGATAGCCAATCATTTATCACAATTGTACGTTTTAGATTTTGTAATTGAATTTTATTTCAAAAACAAATATCTCAAAAACAGAAGTTTGTTTATGATAATAATGAAAATAAAAAAAATAGGCGGCTGAGGTTGAAAAGGAAGGCCCGCCTCTCGTTTGCAATCAGTAGATTTTTCCACTCACTTGGCACGACGGCCCAACATTTCCAACTTGGTCCTTTTGACTACTTGACTACAATCATAACAATTTACATAAAGTCCAAAACAATATATATCCCTTTCTTTTATGATGGCTTCCAAATAATACGTTCCTTCGTATAGTAAACTAAATTCCAAAATAACTAGAATAATTAAAAATTACCAACAATACATAAACATACAAAAATTGCCATTTTTTTCTTTTTTAATTACTATTTTGTTGATTGGTTACATGTGAATAAAATACAATCAATATCTTCTTTTACATCATAAAAATTAAAAATGTAACCAATCAAATCTAACTAAGAGTAGACATGTTAACCGAACCAAAGTCAAGCGACATGAAACAATTTTTGTTAGAGTTTATCTTTAGTTTTACTATAGATTAATCAAACCCGAATTTGAAAAATATGTGTTTTGATAAACAAATGAATCAAAACCCAACAAAACTTGAACCAAACCATAAAAGTGATGATCATTATTTTCTGTATGTGAAAAAATTCGCTACAATACTTAAAAAAGAATTAATAAACGATGAATAAATCTAATCAAATTGTGTATATATATACACAGAATTAAAAAAAAAATGGTCTTACGAGCAATTAACGCACACTATGAGCCCATTCTCGTTACATAACAAACACTGAATCCTTGTTCCATCACCGGAGATTATCCGGCGACTTCCGCTGCATCCCTCACACATCAAAAACCTAAACCCATCGCATCTCCGGCAACGTTCTTCTCCGGCGAGTGGAACTCCGTCAAATAAGACCCTAAACTTCCCTTGCTCGTGCAGACCCAATACTCGTTGAGCTCCGCCGATGCATCTTCCCTTTACGAACAGAACTGGAGGCAAAACCTCTGTTTCCTCCGCCGCTGAAACTCGCCGGAGCTCTTCCCTGTATTCTCTGTGCATTGACACGTCTCTCTCGTAGTACTTAACCTTAAAGCTATCCAGTAGAAACCGGATCATGTTACAGTCGTCGAACGTTTTCCTGATTCCACGGAGAGTCGTCGTGTAGAAAACAACGGATTCTTCTCCTCCCGGAGGACACCGTTCCTCGAATTCCAATAACGGGTCGAGAAGGGTATTCCCGTCTTTTCCACTCTCGTCTTCTCCGATGAGTCCGACTTCTACGGCGATCTCGTTTCCTATCTGAAGGGTATTATCGTCTTCTCGTAAACTCCCTTCATTTCGCTGGGCGTCATTGAGAAGGACAATTTCGTCTTTTCGACTATCTTCTTCGATGCCTATTACCGGAGAAAGGGCATTCTCGTCTTTTTCGATAGACTCTTCCTCGACGGAAAAGAAGATAACGTCTTCTTCATCATCGACTCTGGGTTCTCTGGAGAAATCGTCTATTCTTCTTAAGCATACCAAAGCTAATTCGAACGCTTCGAGTAGCTTCGGATCGAAAAGAGTTGTCGAATTCAAATCAGGTCTTCGAAATCCAGATCCGCAAGAAACAGCCGGTTTACTATCTTTCCGGTCACAGGGAACTCTCGGAATCTGATTCACCGGAGGCCGGACGTTCTCCTCATCGCCGACGAAACTTCCAGAAGCTTCTTCTTCTCCTTCTTTCAGGGTTTCCACAAGTTCCGGTACATATCCAATCTGACGATCTTCAATCTTCTGAGGAGATCTCCACATTGAACCTACTGTAATCTGGGAAATAGGATTCGATATCTTGGGGAGATAATCGGAGATCCCATCTGCAGCTGAAAGAACCTGGAGAATCCGATCCTGATTGAGATATTCCCCGGCTTTAATCGATTTCAACTTCTTTGCAAATTTCATTCTCGATGACTTCATCTCCAGTGTTTTTAACTTCACTGGAGGAGATCTGTACCAATCAGATCAAACTCGGAAAAAGGTTTCGTTGGGTTTAAAGAAAAACAAATTAGGTTAAAAAAAAAGAAAAAGGCGATGATGAGAAAGAACACAAGTGATGATGATTCAATTTCAAACCCCCCCAACGGCTAGAAAAGACGGTATCTTCTTTTATTTTTCGGGGGAAAACAAAATAGTGAAATGATACAGTGCGCTTAGGTGCACTGAGATTTTGTATATTAACCACTCATTAACTGCCACGTCGACATACGATTAACAGTGCAACGGTCCCAAGAAGAGGGCCTCTAATATCGGTCTGGTGAATAAACCGAACCAAAATAGAATCGTAGATTAAATTGGAACCGTTAATCGGTTTAATTTTGCTACACTGCAACTGCAAACCCAAACGATTAATGCTGCCAAGTAAAGAAAAAAACCTTAAACGAATAAACGATTACAAATCCATCAAAGAGGTTTAAGTCACTGAGTTTGTCTTTTTAAGTACACTTACACGCACAGCTTCAAAGTCCGTATGTTTTACTCCAACGCTATTTTCTTTCTCCTATGGGTTTAGTTTTCTACAGGAGTCGTAGGCAAGCATTACCAACTTCTTCTTCCAATTAATCGCTTGTTCCGCTGCATCTATCTCTGAGTGAATTCTCTCTCGAGTCGGGTGGCATCTAGACAGGCACACGCTTGCCACGGTACTTGTCAAAGAACTGTGATCACATAAGCAGAAACAAGTCGATCAATCAATTAGTCAAGAATTGGCGGACTATGCAACAGAGCAATAGTTAAAGTTGATGGAACCTAAGCAAAAACTAGGCCTCAAGATCATCAGAAACAAAGAGAGAATTATCATTGGAATTTGGAAAGGCGAAACTGGGAATTATACGAGTTCAATATGTTGATCAGAGTTATCCATCATTCCCACCAAGCTTGAGCAGTTCACATGGATTAATTGAAAAAGTTTTATCTTTCATGTTCTGACTTCTTGAGACAATTGAAAAGGTTTTCTTTTGCAGTGAATTTTGATTGGACACATACCGATCTTATATATGGTTGCTGAATTATCCATCCGAGAACAGGTATCTTTTGTGCGAAAACTG
The DNA here is from genome assembly GCA_964056655.1 of Arabis hirsuta. Taxonomy (NCBI): domain Eukaryota; kingdom Viridiplantae; phylum Streptophyta; class Magnoliopsida; order Brassicales; family Brassicaceae; genus Arabis; species Arabis hirsuta. Next base: position 319,265 of record OZ053302.1, on the reverse strand, counting down.
CCAAGGTTGGCCAGAAGCCACTGAAATAGAAAACACAGTTAGTAACTGTCTACGGTTCCACATGCAATACCAGTAAGAAAGCAAGTAAACGGACCTGAAGAGTACAAAAAAGCCATAGGTCTCCAACATCATTCCCATGATAGGCCATCCAATGACTACAAAGAAGAAGCCAATCCCAAAAGATATGGTTCCCTGCGTGGATAACATATAAAGAACTATGTAAACACCTCGTCTCACTGAGCTAGAGTTACAGGATAGGAAGAGAAAAGTGGAAACCAAACAAACCTTATAGTTCTGACGCTTCATGAAAAACTGCATGGTAGACTTGAGGCCAATGGTTAGACTAACCCCAGAGATGAAAAGAATCTGAAGGAGACCAAAAAATAAAAGAAAGCTCAATAACATTTCCAAAACAAGCAAGAATAGCAGTGAAAGCATAATAAACAGACAGTTCTGAGGTACTTACATTTCCCATGGCAAGTAATCCCTTATCAAACACAAAGACGATCCCCAAAAACGAGAAAAATACGCCAAATCCTGTCAGCCCTAACCCGATTTCTGTTTCAAATCACATAACAAAACGATAATAACCAAGTTCAGTAGGAGTAACTTTGTACCCGGATAATAAGATATACTGAAAATCAATGGGTTCTAAGTTCCAACAATAGCATAACATTCAATGATCTATTTTGCTCAAGAACACAATGAGCAAAAGATGACACTATAAAACTATAGTAAAACTAAGTAACTTGGATACAAATTATTTACAGGAAATCACAATGTTGACATACTTTTCCGGTCATTCATTTCGAAGGACATCATGGTTCCAGGAGTCAACTACTTCAACCTTTCACTGCCTCAGCTGAACATCAGGAAAACAACCATTAAAAATGACAACATTAGTGTTCACAAATGTGCCCATGGCTTCCGCCATAACTCTGATATACACATATATTCCATATAGATCAATATTTGGAAACATTCTATGGATTTAACGTCACCAGTTACGAGATCAAACGTATAACCCTAACATAGCGCGATACTCTACTTCTTCAATCGGAAAAGAGTGCATAACTCAAACAATAGACTACAAACCGAGCGAGAGAGATTCAACGATACTATGACCGATCTAATCAAACGAATTGTAAACAGACATAGCGAAAATTGAACAGAGGCAAGTGGAACGAAGATCATAACCAAATGAAATTCGAAAGGAATCAAATCGACACCGCAATGATGCATAGTAACTTACAGATCTAGAAATAGACAAGGACGAAACCGGAGAAGACCTAGCACGGAGGCTCCCCGAAGACGATCTAAAAAACATTATCAACACATGAGGCAAATTTTTAGTCGGAATCAACAGATCAGCGAAACGAACATAAGCAGAAAATCGTGATGGTGAACAAAAAGATAGAGAGAGAAGAGAGAAATTAACCTGCTCGAGACAAATGGCTAGAGGGAGAAACCCAGACCGAGGAGCAGAACGAAGACGAAGAAGAGCACGAGGAAAAAGAGAGGCCGAAGTCGGAATTTGTTTGCCAGAAATCAGAATTCTGATCCTCTGAGAGAGCCCGAACGGAGAATGTTATAGTGTATTTGGGAACTATGAAATTATGTGTCCTCACCATTCATCAAATGACACGTGGTAATCTTTTTGCAAAACCGATGTTACTAACATACCAAAGTATGGGTAATCAAAATAATTGTATGCTAATGTGATTTTCATTTTAATTTCGCCAAAAATTTGCTAAATTGTTTTAGTACTACACGAAGAAAATCTATAAACACACTGTCACAGACTGGCGTTCTTCACATACAAGAAAAAATTAAAAACAGTATAAATATGGAACGTAGAAAGAATAATGCGAAGTGCAAACCAAACACTTAAACCGGGGTTATGGAACCGGAAACATAAAAAAACCAGATGAACCGGAGTCACTGGAATATGGTTACAACTTGCAAGTAAAACCAAACGAATCTCCAGAGTCCACATCATTTCATTTACACATACACAGTAGCAACACACTCCAGCTGCTGAGAAAAGATAAAGAAACCTTTTGGCTTTTCTCCATCCCCACACTTTTTGTCTTTACATCTATACAAATACGGTTAATGCGAGAGAAACACAATGTGCACTGCATGTTCTGGATTTCGACGACATGTTAGACGTTAAAGATCCTCTTCACCTTCCTGATCTTCCTACGACATACCGGACATAATCCCGTCGTTTCAGTTATCCTGCGTATCGTAACATCCAATTTTTGAAGTCACCATGAATGTTCATTCTTGCATCATAAGCAGGAAATACAAGAAGAAAAGGATGGTGTGGGTTATTTATTACCGTGTCCCACATTGGAAGCAAGCGACGCAGTGTCCACAAGAGAGGAAGAAACAGTCTCTAGGCGCATCACAGCAAATAGCACAGAGGAATCTTGTACTACTGTAGGCTTCACCGTGTCCACCTTCCAATTCCTCAGTACTTGTCAAGATAGAACTGTAGGACGAGCACCAGCTCGAGTTATCATCGTCTTTGCCTGGAATAAGAGGAGCTACATCATCATTTTCATCAATGGTCTCGTCTTCAGAGACTGGTTGTCTTTTATTAAAGAGACTAGAGACAATTAACAAGAGTACTGTCACTACACCTGTAATAAAAAGCCAAGGGGAAAAACGAAGAATTTATGATAAAATCCAACGACGAGACCGGATAATATGACTCATGTAAAAACAAAGCATTACCCATGCAAATTATGTATGCGATCCACCTTGGCTCGTAAGAGAGCTTTGCGCAGAACTCATTCTTAGAATTGTTCTGAACAACAAGAGAGTTGGATACAGAATGGTTTGTGAGATATCTTCTGGTATAGCATAACAATGTGAACTATCTTGTATTGATCTATGAAGCCTTTGTAGCGAAAAGTGATAAAGCAAGACAAGAAATTGGTCGCATACCAGCTTTGGGCCTGGTGAGGTTAGTACAGCAGCATTAGTTCCAAATAATGGAACACTTAGAGTGCACTTGTCCTTGGAGAAAGTGCAATTGTAATAAGCATTTGTAGTATCATACAATACCGCCTCAACTTGAATGTCGATTGTAGCCTGAACAACGTAGATATGGTGTGAGAGTGATTTATAATCAGACAAAAAGAAAGCTACTTGGGATTAGAAAGGGACAATGTATTATCGTAGTGCAGTACTAGAAACCGAAGGTCCTGTTTCAACTTCACATTTAATAGGAGAAAAGTTACTCCAGAAATTATATTTTAAGCATATATAATCATAAACTGCTTCAGCTTTTACCATCACTTGATTCAGGTATACATTGCCAACTGCAACATAATAACTCGACGACTTAGTTATGTCCTGCTCAATGTAACCACTATCTGTCAAAAAAAAGATACGTAGAGTGTGAGTGACCCCATGAATTTTCAGAATATAAACCTATCATGCTTACTTAAAACCTTGGTCACTTACCCGAGATTATATGCCATGACAATGTAGTGTCTGGACGCGCAGGGTCTTGTACCCACTCAGAGAGCCCATCCACACCTTCAATTATAAATCCATAAAAAGCTGAATTACTAAACAGCTATTTTTCTTCACAGCCAATAACATTCCCGCATACAACAAGAAATTTCAACATCAATTCAGGGGAAGGAACAAACTACAACAATAAAGACACTGTAGGTAGGGTATTATTTCAGTGTAGGACAAAATATTACTCTAGAGGGAAACTGGTCAATCCAATTGATTCAACCATATAATGTTAATAAATTCGGTTTGTGCAGGACATTCCTTATGGTCAGAATACAACAATCAAGGTGATTATTACAGCAGTACTTTTCTCAGTGGAACCCAAAACATCACCAAACTCAATCAAAATATTCTTGTAATGATAATATAAGAAAGCACCAAAAGCAACTATCTATCTTAATGAGTAGTTATCCACAAGAAAAAGTACCTTGGGCTATCACAAGATAGAGGGAAGAGCCCACAGATTCAACATTGTATGAAACTTTTAGACGTGACCCCTTGTTCAAATACTGTATCCAATACTGAATAAAAATAGTAAAATAAAAAACCGCATCAGTCCCCGATGATTCGTAGCGAGTTCTCGATGACGAAGGTAAAGAACACCGAGAGAGAACTGACCTTGTAAGAATCATTTGGCACAGCTAAATAGTGCACTTCGGACCAATTAGCAAGAACATCCAGCTGTGGTGCTTCGTTCAAACCGTACAGCATCATACCAGATCCTTTGTTCCCTAATTCTTCCACCTTGAAGAGAAAAACCGACAAACGTTGCTTCAGAAAATTCAACAATGGTGGATCTTAATGCAAGAGAGGAGAGAACATACAATCACAGTTTGGACGAACACTGAAGTTGGCTTGATAAGAAACGATGAATTTGGTCCCAACCATACATTCGTTGTTCCATAAAGCCCCAGAATCAAAGTCATCGACACTGAATCAATCAAATTCAGTAACAACAAACACAAGATCAACAATCAAAAACATTCACATACACAAGGAAAACGCAGCATCAATTAAAAAAAAAACCTCCAAATCTCACCGAAGACACAGAAGGTAGCGACGACGACAACGCAAGACCAAGGATCTTCCGAATTCGAATTGTTCCTCGTGTTCTCCGACGCAACAATGCTCCCATGGCGGTAATCGTACTCAGAGCGATTCCATGGAGGTCGATCACGATGATCAAAACCGCTATCGCGTCTGTGTTCGAAATGACTATACCCTGATTCTTCGCGGATCACCGGAGGGGAAGAGGAAGACGACGGGAGAGAATCCGGCAGCGACATGTTGTGAGGAAATTGAGAAATCGAATTGGAGAATGTAAAACCCTAAAAAACGCAGGTTTGGGGTTAATCTTGAGGAACGATCGCTGAGAAGGATTTGAACGACGGGTCGGCTTCTCTTTCTCTCTCTCCATCGTCACGTTGAACGGTGGATTGACAAAATTAGAGAGAGAAGACTTGGAAAAGGTAAAACAATACTTTCCCTCTCTTTTATTTTTTCTATATCATTTCGACACTCTAATTTTCTAATGAAAAATAACCACAAATGGTAATAAAATAATCACTCTATTTTGGTTGGATTTGAACTAATACGCAGATTAGGCTCAATTCATTCCAAAAATTATAGTCCCTTCGTTTCCAATTAATTATCATTTTACCTTTAATTTTTTGTTTTCACATTACTTGTCCTTTATCTTTTCAATATGTACTAGGTGATTCTCCCGCATACATACAGATAAATTATTTTATAGTTTTGTTTTTAAGTTTAGTCTTTAAAAATGTGAAATATATAGTTGTTTGATTTTTATTATAGTCATTGTTGTTGATTCTTTTATTGTTAATTTTTTATTGTCAATAATATCAATTTTATTAATAATATAAATTTCAGAAATTTAGTTTGACTATTTAATCTTATTATATAAAGGTGGATGCACACGATGAAAACACGACACGTGTAATTGTTAATTTAGATTGTGACATGTGTCAATATTAACAAAAAAATTAAAGAAAAAAACAAGAAATATATTCTAACCAAAGGTATTGACTAATTAAAAAAAAAAAAAAAACCGTTCTACGAAAATATATAATATTTCTAATATTGACAAAAAAAGAAAAAGAAAATAATGAATATATTTTAAACAAAGATTATGGACTAATTAAGAAAAAGAAAAAAAAATCGTTCTACTAAAATATGTAATATTTCTAAATTTTTATATTACAAAATACATTTTTTCCATTATAAATTATCTAAATAGTTAAAGAGAAAATTAATTGTCATATTTATAAATGTGATTTTGCTAATATAATAAATATTTGTGCGAGTCGTAATTTAGTTACTAATTACATTTTTTAAATTATAGGCGTTATAAACTTTAAAATCAAAATTATTTACCGCAATGCGTTTTTATATCAGCATGACATGTAAGCAAAGTTATAACTCACAAGATCACGACATGTATCTAATATTGATCAGATGAAGACTGTGTTAAAACTTAAAATTAATTAAGAAAAATAAAAATTTTAAAATAGAAAGTAATTGTCAAGTTACTAACAAAATAATAAATAGTAAAATTTATAATATTATCATTAATAATTACGAAACACGGTTTTAGATGAAATATAGACATTATATAAGCTATAACATAAACAAATAATATATAGAATAAAACTCTCAATTAAAATAAATAAAAGACGAAAGATAAAAAGAGAAGTATATAAATTGGAAAAATAAAAGTTAGAAAGGTTATAGAAACTTCAATTTAAAAGTATAAAATATACACAACCATGCAAAAATAAAATAAAAATAAAATCTATAAGAATACTCACTTTATCAATATAGAGTTACAGAATATCACAAAAAAATAAAAAATTTCGACCTATGATGTCATTGATACTCTTCAAATGTATATATTAAATTTTCTATAAGTTAAAAAATAATAATATTATATTTACTATATAAATTTTGGGGAGTATAAATCTCTATGAGAAATAAAACGATGACATTAATAAAATACAATTATCAATCATATACTTATGTAATGGTTCACAACATTATTTATAATTTTTATGAGGTAACTAACATAAAATTTACTCTTTTCTGTTTTAACTATATTTTAGTTGTTTTTATTTTCTATTACATAATCATAAATATTCATAATAGGTTAAAATATATATATTTATATATATTTTCTCTGTTATTAAGAATATGATTTGAATTTCGATAATATATATTTTTGAATTTTCAAAATATGTATGAGAACATGAGAATTATGATATAAATTAATTTTTACTAACTTTAAGATCCACGTTAAATAATATTTTAAATTTTAAATATTTATTCAATTAATTTTTATAGTATTTATCCGCAGGATAATATTCTAGTTATTTTATATGTGTAAATGTGCCAAGTCTAAATGTATAATAATTTAATATATTAGAGTAAAAAAAATGTTAAATTTGGCTTGTCCAAATATCTTAAATACTAGTATTTAGAATACAAATAAATTATTTAATATTTTAAAACATTAAAATATTTAATCATAAATTTTATAAATGAAACATAAATTAAAAAAAAAAATTGATGCTTTCGAATTAAAAATTGTTTTTATTACTTTCAAATTTTCTTGTGTTAAAAAAAAATATTTCAAAGAATAATTATATTTCTTGTTAGAAAATTGGGAAGTTATTTTATATATGTACACGTGTCAAATCAAAAAGTATAATAATTTAATACATTCGAGTTTAAAAAAGACATTGAGATGAAGAGCTTGGGGTTTTTTCCCAGAGGAAGTAACTTACAGCTCGGTCACAGCTCTTAGAAGAGGAAAAATTGTAGAGGATATACTCCCTAGCTAGGGTTTCCGCTCAGATCACTAGCTAGGTTTAGATGTATATGCAAGCAATGGCAGATGAGAGATTTCTTAAAAAGCAGTCAACTGGTGACTATCCCATGACATTTTACTACCTAGAGACTTGTCGTTTGATTGGGTTGGTAATAACATTGAAGTATTCGATCCATTCGGGTCAAGTATGATTTGACCATCGAGCAGACTCGGAGCTGCCATTGTTTTGTTGGTTTCATTGGTTTCAGAGTGATCTTGGATAAAAAGAAAAGAAAAAAAGAAGGATGATTGAAGAGTATTGTTACTGTTGCCTATTTTCCAAATCTAGAAGAAGAGAACACGAAAAGAGCTTTTTCTCTCCGTACATTTTACCGTTTCAATTCAAGTTACATTGGTTGGGTGAATCAGAAGAGGATATTACTGTTCCGCACAGCTAAGCTGTTATTCATGAGTCAATAGAGACAAGAGAAATATTCATCACATATTAGGGTTCAAGTCATAATAAAGCATTGCAGGTTCAAATGAGAGAAAGAATCACAACATAAAAGGTTTTAAATCATCATAATAAAGAGCATTGGAGATTCAAGTTTGACAACTAGAAGGAAACATTGGGAAAAACAAAGAGAAAGAGCCACCATCTTAGATGGAGGTGGTGGCTTTGTGCTTCATCGCGAGCGTCTTAGTCTTTTCACCATCGCTTGGAAGTTGTGTCTCACCATCATCTTTGAATTTGCTTGGAACTTCTTTTGCTTGGAAGTTTTCAGCTACTATGCAGCTGAGTCAGGAGGTGTAAAACAACATCAACAGAAAATGAGCTAAAACGAAACTAATTAAGCCCTGAAAACGAATGAACAGAGATACCTTGATGACGGAGCATAATTGGAATCATACGCTGAAAACTCTTGCTGTAATATATACAACACAAAACCTATCTATTGTAAGAAGGAAACATATATATCTTTGAATGAATAAGCCTTAAAAGTAGGGCTAGTAGTACAATCTAAGAACCTCAATACGATCAAACGTGGCCTGACTACGCTCAGCCCATCCCTCCTTCCCCCAGAGCCACGGGTTACGATTAATTGGTCGTAATCCTAATACTTCAGCCAAAGATCTATTGCGGCCCCTTTGATGAGCGTAAAGAATTGGACAATATGTCTTACGCTTACTATTGTATGCATCTGATGGGCCACAGCCACCTCCCACCAATTCCTCCTCCTCAACACACATTGGGGGAATCTGCAAACCCTAGCTACGTATATATACACAACTATGTGGAGCTAATGGGGGACCATTTTATTGCCCAATATCAAAGGTCTGAGATCTTACTTCGTTATGCATTAACATAAATAATTATCTTCTTTTTTTTTTTTTTTGGTCATAAAACATAAATAATGGTTTAGGTATCAAACCAAAACAACCACGAGATGATTTCATTTGGGATGTGATTCTCTAGAGATTTTTTTATGTGTCTGCTTCCAGAATTTTAATATGACATGACAAGGGATTTTTTTTATTATAAGCTCACTTACTTTAGTCCATAAAATTAATTACTTTTTAATGTCACTTGAAATTTGCTCGACATCTATGGAGGGAGTAAATGAAGGAAAAGTAGACAATAGTTTCTTGTTCCCAATATATACGGCTTTTGGAAATAGATTGTACAAGCAAATTGAATACTAAATTGGTTAAATATAATAACCAAAACAACCCAATGCTTGCTCTAAATCTTCATCGGACAAATTTAACAAATCTCCAAACTTTTAAATCAACAAACTCAATCTAATTACTACTTGTCGATAACCCCTTATATCTCAAAATTTGAACTAAACAAATTTACATTATATCTAAAAAAATTAGAGATAATTAATTTAGCTCTTATAACCAGAAAAATATTTGTTGGTTTTGATGTATAACATTGTATAATTGCGATACAATGTATATTAAATCATGTTTAATCAATTGATATAACGGTAGATAAATAAAAATAGAGATCATATAGCTATTTTCATATTTTTATATGTCGCTATAATTTTGTACCTTTTTTACTTTTTAGCTGTATTGTCAACTATTTAACCATTTCAAAAGATTGTATTGCTTTGTATCAATTACTAGGATTTCACCCGCACTATGTGCGGGAATATTCGTGTATATGTTGTAAACTATATTAGGCTTTCGTATTATGTCGTATATAATATGTTCTAGCTTTAGATATATATATATATATATATATATATATATTTAGCTTGTAGGTGAAATTTATTAGTTTGAAATAATATGATGGTTTTTGTTTCTAGGTTGTAGATAGAAATATAGTATTTTGAAGTATTGTATATATTGAATAGTTATTAGTGGGAGTATAAATAGTTGACTATGAGGTTGATTGGTTCACCCGCTATCACGTGTAAACGCTGCATTGTTGGCGTTTGACAACAATCACGGAAAATGCTTTATATCGTTCTGTATCGCTCCAAACCTCTAAAAACCAAAAGTTGTTTTCTTCCAGAGTTTGCGGTTGGGTAACTAAAAAAATAAAAATTGATTGTTTTATAAAAAAATATTTAAAATCAAAATAAATATAAGAAAAAAAAAATTAATATTTGGATACTATATTTATGAAATATATCAACAATTTGAAATTTTCTAATTAGTATTGAATAACTTATTAATTTTATATTTATAAATCTTCAAACATAATTCTTTCAATTAATTTTCTATTTATCATAATTTTATATTTATAAATCTTCAAACATAATTCTTTCAATTAATTTTTTATTAATTATTTATTAATAAATCTAACAAACTTAAATTTTCAAACTTAATTTGTTATTTGTTTTATCTTTAGTTTTCCCTAATATTTATAGTGTCAACTTTTTAGTACATGATATATCTAAATATTGAAATATTGTATTTTATAAATATTTAAATGTTTTCAATTTTTCATAGCGTCTAGTATATAGATTTGTACTTCATTTTTTTTTTTAATGATTATTGAAAATATGTTGCAATTTTCTTACTTGGTATCAAACGTTTAGATTAGAATCAAAATAATTTCAAGACATCCAAATCAGTTTGCGTTGTAATACTATTATTTTGCTAATTTCGTACAATTTATATATTTCTATGTGCTATGTAATAGTTAATATCATATTCCCAAGCAAACTGTATTTTAAAAAATATTTATTAAAAATTGACAAATCCAGACATTTAAAAAAAAATAATAGATCAATAATGTGAACTTATAAAAAATTGACAAATTTTGAATAAATTATATGTATATATATTATATATCAATTATTAATATTAGATATTTAGTTAAGGATAAATTTTAATGTTAAATCATAAATTAAAAATAATATAATTTATGGGATTAAGTGTTTTTTTTTAATATATCCCTGTTTTTAAGGATCAAATATTTGAATGAATAATCTTGTAAACAAAGTATTTGAAATTAAGAGATAATCTCAAAAAGAAAAACGAACAAAATGGCTTTGCTTTCGAGGAAGACTTGTGTACTTTACATGCTGTTTAGTCTAACATTTTTTTTGTCTCTAGTCTCCATACTTGGAACAGAATCTAAATACTGGAGTTGCATCTTCTTCATACATGAGTTCCAAAGTGGACTCTCCTGTCCGGACAAAAAGAGTAGTTTGATGAACAAAAAGTAAATAATATTAAGAACCGATGCATAAAAGAGTTGTTCAAAATCCTAAGACAAAAGAGCACATTTCAATTGCAGTGAGAAGCAAAAGTGTACACAAAACCGACAAAAGATTATCCTCCAAAAGGCTTAACATACTACTTCGTTGCATAAAACTGTTTAAACCCTAATTATACTAATATGTAACATGATCTTTCATGGCCTTTTTCATACCTCAGCAAAACATATCGCCCAATATGTTGTCTTCTCTCAGCCAAATTCATTCAGAGAAAATGAGGACCAATGAGTTTCGCAATCTCTAAGAACCCGACACGGTCTTTGCCATCAAATATCTTCTTCAGCTTCTCATCGCAGATTATAAGCTTCTTGTTTTGCGGATTCTGCGAGAACATTACTCATTTTAGTCACCACAATGTTCACACAAGCAGATATATACACAACTGTTGTTGTAAAATCTGATCATTTTATTGAAAAGTTATCCCTAAATGTCAGGAAACACACTTAAGAGTCTAAGACCAAAGATAGATTAAAACATCAGAAAATACACAAGCTAACGTCTTAAGGCGGTCTAATTGTCAGCTCTGTTATTAGCTCAACATCGATTGGTAGTTGAGGAAATTCTTGTAGCACCACTGTGAAGACTTTTTGGAATCAAGAAAGCCTTTGTATACATTCAAGAATGTGACATGATCACCCTGAAAAGACAAGAACGATAATTACTTAGTCAAAACAGAATTTCAGAGATATGGTTAGATCAAAGTATATATAGCAATATATACCTCGGCTGCTGCAAATCTCAGTTTTGCTTCATCTTGTTCTTTCTGTACTCTCCTGGCAATGACCCAAACTGACTGCATATAAAATATATTCAAGACTGCATCCATTTAGTTCCAAATCACATAGAAAGCAAATCATTACAAATTTGCAATATGTTCCTTGTGATGTTATGCATTTAAAGAAAATAAAATGTTGGCAGAGGAAAAGGGGCAAAGAACTTTTACTTGGATCGAGAGAACTGCAGCGATTGTAATGATCTCATCTGAACATCCAAGCTCAGTTGATGCTAAAATCATTTTCGATATCATTGGGTCCTAGCAAACATAACGAAACCGAGAGATGTAATCATGCAGTAGAAAATGCAAATGAACTTAATATTTCAGATGAGCATGAATCGTCAAGTATCACCCGTCATCCGTATTATATTTGGGTGCTGGATCTTACTCAAAATCTCAACCTCACACTGCAAATATCCAAGAAAATAAAACACAAACCAGCACCAAGCCAAAAGACAATTGTTAGAGAAAAAGTTAGTCAATTTCCAGAAAAACCTTGCAAGGAACAACGATTTAAGCGTGTTTGAGATAGTCGTACCTCGCAAGAGTCTCTGGTTTTCAGCATGAAGCTGGTCAAGATGTTCTCTTCTTTCCTATAACCAAACGAAGAACAGTAATACCAAGATGAAACAAACAATCCAACATTGTAAAGTTCCCATCAAGATGAAAACAACTAAAGAAATAGAGAGAGAGAGTGTTACCTTTTTAGTCATTTTCATGGAAGAAATTGGCAGATCGTCAAAATCCTGAGAAGTAATCCCATTTGAGTTTATCCAGTTCTGATTCATTAGCATGATCCTTCAGCCAATCCCTTAGAGCTGGATTACTGTACCAAACCTGATTAAAGAATATAAATCTAAATCAGTTTAACATCAATCCTGAGATTCCATGTTCAGAACAAAAAAAAAAAAACTTGTGACAGTGACCTGGAAAGCACAACAAAACCAATCAATTGAGGGAAGAATAACATCATGTATCAGAGCTATCATCTCTTGGAGCAAAGACAAGCACAAGAACTCACATAAGATTGTGGAATCAAATCTGCAGATAAGATACAACAAACATCAAGAACCGGATACAGTCGATGGTCAAGATACCCGTCATGTCTGTTTCATTCTTCATGAGATCGATACAAAACCTCAATAAATATATAAGACACATAATACTGTTCCTACTTAAAACCAGGCAAATCCAGTCCTTTTGTCAGAGATCCAAGTGTTAATAGTGAAGCAAAAGTCTGTAGAACCTATAAATTCAAAGCAAATTACTCAGAGAAAATCGTAGATACATCACATCTTAATCCAGATCAATCATATAAGATACATGGATAAATTCCTGTCTATTTTCGTGATACACATATTTCAGCTCATCCGAATCAACAACATCTTGGCCACAAGCGCCGATTCCCGAAGCATAGATTGCAACATCTCTATTTTACACAAAATAAATCAAGTTCTTCATTCATAGATCGATTCCTAAATTTCTCAATCTAATCTCCAGAGATTTTCTAATCGTTTTCTCCATCAACCATCGCTAATCTCACAAGAATCCATTTACACGCAGAGACATGAGTATGGATTAAGGAGATACAAACCTTTCGTTGTATGTGTATTGCGTCTGTGAAGGAAAACGAAGATCTATGAAAGTTTCCATGAAATTCGATTGCAAGAGATTTTGTTTTTAATCGATTGAAAGAGATTCACTTTCCGCAATCTGTTTAAACCCTAGAAGAAGAAGAAGAAGAAGAAGAAGAAGAAGACTGCGAATTCGGTGAAGAAGATTAGTGTTTTCGATTGAAAGAGATTCATGGAAACCCACCTCAATCTGTTTAAAACCCTAGAAGAAGAAGAAGAAGAAGGCGCCTCTGCGTCTTCTCGATGAAGAAGATTTGTGCCATTGCAAAATTACAACTTTGCCATTAATGAGTCGGGTTTGAAACCGGATCCGCGTGTTGGCCCGCGTGTCTACCCGATTTCAGTTCAACCTGATAATTACTGAATTTGCCACTGCAAATATCCAAAATTATCCTTTTTAATTGGATCTATTTAGTTAAAAGACAATGGCAATTTGAGTAATATCTGAATGAATTTTAGATATTTATTCTAAATGACTTCTCTTTTAATAGTATAGAGATATTTTGTTTTCTTCCAAATTTATTGTAGAATTAATTACTAGAATGATTTTGGAAAGTAGGGTAATTACTAGAATGACTGTCAAATCTAATAACTTGACACAACTCGATAAAAGACAAATAAATTTTAATAATCTATTTTATTTATGCAACTGCCATCCTGAAACCTAAAAAAAAAAAATTTTTTATAAATCTATCATAACTACCCAATAAGTCTACCACCACATGAATACGTTGGAAAATTTTTAAACCAATAAATAAAACATTTGTTTGAAACCACCGTCGCGGAGGCTGCGGAAGCACCGGATCGTACTCGGCTAAGGTGGGGAGGCTGCAAAAGCACCGAGATTTAGGTAAAAATTGAACTAAAAATAAAAAGTTGAAAAAAAAACTCAAAATCTTTTGATTTTTTGTTAGAAAATGGATATATGATGTTAGATCTACTAGTTTTAGGCTAAACCCAATTGAAAACAAATTAAAACACAGCAAAAACGAGCTAAAAATGAGTTGGCTGCCATTGTTAGGGTTTGACATAAGCTTGGGTGTGTTGGAGAAGATGAATGGTAAATTACGATTTTGTCCTTCATTGAATAAATCTACCACTACTATAAATAAATATTATAAGTCTACCACTACTACAAATAAGTTTACCACATATTATAAATCTACCACTACTACATATTATAAATCTACCACTATTATAAATAAATCTACCATAACTGTAATTAAGTAAGGTCATTCTAGTAAAACTCTGAAAAGATTTAATAAATCTACCACAAAGACAAATAAGTCTACCAAATTTAATAAATCTACCACAACTTTAAACAAGTCTACCATAGGGCGAAACCATAATTAAGTCTACCACCACTAAATATAAGTCTATCAGATATTATAAATCTACCACTACTATAAATAAGTCTACCATTGCTAAACATCAATAAGTCTACCAATCAAAAAATTAAATCTACCATCACTACAAATAAGTCTACCGATCATAAAATTAAGTCTACCAGTACTACAAATAAGTCTACCACATCTTATAAATCTACCACTACTATAAACAAGTCTACCATCGCGCAAACCATCAATAAGTCTACCACTACTACTAATAAGTCTATCACTGACAAATAAATCTACCATAACTATAAATAAGTCTACCATCGCACGAACCATCAATAAGTCTACCAATCACAACAATAAATCTACCACAACCACTAATAAGTCTATCACTCAAAAATAAATCTACCACAACTATAAATAAGTCTACCACTACAACGCATAAGTCTACCGTAACTACTCAATAAGTCTACCACAACTTACAATAAGTCTACCACTACTTACAATAAGTCTACCACTACTATAAACAAGTCTACCACTGTCTGCACCGTAATAAGTCTACTGACCACTTTATAAATCTACCACTACTACAAATAAGTCTACCGATCCCAAAATTAAATCTACCAGTACTACGAATAAGTCTACCACATATTATAAATCTACCACAACTATAAATAAGCCTACCATCGCGTACACCATAATAAGTCTACCAGACGTTTAATAAGTTTACTGTAACAGAATGGTAGACTTATTTAATTTTAGCGGAAAAAAATTTCTATTTCATTAATGGCAGTTTCGTAAATACGTTTTTTGTCTTCAAATGAAATAAGGTTAACATAGGAATTAAAAAAAATTTAAGGTCATTCTAATAATATTCAAAGATAGAAGAAGACAAAATCATTCTAATAATATTCAAAGATAGAAGAAGAAAAAATCAATCCTAATTGTATTAATTTCAGATAATTAGGATTGAGACAGCATAGATGTATTCCCAAATTTCAACCTCTAATTAAATCGAAATTATGGCCTAATCTCTTTTGGTGCGGACAGGCTGGTCTCGTGCCGTCCTTCAAATTACTGTAACACCCATGCCCATTTGTCATCAGTGACGGTATTATCGTAAATAAGTTATATAAGTGAGGGCTTATCCGTAAATACCCAAAAGTCGAATCTTCTTCGTTTCTCTTTCTAGTCTGGGTTTCTAGCGAGGAAAAAAAAAAAAAACCCAGATCTACATAAAAAAAATCCCCAAATTTAAAATTTCAAATTCGAATCCCCAAGAAACCCTAGATTTTTCCAATCGAGTCGAGGTTTGGGACCTCGTACGTTTCTCAGAGCGATGGGCGATTTCAATCTCGCTCTCGTGATTGTCGCGATTGTTGTTTGTGTCATTGTGTTCATCTCTAGCATCTACCTCCTCGTCAACTATCAGCATCCAGATGATGCAAACCAGGCTTATTTCCCAAAATTCGTCGTTGTTTTTGGGTTATCTATTGCTATGATCTCCATTCTCATGTTACCCGCAGATGTAGCGAACCGGCATGCTTGTCGACATTCGATTTACAATGGAGCTTGCAATCTCACTTTACCCATGAAGGATCTGTGGCTTGCTGTTTACATTGTTGACGCGGTGCTTGTGTTCTTCATTATCCCCTTCGCTATGTTTTTCTATGAAGGCGACCAGGACAAGTTTGTTTCTCCACGAATTTAATTTGTGAGTTAGTAGTTGAAAAATCGAAATTTGGTGATGGTTTTTGTTTGTGGGCTTGAATTTTTTACTGCAGAACTCTTGGAAAGAGGATAAAAAGTGCTTTGATTTGGGTGGTTACTACAGCTGTTGTTTGTGCTCTGGTGCTTGGAATCTTATACGGTTAGTTGTTACATGAGCTGTAGTTTCTTATGTAGATTTGAGCTTCATGTTCTTCCTGGTTTGTCTGATTTAGTTGGAGTGGTGATTGACCAATAGTGGGATCATTTAATCTTTAAATGATGGTTTAAGTTTGCTTTTGGGTTCATGTTCCTTGAGTGTTTGTTTCTAATGTTCTTCTTCAATGTATTAGGTGTCATTGGGAAGGTGGATTTTTCTGTCAGGCACTTGTCATCTGCCACAACGACTTTCCCAACTTCGTGGCAATTTTCAAATAATCAACCTTGCATTGGTAACACTGCTCGTCAGGTAACACTTGAATTTTGATTGCATTCATGGTATTAGTTTATTTTTCAATGGTGTATGGAAAATATATCTTAGTATGTAATTTATTTTCCGTTCTTCCTCTGTTGTTTTGATCGGCAGTGCTCAGCCTATACAGCTAATGCCGCATCTGAGAAGACATGGACCATGCGAACGACATTTCCAGAATATGTTGTTGCTCTTGCTACAATCGTCGGGTCAGTCCTTTTCACGGTATGAACATCCTTCTAATAGTTTGTTTTTGTGTTGACACTTGCACCTCATTGGCCTGGAAGGCATAGAATTGTTCTCTTGTATTTAAAAGACATTTGGTGGGTGTCATTTTTTAGTTTCCTCTAATGATTCTTAAAAACTCTTCTATCTCAAATGTTTTAGATATTTGGTGGTGTTGGTATCGCTTCCCTACCCTTGGGACTTATCACTGCATTCATCAGACGACCAAAGGCTGTTATCACTCGGTCACAGTACATAAAGGTTCATTGTGTTGATTATGTATATCGAGTCATTGGCACTCTCGGTTGCCTGACAAGTCATCTAAATGTTTTACAGGAAGCAACTGAACTAGGTAAAAAGGCAAGAGAACTAAAAAAAGCAGCTGATTCACTTCATCAGGAAGAAAGAAGTGGTGCTAAGGGCAGGAAGTGGAGGAAAAATGTGAAAGCAGTTGAAAAGGTGATCATTCCTAGTGAAAAGCTAGCTATAAAGTAGAAACCAGTTCTGCTATAGACCCATTGATATTGGCAGCTTTATATGCTTGCTTGACTTTAATTTGTAATCTCAAGTGCTCCTAATTTGATTTTACTTGCTTTTCATGTACCCTGCAGGAGTTGCTTCAATTGGAAGAAGATGTGAACCTCTTAGAAGAGGTGTATCCTCAAGGAGAGAAGGTGGAAATGACTGTTTCTCAGTACTCTATCTATCTAAAGAATTCTATATTCCAACAATGTCTTGTCCTTTTTTTTTCAGGCGGAAACTGCTTGGGCTTTCACTGTCCTTGGATACTTGGCCAAGTTTATTCTTGGAATCTTAGGGTTGGTGTTTACATAATCTTCTTATTATTTTACACTCTACCTCTAAAATCCCTCGGATAAGCTCTTATTGAATTATTTGTTCTCTTTTCTCTTTGAAGATTGATCGTCTCTGTGGCTTGGATTGCACACATTATCATATATCTACTTGTTGACCCTCCCCTCTCCCCTTTTCTTAATGAGGTTTTCATCAAACTGGATGATGTCTGGGGTAACTTCATTTTCTGATCTTGTTATGTTACTCTCTACCATGTTCCTTTTGTGCCTGGCCTGACTCTATGTTACTACATGTGACATTTTCTTATTCTCTAGGTCTTCTAGGCACTGCTGCCTTTGCTTTCTTCTGTTTCTACCTGCTACTTGCTGTTATTGCTGGGGCAATGATGCTTGGGTTGAAGCTGGTCTTCATTACCATTCATCCAATGAAGTAATTAATCTTACGTTTTTGAGATGCTTTTTTTTGCTACTCAGAGGTCTTACTGTTTTCTTTTGGTTTCTCATTAGCGTAATTTAATTGTTTTCAGATGGGGAGCCACTCTAATGAACTCTTTCCTCTTCAATGTCGGTCTCATTCTTCTCTGTTCAATAAGGTAGAATTCCCCGTCAGGTGATAGCATCAAACGTATGGTAAATAGAATTCTTACAATCGATTATTGTGGCTCGCTGAAATTCCAGTGTGATTCAATTCTGCGCTACTGCGTTTGGATATTATGCTCAAGCCACCGCCGCTCAGGAGATCTTTGGCCATACTTTGCAGTCCCTTCGCGGAATTAAGTACCTCTACAAGTAAGCAACATTGTTTTTTTGCAAATAAAGGTCTCATTCTTATACATAAGATAATACTGACTATATCCGTCCCTTACTTATCGATATAATTCAGGTACAATGTGTTCCAAATCGGGTTTGTTGTCCTCGCTGGACTGACCTTTATATATTACATCGCCTTTGTAAGTCTCTTAAACCCTCTCCATGTTCCATTCTTTCAGCTAAATTATTTATGTCCATAGGTTATATATCTTTAGAAACTCATAACCTTCGTGGGTGATATATTTGGCAGGGATGGAGAAGAAAAAAGCCGAGCGGCAGATTCCAGCTCTCTACCTAATGTAAATCTCTTCTTTCTTTTCTCGTCTTTGGGATGGATGGATCGCGTGCCGCTGAGGATTGCTTCTTGTCCGCAATCATTGTCACTTGTTACCTAGATTGAACCCATGATCTGTGAAAGTGGTCTAATATGTTAGGAACAAGCACCTGCCCAAAAAGCTTCTCTTTCTTCTGCTTCTCTTTGCTGCTGAGGTTTGTTTTTATCATCATCACTTGAGAATGTAATATTATCCTTACTTTTTCCTTTCCTTTCTTCTGTATCTATTTCTTCTCCTTCTCCTTTGTTTGTATTATTACGAGTACGTTCATGTAACCATTACTGGCTTGAGATTGTGTCGGAACGAATTCAGATTTTTGAGTTATTCCTGTGTAGAGTGAGGCTCCAAGTGATGACAATTGACAAGAGACTCCACGCCATTGACTTATCGTGGGAAAACATAATTTATCCATCTCAAATTCGGTTTGGGTGGGTCGCGAGTTTGGTTTTCTTTGGATTATTTGGTTTGGAGATTTTTTTTTTTTTTTTTTTTTTTTTTTTGGTTTGGCCATTTTGGTTCGTAACTTCGGATTTAGAGAAAAGCATATAAAATCTGATTTATAATTATGATTAAAAATGTAAACCGGATTTAATTTTTGTATTTGGCCCGGTTAGTTATGACGGTATCTTTCCAAACACTCTGGGACGACCAGAAGGTCCATAGATTGGAAAACTCATCGAGTGAGAGACGTTAGCTCTCTTTTCGACTGCCATGGACATAGCTCTCTTCTCGCCGTCTTCCCTCTTCGCCGCCGACGATGATTCCTCCGGTAAGTTATAACTCTCCGCTTTTCAATTTCTACCTTGATCGAAGAAAGAACACACATAGCTAAGTAACTTTTAGTTATTTTCTCTCAGATGGAGAAACGACGGAGACGACCCAGAGCTTCGTTGAGAGGAATCACCAGTTTCCTGGATTTGTAATTTCTTCGCTCCCTAAATCGTTTCCTTGTAGTAATTTCGATTCCCGATTTAGTTTTATGTTCTCCGTTGAGTAGTGAAACTTGAGCTTCTGATTTCAGGGATTTTGAGTTGATTTCGTGGTGGTTTAGATCTTAGATTACTTTGAGCTGTGGAATCATGTTTTCTTGCTAAAATTGTGACGAAACGGATCCATGAATTCGTTTTCATGGAACAGTCTTTTGAATGGTTTCTGAGTACAATTCTTTCTTTTGCTGATTGTGATTCTTTTTTCTTTTTTTTTATTGAATCTCTGAAACTACTTGGAAGAATAGTAAATGTGATTGTGATTTTTTTCTTGTTTGAATATATTGAACAGGAATTACATATCCGGGAATTTGGTTTCCACCAGCTGAATGCAAACTTGCTCTGGCCAGGTACATTCGCCTTTGCAGATTGGTTAGTGCAGCATCGACACTTGATCGAAAGGAGGCGTTGTCTCGAGATAGGAAGGTACTTCCTTCTCTTTTTCAATTCCATTGTTGTGTATTTTCTGCTGATTTGATTTCTGTCTTTACTTGCAACTGCTTATATTCCTTTGTCAGTCCACTGTTTTTGACACTGATCAGGTTCTTTTTTTGTCTTCAAATCGAATGGGCAGCGGCACGGGTGCTCTAGCTATATTTCTTAAGAAAGAGTTTAATCTGGACATAACTACTTCGGACTACGATGATCAGGAGATTGAAGACAATATTGCTCACAACTGTATTGCAAACAAGATTATCCCTTCTTTGCCGCATGTCAAGCGTGAGTTCTCTGGTTGAATCACATTCTTATCTACGAAATGGCGTTTCTGGTTGATTATGTTTTGCTTCTTTTTACATTCTTGTCTAATTATGTATGACAGATACATGGGGAGATGAATTTCTAATCTCAGAACCAGATTGGGATTTGATCATAGCCAGTGATATCCTTCTATGTAAAATACCCTTTTCTTTCCCATACGGTTTATCTCTCCCACATCTACAATTTCGATGATTTTATTTAATATGTCTCCCCTCTCCTTTTTTCGGTTTTTGCAGATGTGAAACAGTATCCGAACTTGATCAAGTCTCTTGCTTTTCTTCTCAAAACCTACAAATCAAAAGACACCAATGTCGTTAGTCCACTAGAATGCAAACTAAATGGTTAGTATCATTTTCAAAATTCTTATTATTTTTGTCATCACTACTCACACCAAAAGAAGTCTTAACATTACCCGTTATTGGAGCAGACACGGAACTGCCTCGGCCGGTGTTCTTAATGAGTTGGAGACGAAGAATCGGGAAAGAAGATGAGTCTTTATTCTTTACTGGTTGCGAAGAAGCTGGCCTCGAGGTGAAGCATCTCGGAAACCGAGTTTATTGCATCAAACTTAGAGAAACAAACCGCTAGAAAGAACTCATGAATCTTCCACAGATCCATTGCGTCTGACATTAGTGTTCTGTTTGGTACTCTTTCCTTTTTTGGGTCAAAATTAAGGTGAAATGAGATACCGTTAGATAGATGCCAAATCATTTCATCATTTACCGCCGCTTCTCATTTTTAACAAACGTTTCACTTTAGAAGATCATGAATCTATGAAAAAATGTTACTACAATTGACTGTACTATAACAGAACATAAGAGAGGGAAAATTAGTTACCAATTAGTTAAGAAAAGAATATTACTGTAGAATGTTTTGTTTCCCTTAACACTTGAGCTTTCAGAATGGGAAAAGAACAATCAAAACTTAAAACTAAACACTTCAAAAAGAATCATATACTTCTTTTGCGTGAGAAAGTTTGATATTAATCTATTATTGGCCACTATAATATCTTGGCTAATCGATTTTCGTCACAACCAAAACTTTACTTTTGGAAAAAATAAAAATTATCCATGGATCCTCTTTCCAACGTTCCTTCCTCTCATCTTTTATGCCCAAAAGAACGATATGAAAAAGATAAAGATGGCAAAGTAATAACTGTTAATGGGAGAATCCATCACGTAATCAGCAGTTCCTATTGCATTTCTGATGCTGAAAAGGAAAAGTCCAATCATCTTCATTCCTTACTTTGTCGCAAAAGAGAAGAAGGTGATGTACGCATCTTTCGTTCTTGTTATGTTTGTGATATAGATATACCTAGAAAAACATATTACTACTGCCCCCAGTGCAAAGAGAACTACCACAAGGTATGTGTTGAGTCTCCTTCTATCTTCCAATCCTTTGATCATCCAAAACATCCTCTCCAACTTGTGTGGTTTTCCTACACTTACAGAATTCGTCGAAACTATTGCTTTTCTTGCAAAAAGTTGCTTGGATATCTATTT
Organism: Arabis hirsuta; assembly: GCA_964056655.1. NCBI lineage: Eukaryota > Viridiplantae > Streptophyta > Magnoliopsida > Brassicales > Brassicaceae > Arabis > Arabis hirsuta. Next base: position 296,814 of record OZ053302.1, on the reverse strand, counting down.
TACTCTTGCTTTATTTGTGATTTTACAATCCACCCTATTTGTGCGATAAACCCAACACCTTTTACTATAGAAAATCCGAAAAGGCATGAGCATACCCTCCATTACTTTCCTAGAAAATCCACTCTGGTTTGCGATGTTTGTGCGTTGGAGGGTTATATCGATTACTTATATGTATGTCTCCAATGCGATTTCATTATCCATAAACGGTGTGTCGGCTTACCATATGTCATAAAAGTATCTCGTCACAATCATCGTCTGGCTTTTACTCCTCATATACCTTACAAGGAGTGGACTAATTGTAAAGTTTGTCAAGCAAAGATAAACGGAAATTACGGGAAATACTCATGCATAAAGGGATGCTCTTATGCAATGCACACTAGATGTGCCCTGCGAAGTGATGTATGTGATGGGAAAGAGCTTGAAGGAGAGTCTGAAGAAACATTTGCGATTAACATGTTTGAGGAGGAAGGTGATGGGATTATACGATATTTCAGTGATCAGCGTCATCAAATGAGACTTGAAAAACAGATCCAAAGAGTGGGAGATGAAAACAAGCATTGTCAAATGTGCATGCTTCCTTTTATTGGTGATAGTAATGTGTATCAATGTATGCAATGTGATTTCATTTTACATGAATCATGTGCATATAATCCCTATGCGAAACAATTCATGTTACATGCTCATCTACTATTTCTAGAAGTCCCCAATTTGAAGAAAAAACGTTGGTTCCAATGTAAGAAATGTGATCGTTACTTGTGCGGTTTCATATACGTTTGTTATGTCAATAGTTGTGGTTTTAAGTTAGACACACTTTGTGCTTCTATAAGTGAGCCGTTTGATTATCATTCTCATCCACATTCGTTGTTCGTGACATGTGGTGAAGACACATGGTTAGTCTGCTCCATTTGTAAATCAGATAAGAAACAACCTTTGATTTGTGTTGGATGCAATTTTGTTTTGTGTTTTGGCTGCGCCACTCTTCCACATAAGGTGAAGTACGAACATGATGAACATTTGCTCACTTTTTCTTACGAAGAAGGTGTAAATGATGATGAGGTTTATTGGTGTGAAATATGCGAGAAAAATATAAACCCAAAGAATGGGTTATATACATGCAAGGAATGTGGAGTCGCACTCCATATTGAATGTTTACGAGGAAGAGATCCATATCTGAAACCTGGAGAAAGTGGTATAGTGCAGGGATATATGATCCATGTCCTTGCCAACACTAGTTTAACTCGGTATGTATGCACAATGTGTCTAAGACCTTGTTGTTACAAAGTATTGATAGAATCACCTCCCCACTTTGGCGACTTATTCTGTTCTGTTTATTGCTATACTAGGTGAGTATTTAATTTACGCTAATTGTGTCATCTTTATTAATTATGTACAGTAAAACCTCTATGAATTAATACTCGATAAATTAATAATCACCATAAATTAATAAATTATCTCGGTCCCGAGTCGGGCCAATGTAAAAATTTACGAAATTTGATAAGATGAGAAGATAATAATTTTTTTGAAACTCCCATGTAAAAATATAGTCTCAATAATATCATAAATTAATAATCATGTATAATTATGGATATATATATATATATATAATTTTTTTTTTTGCTTCAGTACCTTTTTATTCTACTTACTATATCAAACAAACTTTTATGATTGTGTTTCGGTATCCAAAACTCATGATAAGTTATAGACACGATAATTGATTTTGTATACATAATTCTTTCCAAATGTATCATAATATATATCGTTGCTGACTTTATCATCACATTAAGAACGATAACCATGTTTTTTCTAAATTTTGGTACTAATAATGTGTATTAATTTTAAATGGATAGTATATTATGATGTTAATATTTATTATATTACAATAATAAAAGTATAAATCATAATCTCAAGTTAATACATATTATTTTTACAAATGAATTTAATTAAATTATTGAACAAAATATCATTTGAATTTTGTTAAAAAAAAATCGTACATAAAACAGATATATCTCTATAAATTAATATTTATTAATTATCGATTAATTAATAACCAGATATATCTCTATAAACAGATATTTATTAATTTATAGAGATAATTAATTATCGATTAATTAATATTTCTCTAAATTAATAAATTTTCAAAATCTCAACATTATTAATTTATAGAGGTTTTACTGTAGTTTGTTTGCTTTATTTGGGCTTTGTATTATTTGTATCATCACTTTGTTAACCAATTTTGATTTTTTTATTCAGAAGTAATTTTAGCCATACAAGAGTAAAACCAAAACCGAGCCATGCAAAAGTAAAAGCAAAACAATTCTGCTTATCAAACCGTAGCTCTCTTCTCGCACCCGACGACGAAGACTCTTCCGGTGAGTTAAAATATCTCTCCACTTTTTAATTTCTGCTTAGGTCGAAGAAAGAGCATACATAGTAAAGTAACTTTTATTTTTCTCAGATAATGAGAAACGATGGCAACGAGCCAAAGCTCCGTTGAGAGGATTCGCCACTCTCTTCGAATTGTAATTTCGATTTCCAATTTACTTGTATTATGTTCGAATAATAATAAAAGATATTTCATTTCATTATAAATTGATCTACATTATCAAATATATTTTTTTTTTACTTCTCTTGTCAATTATTGGCGTGTATTTGTGTATACAAAATCAATATTCAATACAACTAGACTGAGTTTATAATGCAACTTCAATGAAAAAAAAAAAACTATAAACATACACACGAACTTTATCAAGCTTATTTCAAACTCTGGTCCATGTCTACAAAGTTGGATAATGTGCTTGTTGATATTGGTTAATTACTGACGTAGCATAGAGTGTTAACAACCCGAATTTCTTGTATTGCTGCTCTGTACTCAAGGCTTCCCTTTTATGCAAGTTTAGGTCATGATGACACCTAAAATTAAGAGTAAATTTTAAAATATTTTATAGAAATTTTGAGCGATTTTCGCAAGATGAAGACATAGACTCATCTTTTGATTTGTTCATAGAACGATGATTTGTCAAATTCATGTGGAGTAAGAGTCGACACGTAAAGACTAAGACAACTACGATTAAAGTCAATAGTCAAAATTTTAAAATTAAGGACTAATTAAAGTTTATTTACTCGGAGTCATTTAACGAAAAAAAAGTTAACTCAAATTGTTTGGAGCAGTCAATTTCTTCTAAGCTCGCACAATTGCAGGTTTCGCGTAATTATGTGATTAATAAAAAGTTGTATATAATTAGAACCATAATATTATTAACATTTGTATGAATGATCAATTAGAACCACAATATTATTAACATTTAACTAAAATTGTCTTTAAACGTTAAATTAAATTAAAATCAACATTTGCAGTAAGACAAACCAAACATAAATTTGTATCAGTTACAGTTGCGAGATTGAAGCAATTTCTTTTATTATTATGATAATTAGACACATTAACGTTGACCAAAAAAATAAAATGATATAGAAAGACGTCAAAAAATTAAATTAAATAAAAAGACACGGTCTTATACAGCCCATTTATATATATTTTAAATACATATTCACATTTCAGATTTATAGGGAAAAAAGGGTTTTGGTGTTTCGTAGCAGAGAGAGAGTCAACGAAGAAACATGTCTTCGATTAGTACGGAACCATCAGCGAATCTCTCTCTGTTAGAGAACGGTGGCAGGAGCGGCGATCACGACGACGGCGATAAACGAACGCCGACGAGAGAGACGGCGGAGATATCTAGACGTGGTCGGAGAACGGTGCAGAATCTATCGGCGACTTCGTTGACAAGGAAGAGATCGGATCTGAAATTGATTTCGAGAATTCCTTGGGAGTTTCTGAGAGTGATATTATCGAATCTTCAAGAAGTTCTTCTCGGAACCAAACTTTTTCTTCTTTTTCCGGCGGTTCCTCTCGCCGTCGTCGCTCACCGTTACGAATGTCCACGTGTAAGTTGTTTTAATTTAATTTTCTTAGTACTAACAAAGTCTTTTTTTTTTTGCTGTTTTGAAAATTAATTGAATGGGTTAATTACGTTAATTAATTATGTTTTCTGTATAACAAAAACAGGCGTGGGTTTTTGCGTTGAGCTTGCTGGGATTAACGCCTTTGGCAGAACGTATCAGTTTTCTCACAGAGTAATTATTATTTTAAAACTCTTTTTTTTTATAATACTAAATGTTTATATTATTTATGTTTATAAAATGAAAGTGATTAATATTATTATTGAGATAATATCGAATTAGATTAAGATATTGATGCATATAATCTTAGTTTATTTAGACTTAGCCTTATCTTTTGTCTTAGTTCCTATGGGGTTAACAAAACCTTTTTTTTCCTTCCATAAATATGTTTTTTTATTATTACTATCCAAATGCAATAATTTTTTTTTTTTTTTCGTTTCTTGGTTAACAGGCAAATTGCTTTTCATACCGGTCCAACAGGTGATCATTTAAATTTTGTTGACTTAATGTAGGCTTTCGAATTGAACTTCGTAACTAAAATTAGACCATAATAAACCAATTAAAATTATTATTTAAAAATTTCTACTTTTAATTAAATATTATTAATTAAAGAATTAAATGACTCTTTATATATACTAAGTTTTAAGACTAGTTAGATTTTTAGCTCTATATGTAATAAAATGAAAAGTTAAGTGCATTTTTGTAGTTAAATTAAACTATAAATTTAGGTACATTAAAAGCCTGATCTTTTATATTGCATTGATCTTTTGGGTTTTTTTGAACGTATAATAGATGTTGGGATTATTCTGAATTTTATAACATTGAGTCATTTGACGGTCGCTAAATAAATGAAGGAAATTGGAATGTAAAGTGAAAATGTACAAATGTTTGCATATTTCCCTTTTTTGTTTGTTGATGCTTTAATTTTTGGTATGGTTGGGAGTATGAAATTAATGATTTGAATGAATATTTCAGTCGGGGGATTAATGAACGCGACTTGTGGAAACGCGACGGAGATGATAATAGCGATACTAGCGGTTGGACAAAAGAAGATGAGAATAGTGAAACTCTCACTTCTTGGCTCTATTCTCTCAAATCTTCTCTTCGTCTTAGGCACTTCTCTCTTCTTTGGTGGTCTCTCTAATCTCCGCAAACACCAGTTTTTCGACCGAGTAAGTCAATATAGAGTAATATCTCTTCAATTTTTTCTTCTAGAGTTCATGAGATTTCATTTGCAAAAAGGTTATGTTATGTTCGTTTTGTGGACTCTCTAATTGATTAGTGTATTATAAGAACAGAAACAAGGAGATATGAATTGTACATTGTTGTATTTGGCACTATTGTGTCAAACACTACCAATGATTTTGAGATTGACAACAAGTGATCAAGATCAAGATGGACCAGTTGTTGTCGTCTTGTCAAGAGCAAGTAGCTTCGTGATGCTCTTTGCTTACTTGGCTTTCCTCATCTTTCACCTCTTCTCTTCTCGTCTCTCTCCTCCTCCTCAGGTTCTCTCTCTCTAAAACTCTTCACAATATTTATCATTTTGTGATGCTCTTTATATCTAATTGTTTGGTTCTATGAAATATATAAAAGAGGGAAGAAGAAGAGGATGCGTATGACGATGACGTGAGTGACAAGGCAGAAGAAGAAGCCGTAATTGGAATGTGGAGTGCGATTTTCTGGCTTGTTATAATGACACTCCTCGTTGCTTTGCTCTCTGACTATCTCGTCTCCACTATCCAGGTGTGTTTATACTTTATATTGTATATTGAAAATTTAGAAGCTAAAGAAAGTTCACCAAATTGCTAAGTGACAAAGAAAGCTAGAAGTTGACTTGAAAAAGAAAAATCTTAAATAAGTTAAAACCTAAATGTAAATATATGTACGTACAGGACGCAGCAGATTCGTGGGGATTATCAGTGGGATTCATAGGAATAATACTGTTACCAATTGTTGGTAATGCAGCTGAACATGCTGGTGCTGTCATCTTCGCCTTCCGTAACAAACTCGTACGTTTACAACAAATAAAATCATATTATTATTATGGGATCAAATATTTACATTATAATCGTTTTATATATTTTTATTTTTCCATACAGGACATAACTCTGGGAATTGCTCTTGGGTCTGCAACACAAATCGCTTTGTTCGTAGTAAGTTAATCAATCTTGGCTTTTATTTGAAATAAAAAGTAAACAGTTTACAACATTTTCTTATAGCATTTCTTTTTTATGTATAAATTTATGTTCAATAATAGAGGCGCCATAGATTTGATGAGAAATTTAACTTTCAATCTATAGGTACCAGTGACAGTGTTAGTGGCATGGATCATGGGAATAGAAATGGACCTTAACTTTAACCTCCTTGAGACCGCATGTCTTGCCTTGGCCATCCTCGTGACATCCTTCACATTGCAGGTGCAATTTCATTTTATTTTTAATATACAATATGGTTAAATATGTGATATTTTGGATGATGAGGATTTGTATAATATATAGTTTTATCTAATTAGATTATGATTAAATATTTAGGATGGGACTTCGAACTATATGAAAGGCTTGGTTCTTCTTTTGTGTTATGTTGTCATTGCTACATGCTTCTTTGTCTCTAAATCACCCTCAAGTAAGCTTTTTTTATTAATTTTTTCCTTTAATTACATATTATTGTCTTCAATTTTCATTATTACTTTTTGGTACGATTAATACTATGGTATATTCATTTGCTTTGTATTTTCTCAATTGCAGCCGAAACTAATACACTCAATCATTCAATGATGCAAAGGTAGGTTATGTTTCATAGTATTAAATAATGTGTTTTTAGTGATGAAAGAATGACATTTTTTTTTCTATCAAATACATTTTATAAACTAAAAATAGTTATATACTCCTTATATGCATTACTTGCTTCTTATTGCCCATTTGTACGCAATAGTAAACAAATAATAAACAACATACAAATAACATTTTATAGAATCTATTAAATATGTCGATAAATGATAGTTTTATATTTCATTGACAGTCATAATAATCTAAACAAATCAAATTCTAGACTATTGAAATCATTTTAGATATTTCAAACTAAATTATATATTATGATATATGGTTCATGTTTTTGCAGGTAACTGAACTATGTTTTTTCCTTTTTATGTTTTTTTTTTTAAATTCATTTTTTTGAATTATTTGTGTATGGTTTATTAATAGTATATTAAGGAATTTTTTTGTCTTTTACATAATTTTTAAGCATGTTATATATTCAATTTCACATCCACTAGAAGAAAGTAGGGTGGACATTTCGGTTTATTTTCGGGTTCGGTTCGAGTTCGGTTCGGTTTTTTTAGTTTTAATAAATTATTAGTCAAATTCAAACCGAAGTAAATATAGTTTGGTTCAGTTTGATTTGGATTTCTTTGGTTCAGTTTTAATTCGGTTCGGTTTTAGTTTGATTTGATTTTAGATTGATAATTATCTAAAGAAAAAAATCGTTTATTTGTATTAAATTACATAATTAAAATATTAATAGTAAAAATTAATCTAACTAATTATATTGACAAAAAAAGTAAAATTTATAAATAATCAAACGTGATCTAGCGAAAAATATTAATAACACATCAATAATATTATTTAATATATAATTAATTAAATAACTATAAAATATATTGGTTTTTTGGTTTGGTTCGGTTAATTGTTTGGGTGGAAAAGAAACTCGACCAATAATTAGTGTATATACTTTAGTTTGGTTTGGTTTGGATCTGTTCGAATTCAGTTGGTCCGGTTCGGTTAATTTTCTCATCCCTCGAAGAAACTCATTTCCTTGAGTTGAAAGTCTCGAAGAAGGCCCAAGTGAGCCCACTAATTTGACTGGTACAGTACTTTGTGATTCCCTTGTGGACCCCATCAAGTACTGACTACTATTTACAGGAATGCCATCACCGGAAACAATTTATAACATTGGACTCCAGATTGTGTGCGCAATTAAAATCTCAGACTCTCAGGCGAGATTCAGAAAGCAAAAAAAATCCTAAAATCTTATTAAAAAAAATCGAAATAATCAGCCATGGAAGAAGAGAAATCGCTTCTTCAATTCCGTACTATTCCTTCGCTAAGGACCTCCGATTTCGTTCTCACCGAAGAACCTTCATGGAGGCTGGAGAACAACAACGTCTCGTCGAATCGCCGGAGATTGAACAAAAGAAACGGCGGCGTTTTGAGCAATTTCGCCTCGTTATCGGTAGCGATTAAGAGAGATCGGAGGGAATCTGAGTTTAACGGCGGAAATGGCGGAGCGTTCGCGTCTGTTTCGGTGGTGGAGAAAGTGATTCCGAAGGACGAGGACGATTTCGGGCCTACTTCGGCTCAGTTATTGAAAAATCCGATCGCTCTTCTGTCGATCGTACCGAAAGACGCCGCACTGTTCTTTGCCGGAGCTTTCGCCGGAGCCGCCGCAAAGTCAGTGACGGCACCGCTTGACCGTATAAAGCTCCTTATGCAGGTAAGGCTCTCTCTCTCTCAACAACTTTAAGGTTTTGTGGCACGTGTTTTGTTTTTTTCTCCATCCCCTTTTCTTTTTAATAATAAAGAAAAATGTTACTGTTAGTGTTGACAGGTGAGCAACAAAAACGCCGTCGTTTAAGACTAGTTGAGTTTCCTTTTTCGTTCTACTAGTCCCTAGAGTGTATACGTTAATTAGAAAGATTCAACTACATGAGAGAATTGTGTGTATAACTTTTGCATTTGGATCCTTCCATGAGATTATACATTGATGATTCTAATCATGTTTTTGAACTCATTATCACAAGTCAATATATACCTTAAGATAATTTATGAAGTATGTGTGATTGTGTTCTTGGCACAAACTCACAGTAATGTTTCATTGAGTCTTACAATCCAGTTGATTTTTTTGTTTTTTTTAATTCATAGACACACGGTGTTCGAGCTGGGCAACAAAGTGCGAAGAAGGCTATTGGTTTCATAGAGGTATATGCTCAAACTCATGTTAATGTAGAGGATTGGTTTGTTCTCATTGTAAACTCTTGTGGTTTCTGTTTTGTTTTGAATATAACCACAGGCGATTATGCTTATTGGAAAAGAAGAAGGTGTTAAAGGTTATTGGAAAGGAAACCTACCTCAGGTGCTCATTAATTTATGGAAAGGTGTTTAATTTAGTAGAGTTTGATTGCTCATAATCTTAGCCTGAATGTTCCAGGTGATAAGGATCATACCTTATAGCGCGGTCCAGTTGTTTGCATATGAATCATACAAGGTATATAATCTTTGTATATCTGATTCTGGTTTTCAATTCCAAAGTTTCAGAAACCGTATAATCACTGTTTTTTTTTTTTTTTTCTCTCCACCTTTTGCTGTTTTTTAGAAACTCTTTAGAGGAGAAGACGGTCAATTGTCAGTTCTCGGAAGGCTCGGTGCTGGTGCTTGTGCTGGCATGACGTCTACGCTGGTAAGTAATGTTGTTAATAGGCCTAAGTGAGTTTGTCTATCTTAAAAAATCCTTAAGACTCTATTTACTTAATGCAGATTACATACCCTTTAGATGTGCTGAGATTGAGGTTAGCTGTTGAACCAGGGTATCGAACCATGTCCCAGGTATGTTCATCGCAGTAAACACCAACTTTACTTTAAGTTCAACAAAATTTGAATACAAACATGTCTCATCTAGGTTGCCTTGAACATGCTGCGGGAGGAAGGACTTGCATCATTCTATAACGGTCTCGGTCCTTCGCTTTTAAGTATAGCTCCTTACATTGCCCTCAACTTCTGCGTCTTTGATCTGTAAGTCTAATAACAGTTAAACATTACCCCTGAAAATGTTTTAGCCGATTGTTTACACTTCTTGATATTATATATCCGCAGGGTAAAGAAATCTTTGCCAGAGAAGTATCAAAAAAAGACACAGTCGTCGTTGTTAACAGCAATTGTTGCTGCTGCTATTGCTACCGGTACTTGCTATCCGTTAGATACCATTAGAAGACAGATGCAATTGAAGGGTACTCCATATAAAACCGTATTAGATGCTTTCTCAGGTAAAAATTACCCTTTCTCGTCAAAACTCAAGATGAATAATTTCTCGTGACCAACCGGTTTATCCTTAACTGTTGTACAGGTATCATTGAGCGTGAAGGAGTTATCGGCTTGTACCGTGGATTTGTCCCCAATGCCCTCAAAAGTATGCCAAACAGCAGGTATTTCATACACACTTTGATAAACCAGCTTTCTCAGTTTCTTCTTGTTTCAGTATTAACAATTTGTAATCCTCTTCTTGTTGTTTTCAGCATTAAGCTAACAACATTCGACATCGTCAAGAAACTCATTGCAGCAAGTGATAAGGAATTCCAAAGAATCGCGGATGATAATCGCAAGAAAGCAAGTCCTAACACTGAAACAACCGACGAACAAACCTGAAGCCGCCGTATTAAAATCTCCAGAAGCTCTACTTTTTTGTGTGTTTTGTATTTTTGAATGTTTGTGGTAAATGTTCTTCAATTGAATCATGAAGCCCAGAGAGTGTAATGTCATCAGTTTATCGGTAATAAATTTCTGTTTGTGTCCGGCTCAACATTACGTTTAGACTTTTAGGGGTGTCAAAATTAGTAACCCGATCCAACCTGACCCAAACCCATATGGGTTCGAGAATTTAGTGGGTGGGTTTAATCCGACCCATTTATTATATGGGTTGAATTTTCATATCCAAACCCATTAATATAAAATCCGATGACCTAATGGGTTAAATGGGTACCCATATACAAATTAAATATCATAATAAACTAATTAAAAAAAGCAACAAAAGTTTTCAACTTTCAAATAACAAACTAAAAAATGTCTTCTTAAGATAAATAAAAACCATAAAACCGTAAAACCAATAAAACATCGTTGGGTTCATCTGCTTCCTTGGATGCTTTTGGATGCTTCTGCTCCCTCCTCGTCGTCATCATCATCATCATCACTTTTATTGTCTACAAATAATAAAAAAAAGTATATGAGCAATTTGTATAATATTAATAGCTAGTATTAAAATCAATAAATATAAATGATAAATTTACATTTTTCATCAGTTGTAAAACCAAATAACTAAGATCTCGTACAAAATAAAGTTTAGACATATTTAGAAAGAAGCAGACTCCGGTATTTGTTTAGACCAGGCGAATCAATATTGAAAGATGATTCCGAAGCCACAGTAGTTATAGGAATGCTCAGCACATCATATGCCATATATGCTAGAGCACCAAAATGATGTCTGTTATCTTTCCAATACTGCAAAACACACATATAAATATAGTTTCTCATCTTTAACTTTGGTTATTCCCAATACATTACTAATGGTGACTTCCCCTCGTCTCCTATTTAGAGTAGAGACAACCTAGGGAGAAAGGTTCATATTTATATAAGTTATATAAAACCCTAATTTTTTAGACGATATAAAAAAAATCCTAATTTTTTAGTAGAAAAAACTCTAATTTTTAACGTAGTATAATATAGTAATATATATTAGTTTCTTTTTATTTTTATATGAAAAACATGTGGGTTATCCACTACCCTAATGGGTTTACCCATTAAACCCGTAACCCTAATAGGGTAACCCACCAGAACCCATTTATTTATATAGGTACAAAAACTCAATCTAAACCCGTTAAAACTATGGACAGGTTTGGGTAACCCATAAATATTGACCCATTTTGACATTCTAAGTTTAGTAATAGCCGGTTATATCCGGTTTTGTTTACCGGCTCCAACCGGTTTTCGCTACCTTTTAAACGGCACCGTTTTGTGAAGAGACGGAATTGGGTCTATCTATCTGGCGAGGAAGATGGAGAGGATTTAGCGTTTGTTTCAGAGAGAAGTTGTCGACGAACGAAGTGTTCTGTATCCTTCTCCACACCGACGAGCCCTAACCCTAACTCTTGAAACCTATATTTATCGTCATGTACTGTACTTTGCGATTTCCGTTGCCGCTTCACGTTCCTCGTACCCGAACAATGTCGTCGTCCTGTAAGCCGAAACGACGCCGTGTGGAGCATTTCCTGTGCTGTGGTCAGTCTAGTCTCCGTGAAGGTGACGAAGACGTAGAAGAAGCCGATGATAAGAGGTGATGCATTTTCATTGTCTAACTTTTTCCAATTTTGTTTCTCCAGAAGAAGAAAAAACTAGAATGGTTTTTCTTTTTTGCATTTGGGGGTTTGCTCTTGTAATTTACGGCTAATGATTGATCTTCAGTGTTCGTGTTCAAGGACTAGTGTCGATTGTGGTGGAGAGATACGGAAATGGCACTTCGAAAAGGTCGGCTTCAGGTTTCTGATCTTATCTTATTAGCTGAATATTCATTCATCAGAACATCTGCTTAAACACACTGACTTCTTGTGCAGATTTTTGCTAGATGATGATGAATCGCCTTTACAAGGCATTCTCGAGGAGCGTGAAACTAAGCCTGATGATGATAAATCTCAGCTCTCAAATTCCTCAGAAACGAACACGCTTTGGCTTCCAGATGTTGTTAAGGATTTTGTTTTTCCCACAGGCTTTCCTGGTACTTCCTAGCTTAAAAGTTCATGTATCCTTCTGTCTTCTTCCTTGTTGGGAATCGCAGATTGCTAAGCTTGCAGAGTTTTAGTAGATCCTATTGTGATTCAAACTCGTAAATCGCATGGCAGGGTCGGTTTCAGATGATTACTTGGACTACATGCTGTTGCAGTTCCCTACTAATATTACTGGGTGGATTTGCAATGTATTAGTCACGTCTAGTCTTCTAAAGGCATGTCCTGTAATTTATTGCGTTGTTTTATTGTTTGTTCTAGAGATGGGTGTTGAGAATGTTGCAAATCATTTGAATTTCGTATGCAACAATGCAGGCGGTTGGCGTTGGCTCTTTCTCAGGAACTTCTGCTGCCGCTACTGCTGCTGCTTCTGCTGCAGCAATCAGGTTTACTTTTATTCAAAATGCTAACTTAGTTTATTTGCTGCTGCAATTTTTTTTTTTTGTTCTTATAAGTTTTTTCAAATGACATGCTGTCTCTTCAGATGGGTGTCCAAGGATGGAATTGGAGCTCTTGGGCGTCTTCTTATTGGTAGGGAAACCATGAGAAGATTAATAAATGTTCTTGGAGTTATCTAAGAACCTCTTCAGTAAGGAGGCTATGTTTTCCAGGTGGACGTTTCGGTAGTCTTTTTGACGATGACCCTAAGCAATGGCGCATGTACGCAGATTTTATTGGCAGTGCTGGAAGGTTTGTAGTAGAGGATTTGAACTCTTGGTGAGCCATATTTGGTTAAATCTATGTACAGCATCAAACTGCGTTTTGTTTCTGTTTCGCAGCTTCTTTGATCTGGCGACGCAACTATATCCAACCCAGTTCCTACTGTTAGCATCCACGGGAAATCTTGCCAAGGTAGTCCTGCTTGCAGATTCCTTTTTCCTGCCAGTTGCAAATCCTTGATTCAATTGACTTTATTAAGAATTCGCTTTGACTAAGCTTTAAATGATAGAGTGCACATACTAATTACTAATATTTCAATTTGAAAATAGGCTGTGGCTAGAGGATTGAGAGACCCTTCATTCAGGGTGATTCAGAATCATTTTGCCATCTCAGGAAATCTTGGAGAGGTAGCAGCCAAGGTATGCTAGTCATGTGTAATCAAAACCCAATTACGCGCATAGAGTAGCTATGAGCAAAGTCTCTAATTTGTGTTCAATATCTCAGGAAGAAGTGTGGGAAGTTGCTGCTCAGCTAATTGGTCTTGGATTCGGCATTCTGATCATTGTATGTTGGGAATTTTTTTTCAAATCTATTCATTAGAAGTCCCCATTGGATCTCGTGAAAATCATTTTGTTGGTTTCACGTTGAGCGTTTGTATACTATAATCTTGATGCAGGACACACCGGGCCTTGTAAAGTCATTTCCCTTTGTGTCACTTACATGGACAAGCGTAAGACTTGTTCATCTCTGGCTACGCTACCAGTCCCTTGCAGTCCTACAATTTAACACGGTAAGAGTTTGAAATGGATTTTCGTACAATTCAAACATGAGGAAACTCAGATAAATGATTATTCGATTTGAAATACTCGCAGGTAAATCTCAAGCGTGCTCATATCCTAGTAGAATCTCATGTTGTGCACTCCATTGTACCAGGTAAGAATGTTTCTCCCTTTTTCCAGCTTGTTTTTCACCCTTTAACTGAGACCCATCTTTCTCTCTTTTCAGGATGTGTTGACGGTAACAAGCGAGAAAACATTTTATTGTGGCAGAGATTCATGAAACCTCGGATCATCTTTGGTGTGTCACTTGAGGAAGTATCTGGTCCGGAGAAATCTGTTTCTAAGGTAATCTTCTCCTTTCATTTTGACCGCATCAATATATACTCTTGAGAGTATCTTCTATTTGCTGCATGTCCAAGTTTTTGAAGCCTTGAGTTTTTCAGGTCAAAGCACTCCTTAAGATATACACAACGGAGAAATATATTTTAACTATGAATAAGTTGGGCAAGGATACCGAGTTTTCTGTATCCTTTAAGGTATGTACTTGATCCTATAACAAGACTTATCCGCTTCTCATTCTACTCCCAAACACCATACTTGCACTGTGAGAAAGGCACTCAAGTAACGTGCTAGAGATTCATTGGTGCGTAATTAATTTGAAGCATATTACGTTAGGGATTAGAAGAGATCATAGAGCTGATTGACAGCTTGGTTCTTATTATTTGAATACTATACTTAAGAAGCATATGATATAGGGAGCTACTTTTTAGAATTATCGGCTTAATCGAGGGGACTAGAGTCTATCTTCTTGGAGAGTACTCTCGGTTATCTTTGGGACTATAGTCGATATTTTGTTGTATTATCAGTAAAGGGTTACATGCTCTTATTATCTCTGGACCCTTTATTCTCTTTTTATCATTTGTCGTTTAAAAGTACCTTACTTTACATTATGTTTGGGTTACTTCACCTACCATTTTACACATTCTTTTTACTTTTATTTCATCTCTGTAAAACTAATGATGCAGGTGAATGCCACAAGCAGAGACGTGTTGAGATGTCTTTGGCAAGCATATTGGTTACACGAGAACATGGAACAAAGCTTTAAAGACAAAGATAGTGTGTTCCAGTGGCTGAAGCAAAGCTTGTCGGAGATGGACAATAAGTTTGATGATTTCTTGTTCAAGTTGGATACTGCTGGATGGAATCTACGTGATTCTAACTTGAAGATTCCCAGCCATATCCTCGTCGACCACGGATCTATGACCACTCTCTAACATTTCGATTCATCGATTGAGAATCTTCAGACCGATCACGCAATCGCATGAACAAAAGAAAATAAAACACTTGAGGTAAATAATACCAAACCCTGTCAATTTGAATATGGAGTAATCTATTCTTTATTATCTTAAGCATCAAATCAAGTGAATTCTAGGTGATTTGTAGAATATGAAAGTTTGGTATAGCTAATACTAATTAGTTAGGATATATCAGGCTTTGTATGGCAACTTTTATTATTGTATGACATGATGATCCATCATCCATATAAATTAAGAGGAAAAAGTATAATAACGGGGAATTAGCAATACTAACTAACTATTATAAAATATAAATATCTATTAATATTATAGTAATATGAGGCACTATTCTTACCGACTTAATCTTCTATATAAAGAGATGTATTGTTTCATATTAGACACAATAATGAGAGTTGTTGATTCTCTTTCTTTATGTCTCACAATCTTCCTCTCTTACGTAAAACATATATATAATATATACACAAATATATACACATATATATATAATACATATATATACATATATATACACAAATCTCATCTTATATAATATATAGTTTATAATACGTTATCAGCACGAGGTTCTAACCAATTGAGTCGTTAAATCATATCTTCTGCCATACCAAAGGGGTAAGATTTTAATTTTTGTGTTATTCAATTTACTTTTAATTTATTTATTATTTATGGAGTGGTAGGCTCTGCCTCCTCCTCATAATATTATGGTAGGCTCTGCCTCCGCATTATCAGTGGAAAAGGCATATAATAGGCTATGTCTTTTTCAGAATTGATCATTATTATGGTAGGCGCTGCCTCCTTGATCAATTAAAATTTTATGTCTCTATAATCCCATGGTAGGCTCTGCCTCCTTGATTATGTTGAGAATTATGCCTATTATTTTTTATTATTTTCTTACCGTTATTTATTTTTCTGTTATTTATTTATGTTCTGTTATTTATTTATCATTTATATGGAAGGCTTTGCCTCCTATTTTTTTTTATTTTTTTTTAAAATTATGTTGTTATTATTATTGCACCTATTTTATCATAATTATTTAAAATTGAATTTTAATATAATGTTTAAAATTTTGTTATATAGTGATCATGTCAAACTTGGCAAAACTTGAGATCGCTGCCCTTGATTTATCTGGGAAAAATTATTTGACATGGGCAGTAGGTGCAAAGACGCATCTAAGAGCAAGTGGACTTCTTGACACCATTGATAAATGGAAGGTCACGTCCGATGAGGAAAAGGCAAAGGCCATGATATTCCTCTGCCATCATATTCATGATATATTAAAAGATGAATATATTATGAAAGATAATCCCGCAGATCTTTGGCTGTCACTCAAAGATAGGTTTGATCACCAGAAATATGTGATCTTACCAAAGGCAAGACATGAGTGGCTGAATCTGCGGTTTGAGGATTACAAAAGTGTAAGCGAATATAATTCCGCTTTGTTCGGAATTACTTCGAGGATGATGTTATGTGGAGAAAGTATAAGTGATTTTGATATGATCGAAAAAACTCTCCAAACATTTCATCCAGGAAACGTAGTCCTCCAGCAACAATATCGGGCAAGGGAATTTACCCGATACTCGGATTTAATGCAAGTTCTTCTTGTTGCTGAACAAAATAATGAAATTGTTATAATGAATCATGAATCTCGTCCAACTGGATCGGCTCCATTCCCAGAAGCGAATGTGGTAGCATCCAATACATATAATTTTCGAGGACGATGGCGTGGTCGCGGTAGAGGCCGTGGACGCGGACGTGGCAGAAGTGGTGGACGAGGCCGAGGACAAGGAAGAGGATTCCAGTCAGATAACTCCGGCACATTGACAGCCAACCAAAATTCTCAGGGAAATGTTGTTGGCCGCATAAATAAAAGAAAAACGGAGAGTGCTTGTTACAGATGTGGCATGAAAGGCCATTGGGCACGAACATGTCGTGTACCAAAACATTTGGCCGATCTGTATCAAGAGTCACAAAAGGCAAAGCATACGAATGTCGAAACAAATTTCATCACTGATGAAGCTGGACCTTCCTTTAACGGTCTCAATGATGATGCTCATTTCGATGTTGCTGATTTTCTTGTTGATCCTGAAGTATCAACAGAAAGAAATGATAACTAAATCTATAAGACATGATGCTAGTATTTTTATGTACTTTGTATAATATGCGTTTAGTTTTAAACATTTTGTATTATATGCTTTTATTTTGCAGTATGATGTTAAAATAGTTTTTAAACAATTTTGTAAAATAGTTTTAAAATAATTTTTGTAAAATATTTTTAAAAATAATTTTATAATCTCATGTTACATAACATTTCGTTTCTTTAATGCATCTCTGATTAATATTGTTATACCAGACGATGTCAGAACTTGAGATTATGGACGGAGATACATGTCTGGCAGATAGTGCGACAACGCACACAATACTTAGAGATAAAAAGTATTTCTCCGTTCTTAATTTAAAAGACTCCGCCGGAAGCGTGAGTACTGTATCTGGTAATGCAAATATTATTATGGGCTCAGGAAAAGCCAGGTTTTCAATGCCAAGGGGAACAAAGTTTGAGATAAATGATGCATTATATTCCCCCAGTTCATACAGAAATTTATTAAGTTTCAAAGATATCCGAAAAAATGGATATCATATCGAGACGAAGAATAAGAATGGCATTGAATATCTTTGCATTACGTCAGAAAAGAATCATATATTGGAAAAATTACCAATGATGTCTTCTGGATTATATTGCACAAAGATATATATGACTGAGTCCTATGCTGTAGTAAACCAGCAGTTTACTAATATATTTAAAATATGGCATGAAAGGTTAGGGCATCCGGGATCAGTCATGATGAGAAGGATTATGCAAAACTCTAGCGGACATCCATTGAAAAACCAAAGGATTTTTCAATCTAGAGATTTTTCATGTTCCGCATGTTCTCAAGGAAAATTAATAACTCGGCCATCACCGGCTAAAGTTGGGAATGAAAACCCAGTATTCTTAGAGAGAATACATGGTGATATATGTGGACCTATACATCCACCATGCGGGCCGTTTCGCTATTTTATGGTATTAATTGATGCATCGAGTAGATGGTCACACGTGTGTCTTTTGACAACACGGAATACGGCTTTCGCAAAATTCATTACCCAAATAATCAGATTAAGAGCACAATTTTCTGATTATGCCATAAAGAAAGTTAGGCTTGATAACGCCGGTGAATTCACTTCACAAGCTTTCAATAATTATTGTATGGCAATGGGGATTGATGTTGAACACCCAGTTCCCCATGTTCATACACAAAATGGCATGGCTGAAAGTTTAATTAAACGGTTGCAACTCATTGCAAGGCCGTTAATCTTGAGAACAAATCTCCCAATTCATGTATGGGGACATGCTATATTGCATGCTGCGGCATTGGTCCAGATTAGACCAAGTGCATATAATAAATATTCCCCATTACAGTTAACATCTGGCCACGAACCCAATATATCCCATCTTCGTGTTTTTGGATGTGCGGTTTATGTCCCTATAGCTCCGCCACAAAGAACAAAAATGGGACCTCAAAGGAGACTTGGGATATATGTCGGGTATACGTCACCAAGTATAATTCGATATCTTGAACCAAAAACTGGTGATATGTTTACGGCACGCTTTGCCGATTGCCATTTTAATGAAGCTGAATTTCCGGCGTTAGGGGGAGGAATTAAAGAAATTCCAAAAGATATTACTTGGTGTGCACCATCTTTAGTGCATCTTGATCCCCCTACAAAACAACGTGAGTTGGAAGTTCAGAAAATTGTGTATTTGCAAAATTTGGCAAACCAGTTACCTGATGCGTTCACAAATACAAAAAGGGTGACAAAATCATATATACCCGTTGCCAATGTTCCATCAAGAATCAATGTTCCAGAAGAACAAATCGATGGAAACAAAGCGAATGAACCTAAGGTTCAATTAAAGAGGGGGAGGCCGATGGGCTCAAAGGATAAAAATCCTCGAAAGAAAAAGAAATTAGGAGAACAAAATGAGAAGGTTCTAGAGGAACCATATAAAGAAAAATATCCAGAAGATGTGTATGAAAGGGTTCCGGAAGAACCAGAGGAAGAAAATGAAAATGATACAGAAACATATGAGATTTCCATTAATTATGCCCAAAATGGGAAAATATGGGTTAGAGATGAAATCGATGATACTGATGGAATATTCTCTTTCTCTGTATCTAAAGAAATTGATCAAGATGATCCAGACCCAAAATCTGTATCAGAATGCCACGAAAGATCTGATTGGGAAAAATGGCAAATGGCCATGAGAAATGAATTAGACTCTCTTAATAAAAGAGATGTTTTTGGACCTATAGTCGTTACACCAAAAGATGTAATCCCAGTCGGATATAAGTGGGTCTTTGTGCGAAAAAGAAATGAGAAGAACGAAGTCACACGATATAAAGCCCGGCTTGTGACACAAGGTTTTTCTCAACGACCGGGAATTGATTATGAAGAGACATATTCTCCGGTTATGGATGCAATCACATTTAGGTACTTAATGAGCTTGGCGGCATCTATGAATTTAGAAATGTACCTAATGGATGTTGTGACTGCATATCTTTATGGATCACTTGATACTGATATATACATGAAAATCCCAGAAGGATTAAAGATCCCAGAAGGAT
Source organism: Arabis hirsuta (assembly GCA_964056655.1). Lineage (NCBI taxonomy): Eukaryota > Viridiplantae > Streptophyta > Magnoliopsida > Brassicales > Brassicaceae > Arabis > Arabis hirsuta. Next base: position 276,902 of record OZ053302.1, on the reverse strand, counting down.
CAAAAGTATCATCTAAGGAAATATGTTCGGTCAAATTACAACGATCACTGTATGGATTAAAGCAATCCGGACGTATGTGGTATAATCGCTTAAGTGAATATTTGTTAAGTAAAGGATACATTAACAATGCGATATGCCCTTGCGTGTTTATTAAGAAATCCTCATCAGGATTTGTGATCATTGCAGTATACGTAGATGACCTGAACATAATTGGAACTCAAAAGGAAATTGATGATGCAAGAACTCATATGAAAGAGGAGTTCGAAATGAAAGATCTTGGAAAGACAAAATTTTGTCTAGGGCTTCAAATTGAACACCTCAAAAATGAAATTTTTGTGCATCAATCAAATTACACCAAAAGAGTGTTAAAACGCTTTAATATGGATAAAGCGACTCCTTTGAGTACTCCAATGGTTAATAGATCGCTTGATGTTTTCAAGGATCCATTTCGACCTTGTGAAAATGGCGAGAACATATTAGGTCCTGAAGTACCTTATATGAGCGCTATTGGTGGACTTATGTATCTTGCTAATTGTACTCGACCAGATATAGCTTTTGCTACTAATCTACTTGCAAGATATAGTTCATCTCCTACTCGTAGACATTGGAACGGAATAAAACACATATTCCGTTATCTTCAAGGTACGATTGATTTTGGATTATTTTATTCAAGAAACCCCGAGGTTGGTCTTGTTGGTTTTGCAGATGCAGGTTATTTATCAGATCCGCATAAAGCTCGTTCGCAAACTGGGTACGTTTTTACAATTGGTGGAACTGCAATCTCATGGCGGTCTCAGAAACAGACTTTGGTAGCTACTTCTTCGAATCATGCCGAAACCATTGCACTTCATGAAGCATGCAGAGAGTGTGTATGGCTCAGATCAATGACTCAACATATTCAAGAAGCAAGCGGAATAACCACCAACAAAGAGCCGACGACTATATTTGAAGATAATTCTGCATGTGTTGTCCAAATCAAAGAAGGCTACATCAAGAGTGATAGGACGAAACATATTCCTCCAAGATTTTTCTCCTACACTCGGGAACTCGAAGAGAAAAAGGAGATTGATGTTCAATATATTCGTTCAAGTGACAACGTAGCAGATTTATTCACAAAGGCGCTTCCGACTACAACATTCCGGAAACATGTTCAGAGTATCGGAATGCACCATCTACGAGACCTCTAAAGAAAAGATTATATATATATTTTTTTCAGGGGGAGACTGCACTCTTTTTTCCTTGTCATGGTTTTTATCCCACTGGGTTTTTCCATGATAAGGTTTTTAACGAGGCAGTATAAAAATATCAAAACATAAATAGATATTTAAGGGGGAGTATTATAAAATATAAATATCTATTAATATTATAGTAATATGAGGCACTATTCTTACCGACTTAATCTTCTATATAAAGAGATGTATTGTTTCATATTAGACACAATAATGAGAGTTGTTGATTCTCTTTCTTTATGTCTCACAATCTTCCTCTCTTACGTAAAACATATATATAATATATACACAAATATATACACATATATATATAATACATATATATACATATATATACACAAATCTCATCTTATATAATATATAGTTTATAATACTAACAAAAAAATTATAATTGGGTAAATAATCATTTCAATAGAGGTGCTATAATATTTTGTATGTAATATGACGATTCTATCCTAAATTGTTCACGCTCACCTTTTTTTTTGTTTCTTCACAACTCTCTCTCCCTCCATTAAACCACCCCCCCCCCCCCCCCCCCCCCCCTCTCTCTTTCTCTATTTCCCTTTCTCCATTAACGAGAGCCTAAAGCTTTTTCTTTATCACAAACCCCAACACTATCATTATCTTCAAGGATTCTTAGGATAATCACAATTACTGTCTTTGTAATAGCCCAAGATCATTGTCATTCTTCTTTTTCCTCCACTCCTCGACCAAATCTACCGTATCAATAAAAAAGTATACAAGATTAATTTTTTTTTTTTTTTGTTCACAACAAAATTCTCATTATTTATTATACTGAAAATAGAATATACTTATAGACTTGTAATATGTGTAAATAAATTAGTCTAGGTTAAAATAGTCAAAATATTGGTCAATTGGTTACTTGGTTAATTTCAAAATAACCATGACTATATTCTTCATTAAGTAACTCAATATTGTCATCTCACAAATTGACCCTTTAAAAATATCTAAAACAAGGTAGTGTGGATATGTGACCAAAAAAAAAAAAGTAGTGTGGATAAAGAGACAAATGGTGAGGTTTTAGGCCAATCAATGATAGAGAATGATTGTGATTATGCTTCCTTTGTTTGTACTTGAATTGTCACCATTTTTGTGCTTGTTGCCTTTATTTTAGAATTTAAAGGTGGCCTTCCGGAATTTAAAAAAAACAAAAAGATAACAACATTTATATATAATTTGATTTATATATAACATCTAGTTGTAGGCTTGTAGCCTATATTTTATTTCACTAATTACCAACGGATTCAATTTGTAGTTTAGTGATCTAAAGTACTAGAGCAATCTAAGTTAATTTGCTTTCTTGTGAGTTGTGACAAGAGAAAGAAAAAAAAGGTTAATTTGCTTTAATTTGTTTCTTCATTTCATTGTTGAATTAGCGGTTTTGATGCGAGTCATTATCGTTATTAATCTTTATCTTTTTCACTAATAATGATAACCAATCATGTCACAAAATTACTATTATTGTTTTGTTGCCCTCATCCATATTCATTCATTGTAAAAGCACACGTAGGTCACATACGTATCCTAAAACCCCAAATTAAACAAACAAATTACATGGTCTTTCGTGATCCAAGCATGCAAATATTCCATAAATATATATATATGTAAATCCAACCGAAGATTATATTAACATTGAGATTTAATGCAAATAACATTATTGCATTTAATCTGGTATGCTATGGGAGGGGGTCCACTTCTACCGTAAGGAAACGGAGACACGTCAAAGCTGGTACACACGGTCAGTGTATTAAGCGACGTGTCGTGGTTTCCACTAACATCCAAAAAAACAGACGTCGGTCATATATTTCTACTAGGCTCACAGTTCTACACACACCAATGCATGAAGCGGTGACACACGTCTTGTCACCGCCATGTCACTCAATAATAATTCGTATTCAAATAAATAACATTATCCTGCTATCTTTTGAGGGAGGGCTTTATTGTAATTCTGCAAATTCCCATAAAACCTTTACTATTATTTAATTTGCTTAATTAAAGAGAGAAAAAGGAAAAAGGTTTCCTTCTTGAACAAAGAAAAAGAGCTTAAATTCTTTAAAACGCTCCTTTTGTGTATTTACGTGTGCTCTACGCGAATTTTAGTTTCTCTCTCTCTCTCTGTCGCTACCTCGGATTGAGTAAGTTAATCTCAAAAAAATTTCCTTTTTTCCATGGAAATGGGAGAGAGAATCTATTAGAGTTGTTAGGGTTTTTGCGATATTTTAGGCTTGTGTCGGTGATCTCTAGCGAAAATAAAGGATTTAGGGCTTTAGGGAAGAACAAGTTCTGTTTTTCCTCACACTTGGGAAGCTGTGGTTTATGTTGAATCGTCTTCTCCTCAAGGAGTGAACAAGGAAGATGCGAAAATCGTTCAAAGATTCACTCAAGGCTCTTGAAGCTGATATTCAGTTCGCCAATACTCTGTAAAAAATCTCTCTCTCTCTCTCTCTCTCTCTCTCTCTCTCTCTCTCTTTCGTTGTTTTATATTTGGGTGTTTCCGGTGGAACCTGATCGTGTTCTTTAGTCTGATCGCTTCGGAGATTTGTTTGATGTCTTTTTCTTTTTTTTTAAACAGCTTTTTAGTACTGTTTTGGTTTCTCCGAGTTTGAGTTCTCTCGAAGTTTCCAGATTGCTTTGTTCAAATTGGATACTTTTGTGAATCTGAATCTCTTTTCTCTGCTGGGTTTGTTTGCTGTTGTCAGAATGAAACTTGAGACTTTGCGTTTACGCGACCAAATAATTCTAATGCGAGTCTCAGACGCAACCATTGCTTTTAGTCAAATCACACACAAATCTTGTATTGGTCAATGAATTTTCCTTTCCTTTTTTCTTTTCTTATAGTCCTGATCTTATCCCAAGTTGACTTGGTACACTGGATTAAAGCTGTGAAGAAACATGTTCATGTTCCCAAGAACCAGTGTTATAGATAAATTAAGAAAATGGTTTAAAGTGATTGACTTTTTTGGTTTTATTTTACTTTGTTTTGAAGGGCATCTGAGTATCCAGAGGAGTATGATGGTGGCTGCGTGCAGATGCGATTGTCTTACAGCCCGGCGGCTCATTTATTTCTGTTCCTTCTTCAGTGGACAGATTGTCATTTCGTTGGCGCTTTGGGATTGCTTAGGATTCTGATTTATAAGGTGGATTTTACTTGATTTTTGTTGCTGGACATTATTGGATCTGATCCTCTGTTCTTGTTTGCCTCATATGTGAGTCTCTGTTTCTTTTTATAGGCATATGTTGATGGGAAGACGACAATGTCGCTACACGAGCGCAAAGCTAGTATCAAAGAATTCTATGGTTAGATTAGACATTGATTCAATAATGTCCATTAGATATGTTCTTCTGACTAACATGGATGTTGCTGGACAGATGTGTTGTTTCCTTCGCTATTGCAACTTCACGGAGGGATAACGGATGTAGAAGAAAGGAAACAGAAGGAGGTATGCGAGAAAAGATACCGGAAAAAGGACAGAACAGAGAAAGGGAAGATGTCGGAAATCGATTTGGAGAGGGAAGAAGAATGTGGTATTTGCTTGGAGATTCGAAATAAAGTTGTTCTTCCTACTTGCAATCACTCCATGTGCATCAATTGCTACAGAAGCTGGTATAAGTTTCTTCTTTTTAGTCACTCTCTCACTTTCTTCACCTTATATCTTTCTTTCGACTTAATCGGATGTTTCTATGTTTGGAACAGGCGCGAACGGTCACAATCATGCCCGTTCTGTCGAGGAAGCTTGAAAAGAGTGAATTCCGGTGATTTGTGGCTTTACACTTCGAGTGTAGACATTGTGGAGTTACCGGGGATTTACAAGGAGAATCTGAAGAGGTTGTTGATGTACATTGACAAGTTGCCTCTCGTTGCTTCTGATCCAACTCTTGTCCCTTACACACCTCTTCCTCGGTAAAAACATTGTCTTATGCTCGGCTCTTGTTCTGCACATAGCATTTTCTATAAATGTTTCATCTCTTTGTATATAAAATTTTATGTATTTTTCTTTCCTTCTGCTTTAATTAGTTTTTCTTTTCTTTCAATTTTATGCACACTATGATTTGGATTTGTATATAACAACCACCTCTGGTTATTGACATTTATATAGATCCAAATTCAATATTTGATAGTATACATTTTCTCATTGTGGGTACTCAATCTCATTGTTGCCTGTATTATATATTTTTGTTCAGTACTTCATATGAAGGAAAAAAAAATGGTCACTTTTTCTTCGGTTCAGTTGTCTAATTGTTTTTTTTTGGGCATAACTTGGTTTAGCTGGTTAACCTTTATTTGCAGCAATTTGAATGAAACATCGGACCGGTATCACATTACACGTGGTCTCGGTTAATTTGAGAAGAACTTATTTCATCCAATCAGATTATACCTCATCTAGATTCTATCGCCCAGTGGGAAACTTGAAACATCACCAGATAACACAGTGTTCAATGGATAAGGTAGATAGTGTTTTCCACCGTTAGATGGATTTGTCAATCGATCCAACGGTCATGATCGTCTCTCCAAGATCACACAGCCTCCAATGAAAAATCATCTTCACTCATCTATAATCACAGATTAAAGAAAGGATACAGAAGTTTCTTCACTATCTCCTGAATTCACAAAACGCAAACGCTGTGATATAACAAAACGCTGCCCGAGATGGCCGCAACTTCCACCGCCGCTGCAGCTGCTTCTTCGATCATGGGTACTCGGGTAGCTCCCGGTATCTATTCCGGTTCGGGTCGGTTCACTGCCCGGTTTGGTTTCGGAAAGAAGAAGGCAGCTCCCAAAAAGAAGTCGCCGGTGACTACGGACCGGCCTCTTTGGTACCCAGGAGCCAAATCTCCTGAGTGGCTTGATGGTTCCTTGGTTGGAGATTACGGGTTTGATCCTTTTGGTTTAGGTAAACCGGCTGAGTATCTCCAATTCGATATTGATTCACTGGACCAGAATCTGGCTAAGAACTTAGCCGGAGACGTGATCGGAACCCGTACGGAAGAGGCGGATGCTAAATCGACGCCGTTTCAGCCGTACAGTGAAGTGTTCGGAATCCAGAGATTCAGAGAATGTGAGCTGATTCATGGACGCTGGGCTATGCTCGCTACTCTTGGCGCTCTCTCCGTCGAATGGCTCACCGGCGTTACTTGGCAAGACGCCGGAAAGGTATGGCTTCTTCTTCCTCCGCCGCTTTTTTCTCGCCGGAATATTCATTTATCATTTATGAATCAGTACCCAAAGATGCTAATCAGTTAGTATAATAATATGAATTATCGATTAATTGCGTTTGCGTTTGCGTTTATTTGTGAGTTAAATAGAAATGTAGTGAAAAGACCACTAAAACATAGATGCGTCCGATAAAGTTGTTGATTTTGCGTTTGCGTTTAGCATGTGTTTGTGGTTGAGAGTATAATCAATTTCAGGTGGAGCTGGTAGATGGATCGTCCTACTTGGGACAGCCATTACCTTTCTCGATCTCGACATTGATATGGATCGAGGTGCTAGTGATCGGTTACATCGAGTTCCAACGCAACGCCGAGCTCGACTCGGAGAAGCGTTTGTACCCAGGAGGCAAATTCTTCGACCCGCTAGGTTTAGCGTCTGACCCAGAGAAGAAAGCTCAGCTTCAATTAGCCGAGATCAAGCACGCGCGTCTTGCGATGGTCGCGTTCTTGGGATTCGCGGTTCAAGCGGCTGCAACGGGTAAAGGCCCACTCAACAATTGGGCTACTCATCTCAGTGATCCACTCCACACCACCATCATCGATACCTTCTCCTCTTGAAAATCATCTCTCTCTCTCTCTCCATTATCGTAAAATGTAATTTTCATTATGAAAAAACAAAATTTGGCCGTTATTGTATAAACAAAGCTATGATGAGACTGAATCGCGTTTTGCGTTTGGAGTTTGAAACTGGTTTGGGCTATTTGTTTTGTTTGGTCTATTTACTTGTTTGGCCCATTACATTATACCGACTTGTTATACAAAATGATAGACACAATTAAATTAACAAAAGAACAACAACAAAGTACATCATACAAACCGCGTATGAACATGGAAAGACTTGTCTTAAATTTCGTTGTATACGTGTCACTGTTCCGTAAGTTGGGAGGATATTGAATAAACGTACTTTATAATTTTCGATTTTGACACATACATACATGATACATCTAGCAGGTTCAAATACTTGCTGGTAAGCACCGAAGAAAAAATCACAAATGATAATTGTACGCAAAGACTTCAACGAATTGACTGTAGTATCTATCCACAAAAGAAATATTCCTTGGAGATCAAATAAAATATAATCAATATAAAAATGGTTGATTCAACGATCAAAATGGATATGTCTATAATAGTCCGAATAAAAATATCAAAATTAGTGTCATCTCCACAGTGACCCTATAACGAAAACATGCAGTTATATTAAAAGACTGATATCTAATGTTTGAAGTTTGAACAATCTATGAGTTTAGAAGGAAAAAAAAACACACACAAAGAAATAAATAAAATACTACTATCCATAAGACCATAATTATATTTTCACTAATAAATAAAAAATTTCACTAATTACTGATTAGGTCTGAATTTCTGAGTAGAAAAATGGTGAAAAGAAAAAGAAAAAAAATTACTATCCATAAGAACATAATTACATTTTGTGCGAATAACCATCCATAATTAACCATTTTCCTTTACTAAATTGCTGAACCAATGAAATTCACTATATAGCAAAATTAAATTAGTAGTAAGTGTAACACTATCCACCACTAATGACAGAAGTCGAAGAAATTCTTGTGACGAATGAAGAAGCGATTGAGCTCGACGTTACATTTCCTACAAATTTCGATCCAAAATCACTTCTCGAAGATTTTGAATATCCCCAATCGTCTTCAATCTCCGCAACTTCATCGTCTCCGTTTAGATACCTAAGCAACACTCTCATCGACGGTCGAGACGCCGGATTTTGGTGGCAACAGAGCAATCCGACGGCGAGAGCAATCCTTGCTTCTCCTTCGTCGTAACCAGATCCAAGTCTCGGATCGATCGCACTGAGAATCTCACCGTTCGCGTACAGCTCCATTACCCAATCGACTAAGAAAAAGCTACCGGAATCCGTCGGTTTTCTCCCGGAGACGATCTCTAGCAACAAAACACCAAACGCGAAAACATCGGAAGCCGACGATGGTTTACCGTTCCGTGCTAGCTCCGGTGCCATATACCCAATCGTCCCGACGAGTGCCGTTGTCTGCGATTGAGATCCGCGTTCGTAAAGCCTCGCGAGTCCGAAATCTCCCAATCTAGGGTTCATGTCATCGTCAATCAGAACGTTGCTTGGTTTCACGTCTCTGTGAACCACGATCTGCTCCCATTCTTCGTGGAGATACAACAAACCAGACGCGATTCCTTTCGCGATTTGAAAACGGGCGTTCCACGATAAAACGGCGCCGCTTCTTCTCGGAACGCTGTAGAGCAGCGAGTCCAAGCTTCCGTTTGGGATGTAATCGTAGATCAACAAGAGATCGTTTTTGTGTTTGCACCATCCATGGAGATTCACGAGATTCTTATGCCTTAACTTTCCTAAACTCTCGATCTCTGCGACAAATTCTCGAACACCTTGCATGCTATTCGGAATTATCTTCTTCACGGCGATCTGGGAAGAATTCTGGAGTTTTCCTTTGAAAACGGTTCCAAATCCTCCGGTTCCGATAATCCCAGTCTCCTTGAATCCATCCGTAGCTACGTAGAGATCTCTGTACCTGAATCTGCGAGGATGATCGATTTCCCAGTCTTCAAGAGTCTCTTCTTGTTGCAATCGCTTTTTGTACATGACGAAGAAGAAGAGTAACACAAGCATGATCAGCATAACGGCCGATGAAGCCACGATCAGAACTATGACCTGAGAATTGAAACCTCTCTTCTTCGCCGTGTTCGGAGGCGGAGGAGGAAGCTCCGAGAGTTCGAGCGTTCCCGGAATCGGATTTTCTCCGCCGCTTGAGAAACTCCAACCCATCACGTAATGAGCACTGGACTGGTCTCTCCCTGTGGCTGCTGTGAATCCGACGTACATTTCTTCTTGCACAATGTTTAGTAATTTTGGAACTTTTTGAGAGATCAATGGCTTTGTGGGTTTAAATCCCAATCTCGCGGGATAAACGGTGACGTTTAGCGTTTGTGTTGGTCCATCGTAATTCAGATGTGCTTGAATCGGATTGCCACTCTCTAGCTGGAAGTCTTCTCTTTTGTTAGGATCATCGTTGAGGTAATACACGACCGGTTCTTGCATATCCGAAGTTCGACTGTTGAAATTCAGGCCGATGTCGTTTCCTATTCTGTCAGTATCGTCTCTGGCTCCTTGCACCGTGTCGAATTCCACCGCGAAAACGTGGTTCCTCGGATCACCATCATTCTCTTTGTTGAGAACTCCCAAGTACTGTGCGGATCCGGCATTAGGACGATTTGGAGTTGGAGATAGTGTGAATGTGAACCCGAAACCTCCATTGCTTGAGCTTGAAGGGATTATGACGAATACGAAAGAAGTCCTAAAGGAACGAATAGGGGAAATGGTGGAATTACTGTCGAGCAATCTCACCGGTTTGTGGTAGAAAGCTGTTCCCGTAACGTTTGAGCCTCTGTTAGTTAGTCTCAATAATCCATCGGGTTTGATCGTCGCAGCTCCTCCTGCGATCCGAATCTCTGATTCGTTTCCTTTAAAACCTCGGAAAGTAAACTCTGTTTTTGTTCTCTGAGCTTGAATCTTTGAGACGCTCAAAAGCAAGAAAAGGCTGAATAAGAGTGAGACTAAGACCTTTGATCTTGCAGTGCCCATGAGTGAGCGAAATAAAGAAGGAAAGAAGTAGAGAGATAGTTATGGAGTTTCCTGGTTTAGAGATTTCATTTTATGAACTTGAGAGCTTGGTTTTTTCTTACAGATTCTGTGATTGTAATGAAATCAAAGGAGACAAAAAAGAGGAAAATTCTACCCAAAGAATTAGAAGAAACTTCTTCTTTTCTGCTCAATGTTCACACCGGCGTATATTGAAAAATCAAAATATCACTCTATATTGAAAATATCATTACTGTTATAAAATAAAAAGAGATCATTTATTATCTCAATAAATATAAAAGAAGAAGAAATTTTTATACCCGATAGGAATAGTATACTGAGACTATTAGAGAGAGACGAGAGAGAGTTTCTTATTATGAATGTTGTAAATTTACAATCGATCGAATCTCTTTATATAGACAATGAAAAGTAAGTTACTGTGCATGCATAGTGACAGTGGGCTCCACACAAATAATAATTTACACGCATCTTTTGACTCTGCGATACATTTCTCGAAGCCTACTATTGTTGACTATTATAACACTCCCCCTTGGAGACCAATTGTCACTATATTTCTTGCGTCGTGTCATCTGTTGCCTCGTTAAAAACCTTTCTAGGAAAACCCATTGGGAAAAACCATAGAAGGATAAAAAGAGTGCAACTACGCAAGCTCCCCCTCGAGGGATCATGAGTCATCTTGTAAATCTCGTTGATGACGCATTCCAATGTTATGGACATGTTTCCTGAACGTGGTGGTAGGGAGCGACTTTGTGAAGAGATCAGCAGCATTGTCGCATGATCGAATATACTTGACTTCAATGTCTTTAGCTTTCTCAAGTTCCTGAGTGTATGAAAAAAACTTTGGAGGGATATGTTTGGTTCTATCACTTTTGATATATCCTTCCTTTGTTTGAGCGACACATGCAGCATTATCTTCATATAAAACGGTTGGCTCCGTATTTTCATGGATCCCACTGCTTGATTTGATGTGTTGGCTTATTGATCTCAACCATACACATTCTCTACTTGCCTCATGGAGTGCAATGATTTCAGCATGGTTTGAAGAAGTTGCCACAAGCGTCTGTTTCTGAGAACGCCAAGATATAGCAGTGCCTCCGATCGTGAAAATGTATCCAGTTTGTGATCGGGCTTTATGTGGATCTGATAAATATCCTGCATCTGCAAAACCAACCATTTTGCCATTTGAATTTTTAGGATAAAACAATCCTAAATCAATCGTCCCTTGAAGATATCGGAAAATATGTTTAATCCCATTCCAATGTCTTCGGGTAGGGGACGAGCTAAATCTTGCCAAAAGATTAACAGCAAATGATATATCAGGTCGAGTACAATTTGCAAGATACATGAGTGCTCCGATTGCACTTAGATACGGTACTTCAGGACCAAGTATCTCCTCATTTTCCTCATGTGGTCGAAATGGATCATTTTCGACATTTAGTGATCTAACGACCATGGGAGTACTCAATGGATTTGCCTTATCCATGTTGAATCGTTTTAGTACTCTTTTCGTATATGTGGACTGATGCACAAATATACCCTTTTGAGAATGCTCAATTTGTAGGCCAAGACAGTACTTCGTCTGCCCGAGATCTTTCATCTCAAATTCTTCTTTTAAATAATTTGAGGCCTTTTGTATTTCCCCTTGGGTTCCTATTATGTTTAGATCATCAACATATACAGCGATAATCACAAATCCGGATGTTGTTTTCTTGATGAAAACACATGGGCATAAAGGATCATTTACATATCCTTCTTTTGTTAGATGCTCACTGAGACGGTTGTACCACATGCGTCCAGATTGCTTTAACCCATATAATGATCTTTGCAATTTTATTGCACATAACTCTTTAGGTTTGGAACTTAATGCTTCTGGCATGTTAAACCCATCTGGAATTCTCATATAGATATCAGTATCTAATGATCCATATAAATATGCTGTAACAACATCCATGAGACGCATCTCTAGATTTTCGTTAGCCGCTAGACTCATTAAGAATCTAAACGTGATTGCATCCATAACGGGGGAATATGTTTCCTCATAATCGATCCCAGGTCTTTGAGAAAATCCTTGAGCAACAAGGCGAGCTTTATATCTCATAATTTCATTTTTCTCATTTCGTTTTCGAATGAAGACCCATTTGTATCCAACCGGTCTCACATCTTTGGGTGTGAGTGTAATAGGTCCGAATACATTTCGTTTATTAAGCGAATCAAATTCAGCTTGTATAGCATCTTTCCATTTCATCCAATCTTGTCTGTTTTGACATTCATATACAGACATTGGTTCTGGATCATCGTTTTCCTCATTTATTTCCTTTGCCACAAGGTATGAGAAAACTTCATCGACTACATTCATTTCAGTACGATTCCATATCCTTCCATTATGAATGTAGTTTATAGAGATCTCATGATTTCCTTCATGAAGCTCTGTATTGTCGTTAGACTCATGATTCGTTTCATCCAAAATACTTTCAGTAATTTTGGGATCATTATGCTTCTCAGCTTCCCTTCGTTTTCTGGGATTTTTATCCTTAGAACCAACGGGTCTACCACGCTTCAAGCGGGTTCTAGACTCACGTGTATTATCTGCTCTTTTATGTTCATTTGGTATCTCAATTCGAGCAGGAGCATTTGCAGCCGGTATATGTGATTTCGTTACCGTTTTAGTATCTGCAAATGCATCAGGTAGCTGGTTTGCTATACTTTGCAAATGCATAATTCGTCGAACTTCTAGTTCTGACTGTCTTGTAGGAGGATCAAGGTGTAGCAAAGATGGCACACGCCATTCTATATCCTTTCCTACTTTGTTATTTTCTCCCCCTAGAACCGGGAATACTTTTTCATCAAAATGACAATCGGCAAATCGTGCCGTAAAGACATCACCAGTCTGTGGTTCTAGGTATCGTATGATTGATGGGGAATCACAACCAACATATATTCCCATTCTTCTTTGTGGTCCCATCTTTGTACGTTGTGGTGGTGCTATAGGCACATATACCGCACAACCAAAGATTCTTAGATGGGATATATTTGGTTCTCGACCAAAAGCTAATTGTAATGGAGAATATTTATGATATGCACTTGGTCTTATCCGAATAAGTGCTTCTGCATGCAAAATGGCATGTCCCCATACAGAAGGTGGGAGTTTTGATCTCATGATCAACGGTCTTGCAATTAATTGCAGACGTTTAATTAATGATTCCGCCAAGCCATTTTGTGTATGAACATGTGCTACCGGATGTTCAACTTCTATTCCCGTTACCATACAATAATCATTGAAGGCTTGGGATGTGAATTCACCAGCGTTGTCTAGTCTAACTTTCTTAATATGATAATCAGAGAATTGAGCCCTCAGTTTGATTATCTGAGTTAGAAATCTCGCAAATGCCATATTTCGAGATGATAATAGACAAACGTGTGACCATCTGCTAGATGCATCAATTAACACCATAAAATAGTGGAATGGTCCACATGATGGGTGTATTGGTCCACAAATATCGCCTTGAATTCTTTCAAGGAACTTTGGTGATTCTTTATCAATTTTGGCTGGCGATGGCCTTATGATCAATTTTCCAAGAGAACACGCAACACATGTCATTTTATTTCCCTGATATATCTCTTGGATTTTCAGTGAATGACCATGTGAGTTCTCCATAATATTACGCATCATTGTGGTGCCCGGGTGACCGAGGCGATCATGCCATAATGTGAAATCTTCTGGATTTCTTTTAACCACTAGATGTGATTCGATTGCATTTATATGAGTATAATGCAGTCCTGAAGGAAGCTTTGGAAATTTTTCCAATATAAGCCTTTTTCCGGATTTATCGGAAGTTACGTACATATACTTTTTTCCATTCTCAGTTGCAGACTGAGTATCATATCCTTGAAGGTATATGTCTTTGAAACTCAACAAATTCCTTTTAGAATTCGGAGAATATAAGGCATTTTTTATGGAAAACTTGGTTCCATTAGGCAACATAAAGTTTGCACTGCCACTTCCTTTAATCAAGTCTGTAGGACCTGATATTGTATTGACAATAATGTTTGTCGGTTTTAAATTAGAGAAATATCTCTTGTCCTTCAGAATAGTGTGTGTTGTTCCACTATCTGGTATACAAATTTCTCGAACCATTTCCTTGGTTATCGATTCATCCATTTCCGCTGAAATTGACAAAAATTAGATGATAGAAAGTAAATGTTATTTATTAGAACATACTTAATAATTTCGCATTACAAAACAAAAAAAAACACACATTATTCGTTGAAAACAGGAATACATAATGGCATAACCGGAGATCTTTCAGCAGTCTCATTATTACAAGCATTTTAGTTATCCGCTATAGCGGTCTCATCAAAGTCATTTGCAAAATCGGGAGAATCAAGGTACGATGTACCCTCAAAGTGTTCCGTGAGGTTCACTTCTTTCCCTTTGCCTTTGGTAGACTGTTTGTATAGCTTGCAAAGATGTTCCGGGGTACGACACACATTGGACCAATGTCCTTTGCTTCCGCATCTGTAACAGATGCTGTCACGCTTCTGTGCGGTGGTCTCTTGAATATCTATTCCTTTGGGGGTTTGTTGAGAACGAACCCATTGGAAAGAATTTCTCCCACGTGAACTGAAATTTCTTCCGCGTCCGCGATTAAATCTGCGGGCACGACCCCGATTAAATCGGTCACGACCCCGATAGGTTTGATTTTTCTTCTCTTTCGGATTATGAAAATCCGTTGCATTCACCTCAGGGAATGCTCTGGCTCCCGTAGGACGAGAGTTGTGATTCTTTATGAGAAGATCATTGTTTTTCTCTGCGATGATGAGTGTAACAATTAACTCAGAGAACCTTGTGTATCCGCAATTTCTATACATTGCTGGTAGGACACTATGTTCTTTGTGGAATGTGAGGTATGTCTTTTCGAGCATTTCTGCTTCGGTGACAGGTTTACCACAAAAATTTAATTGTGATACAATCCTCAACATAGCGGAGTTATACTCCTCCACTTTCTTAAAATCCTGGAATCTCAGGTTTTTCCACTCTTCCATCGCATGAGGGAGGTTTATCTCCCTCTGATTATCGAACCTTTCTTTCAGAGCTTTCCAGAGCTCTGCTGGGTCTCTAATGTGCGCATAGTCATGCGTCACATTTTCATCCAAATGTTTCCGTAGAAATATTATTGCCTTTGCCTTAGTTTGGGCGGATGAATCATTTTCCTCAATGATGGTATCGGATAAATTTTCCGATTCCATATAGAGTTCTGCATCGGTTGTCCATGCTATATAATTAGCTCCAGTAATTTTGAGAGCTGGAAATTTGAGTTTCTCAACGGTGGCCATTTGATTTCTAAAAACAAAATCAAAAATATTATTATTAGAAATATAACATAATTTTAGAAACCGTATACATTAATCATAACAGCAATTACAGTGAGCATTAAAGCATAAAAAAGTAAAGTGATATTTATGATAAACTCTTCGCGAGTAAAATCCCCAGCGAAGAGACCATAAATAGCAGTAAAAATTACACCGATGATAAAAATTAAAAACAGTCGAAACATTTTTCGTACAAAATCGGAATCAAAATCGGAATCAAAATATTTTGTAGGAGTGTTTGAAAGGAGATGAAATGATTGAATGATTTTGAAAGAGTGAAAAATGGGTGTATTTATAGATTGAAAAATACTGTTCATGACCGTTGGAGTGTAAAGAAATTTTGAAAAATTTTGTGAAAAATTTCTTTGTGACCGTTGGGGGTCAAATCTTTAAGGAAAAATTAATCTGAAAATATTTGATAATCAATCAGATAAATTTATCAGTTCAAATATTAATTTTAGAAAAGATTGTTAAATATTATATATACTGCACATAAAATAAACAGAGAATTAATAATAAGGTTATGGTGACAAAGTCATCCATGGGATAATATTAAATAAATAATTAAAACAACAGTTAAAATTTCGGGCGGTTAAACCGAGCATAAATAATTAAAACAGTAAATAAATAAATTATGGTGTGTGAAACAACCACATAAATAAATAAATAATCAGGCGGTTCAACCGTCCATAAATAATTAAAAACTGTAAATAAATAAATTATGGTGCATAAGCAGCCATAGAAATAAATAAAATAGCAGGCGGTTTAACCGACCATAAATAAAGCAGTAAATAAATTATGGTGCGTAAAACAACCACATAAATAAATAAATTATTATAGAGACAATAGTCTCACACTATAGGGTATAATAAGTATACATATGAAAGTTGAAATTTTAGAGTGATCGTGCTGATAACGTGTTATAAAATAAAAAGAGATCATTTATTATCTCAATAAATATAAAAGAAGAAGAAATTTTTATACCCGATAGGAATAGTATACTGAGACTATTAGAGAGAGACGAGAGAGAGTTTCTTATTATGAATGTTGTAAATTTACAATCGATCGAATCTCTTTATATAGACAATGAAAAGTAAGTTACTGTACATGCATAGTGACAGTGGGCTCCACACAAATAATAATTTACACGCATCTTTTGACTCTGCGATACATTTCTCGAAGCCTACTATTGTTGACTATTATAACAATTACTTATTTTCAACAATTAATTTTCCATTACGACCATAATGCTATCATTATTATCATTTATCTTCTTTTTTTTAGCTACAAGAACTAAACACTTTTACACAAATAGATTAACCAAAATATATATAGGATTTGTAGTCGGTTTCTCTAGTGACGCAAGTGATAGCTCTCATAATAATTTGTAAAATCGCAATACGGGTAACTTGGAATATTAAGATGATTAATATATAATATAGGAATTATGGCAATGTTATAGTTCTATTTTAAAAAGAAGTTCAACGATTTGACCAATACACAAAAACCAAAAAGAGAGGTCTATAACGCAACTATCAGGCTGAGTTTGACAAATTCCACGACGTTTACTTTTAAACTTCCTGAAAATTTATAAATTTCTGAGAGCATCGGTGATACCCTTAAGATATCAAGTCACTAAAAAAATGAAAAAAAAAAAGAAAAAAAAAATATTCGGTGTGGAATTTGTTGATACGGCTTTTGTTCTTGTTGTTGTCTATTAAATAACCGTATCAACCTCGGAAAGTAAACTCTTGCTTTTGTTCTTGTTGTCTATGTGTTACGTTAAAAGTGACGCTGACTATACTATTATATTTGGTATTGTAATTGGGCAGTATAGTTGTAGTATTATTATACATATGACAAATTGAAATTTTTTGTTTTTGCATATTGAAATTAGGTATCTTTTAAATGAATCAGTTTTAACTTTTAACTAAGAGAGATTTTATCATTTTTAAATGATGATGAGGAAGTAGAGCATATGATTGCATTACTATTTGATGGGTTCCCGTTTAAGTGAAATAGTTGGCGTGGTCGAGTTAACCTTATTAGGTGGAGTATGATAAGCGGAAGGCTGTTAGAGGCGATGGGGATGCAGTTGCCTTGGAGGATGATGTGAACATAAGAGGGTGGTTCGTTTGCTGATACATCTGGTGTATCAAAGAATAACTACACTTAATTATTAGTTATGTTCATTGGGTTTGAACTGTCGAGAACCTGTTAGTGTTATGCTATCTTTTTATTGTCTATGTTATTTCACGATTTGTCTATCTTATTGACTATGTTTTTTTTTTTAACAACTCGTAGACTCGTATGTATATGATCGTCTGGAGTGTGTTTTTGTTTGTATAAAACAGGACTGTTATTCTATATAAAAAACCGTTTTTCATCAAACAAATTTACTGCTACCTAACAAAAACCTATCACTCACGTACCCATATCTGAGATATGTAACGTAATCCCTTTTGTTTATTGCCATTGCCCATAAGTTTTCTTAAAGGGAAATTAAAGTGAATTTAAATTAATTAGTATGTCATAGTTATGTTAGTGACATTAACACTTGTAGGTGGGAAGGAAAAGAAAAAAAACCGAAGCTCGGATATCTTTTTGTCCACATCAGACAGACAAACCTGTCTAGCTGGAATCCACGTGGCCAGGGCAAAAGAGGGAGAGTTTCGGTCAAACCGTTATTCTCTTAATTGACCAAATAGCATAGCTATAGTGTTAATTAAAGTACCCAATATGAATATTTGGCAAATTGACCCAATAAATTATTACTCAGAACCAAAAAATTATAAAAAAAAAAAATTTGTACTCTTATTATCACCCTCATATATTTATCATATTAATCGGTTATCACTTTGACTTTGTAACACAAATGTCCTAGTTTCGCTTTTTTCGATATCTCTTTACTCATTTGATTACGTATTACCCATCACGTCATGTCGTAGATCAATTATGGTTTCGAATGGCGACAATGCAATGCGGATAGAATATGTGCGGAACGCTGCAAAATGTACCGTTCCATTTGAAGTATTTTACCTTACCTATTCGGAGCGACGATGGCTGTATCTATTGGTGGATATAATTTTTTGTTGGATTATCCATTAGATGATAAGATCGGAAAAATCAACAACCAAACCCTTTAACAATTAAATCTGCATAATGACTTGATCATATATTATTATCTCCAAAAGGAAATCTCTTGCCAGGATTTCCTTGATTAATAGGAAATTGATTGATTTAACATCAAACTCAAAATGTAACTATTAAATCTGAATTATGACTTGATCATATTATTATCTCCAAAAGGAAATCTTTTGCCAGGATTTCCTTGATTAATAGGAAATTGATTGATTTAACATCAAACTCAAAATGGACAAGTCTATCTTAAAAACAAATTCTGGTGATTATGTGATAAGTCAATCCAAGTTCGATTTTTTCAAATACGATTTGATTATGGTTGGGCACTATTCATTTATGGTTTGTTAATATGTTGTTATATGTTTATTTGAAAGCTAAACGAACTCAATTGTTGACCGACATATTCCATCGTATATCAAAACATGGAGAAATCATTTTGACTTCAAATGGTAAACATGAGAGGAATAAAAGAATTTAAATGACTAATTTTTTTATGTATGGGAATTTGAAGATTAGATAAATTTTGTATTCGCTAATTCTTCTGCAAATTGTAAATTATTTGAATAAAAATAATGCACATTATTATCGCACTTACTATACTGCTATTACGTCAAAAAAAAAAAAAAAAAAACTATACTGCTATTAACTCTAAATGTTATTTAAATTTGTTTAACGGTCTTAACCAGACTCAAAAAATTTTTTACCAGATAGCTTAATCAACAAAACGCGGTTGTTAAACTAGCCGTTATAAACGGTAATTTAAATACAAAAGATACCACAACAAGTTAAAAAAAAAAAAGACAAGAAAACTGTTAATTTTCACTATCTACCACTCAAAACAGAATTAGAAGAAATCCTTGTGACGGAGAAAGATGCGGCTGAGCTCGAAGCTTTATCCGACGAAACATATCCTTCAAACTTTGATCCGAATTCGCTTCTCGAAGAATTCGAACATCCCCAATCACTGTCATCGACCTCAGGAACATCGTCGTCTCCGTTCATATACCTTAGCACCATTCTCATCGAAGGCCGAGACGTCGGTCTTTGATGGCAACAGAGCAATCCGACGGTGAGAGCAAGTTTTGCTTCTCCGCCGTCGTAACCAGATCCGAGTCTCGGATCGACCGCACCGAGAATCTCGCCTTTCGCGTGCAAATCCATAACCCAATCGGCTAAAAAGAAGGTACCGGAATCCGTCGGTCTTCTACCTGAGACGATCTCTAGCAGCAAAACACCAAACGCGAAAACGTCAGACGCGGAGGACGATTTACCGTTTCGGGCTAGCTCGGGCGCCATATAACCAATCGTACCAACGACCACTGTCGTGTGCGATAGCGATCCGCGTTCGTAAAGCCTCGCGAGTCCGAAATCTCCCAATCTAGGGTTCATGTCATCGTCGATCAGAACGTTGCTAGGTTTCACGTCTCTATGAACTACGATCTGTTCCCATTCCTCGTGGAGATACAGCAATCCAGACGCGATTCCTTTCGCGATTTGAAAACGCGTGTTCCACGACAAAACGGCGCCGCTTTGTCTCGGTCTACTGTAAAGCAGCGAGTCTAAGCTTCCGTTGGGGATATAATCGTAAATTAGCAAGAGATCGTTTTTGTGTTTGCACCATCCTTGAAGGTTGACCAGATTCTTGTGCCTTAATCTTCCCAAACTCTCGATCTCTGCAACGAATTCCCGAACACCTTGCATACTATTCGGGGTTATCTTCTTCACGGCGATTGGATCAGAAGAAGAGTTGATGTTTCCTCTGAAAACGGTTCCAAATCCTCCGGTTCCGACGATACGGTTCTCCTTGAATCCATCGGTAGCAGCATAGAGATCTTTGTATTTGAGTCTGTGAGGATGATTGATTTCCCAGTCTTCAAGAATCTCTCCTTGTTGCAATCGCTTCTTATAGATCACGAAGAAGAAGAGTAAAGCAAGCAAGATCACCGTTACGCCTGATAGAGCCAAGATCAGAGCGAGGACCTGAAAATTGTATCCTCTTTTTTTCGCCGTATTCGGTGGCGGGCGAGGAAGCTCCGAGAGTTCGAGAGGTTCCGCAATCGGACGATCGCCGCCGCTTGCAAAACTCCAACCCATTATGTAATGAGCACTCGACTGATCTCTTCCCGTCGCTGCTGTGAATCCGACATACATTTCTTCTTGCACGATCCGCGACAACTTTGGAACCGATAGTCGCGAGATCAGAGGCTTTATTGGTTTAGACTTCAAACTCGCCGGGTAAACGGTGAAATTCAGCGTTTGTGTTGGTCCATCATAATCCAAAAACGCTCGGATTGGATCACCGCTATGTAGCGGGAAATCCTCTTTGCGGTCAGGATAGTCGTTGTCGTAATACACGACCGGTTCTTGAACATCCGATGTGAGGCTGTTGAAATTAAGACCGATGTGGTTGCCTATTCGATCAGCACCGTCTTTGAATCCTTGTACCGTGTCGAACTCAACCGCGAAAACGTGATTCGTCGAATTCCCGTCGTTCTTTTCGCTTAGAAAACCCAAATACTGAGCGGATTCGGCTCCGGGACGATTAGGGGTCGGAGATAGCGTGAAGGTGAAGCCGAAACCTCCGTTGCTTGAGCTTGAAGGGATTATGACAAAGACAAAAGAAGTGCTAAAGGAACGAACCGTGGCGTTCTTGGAATTTCCACTAGTCTCGAGCAATCTCACCGGTTTGTGGTAGAATGATGTACCGGTAACGTTTGAGTTTCGGTCGGTGAGTCTTAATAGACCGTCGGGTTTGATCATCGCAACTCCTGTCGTAATAATCTCCGATTGCTTTCCGGTAAAACCTCGGAAAGTGAACTTTGTTGTTGAAGTCTCTGTTGTTGTTCTCTGAGCTCGAACAGGGACGGTCAAAATCAAGATCAAGAACATGAACAAGAGTGATCTAATTTGAATACCCATGAATATAGAGAAGGGGTTTAGCAGAAGCAGAAGAAGAAGATATCAAAGAGATGCCTCTCCAATATTTCGGGACTTGAGATGTTCTTATATGAAGACAAATAACAAGAAAAGTTTCTAAGGTCTAAGCAAGAAATTGCGTATTTTTTTCTCTTTGCTAGCGAGGAAAAAAAGGAAAATATATGGAACTCCAATGGTTTGTTGAAATTTTAATATTTAGGAACAGAAATAATTTTTTTTTCAACTAGTCGATTTTCAATATTTTGAAGTTGTGGTTAGGAACAATTATTGTCATTTATCATTTAGTTTGGCAATGAGAATTCAGTGAATTAAATATTACGTTGATTTTGACATCTAATCATACAATTGCTTGTTTAAAAAAAAAAGTAAAAACAAATCATACAATTGTGCTTTTGAATCATTTATTTAATTTTAATTTTTTTACTTTGAAACCATGTGTTATTCAGAGTAATACAAGTATAGTAAAAGTATTTATCAATATTTGAAACCATATTACAAAGTATAATACAATAAATAATTTTCCTACTTTGATAGGTAATTTGTAACAAAATTATACAAACGGAAGAAATTTAACATTAACAAGTTATTGCTTTGATAAGAATAATAATAATATGGTTTCAGCTGTTGGTATTAGATATTAGGACAATACTGGGCATTGTTTTTCTTTTATGTGGGAAATGAATTTGTTTTAATATATTTTTTTGGTCAAAGGCAACTATGACTTTGACAAAATTCACATATGCTTTGAACCTGCAGATATCTAACATTTTTGAGAGAAAAAACAAAAGCAAAATGACTTTCGGACTTGAACATTATGTGTTTAAAACTATACTGATGTTACCTCTTAAGTATTATTTTAATTTTTTATAACGGTCCTAACCATCCTCAATTTGGTATTTTACTTCACTGATTAAACAACAATATCCATACCGTTAAAAAAAACGCGAGTGTTAAACTAGCCGTTATTAACGGTAAATTAAATACCAAAGCTACCACAAGAAGTAAAAAACAACAACAACAAAAATGTGTGAATTTGCACAAACTATCTACCACTTATTACAGAACTAGACGAATCCCTCGTCACGGAGAAAGATGCGATTGAGCTCGAACCTTTTTCCGACGAAACATACCCTCCGATCTTCGATCCGAATTCGCTTCTCGAAGAATTCGAACATCCCCAATCACTGTCATCAATCTCTGGAACATCTTCGTCTCCGTTCATATACCTTAGCACCATTCTCATCGAAGGCCGAGACGACGGTCTTTGGTGGCAACAGAGCAATCCGACAACGAGAGCAAGTTTTACCTCTCCAACGTCGTAACAAGACCCGAGTCTCGGATCGACCGCAGTGAGAATCTCGCCGTTCGCGTGCAATTCCATAACCCAATCGGCTAAAAAGAAGGTACCGGAATCAGTCGGTCTTCTCCCTGAGACGATCTCTAAAAGCAAAACGCCAAACGCGAAAACATCAGACGCTGACGACGATTTACCCTTTCTGGATAGCTCAGGGGCCATATAACCAATTGTACCGACGACGACTGTTGTGTACGATAGTGATCCGCGTTCGTAAAGCCTCGCGAGTCCGAAATCACCCAATCTAGGGTTCATGTCGTCGTCAATCAGAACGTTGCTAGGTTTCACGTCTCTGTGAACCACAACTTGTTCCCAATCCTCGTGAAGATAAAGTAGCCCCGACGCGATTCCTTTCGCGATTTGAAAACGCGTGTTCCACGACAAAACGGCCCCGCTTCTTCTCGGTTTACTGTAGAGAAGCGAGTCTAAGCTTCCGTTGGGGATATAATCGTAAATCAGCAAGAGATCGTTCTTGTGTTTGCACCATCCTCGAAGGTTGACCAGATTCTTATGACTTAGCTTTCCTAAACTCTCGATCTCTGCGACAAATTCTCGAACACCTTGCATGCTATTCGGAGTTATCTTCTTCACGGCGATTTGATCAGAAGAAGATGATGAGATTTTTCCTCTGAAAACGGTTCCGAATCCTCCGGTTCCGACGATGCGATTCTCCTTGAATCCATCAGTAGCGGAGTAGAGATCTTTGTATTGAAATCTGTGAGGATGATCGATTTCCCAATCCTCGAGAATCTCTTCTTGTTGCAATCGCTTTTTGTATATCACGAAGAAGAAGAGTAAAGCAAGCAAGATCACCGTTACGCCTGATAGAGCCAAGATCAGAGCGAGGACCTGAGAATTGTATCCTCTGTTTTTCGCCGTATTCGGCGGCGCACGAGGAAGTTCCGAGAGTTCGAGCGTTTCCGCAATCGGTCGATCGCCGCCGCTTGAGAAACTCCAACCCATCACGTAATGAGCACTCGACTTATCTCTCCCTGTGGCTGCAGTGAATCCGACATACATTTCTTCTTGCACGATCTGCGACAAATTCTGAACCGGTAGTTGTGAGATCAGAGGCTTTATTGGTCTAGACTTCAAACTCGCCGGGTAAACGGTGAAATTCAGCGTTTGTGTTGGTCCATCGTAATCCAAAAACGCTTGAATCGGTTTGCCGCTCTGAAGCTGGAAATCCTCTTCACGGTCAGGAGCGTTGTTGTCGTAATACCCGACCGGTTCTTGAACTTCCGATGCGAGGCTGTTGAAATTAATACCGATGTGATTGCCTATTCCATCAGCACCGTCTTTGAATCCTTGTACCGTGTCTTTGAATCCTTGTACCGTGTCGAATTCAACCGCGAAAACATGATTCGTCAAATCCCCATTGTTCTCTGCGCTTAGTAATCCCATATACTGTTCGGATTCGGCTCCGGGACGATTAGGGGTCGGAGATAGCGTGAAGGTGAAGCCATAGCCTCCGTCGTTTGAGCTTGAAGGGATTATGACAAAGACAAAAGAAGTGCTAAAGGAACGAACCGTGGCGTTCGTGGAATTTCCGTTAGTCTCGAGCAATCTCACCGGTTTGTGGTAGAAAGCTGTTCCGACGACGTTTGAGCTTCGATCGGTGAGCCTCAATAGACCGTCAGTTTTGATCGTCGCAGCTCCTGTCGTTAAAATCTCTGATTGGTTTCCGATAAAACCTCGGAAAGTGAACTTTGTTGTTGGAGTCTCCGTTGGTGTTCTCTGAGATAGAACAGGGACGGTCAGAATCAAGAAGAACATTAACAAGAGTGAGACCATGGATCTAATTTGAGTACCCATGAATATAGATAAGATGTTTGGAAGAAGAAGAAGAAGAAGATATCAAAGAGATGCTTCTCCAATATTTGGGGACTTGTGGTGTTCTTATAAGAAAGAAGACAAAGAAGAAGAAGAATTTCTAACTTCAAAACAAGAAATTGCGTATATTTTTTCTCTTCGCTAACTGGTTCACATTAACGAGTATTGAAAATATATGGAAGTCCAATGGTTTGTGGACATTTTAATTTTTTTTGAACTAATCGATTTTCAATATCTTGAAGTTGTGTGGTTAGGAACAAATATTGTCACTTTATCATTTAGTTTAGCTATTAGTAATCAATGAATTCAATATTACGTTGATTCTGACATCTATTTATTCAGTTGTGCTATTAAATGAATTATTTATATTTTTTTAACTTTGTTATTCAGAGTGTTTTGAAAATTGGGTAATTAGCATCAATAGCTATAAAAAAAACAACAACGTAAAATCTAACCAAAATCCACATTTTTCTCTCTCTATTTCTTCCTATCTCTCTCTACCCAAATTATTAGATTTTATATTATGTATTTTTTTGTTATTAACCAAAATCACCCTTGAAAATACAAGCTAAATAATTAACAAATGCTGTGACAAAAAAAATAAAAATAACAAATGCTCACATATTGGTAAAATGCAAACATAAACATCTCTATTTGAAAATTCATATTAAGATATTACCAGTTTCAGGGTATATAACTATATAACTATATTTTAAACCATACTAAAAATTAGTATAATACATTTAATAAGTCATCTCCCTACTTTGATACGTAATTTCTAAAATAATATTCAAACGGAAGAAATATAAATAGAAGTAAAATTAACAACAACAAACAAGTCATAGCTTTGATAAGAAATTCGTAAAATCTCAATAGTGACACTTTTGAAAATATTGATATTAGGAAAATATTGGGCATTGCTTTCTTTTGCGGGAATAATTTTATTTATTTATTTATTTTTGGTCAAAGGCAACTATGACTTTGACAAAATCCACATTTGCTTTGAACCTGCAGATATTTTACATTTTTGAGAGAAAAAACAAATTGACTTTCGGACTTATGTGATTTAAAACATTTGATAATTAGATAAAAATAAAGCATAATATTGGTGTTAGATAAACTTATGGAACTGCAGTAAATCGTCTTACAACAACCTACCAATGATTGGTAATAATATAGTAGAATGATTACTTTTTATCGTTGAAGTTAAAAGCTCGTGTTCAAAAACGAACTTTTACGGTCAGTTGGTCACGACTCACGAGTCTATTATAGTAGTAGTACTAATCTATACACACCACATACATTGGTATTATTTAATTAATCATTGATTACGAGATCTCGAGTTCAGATTTCGGCCTTGATTGTATTGGTCACATAAATCCTTATCAGTTTGACTTTGTTAATGTTTGTCCCAAGTTTCAAATTTTCCATTTGCGGAGTTACTTAATTTGATCTTTATGATTGTAGTACTGAATTCTAGAAGATCACGTCATGCGGTCGTGAGAGATAGTACGGCAATGATTTTAAATCTATCCAATCCGATCCGATCCGATCCAAATACAAACATAAGCATCGGCTGGATTATTCGAGACTCCAATGGCGATTTCGTTACCGCAACATCATTTTTCCTCCTACAAACTAACTCGTTTTTTGAGGCAGAAAGTTTTAGTTTACTTCACGCCTTACAATTTAATATGATACCAAGTTACCGATGGTTAATTCTCGCTCTCGTTGACTTAATACATGGACGAAGAAGAGACATAGCAGTGGAGAATTTGATTCATGATATCCATTTATGGATCAGTCGATTTACATGTTCAAATGGTCCACATCGGGAGAAAGGCAAATGAAATAGTGGACAAACTTGCGCATTTCGAGAAATTTCAATACTCATCTTGTTGTATTCTAATTTATCTCTTTTATGTATTCAACATTTATTTTTTTGAGATTGTAAAAACATTTTCAAGTTTAATGAAACAGATGGTAAAAAAATAAATGTGGTTCTGGATTTAGTTAATGGGTGCGAGACCTAATGGGCTAAGCCCAAATTGGAAACACAGTTCCTCAAAACCAATTCAATCCGTGGAATCGAAAAATAAAAAATCATAAACCAGACCTTAAATTAGTTAAAAAAAAAAAAAAGAGAGTAACAAATTCCTCTATCTTCCACTGATTACAGAAGCCGAAGAAATTCTGGTGAGAGATGAAGAAGCGTATGAACTCGAAGCCCTATCAGACGAAACATATCCTCCAAATTTCGATCCTAAATTGCTTCTCGAAGAATCTGAATATCCCCAATTATCCCAATTATCGTCAATCTTAGGAACATCTTCGTCTCTGTTCAGATACCCAAGCACCATTCGCATCGGCGGCCGAAATTCCACTTTCTGGTGGCAACAGAGCAAACCGACGGCGAGAGCAAGCCTTGCCT
This sequence comes from Arabis hirsuta, assembly GCA_964056655.1. NCBI lineage: Eukaryota > Viridiplantae > Streptophyta > Magnoliopsida > Brassicales > Brassicaceae > Arabis > Arabis hirsuta. Next base: position 249,759 of record OZ053302.1, on the reverse strand, counting down.
CTTCGCCGTCGTAACCAGATCCGAGCCTCGGATCCACCGCACTGAGGATCTCACCGCTCGTTTCTAGCTCCATAACCCAATCGGCTAAGAAGAAGGTCCCGGAATCAGTGGGTTTTCTCCCGGAGACGATCTCTAACATCAAAACGCCGAGCGCGAATACGTCGGAAGCCGACGAGGCGTTTCCGTTGCGTGTGAGCTCCGGCGCCATATACCCAATCGTACCGACGACTACGGTGGTGTGGGTTTGAGATCCGCGTTCGTGAAGCCTCGCGAGTCCGAAATCTCCCAATCTAGGGTTCATGTCATCGTCAATCAGAACGTTGCTAGGTTTCACGTCTCTGTGAACCACGATCTGTTCCCATTCCTCGTGGAGATACAATAGCCCAGACGCGATCCCTTTCGCGATTTGAAAACGCGCGTTCCACGACAAAACGGCGCCGCTTTGTCTCGGTTTACTGTAGAGCAGCGAGTCTAAACTTCCGTTGGGGATATAATCGTAAATCAGCAAGAGATCGTTCTTGTGCTTGCACCATCCTCGAAGGTTGACCAGATTCTTATGACTTAGCTTTCCTAAACTCTCGATCTCTGCGACAAATTCTCGAACACCTTGCATGCTATTCGGAGTTATCTTCTTCACGGCGACTTGATCAGAAGAAGATGATGAGATTTTTCCTCTGAAAACGGTTCCGAATCCTCCGGTTCCGACGATGCGATTCTCCTTGAATCCATCAGTAGCGGAGTAGAGATCTTTGTATTGAAATCTGTGAGGATGATCGATTTCCCAGTCCTCGAGAATCTCTTCTTGTTGCAATCGCTTTTTGTGTATCATGAAGATCAAGAGTAACACGAACATGATCGATATAACAGTCGATAAAGCTACGATCAGAGCAATGACTTTACCGTTGTACCCTCTCTTCTTCGCCGTGTTCGGAGGCGGAAGAGGAAGCTCCGAGACGTCGAGTGTTTCCGCAATCGGATTTTTTCCGCCGCTTGAGAAACTCCAACCCATCACGTAATGAGCACTTGACTGATCCTTCCCCGTCGCTGCTGTGAATCCAACGAACATTTCTTCTTTCACAATCTCTAACAGATATGGAATCTGTCGAGAGATCAAGGGAGTTCTTGGTTTGGATCGTAATCTTGTTGGGTAAACAGTGAGGTTAAGCGTTTTGGTTGGTCCGTCGTAATCAAGAAAGACTTGGATTGGCTCGCCACTCCCAAGTTGGAATTCTTCTTTCTGGCCATCGTTGTTGTAGTAAACCACTGGTTCTTGGATCTTTGAATTTAGACTGTTGAAATTTAGACCGATGTGGTTGCCTATTCGGTTTGTGCCGTCTTTGTCTTTGAATCCTTGTACCGTGTCGAATTCCACAGCGAAAACATGGTTACTTTGATTGCCGTCGTTACTTTTGTTGAGAAGCCCCAAGTACTGCGCGGATTCCGCGCCTGTACGGTTTGGGGTTGGAGATAGTGTGAATGTGAATCCGAAACCTCCGTTGCTTGAGCTTGAAGGGATTATGACAAAGACGAAAGAAGTGCTAAAGGAACGAACCGTGGCCTTTGTAGAATTTCTTTTAGTGTCGAGCAACCTCACCGGATTTTGGTAGAAAGCTGTCCCGGCGACGTTTGAGTTTCGATCAGTGAGCCTTAATAGTCCGTTGGGTTTGATGGTCGAGTCTCCTTCTAACTGAATCTCTGTTTGGTTTCCTCTAAAACCTCGGAAAACGAACTCTGTTGTTGCTCCTTGAGCTCGAACACTAACGATCTCTAGAAAGAGCAGCAGCAATAGTGAGAACATGGATTTTGCTTTGCCCATGAATGATCAAGAGAGGGGTAACCAAAAACAAATTTAAGGTAGGAAAAGTGAAACAAGAACAGAGAAAATTGCTTTGAAAGAGAAAGATGTTTTTTTTACAAGGACAAGAATAGTTTGGCTTATGTTACAGATGCGATGAACAAAATGAAGAAGTAAGGAGACGAAGAATAAGAAAACGACAATCTAACTTCCTGAAACCCCAAGGTTTTTCTTCTTATTTATAAAACAGTTTTCTAAAATGGTATTTTAGGCTGCTTCCCTATAAGTTAGGGAAAATATTGAATTGTTTTTTAAAAAGTCCAATGAAAGCATAAGGCTGACTTTGAAAAATTCGACGCTTACTTAGAAGTTTAGAATCTGCGTATACATTTTAGAAAAATACTCGTTTGGACTTGGACAATAGGAGGTGACTTAAAACGTATAAGATCAAATAAAGTCTTGTAATTAAATGAGTTTCAAGCTTATAGTAGTACGAGTACGACTATAGTAAATTGCCGTGTTGCCTGTAAACAACATTAAACCAATCATTTTTGGTTCTCCTTCACATGTAATTATATAAGATTTAATTCACCACCACGAGTCGTGAGATATAATTAGTTTTAGGTCGATCAGTCGATTCGATCGATAAGAAAAAGTCGTCGTCAATTTGACTTTGTAAAAGTAGTCGTAGCTTCTGCATTCTTAACGATGTGAGATAGAACTAGAGATGTGGGCTTCATTTAGTTGGATCACTCATAGCGTAATAAGAAGCCCAATGGGCCGAGAATACATTTGAAACCGTTTCTCAAATTAAACCGTCTCGTTCTAAGATCGAAAAAAATAAAAATAAAACCAAATCAAATCTCTAGATTTTCCCCTCTGCTTGGAGCTAGGTTAGTGGAATTTGTTCATCGTTCGGTGTCGGAGATGGGCGATCAGTCGAGGAATTTCGAAATGCCGATTTTATGGGGAAGCGATTTCATCAGTGTTTTGGGTGAGAGGAATGGATTTGACGTGTTGGGACAAACTCTCGAGCATTTGAGAGCTATCCAGTTCTCCTGCGACCAAGATTTTAGTGAGATACAGGAATCGCTCGAAGGTTTGGATCTCTAATGCCTCTTTCGTTGGGTTTACTGTGTTCGATTGAGTGGTGAATTTCGGGTGTCTTTTTTTGTTGCGCAGATTTGAAGAAGAAACTCGATGTTTGCAAGGAGAAGACGGATGAGGCAAATTCAGAGATTGCAGAAGAAGAAGAAGAAATTGACCGTCTTCAGAAAGAGCTTGATGATGAGCTAGAACGGGAGTGGAATCTCAAGGAAGAGCTTAGATATGTATATTATTTAATTTTGACTCGAGTGAGCTTAAAAAAACATTCGTATGTTGATTCTTTGACATGACCAATTTTTTTTTTTTTTTACTTGGTTTATGTCAACACATTCATGGCTGATGAACTCAAAGACCTGAATTCTCAAGTGGCATTGATTGAAGAACAAAGATTAGCTATAAAGAGGAACAAGCGAGACCAGTTGAGAACCGAGTAAGAACCACAAATCCACTTTTGTTAGTCTCGATTTCATATTGGTGTCTTTATGTTAAAATGATAGTTTGTATGCTTTTCTTATTGTTCTCTGCAGGAAAAAGCTTTCCATGTATGCTTCTGTCACTAAAGTTATACCGAAGATTGATGATTCAGTAAAGACCTCAGGCTGTATCCTTATTAGTTTCTCTTTATCCTGTGCGCTTTCTAAATTCAAATCTTATTCACCATTGTCCTAAGGTGTTTTAATCCTTGATTGAATATATGACAGATATGGTTGATCGAGACAAAAGGATAATTGAGAAGTTTGAATTCGATACAGACAAGAGGGCTGACTACGAGACATGTAATAGCATTTGGGAAATTATAAAGAGGAAATAGACAGCCTTTCCTCATTGCGTCCTCCACTTTGTGTAGTTGATATTTGTTTCTTATAACTCTTGATTTTGCTTGTTTTGTACCGTCTGACTTCAGTTCTTAGCAACCAAACTGCCTTTGTAAAAAGCTTTTTGCCCACTGTACTATGAACAATATCTGCCTTTATCCCATGTTAAGAGTTCTATTTAAATTGTAATTTGGTGTTGATTCTTGTTGTGTTTATGTAACAACATCATCTTCTATGAAATTTCTTTGCAGGAATGAGTGCTTTACAATATCTTTAGCTATATGTACTGTACCTTTAGCTTCCTAAATCTTTGGAAACATAACCTAACTCTAGAAAGTGCATTTTAGATTTATCTTTCTGTGCAGATTGTTGCAAATCCAGTTTCAAGTTGTTGAACAAAATTGAGAGGAGCAGATTTTGATCGGTAAGCGGTTTCTGATTCCCAAACATTTCAATATTATTGAACTGTCTTAGGTATTTCAGGATTTTTGATTGAAATCTTAGTTATTGGCATAGCAAACTTGGTGACTGTTACTTAGCTTCTCCACTGAACTATTGAACCTGCTTAGTGTCTCCTCCGAACTGTTGAGGATCCTGCATGCTTCTGGCATTTGGTTGCTTCTATAAGCATTGCATACATACATTACAAAGTTCTGGTAGTTCTGTTCACCAAAGACCAATTAAAATTAAAATTTTGTTTCTCCTTTTATCTTGAAAGTTATCAGCTTAATTTGTAGGACTAACCTCTTGAAGTGGTTGGTTATTCACAACCACCCATGGCACAAATTTATCTGCTGGGTAAAGTTTAGAGGTTTCTTCAGCATACCTTTGTTCAAGCTGCACATTGTCACAGAAATGTCATTATTTTTTTTCCTTAAGTTTGATAGTTTTCCTGTTTCGGCTTTATAAGTGTTAAACTCCTTTTATTTTCATGTGAGCAGGATTACCTGGTTTCCATATCCGTTAATGTAACAATCAAACGCTGTCCTGCTCAATCCAACCATTTCATAACAATCACCCCATTTTTCAAGATTGTTCTCCAATACTAGCCGTTCCGTACAGTGGATGTATCCAAAATGCTTCATCTGCAAGAGAAACATGCAGAGCATATACCACACTTATTAACAGTCAAGCCGTTATATGGAAGATTATACGGTAATTACTCTAATCTTCCTGCATAAACCTGAGAATGATTTGATACGTTTTACTGTTTTGGGAACTTACCACATCAGGGTATGCGTTTATTGCACAGGCATGAATCGCGTTGAGCGCACACTCAGCTTTTCCGTGCTGAAAACAAAGCAACAAAAAACACTAATAAAATGTTGCAACCTAATCTTATGTACTACTGCAAGTGTAGACAAGAAGAGAAGAATCCAAGACTTGGCAGAGAAAGGTTCCATCTGGTCTGATAACAGCGTTGCCCCATGGAACGAGCTGGAGATCAATGGCTGAGATTAAGCCGCTTTCGAAGATCTTAGGCAAGTGATTAACAATGAATTCTGCACAGTAAGGGCATAGAGCTTCGTAGTATAGACTTAGTGCGACTTTCTGACTTAAAGACAGAGATAACAAGCAGAAGAAGATTGTGAAACTTGTGATCCAGAATCTGAGAAGCCTCTTTGATGATGCCATTGATGAAAGAAGATTGCAGAGAGAAATGTTTTGGTTCTTGCTTTATTCTTCAGTCGCATTAAACAAGCAAAGCAAGATACCCAGAAATAAAAGTTGTTTCAAAGATTCTTTGATAAATAATGTATTGTTTCATCGCTTTATGTTTTGACGTTGAACTGTTCGTTGTGTCGCTGTTTTGTTTGAAAGAAAACGGCATGTAGTGCTTTGTTTATATTTCACAACGGCGTGATGGTTCGATTACTGGGTTGGTTTAGTCACACACACACATTCACACTTCGTCTTCTACAATCTATATATCTAATCCACCTGAAACATGAACCGATAAAGCCCAGAACCCTAATCTTTTTTTTGCTGGAGAACGACCGTGTTCTACAATGTCGTCGATGAACTTCAATCCATTTCAAAACTGGTTCGAGAAACCACCGAACCCAGTTCCTTCAATAAATTTCGTCTCTCTCGCTGATTCGTTCTTTCCCAAGTCTCAATCTCCGAATTTCGCTTCGATTGGACTTCCTAAATTCTCCAAAAAGTCCCAAAAATCCGAACCAGAATCCGACGAGCCCGGAAAGTACAAGCAAATCGCCGAGCAGTTCTTATGGGAGTGCGAGAACATACCGGATTACAGGCACACTCCGGAAGTGGAGAAAGTTCTGAACGAAGATCCAGTTTTCGAGAAGAAGGAGAATCCGAGCCCAGAAGAGATCGAAGCTGAGGAGAAATGGTGGGAGAGATTTCGAGCGAGTCCTGTGGTTCAGTTTTTGACTCGTGCAGAGGAGATTGCAGACGATATGAACAAGATGGAGCTCGAGGAAAATGATACGCCTTATCGGAAAGAAGACAAGGATTTATGGAGAGCTGTTCCTCATGTGCCGGGTTTAGACGGTAGGCCAATGCCTAGGAAGGCGATCAAATCCAAGGAAGAGAGTGATGATAAGTTTTGGGATTTCATGAAACAGTTCCTCTTTGGACTTTGGGGTTTCAGGCAAAGGCCTTACCCTCCTGGTCGACCTATAGACGTGGCTCAGGCAATCGGTTACAAACGGCTCGAGAAGCGGTATTATGACTGTAAGTGCCTTCAATTTGCTAAACCAGAGTGTGATTTCTTGGTGAATCGATTTAACACTCTTTTTGTGATGATGTTATTGTATCGTCAAGGGAGAATGTTTGAGTGTCGATGAGTTTGTCTCTACTAGGTTGCTTCAAATTGATGTTCTTAGTGTTTGTGGGGATTCTATCCAGATTCTAAGTTTACGTGCCGTAAGTAATCCTTGGTCATGACCCAGTGAGTGGCTATGTGATTACAAGCTCTTGTTGAACTGTATACTCATAGTTTCTCGTGTTCACAGAAGTTCATCACTTCATATTGTTCAGCATTTTAAGCTGTTTATGTTCTACTCGAAAGATCCAAGCTTGCGCCCCTTGTAATGTTGTTAAATTGCAGGATCATGAAAGTGGTATTCTTTTTGTTAATAAGCTTTTGTTTGCTCTTTGTCTATTGAAATTGTAGTCATAATGAAAACCGGTGGTTGGTGGTATAAAGACCGACTTGGCCGATCAAGAGGCCCTTGTGAGCTTATAACCCTTAAGACAGCTTATGGAGCAGGAATCATTGACAGAGATACTTTCATTTGGGGAGAGGATATGGATGAATGGGCGCCTATTCACATGATTTACGGTTTGGAACCTGCGATTGCCACTTGGGAAGGTCTGTATATGGGTGAATTTGAGATCTCAGCCGAATTTTTTGATTGAAGAATCACAATTTTCCCCCTTATAGCTTCCTATGAATTTCGTTGTTTACTCGCGTGTTTTTTTCAGTGAGGCTTGGTGCAGCGGCAACAGCGTTCCTACACAAACTCCAAAAAGGAATACCGCCATGGGTTCCTCTCAAGGGAAGAGAGCCAAAAACATACAAGCAGCTTCAAAAAGAAGCTATAGAGAGTAAGAAACGCGACATGGCAGTTCTCGAAGCAAACGATGGTGTTTGGCCTGGAGTCAGAACTCCCAGCCATGCTCTGTTTCTCTGGGCCAGTGGGTCTGAATTAACAACAATCCTGGAATCTGATCACATGCCGAACAAATTCATCCCCAAACAACTAAGGTATTAATCAAAGTCCCTTAACACCATTGACCGAAATTGGATTTGATTCTTCTCTCAAAGCATATGATCCCCTTTTGTTTTTAGGCAAGAGTTGGCTAAAGTAATACCAGGGTTAAGGCCATGGGAAGTGATAAGTATAGAGCAAGCGATGGATCAGATTAGCTATGGCGGAAAGTGGTACCGTGAGCCACTTGGTACCTACACTACTGGTCCTCCTTACATCAGAGAATGGAATAGGAATGTGTTGGTAAGTTTCTTCTACGCAAGCTTTTGACTCTCATTGTATCTTAACCGATTGACCTTTTCTCGTCCGTTTTTTGTATTTTCTGTTTGCAGAGATTGTTCCGGATTTACTACAACCTTAGTGTTCGGGTAGGCCAGAAGCTGGAGCAGACACTCCCTGGTTTCACAACTATAATGGAAAAAGTTCATAAGGATTATGACACTCGGATGGCTCGGAGGTTGAAGCGGAGGGAGCAGGAGATGAGAGAAGATGACCTGTATCATAATTCCGGCCGTACCGATGAAGAAGACGAGGAGGAAGAGGACGACGATGATGAAAGTGACTCCAAATGATTTAAGCAAAGCCTTTGATAACCACAAGAAAACATCCATGTTGTTTTTGCATTCTTCGCCAGCAAAGCACGACGTTTTCGGTTTGGTGTGTGTGTGTGGGGGAGTTTGTTTCTCGCGTATACATACACACACACCATGGCGTTTTCGGTGTCGTGTAACATGGTTTTTTTTCCCTCTGTTTTAAACGAACGTGCAAGTTTATCGGAAAAGAAAAATATTAAAATTTAGGTGAATTTTCACAATTTAATAAATGGATTGCATGAAGCGTCTAACGGGCCAACGTCTATCTTATAGTCTCGTAAGCCCATTGAATGGGTTTTCAATTTGCAAGGCCCAATGATTGATTATTGTACGGCAAAGTGAATTATTCATCAATGATTGGGTTGGGATTTGTGTTGTCTCCGTCACTCGTCACTGTTAGTGCCCACCAGTAGCCTTCACAGATCGCCATAGCTAGAAAGCTCTGTGGTCGGAGATCAATTTCTCGATGACATTCTCAAAATTACGGTCTGTTTTCTTCTCGTCTCTTTCAATTTCACTGTGCTAGGGATTTAGACGCGAGTCTGAGCCTTGAATTACTCTTGTTGTTTAGGGATTCAAAATCCGTTGATTATGTGGGGGATTGGATGCAAGATGCTTTGGTTTCCATGATTATTTGAAAATTTCCTGCTTTTGAGTAGAGAATCACTGTGATAAGTATTGTTGTCTTTGGGTCACTCAACAGAATAGTCCAAGCTTGTTTGTTTCCCGTGAGAGAGGAACTTGTTCTGTTTGATATGATCTTTCTTTAGGCCATTGCTTTGAAGGAAAACAAACACCTGAAATAAGCTCAAATTATTCGCCATTACATAAAATCAGATTCTCACTGCTTACTTAGTGCTTTAGTGGGTTGAAGAATCTTGATGGAAAGATAGGTCATTAAGGGAGAATCTTCTCTCCATTGATTGATAGCTTTAGTGGTGTTTTCGTACGTCATGTAACTTTTCATGGATACTCTCATTTTCGTATCTTTATAGAAACAGAGTGGTCTTTCTTTGGTTAGTGTTCAAATAGAATCAAAGTAATACTTGTGTGGATCAAGCATATTTTGATTAGATACGGCCAAATATAATCAATTTATCAACTCAATTTGATGCGTGACCGTAACCTCATTATTGTTTGCTTTTCAGTTATCCCAGTGACCAGCTTCATGCTTTTTTCACCATGTTCTTCATAAACAGGTTCGTTTTGCTCAACTCTTTCACATTGGATATTAGTGTTTCTTTTAGTTAGAGAGGGATCTATGTTTTTAGTACTTGAATCAGTCAAGTCTCCGTTTTTGGTCATATATCTAGTCAGAATTTAGTTAAAACATAATCCTTCATTGATTAAGCTTAGGAAATTATTACAAAAACCATCATAAACACAAAGCTTTTAGTACTACAAACTTATTACTCCATAACTTCAAGTCTAGAAGTTTTACAGAATCTTCGGGTTCTTCTGTGTAACCCCAACATTGGTCAAGTGATAGTGAATTTATAGAGCTCCAGCCCCATGCAGAAGCCTCTGGTCGAAATGCCAAACTCCTGCAAAGACAAAAAAAGTATAAAGCTTAGAAAAACTTTTAAGTCTTAGAACTCAAATCTCAATATAGGGCATTGGTTTCGTACCGTGGCCTTTCCCAACCATCCTTAGCTGAGTGATGAAGTCTGAGATCTTCTTGATTGCTTCAATCTAGAAAAAAAAACAAAAAAAAAACTCAAGAATTATTCGAATCAGAACATGTTAGGGTTAAGCAGGTAATTTCAAGTCCCTAGTTCTAATCCAAACAAAAACAAACAAAACTCACCTGTTCTCCAAGAAACTCACTCTCAACGAAATCAGCTAACTGGGGATCATTGTTCTCTGAAGCCACCTGTTTTGTTGGTCAAAAGTATAATGTTAATTAAAGGTTATGGAAAATGACGTTTTATTTGATTACAAAGTTGTCTTTTGAGTGTTGACGACCAAATAGATAAGTTAGGTAACTTACACTGTGAAGGTTTAGAAGCTTCTCATTAGTGAGTTTCTCAAGAGAAAGAGCCAACTCCATTGCTGAAAAAAGTAAAAGATTAGTAAACTAATAAAGCTCTATTTGAGGATTAAGATTGTGTTTAAAAACAAATAATTTTACCATATAATGCATCTCCTTTTTCACCATGTTCGAACTCTGAGATAGGTGAGACAATCGGGTGGAGTTTCACTCTTCCTCCTCTTTTGTTCTATACAGTACACAAACAAACCATCAATCACTAATCTTTTGAAACTTTGCTTTAAAAACATTAAACATAACAAAAATGGAAGAAATGGCAAACCTGGTACTCCATAAACTTCTCTGCGTGCTCTCTTTCTTCATCACTTGATTCCTTGAAAAATCTGTTAATTATAATTATAAAACCAAGTTTTTTAGCAATGTTTATCTCTTATTTATTTGGATTAAGATTTGGAGGTAGAAGATAAATTACTTGGCTAGTCCCTTGAGAGCAACGTTGTCTCTGTCGAAGTAAGCATACATTGAATGGTACACATACGAGACATTGTATTCCACACTGTAAAAAACAAAATCAACCTCCGTTACTTAGATTTAAACAAAAAAATTCATTCTTTTCAAAGCTTCGATTGATGATGATGCTTACTTGATTTGCTCGTTAATAGTTGCCTCGCAAACGTCGGCATACCTCTGGCGAGCGAGTGAGGTGTTAGATGTGATCGGAATGGCTAGATCGGCTTTCTTCACCTCCTCAAACGGCTGGAACACAACTCCGGTCATCGGCATATTGTTTGTATCCACCGTAGCCGCCGCAACCACCACTGCTCTGCCTCCTCCAGATTTCCTCGAGAACCCGAGAGAAACCGCCGGAGAAGCGCCACCATGGGAGAGTAGCGACCTGGGAGACGGAGCTGGATTAGTGGCAAATGACGAGAATGCCCTTGAGGCCATCGTTGTAAGAAGAAGAGAGTGTTTAGAGCCGCCTGAGATTTGTTGTTGTGGATGATGATGATAAGAGAAGGAGGAAGAACAAAGGGTTTAAATAAGAGGGAAAAGGCGTGTGGTCACCGTTGGATGAAGATACACGTGGAGGGCTGAGATTGAGGACAGATGTAGGGGCGTGTGGAGGCCTCGTGCTGTGTCCAATGGGATAGTGTGAACGTGAGGATATTCGATCCACGTTACCATCTCATCACATAAAGTTTGTCTGCTTCTCAACTTTTCCTCTTTATCCTCCGAATCTCTCTCTTTTTTTTTTTTTTTTACCATTTCTAATTCATACTCTCGCGTTTTCACTATTCATTTTCCTACTCGCTCTCTCCTTATTTCTTCCATTGTATAATGAAAGAAAAATCTCTCTTCAATCCAAGACTAGTTTATTAATATTTCTTTTCTCTCATCTAAATTTCAAAATTTTGTATTTTCATGAAAAGTAGTTGTAGATAATAACAAAAATACAATTGGTTTGACTTAAACAATAGATGATAACGTATACAACATAAGGTAAGACGTGTAAAATTCTATGATGCATATCGACTTAGGAAGTTGGATAGAGATGAAGTATTTTACTTTCTTTTCTTTTCTTTTCTTTTTTTTTTTGGGTTAATGACTCATTTAAAAGAAAAATCTGAAAGTACCAGAACATGAGGTTGAATGCTCCCAAAATGCTTTAGTACCATTTATATGGCCTATTTTAACCTTACGAGCGAGAGACTAAAGAAATGGATACATTTGTGGCTCTAAGGGAGATTTTGATGGAGACAGGAAAACAACGAAATCTCCCCGCCTCAAGCTGCGCGTGTGACTTTCCAAATGGTTACTTACTTACTTGTCTTTATCTGAGACAATTACACGTTGGAATAAGTACAATGTAGGCCATATTTCACGGCCGACAAAACTCAATAGCTCTCTACTTTTTTTTTTTTTTTTTTTGGGTTAGTGAATTATAGTAATACAAGGTTATTAAGCTTTAAATGTTGGCCAGAATAAAAATTATAATAAGCTTCAAAAAGGTGGAGTTAGGTTTGGTTTACCCTTATTTTCTTGGCTTTGATATTTTTTTTCTGATTTGATCTAATTCGCATTACTCTGGAATCCACAATGAGAAGGTAGGCTATAAAGTGGTAAGAGTTTTTATACTTTTGACATTAATTATAAGATTTCTAGTTAAAAAAAAAAATGTAAGGAATACAATAATCAGATCATGGGAGAAAATATTGTTTATGGCTGCAGTCTTTGAATTAGCAATTTTCATCAGATTAATGATTTAAAAAAAAAACATATATATATATATATATATACTTGTTTTATTTTATTTATCTAAATTGATGTCTTGATTGTAAGCCTTTTAAATGTTTTTACTAAATTGAGTATAATTGACCCTATAACCCAAAAAAATTATTAATTGAGTAACTAACCAATTAATCCTTATGTGACACATTCATAGCTATTGGATTTAAGTTCATTGATTACTTACTCAATTAATACTCCTTCTGTTTTCAAATAATTGATTTTTTAGACTTTTTACACATATTAATTATTAACAATAAATACATTGTTTTTGTGTTAAATAATTTTCAATAACTTTTAGCCAATAGTAATTCAACAAAATCAATTAATATATCTTGAAATTCACAATTCACCATCATTACTTAATAAAAACTGCATAGAAATTGTAAAATATCAATATTTTAAAAACAAATTTTTTTTCGAGAACATCAATTATAGAAAACGGAGGGAGTATATTTTTTTGGTTATAGAGCAAATTGACCATATATGTATCTTGTTTTTAAAGAATCCATCAAATTTAAATATGGGCGGATTTTGCATTTGCCACATGCCAATTTTCATTGGTAGGTTTTGCATTTGCCATATGTCAATTTTTTATTAGCTGTTGGAAAAAACGAATCCAACGGTGCGAGTGGTACCCAACATTGTTTCGTTTCTCGGGAGCTTTTCTCTTCTTTCTCAAACTTTTTTTTTTTTTTTTTTGAATTGAAAATAGTATAAATTTTAAAAAAATTCTTATTCTTCTTCTTCTTCTTCTTCTTCTTCCTCCTCCCTTTGATTACTGAATTTTTGTCTCTCTCTCGATAAAAAGAAGAAAAAAAAGAGAGAGAGAACAATGGATCATATCTTCAACAAGGTTGGTTCCTACTGGTTAGGTCAGAAGGCCAACAAGCAATTTGACTCCGTCGGTAACGACATCAACGTACGTCTCTCCTTCTCCTCTATGTCTCTCGATTTAGGGATTTCGTTTGTAGCGCCATTCGTAGAATCTGATTCATCTGTTATCTTTGATCGATTTTGATTCTGATTTTCGTTGACCTAATCGTGTGTGTTTATTCCCATTAACGTTGGATTTCTCCTTCATTTATGACCGAAAATTTCGTAGCATCTTAGTGATTTTGGTATTATGCATTTCTGAATCACAAACGGACGGCGATATTTGATTTTGAGTATAAAACTTTGTGAAATCGAATTCAACATTTTGGGGTTATTTTCAAATGCAACATTTTGAAGCCTATAATAGTCTCTGCAAATTTATAACTTTTTTTTTTATTACTTCCTTGAACAGTTTACATGGTTCTGTTTGGATTATATTGGATTCACTCTGAATCTTCCTTTTAACATTGTTTTTGTATCGGACAGTCTATGTCAGCGAGCATCGAAGGAGGAACAAAATGGTTGGTCAACAAATTTAAAGGTCTGTTTTGTTGATTCTGCTGCATCTACACGCTTGATCACTCTTTTGACATTTTCCGTTTCTTTCTCATTCACACAGGAACAATGCAGAAACCTTTGCCCGAGTTACTTAAGGAGTTTGATTTGCCAGTGGGGGTCTTCCCACGCGATGCTACAAACTATGAGTTTGATGAACAGACAAAGAAATTAACCGTGATGATTCCATCGGTCTGCGAAGTCGGCTACAAAGACTCATCTGTCTTGAAATTCACCACAACAGTAACAGGGTATCTCGGGAAAGGAAAGCTATCTGATGTGGAAGGAATCAAGACAAAAGTTATGATATGGGTTAAAGTCACAAGCATCTCTGCAGATTCATCAAAGGTCTATTTAACTGCCGGGATGAAGAAAAGCAGAAGCAGAGATGCTTATGAGGTTCTAAGAGATGGCGTACGAGCCGATAAATTCTAAAAAACTTTGCCTTGTTTCCTTGGTATTCCCCATTCCTCTCTTATTTGGTTCTTCTTAATTCTAACTTCTAAAGTTTGAAGCTTTTTCTTTTGAATTTGGGTTTTGATTTGAAGCTGTCATGTGAGTATGCATATTAACTGGTTCATGAATTTGATGAACCGAGGAAAATGATGATAACCTTCGATTTCTTTGGTTAACGTAGGAGTGGAATCCATGTAATTGCTTTTGTATCAGATGTCTTCATCGTACTTTGTTTAACAAGTAATATTGTTAACTATATAAATTATTTGTGTGCTCAATGATTTGTTTAGAGAAATCTTTGTCTTACGAGATCTTGAGAAGTCTTTATCTTACTCTGAGATGTCTATCATTGTCTCCTTGTAATACAAAGATTTCTAAAAATCTCATAACATAGAAAAGGTTTTAAGTCATAATAAAGCATTGCAGGTCTAATTAGTTTTACAGCTAGGAGGAAAACATTGGGAAATAAAACAAAGAGAAAGAGCCATCCACCTAATTAGGTGGTGGTGGCTTTGCGCTTGATCATGAGCATCTTATTCTTTTTAAATGCTTTGCACTTGATCAAGAGGAGTCTCATCATCTTTGAACATGCTTGGAAGTTCTTTGTCTTTGAACTTGCTTGGACGTGCTCATCTATTATGCTGAGTCAGGTGAAAAAAAAAACATCAACAGAAATGAGCCAAAACAACAAGAATCACCATCCATAGCTAAAACAACAAGAATCACCATCCGTAGCTAATCATTAACAAAAACTAGCACTTGTAAGAAACAATCTTTGAATGAGTAAGCAAGCCCTTGAAGAAGAAGAAGAAATAAATTTAAAAGTAGTTGGTAGTAAAATATAAGAACCTCAAGACGATCATACATGGCCTGACGACGCTCAACCCATCCCGGCTTGAGCATCCTAATACGATAAATTGGTCGCACTCTAAATTCACCAGGAACATATCTATTGACGCGTTGATGATCGTAACGAAATGAACGATATAGCCAATTATGTTTGAGTTGAAATAATAACAAGAGAAACCTTTTTAAACAAATTTGCTTATGTCTCATCACCATAATTTTTTTCAGCATTTTCTAATTAATTAATTATTATTTTTAAACTACTACTATTCTAATTGTCAAACACATGTTTTGAGATGAATCAAATTAATTCTATTGCCAAACACATGTAAAGTATATATAAATATTAATTGAATTGATCAAAACAATTGGAAAAGAATGTAGATTAAATCATTGGTAAATAATTTTTTAACTATGATTCTTAACAAACAAAACTGAAACATTAGAGAAAAAATACAATTGAAATCCTTTATATCGATGATTCAATTTGAAGAATACAACTCAAAAAATTAAATTATGAGTAACTATTATCATCGATTTTTTAAAATTCTATTATTATTTTTTGGGTATATCACCAAAGTTACTCAACTTCATCTAACTAACTTACATAAAAAAATATTTGTAATACATCGTGACAAATGAAAACTCACTTTGGTTGATTTAATGTTGTAAACTTCCAAATGGTGTTCTATTTGAAAGGGATAGAAAAACAAACAATAAATGAGATTTTCAAAAAAGTGTAAACAATATCATTTACTAATCAAATTTATTGTTTTCTAAATTTGATAAATTGGATCTAGAAAGGAAACCACTTAAGTTGGAATAGATGATATGTCATTACGTGAATATTGTTTTTAAAATTTTGATTCAATTCAATTACGTGAACTTTATTAAAATTTTGAATCGATATTAATTTTTTTTTGGGTCAAAAAACAAAATTAAACAAATTTCTCTTAAATGGTTTTGTTGTTCTATTTATGAAGATATACATAATATTTCATTTTGTATATTTGAGTCATAAATCGTATCTTTAAATATTAAGATATAAATTCAAAGCATTTTATCGACTAAGTGTTATATATCACAAAGTTTGACACAAATTTAAGGAAATAAATATACTTAACTTTTAAAAAGTATTTGATGTATCACTAATTATGATTGGTCTTATATGTGTATGATTTTTTTATTGAATAAAGGTTAAAAATATGTTGTTTGGAACACATGTCTAAACAAAATGATCTCAAAATTTAAAAATAAAACGGATTTTTTGTTTTGTTTAATAATTTTCTTAATAACTTCAATTTGTTTTCTTTTTTGAACAAAAAAAACAAAAAAAAACTTACAATTGGTTTTTTAATTAAAAATATATTGATTTATTTGATAGTCATCTTGTCCCGCGTATAACCCGAGTATTTACCTAATTTATTTGTATGCTTGATTTATTTATATAGCCAATTATGTTTCTGAAAATGAGAGATTCATTAGAATTTTGTTTTTCTAGAATCAATTTGTTTGTAGTAGATATTATTGCAAATGTTAATCCATCTTAATTATTATGTCATCTCCTATGATTTGTTCTTTCATGAAATTAAACAAATGTTTCCTCTCATTTAATTGTACCTCAAACCTTTTTGTCTTTTTGTGATTAAAAAAACTTTGATCCATATTATCACAGCCAGGTTCTATGATAAGTCCAAAATCAGAAACATTATTTTTAGTAATTAGCCTATGTATTATTATTATAGACTATGATGTCCTATGTATATAACTCTCACTTGCAATTAAAAAGGATTTTTCTACAAGCTCAAATACAAAAAAACCACGATTCATTTTTTAATGATGTTTTATTTTGGATCGATCAAAGACAGCTCGATGGATTCATTCAATATACAGATCTCGCAAAAAAAAAAAAAAATTGTCAAACCAATTTGGAAATATTTTTTAAAAAAAAAATTAAAAAAAAAATCAGGAAAAACAATACTATTAATCTCTGTGTTCTCTCTTCTCAGTGAAGCTTTTGGAGAAGAAGAAGGAAGAAGATGTCTCAGAGATGGAGCAGAAAGAATACTCGTCTTCCATTAGCGATTCTTCTCTTCATGCTCTTAGTCACTTTTACCATTCTCTACATCGAGCGCAGCATTCAGGAGATCCATCACGATACCAATCCCGAACAAAATCTCCGTGAAGCTTCCAGGTTTACTTACGTCAAGCCCAATCTTCATGCGAATAAGCTTCCAGGTACTCTTCCTTCTTACTTCGATTATCCAATCGAATTTGTGATTGTTCTGGTTCTGGTTCTGATTTGACTTTTTTTTTTTTTTTTCGAATTTGAAGTTTGAAGTTGATTCGTACTAGTTTCGATGCAGAGGTTTTGGATAGATTTAGCCGATGTAACTCGACGAATGAGTATAGTGGGAAGAAAATCGGATGGGTTGACCCGAATGAAGACCCGGGTCAAGGAAGTCCAGAGGAAGAGGGATGTGATGTGTTCTCTGGGAAATGGGTCTTTGATAATTCGTCGTACCCATTACACAAGGAATCTGAGTGTCCGTACATGTCGGACCAGTTGGCTTGTCAGAAGCATGGGAGGACCGATTTGGAGTATCAGTATTGGAGATGGCAACCTCATGCCTGCAACTTGAAGAGGTACTTGCTTTTTTTGGTCAAATGAGAATTGGGTGCTTTGGTTTAAGTCAGATTCAGTGATTGTTTTGGTCAAATGAAGAATTGTTAGGAAGATCTTAGAGAGCATAGAAAATCGATGATTTTTTGCTGCTAATTGTATCTGTGTTGTACTGTGAATTTGGTAGGTGGAATGTGAGAGAAATGTGGGAGAAGCTAAGGGATAAGAGATTGATGTTTGTTGGAGATTCATTAAACAGAGGACAATGGATATCAATGGTTTGTCTGTTACAGTCTGTAATCCCACGTGAGAAGCAATCCATGTCTCCTAATGCTCACCTCACCATTTTCAGGGCAGAGGTAATAAAGGCATATCGACTTAAAATTTTTATGCCTCCTCGAGAACTCTTTGTTTCCGGTTTTGGTGTGGTGATTGATCACTTTGGTGTATGTACATGCAGGATTACAATGCTACTGTTGAATTTCTCTGGGCTCCGTTGCTCGTGGAATCGAATTCTGATGATCCGGTTAATCATAGATTGGAGGAACGGATAATCCGACCCGATTCAGTTCTTAAACATGCATCAAAGTGGCAACATGCTGACATCTTAATCTTCAACACATACTTATGGTGGAGGCAAGGCCCTGTCAAGATCCAGTAAGTACAGATAAATATCATTTTCTTTATCTGCAGAACCAAAAATTTGGTACTCAAACCTTAAAGATTATTAACTCATAATTGTGTATTTGAACTAAAAGATGGAGCAGTGAAGAAAAAGGATCATGCGAGGAGGTAAAGGGCGATGAGGGAATGGAGATGGCGATGAATGCTTGGGGTGATTGGATTGCTAACAATGTCGATCCGAAAAGAAAGCGTGTATTCTTCGTTACAATGTCTCCTACACATCAATGGTAACAATACGTATTCCCGGTTCTCTATCAAATTGATCAGATTTTAAATTTCGCATTGAAACCGAGCTGTTGTAACGGAACAGGAGCCGGGAATGGAACCCGGGAAGCGAAGGAAACTGCTACGGGGAGAAAAAACCGATAGAGGAAGAGAGTTATTGGGGAGGTGGATCAGATATTCCGACAATGAGAATGGTGGACAGAGTTTTGAAGAGATTGGGACCAAAGGTTTCTGTTATAAACATCACTCAGTTGTCTGAGTATCGTAAAGATGGTCATCCCACAGTGTACCGGAAATTTTGGGAACCTCTAACCGAAGACCGGTTGAATAAACCGGAGTTATATTCTGATTGTATTCACTGGTGTGTACCTGGAGTTCCTGATGTTTGGAATCAATTGCTTTACCATTTTTTGTGAAAATTGAATGAATAAAACCTTTTTTGCCATCAATTAATAAGGGCCCATTCATTCATTGTTAATCACACAAGCCTTTTATTATTAAACTTAAAAATCCATGGATATTTTGTTTTTTCACAACTTTAGTGGACTATATAGTCCATGAAATGGAGATTTTGGCATTGTTAAAGAAGAACGTTTCTTACAAATCAATGATGTAAACAAAGATTTGGCATGCAAATAACAAATCGACTATATATGATTGATGATAAAAAAAAAAGGTAACTATGTGGCATTGGTTATGAATGTATATACAATTCCATTCTTTCGGCTATACATGTATTTTAAAGATTAATGTAAAAAAATGTTATGATTTCACAATGATAGCGGAGATCATACAAAAATCAAGTTAAAATATATTTCAAAGAATATGAAAACAACTGAACAAGAATATTGTAAAGTAACCACGCGAATATTGATTAGAAAGAGTGCATGTGAAAGAGACATAAGATGATGAATTACATATTTGCGAGTTTCATAATCCAATACACATATGTATTGAGTTGGTTCTCATGTAGCTAGGAGGTTTGCCTTCAGGATGCCAATTATTTTGCTCAAATTTATTAAACAAAAGAATAAAAAGATGTGAATTGAAATATAATTCAAATTATATCCAGTATAAAAAAGAGAATAATCTAATTTATATGAAAAGAATTGTAAATATAATATAGAAATTGTTGAACATTAAAAAAATGATATTGAACCACGAAAATGTAATAAAAATGAAACACAAAAACTTTATTCATAATACATAAAAGGTAGTGAGCCAATATAAATAAGTATGAATTCAAGTTTATTTTATTTAACTTCACATTAATTTTTATTATAAATTATATTTTATTTAACTGCACGTGAAATTTGATTACATATTTAATTGAGACAAAATCTCTTATAAGAATTATAAACAAACTTAATCTAAAAGACCCTAAATTACATATAATAAATAAATTATATATTATGAAAATGCACGTGCATGCGCGGGCCAAAAATATAGTGTTTATAATAGATACATTGAGCAATCAACATACTCCAAAAGAAGAAACTCTAAAAAATTATGTATGGGAGCGTTTTTTAGAGAGAGAAATTTAATTTTTTAATTGCTCACTTGACAAGTTAGACTTAAACCTTGGATTGATTTTCTGATTCGGACTGGGGTTTTCGTTTCCGGGTAATTCCCCCCTGTAAAACGAAATCATGTGTTTCGACAATAACAAAAAAAAGGGAAAATGAAAGAAGGAAATCATTTGTTTATTCCTTTTTAGTTTAAGGAAATATGCCGCTAAACCTAACTTTAACTCTATAAATATGTAGCCTAAACCTAAATCAGATTACTATTTTCAGATTATAAACTATCGTTTCAGATTATATAAACTCTGTTCTACGTATATATTCAACAAACTCAGGATGGGTCCAAGCGGAAAACAGACTAAGAAAGGCAAAACAACGACAATCAGCATCCACCAACCCCGAATAGAAGACTTGGAGTTCTGACACTCAACGAAGAACCAAAAAAACTAGCAGATAACAAGTCAAAATAACCCAGTATACTCGTCGCAATGCTTATTTTGTCCTTGTAGACATTGAAAACATCAAAGATCAGTTGCCCCTTACTTTTGTTCTTGATTCCATGAGAGACATGGTTTTAAAATTTCTAATAAGCGAAAAACCAAACGCTCGCATCTATAAAAGTAATATAATCGGAGTTGGAAACATGATTGGATTCTTCGGGGACAACGTTCCCAGATACAGTGTTTGGAAAGATGGTGTTTTCCATGATATATATCCTTGAGATAGTACTTGTGTTGAATGTAAAGAGACAATTCAGGTTGTTGTTCGCTACATCCGTCGTCGAGGTAAAACTAATTGTCTCACTTGTCTATGTATTTCCATTTAAATCAAATTTATTATTTCCAATTTGAATCCCATTTGTATTTTATTTTCAGCTAATTATGAAGCAGTTACTGACATTGCAGATGATACAGTGGAGCATCTCATCTCATGTTTGGTCATGTAAGGGATTTCGGTATGCCATGCAACATCCTTCTTGTAATTGGAGACGGGGATTTCGTTCGACTGATTCGGATACTACAAAGCTTTGGCGTAACTGTCCATTTAGCAAAATCTGAGAATTGTAGCTCGAGCCTTCAACAAATGGTAGAAAACGAAGGAGGAATGGTTGTAGATTTCACTGAAATCATAGAAACTCCACTATGATTGATCGGAAAGAAGTTTTTTTTTTTTGGGTCGAGAAATTGTTGTTAGTTATATGTATGTGTAATGGAAATTCATTTCCATAGTAATATACCAACTTAATTTTAATTACCATTTTAATACACGAACTTTTTACATACCCAAATTAGTACACAAAATATTCTTTTTTGCCCATTTTAATACTTGAATTCTTATTAATCGTCTACCCATTTTATGACAGATCATAAACAGACGTTAATAAGATCTTAAACGACGTAGTGCACCGTTAATTAAGGCGTCTAATATCTTAACCATGTGTTAGCAATATAATCCACAAGCTATTAATCCAATTTTTTTTTTAAACCCTAAATACGAACCATAACATATATTCACGAGAGAGACAAATCTTTGATTTCAAGGTTAGGGAAGGAGACGAGATGAAGAGACCATATTGCTATCCGAAAGGACACGGGACTGAAGAAATTTGGTTGTTATTGTTCTTGTTCTTTTTTTTTGTAGTTTAACGATTACTTTTGTAAAACGATTACTCTTGTCGTTGCTTTGTTCAGTGCTTAATCTATGTTATGTCAGAAACCAAAAGCTTATTGAACTATGATTTCACATAATTCACTTTTATTGTTGTTGATTACTGGTTGAAAAGAAGTACACTAAAGCTAATTATTTTTCACAGTAAGCGTACAAACCGTATTTAAAAACAGTGGTTCTTATTGGACATATAAACGCAGTGGCTAAGGGTAAAGCTACTGAAACTTACAGTGACTCAAATTATTGAGTGGTTTCAACTGAACACAAATCTTATAAAACTTTTAGACATGACCCAAGATACCCGCGCAAGAAAATCATTATGTTTATCTGTACCTACGGATTCAAATTTGTTACAACCCCATACTTTGAGGCCTCATGACCTTCGGAAAAAAACCAGATAAAAATATCCGAGATAATCTGCCTACACCTAATACTATGCCAAAGATTGTTTATTTGTACGAAAATAATGTAGCAAATATGTTTATAATAGATGATACATTGAGCAATCAAGCAGGTTTAGACAACATAGACTTGTGGACAAAAATTAAGAGGAAATGTGTGTAATTTACCTTGTTCATGATGGTGCTTTAGAATCACCGATTATAAATAGAACTCTCTGCCGAAGTTTATGGATCACCTGATTTTAACAAAACCAAAAGAGTTACACAAAAGGAACAACCCAAACCGAATAATCACCAACAAATACAATTTTTTTTGTTGGGACCAAAGTAAAGAGAACGAACAGAGTTGGAAGAAGAGAGCTTCGCCCATTTTTGGATATAGGCAGTGCTGCTTTTGAGGTGAGAAGAGTAAGAAGCTTCTGCGTTTATATAGTAGACTGAGTTCTCTGTTGCCTCACCAACCCACATCTCGTTTCGCGCATCCTTTGCTCTTTTTATTAGATTGCAGAATCCTACCTGCCAAACAAGAACACCCACAACATTCCTCAAAAAAGTAGCGTTTAACAAAGAGATCAGTGTGAAACGCTTTCGCCACTTGGATTTAGATTTGATGAATTTTGTGCATACCACGGATCCGACGAGATTCTGGCTGATTTGGGGAATGGATAAGTCATCCATGGATGGGGTGCTGAAGCTTATAGCAAGAATATTACATGAGATTTCCCCTGAATACGAGTGTTGAGTGGATCCATCTGTCACAAACACCCACTGCTTCTTTTGCTGAACATCCGTGTATGTATTTCCCACGTATACAACGTACGCAGCGATATCAAATTCACTATATCCATATAATTAAAAGAGACGTTAGGCTATAGCTTAGCAAAGCAAGTGTGGTAAAGAGTGTCAATAAAAAGCTTGGAATGAGATGATTAACCTTGAAAGAGGAATTTTGCCGAGATCTGACAAAGAGATTGGTTTACGGGGGTTGAAAAAGGGCCTGAAACACACGGAATTATCCAAATATATGAGACCGATTCGGGTGTGACAACGAAAGGAAGTTCATGAAACAACTTACAGAAAACTTCCTGAAGCTTTTGGAGACAAAGGCTGCCATCTTGAGCTAGACCCTCTGGCATGTAAGTAAAGTATATCTGAATCTGAGTTCATTGGTACTAGCCCTCTCATTATGTATATCTTTCCCTCCGTCAGCTCGGTTCTCTGTCACATTAGTAGAAAATGATAACTGTTTAAGAATCTGAGTGCTCAAGCTAGTGAATCACATTAGCCTTCTTTAGTTTGAATGTACCTGTCCCTCCGTGGGATTCCAGATTGTTACTATGCCTTTTTTTGGGTTGTGTTCTCCTTTGTAACTTAAGCTAGTCATTCCAACAACCCTAATCCTTATGAATGGGGTGACATCCCTTTCACCAAAGCCAGCGTCTTCCAGAGCTTTTGCTACTGATTTTTCCATCTGCATTTGCTTGGCTGCCTGAAGTTCAGATTGAAGCAATTAATCAATTTAGCGCGAAACGATCTATCAAGAAAAGGCAAACAATAATATTCTACCTCAAATTTTGATTTATATGTAGTGAAAGATGTCAACTGCTCTCGACTCATTTCTGCCATTAGGAGTTCAGGTTCCGCAGCAGTCTCTAATAGCTTAAAGACCTTGGCTCCTTCTTCGCTATCAGTGTCATTCTGACTGTGGCCACCATCGATTCCTCTCTGGTACTCGCACATTAGACCCTCAATAAGAGCTGAGCGCCTAAGGCAAATAGAAAAAAGGCAGGTAAGAATGAGAATAAACCCTGAGGAACTGCAATCCAATAAAAGCCATTAGACTAGAGTAATAGGCAAATCCATCTATATTCAGAAGGCCAGAAGATTTTCTAATATATACAGATTGTTTGTCTGTCCCAAAAACCAGCCACTTAGAAACCTAATGCTATTGTGTGTAACAGAACCTTCATGACAAGAGATGCATGTGCCATATTGATCACATAAATGTTACTAAAAATTGGTCGCTACAGTTATAATGGAAACTCAGCAACTGACAAACTTGCCTCTGGTTATGCAGCTGGACCATTCTACTTTCCATTCTTTCTGATCGAACTATTGACTTCCTTTCACCTAACCTATACATACCAAGCAAATATAAGTCTTTGCAAGAAAGAAGTAGACAGGGGACCAAGTTGCATTAACAGGTAAACGTATATATTGACCTTTCCTTGTAGAGGATAGGGTATATTCGTGTAATTCCAGCCAACGTTTTAGGCACTGGACCCCCATTGCACTTGATACAGTTGAAAGCCAGAGGGATACCAACTTCTTTACCTTGATGAAAAGATCAAAAGACAGTCAATATGAAAGCACAAAACCACTATGAAATAAGCAATTGAGAGGATGCAGTGAGGTCCAGTGCATAAAGCTTCTTACAGAATCCTAATCGGTCCGCCCAGTGAGCTCTGTATGTTCCATTAATATTCAACAACAAACAGATTGTATTTGAAATCGTTGCCTGAAAGTTCAGTTGAATAAAACCATGGAAAAACCAACATGGGAAGGTTTCAGAAACTCTAAATAAAATTCAAACTCTAAGAAACCTCAAGAGGTGATGTTGGGGCAGCCCAGCCAGAAAGTCCCGCACCAAGGATCTTCAGATAATAAATAAGAACGTAAGCATGCTGTAAATCAGTGATTGAACCAAAAAATGTAATGCCAAACAAAATATATAAACCTTGCAGAAAAATAACTTACCCGAAGCTTCTGCCCAACAAACAATTTTCCAGCATTCAGCTGCTTTGTCAGCATGACATCTAGAGCAGCATTTATCGAGTACCTGTGATGCTAAAAAAAATCATGAGGAACGGAAACAAGAAAACAGGTAACCAAACAACAAGAGCAATTTCGTACCACCCATCAGTAAGTTCTACTTTCACATTGCTGGCACTATCAGAACCATGTATTTCCTGAGAATCATTATCGGTCTTTGGATTAAGAGCAGATATGCAGAGCACCATCATTGATGAAGCTGGAGCATCACCACTCAGAATCCTCTTGATTGCAGAGCAATGACCATGATTGACCTCTCTCTCATATCTGTTTAGGTAGATCAACTGTGTTAGACTTTGTATGAGGTCAAACAACAACGAGCTGTGTTGTGCGATTGGGAAACCTGTATTTTAGTTCCTCGAGAACATTGGTGATTGTCAGAATGTTCCCTCTGCATTTGGCTGGGTAGTTTTTCTCGTAGCATGCAAGTTTCCAGACTATCCACCTGTAGTGATTAGTGACCCACCTAGTGCATACATATAATGATAGATATAGAAATTATTGCTCACTGTCTATATAATAGAATGAAAATCACATGCAAGATTCAATAGAACAGTCACAGGCCTTTTCTGATAAAACAAGCAGATAAGATGGGTAACTTAAAACATTTCAAGGGACAGAGAAGTTACTTTCTAGATGCATGTTGTACGGAATAACCAGACTCAGCCAACATTTGAAGAAAAGTGTCAGCTCCAACCTCGTTTGAGGAAGACTCATCACGGAATACATATTTATCTGCATTGCTTGATTTGATTCTTCTGACATGCTCTGACACATAATCCATCTAAAACCAACCCCATAAGTCTGGTTTGAGTGAATGAAATACAAAAACGTATATATAACTCAGGAACATGTGAAAGGGAGAAACGATTTTACCTTGGTCGTAGCTCTTGGAGGCATTCCAAAATAATCCTTGATATATACTCTTGGAGACCTTATTGGATATCTTGTAGAAAGCACCTTTTTGGAATAAAGTGTATTCGAAGGTGCAACAGAGAAACCTGATAATAGACAGAATACCAAATATTATAAATCTGAGAGCCAGTCAAATAAATTCTAAAAATTGTTATAAAAAAAATTCATATAAATATTCAGGAATATTTTACCACTTGAAGCATGCAGAGCATTTTTCTTTAAAGGAGTTTTAAAGGAGGCATTCCTTGGCCTTTTAAATGGAGAAATGAAGACTGTCTTTCCCAGTCTTTTCTTTTGGGTACTGTTTAGTTTATTGTTTGCATAAGCTGCATCACTGCGATTTGTTATATCGACAAGTGGTTGGTCAGCTGGCCTTTCAGATTGTTTAGCTCTTCGAATGAAACCATTTTCCTTTGATAGTCCATGTGTAGCAAGTTTAGTACTATTCCGAGCACAGTCTGTCTCATCAACAGCCGCATCAAATTTCTTGATCAAATTACTCCCTGAAGCTAAGTCCTGCAATTTGACTGATCTAAATTGCTTTGAAGATGACCGAAGAGGAGATATAAAGCTATTTGACGTATGCTTGTTGCTTGTGTTTCCTTCATGAGTAATATAACCTCTGTTGGCACTTCCACTGTTTATAGCAATATCACCTAACCTTTTATCGTTCTGTGGTGTAACAAACTGATCACCTGCCGCTACACCATCAAAGAAAGTCCCCAACTCAGGGTCTCCAAGAAGGTTTCTGGCACGTTTTAATGCCTCAGCTGACACTGACAATGATTTTCCACCAGCAGTCTGAAACTTTGTTGGAGGCACATGACCCTCATATTGTCCTGTTCCTGAATGATGGTGAGCCGGTGTAGCATCAAAATCCTCATGAGTTTTTAACCCAGACCACTCATGTTGCTGGTGGGAAGAAAAGGACGGGTTCACATGGTTAAAACCATTCAAATCATCTTCTTCTAGTCCTAACAATGCCTTGGCTCTTGCCAGACCGGCAGAAGATACATTAACCTTCTTGTTAGAAGCTGTCTGAAAAAGAGTACTGGGAACACCAAATCCATTCTCCCTGGGAAGAATGTTGTCTACACAATCAAAAAGAAAAACATGTAATTTTAAATAGTCATTCCCTTAACAAAGTAAGATGATGTTGATCATTTGGTTACTACCAGCTCATCACAGCTCATCACAGCTTTAATATCGACCGAGTTGAAATAACAAGAAAGAACTAACCTAGAAGTTGAATGTAATAGCACATATAACAAGTTGATATGTAAATGTGCACAGAACCATAATGGAAACAAGACTTTAGAGAAGAGGAGATAACAACACACCTGAGTCATTCATATTATTACCCCCAAGAATAGAGAAAGCTTTGGCAATTGAAGACTCTTTCAGTGGGACAAATTTCCCTGAGGCTGTACTGAACATAGGCAAAGTTCCAGCTGTATCCACTTCTCTCTTCTGAAGATTTGAGCATCCCCTGTTCTGCAAATCTAAGATTAAGAAGGGCATTCTCAGTGGTGAACTGAAGCTTATAATCTGAAATCCTCTTTGATGAAGACCATTTCTTAACAAATAGCTGGTTGGATTTTTAGCACAAAATTCAAAAGGATTGAGAACCATTTAGTTCACCGAAATCACACCCAAGGAATCAAACGAACAATATATGTAGAGAATCACAGGTTTTCTCGAAATAGTTTCATGTTTCAAGTATTGCAGCATCGATCAAAAAGAAGAAGAAAAACTTCTGGGTAACGCTCAAGTTATCACGATTCTCCTGTTTAGTAACGTACCAGAATGATCAAATTTGTCATCTGCTAAAATCGATTTGGCTTTAGCAATCGAAGACTCTTTTAGAGCTACAGACTTCCCCAGCCCAGTCCTGAACATTTGGATTTCCCCAGGCACCGTTTCTTCCCGTTCTCTAAGCTTCGAGCATCCTTCATCAAACAATAATTAATCTCACATCTCATGACAAGCGAATCGACAAAAAAAAAACAATGGAAAATCACCTTGGAGCAAGAGATCGGACATGGAAGGTAGAGGAGCCGTGGATTTCAGCGTCTTGGTCGGATTAGAATCGGAATCAGACTGAAGGATCTGGCCAGCGACTTCCCACCGGAACCCACCGCCGCTAGAATCGGAAAATAACTGCCACGTCGACATTTCTTCACTTCTAGAGTTTCGATTCAGCCGAGAAGACGAAGAAATAAAAAGCAAACTTCCTCAACAAGAGAGACTACAGGGAGTGCGGAAATTTCATTTCTTTTTTTTTTCTTTTTTTTTTTTATTGTTCCCAAAATGCAAAATTAAAATGTTTGGGGAAGGCGGGAAAGTTGAAAAAAGCTTTTGGGCTGAAAATTTGAGACGCGTGGGTTTAACTTTGGGCTTGATCTGTAAGTTTCAATCCATCGAATGACAATGACGTGATTATGGGACCCGATATTCACTACGCAGCGTATTAAAAAGGAGACGACATATATTAGCGTTCCAAGTTTAGAAAAGTGACATGGGCGGCGTTTTCTGGATATAGAAACGGCACGAATGCTACGAACAACAACAATACTTTTGACTTTTCTAAAAGATTTGTTCAAAGGCAACAACAAAGGCGAAGGATCAACAACGATCTCCACCGTCAAAATTTCAAACAGCAAAAATCTGAAAACGGTTATTATACGGCGGAAGGCGCTGAGGAGGCGGAGTGTACGGAGGAGATCGTCGTGGGGGCACCGATGAATGAGAGGAATCCGACGGCGGCAGGATCTTGCTCGTCGAGGAAGAGATCATCGGGAGCTCTGAATGCGCCATGGACGCAAACCGTTGCTACTCCGATCATGAGAGAAGATATCAGCACAGACAAAACGCTGGTGAAGAAGATCACAGCGATCGTGGATAAGATCAAGCCACCGAGAATTTCGAGATCTGAGAAAGTTCGGCCGAAGAGGATGAGAGGACGATCGGCTGGACGGAAAATGTAGAGGTAAATCCACGAAGCGGCAAGGCATAAGAGGAGGACGAGAGATAACGGATTAGCGAGAAGAGAGAAACCGATGATTAGAGCGACGATGCAGACGTAATTCACCCTGAAATAAGAGGAATTCTTCCGGAATCTCGTCGCTGCGTCGGAAATAGAGTCCGGTTTGGTGAAAGCGGATCGATTGAGAAACTCTGACCATGGACGGCTACGAGATAGACTATTACGGACCGTTTCGGTTACGCGGTTCGCCAAGGCACGGACCGCTGGAGGTTGCGATCCCATCACAGCGGTTACGATCGGAGGCTGACTGGCGGTGGTCGTTGCGGTGGTGGAAACCGGAAGCACGGGGGGATGTGACGACACCATTCGAGATCTAGATCGGAAATCGTAAGGCAGAGAAAGGGAAGATTTATATTTGAAGATTGGTGAAGTGACGGATCGAGACTTTCTCTTACCTGCACCTACACGCGTAGTGTTATGCACTATTTATAGGTTTTACAATTACGCGTATTTCAACTTTGATTTATGTTGCTTCATCTTATAGATGATCGATATAATTTTGATTAAATAACCAAGTTTGCTGTGTTTTCTTTGAAACTTTCTATCATTAGTTAGGGACCGTTATGATTAAAATAGTTTATACAATTTCATGTATTCTTGATTACTTAGCAAAAGAGCATTTGACCATCCTTTATCTTATAAAACACAAACAAGTCACTTGTGCAATCAAATTTTGACATGTAGGTAGGATCATAAACGCACAAATGTTAGTGCTTGATGCAACTCCATCAAACGTTAGATATGTTTACAACGAGAATAGTTCAAAGTTACTTGATCGATGAGAGTAGATTATAGAAGCTAGAATACTAATACCACACACGTTCATAACTTGCAAGGCAATCACATTAATCTCTCGCCTACCACGGCACTAGAAAGTCGACCCGTTCCAACCAAAGAAAGATCCCTGCAAGAAAAGAAATGTAGATTTGATATACCACATCGATTATACATATACAATCAATATGATGACTGCTCGGGGAGTTATGACCCACTAGAGAACGCATTTAGAGGAGAAACAATAAGTGATCAACTTAAAACAAACAAAAGAAATGTAGATTTGATATACCACATGGATTTTGAGTTCTTGAAATGGTTTCTGCAATTGATCTAATTGTTTATTTTGGCTTGTTTATGAGTACAAGTTACATAGGTCTGCCTTATGATGAACTTACACAAAAAAAGGATGTTTTTGTTCCCTATTCATGACCTAGTAGTGCTGGTGTAAAGCGTGTAAACACTGTGCATATTCTTGACTTTGATGTGCCTAGAGAGACAACGAACAATGAAAATGAGACATGGACGCAGGAAATCAATCACCACATTACATTTGACTATGTTATGAGACTGCATCAAGCAAGTTTTCAGAGAGAGAATAATTGCTTGCCTTGGTGTCATAAAACTTGAGGAAGAATCGAGACTTGGGCACTGATAGCTTAGTCTCGAGAATAGCGGAAACAGCAGCGCTTAGCTTCTTGTTCACATCCGCATTAAGGCCACCGATAGAGACCAATTCACCATAAGCTGCAGGTTCCTCAGTCCCACCAAATGCCATAGGCACTGAGCCTTTAAGCACAATCATCACATACTGCAAATCACAATAAACAATGCAATCAAATAATGTTCTAAAAAACAATACAGGAGAAAGATTCAAAGAATACTAACATAAAAATAAAGCAATCTTCAAAGCAGACCAATACTCTTTTTTTTTTTTTTTTTTGAAGAACAACTTCAGCAATGACAAATACACAAAGGAATCGTAGTAGTATACAAACACGAACCCCAAATCCAATTGAATACCATTGCTTTGACACATTAAGAAGCCTGTTAAATCTTTATAAGCTTAGCTAGATCTCCAAATGAACATCAAGACTGTAGAAACAGTCAAGAGCCTCGCCTCACAGACTCCAGGCATGTGAAACCACTAAAATAAAACGGATCAACGGGCACAGATCACTACTTAGGGTTTCAGTATCCTTCGAGATAAGAAAACAACACTCGAGATCCCTAAATGTCACTGACTAGAGAAAACGGTAATCAAAATTGGAACAAAAAAGCTCGGACACAACGTAATCTCTGAGAAAACGAAGAACAAAAACAGACAAACTCAGAAAACTGAATAAATTCACAATTCGAACAACGATCGGTTGAATCGAGAGAGAGAGATTACGTTCTCAGGCTTGCCGATGATTTTGGCGACGGTGGAGGAAGCTTCGGAGAGAATGGAAGAAGTATCGACACCGTCGAGGCTAACGTTGGTGGAGAGGTTAAGGCACGGCATTTTCTCACTTTCTCTCTCTCTCACTCAATCCCCAATATTTGGTAAAGCGGATAGAATCAGTGGAAGACGACGACTCTTGAATTCCCCCCTATTGTCCTCGAACCTTTTTATTATTCGCTCCGGCCCAGCTTTTAATTGGGCCTAACTTTTCGAGTCCATCTAGTTACGTTGCTTCCACGTATCGTAGATTGTTGTAAACGCTGCGTTTATGCTCTTGTATATATATGATTTGAAAATCATCTGTTTCAGACAAATAACTTTCTATTAGAGCTAACATTTTGAAACGTTAACTTTCTTCAAGGATTTTAATACTACAGTTGCCAATTAAACCCGAACTAACTGAAACGTGCAAGGAGAAGATGTTTTTTTTACATATTATAGCAAATCGACTTTATCATTTTGCTTCCTTCTCATTAAGGAAATTCTTCCCCCAAAAAAATGATGCATCGCCTTTGAATGGCTATGTGTCTCTCACTTACAAAGCCACTGCGGACAGAAAGCTACGCCTACCAATCGATGAAGACGGTACGTTTTTCCACCCTTCACCTTCCTTGTAACATTCAACCTGTATAGACACACATGATAATCAAAGATTTAAACGATGTGATGATTATGTAAATGGTGGCGTTTGTTATTTCATTTCAAGTTCAGAACTAAATCGTACTGTGTCTAAGATGTCTTCTGCTTCCTCTTTGTATCCTCCGATGACATATATCGAGTCTTTAACCACTGCGGCTCCTGAATATCCTCTTAATTCTTTCATTGGTTCTCCATCTATCCATGTCCCTGTTCGTGGATCAAATATCTCAACACTCGGAACCATTGTCGATCCATCAAACCCGCCAATCGCATATCTGCAAATGAAGACAACCCTAAACATCTTAACCAAATTTTCTTTGTTAATTGTTATCGCAAACGCCAAATACAAAGAAAACGTTTTACGTTTGCATTTTGCGTTAATACTTAATGAAAAGCTAAAAAAAATATTTATATTAGCATTTATAATTAGTAAAGCCTATATATTGTCTAGTAACTCATCTAAGTTTACCCTTGTGCTCGTTACTAAAGAAGTAGAAAAACAATAGGAGAGAAGAAACTTACAGTTTCTCGTTCAAAACAACAAGAGAATGGCAGCCTCTTCCTGTCTTCATTGATGCAATTCTCATCCACGAGTGCTCTCTAGGATCAAACCTTTCAGCTGTGCTGTTAAAAGTAAGAGAAAGAGAGTTTCCGATAAACCCGTTCTTGTTAGCTTGGGGG
This sequence comes from Arabis hirsuta, assembly GCA_964056655.1. NCBI lineage: Eukaryota > Viridiplantae > Streptophyta > Magnoliopsida > Brassicales > Brassicaceae > Arabis > Arabis hirsuta. Next base: position 217,245 of record OZ053302.1, on the reverse strand, counting down.
GAAAAACAGAAGAGAAGGCTTCAATGTTCTTACTTCAGGTACTTGGTACCATCAAAACCACCAACAGCATAGATTGAACGGTTATGCTCGGCGGATGCAACTGCAAATCTCTGAGATCACAGAACAGTGAGATCAAAAGGACAAGGTATAATTTCGCTAAGGCTAATAGCCAATAGAGAAAGCAGAAACTACATTTATAAGGTTATCCTTGACACTCATTACTTGAAAAGTATACGTCAGCGAAATAGAGAAAACAGTTTTAACCATGGATTCTCATTATGAACTTATGTAGCTGCGAGCTTCTGTCTGCCCATTGGGGATCTAATAGACAACTTTTGGCTTTCATCATATGTCATGCGGATTAAGAAGAACGGTTTACCTCCTGCTCCATTGATCTTGTTCTGATCCATTTCCCTATATCTGGATCAAGCGTCTCCACATCTGAAAAACATGCGTCTTTATTCCCGCCTCCGATTGCAAATATTTTCCCATTCAAAGAAGCTCCACCTAAACCTCCTTTTTGCTCCTTTAAGGGGGGGCACAAGCTCCACTGGCCATCAGTCTGGTTATATGATTCAACTTCAACAGAACCAAAAAAAGAAGAGGCAAAACAGAAATCAAAGGTCAGACTTAGTCATTTTGGCTAGGGAGAAAAGAAGCGACGAGTGGTAGACACTAAATTAAAACATCCACAGCTGACGTGAAGTGCATGATCAATACACCTATTCGGTTTATTTTAGTAATTTACTGAAAATCACAGTAATATGCTTTTGCTAACCATATTCGGTTTTTATAGTTCTTTTGGTAGTTTGTTAAGAAAAGGTTCACATATGTGTCGGCTCTAAGCCTCTAATACATTAAATAGTTAACACACTGTATTTTAAGAGAAAGAGAAAGAAACGAGTGGACCTACCTGTGTTGGACCAGCCATTGCCACCACCATCATCACCTCCAAAGATGTAAATTTTACCATCCAATTTTGCCACTGAAGCATTTGAACGGATATAGTTCATTGAACTATGAGCCTTTACAACATTCCTGGATGGAAAATATGATTGCACTGAGGACAACCATAATTCAGAGTCACCATCAAATCCTCCCAAAAGAAGAATTGCCTCTGTTGGATCTAAGCTTGAATCATCTGGTGAATGGATCTCCAGCATTTTGCAACGTGCTCTCAATCTATGAATTTCCTTGTGTGCTTCATCCTGAAATACAAAAAAAAAAAAATCAAAAAGGAAAAGTGTCATGACTCCACTACAAAATTGTGAGCTTAGAAGTTCCAGAAACGAGGGAAAGTGGTATTGAGTTGAACACAAGACTCAGAATGACAGAGAATCATTTCCAGTGATATGCTGATTTCACACATCTAAACTTAATTATAGTGCACAAACTATGATAGTTCCGTGGAATATCATTAATATCCGGCTATTCCCTGTACCATTCACAAATACAAACAGAATTCCAGCAGGAAGGAAGAAAATCCACAATAACTTGCATAAAACAAATATACTTACCAGCTTCTCTTCCAAGTAACTTATCTTTGTTGAATTTTGCACCCTGTATGCCCTCAGTTCCTTCACCTCATGCATTAACTGCAAAAGAAATTAATGCAATATGATCTCACTGATTTTGATTCGCCCAAGAGACTATAATGTTTGTGAGAGGGAGTGAAAAGGCTCAGTCAACTGTAGATCATGAATGAGAAGAAGTTAGAAGAGGAGCGTAATTTTTTTCCCTTCAATATTATAGCTAATATTAGAAAGTGTTGACTTTAACAGATTTACACATAGACTTGTCTACGAAGCAACACTCCAAGTATTATAACTGGAGACCTAGTGTGTAGAAGTACCAATAATATGTAGATGCCAAAGTACCTGGCTTACTGTAGGTTGATGAGGAGATGATACAAGAGAACTGTCATCTGCTTTCACTTCTGAACATGATTCCTCTTCAAGTGTGTCTCTGTCTTCCAAGTTCTTGCAGGTGGGAATGTTGGCTTGTTCAACAGTTTCCATTTGACTATTGCCTCGATGCTCATGAATAAGGGAGATATCCTTCAGTTTCTCAAGAACATAGCCCTTATCCTTTTGTTTGGAGTTCTGTACGTCTGGATGATTTTCAGATATATCAGGATGAGAAGCAGCAGCTAAGGAGTCAAATTCCCTGCCAGAACCGAGAGATGCTTCCAAGCTATCCAATGGTTCACTCTTCGAAGGCTTAACTTTGTCACTAATCTCTTTTATTTCACTTGATGGAATCAAGTGAAAAACCTGTCTGTTGTGTGATGTACTAACGGGTGCTCTAGGTTTCACAGCAAAAGATGTAAGCAGACACATCAACTTATTTGTCTGAAAATGATCAAGCTCAAACCAAAAATGGTGAGAACTGTAGTAATTATCTTCAATTGCAGGTTTGAATTTGTCTTCAGAAAGGGGTTCACACTGTAACCGAACTCTGGTTTGAACCTTCAAAACCATAAAAGAGCATTACATATTTCATAAGAATTATACTGCTTAAGGAAAAGATTATAGCAAGTGTCATGCCTCCTGAAAAGCCATGTGTAATCCAATGTAATCGTAGAAAAACATATTGTGGAAGGTGATCACATCACCCTATAGTACCTGTGCAGGATATGAGGTTCTCTCAGAACCATTAGAGGTCCAGCCATAAGGGTCAATATTCAGCTGACCAGAACCAGCAGCCTCAAATATTCCATGAAGTTTACGATCAGAATAGTTGAAAAGAAACAACGGCAAACCTATATCAATCTTCTGCACGTACATAATGTGGTTATGGGGTAGACCTGTCAAAATCATCAGCGGATTCAGGAATCATATACATAATACTATAATAGACAGAAACAATAGTCCCAGCATGCTAACAAGAGTAGGAATGCGAGACTACATCCATCAAGTTGACAATTTCCATTATCAAAGACATAATAAGAGACACTACACACAGGAAACTGAATCATCGATACTAAAATGAGGAAATACAGTGAACAAACATAGAATTACGATTTTATCCAGTAGAAACAGAAACCAGCCTGGGAGTTTACTTCGAAGAAACACAGTAATAAAAGACGCTTCCAAGCATAAGGCTTTTCAAGAAGACTCACCAAACAAGTGTTTAGACATGCATTCTTTGATGGTGTTCTTTGTGGTGCCAAATACTACACCACCTAGTTGACTTTTCGTCAGGTTTCTGGTTGAAAATTTCCCCCTCCGTTGAGCCATCCTGTTATGCATTATGCAAAAGGTTAAGAATGCCAATGATTGCTAGTGTACAACTATTGATTCGGGTCCCATTCTCCCAACCATCTAATCAAGACAGATGCAATCTCAATGGGACTTTCTACGGAACATAAAAAAAAAAAAGAGAGGAAAACCTTCAAACAGATGGTGTGCATTATTAACACATTGACAAAAGGCAGCTTCAGATGAATGGAACACAGGAATTTCCATGATGACATTGAAAACACGAAACGCATATTTATGCAACTTAAGTCGACTAACCAAAAGAAAAGCTACATAGTTTTAACAAACAAAAATCCAACCAGAGATCAACAGATAATTCTCAAACAGAAGCGCAGATTTCAGATTAATAAGCAAATCATACAAAAGCAAAATCAAACATTACATCAAACTCCTCGAAAAAATCAATAGAACGCTAAGGACCATACGATGAGCTACTAGCGAGAAAATGCGTGAAAACGTTCAAAGGAAATCAAAATCCGAGGGTTTGGATTTCCGAATAATCGGACGAGCAAGGCTCGAAACCAGCTTTGAAATCGTAATCGGAGAAGAGACAAGCAGTACCGGAGAAATAAAACCCTAGGAGAAAGCAATAGACGACTACAATGCGAGACGGGACAATGATTGATCAACGAAAAGTTTTGGCGGTGCGTCTTACTTGAGTCGGACTCGGAGCGGTGAGAAATCGAAGAAGACGGAGCCTCGAAGAGAGCGCTAAAGGTAGAGAGAAGAAAGTTAGGGGCATGAGTGGAGCGATGGTAAATTGTGGGAAGACGATGAGCGACGGAAACTGAGCACCTAAAGCGACAAAAATTGAGAGCTAAACTGGAAATTTTAAATATATGTTTCTTTTTCCTTCAAACTCTTTAATAAACATTTTTCGTCAATTTTTTTCTAGCAATTCCAAGATATTAAATAGATTTAGTCATATTATTCCCAAAAATTGACTAACAACTTCTCTTTTTCAAATTTCCATTGTTAAACATAAATACAGATTAGTGTAAATTAATTTTCTAATAGGGTTTCCATGGTAAATTGTGGAGAAGAACATTTTATTATGTTACAAAAAGCGTGTTTAGATAAATCTCTTGGTTTGCAAACTTATATACAGTCAAACTTCTCTAAATTAATAACGTTGGGACTACGATATTTTATTAATTTAGCGAAATATTAATTTATCGAAAGATTAATTATGTCGAAAACTTAATTTGGGACTTGAAAATTGTATTAATTTAGCGAAGTATTAATTTATAGAGGTTTTACTGTAATATATGATTTTTTTTTTATAAATTATATTTTCAGTCTCATAATGGGTGTTATTAAATTTCTTACTAATATAGGTTGGTGGATATGATTGTATTTGAAAATGTATGCTGTATCCATGAACATATATATGGAAATAAACACATTTTTGATGTAGTATTAGTAGCTAAAATAATTGTGGATCCATATAAAGACATGAACGTGAACCGTGAAAACTCTTCTAATTCTATCAAAGGAGATGCATGTTCCTCTTTTTATACTTTTACTCTTTTTAGACTAAAGTTGAAATAGATGTAGTCATGTAGATGTGGACATTCATAAGCCAAACATAAAAGTATTATTACTAAACTATAAATGCCAAAGTAAAAAGTTGAATGAAACAAAGAGAAGAACAAAATTAAAATAATCTCTGGTTTTGTACATCGGTACGAGTGGTCGCAAATGCGTTGAGCGAATGTCCTCTCCCATTATTATTTTCCCTATTATTTTGTACCATTTAAAATAAGATCTAGTATATGTTAGGAAAATAGGTTAATAAATAACATTTTTCGAATTCATAAACTCTCATTACTCTCCATGCACTTTCAAACCCATATAGCAAGTTGTAATTTAAACAAGAGAAATTGGTAAATATAACTAAGAAAAAAATGAAAACATAATAACTAAAAAAAACTTTTATGTGATACTAATCATATTCACTAATTTTATGGTTTTTAGTTAGTTATTATGTTTTTATTTTTTTTTAATTATTAACCAATTTGATTCTTTTTAGGGTTTTTAGTTAGTTATTACGTTTTCATTTTTTTTATTATTAACCAATTTGATCCCTTAAACAATGTTTAAAAAAAAAACAAAAAAAACTAGTAATTTAAACAGTTGATGAGCTCCATATGCCTATGTCAACCACCACCCAGCCTACAAAGACTTTGGCTCTGAGTACTCTTTCTTAATAAAAAACATAAAAACACGATAAATTTTGATATAATAAAAAGAAATTTAAAAATACTATATAGGATTAAAAATACTATGAAATTCAAACTCTGGTTTTTAATAATATCAACAAATGAAAAAAAAAGATTCCTTCTAGTTCAAATAATTTTAATTTCACTGCTGCATGATTTCCACGAGTCCATGCCACGTTACGTTGCTAGCAATGGTTGTCTTCCGCCGCGTGTATGGAATCTGCCACGTGGCTGGCAGGTAGGTTCTGCATGCTTTGCATAAAAAAATGATTATAAGTGGTAAATAAAAATAAATATATATCTAAATCATTTTTAGATTTTTAAATATAAAATCTATATTATCTATATTTAGTAGATAAATATAACATTTTTTTATCTTTTTTTTTTCTCTATTCATCAATTCCAATACAATTAATATTATAAAATTCATATATTATTTCAATTATATTTATTATTTATAATCGTAGTTTAATAATGATTATGAAAAATAAATATAAATAAATATAAAAAATTAATATTATAAAATTTTTATTTTTATTCAAACAATTTTAAAATTTTAAATATAAAATTTATATTATTTATATTTAGTGATTAAATATAATTTTTATTTTTAATTTTTTTTTTTTTTTTATTCATCCATCACAATAATTAATATTATAAAATTTATATATTATCCGAATCATATTTACTACGTATAATCAAGCTCTAACGCTTGTGTAATGTTATGCTGTATTAAGAGAAGTGACTCGCCGGAGAGACACGAGGTAAAGGTAATGATGGCACATGCCACGTTTACGCCGGAAGGTCAGAAAACGGAGTCGTTTAGGCTCTTGAGCGGCCACAAAATCCCAGCCGTTGGATTGGGCACGTGGCGATCTGGGTCTCAGGCCACTCACGCCGTTTTCACTGCACTCGTAGAGGTTTTCTTCTTCATACGGATTCCAGTTACAAGTTATATTCAGACAAGATCATCATTTGATGTTGTGTAATTAATTATAATCTTCCATGGAATTTGCAGGGTGGTTATAGGCACATAGATACTGCATGGGAGTATGGTGATCAGAAAGAGGTCTCTGTCTTTTTTTACTTGCTCTTTGGATCTTGTCTGAAACTTGTTGAGTTTCCATGTGACACAAAAAATCTTACTCGGTTTTTTAAGGTCGGTGAAGGGATCAAGAGGGCGATGCATGCTGGTATTGAGAGGAGAGACCTCTTTGTGACATCGAAGCTTTGGTAAACATCTTTTTTAAACCGATTCATTTCTTTGAAACTATGAGAGAGATCTTTGGTACATGTGAAATTAAAGGTGCACAGAGTTATCTCCTGAGAGAGTGCGTCCTACTTTGCAAATTACTCTTCAAGAGCTTCAATTAGAGTATCTTGATCTCTACTTGGTATGAATCAAGTTTTTAGTCTTTCGTTTTACTATTTATATTTTTCTCTATTTACAATTTCAAATTTGTGCAGATTCACTGGCCTTTCCGGCTAAGTGAAGGAGCTAGTAAGCCACCAAAGGAAGGAGACGTCTTTGACTTCGACATGGAAGGTGTTTGGAGAGAAATGGAGAAGCTTGCTAAAGACGAACTTGTCAGGGACATTGGTGTTTGTAACTTCACCATAACTAAGCTCAATAAGCTTCTAGCAGTCGCTGAATTGATCCCTTCCGTTTGTCAGGTATAGGTTCTAAATATCACAGTCTTATCATTTGTTAGTTCCATCAAATTCATATGCATTTGTTGAGTTTGTTATCACTTATCAGATAGAAATGCATCCTGGTTGGAGAAATGATCAAATGCTCCAGTTCTGCAAGATAAATGGGATCCATGTAACTGTAAGTACTAATATCATGTCACTGCACAAATGACTCACTGCTTAAATGTTTGTTAAATTCATGCCTGCGATTAGTACACACGATTGTATCGGCGGTTTCAGTCCTTAATCTGATAATGGTAATGGAATCGATTAAAACTTGAAAGGCTTATTCGCCATTGGGATCTCAAGAAGGTGGGAGATATCTGATACACGATCAGACGGTAGATAGGATAGCGAAGAAGCTGAACAAGACTCCGGGACAGGTTCTAGTGAAATGGGGTCTACAGAGAGGAACAAGTGTAATCCCAAAGTCTTTGAATCCAGAGAGGATCAAAGAGAACATCAAAGTGTTTGATTGGGTGATCCCTGAACAAGACTTCCAGGCTCTCAGTAGCATCACTGACCAGGTGAACTAACTTAATTACCAACAAATTCGTATCATGAAATCACAGTCACTGCTTTAGGTCATTTACTGTTAGTGAGAAACAGAGCACTTCTTTCTTTGTTGTCTTCTCTGTTTTTGCAAAAGAAAATTAATAATATTTGCCCAAGGTGTTGCTTATTCCACTCTGTGCTTGATCCTCTGTTTACTTTTTTTGGTCTTCTTTGGCCTCGGTGCAGAAGCGAGTGATGGACAGTGAGGATATTTTCGTCAACAAGATCGAAGGTCCACTCCGTAGCGTGGCTGATATTTGGGACCAGGAAGACTAATACCAACCAAAGTATCGAATAAAGTCATGTAAGGTGTTTGTTGTAAATAGTTTCTAAAATAAAGAAGTGAGTTTTGCAACATTTCCTATGGATGTATAGTTTCTAAAACTCTGAAAACATTATGCCATTAAGCTACCCTCCGTAACAGAGGAAAGTTGTTGTTGTACAGCCAAAACCGATGCAGTGAGCTTGAGGTCTCTCGAGACGAGCAAATCTCCAATCTCTCCAAGTTCCTCGTTCTCGCTCCATACCGATAACCCTTGAAGCACTTCAAAACTCTCTTCGTGTCTGATTCCAACCATTATTAGATCGTAATTGTTTCCTTCTTCCCTCAGTAGAGTTACAAGATCACTAGCCTCCTTTATCATTACCTAAACAAACCAAAACGAAAGGTCAAGCTAAACCGGAATCGAAAATCCGAGAAAAATGTGATTCTTCGGTTTATTAAGTTCTTCTTACCTCTTGTAAGAAGACGTTGTGTTTGTTCATGGTGTCTTGTCGGAATTTTTCAATGGCTCTGAAATCATGCCTCCTCTCTATGACGTCGTTTAGCTGCGAGACGTATTTGCCCTCGACGAGCATAAGAACGTTTAGATTTAGGCAGGGGTGGTTCGTCATCCTGACCGCAAACGCTAGTGTCTCGCGGTCGTCCGCTCCACCGAGGAATATCGAGCAGACGTTGATTGTCATTGAGCTGTTCTTCGTGTTCTTGAAATCTGGAAGCAGTCCTTGGTCCATGAGAATCGCGACAGAGCACGGCGAGCCAGTCAGGACGTTGCGACAGAGTCGTCGCTCTGCTGCGGTCCCTTCGTCAATCCCTATGATAATGAGATCGGTTTCTTTGTCGAAGGCCAACGCGCATACATCCTCGTGCATCGTCTTGCTCGGCGCAACGGCCGTGTAACATTCGACGGAAATGTTTTCTTGCAAAACGTGTCTCTTAAGGAAGTTCTTGAAGGCATTCGAGACCTGATCTCTTCGGTTGGAGGACACTGATGTGTCTTCCTTGTGATCAAACTGGTGTTGGATAAGGAGAGGGACGTTATGGTGCTCGAGCTCTTCGAGATTGACGGACACGACGGAGAGCGAAGAGGCGCTCGAGGGACAAGAAGAGAGCTCTAAGATAGTGAGAATGGAAGTAACGGTCTCGTGTTGGTAGAAAGAAGTGAGGATCTTGAGAGGGTTGTTTGGTTCGTAGTGTTGAATGGTTTGTCGCCGGTAAATGATGTGTTTCCGCTGCGCCCAACCGTAGAGGTTCTTGACTATGGCCGTGAAAATGGTTGAGTGAACCATCGCTGAGACCACCATTATACCGAATGCTTCCTGGCTTATATTCTGCATCCCTTAAAACAATATTCAAGATCATTAACATTTGATATTATGTAGAGATAGAGAAACCGTTATTAATGCATATGGATTTACCTTGTAGTTCAACAATTGTTTGAAGATTTGGACATCGTAGATCCCTTGTATGCAGACGATAAACCCGACAATCGCGGCGTGTGATAAAGGAACCTTGAAGTAAAGCGATGGCACGACGATGGAAGCAAACTTTGCAGCACTGATGGTAAAGAAAAGCAACTCCAGAGTAATGACGTCTCGTCCTGTAAACGCAAAGCAATCGACTTTGTTACCGATCCCGATGACATAACACGGCATAAGAACCACCCAACAGAAGCAGCCGATCTTGTCGGTGAGACCTGCACCGAGAGGAGGGGTCTTAGGAGTGACGAGACCGAGAACCACAGATCCGACTACGTAAGGAAACCCTACGGCTTGGGACAGGAAAGTGACGGTGCACAACATGATGCAAATGATGCATAAATGCAAACTCTTCAGTTTCTTTCCTTCATGTGTTCTCTTCACTAACCATTTGAATATTGGTCGACACACAAATACTATACCAACGATCAGTAGTACCTTATCATTTGCAAATAAAATTGGATAAATCTCATAATGCTAAATAAATAAAATCAAGAAGATGCAAGAAAGCTAAACGTTAAACGTTTGCATTTACTTTATGTGTTAAACTACTGCGTTCATTTAAAGAAACACAAAATCTTGATATTCTGTCATCAAACACGTGTTTGCAATTTTGAATTGATAATTGTTTTATATATATATATATATATATATATATATAAATAGCAATGTGAATTAAATTGTTTTTTCTTTTTGCTAAAAATGTGAATTAAATTGTTTAAAACACTTAAATAGACATATATGCGCTAAAAATTGGCTTCTAAATTTTTTGATAATGATATTTATGATTTTAATGCATACTTACCCTTGTGAAGGTAGGCAGATAAGTGGCCTTGGAGTATTTGTGGTGCAATAAACTGTTAAACGTCATTAAAATGAGGAAATATCCCCAGCCGAAGCAGTTAGCCACCACTATGGAGGATAGGGCTAACCTTCCGGGCTCTGAGTTTAGCATCTTGAGATTCGATAAAACCGAATACGCCACTTGAAAATATACAATAGATTCGTTAGTCAGCAAATCGTGGAGCTGCGCGGGCGTAGTTTTCGCCACGCTTCCACGTATGTTACTCGTGATGACGGTACATGCGATTGTGGCCACCACGTAAGGAAATAGAAAAAGAGATAAACCGTTGATGACTGCGAGCTTGCCTCCTCGCTTTATAACTCCCACATCTACTTGAGCTGTGCTTATGTACGAGATGAACATAAATGATATTGCCTCTAATGATTCAATTATGAAGAAGCTTCTTGTGTTGAAAAGTTTCTTTACTAAATCTATGTTTTGTCCCAAAGCTGAGGGGCCTAAGAATATCCCAGCCTGTTTCAAATCACAAACAAAAAAAGGTTCACTTATAAAGCTAAAACCTAAAGTAAATACTGACAGCTGAATGAACCACAAATAATTCGTATCATATATAACGTGACACTTGACCATTTATTTTCTGCTAACAAATGTTGTAAATTGTTTTAATTGTTGTGCCATGACATAACACTCATTAATTCTGATTTAATATTTACATCGTCCCCATGGACATTGTAACAATTCACATTCTGTAGGAAAGAAAATGTTTACTAAACATAGATGTCTTAAATTCATATACATATTTAGAAAAGAAAATTGTTATAAACTCCATAATTCAATTTGATTAAAGATTATATATGAGTATATTACTATATATTGATGCTTCTGTGCTATATGTTCTTGCATTTTAAATTCATTCAATGAATTAGAAACATGAGTTTCAAAGTTTTCCAAAATAAAAACTTTCTCGTCTTAATTAGTAGACACCTTTATATATTGTTATAAAGCATAGAGAAAACACACATAAAATGGTAAGAAAATGTCGAAAAATGAGTAATTACCAGAATTTGAGGGACAAAATCGACGTTAGCGAGAGGACGAAGAAGAGTTTGGAAGAAGGAAGAGAGAGAAGAGACGACAGAGATGAGAAGAAGAAGAAGAGGAGTCGAAAACTCCAATGGGTCGTCTCCTCTAAACACACCGGCCGAGCTTGATCCAAGCCATGCCTCGCAAACAAAATCGTCTGTTCCATTTCTAACACTAGTATTGTTCATCTTCTTATTCTTCTTGTTTTTTTTTTTTCTTTTGTTCGGAATATTATTATTTTTACACATTGTTACATCTTATATATCAGTTTTTTTTTGTTTTTTTTTTTGAATTCCGCATAATGCTGATTAAAATCGAGCTAACAGAGAGGTTGTTGACCTGAGGGAAGAAGATACACATGTTTCTTTTTTAAGATTGCAAACAGTTTTTGTTGTTTTCTTTTACTTCCAAACAAACTTTGTTGTTTTTTCCGAGGAATTTGTGTTGACTTTATAACTGTAAAATAAATAAATAAATAATTGGAAAATGTCATTTCTTTGTTCCCGCCAAGTATTTAATTTGGGACTTGTATTTTTGTAAAACATTTTCAGTTTTGTGTAGTTAATCACAAACTTTATCCAAATTAATCTTGACTTTATAAGTACGGAGCCAAAACAAAAAATGTTTGATTGACTTCTTAACGAAATGTTACGTTTCTTATGTTAACTCCATATTGATAATTAACAATATATAATTGAATGATCAAGGTTTTCGGACCACACATAAGCAAATTATAGACCTTGAAAGTAGGATGACCTCACGAGAAATGAAGAACTAGAGGATAAACAACATCTACAATTAAACCCCTAAATATAGAGAGAAGAAGCAAAAATAAGAATAATTATACTTTCATCTTCTTTTCTTCTTGAACTCTTACAATCTCTCTCTCCCTCTTCCTCTATGGTTTGACTCTTTAGGGTATTACCTAGAAGGAGAAAATGGCAAATGTGACCACTTACAAGTACGGAGGAGTAGAATGGAATTGCGAGCCATGGGTTGGTGCAAGCTCCATGGGAATCGGGCGGGGAGATAATCCCCTCAACTTTACTCTTCCTCTTCTTCTCCTTCAAATATCGGTCGTCTCTTTAATTTCAGCCTTTTTTCAGTTTCTTCTCCGGCCTTTCGGGAAATTTGCCTTCCTCACTCAGATCTTGGTATACACCTAATTGGTTATGCTATATCACATTTTTCTTGACCGCGAAATTCCTAGTTAAAACGTAGACTAATCCCAAAAAACATGCATGCAGGGTGGGATTTGCTTAGGACCGTCGGTTATAGGACGTAACAAAGAGTACATGTCGACATTTTTCTACACGAGGAGCATGTTCATAATTGAATCCTACGAGGCCTTATGTTTCCTCTTCATTTGCTACATCACGACATGTCAAGTAGACACGAGGATGATAAAGAGAGTAGGCAAGTTAGCATTCATAAACGGCATTTTACTCTTCCTCATACCATTCACGTGCGGCCAATTTGCGGCCATCTTGATATCTAAGAGGCTCGGAGGCGGCCCCTCAGGAATCCCTCCTGTGGAGTTTCGCCACGTGGCGATCGTGCAGTCCACAATGTTCTTTCAGGTGGTTTATGGAGTGTTGTCGAGCCTGAAGATGTTAAACACTGAGCCAGGGAGGTTAGCACTTGCTTCCATGATGGTGCATGACTGCCTCTCATGGTGCTTTTTCATGCTTAACATTGCTATTAAACTTAACGTTGACTTGGCCGATAAAAATCGCGCATTTTACATGACCGTTTTACAGGTACGTATATATATATATTAATCCTTTTTTTTTGGAATATAAATTTAGTTCTTACTATAGAAAACATATTTTTACTCTATAAATTTTTACTAAGTGTTTTTTCTTTTAATTTTTTTACAAAGTTAGAAAATGAAAATCCTGATAAAATGCTTGAATCCAGTGATAATTTACGTAAAACTTATGTTTATATATACGACATACTATGTACAATCCATATGCATGTTTTATATTAGGTGACTTTAATTAGTTTCTATATATATTCCTCTCTATGCTATTTTTAAGTGTTATAAAGTTCGGAAATTTATGCAGATGGTAATGATAGGGGCAATAGTATATGTGTTCGGACCAATAATGCAGTGGATGAAGAAGAGAACACCTGAAGGACACTCTCTCAAGGCCTCATATCTCTCCGTTATATGTGTCTTTCTCTTCATCTCTGCTCTTTGGGCCGAATTTGTCGGCTTACCTTACTTCTTTGGTGCAGTCGTCTTGGGTCTAGCCACTCCAAAACGTCCGCCTCTAGGCACAGGACTTTCAGACAAAATGGGTTTGTTTGTCTGGTCTGTCTTGATGCCTTGCTACATCATTGGGATTGGCTACAATTTGGATCTCTCGCTATTTTCCTTGAGAGATGTTATCCGTTTTGAGCTACTTTTTAGCGTGGTCCGGTTTGCCAAAATGATAGCCATTGCCTTGCCTTCCCTTTACTATAATGTGCCACTTTGGCACGCCATTCTTGTTGGGTGTATCGTCAATATCCAAGGAATTTATGACGTTCAGATCTACAAACAGAACTTCAATTACACGGTAAACCCCGCACAATGTTAAATAAATTCTATATATGCATTTCGAGGATGTCATGTGAATATCTCATTTCTCATTGGCATATTTCATTGTGTATTTTGAAACATACTTACCCCATGATTTTATATCAAAACAAAAATATTTGTTCATGAGAAGATAAATGATTGTTCAAGGGCTGCAGAAAATATCAAGCAAATCTTTTGGAGCAATGGTGATGTCAGCAATGGTAAATTCAACATTTTACATAGTGTTAGTCAAGAAAATTTACCAAACCATGAGCAAACGGAACCCTTACAAGAGACGTACGATACAACACTGCCGAGTCGAGGCTCCGTTGAGGATCCTCGCTTGTTTCCGACAACGCGAGGCGGTCCGTCCGGTGCTCGACCTCGTGGAACTCTCTCGTCCGGCCATCGGATCTCCTCTCTCCGTGTTCGCCGTGAATCTAGAAGAGCTAAATAACCATAGTCTTCCTCTTCTTATTCATCACACGCAAGAGATAAATCCCTTTATCGTGCCTAGCCGAAGAGACCAGATCGTTAAGGCCTTCCACAACTACGAGAAGAACAATGTGGTAAACCTATCTGCATGTAAATTCCGTAAGGGCCAAAAAAAAGATAAAAATAAGATTCATTAACTAATGCTTTCTTTTCGATTTGTTTTGTGGTTGGTCAGGAGACCGTATTGATAGAGTGCTTCACGGCGGTAGCCCCGCGGAAGACGATGCATGAAGACGTGTGCTCTATTGCCTTTGACCAGGAGACAGACCTTGTGATCCTAACTCTTGATGCCGGGATCGAGTCGTGGGAGAGGCGGTTGTGTAGGAATCTCCTGCAAAACTGTCCGTGCTCCACCTCGCTTTTCATCGATCGAGGAAGGCTCCCAGATTTCAGGTTCGTCCCAATAAAAAAACTTAGCATCAGTGTCTGTGCTATCTTCATAGGTGGACCAGATGACCGAGAGATGCTTGCGTATGCTACACGCTTAGCGAACCATCCGAGCGTCGAGCTTAGTGTCTTCCGGCTCGTGGACCAGAACGGAGTCTCACCGCTCAGAGACATGGTCGAGAGAAAACACGACATGAGAGTCATCAACGTGTTCCGCAAAGAGAATTCCGACAAAAACATCATCTTCAGAGAGGTAGTTAATGAAAACCCTTTTGTCTCCCTTTCGACGTAACTTTCTCTTTCTCTGTTTTAACCGAAAACAGAGGTTTTTCATATCATAACTCAATGTATTCTTCTGTTTGTGCCATTTTAAAGGTAAGAATAGAGATAGCTGTGGATCTACTGGAGTTGCTAAGGAAGGAAGGAGATGACTTCGATCTGATGATGGTCGGGATAAGACACGAAGAAGATCTACTGATGTTAGAAGGATTGTCAGAATGGAGCGATATGAAGGAGTTAGGGGATGTTGGAGATGTCTTGATCTCCAAAGATCTCGAGCTCTCTGTTTCTGTTCTCGCAGTCCAGCAATGAGCGGCCGATTTTATGGATTTTTGTATAGCCTTTTGTTTACTTTGTAGAATGTTAATAATATCTTATATACGAAAAAGTTAAAAAGAACGTACATATATATATATATATATATTAGTCGTGAACGTACATATATATACACTACCATCGAATAATCTCTTTTTTTTATCATTGGAATTATAATTAAGCCAAAAAATGGGTTCTGTACTATGATGGGCATGAAGCAAACACCAAAATAAGAGTGCTATGATGTAAATAAAAAAACGTTAGAGTGTTAAATTTAAAATATGGACCAAAGGTGTGGTGGTCTAGTGGTTACACAAGAGGTTGGTTTTTTTTTGCCCCGGGTTCACATCCCTTTATGTACGGAGGGTTATTCTTTAAATCGGAATATCTAAAGGCTGACTCCGGGTACCAAGGGATTATGAGCCAAAATTTTGAAACTCACACAGTTTATAAAAAAAAAAAAATTTACATATTGAATAGGGATTATTTGCTAGAAATACAACAAAAAAAAACTATAATATACAAACTAACCAAAATTCCCCTTTTTCTCTAACTATCTATTCCTATCTCTCTCTAAAGTTTTTCTAAATTCCTAATTATAGTTTTTTCGGTTATTATTGCAAATGACCCTATTGAATAACGATATAGCTAACAGACAAATTAATGATGGGACACATATTTTTTACACTATATTGTAAATTTAACACTCGAATTTTTTGTTGTTTATATAATTTCTTACATCATAGATTTTATACCAACTTTAAACATGATGTTTAGTTTTTTTTTTAAAATATATATATATATATTATAAGATTTTTTCAGAAGTTTTTTATAACTAACAAAAAATTCGAATATTAAATTTACAATATAGTGCGATCACATATGATATCGCTAACGGACAAATTAATGACGGAACACCATATTCGGTTTGTTTTCACGCCATATTACAAATTTTAACACTCAAATTTTTTGTTATTTATAATTTTTTACATGATATATTTTATAACAACTTTAAGGTATACATGGTATTTAGTTTTTAAATATATATATGTATATATATTGGATGATTTTTTTAAAGAAATTTTTTATAACTAACAAGAAAATTGAATGTTAAATTTACAATATGGTGCAATCACATATCATATCACTAACGGACAAATTAATGACGGGACATCATATTTGGTTTGTTTTCACACCATATTTTGTAAATTTAACATTCAATTTTTTTGTTATGTAATTTTTTTTAAGAAGTTTTTTGTAACCACAAATAGTTATGAATAAAAAAATCATGAAATATCGTAAAAACAAAAATTACCTTTTAATGTACCCGTCTGATCTTTAGAGCATCATTAACCTTAACACCACTAAAAATTCTTAAGTAATTCTTTAATATTAAAAATATTTGACACCTTTAAGATTTCATTTCATTAAGTTCTACCTATAGAATCTTTTCATCAAAGGTTCACTAAATTAAATGATTAAGACACTCTTAGAAAGATCCCCATGCTTTTATGCGTCTTGGGCCCGCATACATTCTCCTGAAACTGCAAACCAATAATGTTAACATACTGTAATAAGAACACAAAAGTGAAACATATCAATTTTCCAGGTTTAAAAAAAAAAAAAGATATAAAGACAAAGATAGAAGTCTTTTTTTTTTTTTTTGGTCAACAACAAAGATAGAAGTTTACCGTCTTGGATCACAGAAAATAATTAGTCCTTTTTTAATTGTTATTATCAACAAAAACGATCATGGTGGCGTTTTGCAGAGCGCGAGACAGAGGATTTTGATCTGTAGAATTTCTGAAATCAAAAGACAAAAACCCAAACACAATAAGAAACACCTTTCACACATACATACTAAGCATAATCAATAAGATGAGCAGCAGCGAGGAATTACATGAGCCACGGCGGATCTCCGGCGGAGTTGGATTCACCGGGGGTGTCTCCGTAACCGACTGCCAGAGAGAGAGAGAGAGAGAGAGAGAGAGAGTAATCTCTTACAATGAAGAAGAAGAAGAAGAAGAAGAAGAAATTTGAAAAATTGGAAAAAAGTTAAGTAATGTCGACAGGGTTTTTAAAGAGAATTTAAAGAGTTTTTGTTCGTTTTAACGGGTATATTTTTTGTATTCTTACCGTTGTATTATATGATTAAGACAGATTAGCCGTTAACAGCTCCAGTGAAAAGTTATTAGGCCCTAAATGGGCCTTTATCCGAAAATCAAATGTACGATTTATATCTAAACACCCATTTGCCCCAATATATTTGCTATTAGTTACCATCTTATTGATCAAAACAAATATATTTTTACTTACACATCTTGTATAACTTCGAGGTTGAAATTTGGATTTCGGAAGAACAAAAGAATTAAAGGATCAAACTCCATTAGTTTCTCTACTGTTGTATAATCTATTTATTTTCAATAGCTTCATAAAAACAAACATACAAAACAAACTTATTTTATACACAAGAAAAACTTGATGTAGATTAGCATCGACTCCACTCAAGAGGTTCAACATTAAACGATTAGTTACAGCAACAACAACAACAATGATCATCATCATACTATGAAACCCTTTGAGGTAGAATCAATGGCGACCACGGTGCGACTCCATAACACTCGTTATTGCTTTTACCTGATCTCCATGAAATAGTCGATATTGCTCGGCTCACGTTTCCTTCTCTTGGGTATGGCCGGTGGTTCAGGTAAAGCACCACCACCGCGCAGTCATCAGCTTTAGAGGCTGGAAACTTTGTTCTCCATGTCCGAGCGGCTCGCTGAATCAACGTGTCTGCTGCCATTGACCTATCCTTACAGGAACCTACAATCTTCACCACTTCTTCGTTTGACAAAACATCCCAAATCTGTTCTCCAAAACACACATAGAAACCTTTTAAGAGACTTGAGGTCTTTTTTCCATCAAACGCATAAGAAAGAAGACTGAGAAATGTCGTTAGAGTTGTTTACCCCATCGGTGGCTAGAACCACAAATTCGTCTTCTCTACTGATTTTTCTGCAAAAGACTTCAGGAACGCAGAGCAGTCCATAGTCTTTGAGGCAGAAATCACCAAAAGCTCTTGACATTGCGAGCCCCGGACAATCATCATCAGGCATCCACACTCTATACACATTGGGTTCTTCCTCCATAGCAAACACCCTTCCGTTGCATGACATTATTCTCTCTGCTTCGCCTGTTGAAAAGAACGGAAATTAAGCAAGACAAACTTCTTCATGGGATTTTACTTACATGTCCAACTCAACATGTTATACTTTATAAGAGGTAATTAAGTCTAAAGCTTAGAGAGAGAAAAACGTGTAATAATCTGCTGAAGAAGGAGAAGAACTAACGTTGGACACACGGTTTTAGATCAACAGTGAGTTGGACAGCATTGAAATTGTTCTTGCTTCCTCGGGTGCCAAGAACGGCTCTTGAATCTCCCAAGTTGGCGATCACCAAGCAGTCACCCTGAAAATGTTTGACGAAACAACTTTCAATCCCTTTTGATGAACTGCCTTGAGACTTTTTTTCAAACTCTTACATTAGAAGAACCTATAAAGCTCAAGAGACTGATGGTTTACCTGTTTAAGGACGGTTACAGCAGTTGTACCGCTGCAAAAACTATCATAAGGAGAGTCAAGACCAAGTTCGCTGTCTATTTGCTTGAAGAATGTCACTAGAACATCCTCGCATTCACGGAAGAGTACCTCCTGACTCTCTTCCTGACTTTCTGAACTATTATTATTCTCCACGTTTTCATTGCTGCCAGATTTTGAAGATCTGATTTTCGAATGGACCCTTGACGGTAAATTTTCACATACGTGACGAGAAATCTTGTGACCCATAGGACCGTGACCATCAAATACACCACAAAATATCATATCTTCCTCCCCACCAAAGTTCTGAAACAAAGTTTAAGATGAAAATATGATTGGTCAAAATGTTTAAAATCCCCATGTAATAGCAGAAAACTAAGAAAGCAAAGCAGTTATGGTCACAAATGCTAGCTCCTGAAACCTAACCAAGAGAACAAGAAACAAATGAAATGACCCAACAGGAAAAAAATAAAAACTGTTAAAACTCTTACCTCCCAGACCGTCATGGCGTCTTGATTTATCCCTTTTTTCCCTTGTTTGATTGACATGGAAACGTGTTTGGATGATCCACGCGACCTTACAATAGCCCCATCATTTGTGTCCATAACCTCAGCCTCCCCACCTCCATGTTCGTTATCCGTGCCACTCTCCACAATTAATCCTGTGCCTTTGCTACAACAGACCCCCATTTAGACTGCAAGAGACTAGTATGCAACGAGAAACAAAAACAGGGCAAATCTACAAAGATATCTTTATTCTTTGGGGAAAATGGGGACAAGATTTCCAGAAACACAACGTGTGGTTAGGTCCTGCGGAAGAAGTAATTGAAGGGAGGAGAGCAGGGAAGAAATGAAACAATCAGATAGTTGCAGAAAAATAAATTTTCCATGGGGTCGGCTTGTGAGGCCGTACCGGGGAAAGAAGTCAAAGGAAGAGGAGAGGAGGATAAAGAAGGGACACAAGAACAGACAATCATGAAAGAAACCTTATGAGAGGAATGATTACTAGATCAAACAACAGATTACAATAACACAAAATGGCAATTATCTTTTCTTGAAGCTTAAATTAAAAATTATAATGGAAAGGCCAAAAGGGTTTTTCTCAGATGAACAAAAAAACTGCAAAGAGAGAGAGAGAGAGAGAGAGAAAGATAGGGGAGGGAGAAAGATATGTTTGTTAATCTCTGTCTAAAAATAGAGGAAATCTACATGAGCATCATCCAAAATTGGATACTAAGAAAGATTACCGATAAAAAAAATTACCTGGCTCAATAGATTTTCCTCCTCTAGCTCTTTATTTACAACAATCCACAGCGAAATAAAATCCAATTTCTCATTCACCAAATCATTTCTTCAGTTTTGATAACAAACACTTAACGAACAAGGAAAAAAAAAATACCAAAACTAAATAAACAATTCTCTGTTTCTTGTTTATTCTCAATTTCTCATATCAAGCACACAATACGGCTCTTATTAAAAATTTAGGTTGTGTTATGGGTTTGTAAGCAAGATTAACTAAGAGGTCAGGAGTCAAGACTACAGTTTCGAAAACTAATGTTAACAATTTAGATGAACCATACTCTCCATAGAAACTAAGCCTGGCATAAAAACCCACCTGGGAAATCGTTTTACGAAGCTAAAATGACAAGAGCAAAGGGAAAGACGAACATACCTGATTCAAGGCATTTGCATTGCTTCGTTTACAGGCTTGACTCTGAAGAAGATCCTGGGACATCACTTTGAAAATCCTTCTGGATTACAATATCTAAGAGAGGCAAAATTCCAGAAAAACAAACACAAACAATGTGTGTTCTTCTCCTCAATGCATATAGACCAGAAGCAAGACACACTATCAGAAAATTAAAGAAGAGCGACAGTCGTGATAGTGAAAGAAACTCAAATTTTCCATTATAAGCTAAACTTCTTACAGTAAAAAGGATATTTTAGCACAGACAAGAGTATATATTTTTTTAATAGAAACCTACAATATCCGCTTTATATTCTAGAAGAAGAAAGTACATTTATAGATTGGCGAAACTGAAATTCACCCAAGCATAAAAGAAGGAGATTTATGCAGCATCCTAACCATTACCACCATTGATGGACAAGCACCCCACTTTGTCTGAGCGAAGTGAAGAGCTCTAAGCATTGGTTATAAGTCTTGTTATACTTTTGGCTCCTTTGACCAGGGCAACATCTCTGCCACCTATTGTAATGGCATTCAAGGAACAACTCATCGATTAGACAAATTGCTCCTGTCTTGATAAGCCTCGGGATTAGATCGAATTCGGTTCCTTCAACATCCATTTTCATCACAACAAAGTCCCTCTCTCTCACATTCTTCTTCAACCAATCTGCGAAATCAAACCCTTGAATCAAATTCACCTCTCCAGCGGAATCATCGCCTGAGTTCTTTATAACCGGCTGGATTCTCCCCATTCCCCTGCCCTTTGCTTTCGCTTCCACTTCCTTTCCCGGATCGTGATTGATCTCAAACGACAATGTCTCATTCCTCACCCAAGCTGCATATGGCAATAGCTGCACCTTCTTCTTTATCTTATACTCTTCATAAAAGGTTTTGTCAGCTTCAATGGCGAAAACATCAAAAGTTTTGTTCTGCTTTGGGTACTCTTTCTTGAACCAACTCCCAATACTCGATCCGTAGCTTCGAGCACCAACATCAACATAT
Organism: Arabis hirsuta; assembly: GCA_964056655.1. Lineage (NCBI taxonomy): Eukaryota > Viridiplantae > Streptophyta > Magnoliopsida > Brassicales > Brassicaceae > Arabis > Arabis hirsuta. The sequence continues at coordinate 195,541 of OZ053302.1, read as the reverse complement.
ACATATCTACTCTTGAAACGTATATCTACCATAGAAGGAAGATACTTAATATTCTTTATGTTCCTTTTGAGGGTAATCCATGGCTTTAGAGGCTCCTCTTTGAGGATTGGCTCTGCATCACGAACCAAATCTCTTTTGTAACCCGGAATCCAGCACTTACCACCGGAATCACCACCGGAATTCTTCCGGTGATGAACATCAATCTCTGAGTATTTCTGAATAACAAATTCTCTGATATGAGGCATTGAAGAATCAAAACCATCTATATCACGCATCTTGACCAATTTGCAAGAATTAAACAAATCAAGGAATGAATTGAAACTGTACGTATCTGTAGCACCAACATGAACCACCGCAAACCCTTCGGGTTTCAGCGTTCGAGTAATCTCCTCGGCGAATTCCAACTGCTTCAACGATTTCCCAAGTCTACCACCACCGGAGAAGACGAAATCGAATGTGTTTATCTCAAAGGGAATAGCATGTCCCTCTCCTCTCACCACCAACGGTCGAAAAGCTTTCTTCGAGATCCCAACGGAGTTCTTAACTCCAATCTCTCTGAGTGAGAAAACCTCTTGCCCAAAAGCCGTTTCTACACACAGCGTCTTCGATTCCGGCGACAGATAACCGTCCGCGATCAGATCCTGAAAGATGGAAGAGTAAAACTGAACGGCTTTGATCCAATCCCTGCTTGTGTACAGATCATCTCCTGGAGACCCCACGGCCGTAGATCTGATCGCGTCAATAGCAGAAGCGCCGGAGCCAGCACCGGAGATGACGAAGTTAAGATTCTCAGGGAGAGAGAAGAAGCAGAAATCGCCGCGATTGCATGATTCTCCGGTAATGGTAACAACATAAGCAAATCGAACAACAATAATCAGAACGCCAAAGAGAAGTACACGAACCATGATATTCCGCAAGAAGCTTGGCTTGCCCATGGAAGTCTCCATAGTATCTCAACTCTACAACTACTTTACAATCCCCAAAAAAAAAGGAAAAAAAAAAATCACACACACACACACACACAGAGGAAAAAGAACGAAAGAATAGCTCTCAGTTTGTTAAATTGTAACAAATATATATAAATCAACCCTAAATCGGAGGAGACGGAACAAGACTAACGAGAGGAGAAACGAGCAGAGGTGTGATTAGCTCCGATTAGGGTTGCGCAAATAGAAGAACAATTACAGATCGGAATCGTAGTAGGAGGAAAACGGGAAAAGCAACGCATAGTTCGCGGAGGTTTTCCGATAACAAAGGGGGAGGACGGTTGGAGTTATTCCGGCGACTATACGGCGGAGGAAAGAGAGAGAGACATGAAATCTAGAGTGAGAAAAGCAAAGGTAGGAGAAGAAAGAGAGAGAAAGACTGAGAAAAATCGGAAAGAGGAGACAAACGAAGATAAAAGCAAAACGCGTCTCTCTCTAGACGCGAATAAAACGGCGAAAAGTGGTTTGTTTTTAGGGCAAGTTTTCTACTTTATTTTCGAAATTGCCACGCTGACTTCTCTGCTGACCCAGAGTAATTAAATCTCTAAATTGATTATTATCAATAATTAATGGGGCGAAATCGTAATTTGGAGTTTCGTGTCCCTTTTACTAGTTATTGTTCGATTCTTTCATTGATGGAGAAATTTAAAAGTTAAAGTTTGGTGGATCCAATGCAGCTAAAGCATTAATAATGAAACGATGCTGAATTAAGACGTAATAGTCAATGTAATTAGCCATCACTAAGGAACAAACAGTAATCTGTTATATGCGGTTGTATGACAATAATTTTGATTATTATTTTTTTCATTCATTTTGATATTAATAATGATATATCAGTATATTGATTTGTCTAAGAAAAAATATATGTAATGACCTGACCAAAGATGGATGTTTGACAGTAAATGGGATCACTCTATGAATATCATCTGTTGCATTTCCTTTGTAAAGGATGAGTATGTTGATTAGCCTTTGTAAGAACATGTAGCTAGATTATGATTATATTCGTTTTAATCATAATGGAGAGGAGGTGGTGATATATATGATATGATATTAATATTGTTAGGATGCATTAAATTGGAAAAATTAATGATGTAGCAAATAATGATAGTGTTTTTGACTTAGGGCGGTTCCATAATGTAAACACGCCAAATAGAAAATGGTTAAAGAAGAAGAAGCAGGTGATTAGGGATGTAATCATTTGGTTTAGCTTTTTTTAATGAGCAATGAAATTTTGATCACATCATTAGCCGGTGATACTACTTTTTGGACTGTCTGTCACTGACATGTGTTTGTTTAGGTAGTTCAACATTCCAAAAAGAAAACAAAATCAAGCATGGTCTAAGTATTAAGATGTGAAAAAACAAACTATTGTACATGGCTAACTATTAACTATTAAGATGAAAATTGGAGAGTATGTAATTATGTAGACGTTGAAAAAGAAAAAGAGTCGTGTACGCACTAGCCGTTATTGCGATGAGGGGAGGGGTGGTTGGTGTCACACCGAGTCGCTGACTCGCTTTTTTGGACAGGTGGTGAGAGCCTGGAGTGGACCATTGCCTCACACTAGTGGGTCCCACCGAGTCACGGTTCTTTCGCATAATGCGCTTGTGAGCGAATTTGCTGACGTGGAAAGGCCGACCCCACATAGGCAAGTTGATAGAGGCAACAATAAATATTACATATACATAACTCTCATATGATTACTTACATTACATATTACGAAAAAAAAAGGAGCAAAAAGTGAAAAAGAAACAGAGGCATCCCTTGTGACTCTGTTACGTCCGTTAATTTCGGCATCACAACAAAATAAATTTTGAAAAACGAAACTCTGTTACGCGTACCAATCACCATGTGATGTGCGGCCTATACACACATATGGGTGGGGTACACGCGCCGTCAACACAAAGACCACCAAATGTTACAGCTATTACATCCGTTTTCACACGTGGCCCACTTTCCAACATGGGCCTGTCGTCTGGCTCCGTCTCTTTTCACGACTGTACAAATTCCAACCCGACCCGTTTCAGGTTCCGAATGTTTACAGCTTTAAGGAACAACATCTTCCAGCTGTAGCTTCCAGTACTTGGGATCTAGCTCCGCCTGTTCCCCACATCACATAAAAATCCCTAATGTCAGAGAGTCGGTCCAAGTTTTTGAAAACAAAAGTTTCATCAAACTTTTCCGGCTATTTAGAGTAGTGAAAACTAGTTACCAAAGAAAGCAAATTAGAATACCTGAAGGGTATTGTCTTTCCAGAGGAAGGCGCAACCGCGAGCTTCTAAGTGTTGGATAAGAGACGGAGGAAGTAATGACCTGAGGGAAGCATGGAGTTTCGCTTTCCTTAATCCTCCACACCCCAGCAACGCTGCTGCTACTCCGCTCGGGCTTAAACCGCTTGAGTTCACCACCGCTATGTTCTGTAAACATCCAATGTTGGCCAGGGAGACAAGTCCCACATCAGTCACCGCCGTGTCCGACAAGTTTATCTGCAACGCAAGAAGATCGAAGATTAAACGGTTTATTTCATTATATAATATTAATAGCTGTGAGTGGAAGATTTCTGAGTCTCTCTCTACCTGTTTGAGACTCTGTGAGAAGTGAGCGAGAGTGAGCAACCCGGAGTCATTGATGTACGGGCACTTTTTCAAGTCGAGCTTGGCGAGTCGCTTGCACCGAACAGCAATGGCAGCAAGTCCTTGGGACGTGATGTTAGGACATCCCCGGCTCTCAAATGTTTGTAACAGTGAGCATTTGGACAATGAAACTAGGGACTTGTCTGTGATGTCTTTGCAGTATGATATGTTGATTGTTTCAAGATGTAAGCAGCCTTGGGCGATCGAGGAGATTCCTATGTCTGTTATTCCCACTGACCTGGAGTTGATAAGAAGAGATTTGAGATCTATTGGCCAAGTAAGAAACTCAATGCAGAATCCTATATATAAGGTTTCTAGGCGACTAACCTATAGAGATCAAGTTCACGGAGATTTGAGCAGCTCATACCAATGTACGAGATCCCCTTGTCTGTTATATTAAGACAGATTCCCAGCTTCAACGAGGAGAGACTAAGACAACTAGATATGGATTTTAGTCCTGCATCAAACGAGGAAAGACAAACACGATAAGGTATTATCCCAAAATCATGGTTCAAAAGATTACTCTGAAAAGAAGAAAGAACCTTCGTCATCAATCTCGTTGTCAGTTAAGTCAAGCTCTTCAAGTAGCCGACATTTCTGTCCGATCAACCAAAAGGCTTCTCTGGAAACAAGAGAACAAGACTCCATCTTCAAAGAGACTAGTAAGGGACATGAATTGGCGATTTGGATGATTGAAACTCCACTTAGTTTCCGGCAACATGTGATGTCAAGTTTTCTGAGGTCTTTCAGTTTCATTACTAGGGAAGAGAGACCTTCATCAGTTACGCTCACGCATTTGCTTAAGCTAACCTCTTTCAGGGAATTGCACAAAGTGCCTATCGCCTTCAAACCATCAGAAGTAACAGAACAGCCATCCAACTTGATTGACTGTAATGCTAAAACCTTCTTTAAGCTACTTGCAAAATCCAATGATATCACCTAAATCAGCAAATAAACCACATATAAGGCATCATAGAGATATAGACTCACTGCTATCGATCTCACTGCTATCGATCTCAAATGGTCTTTCCAAGTAGGTGCAATTACAGCTGTAGCTACTACTAATCAGTTTTAGTGCCAAACTAAGCTCACTCAGCAATTCAGCCAATGCTTTGATACAAGCCATAGCCAGAGAAAAAAGCAAGCATAGCATGTTCTGGTGATAATGAGGAAACGAAGAACTTACAGAAGAACAATGTGCTAGATCAAGTCGCTGAAGATATCCCGCCCCACTCAAAAGTGAGGTTAAACCTCTGTGAGTTAGATTCTGGCAGCTCGATGCATCAAGTTTCTGCACAACACAGGTTTTTGGTAAGTAAAATATGGATAAGACCGAGATTAAAACGAAACTATGATATCTACGTCTCTAGGTTTAAGGAAAAAATATGAAACCGGATAGATTTTGTTAAAGCCTTAAATTTTTCCATCTAATACTACATACAAACTGACGTTGAAAGTATCTACCAGACCTGTTTATACATCTTCTCTCGAAAAGTTAAATGATTCCAGAATAAATGCAGCGAGCAGGAAGACCTGAAAACATCTTTTCCAAGCCATATTCTGAGAATACGAAGTTTTCTCTCCTAAAATAACAGCTTAAAATCCTTCGGCTTTCATATCGATTCCAGTTTCAGTTATGCCATGATGTTAGAAGAATCAAGCATGTTTCTTGGAGAAGAGGTTACCTTCAATGACTTGCAATCATGTCTGAGTGATTTAAGACTGTCATCATCTACTCCAAAGCACCCTTCTAGAAGAAGTTCTTCAAGGTGTTGAAGTTTCAGAACATCATGTAAACACTTGCCTGTGATCTGTAGAATACAGAACAAAGGAATTAGCTAAGTATACAAGAAACATAGGCTGAAATTTCCAATTTAGGGATAGTTCATTTCCAACTGAGTTACCATATAAATCGAAATTTCGCTCTATAGATTAAGGCAAACTAAATTGATACCGGAAAAGTGAAATCGGAGAAATTACCGGCAAGTAGGAGAGGTCTAAGGTCCGAATGTCTTTGCATTTGACGGCAAGCAAACCAACACCTAAATCTCCGACGCCTACACACCATTTCAAGCTAACCATATTCAGCTTTCTACATCCAACAGCGATACATCCGATTCCCATGTCCGTGAGCATCTTACATCTCCCTAGCTTCAGCCGCTCCAAACTCCTTGCCTCCGCTACCACCGCCGCAGCCGCGTCTCTCATCTCCGTCGCGTTCGAAAGGTCAATCTCCACTAGATTCACACATTTCACGGCCAATCTAATTAGCCCAGCGGCGGAGAAGGAGCCTGAACGCGATAGGTCGACGGAATTGAGCGTAGGTCCGGAGATGCAGCCAACGACGCTAAGCGCGTAGTCCGTGACGCGTGAGCAGAAGGTAAGATCGAGATCGGAGGTATTCCGGTACCGTGTTAAGATTCGAGGGATATACTCTGCACGGAGAGGTTTTAGGGATTTCCGGTGCTTGGCTTCGACTTGGTAAAACCATTTACAGGTGAGAGAGAAGGATTTGAGATCAGAAGGGTTTTGAGCGATGAGGTCAAGGATTATGAAGACGAGCTCATCGGAGAGAAGATCGAAAGGCTTAGAGATATGAATCTGCTTCGTCTTCTTCATGGGGAAAATCATTAGGAATATAGTGATGAAGAAGGAGAAAGAGAGTTTTTCAAGAAGCTCTGAGAGTTAAGCGGATAAACAGTTTCTGTGGGAGGAAGGAAAGAAAAAGACAAACCAAGATTGGGAGCCTTGAAGAAGAAGGATTATTATGATTTTACATAATTGTCCATGCTATTTCACCTCTTATCTATATACACATATTTAAGGATTAAGACAAATAATATTCTGTTGACAAAATAATAATAATAATATTCTGAAAAATAGAAAAGTATTTTCTTTTTTGGGCATCAAAAGTTTGATTATTTAATCTAATATAAATTATTTACTTTTACCATCGAATTCAAAGAGTCTCACATTTATGGTTTTTATTTGAATTTTTAATTTTGTAAATAACTTTACGTAAAATTTGGATTATGCAATTCCGATCAATAAATTTAAATATTTTTTATAGGATAAATACAATTAATTAGATATACTAATTTGAATTTTGGTACATACATACACAAAAAGTTAATCAAATTATTTTATTTGTTTAATCCATACGTATCTAATTTGGTTCTGATTAAAACAGTAAAAACTAAGTTAATAGATACATTGCTCATATTTCAACTCAATTGCTGGTAAAAATATCAAACACAGTTAAGTTTAGCTCGAGAATTTGATAGAACTAATAGTGACTAAAACAAAATTATGTTTGTTATATTTGGAATTAGTATTAAAGAAATAAATATGGAAGGGGGTATTTGTGTAATTGTAGGAAAAAGTAATTAAATATAGAACCGTACGGTGAAGGACGAGGGAAGGGCAAAAAGGTCAAAGCAAAAGAGAGAAGTCACAATCAACAAGTTAGGCCATATGGTGGAGTAAGCATGCGAGGAAGGACAGATTCGAGTGCGGACAGTACGAGCCTCGTATCTTTCTTTCTCCTAAATATCTCTTTTTTATTCCAAATTCCATAAATCTTCAATTGAGATCTAAAATAGTACTACTATTATTGTATTAGCTATAACTATTTTGTTGAAAAAAAAAGGTATAAACATATATGGAGTATTTGTTTTCACAAAAATAGACAAGCCGACCAAGAATATATTCGGGAGATATATGTTTTTTTTTTTTTTTTCTTTTGTCATCAAATGTGTATCTATTCTTGTCACCAGCTTTAAAAACTAGTGATTGTCAATTAACAATGAAATATTCGATATCTCAGGTTGTTATTTATCACATTTTAATAAGTTTTTTTTCTGAGTAAAAAAACTAAAAACTAAACAAGTGCGCCTTTTTTTTTGGTACTGACCTAATATTTGATAATGTAATATGCAAAGGGAGCTAAAAGTCAAATGAAATAATTATTCTATGGACAAGTTGACAAAAAAAACAAAAAAAATACTGTTGTATGGACTATGGAGGACGATGAGTGCGCACCAAAGACAAAACAGTAAATGTAAACTGCTAAAGATTATTTCAAACTCCAAGGTGTTGTGTGTGTGTGTGACCGTACTTATAACCAAACAAACAACAAATTTCGGAAGCAAGCAAACGTGGACAAGAAAGAGAAATAGAAGAGGGTTTAGTCTAGAACAATCACAAATGGACATGCATATCGTCCATTAAAACAGACGCATGTAAGATGAAACCCGAGCTATAAATCTCTGCATGCAACAGCTAATGACATCTGTCATGTTCAAGGACAATTTTAATTTTTTTTTTTTTTAAAAGGACAGATTTATTATTTATTCGATTGGAGATTTATATATAGTGACATCCAAATGTTGATCTAGTTATGTTATGTATTAGATGATATTAATGAAATTGCTAGAATTATGATTACATATTAGTTTTAAATCTAATTTTTATTTTTTTATATCATATTACATATTTGTTCAATGAAAATGAATTTTAAACTAAATGAAGGAGTTTTGAAAACACTTTAATATCAAAATCCAGTCAAGAACATCCGCAATAGACCACTCATACGATGAGGGTTTGTCCATGTGGTTCGAAACAATACGTACCTTGTTTTCTTGTTTTAAAAAAAAAAAAAGTGGAAATCTTCTAGTAGATTGACAGAGAGTTTATTAATACTTTTACACTTACAGATATGGATTTCGAGTACCAGAGAATACAAATTATAGTGGAGACAAAATCTACATAAATTTTTCAGCGTGGTGCAAAGAGAGTCGTCCGGAGTCAAAGCTAAAATTGTACTGTTCGTGTAATTGTTCTCATAATTTATAATAATTCATAACTCTAAACAATTTTAAAAAAACTGAAGCATGCATTGTAAAAAAAGATTTTATAAAGTTGAATATATATAACATTTTTCTATTAAAAACCCCTATCAAAATATAACCAGATTTATATCTAATAATAATACTTCTTATGTATCATATGAATTGATGTTCTAGAGAATTTTTTTGTATCAAATTAGTTGATGTTTTCATTCTTTCAGGTAATTTTTTTTTATATTTTTTAGTTTTTGGGATCATTTAAATTGTACAGCATTTTATTTGATTGGTTGAATTAATTTAATTTAAATAATAAATAATTGTTTAACGTAGAAAATACATACTTTTTTGTTATTTATTGAATTTTTTAATAGGTGTGATATTCTTAAACATCATTAGAATGATAGGAGTACACTAGAAGAGAACAGTGATTTTCATTTTTCACCAAATAATAAAAACAGGAGTACATCGTAAATGGTATGTGGCCGGAGACGGTGAGATTTGGACGACTCGAGACTGCACCTATTTATTATTCATGAAAATAACCAAATTACCCTTTCTCAATCCAATCTGGTCAGTAATTTTGGTATATATGCGCCGAGAAAACAAAGTCGTCATTACTAAGAAACGTGTCGACGTTATAGGCAAAAGTACAGAATGCACAAGACTCGAGTCATGACTCATGCGTTAGACCGGTCATCGTACGGAATATTCATCGGATCATACCTTACCGTACACTAGTACAACACTATTTGTGTACTTGGACGAAAAGTCAACTACTATGTTCTATGTATTGACTTTTTGCTATTATCACTACTTTTTTTTGTCCAACTTGGGAAAATTAGTTCATACATGACATGATGGAGAAATACATAAAAATTCTAATAGGACATTCTCACACGTTGAATTTTTCAAATTTCCACGTTTTCCAACCATTGTTAACTTCTCAGGTTCTTTTTTATTTATTTTGTGTTGCATAATGATGATAATGCATTCATTCACATGTAAAATTTCCAGCAAACTAATTTAGATTCTAGACTCTGAAACATCAAGGAATAATTTTTTTTTTTATATATATAAAAAGAGAGTAAAAATTAGGTGTACACATAGATGGAAAAAAACAGAGTGACTTACACTTGTGCCAGTAGAGACATTAGGAGATAGCAAGAATAGAGTGTGAGAAAAAGGCCTAATTAAGAAGAAGCTAACAGTTCTTCTGTACAGTAGACAGTGTTGAGTGTATGATCAGTACTGTATGTCACATCTATAGAGATAGGTTACCTTGGAGACTCATTCGCTCCAGCTATCTGAATCGTGGTCCTCGTCACTTCCCGCCATTGCCTATAGTATATATAATTCACATTAATCACATTTTCACATCATACATTGAAAGGGAGAGAAAGAGAGAGAGAGAGACAGAGACAGAGACCTGGCGAAGAGTATTGGCTTTCTCTAGGATTGCAGCGACCTTCAAGTTGGTTTTGGGAACAGCTACTTGAAAATTGGGTCTCACCGACGCATCTGCTGGTCTCAGGTTGAACGACTGCTTTATGTGTTTCATTAGATTAGTTAATAATGGTTTATAAAATCTAAAGTAATTATCAAAAGCAAAAGATGAGTTAGTAACCTTGCTCCTTATGATCTCGAGTAGTGAATCATTCTCGTCCACTCGTGCTCCAACTTGTGTCTTGTTCCGTTCAGGTACCTTCCTCAACTGTCATCAAACAAAATTAAAGTCAACACGCCATTAAACTAACCATATAGAGATCTAGAATAGTAGTAACTAATATTCAATAACGTAATCACCATGCTTCTATCAATGCCAATAACAAGCGAGTCCTTGTCTCTTGGAAGCTTTCCAGCTTTCTCATTCTCATCAAGCTGAGGTTCCTCTTCTAACCTTGCCGGGTTAGGATTGGTATGCTCTCTTAAGTTCTGACTAAACCACTCAAGCGCCATTGCTTCAGTCCTCCAGTCTGCTGATTCTGCCTCTAGTGTAGCTTCAGCTGTGAGCAGTGATACAGAAGCAAATGATTCCTTCTTCAGTGTACTTTCATCTTTATGCATATAGCTGTCGCTCGTTCCATTTACTGCTGGAAAAGACTGTTCCTCGGTTGCTTCAGATGGTTCACTCAGAGAAATCTGTGCAGCAGTCGACACGGCTTCTACTGACGCTTCCGATGGATATTGTGTATCGGTCACTTGAACTGATCCATTCTGTGTGTTTTCATCCCTATGAGTGTAGAAACTGTTGTTTCCACTGTCTCCAAGTGATGCCACTGGAGAGAACTGGGTTTCGGTTTCAACCAGCTTTCCCATCCACCATTGTGTCGGAGGAAGAGGCGGAAGCGGAGGTGTTATCTCTGGAGCTTCGTGAGGTGTTTCATGGAGTGACGTGGAGAAGGCAACCATAGATTCAGGGGACACTTCCAAGCGATTTTCTTGATCAGTCAGATCCATGGAAAGAGCAGACTCAGAGATATTACCATTCAATGGTGTGAAAATTTCCTGGAGTGGTGCATGTAGAGCTTCTATTTCAGTTACGCTTGTAGGGAAAAGCTTTTCGTCGCATGTTAATGTTTCCTCTGAAGGTGAACCCTGAATACCAACAAGTACATCTTGTGTAGAGACTAGGCAAGGAAGAGGCTCAGGTGATGCTGTTATTGGATTTGCTGACCCGGTTTCGGATAAACTCTCTTGCTCTTGGTCCTGTGTCGGCATGCAATACTCCGGTGACAGGCATTTTTGAGTACCTAAAAGACACTCTTGGGGGTCATTAATATTTTCCAAGTCTATTTCGGGGACGGTCTCACTGTCCTTATTATTCAGGCCAATCTGGTTATCGTGATCGACATCACCTGTAAAACAAGTACCATGTCTTTGAGTATCAAGCATTGGTACCTCTGGCACACCATTATCATCTGCAACAATAGACATGGGTTCTGGATCCTCCTGTCCCGGATATGATGGTGTCTCAGCCAAGTCAGGGTTGGCCAATGCTTCTTCCTGCCAAGATGAGACCGAGAGGTTCTCGTTTCCTCTGTGAAGATCTCTTGGAGTATCTGACATCAGAGATCCATTCTCTAAACTGATTTCAAAAGTTGAAATGTGTCCAGATTGTTCAATATTCATGGAAGATCCGTCTTGTGAGTTGGTTTCGTCTTCTTTTGAGACAGCATTGTCCTGTGCATCAGCAGCTAGAGACAAATCTTCAAAGTTGTCAAATGTGCTAATATCTTGGTTTGGAAGAAGACAATCGGACTCCAATGCCGCTGTTATTTCCTGTAAACTGCTTTGGCTATCAGGAATGGAAAGATCAGCTTCAGAAGAAATGTTCTCGGGTTCCAGAGCCTCAATGGATGAAAACTGGTCTTCAACTAAACCACTTAAAGATATCTCAGAGTCTGTCTCCACATTGAAAACGTGTTGAGAATGATGATCTTCAACGTAATTTGTAAGAAGAACTCTGGTCCCGTTTTCAGATGCGTCCAGTGGCACTTGTGTAAGCTTTGACAGATTCTCTGGTTGAGCTTCAGGGGAAATGTTAACCATAGGATCTCTTCTGACTTCAAAGACTTCAGAAGCTTCTGATGATTTCAACCCAATTTCATCAGCATTTTCTTTATTGTACTTAAGCTCTAAGCTACTTCCAGAATCTTTGGAAAGATTTAGAGGATTCTCGTTACAAGACAAACTGAAAGGTGTTTGTTCGACCTCTAGAGTCTCCATGCCTGCAGAATCTATCTCTGGTGTCATCTGAGAAAATGGCATGTCTATTTTTGCAGCAGACCCTTCAGCTTTATGTAGTTTACTTCCAGGAGAAGATCTTAAAGGACTAGATTCTCCTTCCTCCGTTGAGTGGTGCAAAACATTAGAATTCTGAGCCACAACCTCTGTTTCAGTCACGACTGCATTAGTACAGATCATCTGTGTCTGTCCAAATCCCGGAAATTCAAGGTTACAGCAAACCTTGTCATCAATGTCTGCTTTCTTTGCTTCTGAGTCCGTTGTATCATTGTTAGCATTGCAACAAACATTCACAGAAGAGCTTCTTTCTAAACAAATCGCTGGTCCTCCTTCTATATTGGGTAAAGACCTCTCATTTACCGTAATCTCCTGAGGAACCTCCATCTTATTGTATTTTCTAGTGTCTTCACAGTTTGAATAAACCAGGGAAGGTATTGGTAAGTCTTCTTGTACGCTGCATACTGTAACTTCAGTTTCCATTGCCGGAGATGACTGATCCAGAGTCCCATGAACTCTTTCGCAGTATGGCGAAGAGTTCTTGAGGAATTTCTCCATGTAACCTGTCCCATAGCTTGAGTTACTTGGAGGTCCGTTCAGCTGTCTTCTCTTCAATTTCACATGGAATTCAGGATTTCTATGTCCGTTCTCAACATGCTCCAATAAGAATAGCTGATGCAACCTGTGTCACCAAATCAAAGTGTCAATCATATGAACTGAATGACAGGGACCGAACAAAATCTATAGCATGAGTGCTCACTTGGCATGTGATGTTCTTGAATCCCCTGGTGTCTCTCCACTAATTGTGTGTGATACTTTCTTCTGCAGATGAAAAATACTTGATCAGATGTAACACGTAATACCCAAAGTTTGCAATCCAGATGCTTGTTTAGACAATCAGTGACAGAGTGAGGTAAAATAAAACAAGAGTAAGGAGCAATATAAGTATGTTTGTCCAAAAAAAAAAAAAGAGTAAGGAAATGTACTACACGAATGAATACCTTTGGTTTACGTGGTCTCTCATCTTTGCTGAGTTTTGATGTTGCTACTAGTGCTAGTCCAGTATGCGTCTTCAACAAAGATGGATCAGAGTAACGCTTCAAGCATGATCCAGACCCAACAACATCAAACCTGAAAGACAGCAGAAAAATGAAAAAAATTTGTAAAAGCTAAAGTTAAGCTGTGAAGAAAATTTAAGAAATTTCCATGAATCACGAAAATGTACTTGTCAAGAAGGAAGAGCTGCGGCGGACCACGGCATTCCTCATATGAATCCATTATACAACGAGGCAAGTTGCGTGGGGAAATCAGGTTTTCTTGTGTTTGCAGATTAGGATGCCATCCCAAGCCTGAAAGCAAGAATAAGACTCCATAACAGTTTATACAGCTCTTATACCAGTATTATAGGCAGAATAAGATGACTTGCCTGGATCATAAAAGAAAGTTGAATGATCGGTTTGAGACAGAATGGGAAACTCTGTTTCAAGCTGTTGGAGACGCATTGCCAAACCATGCCCTCTTGCTGCACTTGTCATTAGTTCTTCATGCAGGCAACGGAATACCTCAGCAGCAAACCTTATTGGTATAAAGGAAACAAAAGAGCATATAGATGTGAAACAGAAATGAGCAACTGGTCTCAGAAATTAAAAGAATACAGTCTACAAAAGAAGAAAGATCAGATCGTCTCGATTCCAAATAAAAATCTGGGTTCCATATCTACCTTCGTTTATTTAACCTATACTTATTTTTAATCTGGCAAGTTTTGTCCATATTTACAATCTCGAAATTCAACAATGCGGAATTGGACCACACAATTCAAGCAATAGAGGAGACTTACTCGGCGAGGTCGCCAAGCTGGCGCAAAACGCCGACGAGTCCAGCCATGGATGCACCTTCGAGCAAAGCTTCAGGATCTTCCTTATCGGCGGCTTGGTACAGCTCCTTATCCGCCAATCCGTACTCGTTCCGTATCTGGAATCTCGTCAACGTCATTATGCTTATATAGTTCTAATTCTAGCTTTCGCATTCGATAATCGTAAAACCCTAATTCTCTATCGGATCCCTCTGTCCTTTGACTTGGATTCCGCCATTAAAGAGCATCAGAAACTCCTGAACCAACCGCCAAAAACGCGTCAGAGAAGGAAAGAGGAAAAGATTTTTGTTTATTCATTAATTAATGTTTGGTAACGCGAGAGAGAGAGGCGAAATATATAACGGTCCGTGATTTTCATCCAACGGTTATGATCATTGGTTTACCGTGAGCTTGCCGCATGAGATTAAAACCTCAAATTAAGTATTTTAAATTCAACCTGTCAAGTGTGAACATGAGGTAGTTAAAACCGTTGATTAGAAGATTTCAAGAACCTGATTAGTTTGACCGGTTCAATTAACCAAATTTGCGAGGGAAGTAATTTTGTTTTTAAGTAAAATTATGCTTTTGAGTTTTGTCACACAATTACATGATTGTTAGTTTATTTACCGGATAAACAAACATTTCGTCTTTAGTTGGAGTTATGGTTCAATATACCCTTGAACTTGAAGTATACATAATACAACTAATATATTTAGCCCTACTTAAAGAGCGACAAACTTTGCTTAGAATCATAAGATATAGGGAAGACACATTTTATTAGAATTATTGCAATGCAATTATATTGTACGAATATTGTCTTCGAGTGGTTGTGGTTGAGATCAGTTAGTGTATTGAACCTGCTTTTGATGGTTACATCCACCTTCACCTAATTTTTTAATTATTATTGACAAATAGTGGAAATATTTTAATTAATGTTCTTAGGGAAGCGGCAATTAACATTGCAGATCTTAAGAAAAATTCAGATCAAACGTCCTATTTGGTCATGAATAAATATATGATTTTGGTGAATAACGTTTTTGGTTTAAGAATTAAATAGCTAAATAAACAGTTAATAATTGTATTTGGGATATATATAAAATGTAAAGATGATTCTTAAAATTTCTCTTTATTTATTTTTGAATTTTTTGGTACTAAATTTCTCTTTATTTATTTTGATTATTTGGTACAACAGTTGAAGAGCATCACGCAAATTGTATCACGTAGGCTTCCAAGGAAAGATTATATGATTACTCCATTTAACTTTATCTCTCTATAGACATACAGACAAATGTATATTCTTTATAGAATAAAGTATGGTTTGGTAGATTGTTAAAGCTATCCTAAAGAGCGTAATTCATGCAATTATGTCGTAACGTCTTAACGACCATCAATGGTCAACGTGACAAGTTCGAAATGGTTAACGGGCCTGACTGACTTTATCTAAGTCCAATAGAAAAGACTGACTGAAACTGTTGTAGCCCGTTACCTGACCCAAATTAGAGTGTTGGATAAATAGAAAAAGAATCCACCTTAGGAAATTAAGTATACAAAGGTGAAAGGTTATGCCGAAACGCAGCGTATTTAGTTGACCAAAGGTCGGTTTTGAGGCCGATGGGAACAAGTCACCAAACACTACAACAGCCTAGCCTGATCCAGCATCCTCTATACCATAATATATATACCAAACAACAATTTTAAATACAACTCAAAATTGGTGTTCACAAAAAAAAAAAAAAAAAAAAAAAGAATACAACTCAGAATTGGTTGGCTTAAGTCATTACGAGTTTTCGAAATATTTCATACACACGAGTCGGGAGGGCACAAGCAAGCTAGGAGGACTAAAAATTCTATGGCGATTTGGTTAGTTTTTTATGTAGTCTCATGCATGCATTATAAAATATTGATTCTATGTATTGTGGTTAATCAGAGATGATCTTTGATTAGGTCTTTTGGGATTTCCAAATTTAATCATTTGCATATGATTGTACAGTATGATGATTTGGTATCACCGTTTTCTATACCTTAGTTTATGCAGAGATAATTGGTACAAGATAGAGAAAGGTGAGAGAGAGAGACAGAGAGAGAGAGTCGACCCCGGAGGCAGTTTAGGAACCAATTAAAAACTGACACATTCGACAAGATGTACATGTACACTAGTGGACCAGAAATTCGAAATTATGGATGTGTCTATCAATTTATTTGACCCTTCATAAATTTGATACATGCAATGTTCTTGTGGTCCAACACATTACTCCTTCCTTATTCTTCTTCATTCATTGGTTTGAACAAGTAAATTCATCACTTTGAGAACTAGTTAGATGTAACTTGAACTTCAATCCAAAAAAGTTCACCACTCTAAAGAACAAAAAATTTACTTTTAGTTATGAACTTATTAAGTGTTCATAATTTACGATTACTAAAACTGATTTTGGTTAAATCCCCTACCAACATCTAGATCAGAGCCGTTATTCTAATGGGAAAAAAACTGGTTAATCTTAACCGAGCTGGTTTTGAAAGATTAAACCAGAACTCGTGGCTTGGCTTCAACAAAGAAATGCAAAACTGATGGGTCATAGAAACGTGAAAAGTCATTACATATTTGGGGTCAGAATCAGAATAGTACAAACTAATTAATTTAGGTTAAGAGAATGTCCAAATCCCGACAGTGTGCACGAGGGGTTTAGTTGGATCCAACTTGGCTTCTTTATTGCTCATTTAATGATACGTGGACTACACATTTCCTCCATTTAAACCACTAATCGTTTATTACTTATATACTAGTATCATTATTCTCTTATAATAATAATTATTATTATCGTCAGTCATCTGGCAAATTTTATAATTTTTGTAAAGTTTAGTTTAGCCCTTGAAAATGTCTCTCTTCAGTTTTCACAATGAACCACAAGGCATCCAGAATCAGACACTACTACATATAGTTTTTTCAAGATATGAAGAAAAATGTTTTTCTAACACAAAAAGGTTATATCACTAATTAAACCGACTAAAACGTTGTTAATTCAATTGCTATTGGCTGGCTCA
This sequence comes from Arabis hirsuta, assembly GCA_964056655.1. Taxonomy (NCBI): domain Eukaryota; kingdom Viridiplantae; phylum Streptophyta; class Magnoliopsida; order Brassicales; family Brassicaceae; genus Arabis; species Arabis hirsuta. The sequence goes on along the minus strand of OZ053302.1, from coordinate 178,443 downwards.
CTCACAACAATAATGGGACGAATCTAGTGGGAAGATTGAGACATATTCTGATTGTTTCACTAGAGACAACAAAAACTCGGATGCATCTGGTTCAGGTTCTAACTAAGAACTAAGTATACGTAGTTACTTACTTACTCGAATCATCGTCAATACAAAACGATTTATAATTTGTTAGCGGTTGGTTTATGAACAAAATGTTTTTTTTTAGCGAAATAATTTAAAAAAAACAGAGGTTTTGTTTAAATATTTTATTGAAATTTGAAAGCTATTCAAGTTGAAAAATAGAAGCATACTCGGGAATAAGGAACTTGGAAATACCTGAAAACTACGCCTACCAGCGAAAAAGTTATGTGTGGACATTATGGGATCGGTAAGTCAACATTAGTATCATAATAGGAGTATTTGGTAGTCAAACACCATAAGACCATATAAGTTCAAATTTAATAAGTAAATGCAAGCAACAAGTTAGAAGAAGATGTTTAAAAGTACCTCGGCTAAAAACCTTTGCTTTTTGTTGATATATGATCGGCTAAAATCCTAAACCTACAAACCAAACATTAAAATCTGATCTAACTTTAGGGTTTTAGTGAAAAGAAAAATGACCTATATTATTTCGATTTATCACCGACAAAAGAAAGATAAACACCAGTCATAAATAAATAAACAAACTTAAAGAAGACGACGGTTGGAAAAGGAACCACGTTAACAAATGACCCTTTGTGGTTAGTACCGAGGACTCCTATTTACTATAAAAGGGACTAAAAACTAATAGACAGAAAAGCCAGACCAAACACAAGACCTCTCTCTTCAAAACATATCCTGTTCTAAGTTTGGAAAACTAAATTCACTAATGGAAGCACACAACGTAGAGCTTTTGACAACACTTACCCCTGAAATGAAAGACCGTGGAACCATTGAGTTACTCTACAGAGCTTTGCAGCAAGGTGACGCCTCAACGGTGGCCAAACTCGTGGCCAGTGATGTCGAATGGTGGTTCCACGGACCGCACCATTGTCAACACATGATGAGGCTACTAACAGGGGAACCACCGAGCCAGGTTTCGTTCAGTTTTGAGCCAAGCAGTGTACAAGTACTAGCGTCTGGTCATGGCTGTGTGATCGCAGAAGGGTGGGAAGGTTCACACGTGTACTGGGTTCACGTGTGGAAGTTGAAAGATGGAGTGGTCACTGAGCTAAGAGAGTATTTCAACACATGGTTAACTGTTACGGATTACAGTCTTGGTCCAATAGGTTGGGACATGGGACGTTGTACGGTTTGGGAGAGCGTACCGAGGGACTTGGCTCGTGGTTCGTTGCCTAGCTTGCTTTTAGCTATTTAACCATAAGACCAAAGAGTGAAGTAACACTCAGTTTGTGTCTAGTGTGGTTTATATACTTTTATGAAAGAGTCTATGTTCAGTGTGTTGTGAAGAGACAAAACAAAAGGAAAAAAATGTGTATATTATTGTTTCTCTTGTACTATTTGTTTTAAAGATTGTATACTCATAATTATCAGGTTTATCACTCATCATGCTTCAGCAAGTGTGATTAAATTTAGCATAAAATAACTTAAAGTTACGTTATAGAATAAACCTGGGGTGAAGAAATTGTTGTATTGAGCAATGAGATTGGGAACAAAAGCGAAACTAGAGCATTTCAGTGAGCAAGAGTTTGTCAAGTGAATAGAGGATTGTTTATGATGGGCCTTTATTTAGGCCCAGTGAGGACAGTTCAGTTTTTTTTTTTTCCATTTACTAGTACTCGAAAACAAAAATGATGTGAAATGTAGGTTCGGTTTTCTCTAGTGGTTGATTAAGGTGTGTTTTCAACCCAGTGTTTTAGAGCCTAACTGGTATAGCAGCAGCCATTACGGTTGCGGTTTCAAATGTTATTAAATGATTTATATGACTAGCACATCGGTTGAAAATTTGTGTGTTTGCGGGACATTTATGACTGGCTGACTAGCAGATGCGGCAGTGGTTAAACATTAAATTAACAAAAGAAATACATTATATAGCTATAAAAAACATTAAAAAACCATACTATTACAATAAAATATAAAAATCATTAATTCGATATAATTAGTAATAGAATACCATGAATATATTTTTTATGTTTAATTTTTTTATTTTTTTAGTTTAGATGAAAGTTATGATTTAATGGTGAAATTTTTTTATTTTGGAGAGGTTAATGTTACATTTTGAACATTTTCGTTTGTTAGATTTATTAATCAGTGATCAAGAAAAAAATTATTGAAAGAATTATGGTTTGAAAATTTTATTAATATAAAATGAGACAATTACAAAATGCCACTTTTGTGTACACATTTGCAAGAATGCCACTTAGGGGTGTTCATTTGCAAAAATACCTCTAATTATAGATTTATAAAGCCTATATTTTAAAATTCTAAATTCTAAAAAATGTTTTGACCCCTAAAACCCCCTAAACCCTAATAGAATATAATTAACCCAAACATAAATAATATAAAGAAAAAATAATTTTGAAAAAGTGGCATTTTGTAAAGATTACAAAAATGTGGCATTTTTGTAAAGTGACACTTGAAAAGTGGCATTTTTTAAAAATTTCTCATATAAAATTATGATAAATTATTGAATATTAATTAGAAAGTTTCAAATCGTTGATATATTTCTTAATTATAGATCCAAATATTAATTTTTATTTTATTAAATTTATTTTGATTTTTAAATAAAATTTTGACTTTTTTACTAAAAAAACAATTTTTATTTTTTAATTATTCAACCGCAAACGATCGAGGGAAGCATGTTTTGATTTTTAAAAGTTTAGAGCGATACGGAATGGTATAAAACGTTTTTCATAATTGTTGTCAAATGCCAAACCGCTACCACCTTCAAACACAGTGTTTGTGGGTGATAACGAGAGAACCAATCAACCCCTTAGTGTTTTAAATGATTGTTTCAGTTACAAGATACAATGAAGATTTTAGTAACAAATTACAAAAGTTTCTTTATTCCTGATATTATAAAAATCTCTTCTCAACCAAAACAAAAAAAATTATAAAAATCATCTAAACATTATCAATATTCTAGATATTTGATTGAATACATGGACTTTCCATCAACACAACGATTAGTGTAAGTTCTCTTATGACATGTCATCAAAATATGGGTGAGGAGTAAAGATGTGGTGGTCTAATAATAATATAAGGGATTGGTTCTTTTGTATCCCGAGTTCAAATCTTTTTTGGTACAGAACGTTATTATTTAAATTGAAATATCCAAAAATTGATTCTGTATACCGAAGAAATTATGAACCAAAAGTTCGAAACTCTCACTATCTATAAAAAAAATAATAAAATGCGCGAGGATTATTGATACAATGATTTCTTGTTTATTGTTTTGGAAATAACATACGACTCGTCCTATCAACAGTTTATGCGCACGGCGGTGAGATGCACAAACTCCTCTCTTATTTAGTACTATTAATACCAATATGCACCAACTTAACCTAAAAAAGTTTTCGATAGACATTTTAAGAGTCAGAAATCCATATGTCACGTCGTGTGGTTAATATTTAACAGACAAATGTTGTATAAACAATAGATATATTTTTATGGAAAATTAGCATGAATAACACAAAAAAAAACTATAACTAAAATTCTAACAAATTAACTTAGATCTAAAAGTTTATGTTTTGCCACACATGTTAATTTTTTTACTTTTTAATTATAATTTTTTTTGGTTTGTTAGCAAATTATCCTTTTTTTTATTGCAAATCCAATGGTTATCAGATGAAAAATTTTTGGAGAAATTACAAAAATGCCATTTTTTATATGCACATTTGCAAAAATACCACGTGTTCATTTGCAATAATGCCACTAATTATAGATTTTTAAACCCTAAATCTTAAAATTCTAAACACTAAAAAATGTTGGGACAATTACAAAAATGTCACTTTTTGTATTCACATTTGCAAGAATGCTACTTCAAGGTGTCCATTTACAAAAATGACAATAATTATAGATTTATAAAGCATATATCTTAAAATTCTAAATCCTAAAAAATGTTTTGACACCTAAAACCCCCTAAACACTCAAAACTAAATTCTAATAGAACATAATTAATCCAAACATAAATAATATAAAGAAAATATAATTTTGAAAAAGTGGCATTTTTGTAAAGATTTCAAAAATGTAGCATTTTTGTAAAGTGGCACTTGAAAAATTGTATTTTTTGAAATTTCTCTTGTTTTAACAATATTATTATGTGGTACCATTGTTTTAACATTATGAAAGTTACTGATCAAAAACTAAATAACGGAAACATAAAAAATAAATAACTAAATCAAAGTTTTGTCGTTAATTTAATAAAATTGTAAGAGAAAAAAATCGTGCATCACGAGTCAATTCTAGTTTATTATAAACGAATTTTGGATTGGGTATAATAATTTTTCAAACAATTATAGAAGATTTTTTTTTTTTTTACTAAAATTATATTGATTTTAGTCGCTAATCCATGTAATTATCTAGTCTATAGATGGATAGAAGAGAACAACTCGGATTAACTAGAAAAGAATAGATATATAATTGGCACTTATATAACACTAAGGGAAGATGCATTTGGAGGCTAACTAAGCGTGACAATAGATTAATCACATAATGTCTGATTTGCGTCACAACAGTAAGTTCGCATTTATATATATTTGTAAGTGGCAGATTTCGTGTGATACATGTCTGCCACCTACTATCTCATCGATTTTAAATTAGCGTTATTTAATCAAATATTTAGTCCATGCTTCAACACTTCATAATCTTTTGCCAACCAAAATATATATATATATATATATATATATATTTTTTTTTGTTAAAGAATGCCAACCAAAATATATATATTCTAGCTAAAACTTTCTTATATACGATAATACAAAAATGTTATTTTACTTTTCATTCATAATGTATCCGTGTGAATAATTTGTTATAAACTGATGAACTAATTAAATAGTTTAAGGGAAGTAATTTGTGGGTCGGTATTATTTTGTTGTGATCAAATATACTAGGATTTTCAGAATCCTAAATTTGAAAGACGATGTTGTAGCGATATTTGACCATTTCCTAACAAAAACAATTGAAAAATATGTAGATATCTTAAATAATTGAACCGACAGTTAAAAGAGTTATGTGCTTGTTGGTGAGATGTCCATTAAATCTGTCTGAATGACAACCAATCTTTACATAGTTACATACTTGAAATTTTTGTAAAATGAGACTTGAAAAGTGTCATTTTAAAAAAATATCATATTTTTATAATTTTTATCAAAATATTATTTTTTAAAATTATTTATTTAATATATTATTTATGTTTGAGTTAACTATGTTGTATTAGGATTTAGTTTTGAAGGTTTAAGGAGTTTTAGGGATCAAAAAATTTTTTAGAGTTTAGAATTTTAAGATTTAGATTCTAAAAAATCATAATTAGTGGTATTTTTTCATATGAACAGAAAAAATATCATTTTTACAAATATGAACACAAAAAATGACATTTTTGCAAATATCCCTACATACCTTGTCTTCAATATTTCAACCCAGCTCCGTAACCATTACAATACTAAAAGTGAATTAGCAGATTTTTTCATCACCTAGTTAATTATATTCGGAATAGCGATAGAATATGATGAATAAGATCCTTTGATTCAGAACTACACTATTCCATTGCCAATTATATCGAAAAGGTTGATTACTAATGTTACTACGCATATATTTATTATTGATCAGGTTTATCTCAAAATAACATTTCGATCATATTTTACCGATTGTCTTTGGTAGTGCCTTTGCACAAAAAAGTCATAATTATTTTTCTTGGTCTAAATATTAAGATTTATACTATTTTTTTATTTGACAATGTTGAGAACAACTTATTTAGCTACCTAGCTATTACAAAAAAAAAAACCCAAAAAAATTTAGAGCAATTACAAAAATGTCATTTTTTTTGTGCACATTTGCAAGAATGTTATTTAGGGGTATCCATTTACAAAAATACCACTAATTATAGATTTATAAAGCCTATATCTTAAAATTTTAAATCCTAAAAAATGTTTTAACACCTAAAACCCCCTAAACACTCAAAACTAAACCCTAATAGAACATAGTTAACCCAAACATAAATAAGATAAAGAAAACATAATTTTAAAAATATAGCATTTTTGTAAAAATTTCAAAAGTGTTCATTTTTGTAAAGTAACACTTGAAAAATGACATTTTTAAAAATTTCTCTTAAATTATTATATTTTTTGATTTGACACGTGTACATATATAAAATAACTTCCCAAGTCTATAACAATAAATATAATTATTTTTTTAACGCAAGACAATTTGAAAATAACAAAAAAAAATTAATTAGAAAGCAACAATTGTTTTTTTTAATTTTTGTTTCATTTATAAAATTTATGATTATATATTTTAATGTTTTAAAATATTAAGTAATTTATTTGTATTCTAAATACTACTTGAGATATTCGAACAAACTAAATTTAACATTTTTTTAACTCTAATGTATTAAATTATTATATATTTTGACTTGACACATTTACATATATAAAATAATTAAATTGTAAAACTAAATTTCTGAAATTTGTATTATTAATAAAAATGATATTATTGACAAAAAAAAAATTATAACAAAGGAATCAACAATAATGTCTATAATAAAACCAAACAGTTATATAATTCACAATTTTAAAAACTAAAATTAAAAACAAAACTAAATAAATAATTTATATGCGTGTACGGAGGAGAATCACCTTGTATAAATATCAAAAGATTTAATAAATTAGTATTGTCTATAGTTACTAATACAAAAATTTCTCAATCAATTTTTTTTTGGTAAAGAAAATTTTCTCAATCAAGATGACGCAAAAGTAAATTGATTGGTTTTAATGAAAGTGTCAAATCAACAAATTTTCGAGTAAGAAATGATTAAAACAAGGAAAATATTACACAGAAAAGTCCACTAATTAGTCTGGTTTACCTTAAAATAATATACGAACAACCATGCTATATAAGATGCTTTTCATGACGTAATTTGTAATCTAAAATGGTATTTGGTTCATGAAGTTTGAAAAGAAAATATATATATATACTTATGGCTTATATGTGCCCCAAAGTTCTTTATGCATAATTGACTAATCAAATTAATTATATTGATCCATTACTAATGGTTGATTAAATTGGTTCGAGAGAACGCCAAAAAACAAAAAAATAATTGGTTCGAGAGATGTCTAATCAAGTTTAACTTGTTAGAATGTGAATGGGATGGGCAAGTGATATTGATAAATAATTAAATAGATGCATATATGTAAATTTGAAAGTGTTGTTGTCTTTTACATAAAAAACTTTTTGGCGCGACTTCGGTTATGGAATTATTCTAGTTTATATCACATTGTATTCTTCCCACTCACATCTCCATCACTCTTCCCTTTTACAGTGGAATGCCACGTGTCGCCCCCACAATTCAAATAGAATATTCCCTTTGTAATTACCAGCAGCATTACGTGTTTTAAAATACACACACACACACATGGTGATTAATATACTTTTTTTTTTATCAGAAGTGATGATACATATAAAAATATATGATACTTATAAAAATTTCTGTACAATTAGATCAATTTACGGTTTACCTACGATAAATAAAATTCCAAGATATGTAATTTTTTCACACACAAGAAGAAAAATAAAAATTTATGTACAATTAGATCAATTTACGGCCCATTAAGAAGTTTTTTTTTTATCAATCAAAACCTTTTTGTTTCGGATGAAAGTTTTCTACTCCATTTTGTAAATATGGGAAGATTTCTTCTAAAAGTGCTCAAAAAGTTAATTTTTGGGTGGATCCAAGATAAAATGAGAGGGCAAAATTTTCTTCCATTAACTTACTAATCACAGTCATAGATCAAGAGTACTGGTGATTTTGTTAAAATTATATATTTCGTTTAAACACATCATTTTTTTCTTTCTCCAACTAGGTAGCCTGCTATTTGTTTATCTAATCATGCTATTTGTTTGTCTAATCATGCATGCATGGTATTTTGTCTTTCTTCATTTTCATTTTTTTTTGTTGAATAAATCAAAGAAAAAGATAATAGTATAATATGATTCCATTTTCATATATAGTAATAGCTCTTAAAATTATTTTGGTGGATAATTTAGAAATGAATGACCATTTCTGTGAACAAGCAATTATCCGTTAAAAAAACCAACATAAGTGATAAGCCTGACTGATAGGGATAAACACGGAATACATGAAGTTTGAAATAAGTATATAAGTTATACACTGTCACGTATGTATCTATATTCTGGTCAATGCAACGCAATGAAACTTTTGAAAATAGAGTCATTGTTAATTTGTCTGCTCATAGGCTGTTAAAGATTTCTCAGGATCTCTTGAAGGGGACTTGTTTCACTCACTGCATCCATCGCATCTGTGTTGTCTTTTTCTTTTTACATTTCTCAACCTTTTATTTTCTCGAGAAACCGAAAAAGTGTGTACGAAAATTTAAAAGTGTGAATTAATTAATACTCATGGTCGTAGATAATTAGTTGATTTGGACATTAGGATGAGAAACAATGAATTTTCCTTAATTCTATCAAGTCCAAAATAATTTATTAAAATTAGATTAATCTTAGCCTACCAGGTTTGACAAATATAATTAACATACGATTAATTGCGATAAGTTATTGCTAATTACCGAACATTGCATTGGGATCATGAAATTTATAAGTGAAGAAAAACACACATATCACAAATGTATGACGATAAATCCTAAACTGCATGGAATCAGAAACGAAACAGAAACGTGAAACCGAAACGTTAGACAACGGAAATGATTTATTTTATATATATATATATAACATGAAACAAAATATATCAATGGTTTTAAAATATTTGAAACAACACAAATTCAATCCGACTCGAACAAAAAAAAATTTCATTTATGTAACGACTTCATAATTTCAATAATCAATAACAAATCTACAATAATTGGAAAAAATACTTTGTTTATCTCTTCGATTCTTCTACCTTTTTAGGTTACGATGATGATTAGAGAAAAAAAGATTGTTTATAATAATTAGGTTTTAAAACTTATTAAAAACGACAAACAAATCTCTATATTTTCAAAGTATTTATTCAATTTGTTTCCAAAACCAAAAATCGCGTTTCCAAAGCGTTTTCAAAGCGTTTCAAAATTAGAATATTTAAGAAACGTGTTTCCATCGCGTTTCTCCGCGTTTCAGTTTTCGAAACGGAAAACGGACCTTGGGTGAAGTTTCCATGCAACCTAAGATAAATCTAAACGAAACTCCCTTAACTATTCAGATCTTGCAAACAAATAAATTGGTTAACATCTTTTGAGAATAGACATGATCGGATGTCAAACAGGAATTCTCAAAATAAAGTAGAAATACATATTTTTTTTGCTTGTACGATCGAGATAATCGTAGAAACGGTGTATAATTTCGGAGTTTTCTACTCTCTCCATTTCAATTTAGTTGTAATTCTGGAGATTTTCATACAAATTAAGAAAATAATTAATTTTTTCTGTTTTGCCACTAATTAATGCATTGTTTTATTTGATATGTGTAGTAAATGAATTTAAAAATAGGGACAAAAATAGAAAAATTAGTCATAAATGTGCATTAAAATTGCAAAATGACAAATAATATGAAACAAAAAATTAAATGTAGAGTATTAAATTTTTATTTGTTTTTTTGTTTCTTTTGAAATTTATGGTTTTTAGTCTAAAACTATAAACTTAGATCATTTTGGTATGCCACAAGTTTAATTTTGGTTGTTACCCAATGAGAAATTTTGAGAAATTAATATGTTCAAGTGCCACTTTTCAAAAATGCCACATTTTCAAAATCTTTGCAAAAATACTATTTTTAAAAAATTATTTACTCACTATATCATTTATGTTTGAGTTAACTATATTGTATTAGAGTTTAGTTTTGAGGGTTTAATGGTTTTTAGATGTCAAAACATTTTTAGGGTTTAGAATTTTGAGATTTAACCTCTAAAAATTCGTAATTAGTGGCATTTTTGCAAATAGACAATCCATAGTGATATTTTGGCAAACGTATACAATAAAAGTGTTATTTTTGTAATTGTTCCATTTTATTATGTATTATTGTTTTTAATTACATTTTACTCAAATTGGACCGATTTTTGTTTTGTCTAGTTTGTTTTTTTCATGGTGATGTTCTAGTTTGGATAAACATAGAAAAATTGGCTTCGATCGGTAGAACAAAAAAAAAAAGAAAGATTTATATGTATATAGCTCCGAGTGATTACGATTTACGACCGTTAAAATTATTTACGAACGATTGGTATATATATATATATATACATATTGTACCATCACAAGTTTAAATTATTCTGAATATGAGAAAGAATGTCAACATTTTTTTTTACAGTTAAGACTAAGCAATGCAAATTTTTAAATACACACATGAAATATGTTTGTTTTTTAAAACATTTCCCTGACTATAGTGAACCTAGACCTTCAATTCAAAGCCCTATATATAAAGAGAAAACATTGAAACTTTGGGGTAAACAATAGGAAAAGAGGAAGATATAAATAAATAAATAGGGTACAGAAAAATTGTTTGAAGACAAGAGAAGCATCTCAATGATTTTCACGAGATAGGACCTAGAACTAGAAGTGGACTTTGATTACGACTTTAAATTTAGGGGTGGCCAATTTTGAGTCCCACATTTGTCATCTCATTCCGCACCAACAATCACCAATTTTTTTATGTCATCTGGATTTCATTAAAAACATTGGAAGAATATAAAAGTGGAATACGTTTTTAGAATGCGTTTTTGAAATACTTAGCTGAAAATTCTAAAAACTAAACCCTAAAAAAAAGACACATGCTAGAGCTAAATTCTATGAAAACAACCTAAGAAAACAAAAAATTAGATTCATAAGCTAGAAACTTATGCAAAACACCATCACCATTTTTTTTTTTCATGGTAGAAATTAGAACCGAATTAGATTTAGAATATTTAAAACATTATAATCGACTAAACCAAGATTACTTGACAATACTATTCACCACAAAAATAGAAACCAGTCGAGATCTAACTCATGAGGTTGGAACAAAAAACATATGGTGTGTGACATTCGATCGTGTTCTACTTAAATAAATTACGGAATGATAAAAAAAAATCGATAGTTGTGGACTTTTTCCACGATTGTCTACTCTTTTTTTTTTTGGTCATCAAACTCGATAAATATAACAAGTCACATTACAACACTCTTTTCCTATACCAAAAAAATGCAGAGCCTCCATATTTACCAATAGGGACATACTAAAAAACCATCTCTTGCAAACCTACTAACCACCATCAAAGTGAACAACAGAAGAAGACGCACTCTCACTCACAAGCAGAGCATGTAACCATATTTCCTATATCATCTTATTGAATCTCCTACACAATCATCCGTAGATTTGGGAGCTGACTCACCCGATTAGATATCAAAAACCTACATGAACATCTATCATATATGGTACAAGCTACCAAAAAATATTTAATATGGTCCCAACGTAATGTTATACAGTTAGAATCGAATTAAATGCATGCAACAAACAATGGTAGCTGGGCATATACAACCCAATAGAATAGTTTTCGATGGGAAAACGATAAAATTCTGACAAAAAACTGATGTGTATAAAATATAAAATAGCAAAGTTCGTCCAAAATACATTCCTCGTTTGCGACAAAAAAAATTCGTTTTCACTATATAGGAATTTTTTATAGTCAAAGTCGATTAATTTCATTAAACCGGTAAAATGGTTAGTTCAGAATGAGTCGGTTCAGAATACAACGCCGATTTGGCTAGGCCATCGGTTTTAGTGTTCTTGTCTCTTGAGATGTAAACGAAAGATAAAATTTTGAGATATAGAGAGAGATTGAAGATATTTTGTAAGATGTTGTAGATATATAACTTATTTTATATCAATATAAAATAAAATCGATTTAAAAAAAAATTGTACAAAATAAATTAAGAAAATGTAAAATGGAGGTAATGAAATTGATTAGAAAAATAAATATATATTTTTTTTAAATATACCAAATTAGAAAAAATAAACTTTGAGTTTGCAAAAAGAAAAAAGTGATTAATTAGTCAGATAAATTAGATAAAAAGAAAACAGAATGGATGATTGGATATAAGTAATAATTACGACATCATGATTCTCTAAGTCCGACCTTAATGTCGAAAAAGAAAAGTCATTGAGCTGTCGGATGGTACTCTTTAATGATTTCACCAGAAATATTTCTCTAAATATGGAGAACAATTAAAATCTCCTACCTAATTCCAGTTTTACCTCACTTTTCCATTGAACAATCAGCTATAATTAGTTTTAAGAACATGTATTTATATTTTATCAAAAGAAACCTCGTATAGTAATTGATGTTAAGATAAAAAAAATATACGGAGGGGGTTAGTATAACATATGGTTTGTGCAACCTAAATTAATATAGGTGCGGTCTTGTGGTCCTCAAGAACATTATTATGACAATGTATGTATGTATATATATATATGTATATATCTGCGCGCGCACACACACACTTTCTTTTGGGGATTTTGGGTAGCATGTTCATGGGTCAGCATGCTGTCTCCATTATCTTTTGGGGATTTTGGGTAGCATGTTCATGGTTTTATAGTGAGAAATTCAAATAAATGTATGTTATATGTTAATTAGATCCAACAAAAGTAGTTGACCCAACCAAAAAAAGAATTACAACAAAACTAACTGGTGGATTATCTGGAATCACGTTTTAAAATATCAAACCTACACGCATTATAGATAAAGAGATATCTAGTTCTATGTAGGTATACGAACAAAATATAGTGTCATGTATACTGGTTTACATGAAAACAAAAAGTGTTTTTTTAAACACTTGAATCATTCCCTAAGATAAATAGAATATTGTTGGGTAATTAAAATAAACTAATATTTCCATTTGCTATAAATGAGAAAGCTCTTGTACACATTTAGTTGACTCTCTCTCTCTCTCTCTATATGTCACCGAAGCTCCACTTTTCTCTCTCTCTCTCTAGAAGTGAATGATGAAGAAGGTGTGTGATGAGCAAGATGGAGAAGCAGGGCACGTGCATTACTAGCTCATCTCGTCGCATATATATACACTCTCACCAAATGCATGTATATATATATATATAGATGTGTGTGGAGTGTGATGATAATTGAGTTAGTTCTTCATGTGCCCATCTTCACCATCATGACCATTTCACCTTGATGATGATTGTTAGTCATATATTAACGTGTGAATATATCAATATATATATATCGGTAAACACAAGCACACATGTGTGTTTTTGTGTACGAGAAGCGTGTTTAGAGGAAGTAGATACCCCGTGCGCGAGGGAAGCTTAGTCTTAATTGGAAATATCAGGTATGTCAAACAAAGTTATTTGTAATTATCATGAATCATAGTTAGAGTCGCTTACATATAATGATATAAGTAGTTGTCCACAAATTATGCTTTCGGTTTGTTTAACTCTAATTAATGCCACCACAACCTCAATTATTTTCATGTCATAATGAACATATACTTTCGGTTAACGAGTATTAGATAGGAGATCCGGCTATTAATTCAGATATTTTTTTTCTTTTAAATGAATTTTACAAACAAGATATGTTGCTAATTTCTATTGGAGATTAACGGAAATATCGGAGAGGATGTATTCTGTGCACTAAGGTCAAGAATAAGTTGTAGGCAATTTACCTTTATCTCTTGTATACATTTGTTCTACCAAGTGTAGTGATTAAAAATGAGTTAGATATATAGCTATAAATATTTTGTGTTAGTAGCGACGATTTTGAATCTGGGCGATTCTGACCTAACAAGTTTATGTGTCGGCGAAGAATTTGATATATTAACAATCAAATAATAAAACAATTAATGTATAAGATTACATAGTAAATTAAGAAGAGCAATTTTCTCTTAATTGTTTAGTGGCGCATGCGCTAGTTTTTTAGATTATACTTGTTGGTTGGTCATGGGTTCGTCACACGCGCGTTTGTACTAGACCGTGCCTTCGATTGGTAACATTGTGTAACTGCGAAATGACAGAAAAACACAATTTCTGTAGAATACTTTATTTTCTGTGGAATGAAAACTTGCGGGATGAAATTATTGTGCGATTGGAAAAATTTGCAGGATGGCGGAAAACAAATATTTATAAATGAATTTTTACTATACAATTAGAAATTTTTTACTTAGATATTATCTGATATATCATAAAAGACTATTATAAATGGAAAATTAAACAAAAATCATGGTATTAAAATTTTAAATATTATAAAAAGAGCAATTATTTTTCACTTATATTTGAAAATATTCATAATAATACATAAAAAATATTAATGATGTTGCAAAACCCGAATCTAGATGCAATCTCATTTCTTATAATTTGCATGTATTGACCCGCAGATTATAGATGCAATCAGATTTCTTATAATTTGAATTTAAATGATTGTCAAGCAGTATGTGGTCGAATTGGAAAATAAGTTTAGTTAATTACTAGAAAATGATATTTGAGTTAATTTAATGTATGGTCATTAATTTCAGTTGCTTTTCAGCAAAAAAGAAGAAGCAAAATTGATTTAATTTATGGCTATTAATGACGTTTTTCTCAATAATTTTCAACTCTTTCCATTTCCACCAAAAAACAAGTATAACCACACTTATTCAATTACTGAATATTTCTTTGTAAAATTTTCAGCCAAAACGCAAAATCTGCGTTTTTGAGTTTTTTCTGGTATTATTCCGCAATTTTTTTTTATTGGCAAAAAATCTGCGGAATTGCGTTTTTCCGCCATTCCGCAATTACGCAGTGTTTACCAATCAAAGTCCATAAGTTTTTTTTGGGGAACAATTATATAAATATTGATCGGATGATATAGAATTATGTTTCTGTTTTGTTATGTGGTTTATGTATCTACTTTTGAAACTAATTTTTACCAAAAGAAATATTTAAAATAAAAAACTTAAATAAAAATAAAATCTCAAATTTTAATTCCTTTTTGGTATATAATCAAATATATTATGATAATATATTTTTTAAACATAAATAACACGTAAAAAACTATACGAATCTTTATACGTTTTAAAACTTATTGATTATCAAACACGTATCACAATAATATTAAATAAAAATAACATATTAATTTAAAATAGATGCATGAAATTTTAAATAACAAGATAACGGTTACTTTAACAAAAATATAAACTAATTATATGAAATTTTATGCAAAAAATAATAACCAAGAATGACGATTTCACTGTTATATGGAGAAAAAAAATAAATGGGTTTGTACACCCGGTGGTGAGTAAGGTTTCAGTATTGAAAATATCGTAGAAATATCGTTGGGACCATATAATTTTGTGTCAATTCATATCAATTCATATACAATTTTTGTGGAAGTGTCTTCTTTTTCTTTTGCAAATAACATTGTATATGTCTAATAATCTGGTACAAATGTTTAGTATTCGAATCTAGATAAGTATTTTACTATGGTTATAAACATCAAATTTTTATAATATTAAAAAGAAAAAATTCACAAATAATCAATAACCTATCAATATTTGTATATTTTAAGATGTTAAACACACTCGACGCATGGATAATCCCTAGTATATATATAATTTCCAACTGGAAGAAAAACAAACTTGGAAGTTTTAGTGGACTAAACTTTTGAAGTCATTGCTAAAATATAACTTTTCAATCTCAGTTCCTATGCTAATATAGAATGAAAAATATGAAAAGTGTGGTGGTCCGATTTCGTTATCCCACAACTTTAGTGTCTCACCAATCGGGCCGAAGATAAAGTCCGATTTCGTTAGGCCCATAAGTTTGGTGTATGTTGAATTTTTTGTATACGAACAAAAATACTTTCCTATCTTTCTTTTACATTCTTCACGCAGTATCATAGAATCAAAAAGGATTAATAAATTATCTATACGCTCGTCGACTTTTCTCCTCGAACGAAAAGCTAGAAGTCAACATATTCGATCCAGATATTTATTGTATAAATTAATTATAAAACCCCCTAAAACTTTATCTCCTTGGCATAACAAAACAAAAAATAATCATTTCATCAAAGCAAAGGGAAACAAAAATAGAGAGCGTTTATATAAAAATACCATTTTTCAAGAGAAAGAAAAAAATGGAGCAACCTTATATGTACGCGTACCCGCCTGGCCAGGGACCGTCGGCTCCTCCGCCTCCTCCACAAGGCGGTGGCATGGCCGGAGTGATCGTGGATCCAAGGTACTGTGCTCCTTACCCTGTAGATCTGGCGATCGTGAGGAAGATGATGAAGTTAACGGACGGTAACTTCGTTATAACGGACGTGAACGGGAACATGTTGTTCAAGGTGAAGGAACCGGTGTTTGGCCTTCACGACAAGAGGGTCTTGTTGGATGGTTCTGGATCTCCGGTCTTGACTTTGAGAGAGAAGATGGTGAGCTTGCATGACAGGTGGCAAGTGTTTAGAGGAGGGAGTACGGAGCAGCGTGATCTGTTGTACACGGTGAAGAGATCTTCGATGCTTCAGCTAAAGACGAAGCTTGATGTGTTCCTGAGTCACAATAAGGAAGAGAAGAGATGTGATTTTCGAGTCAAAGGGAGTTGGCTCGAGCGTTCTTGTGTTGTCTACGCCGGTGAATCCGATGCTATTGTTGCCCAAGTAAGCTCCTCTTTAATTTCCTTAATTGGTTTTAGAAATAATAATTAATGAAGCCAAATTTTATATGAATTGGTTAAGCACGTTGTTTAGATCGGTTTGGGGTACGATTTTTAAATTATAGATATTTTAAACCATTTTTTTTTTTTTTAATTGTAACCTTTTCCAATTCCATTATCTCTTTTTGGTTTGCTTTCAAATCAACTTAGATTTAGGTTGTGTTTAGTTTACCCGGATTATCAAAGATTTCCACCTATTTGTGAATTGGTAGCTTAGGAATTGTTAGAACTTTGGACAAAACCATTTTGTTTTTTTTTTATTCTAAAACTTTGGACAAAACTTAGCAAACCAAAATACTTGAATAGTTAGTTGGTTGGTTGATGTGTGAGTAAATGAGAATGAATGTATTTTTGTAACAGATGCACAGGAAGCACACTGTCCAGAGCGTGTTCTTAGGGAAGGACAATTTCTCAGTCACGGTTTATCCAAACGTCGATTATGCCTTCATTGCCTCCCTCGTCGTCATTCTCGATGATGTTAACCGAGAAGACCAAGCCGCCAGCTGATCGCCTTTGAGTTTTAATTTATGTAATATGCTTTTGGGTTTGTACGTAATATTCTCAACTGATTACCCTAACTCTAGCCTGCGTGGCCTTGTTCGTAGACTTTGTGTGATCTTTTTCGGTTGTTAAATAATCAAATAACCGTGGTGGTTGTCGTTTATGTTTATTGATTAGAAACTATTGAATATATTTTTCTTCGCATTCTTTTATTTTTGCATGCCATTTCTTTAGTACTTTTGACATTAACTGAACCCGGTCCAAAGAGATTTGGATTGAATATCAAACCTACAAGCATTATAGCGAAAGAGAGATCTAGCTGAGGTCGACATTGTAAGAGGAGTTGGATCCGTCTGATTCGACCTCCGCTCCATACCCTCGACTGATTCAACCGATACCGGTGCCTGTAAAGCTACATCTTGTGTCGAGATCTCAAAAAATCATTGTAAGATGCAACAATAATCCTTTTGAAATTCTCACCATATTCTATCTGTGGGAGTTTTTTTCGCTGCAAATAGCCACTGTCTGGGATCGGAATTAGTCTCCAACCTGAAAAGAATTCTCACCGTCAAAAGCTCTGTTGATTTCCCGATGATCCCCAAGACCTTTCTAAAGCCCACAGAATTTGTCTCATGGTGGGCCTGGCCCAAGTTTAAATTGATGCCACTAAAGATGAAGGCCACGCTAATGTTGAGAATGTGTGTCTGGCCCATTTGGCCATTGGTGGTTTTTGGCCCATTCGATATTGAATGTGGCCCATATATGTGCTTCAACACTCGGATGTGCTTCAACATTCCGATCTACTTTTGAGTCTACAAGCTTCTTTTATGCGTGCGAGAAGTATAAAGTTTTGTAAGTTCTCAAACCTTGTAATTTCCTCCTTTTGGGAGAGGCCTCACCCATACTCTTTCATATCCGGAAAGAGAATCGTGCCACCATTTCTTCTCTCATGGAGAGTAAGATCCTTCTCGGAACCAAAACCGAGTAATTGTCTATCCAACTTGTATTCTTGTGTAGCGATCTCCATGGTGCTAGAAGATGCAACCGATTTCGTCTGACGAATATCAGAGGAATAGGTAACCCTTTAAAGTCGCGTGTCAAAGTGACTAAACTTATGTTTTCCGGCCTAGCCGTGAATTCTATACCGACGCATCAAGATTGTTTCTTTGATTCGCAGTCGTATAACTATGTTGTTGTTTATGCTTTAGCTTATAATGTTTTCATGTATCGTACGATTCCATATAATTTCAAAGTTTAATGAATGAAAAAGACGTTGCACAAAAAACAAAAAATCTAGCCTTTTTTTGGCTAAAAGAGAGATTTAAGTTTCATTTAGCTAGGTATACGAACAAATATAATGAATGTCATGTATATATATATATCATATACTGGTTTACATGAAAACAAAAATTGTTTTTTAAACACACGAATCGTGCGTAACAAAAAGTGTTTTTTTTTTTTTTTAAACGCTGAGAGAGATCTTTATTCCATAAAGAATAGAGGACAACATTCAATTGTTTGTAAACCAACAAAAAGTGTTTTTTAAATAGAGTATTGTTGGGTCATTAAATTAAACTAATATTTCCATTTGCTATAAAAGGACGAATATTCTAAACTTGTTATTTATTGGCCCAATATATCTTCCCAGGGCTTCACTAACTAAATATTGCGCGTTGTTGGGCCTTAAATCATGTGAACTTTTTGGTGTTTGGGCACTGTGAGCACGTACGTACGTACATCAGTGGTGGTCCAAATGTTCGTTGTCTGAATCTGTTGTAACTTTCCTTGTTACATTGCGCGTCGTCATTTTTGAACCTTCTTATAATTTTTCAAATATAGATTTTTCAAATATAGCGGTGTTATGAATTCATGAATGCTCATTAAACCCATTTTAATCCTATGTTATAGAATGTTTTACACTTATTTTTTAAATTATATTTTTTTCTCAAATTTTGTATATCTATATATACTCTGTATTTTTTATAAAATAATGCATAACACTATTCTTTTTCAAATCTTTTATTCATAACAAACGGAAATTTATATTCCAACCAGAGCCGACCCTAGCTAGAAGCTAGTGAAGCATCTGCTTGGGGCCGACGAAGACTTTATTAATTTTAGGAGCCGTTGATTTTACAAAAATCTTTAGTAGCTCCGCTGGTCAAGTCAGTATATGAGAAATTGGCAGGTCACCAGGGCGGCTCTGATTCCAACAAATATATATTTCTGTCTTCACGCAATATCTTATTTCATTCGTTTACTTTATTATTAAAAACAACCTTTCGTGTGTATATATATATATATATACTTTTTTTTCTTTTTAACAACTCTTTTAAATTTCGATTAAAAAAATGAAAAATTAAAAAAATATCACTTTTCAAATGCCACTTTACAAAAATGCCACACTTTTGAAATTTTTACAAAAATGCCACTTTTTCAAAATTATTTTTTCTTTATATTATTTATGTTTGGGTTAATTATGTTCTATTAGAGTTTAGTTTTGAGTGTTTATGGGGTTTTAGGTGTCAAAACATTTTTTAGGGTTTAGAATTTTAAGATATAGGTTTTATAAATGTATAATTAGTGACATTTTTGTAAACGGACACCCCTTAGTGGCATTCTTGCAAATGTGCACTCAAAAAATGATATTTTTGTAATTGCCCCTAAAAAAACTCCTTTACAATCATAAAGTCTTTTTCAAAAAATAATAACTTATCTTATTATATAAAGAAGGATGCGCATGATGAGAACACGACACATAAGTAAAATTCTAATTCACCAAATTGTGACATGTGTCTATAATTGATCAGATGATAACATGTGTTAGAACTAACTAAAAATATATAAAAATAAAAATAGAAAACAACCAAAATAATTGTCAAGTAACTAACTAAATAGTAAAGAAATTTTTTTTTTATTGTTCATACTAATTATGAGAAAAGGAAAAAATTTAATAGACCACACTAGCTAGATTGAAAAAAATAATAGTTTAAACTAAATATAAAATTAAATTAAGAAAGAAAATGGAGAGAGTGTAAAGCGTAAAAAAAAATAGAGAGAAAAAATAAAAAAATATTATCGACGAGAGTTTAAAATGTAAACAAAATTTTAACTTACTAGATCGTGACATATGTCTAATGTTAGTAGAGTAAACGATGACATGTGTTAAAACTTAAAATTAATTAAAAAAAAATAAAATTAATAATTGAAAACGAAGAATATAATTGTTAAGCAACTAACCAAATAGTAAAAAAAAATTATAATAATCCCAAATAACTAAGAAAGACAAAAGAAAATATTTTAAAAATGCCACACTTTTGAAATCTTTACAAAAATACCACTTTTTTAAAGTTATTTTTTCTTTATATTATTTATGTTTGGGTTAATTTTGTTCTATTAGGATTTAGTTATGAGGGTTTAGGGGGGTTTAGGGGTCAAAACATTTTTTAGTGTTTAGAATTTTAAGATATAAAGTTTAAAAATCTATAATTAGTGGCATTTTTGCAAATGAACACCTCTAAGTGACATTTTTGCTAATGTGCACATTAAAATGACATTTTTACAATTTCCCAAAACAAAATTATAGTAGTTTAAAAAAATTATAAAAATAAAATTAACAAGGAAAGTAGAGAGACTATAAACAAAAAAAAAATAGAGAGGAAATTAAAATTTTAATTAAGATAAAAATATGAATGATAAAAAAAGAAATTTTATAAAATGATAAACAAAGAGTTAAAAAGAATATGAAAATCTCAATATTAAAGTTTATATGCATAAACATATCAATGAACAAAAAAATCTATAAACATATTTACTTTGTAAATATAGTTATAGTATATTACAAAGAAAATAAAAATCTTCTACCTTTATTTTTGTTTTTTTTAATCATCTGGATTTATTATTATTCGATAATAAACTATGAGAACTGTTACATCGACGATTCTACAACGAACACTCTTCCGCCTTGATCCATGCCAAACGATTATATCTTGCCCCACGCTGAAGATCTCCTGCAAACATGCCTCTATTAATCTGCATTAATATTTAATAAATCACATCTTTAGGGGTTCGAACCCCAAATCTCCTGCTGTATAACCATTAATAAACCCTTAATCGAACCATTGGGCCAAGGGGGTTTCCACACCTTTAGTTTTGCTATAAAAAAAATTTTTGTTATTAAAAATATGATTTTAATTCCACTATGTATATGAAGTATATTTTTGGGACTGCATAACATCAATTAGGACATAGAATTAATATATAAATTAAATTGTAATAGTTTAAGATCCATATTTAAATATTTCAAAATATGTTTGTAATTTAACGGTTACTAACTGAAACTTAAATTTTGATATTTGTAGTTTTTAATGTATTTACCCGCGTATCCTAATGTAGTATAGAAAAATAGATATGCTCATAGACGTTTCTCTTAGCACAAAAAGTCATGAGTCAACATATTAGATCCAAATATATATATATATATATATATATCTAAAAGATTCCTCAAAACACCATGCTCGTAGACTTAGAGCAAAAAAATCATAAGTCACACACATTCAATCCATATATTTTTTTTTCTGATTTTTTTTTTAAATACTACATCTTAAAATTTTGTTTCCAGAGATACCAAAATTAGTTTTATAATTTAATTTATCAGAAATAGCATTATTAATGATTTCGAACGTCTATAAGTATTTGTATTTGTATTTGGATTAACTATTGTAGATTTAATTTAATTTTTAAATTTTAGATTTTAGGATTTAGTTTTGAAAATTTAAAGTTTAGTTTTAATTTTGTGATATTTTATAAACACTGTGATATTTTTAGAAACAAATTTCAGAGTATCGTATTTTTTTAGAATTGGCCATTATTTTTCTATAAAAACCCCTTTAACTTATCTCCTCAGCAAAACCACTTAACCAGACAAACAATTACCATTTTTTGAGAAGAAAGAAAAGAATGGAGCAACAAGGCGCCGGAGTGATCGTGCATCCAAGGTTCTGCTCACCGAACGCTACAGATATGGCGACCGTGAAGAAGTTAAGTACCCGTAACTTCGATATAACGGACGTTAACGGGACCCTGTTGTTCAAGGCTGAGTGGTTCGGTCTTCTTAAAACCAAGAGGACCTTGTCGGATGGTTTTGGATCTCCGGTCTTGACTTTTAGACAGAAGGTCAATACAAATTAAACACACAATTAGTTCTTATAATGCTATAGTTAGCTTGAAGTATTATATTAATTGAATCTGTATAAGAATATAAGATATGTTGTTGTTGCAGACGATGACCTTGCATGGGAGGACGCAAGTGTTTAGAGGAGGGAGTATGGAACAACGTGATTTGTTGTACACGGTGAAGAAATCACCGTTGTTTCAGAGTAAGACGTTAATTGATGTGTACTTGAGTCACAATACGGAAGAGGAGAGATGTGATTTCAGAGTCAAAGAGTTCGACCGAGGTTGTGCTGTCTACGTCGGTGAATCCGACGTTATTGTTGCCCAAGTAAGCTCCTTTCCTTAATAATGATGAAGCCAAAATTTATACGAATTGGTTTAGTATCGATGTATAGATCGGTTGGGGTTGAATTATAGATATTTTGTTGAATGTAACCTTTTCAATAACATTTCAATGTATTTGTGAATTGGTAGTTTGCCCAAGTGTTAGAACTTTGGACCAAAATACTTGAATAGTACTTGGTTGGTGTATGATTAAATGAAAATAAATGTGCTTATTTGTAACAGATTCGCAACGAAAACACTTTCAAGAGCGTGGTCTTCGGGAGGAAGGACAAGTCCTCGGTGACGGTTAATCCAAACGTCGATTACGCCTTCATTGCCTCCCTCATCGTCATTCTCGACGACATTTACAGCTCATCGTCATTCTCGACGACATTTACAGCATGAACAACTGAGCGATCGCACGTCTTTCTCCTCCTTTGAGATTTTAATTTATGTAATATATATATGCTTTTTTTGGTTACGTATTCTCAACGGTGGTCTTGTTCTTAGACATTGTGTCATCTTTATCGGTTGTTAAATAATCAAATACCTGTGGTGCTTGTTGTTTTTTATGTTTATTTACAACTATTGTTTATGGTTTATATATCTTTCTTTCTTCTTGGCATTTAATTATTTGTACTCTTTAGTCCAAAGAGATTTGGATTGAATACATGTGAAATTAATTTGTGACGTTTATAATAAATAAATCATGGACGGGGCCCATATATTGTCTCGTTGACGAAGAAAAATCAAATGTTCGAGTCGTTAAGGAAGAAAAATGATGTGACGAATAAAATAAGAGAACGCCACGTGGCTATAATTGCAAAAAAAAGAATGGGACCGGGTAATACTGGGAAGACGAGGGAAACATGGCGAAGAAGAACAAGTGAGAAAAATATGAAAGGAAGCACGAATTTGTCGCAACAAAACTGGTCTGATATATATATAGCAGGAAAACAAAATTCTATTGGCATTATTTCGATATCATGAGGCCTTCTTCTTCTTCCTCCTCCTCCTCCTCTGCGTTCACGCTCTCCTCCGTGACGGTGGCGGTCGATAAGGCCACCAGCGACCTTCTGCTCACTTCTGATTGGACCTTGATCATCGCTATCTGCGATTCCCTCAATTCTAATCCATGGTATTTCTTTCACTTGACACGCACGCACGAAGAAATGTGAAAATTATATGGTTACAAAATGTCGATACTCTTTGGTTGGTCAGACAAGGATTTTTGGTATGTATTGTTAAAATATGGCAGGCAATGCAAAGATGCAGTCAAAGCTGTCAAGAGGAGATTGCACCACAAGAGCTCTAAAGTGCAATTGCTCACTTTATCGGTATGTGAATAAATCCAATACAAAACAAAAAATAAAAAGATTTTGCTCTGACTCGGAATATTGCATTTCATAGTTGTTGGAGGCAATACTGAAAAACTGTGGGGAGTTTGTGCATTCTCATTTGGCCGAGAAACATGTCCTTGAAGATATGGTTAAGATTGTGAAGAACAAGTGTGATTTTCAAGTAAGGAACAAAATCTTGATATTGTTGGATACTTGGAATGAAGCATTCAGTGGAGTAGCTCGCAGATACCCTCATTACAACTGGGCTTATCAAGAGCTAAGAGTAATCTAGCCTGAGTATGCCTCCTCACTTTTTCCATTCAAGATTCGAGCCTGATTCGACCTTTTTCGTAATTTTAATTGGCAGCGGTCTGGGGTGAAATTCCCACAACGTTCAAAAGAAGCACCCTTGATGCTTGAAGCGCCTCCGCCTCGCCCTACCTTACCACCACAGTCTTCTTCTTCTTCTTCTTCTTCTTCCTCTATGAATGTGATGTCCATCGGTTCATTTAGAAGGCTGGACGAAACAATGGCAACTGAAATTGAGAGTCTAAGGTAATGTTGATGTGGCAACTGAAATTGAGAGTCTAAGACTCTAAGGTAATGTTGATGAGTATCTATTTATTACTTTTGTTATTGAGTGTTTCAGCTTATCAAGTCTTGAATCGATGAGAAATGTGATGGATCTTGTGAATGACATGGTTCAAGCCGTAAATCCATCTGATAAATCAGTAAGTGTGGTGGAATCACTCTTTTTGGAAAGCTAATGATTTCTTCATGTTTGTAAAAGCTACTAGATAATCTCTGGTATATTTCACAGGCCTTAAAAGATGAGCTAATAGTTGATCTAGTAGAGCAGTGCAGATCTAATCAGAAGAAACTAATCCAGATGCTCACAACAACTGCGTCTGTCTTCTCGACCTTCTCCCATTTTTCTTACTGATGAACATCGCAGCGCAATACTAATAAGACAGTGTATGTTCTGCCTTCTTCTTGACAGGGACGAGGATGTTATGGCACGTGGGCTCGAGCTGAATGACTCCTTGCAGGTAGTGCTCGCGAGACACGACGCTATTGTCTCTGGTGTCTCTCTTCCAATGTTGCAGGCCCCGGAAACAAGAGAGACGAGCTCTGTCCTCAAGACTGATGTTCCTACTGGTGCTGCTCTCGAGTCTGATTCTTCATCATCAAGCAGTGAAAGTGAAACTGAGGGGGAGGAAATTAAAAATGACTTTATGCAGTTAGCCAAAACGTTAGTCATTATGACTCAAAGGCTAGTATTTCCGAGTGACAAAGTAGCTTATAGACATTGTCGAATTTGCAGGCAAACTCTGTTAAATGCCGAACACAGCGATGAAGAAGAAGGAACATTGCTTCTTGGCACCAACAATGAAAAGACTGCAGAAACCGAAGCGAAGGCACAGTGCAAAGATCTTGCATTATTCGACACAACAACAACAACCAAGTCAGAGCAGGACATTATTGAACTTCTTAGCCTAACTCTGTCAACAACAGCTCTGCCCTCTCCACAAACTCAACCCCAAATGCAAACGCAAACGCAACCTCCATCAAACACCACCCATCATAACACATCGTTTTTCTCTGATGATCATATTCTTATGAACAGCTATGTCGTCCCCTGGGCACAATCTCAGGCAGAACCGCAAGTCCCAAACATGGCTCAGTTTGCTTCATCAGGACCTCAGTTTCACCCGTGGCCCCCCCACCAGCAGCAGCAACAGCAGTTTTCCTATGGTTATCCTCAGCCACAGTGGAGCGGTGGTCAAGCAAATAGTAATGACACAACATTATGGAGCCAAGGAGGCAATGAGAATAAGATCTTTGAGAGAAACTTGCAATACTCAAACTTGTTCCCCGCTAGAGCGGGAGGGCCACCCGGTACTGCTGCTGCAGCTGCGGTGGAGGGGCAGCAGCAGAGACAGTATGTTCCTCCGTACAAATTGTTTGAAGATCTAAACGTTTTCTGGAACGCGGATGGAGGCGTTAGGAGTAGCAAATGACCTTTGTTGTAGTTAGAATCCTAAGATTAAGAACCCGAAAGGCGATAACAATAATTTGTCTTGCTACTTAAGCGCAAAACATCAAAATAAAGAAACTCAAAGATCCTACCTTCAATGTTTTGGGTGCTCGATTCGTCAGTCTGATATATGAACAATCTGTCTAGATACATTTTTTTACAAGGTCGTGTCACCGAATCGCTCATCTTGCCATCGAAGATGCAGGGAGAGATTGTAGACTTCTTCATCGATGCCATTGCATCTTTCAGCTCCAATTCACGACACAAAGGTAGACCAAACCCAACACCTTCATGCTTGTCTTAACTTTCTTCACCTGTTACAATCTTTAGTACTAGAATAACCGTTTTAATTTGTAACAACATGTGCATAAACAAGCTCTTTTCTACAAATAGCTTTCGAAACTAGCAATAACAGTTAAAGTTCACAGAAATGAAATCATAAAACAAAAGACACAGAAAGATGTAAAACACACACTAAAGATAACTATTTACAAAGCATTTACATGCGAAAAATAGAGAGATCCACAAATTTATTTGGCAAAACCTCCTCAATCAGTGATATGCTTTCTCATCGGAGGCTAATTAATCAATTCTATAAATAACACCCAAATTCCTTTCTTCCAATGAATTCACTTTGCATTGAAAACATGAATTAACTTACCATGATCTTATCTTGGTGATTGTGTATTGTGGTGGTTGTATAACGAGACAAAGGAGCCAGCAGCCCCGGCGGCTAGCAACACCTGGTAAGGGTGAAAGGTGAGGCAACTGACTGGGTCAATCTTTTGGGCCATGAAGGAAGTGTGGTACTTTATGATCCCAAGTTGTTCTCCCTCAAGGCTGAACACTTTTATAAGCTGTTTTGCTGACCCGCTCGCTATGATTGGAGCGTGTCTATGAACACCCAATGCTGTGAGAGATCCTCTATGCGCCTCTATCGTCAGGTATGTCTCCTTTGATCTTCTCAGATCCAGAAACTGGATGTCACCTGCTTGTGACGCGCTCACAATCTGAGACACAACAAACACTTGTGAAGTGAGGAATTAGTTAAAATGCCTTATGTACTGACTGACGAGAATCAGAGACTGGGGTATGTGTAACCTTTGCCGGATCGAGTCCAGGCTGAAAGTTGAGTCCAACCACTTTCTCCACTCTCTGATGAGGCCGAGTGGCGCACACAAGCCTATACATTAGAGAAGTCAGATTTGATCTTTCTTACTATTTAGAAGCAGAGTCCAGAGACTTGATATCCAAGACGAGAACCAAACAAAGCTCTGTAAATCAACTTACCATTCAGGTGTCCGAACATCATAAAGTCTAACAGATCCGTCTGCGAATCCAGCAGCGAGTTGGCCCCCATGCACTTGTGAAGCCGACTGCAAATACACACACATTAAAAAAGACTCATCAATCACGATCCAATCAGTCACGAGATCCTGTCTTCATATAGACAAAAGAAGACCTAGAAATTTTATATTTTGGAAAATATACACCAGTTTGAAAATGCTAACTTACAAGGGCTGTGACGCTGCGCTCTGATTTAGATAACGCAGATTTGAAGAGTTGTTCTTTCTCCAGGTCCCAAAGCATGATTGATGACGATTCCCCAGAAGCATACTGGAGACACCAGTATTGCATCAAATACAGAGTAACCAGGTTTTATCACTCCAACAAAAAAAAATATATATTGCATGCTGTGAATGGAGTCGTCATATACCAGGTAGCCCGACTGCTGTTGCCAGTCTACAACAGCATTCAAGCCACGTGCACTGGCTTTGTGACCCTGGAGTGAAGAAAACCCTGTGACAAGCTTTTGTCTACCCTTTGTTGCATAGTCTTTCCATACACGGACTGACCCATCGCCTACACAGCATTTCAGAGCCACCGGTAAGACATTTAAAAAAGCCAAAATCAAGTAACAACTAAAATGTGAAGCCACTCTGGCAAGAGCTGTGAACATTACATGAAGCAACAAGTAGCAGAGAGTCATCAAGTTCATTGACAAGGCAGAGCTTTGAAATTCCTTTGTCAGGAAAATCGTGATTGTCAAAGCCATTCAGAAGGGTTGCTTCCTCATAATTCCACACCCTGACATGGAAGACAGCTAAACTTAGAGTCCAGTCGAGGCAATTAAATCAAAGAGCAATTTCTAGATGAAACATTGGAATTAAAGAGCGACTTTAAGTTGAAGCACATTATAAAATGATGGTACTATTAGACAGATCGTCATTTAGAAATGGTAACATTTACAACTTTTTGCACCTAAATACGCCATGAAAAGAACTTGCATACCTGATCCGTTCATTCTCATCGGCAGCAACGACAATAGGAGAAAAAGGGTGAAGGAGGGCTGTCTTTGTTCCCGTTTCAAATTTTGTATCCCAGTTGGCAATTGGAATATTGTTGAGTCCACTAATAGCTGGTTGAGAACAAACAATATGAGATACAGTTCAAGTAACTAGTATAGATATAGAGTAAGACACAAGATGAACAGAAAGAAATTACTTACATGAATGCTGGCATTTTGTAATTTGGTCAAGCGCAAATTTCTCTCTCTCTTCTCTTTGGGCTATTATCTCTTCATGAGCATCTGCTCCACCAAGAAGAGGTTTAGAAAAGTGACCACTGCTCCATTTGTAGATAGTTGATTGTGGAAGCAAACTCCTTTCAGATCTGCTTGCGCTTGACAACGAATTACTCAATCCAGAGTCTGGAGAAGCCATCAGATGAGGGCGGAACTCTAGTGAACAAACTCTCCTCATTCCATTTGCATAGCTTGGTCTCGGAGGGCTTACCGGAGGAGTCCTAAATGTTAACGGCAGATGACCTGTCAGCAACAGTTTCATGGTTAAATAACTTAACAGTTTACAATGGACAACAATTTCAAGATTCACATCAAATAATGATTGAAAAAACACTGCATAACCACCTGTATGCATATCAAACCATGAGGATGAACGAGCTAGACCAGCCAGAGGAGTCAGAGATGCTGAAGCTGCTTCACCTGGTCGGCCACTGGACTTGGAGGGTTTGGTGACAACTTGTTCAATCCCAATAATAGATAGCACATGCCGCCCAAGGCTTGCAATACGTGGTGATGGATCTTTAGCTAATGTAAACATAGCTAGAACGCACTGCGAATATATAGCATTATCCAGTGTTCTTGGCTTATGGACAACTCCATTGCTAGGACCATCATGCATGATTCCAGAATCAGAATGCAAGGAAGAATCATCAGATACTGGAGATCCATGCATTAGAGCAGAAGAAGAACCATGAGGGCTGCTTGAGATCCTTCCTTCACGTGTCATTGGTTGACTATCAGTGCTAGCTCTAGTCAGAGAACCCATGTGAGAGGAAACAATATTTGAAGTCCCAGCGTCGTGGAATTTGCCCATTGAAGGGAATGAAGTTCGCAGAGAATTTGTCTGGGACTTCCAATATGTAGCTGCAACTGACTTTAGATGCTGTTTGTGTCCAAAGGCAAACCGCACAAGAGCTGTGAGACAATAACAGCATGTTGAGTGTATTCAGGAGATACAAATCCAAGCATTTCAATCTGTCTAAACAAAGGATGATATAATTTGAAGGTTTATTAATATGAGTTGTTATAGACCCTAGAACTCATATAATACGACTATAAGATAAATTCATTTAGGTGTTTTCCTTTGATCTTAATGATACCAGATGTGAATTAAGGAGCCATAGACAACTAATTACGCATGAACAAAAGTTACATGCTTTGCATACCTACAGCAACCTCTGCTCGGACAAGCGCGCTCCCATCTGATACTACATCTAAGAGACTATTTATGACAATATCTTCAGCTATAATCTTTTCATCATCATCAAATTCTTCGTCACCATCACCTTTACCAGAGTCAAACCCAACATCAAGTAAGGTACCAAGGGCAAAAGCAGCAGCAGCCCTGACCTGCAAGAGAATGGTGTGGCCAACAATTAGATTGCTATTTCTAAGCAAAAAGAAGCACTGATATTTGATAAGATAGTTAAACTTCAGGTGAAGCACCACCTCTGGTTGGGCCTCGGAAAGCAGAGGTATCAACTTTTCAGAAGCATTTGCCTGCTTGCCCATTATCTGCGCCTCCAAAAAGTCTTCCCACAACTTTCCAAGACAAAGACAGAGCCATTGTAGAAACAATGGATCTGGTGGTGGATCACATAATTGGGAAGCTTCGAGGTGCCCCAAACAAACACCAATTAAATTAGCTTCAAGACATGATTCTTGGCCTTGTTTGTAGCCATCGACAATAACAGCCAAAACAAACGCAGCCATAGCACGTTGTTCTGGGAATGCATCAGAACTATCTAAAAACCTGATGAAATATCCGTGGCCTTTGTCCTTCACAATATCAACTTGACATGACTAAAAACAAAGAGACATCCCTCAAAAACGTTAGGAAAATTCAAAGAATGAATAGGAAACTGAAGTGGCACCATAATAAAGATAAGAAACAAGATACCCACAGAAAATTTAGTCGCCATTATATGGTATTTAGCATTAATCTTAGGAATGATAATATGAACCAACATTTATCTTGGTCACTCTCAATATTAAATAAACGGAGGCACACTAATAATACAGCCACAAATGGATTTAACAAGCAGATACACAGAAACTAGTCATTAAACTCCAAAAGTGTACCTTATCAAATGCTAGAATTTTTGTCCAAATGAAAACAAGAATCTGCCTTAGCTCTATAGTAGTTGTTTGTAGCAGCTTCACTACGCAAGGATATATTCCAACGGATAACGCCTAGAAAAAGTATGACTTCAAGTAAGGACATATACACAAGATAACAAAGGAGAAACAACTTTTAAAAACAAGATAAAACAGCACTTTGGGGCATTAGAGGTACCAGATCCACAGCCCATGGACCCATATCAAGAAATCTTCCAAGAAGTACAAGAGCCCGAAACCGATGGCACTGGCTAAGTAAGACCTGAAACGAAACAGATTCCAAGTAAGCTAATATGGTATGATATCAACAAATATAAGGTGAACGGGATAGAATGAGGCCATGTTTGCTCCTTAGATTGTCCAATGGAAAGCAGAAGTGTGGATAAATGAAAGATAGATATAGATCTTTCTCGTGTACAATAAGAGAGGGGCCCTCTCTTAAAACAGAAGGAGGGATAAATTTAGGGTTCATGTGGTACCTGAAGAACAATAGCCAATTGCTCTGGTGGCTTCTTATGCTCAGATCCATGATCAAGCCAGACCTCAAAAGCTGTCAGTTGCTCAGTAAAAAATGGACTTGGCTAGAAAAAGGAGAGTAAAAAAGGATTACCAACAGGACAGAAATCATAGAGTACTATACAATTACAAGGATATAATAGACAAGACAAACCTGAAATTCCGCATTTGGGTCCAGAAAAAGTTGAGGAAGCTGAGAAAGACAGATTTCAGCAGCCATGTCCCATGCATCCCTGCAAAAAAAAAGCAGCGGTTAGCTGAGGTAAGGAGCTCACACATAATTTATCAAAATTCAAATTAGGGATAATGTCCAATACCACATATGATGCTGATGCGTAGGAGGTAGCATAGGATGGGATATTGGGGTACAATTCCCAGACCGCATTATCCTCTCAGCAAGTAAGAAATTTCGGAAAAGGCTAGCAACCAGCAAGTCTTGTCTGAATAATCTTTGGAAAAGTTCTGTGGGGTAAAACCAACTTCATGAGGAATGGAGGAAAAGTGGAAAACAAACAAAGAAGTCAAACTTGAGAGTTTGGCCTTAATACAATTTTTTGTTAACAGTTCCGCCTTGATTCATTAGGTGGAAAGTTTAGGAAATACCGCGAGGAAGCACATTCCAGGCAATGGTGTCCGTGACTGCAGTGAAGATCCAGTTTAACTCTCCTAACAGTGTTTTACGGTCATTTTGGCGACCTGGAATTCTATCAATAAGTGATTCATCGATAATTTCCTTCAGAAGAGAACGTCTGCGGAACCTGCAAAGAAAAGACACTATGAAAGCTGAAAGCCAACTAATCTGCACAGACCCAGATGGAAATAAAACAAAGGCAGATAACCTGAAGAATATAAATGATACACAAAAGAAGCAGATCCTAGAACTGAAGGCAAGCATCTCAATAAGAAACATGGAAGGAGAAGGCTATCAATAGCATGATAAGATGACCCTATTAGTCTCACCAGAACTACTTAGCAACTAGCATCAATCAAAACTAAAATTCAAGAAATTTATGATGAACCATATGTAAGCCAAATTTTCCTATGCAAACTAGTACGGCAGCTGATAATAACCATATATCTTGATTAATTCAACTTTTGGGAATTGCTGCATCAATCACCCTTTAAAATCAAAACATGTACATAGGGTATTCTAACCAACAGGTTTTCAATATTAACTCAGGAGAAAGCAAGCACATGGTAACTAAAAAACTAGCTTGATGGAGTAACCCCAAATTTCAGCAGAAGAAAAGGTGATATCCAAGTACTTAAAACAAGTCAGATTAAAAGAGAAATTTACCACTTCAATGCCATTTTAATAGGTGTCGTGAGACAAGAAGTAAAAACGTCAGCTGGAAATTCAACACTCTGAGGAAGTGTTTCATGTACATCGCAAGCAGCCAGTAGAATGTAGTCCTTCAAAGATCCAGGAGAGCCGGAAGATCCCGAATCATGAAGCTATCATAACGGGTGAAACAATTTATATCATCTTAGGAAACGTCATTCGTAGAACCAAGCCCTAAACTCAACAGGTAATTTATATCATATGATATGAGTAATT
Organism: Arabis hirsuta; assembly: GCA_964056655.1. Lineage (NCBI taxonomy): Eukaryota > Viridiplantae > Streptophyta > Magnoliopsida > Brassicales > Brassicaceae > Arabis > Arabis hirsuta. The sequence continues at coordinate 145,477 of OZ053302.1, read as the reverse complement.
TGATCGTAATATTACCTCTGTGAAGGCATTAACAATCACCCTAGCAGCAGAGCAGTCAAAAACGTAAATTGAGGGTGTCTTCAACCAGGAATCAAGCTCGCTGACTGGCAAGGGAATATACTGCGTAAAATTCTGCTCACACAAGATGAATAGGTGGCTGATAACAGACAAAAAGAGCATGGTTACTGTAGAAAGAAAGCTAAGAAAAACTCACCTTATTGTAAACCCAGATTTCACCATTAGGTGTAGGTTTGGGCACACCATGGCCATTATAATGAAACAAAACTCTCTCAGTCCTTGCATTTTTCCGACAAGACAAGCACAGCTTCATCACATCGTCCTTTGTAGGATCCAATTGCACCTTATATCGAGCCTGATAAAATTCATAAAATGCAAATGAAGAGGAAGCAAACTCAACAAAGCAACGAAAAAAGGTGCTGGAATCAAAGCTTTCACCCTTGGCAGCCATCTCTCGTACTGAATGCTCAAGTTTTGGCCTATTGTCTCAAGAGCTCTTGGGGGATACATGGAAAATGGATCTGTGATCAAACGAAAGAACGGAAAAATGACTGCGGGAAACATATAAACAAAAGCAAGAGTGGAATAAGATTGAGTTAAGTGAAAGTTGGACCTATCCAGCATTCCATTCTTGCGCATGGAGATATCTTTATAACATCTGGGGGATCAACACTAATGTTCAAACACATAACTAGGGCTACACATCCTGTTTTCATCTGCAAATAAAAAAATAAAAAAAAAGAGTGAGCATCAAGGACGACCGTAAACATAAGGAACATAAGACTTAAGATATCCTCAAAGAAAACCAGATACAGCTTAAGCAGATGAAATAGAGGTAGACAGTTGGGTTCATTTGAACATTAACGTCACTTTCCAAGATAAAAAGCCTATTTGCATCAACAGAATAGATAGCTAACTTTCAAATGTCCGAGGAGATAAATAGAATGGTGAAAACAAGAAATCTAACTGCACCAAATTCATTGAAAGAGAAATTCACGCATAATCTCAGACTTACTCGCTCTTTGAGCCGCCATCTGGGGGCTTGGACGGTACCGGAAGGTCCCAAGGACGTAGGTTCGTGTCTAAGCTCGCAGAGAAAGACAGTCTGAGGCAAGTATGCCATGCTAGTGACGACGGTAATGGTCGTGACATTTCCATAGGTACTGCTAGTGACCTCTTCAATCCTCGGCGAGGCGATGATGGACATACGACCATCGTCGTGACTGGAGGCGGCGGAAGTGGAGGTGCGTTCGTCGTCGTATCGGTGATTGGTAACCACTGTAACGGAAGATTGAGAGAATCTAGAGACCATCAAGTCTCCTAACGCTATTATACAAATCGAAGAACAAGCCCGCAGAAATCAAATGCTAATTGTTTCTGATGGGAATTGAAACAACGGAAACGGAAACGGAAACTACGCGAAGGAGAAGAAACTGAAATCAATCAACGAAGCCACTGCACCGGAAGAATGAGAAGAGAATCCAGGTCGAAGAAACCTGGAAGGATATAGAAGAAGAGGACACGGAAACCAAACCCTAGGCGGGGATTTATAATGATAGAGACGACGACGCAGAGACGGAGAGTGAGGTGGTTCAATAGAGAGAGAAGAAGAAAGGGAAAGTCGTCAAAATGTGGATGTTGCGTTTTGTTCCCCCTTCTCCTCTATATGGTAATGAAATTTATCAATTTTACCAATGTTCTGTTTTTACAACAAGACTCAGATTTAAGGGAAAAATATACATTATTTGACCAAACAAAATTATGTATGTATATAGATACTACTAATTTATTCAAGAGAGATTTCTTTCCATATTATTTTTTTCAGGGAAGCTACACTGTTTTTTCTCATTACAACTTTAGTATTATTATTTAGATTTTAGTATCATAAGATAATTCGTTTGTAATCTAGGTGACAGAACAAGAAAAGAGAAATTATTAGAAATGCCTAAGAGTAAGGTTGAGACGTCCTGTTCGGAGGTTGGAGTCATTGAGTAGAGACATGGGAGCTGAGTTTGGTATAATGGACTTGACCCCATGGAAGATCATCCGAGACTCACCGCCAAATATCAACACATCTCCAGATTCTAATTCCACTTGTTCAGCTTTCTCAACGTCTCTCTCTTCTCCGTAAAGAAACTCTGCAGTATCACCTATGGAGAATGACACAATCGGCATCCCTTTTCGTATGCTCTCTCCACTTTCGTCACGGTCCTGCCCATTTATACCAAAACAATCACGCATTAGTGTCTGTACAAGACTGAGATCAAACCTTTCAAGAGTTCTGCACACACCTGATGGAGACCGAGTCTTCCAGTTTCTGAGTAGAAGTTGACTATGCAAATGTCTGGTGACATCATTGGAAGTTCGCTCTCGGCGTCTTCTGTTCCTGATTCTCTATCTATGAGAACATGTGCCTCTCGGATCACCTGTTCTACCAAGACACTAAATGTTTCAGGGATATTGGGTGGCTCACTGTCTCTCTCAGTGTTTTTACCGTATTTTGTTTGCGGATCCCAGTTTCTTCCAAGGCACATCATTTGCAGACGAAACTTTGAACCAGCTTTATAACCCGGTTGGTAAAATCCTTGTGTTTTAACACCAAGCTCCCGGCAAGTTTTGACTATGTCAACCTATACGCATGTAAAAAGGAAGAAAGGGTTTACAGCTACTTACAACAGATGTAAGATATATGTAGGATGATTTTCACTGTTATACCTGTACATCATGCGTAAGATAGTTTTTAAGTAACACCATTCCAGGCCTTAGAACTCTGTGTTTGTTACTAAGTTCAACAGTCTTCCCTGTTTCCTCCCCGTTTGCGTCTTCCTCTACAAACTCATCTGTTCTGCATCTATCATTTCCTCTACGGACTGAAGAACAAATGTCAAAAGGCGACTTCTGTCTTCCCTTAGGACTTTGATCCCTATTATTACAACCCGGATTTTTGTGATTCCACTTTGTAGAACGAGTTTGAGATTGTGAACGCTTATTCGGCGTAGAATGGTTGGTACGATCAAGATAATTTCTTCGTGTGCCATTACCATTATGCTTAGAACAAGTACCAAAGCCAACTTCGTCGGTTGGCCCATTAGCTTCTTCTTGGACACTTGTATCATATCTTTTAATAGTCAAAACCGGCCTCTTCCTCGGACCTAGGTCCTTTTTTCTACATCCCAAATTCCTCTGCAAATAAAAAGCATCCTTCTGGCCTGGCCAATTTTGAGACTGTGAACTCTTATTCGGAGTAGAAAGGTTGGTAGAAGAAGGATCGACCATACTTGGTCGCGAACCTTTGCCATTCTTATTCTTAGAACCATTAAGTGGTGGAAATTGCTCCTCATAATCATTACCCTCTGAGCTGAATGACTCACTCGATGTAGTAGTCTGCTTTACAGGATTAACACAATGTGTTCTTTTAGATAATCAAGCTACGAGGTCGTAATTCAAAGAGATCAAAATCATAGAAACTCTCCCCGACTTAGATGCTACTGAATTGAAAGTATGAAGCGAGAGATGATTTTGAATCAAAATGCATGCGATTAGCGGCATAGCAATGGATCTAGATATTCAGGCCTTACTAATTCCATCCTAACATCAAAATCAGCCAAACTAGACCAAAACAAAACCACAAGCAAGCTAAAAGGAAACCGAAAACAATCACTCACACGCTTCTTCGGAGTCGGAGAAAGGCCGTCTCCTGAGGAAATGGCTCGAGGGTGACTCAAAGGAGGAGTCATTATCTTCGTCGACGGAGAGCACAGTCGAAGGAGAATGTGGTGGCGAGAATAAATAGAAAACGAGCGATTGAGAGAGTTCATCATGATAATCGTACGGTGGGGAGAACAGCAAACCGCGTCGTTGTATCGGGAACGAGGACGACGACCGTCGCATCGTCTTCTGCACCGTCGGTTTAAACTCACCGGAGACGAAGAGACTTTTAAAATTAAATATTCATTTTTCCCAAAGTAATCTCAAATTACACAGTTTTAATTACGTGGGCCCATGGGCCTCGTATGCAAGGGCCTTTCATATTAATTCGTGGGAGAGGAATGACTTTTTCACGCGCACTGTAGGAAAGTGAGGTACACGTTCCAATGGCAGCAGCCGACATCTTCCATGGATCCATTTGTGAGATTAACTTAATTTATCACATAGTAGTAAAAGATAAAATAATTTTTAACTCTTCTTTTTGGAATTGCAATTCAAAACAAATAAATATATAGTATTAAATGACCAAATGTTCTCAGATTTTTCCATGCGATTTCACTACGAGTGTATTAGAGTGTAGAATACCAATCATATTCGAAAGAAAAACAAACCAATGAAGAGGAAAAGAAACCACCAAACCCCATTTGCATGTGTTATCTTTGCTTGGAAGACAGCTAAATTAACACAAAAAAGAAGAGTTGTTCAAACTCACGATTACAATTTACACGGAACCATATAAATATTACACTTTGACAAAACAATAATATCAAAAGTTCAATCATGCACTAAACCCCAATGGAAATGTGACATTTAAATATAATCTTCTGATCAGTTACGTAATTCCTTGTCACTGTTCACTCCCTTACTCACAAACGAAATAAAAAAACACTTTTTGGAAATTTATTATATATCTAAATTATCTTATTACCGACACGATATATTATGAAAAAAAAAAATATTTAAATTTCCACGTTTTATTTTCCCAAATTTGTCTAGTGAATTTACCAGATGAAACATCTGCCAATTCCGAAGCAAGAAGTGGATTGTGATCTGCGGATGGGATAGTCAATAATAGAAGAATCATCAAAAGATGAAAATCTTCTCGTGACTTTCCTTTTTGTCTGAAACTTGAACAGATGGTACTCATTGTCATCGATCAGTACCCTCTCCGACAGAGACGGCGAAGAAGCCGACAGTTTCTTGACCTTGTTATTGTGATCAGCTGATGATAACAACCATAAGATTCTGGTTGGGATCCGTGCGAGGATTTTCTTGATAGGTTTCTTGGAACCACGGCGGGTTTGGTTGCCGGAGAATGAGAAATGAGACGGCGGAGGAGTGAGAGGAGGTGGCGGAGCTAAATCGGAGGAAGGGTGCTTGGGTGTTCCGGGATGAGATTCCCATTCGAAAGGGATGGAACCGGCGGAGGAGTCGTAGTAGTAAATTCTAAAGGAAGGACAAGCTGTCGCCGGCGAGGAGAACCGTTGTTTGGTCGACGGTAGCTTGTTGGAGAAGATGGCGGTGTCTTGCTTCCACAGTGCCGCCGGACGATCAGATCCGCCGTTTGGCATTATTGACTTGGGAGAGTGAGAGAGAGAGAGAGAGCTAAGAAGACATATGAGACAGATGTGGAATCTATCAACTATATATGGGACTTGGTGTCCTTGGTACGTTTTTTACTTTGGTGTGTAAGAAAAGTATGAGAAACAAAATGTAACTGTGAAAATTAAATGATAGTCGTGTTCTCTAGTAGAGTTTACTCCATAAGTTAAGATTAGTTAGAGTTCCCACTCAACATATCCTGATTTTAAAAGGCCAATTTTCCTCACAAGTAATAATGATGTTGTGGTTATGATCTTTGGATGTTTAAGCAACGTAGTAATAATGAAGAAATGTATATTGTTATCAGACGGGCATGACACTGAAAGAAATAAATGCAATAGAATGGACCGACCACAAGGAAAGCAATGCACGGTGGTATGTGGAGCACATGTAAGTTGCATGGGTCGTCGCTCATTTAGTCATTCATTATATTATATACATTTTCCAAATTTCAATTTATATGATAACCCATATACTAGTATTGTTTTCATCGACGGCCCTACTCTAACTCGGCTAATAAATGATTCTCTCCAATAACCGCAGCTTTCTTTATATAAATCAGCCGGTGGGTGCTCGTTACTTCGTTAGTCGTTTGTGTATAAGTAATGTACATATATCGCCATTCATGTAACTCCATTGGCCTTTGTGTTTGTATCGAATAGATAGACTGAAAAATGTCATAAATTATGCTTCTATGTTTTTATCTTTTTCGCCATGGAACTATTCTATAGGTTTATTTTTCAATTGTAAATCTTAAACATTTTCATTTTTAATGAAATATTTACAACTTAGACAAAAAAAAATAAAAACAAAAAATAATGAACATTTATCCCCGATGACGATGGACAAGTCGTGGTCGTTTAATGTCATAAAAAAAAAAAATAATAATAATAATAATAATAATAATAATGGACAAATCGTGGTCGTTGTATACAAATATCTTGGATTTTTCGCAAACATAAACGATTATGATTTGTTAACTTCTAAAACTAAAAAGCTATGAACTTTCAGTTACAAACATATTCAATCCAATGTACTTGATAAACAAAACAACTCTTAATTTGTTAAAAACTGGTTATGTGATAGAATATTCCTTGGATTTGTTATGGACTCGCGTATAGCCAGGTCGAATCAATGGTAATTTGTTGGTTTGGACGACTTGATCGAGTATCAACATATAGTACATTTTAAAACTTGTTTGTATGTGACTAAAACACACGATAAAGTTAGAAGCGTAAACATTAAACAATGTGTACAAAAATGAAAAATACGAAAGAATTTATATTACCATATGTTGTTGGTTTTTTTTTGTTGGTTAATGATTTGTTGTATTTTTTGAATCTCTTATATATTAATTGGAGAGTCATTTGTGAGAAAAACTTTATGTGCCATCTCTATAATCACTTTCACCAAAACAATTGTGATATGATTTGACAAAATTGTGACATGGATTGACAAAATTGTTACATGAAAATTTTGAATCAATAACAAAATCTTCTACAACTAAATTTATATTTGTTACCATAAATAAACCCAATTTTCTATTTTTTTTAAAATTTCTTGTATTTTTAATCTAAAGACGGACTGTTTGGCCCGCTCTGCACGTTCTATATATTTCTGTAGATTTTTTTTTTGTAAACATTTTTTCGCCCAATTGGATTACCAATCATGGTGGCATATTTGAATTAAGGTTTGGTTGACAAAAAAAATAATAAATTAATCAAAAGAGTCATTAATCAATATATTATCTTATTTTAGTTTTTATTATAAAATTATATATAAATTTGGTTTTATTTTAAAGTAGTTTAGAAATTGATTATTGTAATAATAAAATTATAGAACATTTTATAGAATATATATTCTTTTTTAAAATAATAATAAAGACTTACCAAATTTTTAAAAGAGATTTTGATATGTTTGTGAAAAAATTTCTCAAGTTTATAACAACAAATATAATTATTCATTTGAATTTTTTTTTAACGCTATACAATTTGAAAGTAATAAAAATATTTTCTAATTCAAAAGCAACAATTTTTTTTAATATGTCTTTCATTTAAAAAATTTATGATTATATATTTTAATATTTTAAAATATTAAATATTTATTTGTATTCTAAATTCTACTTAAGATATTTGGACAATCCAAATTTAACATTTTAAAAAAACTCTAATATAATAAATTATTATACATTTTGATTTGATGCATTTACATATATAAAATAATTAAATGGTAAAACTAAATTTCTTAATTTCATAATATTAATGAAAAAACTATATTATTGACCAAAAAAATTACCAAAAAAAGAATCAATAACAATGTCTATAATAAAAAAAAACAACTACATAGTTCACATTTTTAAAGACTAAAATTAAAAACAAAATTAATAATTTATCTGCGTGTATGCGGGAAAATCACCTTGTAGTGATTTAAACTCAAACTAATCTTAACTTATGGAGGTTATATATGTTGTTGTATTTCTGTCTTTTTAAAAATCAGGATATGTTGGTGGGAACTCAAACTAATCTTAACTTATGGAATAAACTCTGTACTAGAGAACACGACTATCATTTAATTTTCATAGTTTATTTTTATTTTTTTGCTAAAAGATTTTCAATTTAAATGCGAAACAACTATTACAAAGCTATGACCTTTTAGATCATACAATTTTTAGGAAAAGTTTGAAAAATAATGACAATAAATCAAGCATTTGAGCAAGATTTAGAGTAATACAAATTAAAGAGAGAGAGAGAGAGTAGATAGAGAAAAACTAACTATCTCATTAGGCACTAACTGGTGTTTCCTCGGCCACGGTTCCCACCACCACCAACTATTGTCTATTGCATATCTTGAAATTTTTGTGTTGGTTTGAGTGGTCTTCTTCCACGCGATCTCTCCACGTCCTGAATCAAATCCATTCGGGAGCATCACTTAATTCCAATAAACCAAATCTATTGTTTTTCATAGATTCCACATCCAAGTCCTCATTCAAAGTAGTGTTAGGAATTTCTTGGTTATGCACAGTGAAATCGTTTAATTTCCACAGTTACATTTTGTTTCTTAAATTAAATACACACATTCGGTTCTTGTCAACAATTAAAACGAGAAGAGACTGGAAATTAAGGTTTAAATAGGTTCCTCACGAAAATTTAATTATTTTTTTTAATATGCATGAAAAATCTTAAACAACACTTATGATTAAATTGATCGAATAGTTTATCGCAGCAGAATGAACACGTGTAATTGATTAATATTAGGGCATGATTATCCATAGTAAATATAACAAGTTCTTAAATATAAAATTATTAAAACACATTCTCTTTCTTCTTTTTACTCAACTTTATACCTTCTCTTTCATCCTTTTACTCAACTTTTATTAATTTTATATTTAAACACTCGTAAAACCCCTCTCCAAAAGTTTCTTCCCGTACAACTTATACATACCCTCTCTCCAAAAAATATCCACTATCTCCTCTCTTTACTCAAATTTTATTAATTTTATATTTCAATACACTGCACAAAAACACTCTCTTTCATCTTTTTACTCAAATTTTAATAATTTTATATTTTAAAAATTACTATATTTACTCTTATTACCCACCTATAATCATGCCCTAAGGATTGATCGCTTCACGCAATGCAATTTCTTCTATTAGAAGAAAAAAAAACATACTCATCAGTTTATTAATCTTAAACCAGAAAATGATGCACAACAAGCAAAAAAATTGTTGGATGAGTAAAAATGTGTTAGATGAAATAAAATTTTATTTCAAAGAAATTGAAAAACAAGAGGTGTTAAGTGTTAACAAAAGGCAATTATTATAGTTGCGGAAACATATAATAAACGAGCAATCATATAATTGTGTTACGACCAATAAGATACTCTTGCTTTTTTAAGGCGCCTTTGTATAATAAATTAATAAATATTTTAAGAAAAAAGAGTCATTTATTATCGGCAGCATCATCGAAGATCGATCGAGGTGGTCTCTTAAAATTGACTTTACAGATCTCTGCCAAAATTCAGCGGAGGCCGTGTAAGCTTTTGTTCATCGATCTCTCCATCTTTCTTAGTATTTGATTGTTTTATGCACATCGATTAATATATTCTAAGTATGGTTTTATTGAACTCGATTCGATTACGATTTGTTTGTATCAACGAAACCTAAAAGTTGTCATGATTCAAATAAGAAAATCTGCAACGAGAACCCAAATTTGGATCCGATTTGAACCTCTTTGTTTAGAAAATTTTAGTAGCGGCGGGCTGATTAAGAACTCAAATTATTGGATCCCCAAATCTTCTATTGACTTGTAAATTTGGTCTGATTCAGAATTGTTAATAGTCTCAGGCATCATGGGTGGTAGATTTGGAGCAGTACTAGTCGTCTTCTTCTTGGGTTTGACCTGGTCTTGTGATGCTAGAAACCCCCTCGCTCTCGAACCTTTCGGTAAGATTGTGGTTAGAGGATTGAATAAATGGGTCTGTTTTCATATACTGAGATGGGTTTAAGGAGGTTGCAAGTTGTTTCCCATATAGTGTTAAGGAACTTGAACTAATAATGTATGATTTGTTGCGCAGAACCAGCTCATGAGAATCAAGTTTGCGAACTGTGTGATAAATATGTCACGCTTGCCGTTGACTATCTTCAAGATGTCGATAACCAGAATGCAATTGTCGAGGCGCTTCACACGAGCTGCTCTCAGATCCCTCCTTTGAAAAAACAGGTCTTCACTAGGAGGGCAATCTTCATTGAGTTCTTTATTATTGAGTGTTAACTCTGTGTGTTTGATCTATGCAGTGTCTTTCAATGGTAGATCAATATACTGAAAGTTTCTTCGCACAAGTCTCGGTAATCAAACCAGACCAAATCTGCAAAAAGCTTAACCTTTGTCAAGCAGTGACGGCTCTTACTTCAGAAGTTCATCAAGGAAACTGCGAGACTTGCCGTTAGACTGTCTCAGAAGTTATCAAAAAACTGAAAGATCCTGAGACAAAGGTTTGCACTTTCCTATACTAGTTGCTTCTCTGTATCACAAACTTATCAACTTTGAATTTCTCAAATTGAGCCAAAAGCTTGATAGAGTTTTCCTTGTGAATCCTACAGCTGAAGATCATTCGATTACTTCTGAAGGAATGCAAGTCGCTAAACAATTACCAGGACAAGGTAGCTAACCAAAGAATGCCGCAAATCTCGAACATAACTAATGATTTTGCATATTTTGTGATACGATTTCATGATGATGATGTGTTTGTTTATGAATGTGAATAGTGCAAGAAGATGGTGTTTGAGTACGGACCTCTGATGCTTGCGGAGGCGGAGAAGTTTCTGGAAAAGAATGATGTTTGCTCTATCCTTCGAGTCTGTCCAGCCACCAACAACCACCGTGACTACGTTCCGGCTCTGGAGGCAGTGGCAGATTCGTAAATTTGACCACCTTGTTGGTCTCGTCAAATCACACACATTCCATGTCCACATTTGGTTAACTGATGATATTCATGTAAATACTGATACAATAACAAACAAATCAACATGAAAGTCCGAAACGTTTTCCTTCGCGTGTGCTTTTGAGAAACGTTGTTCTTACTGGGCTTTTGGCCCATTATTATCCATTTATAGGCTTAAAACCACTGAACCAAACATCGGTTCGGTTTATAGCTTCCAAAATTAAGTTAAGTTACCAAAATTAGGCGCCAAGCTGTTTTTCTGTTGAGAGGAGAAACTTCCAGCCTTGGGAGGCTACGCAGTGGTCCCCACAAGCGAATAAATGTCTGACACGTGTAACGATAAACAGAGCAAGTTGGAACGACTGTCACCGTATCTCTAAAGCTAAATGTAGAGAATATTCTTGCTTACGTGGCACCTCGTCACTGGTAGTTATCAAATTGAGGAATCATCTTATTCATGAACTACTTGAACAAAAAAAATATATACTACTACTACTAAATAAATCTATATCTTTCCTAATCCTACGTAATACAGTATATCTATCTATATATATATATATATTTTGTTTTTGGTGAATATATCTCTATAATAATGTTGTGATTCATGAACTAAAAATGGGTTTTAGTACGAAAAAACAGTGCAACTAATGAAAACAAACCTTTAATTGGGTACTAGTCAAATTTCTTTGTTTAAGCAAGAAATTAAACGCGCGTATCCATAATTCCCTAAAGCAAGAGATTAAAGAAAAAAGAAACAAAAGTTTATGATGAAAGAAAAGAAGAGATAATATTTAAAAAATGAAACCACTTGATTAGAGAACACTAATTAAAGCGTTTAACCAATAAGCAATTTTGCAGACACCCACACAAAAGACGATAAAACTTGTTATTAGCAAACGGCCAAAGAAAAGAAAAAACACACACAGGTTGGCTGTTTCGTTTAATTTAGAAAAATTCCCTTTTTCGCCATAATGCCCTTTTATTCATTCGCCGCCGTTATAAAAAAAAAAAACTCTTATTCTTCTTCTTCTTCACTTTCGCTTCCTCCCCTTTGTCGTAGCCTCCTCTCTCATTTCGCTTCTCATCTTCTTCTTCAGGTATTGTATTCTTCGTTTTTGTCTTGTTCTATAATCTCCAGATCTGCATCATCTCTTTGGAATGATTTCTGAGTTTCTCTCGTTGATTTAGATTGCTTTTATAGATCTCGATCGTCGTATTCTACTAATAAACAAATCTTGCTTCCTTTGTTTATATTTAAATCTCTGTTTGTGTATTCGATTTCTTCAAAATAGCTGTGATTTCTCATTCAATCAATGGTAGATCCTCTCGACTGACCTTAGATTCATTTTGTGTTTGTCCCCTATTTCAGAGAAGAGTGTATAAATTCGAATCCAGGGAATGCAGAAACATGTATTTGAAACCTGAACACAAGTGCTCTACTGCTTCTGAGCTCCCTTCTCCCTTTGGGCCATTGTTCTTCTCTCATGAGCCTCAGTTTCTAACCCGCACTATTCATCGTCCTTGGTTCCACACCTTCCAGCCTTCTTCCTCTCAGAATGTTAGAAACAATGCAACTTGGAAGCATGATCTATGCGAAGACGGTTGATTCTTCTTCTCGGCTCTTCTTGAGTTCATAAGCCGTCTTATGTTTTCCCGCGTTTACTGTATTTGTAGGGTGTGTGTCTCTCTTTAATAGTGTAGTAGTAGTGCCTTCAAGCTAATCTTTGAGGCAATGGAGAAGAAAGGGACTGTGCTGATGCTCCGTTATGAGGTTGGGAAGTTACTTGGTCAGGGTACGTTTGCAAAGGTTTACCATGCGAGGAATCTCAAAACTGGTGATAGTGTGGCTGTGAAGGTCATTGACAAGGAGAGAATCTTGAAAGTTGGTATGAGCGAGCAGATAAAGCGAGAGATCTCTGTCATGAGACTCTTGAGACATCCAAACATTGTCGAGCTTCATGAAGTTATGGCCACAAAATCTAAAATCTACTTCGTGATGGAGCACGTTAAGGGCGGTGAGCTATTCAACAAGGTTTCGAGCGGAAAGGTTAAAGAAGATGTTGCGAGAAAGTATTTTCAACAGCTTGTACGCGCAGTTGATTACTGCCACAGCCGCGGAGTATGCCACAGGGACTTGAAGCCAGAGAATCTGTTGTTGGACGAGGAAGGGAATCTAAAGGTGTCTGATTTTGGTTTGAGTTCTCTTGCGGACTCTAGAAGACAAGATGGGTTGCTGCACACGACGTGTGGGACGCCTGCTTATGTTGCACCAGAGGTGATAAGCAGGAGAGGCTATGATGGGTTCAAAGCGGATGTGTGGTCATGCGGAGTGATATTGTTCGTCTTGCTCGCTGGTTATCTCCCTTTCCGTGATTCGAATCTGATGGAGCTGTATAAGAAGATTGGTAAAGCCGAGTTCAAGTTCCCGAACTGGTTAGCTCCTGGGGCAAAGAGATTGCTCAAGAGGATCTTGGATCCTAACCCGAAGACGAGGATATCAACTGAGAAGATAATGCAGAGCTCATGGTTCCGGAAAGGCCTAGAAGAGGAGAAAGACTCGATCGATGTAGAGGCAGAGGTGGAGGTAGAGGCAATGGCCCAGCAAACGGACGTTGACGCAAACGCAAACGCGGAGAAGGAAAAGAAGCAGTGTATCAACAACCTGAACGCGTTTGAGATCATATCGCTGTCAACAGGGTTTGATCTCTCGGGACTGTTCGAGAAGGGAGAGGAGAAGGAAGAGATGAAGTTTACAACGAACAGAGAGGCGGCTGAGATTACAGAGAAGCTGTTGGAGATAGGGAAGGAACTTAAGATGAAAGTGAAGAAGAAGGAAGAAGGATGGATGGTGAAGATGGAAGGTAGAAAAGCTGCGGCAGCTGAAGCTGTGGTGGTTGAAGCAGAGGTGTTTGAGATTGCACCGAGCTTTCACATGGTGGTGATGAAGAAAAGCGGCGGAGATACAACGGAGTATAAGAGAGTGATGAAGGAGAGCATAAGGCCGGCTTTGATGGACATTGCATTGGCTTGGCACTGAAACTATTCTATTCGTTTGTCTTTTTTATGTTTTTTTTTTTCCTTACCAAAGTGTTTAGTTTATGTGTTCTTTCTTCTTAAGACGGTTTCTTGTTTGCGAGGTGTTACAATAATGAACTCATGATACATGAGAAGGACCAATTTACAAAGCTTTAGATTGGAATGCCGACCTGAACATGAGTCAATCGAAATTGTATTATTTTCTTATCATGTTATTAGTGTTTTAGAAGCTGGATATAAAACAAGACCAAAAACGATCCCTATTCTTAAACCTTTTTGATGTGTGAGAAAGTCAGTTGTTTTCTTTTCCTATCTAACGTCATATAATTTGTTGGATTCGTCATGTGTGAAACAAAGAAAAAAAAAGGGACAGAAGATAAAGAATCCAATGCAACAAATACTAGTGTTCATACATGTGGCTTGTAAAAATGTCTTTGATGGTTGAATTCCAAAACAAGGACTAAAAGGGACAGGCTCATTGAATTTATGGGCTCCAGTCGGCCCATACACCATACATTTTTTTTTGTCAACACCATACATTTCTTTGTCAATTGGTCAAATCTTTAGATAAGTGCAGAAGATAAAGTAATTCTAGGGGTTTTGCTTACTCTCGGTTTTTTCAGTGGGCCATTATATTGGATTGCATGAGAACCAAGTAAACGACCCAATTTATGGTACAGTATAACTAATATTAGGACTCGTATAACCTAACCAACGCAAACCCAGCTTATTGGACTGTTGCTTTTGTAATCTTATTATACATATAATTTTTTTAACCCATCAAACCAATCTATTATGGTTATGTGTTTACATGTATAATTGGGTACATGTTGCCATAATTAAGTAATCAACATGTACAATAACAAAAAGTTCAAAAGTTAATTAACATGTAGAGAGCAGTAAGCACTAGAAAAAAAAAAACTGAAAAGTGTAAGATGTGATTGTGTAAGAGTAAAATGGATAATATAAGATCTTGGAGCCTACAAATTATTGTACGGAAAGTGATTTGTTAAGACTTAATTAAAAGTTGAATTATTGAATAATGGGTTCAATGTGGAAGCCATGAAAAGAAATTATTGATGAGAATTATTGGTGTAAGTATCACATGCGATAGGGTTAAAAATACGAAAGTCCACCAACTATATATTATATTCACAATAATGTGATAAGGACAACCTCTTTACTTATCAGAAAAAGGTGAATCTGGTTCAGTTTTGTTCATGGCTCAAATCTGGACAGCTGGCCTCTCACTGATTGACATTTCACTTGCAATCTCGCACCACCAAGTACCATTTTCTGTCTTTTCGTATTATTATCACTTTTGTATAAAACATAATAGTACATTATATATGCTATAGGTCTGTATTGAATTATCATCGACTATAGGATTGAATATATCAGAAAAATCCATCAATAACCCGGGACTTATAATGTGTCGAAAAATAAATACATATCGTGTTGAGTCCAACTATTCGAACCTTCCTCTAAAAATTATGTAATACTATTGTTCTGCACGATGCAATGTCTGCATTTTTATCGCAGTTTCACGTCCTCTTAATCAGTTTTATGATGCAAAATATCCATAGTCATGTGGAACATACTACTTATTTATTCAACTTAATGCAACGAGAACAGTTTTTTCTTCGATTATATTTCTCATGCATGATTTTTTTTTTTTTTTTTGCTAAACAATTTCTGATGCATCCCAAATTATTCAAACTACTTTGTTTGCATGGCTAGCGATGTGCAAAATTGTATTATGTGGTGTGAGAAAAATATATCAATATGTATGCTAAATCAATTAGTGTTTGATATCGAATAATTAATCCCAAAGTAACTGGTTAAGAGACTCTAAGGCTGTGATTGGAGACCATGCGAATGCGGATTTACAGTAGATTTAGAAAAAAACGCATTTGACATCACCAATCAGCAAAATTTACATACTCCATATCACATCAATTAAAAAATTAAAACAAATAAGAAAATACGCATGCGGTTCATTTGCACGAAGGAAATTTAAAAACCGCTCTTGATTATTGCTGCGCACAACTTTAGATGCGTTTAAGTTGCGTTTCGCTTCAATTATTCTTCTTTTTTTTTTGAAAAAAAATTCTGTATTATTTTATCAACTGAAAAACAATATATTTTTTGAAAATATATTTTTGGTCACTGGAAATTTTACAAAAATATCACATTTTCAAGTGATTATGCAAATTATAGTTATAAATTATGTTGTGTATAATAAATTATGCAAATAGTAATGATGCAATTAGTAATAATATTATTTTATTTTATTTTCTACAATTTTTATTTTAATATCTATTTAAACCGTATTTATCATTTTTACCTATGAAACCATTGTCTTGCACCGCATTTGTATTTTACACCAATCAACTATTGTTTTGCTCCGCGTTTTTACATAAATCACATTTGTTCCGCATAATATATTTTTCTGCACGAACCGCGTTTACACTAAACCGCATTATGCAATTTTTCTATCCACGCACAATTCAATGTCATCATTCGGACCCTAAGTAAGAGTGTCTTGCACACACAAGATACTTCAAATCCGTGATACGTTAGATCAGCGAAGATTCGACCATCAATGCCTAGTAAAATATATACGTTTTTTATATATGATAATTATGATTACATGAGAAGATTCCGGCCCATAATAAAATAAAATTTCGCGAAATTTTCTGAATAATTTTGTCAGATTCCCCGGGAAAAAATAAAAAACAATTACAGATAACCCGGGATTTTATTTTTAATTTCTTTTTTTGTTTCCTTCTTCGATAATAAAGACAGATACCTAAAAAACTACTACGACGTCGTATTTACGTCACGCAAAGAAGAAGCACCTTCTTCTTGGTTCTGGTCCGTTAATAAACCGGCCACGGTCTCCTCCGGTTTGTCCACAATCTCCATAAGGAAAGGCCTCACTGTATGTAACCATATATCTCGTCCAGATGCACCGGCTCGCTGTCGTTTCCGAACCTCGATCACAACCAGCTCGTCGGTTAGCTGGTTTATCTCAACCACCATTGCGAAATTACCTTTTTGCCCTTCTATTTTCATCCCCCACTCTTCCTTCTTCGCCACCGTCAGATTCTCCGCCGCTACAATCTCCTCCAGCTTCTCCACCACTCTCTCCGCCGTCCACGCCGACACGAACCTCTCCACTCGGTCGTATTTTCTCGCGTCGCCGAACAGACCGGAGAGATTGAACCCTGGAGATCCCGATATGATGTCGAACGCGTTCATCCTCCTGGCTCCCATCTCGCCGTCGATTTCGTTCGCCGGAAGTTTCATGTCGGAGTCCTCGAGGTGGAATTTGGACATCTTGTCGTCGTATCCCTGTCTAAACCACGGATCGTGAATAATCTCTTCGATTGTGATCCTCGACTGCGGATTCGTGTCGAGAAGCCGAGTCAAAAGTTGCCGGAGCTCCGGCGAGGTCCACTTAGGGATCCGAAACTCCCCTTTGTAGATCTTCCGGTACATGACCATGAGGTTATGGTCGTTAAAAGGGAGATAACCGGCGTTGAGAACAAACAGTATGATTCCACATGACCAAACATCGATTTTAGCACCGTCGTAGCCTTTCTTCGCTAAAACCTCCGGCGCCACGTAAGCCGGAGTACCACAGAGGGTGTGAAGAAGACCGTCGGGTCGGATCTGATCGGTTAGAGCACTGAGTCCGAAATCAGAGATTTTCAAATCAAGCTTCTCGTCGAGGAGGAGATTCTCCGGTTTAAGATCACGGTGAAAAACGCCGCGTGAGTGACAGTATCCAACGGCTGAGATCAGCTGCTGAAAATATCGACGGCTGAGATCTTCGCAGAATCTTCCTCTGGAGACTTTTGCGAAAAGCTCTCCTCCTTTAGCGAACTCCATGACGAAGAAGATCTTTGATTTGGTGGCGAGGACTTCGATGAGGCGCACGATAAAAGGGTGACGCAGCCGGTGCATGATAGCAATCTCTCTCTTGATATTGTCGTCGAGACCACTTTTGTGTAACCGTTGCTTGCTCACGACTTTTATCGCAACGCTCTGATTCGTACGCGTGTCCCTCCCATGGTACACCTTCGCGAAAGCTCCGCATCCGACCAATTTCCCAATCTCGTACTTTCCGAACAGCGATCCACGGCGGTTCTCCGCCGCCGGGAATTCCTCTGCGCCGGAGTTTACCATTCAGATCTTTAATTCCGGTACCCAAAAACTGAATTCTGCGTAGCCATTGTGGATTGAACCCAGAAATAATCAACAAAAGTCAGAGAGAGAGTGGTATAAATAGAATCGAAGGAGAAAATTCTGATTTAAATTTAAAGATACGAACAAACAAATGTAACTGGCGTTTAGGAATCCGTTAAAACTTTAGAGCTGTCCTGTAGATTTAGGTTTTTGGATAAGAGATAAAGCTCTGTATCGAGTTGTTACATATATATTGGTGTCTTGAGCTAGGAGACGAGGGTATTTGTGTAAAATCACACTCTATTTTTATTTTATTTTTCCGTATATGACGTGGGAGATTTTCTGTTTTGTTTTTATTGGTTTTTTAATAAGATGTGGATGTTAAGGTGAATCACAGCCATACACGTGTCTCGTCACTGTTGCCGTGTTGATTTCGTATCTCCGAGTGTTCAGGCCGCATGATATATATTTTACATACTCGTATCTTCGTCTACTGTTATTAAATGTTTCAATATTGTTGAATAGTATAAAATTTTGTCAAACGATTAAACTTTTCTTTGAATTATATATACCGACGCATTTTTTCCTTTTCTTTAAATAGGCTCATTTTCTGGGATTTCAAAAAGAAAAAAAAAATAATTACCAACATTAACATATATGTATGCGGTTGGAAATAGTCATACTGTTATACCAAATTTAACCATGGATGTTTGGTTCTAAGATACACAATGCTTTTGGAAATTTATGTATTTATAAGTTTACTTAAATGTATATAGAAGTTAATAGGTACTTTTGGGAAATATATTTATATTTGTATATGAATTTTACAGTTGCTTTTGTGAGAAACTGTATTTTATTTTATGGAAAAAATACTATATATATTTGGAAAATATATTTCATGCTTTTGGAATAAGAAAAGTTACCAACAAGGTAATTGCTAATGTTTTTTTACTTAGCTAACCAGGAAACTCAGTATAATTGCAAAATCTGTATTGGTTCCATCATGACCACGCTAACTATGTCCAAATTCCTCCGATTTTCCAGCTTGATATATGAATCGTCACGTTTGCATTTGACTGGTTCCGTATAAACAGTGCTTTTCTAATTTAACTTATAACAAAAAAATTCGTGTGTGCCTAGTTAGAAAAAATATTAAAATATCACTTAGCCTAACGATCAATGATCTTTATAGCCAGCGTTAAATAATGATTAAGAAAACTTGAACGATAAAAAAAAAAAAAAAAATGAAGTCGGCAGAAAAGGCAGCGGACACATCTGTTTGGTTTAACTTTTTCTTTTTGTTGGCACCGTCACGGACTCACGGTAACTTTAGGCTTTGGTGACAGATGATTTTCAGTTTCAAAAAAAAAAAACAAAAAAATCTTTAGGCGTTTGAACAGTGACGATTTGAACTGCCCCGTCCCGCATTGATCTTTAGGCTTTTAGATATATATGTATGTATATATTTACTTACATATATTTATCTATCAAAAATCTATATTCATATATATGTATGTATATATTTTCTTTACTATTTTAATCACCATACATCTATTCCGTGCCGTACCGTAATATATATCCATTCGGAGCCTAATAACCATTGACCTCACTAGGCACGCACTCAAAATATAACGCATAATAATTAGATTAAACAACTTGATTTTTCATATTGAGTAATGACTCATCTAAAATAAACATTTCGATTTATAACCTCTTTGTTTTTTTTTTTCTTAACGAGGATCAAGTTAGAAGATAAAAAAGCACTCTAGCTCAGTTGGTAGTTGAGTGCAAGTCATTTTTAGCCTTGGGGAGTTGTGGCTGAAGTTGAATCCTTAAACACAAATATGATAAAATATAAACCAAAATTTGTGGTGTCAATTTACACAAGAAAATCTACCACGTGACCTACCCACCGCATACGCGGTGAAGAACAAGATAAACATCAGTTTCAAATTTAAATAGCATATTTTTTGTAACCAATCTAAAACACACAAATATTTTATAATCCGCGCATTCACGCAAAATTTTGTTATACAATTTAATATCTATTTATTTATTCATTTAATATTTATATTATGATAAAAACAACTAAATTTTATAGATGCAAAATAATAGTTGATTTGAAATAAAATAAATAAATGTTCTGAATTAGTTTTAATGTTGTATGAAATTATCGAAGTTACCATTTAAAATTTACTTGTTTAAAACTTTGTTATGTACATATATTTGGCTATTAGATAAATCATGTTATCTAAATAACCGATTACGAATTTGAAGATAAAATTTATCAATCATTTTCTAATTTATCTTTATATCAATCATAAGTGGTTTCCATATGTCTTCACAATGTCTCTTTGTTATTCTCTTATACTTTGTACTTCATAGTGTCTTTAGTATTGTGGCATATGGAAGATATTGAACAACATCTTTCTTGCTTGTTGTTAACAGTCTTTTCAATCGCGGAATGGGAAAACTTATCTCTTCATCAGTAAAGTGTAAGTTTTCTTATTCAAGTTTGATTTAGGTTTTTGCTAGTCAGAGTTGAAGAAACTCGTCGATCCTTTTAAAATGGCTTTTTAATGGATATAAATAGTTCTATGTATTTTTTTTATATTTATCTTCATCTCATAAGTATATGTATATTTTGGTTTTTGTTTATCGTAGTAAAATAGTTTAGAATTTAATATACTATTTCTTAAATGTTGGTCTTCCTAATGTGTGACTGAATGTAAAATTTTGTTTTTATTGAATTACAAAATTCTGAATAAGAAGAGACATTTCATATTTCATAGAATATATAACTCTTAAAAATAATCTTGAAAATGTTTGTTTTCTCTTAATATTTTTATTACGTCAGTTGAGTTTTACTAATAATTTCAATTATAAATCAAAACAATTTAGTTTTCTTTATATGTGTAGTATATATTGTTGGTAAAATAAATTCATATTATCATTACTAATAAAATCATGTATAGTCTTGTATTTATTAATTTTTATTTTCATTCATTTTATTTAGTCATTCACGTTTTAATCTAATTTAGTATTTTATTAGTTATAAAAACAATAAATATGATTTAGTGTGTAGTAAATGACCATTTTAAAACTTAAATATTTAAAAAAATATTTTTGTCTATGTAGACACTTTTGATGGAGAGAGAACTCCATATTTTTTAATTTTAATTTTAAACTACTAACAGTACAAATGATTGAATATCAATATACTCATTTTAAACAAAAAGATTTATATACATACTTGTATATATATTTTTTTATCAAACGATATATAACATATATATTGTGAAATTTTTTTTTTTCAAATGCAATAAATTGCTAAGTATCATGTGGTAACCAAAGTAAATTAGAAACATTGTGGGAAGAGGAAACAACTTTGGTATCTCATGATTCTTTATCTCGGAGAAATTTTTTTTTAGATTAAGGTACTATAAGGACATCTTCTAGAAAACTTTAATGTTGATCATTGACTCAATAGTAACGCAACCCACATTAAATGTGAATGTGTCAAATATAAACTATCATTTATTTCAAAGGTATAAACGAAATACTAATGATGTTACAATGAGTTTGAGGATACTTTATTCATAAAATCAAGTAAAGATTCTAATAAGATAATGTTTGATCCAGTCATGAATGCTCTTATCTTATTTTACATATAATAATGTTTACATGGTGAAACGAATTAGCTCGACTTTAAACATGATAACTCGGTCCAATAAGATATGTCATGTATTTTATGGAAACTAATTTATTTCAAATAGTGAATGCGATCTAAAAGATTTTATGTTAGTCTTATGCATATATCTTTCTGAAATATAGTCAAATTCTTTTCGAATACATTTTCACTAAACATTTATTTCGTCATCTTCTGATACATAGTTTTGTCTTTTTACATCTACTTTTATTTCGCCTCCCTATATAATAGATTACCTAAACAAACTAAACATTTTTTCGTCATATTACGATACATAGTTTTGTCTTTTTATAACTACTTTTATTTCGCCTCCCTGTATTATTATTACTAAAATAATATTTCATAATATGTATTTACTTCTTTTATTTATTTGCTTACTTATTTTTGTTTTTTATTTAAATTATAATAATTATAAATAACAATAAATATAAAAATATGCATTAAAATGAACATTTACTATAAATATTAATGTAAAATTTTTTGTTTTGATGATGTGGACACCGTAGATGGAGAGAGAACTCCCTAATTATATAATAGATTGTATAATCTTAGGTGTTTATTTTCACTGTCAGGCTGTGCCCATTTTTACATAAAAAGACACACGCATAGATTAGTAATATGAAGTATGAACAAACACAAATCAATAGGTTTGATAACTAAAAGACAGTTTTCTTTTGTACGAAGTTTGGAAAAAACAAACAAACACCACGTGAATAATGCACGGAATTTTTCAGAGTAATATTAAGAAGTGAAAACGATGTTCGAAAGATATCGTTGGATTTTATTTTTTTGTTTGGGTGCTATTTCATAAGGAAACATAATAACCAATGTAAATACTAGACGAGAAATCCAAATGAATCTCCAATATACATAGAAAGTTGAATATACTTCTCACCTAAGGCAAAATATCCGGTATTAATAACTGAATTTTAACATATTTCTAAAATTAGTATGGTTTCCGCTCAAATAATATACTATGGTTTAAATATTAATGACATCAAGATTTGCTCAGAAGTTATATTTGCATAAAAAATGGATCAATGTAATCTTTCGTTGGTTCGAAAGGTTGCTCCAACCAAATATCTACTGAATATATATAAATTATTTCCCTTGTTATTTTCGATCCCATGCAAGAATCTATGACCAAAATTTTAACCCATGCATGTTTACAACGAGCGTGAACAATGTATATTTGTTTGAAGTTGAAACCGGGAGTTGTATTTATACTCTGTATGGCGAAAACCAAGAAGATATGTATCAGTTGTCGTCTCCAACAATATGATTAAAACATAATAGAAATGCTATTAGCAAAAAATGGGTTGTGGATTTAGAGAGACTGAGATCAAAAGTCAAGAATTTGTGATTTTAAGAAAATGGAATGCGAGGTCCATATAAAAACACGTAATGCAAGAAAAAGAAAGATAGAAGACTCGACGGAAATCAAATGGCTTTCGTGTGGGCGAAAGAAACGTAACGATATATTAACATAGTATTTGATATCTCCCGTAAGCATTATCTTACGTATATAAATGGTCCGACGACTATATTATATTTTTTTTTTGTCAAAGGACGACTATATAGCCTATAATTTAATTCAACATCTAATTATATAGAGCTTTGCAGATTCCTTGTATTTTATTTTATTTACGGTATAAATTAAAGATTTACGTAACCCGGCCTTTTACTACACTTACCATCCTTTTCTTTCGTGTAGATCAATTTTTTTTTTTTTTGTTGCTAAAATCTAAATACTTAATATCATTTAAGGATACGAACCACACTAATGAACGAACCACTACTACATCTGTTTTTCTTTTTAAAAAATCTTAAGAGGCACATGTCTATATAGGTTAATCACCACTCACCAATACATTATCAGTGATAATATAGAAAACAAAGACAGCTGTTGCAGAATATTCTCCTTTTATAAAAATTCAGAACCTTCTCACCACCAGTTTAATTTGATTGTGATGTCTTAAATTTATTTGTGATTATAAGATCGCAGAAAACTTATCAATTAAGAACGAGAGAACTATGGCAACGTCAGCAGTAGCCAAATTCGGTTTTTTTTTTTTTTTGTCATCTGATTTTATAAAGGAAAGGAAAAACGCGGTACAAAGTTCAGGAACAAATTAAACGTTAAACACAACCATCATACCAAAGCAGATAGAAGACAAAAAATAGGCAAAAGAGTTTGTAGACTCTCACACACCTACAGCAAAACCAGATCAAGAAACAAGAAGAGTAAAAGCTCTCTCACTTTCAAAGATATTATTGAGCCATGAAGGATGCCCCTTCGCCACATAAGAGTGAATTCGCAAGTCTTTAGTGACACTTAGCGCAATAAGAAAAGCCCCTCTATTTGTTGATCTTACTTCGTTCTCCAATTTCCAAAACCGACCAAATTTGGTTAAATAATGCGAAAATTTGTTTGAAAGAATATATATATATATATATATATGCAGTTGATAAGGACAAAACCTAAAATGGGGTTGAACACAATCACATGTTATAATTAAAAGCTTTTAAGAAAACATAGAAGAAACTGAAAACTTCTTCGTAATTTTATTTATTAATCAAAGAGATCATTATGGCTTCGAATGGGGACAGCGGTTTGGGCGGTGCGGAACAAGCGGTTTAAGAGGTGCGGTGCGGTTTAAGTGCTGTGCGGAAAATAGCGGTTTAAGAGGTGCGGTGCGGTTCAAGTGCGGTTCGGGATAATGTTTGAATGGTAAAAAAACAGCATGCGGTACAAAAGTAAAGTTTTGAATGGTGAAAAGTGCAAACAGCGGTTTGAAATACATATATTACTATATTATAGTTTAATATTTATCTAT
This sequence comes from Arabis hirsuta, assembly GCA_964056655.1. Taxonomy (NCBI): domain Eukaryota; kingdom Viridiplantae; phylum Streptophyta; class Magnoliopsida; order Brassicales; family Brassicaceae; genus Arabis; species Arabis hirsuta. The sequence goes on along the minus strand of OZ053302.1, from coordinate 120,933 downwards.
GAAAAATGATTTTTTTGTTTAATATTGAGAGCGTTTTTTTGTTTCAGGGGTAAATTTGTCCTTCTCGGATAAAATCGTGGCATTTTTGTAAAGGGCCTAGCGTGTGTGGCAATTTTGCAAACTGTTGACCCATTTGTGATATTTTTGTGACTCCCCATGGAATTAATCCTCACAATTTTTTTTTCTTTTTTTTTTTAATCAAAACAAATAATTTAAAATAATCAAACGCACCTTAAGACACACCTAAATAGGGCAAAATTGAAACAGTGGTGCGTTTCAACATTTTGTTCTTCATGTTGGACCGCACTTGGCCCACATTTAATACTTTATTATTTTCTGTTTTTAAAATTGAAAGCATAAAAATGGTGTGAATGGTGACTTTGTTTCGTCCCGCACCTCAAAACGTCCAAACCACTCTACACATTCAAGGCCTATATAGACCTTTACAAAAACTACAACTTAGAATGACCTATAAAACCGGATCAAATCACGAAACAAACTCTAAACAAATTTGACTCCTACAACTCTACAACAACTCTGCAAGAGGACTTATTCAACTTGAACAAATCAAACTTAAGTTAAACGACATAGTTTTATTCTTCAATCCCTCCCTTAAACTGAAAACGCCTTTTTCAGTTTACTCCTCCTTAAGACACACACCCATTCGTTTCCTAAGCTTCTCAAAAGCTTCCAAATTGACTGTTTTGGTAATGAAATCAGCCAACTGGTCTTGTGTTGAACAATAATCCAGATGAATGATTCCATCATTTACCAATTCACGAAGAAAATGATATCTCACATGAATGTGTTTACTCCTTCCATGTAACACCAGATTCTTCGATAGCTTAATAGTATAGCTATTATCACAAAACAGAACCGTACCTTCTCCTTGAGCTGAACCAATTTCTTCAAGTATGTTTCTTAACCATACAGCCTGACACGCTCCGTATGAGGCTACAACAAACTCAGCTTCAGTTGTGGACAAAGTCACAATGGGTTGTTTCTTTGATGCCCATGAAATTGCTCCTCCTCCAAGCATAAAGACATAACCTGATGTGCTTTTCCGATCATCAACATCACCTGCATAATCGCTGTCCACAAATCCAACAAATTTCTGTTCTCCTCCCCGCTTATATTGAATACCATACTGAGATGTTCCTTGTACATACCTCATAATCCTTTTTGCAGCCAACATGTGTTGCTCGTGCGGATTTTCCATGTATATATTAACCAAATTTACATAATAAATTAAATATGGTCTAGTAGATGTTAAATACCTTAAACTCCCAACGAGTTGCTTGAACATTATTGAATCTACTGCTTCTTCAGCTCCAGCCCTTGACAACTTATAAACGACACAATAGGATTCTTCACAGAGTTGCAGACTTCCATACCATACTTCTCCAAGATTTCTTCTGCATACTTTTGCTAATTAATGAAAATTCCGTGGTCATCTTGATATACTTCAACTCCCAGGAAGTATTTCATGCTTCCAAGGTCAGTCATCGAGAATTCCATTATCATAGAGTTCTTGAATCTCTCCAACATAGAGATTGAATTACCCGTATAAATCAGATCATCCACATATAGACTTACTATCAAGATGTTGTCTTCCTCCCCTTTTATGAACAAAGTATGCTCACAGAAACACTTCACAAACCCTTCCTTCATAAAATACCTTTCAATTCGACTGTACCAGGCTCTGGGGGCTTGTTTCAAGCCGTATAGAGCCTTCTTCAACTTGTACACTTTACTAGATTTGTCTCTCACTTCAAAGCCCTTTGGTTGCTCAACATACATATCCTCGTTTAGTTCACCTTGCAGGAAGGCACTCTTTATATCTAGTTGGAGTACTTTCCAACCTTTCTCTGCAGCCGAAGCCAGAATAGACCTGATTGTATCCCATCTCTCCACTGGTGCAAAGACCTCATGGATGTCTACTCCATATTTCTGATGATAGCCTTTCGCTACAATTCTCGCCTTGAACTTGTCAATCTCACCTTTCTCATTGAACTTTGTCTTAAACACCCACTTTACTCCAATGACTTTAGCTCCTTCTGGTAAATCCACCAGCTCCCATGTATTATTATCTTCAATCGATGTAATTTTAGCCTCCATTGCCTTCCTCCATACATCATGTTGTGCTCTTTTTCGAAACAATTTGGATCCTCAGACGCAATAAACATAGCGAAGATGTCTTCTCCATCTTCCTCAATGAGAAAGCTTGAGTTTTCTACCACATAGTCCTTCATCCAGACCGACTTTTGTCTCAATCTCCCAGTCACGTCCTGCTCACAGGTTGGTTGAGGACTGGTTTGTTGATCTCTGTCTCGATCCTCTGTTTCTCCTTCTGCACTCTCTTCTTCTTCAACATTTTCTTCAACTGTAACATCATCTTGTGGTTCCACTGGTACTGCATTCGTATTCTCCTCATCCTCTCCTTCTAAGGTGATTGGATCCCAAGACAACTCATGAGTTTCCAGATTTGATTCCCATTCCCAACCTTTACCCTCATCAAACTGTACATCTCTGCTTATCACAATCTTCTTTGTCTCTAGATTGTAGAGACGATACGCCTTTGACTCCTTGCTCAAGCTAAACATCACGCATACGAAACCAAAGCGAAGGAACACACCCAAATACTCTAAGATGTTCCACTGATGGCTTGCGTTGACTCCATCTTGCTTCGGGTGTGATGTCCTTTAAGGCTCCTGAGGGACTTCTATTCAGTATGTGAACCGCATATTGAACTGCTTCTGGCCAATATTTCCTTGGAACAGACCTTTCCAGTATCATACGCCTTGTCATATTCATGACATTTCTGTTTTTCCTCTCAGCTATACCATTTTATTGCGGTGTATAAGCCGCAGTGAGTTGTCTTCTTATTCCTTTCTCCTTACAGTAGTCTTCGAATTCCTTTGAATTGTATTCTCCTCCTCTATCGGTTCTTTGACATATCAAGGTTTGCCCACTCTCTCTTTCTACCATGGCTTTAAAATCTTTGAATAGATTGAAAGCTTCTGATTTTTTAGTCATGAAGAAAGTCCAGCATTTCCGACTATAATCATCAATAAAGTTGATTATGTACCTCTTTCCACTTGACGAGATTGGAGAGATAGGCCACATATGTCACTGTGGATGAGCTGTAGCACCCGGACTAACTTCCACTCACTCTTCTTAGGAATGATGTCACGGTTTAGTTTCCCCTTCATGCAAACCTCACATACGGTTTCAATCCCGTCTCCATTGATAGTTGGTAGACCAACCACCATCTTCTTTTCTGCCAGTGACCTTAAACCTTTGTGGTTGAGGTGACCGAATCTCTTATGCCATAACTCTTCCTTCTTCTCTGTTACAAGTAGATATTTGGGTTCATCTCCTTCTTTAGCCTTCCTCACTGTTGCTAGAATGATAAACATTATGTTCTTTGACATGGTAGAATACATGGTCATTCTCTTCTGTTGATTATGCCAAATTTCACATACATCGTCTTCAATGATCACTCGCAGCCCCTTTTGCTGCAGCTATCCCATGCTGAACAAATTGTTTTTCAGCCCCGGTACAAAGTAAACCAAAGAGATCACTTGAATGATTCCATTGATCTCTAGTCGCAAGCTTCCTCTTCTTTCTACCATCATTCTGCGAGCATCACCAAACTTGACATCGCAGCGGAAGTTATTGTCTAGATCAATAAACCATTCCCTTGTGCCACAGATGTGGTTACTGCAACCAGAGTCTAGGAACCAGACTTGTTCTTTTTTCCTCCTTGATCATGTTAACATGTACCATAAAAAGCATATCTTCATCTATTTCTGCATAGTTGATCTCCTTTTCCCAATCTGGACATTTAGATTTGTAATGTCCCATCTTGTGACATTTATAACACTCCACCGAGTCCTTATTGTGGTTACCTCGTCCTCTTCCTTGATATCCTCCACGACATCTTCCTCTGACTGGATATCCTCATCTACCTCTGCCACTACTCGGCTTCCATTGTCCTTCTACCTTCAGGGCATGTTCTTCTCCAACATGTCTCTTCATGTTGCTCTCATGCACCATCAAAGAGCTTTATAGTCCATCTACCGTCAGCTCCTTGATATCGTTTGACTCTTCAATGGCACAAACAACATATGTGACCTTCTCAGCCAGAGTCCTTAGAATCTTTTCAACCACCTTGGAATCTGGCATATTTTCATTCAAGTTCCGCATATTGTTGGCTACTTCCATTACTCTGGAGAAATAATCCGTGATTGTCTCTCCTATCTTCATCTCTAGCACCTCAAAGTCTCTGCGCAGCCTCTGCAATTGAGCACTTTGCACTCTTTCATTACCTTGATACTTTCTCTTCATCGAATCCCATAACTCCTTAGATGTCTCCTTCTTGAGAATCGTCTTGTCAATAGAAGCAAATAGGTAGTTCTTCACCTTGTGGTCCTTGATAGTCTTTTCGGCCAACTCCGTTCTCTGTGGACCTATCAAGATCACATTTCTTTCTGGTCGTTGAATCCCTGTTTCTATGAGATCCCACCATTCTTTAGATCTTAGAAAATTCTCCATGAGCATAGCCCAATGCTCATAGTCTCTATCAAATTTTGGTATTATTAAAGTATCTTTGTCACTCATCTCTCTTTTCTCTCTTGTACCAGACTCGTAAGAAACTCTGATACCACTTGTTATAATTGAAAGCTTTTAAGAAAACAGAGAAGAAACTGAATACTTCTTCGTAATTTTATTCATTAATCAAAGAGGTCATCGTATAGACCTTTACAAAAACTACAACTTTGAATGACCTATAAAACCGGATCAAATCACGAAACAAACTCTAAACAACTTTGACTCCTACAACTCTGCAAGAGTACTTATTCAACTTGAACAAATCAAACTTAAGTTAAACGACATAGTTTTATTCTTCATGACATCAACGGTTTAAACTATATTGGTAGACTAAATCAATCTTCCTACAACTGATAAATATTAAAACCACATGAGATGACAAAGAAAAAAAGTTAAAACCACATGAAACTTAGATGGTAATACGGTAACCACGCTCTTTATAGAAAAAATGGTGGTAACAATGCCAATACAAATTATTAGGCGAAAAAAGCTTCGGAATTTGGCTATAATTCGTTTTGTTGGGGTGTGCTTCGGCCACATTTTAAATAGTATTGATTTTCAAACGGATTAGATGATAATTTCTTTAGACAATACTACATAACTAGCATTGTTTAATAAGATAGGATAGGAGTAAGACGTTGAAGGACCACATCGAATGTCCAAAAGAGAGAGCCGGACATAATTAAAGTATCCCATGGACACGGGAACATGGTTTGTGTCTCCGAACCATTTCTTGCTCTTCTTATTTATTGCTTTTTCTAAACATTTTTATTGTTATAACTATTTTTCATTTATTGTGTCTTTTAATGTGTGCCATGTAAATTGAATTTGCGTCCAGATTCAAGTGCAAGAAAGAAATAATTGGTTATATCATATGTTTGGTATGACGATACCATGATGCTGATAATTCTTCAATATTCTGGTTCTTGAATGAGTTTCATATATATTCGTTGAAATCATTTTAAAGAAATTTTAAAATAATTATGTTGAGTATGTGGAGTGAGTCAGCATAAGTCGGAAGAATTTTGTCTTCTTTCTAATGAATAATTTAGCGGTGATGTGCATATTAAACTAACTAAATGTCATGTTTTTTTTTATTTATTTATCATATACTACTAGTTTATAGTCTTAATAATATATATAGCAGATGAGAAGGCTTACGCACTAATTGATCGTGAGATTGCTTATTGTTGACAAAAATAAGAGTTTAAGTAAATTAGAATTTCCATACGTAATGAAGTCCCACATATGGTAATCTTTGAGTATGAATTGCATTATACAATTTAGAAATTACTCGAAGCTTAAGCTATTCAGCGACCCATACATGAGAAAAAGAATTATAACAACTGTGTACAAAAGAATACGTATAATGAAGTTTCAGCAAAATTTGTTCTTAATTTATACACTCAAATGTTCTGAGACTTAGGTAAGTAGTTCAAACGGTTAAGATTTTTTTTTTGTTTTAATATTATCATATTCTCCGACGGTTTAGTCATTGATCAGACTTCAGACCCAATCAATCACAAACCAGTACACAGCTGCTTCACGCTTCCAAACACGTTTTAAATAGTATATTTTAGTACGTTTGAAACCAGTTTTTGTAGTACGTTTTGTCCTATAGTACTACTATCAAACACAGAAACAAAAAATTAACATAAATATAATAAAAGGTGAACAAAAAATATAACGATCTACTGTATGTGGTAGCTATTAAAATCTATCAAATCGAAGTGTTAATGAATGAAAAGTACCACATCGAAATTTGGAAAATTAATTAATTAATATATAAAGGTTTAAGGCCAATCCACTCATTGTCAATTGGTTTTGAATTGGAAGTCTATGAATAACCCAAATTTAATACAAAGCGATGTCGTTTTAATACCTGTAGAGAATCGGACAAACATATTGAATGTTTCTCATTTTGGCTGGCCAACACATTGTGTCCATCATTTCTTGGAAAAATCCCAAACAATGTGACTTTGTGAGGAAGTGAAACAAAATTTTATTAACACTTGACGCCAACTCTTGCTTTCAAATGACATTTGAGTTAGATAGAATAGAACAATTAATGCTCGATGTTAGATCAGAGAGATCCAGTACTCACAGTGTTCTTTACAAAACACTTGATCATTTCCATAAGCCTCGACAAAAGCAGCATCAAGCTTGAGATCTGATCAAGAATATGGATTTGATTTGATGATCAGTAATTATTGCATCAAGCTATACATGTAAATCCCACATGTACGGGCACAAGCATTGCATATTCTTCCAATCCCAAATTCCACAAGCTTCATCAAACATTTCATCATGAAGAGGAAGGTAGTCATTGGATAATACCAATAACCCAATTAATGCTTGTTCAACTATTTGTCCGTACATTAAAGTTGCCCAAATTAATTGTTTTTTGTATATTAGGCCTTCGGGCTAAGCTATTAATCTCATAAGAAAGCCCAATTTTATTTTGTTGGCCCGTATATTGTCAACTTCATTTTTCTTCTTTCTCTTTAGCAGTAAATAATACAATTTGTTTATAATATTTATTCAGCCTAGTGTAAATAGACAAAACTATATATACCATTTTCTTCTTGTAATCAGGATAAAAAATCCATCATCAGGATATTTATTCAGAAGTTTCATGCTCTCATGTCAAATAGTTGTAATAAACAAATGTATGATGTGGTTTAATATAAAATGCAAAATACCCATTGGAACTTCGAAGACATAATCACAATAATTATTCATATTGCAATATAATAATGTTAACACAATTAATTAAGCTTATTAGTGAGTGCATTAAGGGGCATTGTGTTTGTTGGTGCATGAGTGGTGCCATCCTTATAAGCCCTTTGCTTCCCATTTTTCCAACAATTTATTATATAGATACTCGATACATCAATTTTACCGATCTTTTAAAAAGGGATAACTCTTAATTTTCATGTATAGATTTGTTTCCCTTTGAAATGAGAACTCAGTGGATTTTACCAATTACCTTTGTATTGTATGTGAATAAGAATCTATTTTAAAATGAAAACATCCCATATAGATTTCTTAAAAGAGAAATTATTTATTTAAAGGGAACCTAACTTGTTAATGGAAACATTGTTATTATAGTAAATATATACATTAAAAGATACATATAAAAAAAATGTATTCAATAATTCACTAAAAAGTGGAGAAAGCCAGCACAACCAATTCAACAATAATTTATAAAAGTAGAATGTGATTAGTTATGGAGTATATAAATGTAATTGAATAATGAAGACCAGATCAATTCTTTGTAACAAACTTGTACCAACTGTTTGCATTCTTATGTCATTCAAATGAAGACCTTATCTTCAATTTCACATTTCTTATATACTATTTTGTTTTTATTGATCGTTGCTCGACAACTCACGAGGCGTGTGTGTGTTTTTTATACAATCACTAACAAATCCTTAGCCATCTCTTGGAATGGTTTACTTTCGGCTAAATGCAATCAAAAGTGGAAAAAGTCAATGGAAGGAACGAATGTGTTGATTCTCAGATGAAAATAATTAAACTTTATAATATAAAGAAAATGCAAAATTTATAAAGTTGACCGCTCGTAATCCTCTCTATTAGGCGGCTTTGTCCTTACTGACTCTTTCCACTTTTGACGGCTCCGTCCACCGTCGTCTCTCCTTCCGTTACCGTTTCCGTTATTTAATTTATTTTATTTAGAAAAAAAAAAAAAGAAATTCAAACGCCAGCTCGCTCTGTTTATCTCTGCAAGTAACCAACTACCGCTAAAACTCTTCCTTCTTCCTTTTGGTCTCTCTTTCTTTTGATTTCTTCCCTTTCATGGCTGTTACTCTCGATGTTTTTCCGGCGAGAAAACGACGGCCGTTGGTCGCCGGATCTTACGACTCTCCGAAGCTATCAGATGCGAAATTGACTCGGTCTCTGTTCCTCGCTTCTCAAGAGATTTCTTCTATGCAGCCTCTCCGTTTCATCCTCCGACGGAATTCTCTCTCTATCATCCGCAAAGTGAAGATACTATCGGCGGTTTTCGATGAGCTTCTCCGATCACAAATGGTTTACTCTCAATCCGCTCATCTTTGCTTCGAGGAAATGCATCTCGTGATGCAGCGTATGAAGACTTTGATCGACGATTGCTCTAGGTCTAGTAAACTCTGGTTACTCTTGCAGATCGAAATCGTCGCCTTCAGTTTTCACGAGCTTATCACCGATTTATCCACCGTTCTCGATATTTTCCCGGTGAAGGATTTCAGCCTCAGCGACGACGTCGAAGACCTAATCGTTCTCCTCAGAAAACAATGCTCCGATTCGATTCAGTTCGTCGATCCTCGCGACGATGCTCTCCGTCGGAAAGTGACCGACATAATCGACGGAATCAAGCATCAGATCTCCCCAGATCAGTCAAGGCTGATCGAGATTTTCGACGACCTGGGTTTTCCAGATTCGGCTAGTTTGACGGAAGAAATCCAGAGATTGGAGGATGAATTTCAGGATCAGATCGACGAGAGATCCAAATCCGCAGCCGCCTCTCTTATCGGACTCGTGCGTTACACAAAGTGCGTTTTGTACGGTCCCTCGCCGCCTCCGGATTTCCGTCGCTACACGTCGTTATCGGAAGCGAACATCCCGGCGGATTTCCGGTGTCCGATCACGCTTGAGCTGATGCGAGACCCGGTTGTGGTTTCCACCGGTCAGACTTACGATCGAGAGTCGATCGATCTTTGGATCCAATCAGGGCACAATACTTGCCCCAAAACAGGTCAAATCCTCAAGCACACCAACCTCATACCAAACCGTGCCTTGAAGAACCTGATCGTCATGTGGTGCCGCGATCAGAAGATACCGTTCGAGTTATACGGAGAAGGCGGCAGTGGAGAGCCTGCGCCGTGCAAGGAAGCGGAGGAGTTCACGAGGATGATGGTTTCGTTTTTGATCGACAAGCTCTCTGCACGTTCCGCAGTGGCAGAGTCGTCAAACGGTGTCGTTTCCGAGCTCCGGGCGCTCGCAAAGTCGGACTCAGTGGCTCGAGCCTGCATAGCCGAGGCTGGAGCAATACCGAAGCTTGTACGTTATCTAAGCTCGGAATCTCCGAGCCTTCAGATAAACGCAGTCACGACGATACTCAACCTCTCTATCCTGGAACAGAACAAAACGAGGATCATGGAAACAGATGGAGCTTTAAACGGTGTCATTGAGGTTTTGCGTTTGGGTGCCACGTGGGAGGCTAAGGCAAACGCCGCCGCGACGCTGTTCAGTTTGGCCGGCGTCTCCGCTTACAAAAGACGACTCGGGAGAAAGGCTCGCGTCGTGAACGGATTGATTGACTTGGCGAAACAGGGCCCAACAAGCTCGAAAAGAGACGCGCTCGTGGCGATCCTGAACCTTGCGGCGGAGAGGGAGAACGTTGGGAGGTTCGTCGAAGCTGGAGTAGTGCAGGCCGCTGGAGATGCATTCCGGGAACTGCCGGAGGAGGCGGTGGCTGTCGTGGAAGCAGTGGTGAGGAGAGGGGGACTCATGGCGGTGTCCGCGGCTTTCGGTCTAATACGACTGTTGGGAGAGGTGATGAGGGAAGGAGCGGACACGACAAGGGAGAGCGCGGCAGCGACGCTTGTGACAATGTGTAGGAAAGGAGGATCGGAGCTAGTAGCCGAAATGGCGGCGATTCCAGGGATCGAGAGGGTTATATGGGAGATGATAGGGACGGGAACAGCAAGGGGAGGGAGGAAAGCGGCGTCGTTGATGAGATATTTAAGGCGATGGGCCGCCGGAGTTGATCACACCGGAGATAACCATGAGACGGTGCCAGAGACGCAGAGCATTGTAGTGCCAACGCCAAGTAGGATTTTTAATCCCGTTTCATGATATTTGATTATTTTTTTTCCCCCTTCATTTTCTCTGTAAAGTTTAAAGGTTTTGATTTGTTTTGTTTTGTTTTGTTTTCACAAAGAAAACGATTCTTTTACAAAGGTATTAAGCTCTGTAATTGTAAATGTAGTTTGGTGAAAAATAAACAAAAGATTTTCTCTTTTTTGTTTTCCCGGCCGGGTCTAGAATGCAATCAATCCCAGATTAGTTTAGCTTTAACAGTGTTTTGAAGTTACTATACCTCAAAAATGTTTTCTAGTAGTAGTAACCTTGAAAGCATTAGAGTAATTTATCATTGTACTCATGTGTCTTGTTAAAGACAAAAGAAACGGCACAAGAATTCGACACAAAAGACAGAGCAATTCCACGGGATATTCACACAAGCATGTTCCAAAAAGAGTGATAATGATTGGGAATGGAACTGGTGGCAAATTGTAAGAGTCCTTTTTGGTTTTTCTTGGTTTTACGTTTTGGATATTTCAAGCACAAAAAATATCTTTCTCTCAACTTCTTTCTATATGGTCCCCATTCTGCTTGGCCCTTCTCCAATATATGAACAGTATATTTTCTACAATAAAAATACAAAAAAGATAAACTGTTGTATAGTACGAATTTGTACAACCTTCATAAAAACATGGCAGAAATGGAAAAACAAAAATACACAGAAAATGTAACGTGTGTTCAATGGTATGTATACAATATACATTATTATTCAGTGAATATGATGGACAGTGTCCGTCCTTTGTAATATGTTCATCAGATTCTTGTGTAATTTTTGTTTCAATGTGAGAGATTGAAGGTTGGACATATTATAATGACGCACTCTTTGGTTTTTAGTTGGATAGGAACTAAGAAAGGAAGAAGACAAACAAATCCCTTTCGTAATAATGTATGGGCTGAATAACATGAAGGCCCATTTCTCATGATAAAAACTTTTTGTTTGATTCTTCTACAAGAGAGCCCAAATTATAAGCTCTTACTCATTAGTCGTAGTCGTAGTCGTAGTCGTAGCGTGCAAGATGTTCATATGTAACATTTACTTTAACATTTATATCTTTTATAAATCGTCGAAGTTTCGAACCTTTCGCTATAATTTCTTCGATATTTGGAGTCAGTTTTTAGATATTTCGATTTAAAGAATAACTCTGGAGATTTGAACTCGGGACACTATGAAACGAACCATTTATGTTACCACTAGACTACCACGTAAATGATTAAAAAATAGGTTTTTTCCAGGAAGATTTGATTTGCATTCGTATTTATTTCTGTCAAAAACATTTACTTTACATATGAACATCACGTACAATAAAAAAGTTACCATCTTTTATTTTGGTTACATTTTCGATACTAGTTTATTATATCGTGATGCACGTTACAAAAGATGGACAATTACCCACAATTAAACTAAAATAATTTAATTGTGGGTAGTAGTATTAAGGCAAAAAGGCTTTTGACACTCAAAACTCAAAAGATTGTTATATTTTGTTTTACAAAAAAAAAAAAAAAGTGTCAGTGTCAGTGTCAAATGTCAATGTAATTAGGGGAAATGAAAGGCTAACACAAAATCAAATAAAAATGGAGAGAGCATCTAACCTATACCTCTCTTTTATTTCCACGCATGTCGACCCCACACACACTCTCTCTCTCTCTCCCTTTTATATTCTCGACTCTTCACTCTCCCACGTTTTCATCTAAAAACAAAAACCTTCTCTTTTATTCGTAATTGTTCTGTTTCCTTCTTAAACTCATAGCTAAGGAAGATGGGTAATTATCGGTTTAAGCTATCGGAGTTAATCCCGAACGCTTGGTTTTACAAACTCAAAGACATGGGCAAGTCAAGGAAACAGCACCACAAAAACAGCACGGTGTCTCCTTCTCCCGTCAAGAAACACCACCCACCTCCCACTCCTTCTACCGCAACGGCACGCAGTCCCAGACCTCCTCCTAGACGCTCTTCTCACCATCCAAGACCGTCCGATATCCCCAGAAAGTCTTCCCGGCTTCGAACTCACCGAGCCACCGTCGACTCGAAGTCCTCTGCTTCGAAGCACGTCACTTCCTCCCGGCCGAATCAACCGCTAGACTTCTCCACGACTTCCGGAGATAGCACTGCCACCACCAGAACCGGAACGGGTTCTTTCTCGCCGGAGTTTCGTTCTGATCAAGTCCTCATCCCTGACGAGTCGTTTAAGACCTCATTGCACAGCCCTTGCAGCTGCGTAAGCTCCAAACCCGCCGCTGCAACGTTTACGCCGCCGCAAGAACTCGATCTCCGGCCGATCATTACCAAACAGACGAATAAAACCACCACCGTGCGGAAGACGGCGATGAGTTATCCGGCGGGTAGAGTGAGACTCAGGCTACGCTCTCCGCGTATCTCAACGAGGAAATCGGTGAGCAGCAGCGCAAGAGGAAACGGGTCTTCGCGGCGGAGCAGGGCCGTGGTGAAGGCGTCGTTGGATCCGAAGAAAGATTTCAAAGAATCAATGGAGGAAATGATCGCAGAGAACAACATAAGAGCATCAAAGGATCTTGAGGAGCTTCTTGCTTGTTATCTTTGTCTCAATTCAGAAGAGTATCACCACATTATCATCAATGTCTTCAAACAAATCTGGCTTGATCTCAATCTTGCACCCAAATAAATCTTAATTAATATCTTTTTGTTATAAAATCTTCATTATAATACTAACTATATATATATATATATAAATGTGTATGTTTGTCTATAATTAAATATAGCTAGAGTCTTGTACTTGTATGTGGTGTCATTCATTGAAATCAAGTACAACAGTTTTCTATCCAAATTGGTATCCTTCTTAGATTCTTACTGCACGCACAAAAATGGTTCGACACAAAACATTATTAACCGTTACTTTAAATTCAAATCAACATGGGCGGTTATTAATTACGTTACGGAATCTACTTTCCCTTCGTGAATCAGATTTTTTTTCTTTTTTCTTTTTTGTCAGGACCTCCCTCACGAATCTACATAAAATGATTTTAATTTTTTTTTGTCATTAATATAAACTATACTACGAATTAGTCGCATGTTATGTAGTTAAGACAAAAGCGATATATATGAGACTAATATAGAACTACTACTACACATTATAGTAGATCCACTAGACTACGATACCGACAATTCATTAAAAACGCATCTGCGGTATTTTCAGACCTAACTTTGGATATGTGTGTGCGTGTGCATTTCTCAATTTCACGTTTTATATATTTTTTTATTTTTATTTCTATGTGTAGTTTACCTTGATTTTTTTTGTTCTTTTTATTTTGACCACCACGTATTTTTTTGTGTATATTTTTTATATGCATGCATATTACCCAAGAGTGCGACAAGGAAGAAGAAAACAAACGATTTTGCTTTTGTATAAAGTGCCCAAAAAAAAGTGAAAATTTTTATTGGGCCAATTATATTTATTAATTTCAGTGATGGGTGACAAATGACAATAATAAATAATAAAAAAACATATAGACAAAAACAATACAGTAATTAATGGAAATACAATACAGTAAAACAAAGAATTGTTAATACATATACTAAATGATAACTGCAGAATTTCTGCGAAATTGTAGAATTTGCTGAATTTTAGTGATTTTTTGCGAAATTTACTAAATAATGTCAAACTTAAATGGTAACTGCGGAATTTGCAAAATTTGTTGAATTTGCTAAATTTTTGAAAAAGTAATTAATTAAATAAAAAAAATTCAAAAAATACTACTATTTCAAAACTTCCACATTTTCAAAATCTTTGTAAAAATGCCACTTTTCAACAAAAAATTTTTATTAGATCATTTATGTTCAAGTTAACTATATTGTATTAGGGTTTAGTTTTGAGGATTTAGAAGGTTTTAGGGGTCAAAACATTTTTTAGGAGTTATAATTTTAAGATTTAAGGTTTAAATCTCTATAATTATTGGCAGTTTTGGATACCCTACGTATTACAATATTATTTTAGAATTATTACAATATTATTTTAGAATTATCAAGCAAATTTAGGAAGATTTAATCACACTACATATATAATTAGCGGACATTATGTTACCATTTAGATCCTAATTTTGGCTACCGCTTTCCATTTACGGAATTTGCTAAATTGTGTTACCATTTAGACCTTAATTTTGGCTACCGCTTTCCATTTGGATCATTTTCATGTTATTATTTGGATGCCATCATTTTATTACATGCTGCAAAACTCGTTCAGAGATGCAATATATCCTTTAACTTCTAACTTTTAATAATTCCACAACAGCTTTTTTAAAAAATGTCATGTAAATTTGATTGTAAAAACACTAACACAATTCAAAAAATGACCCAAATTTTTTACAAAAGAAAAAAGAAACATTAACGAAAAAAATGATATTATAATTTAGAAAACATCAATCTATATAAATACAAAAATAAAAGGTTTAAGAAACTGTTGTGAGTCGGAAGAAACGTATACTATACTTTATCCAGATTATAGGACTATTACACTGGAGTTCAAAACAAGAACTCAAAAGGTGAAATAAAAGGTACCCAAAATCCTTCTATCTTTTTTTTGGGTTTCAATATGAGACACGCACGAAAAAAAGATTCAAAAGCTTTGTCGGGCACGCGGGCCATTTCGTATACTATAACGAATTATGTTGTTCTTAATAATTAAATTACAATTAAAAACTTACTTTTTAAAATCACAACATAACTTTAAAATAAATAAAAAACTACTAAAGTAGTATATAATAAACTATTCGTTAACATCGAGTACAAATTTTTTCTTTTATTTGTGATATGAACGTATTTCCACGGCCGCATTCAAGATTAGTCTAGTGGTAAAAATTTGGAAATTTCTTATTATATAAAAAAAACATAAACATAGACGTACCTAAGACCATTTCCAACCCAAAACTCAATTTTTTACTCCAAAATAGAATAATTTTAAAATGAAATTGTGTTTTAATATAATTTTATTCTATTTTAGAATAAAAAATGGAGGAAAAAACAAAAAAATAGAGTGATAAATAGGATTAGTGATATTTGGAATAAACTTATTTTTTATTCTATTTTGGAGTGGCTTGAAGATACCTAAATGCGACTAAAAACACTATATAAAATGATTTGGGCTATTGATACAATGATATTGCATGGAATAGTGGCCGATCTCTCCGTGCGATTATCGATATACCCTACCAGTATGAATTTTCAAAATTAGCGCTTGAACTATTCAATATAATAGTATTAATTTTATGATTTGACTTTACACTAACATATCAACATCCAATTAATTATTACTATTTAACCAAAAAAATTCGAGCATATAATATTATAACAAGTTAAATTAGTCTATTGTCTATCAACAGTGTTCGAATTCAATATCATCCAAGTTTTCTCCTTTGAACGACCAAATAATACACCAATCAAACTACCAACATACAAATAATTACCTATTTATTTCGTGACTAATATCATTCGGCTGCAAAATCTATGGATACTCGTTTGGAAACATCACGATACCTTTGTAAAAGTAATGAAGGAGAGTATTTTGGTAGAACTGCGACGTATCATAGACGCGTTTTCTATTTGGAATGATATACAAAAGTTGTTTTTATTCTATTGTCTCTCCTTACTTATCACTAGCTCTTTTTTGGATAAAGTTGCAAATAATCCACAAGGCACGACTTTCTTTTTTCGTGAAAATTTTAAAAGTAGGGCCATTTCATAATTACACCAAGATAGAGTAGTACACCTAAACGAATTTATTCTGTTTTCCTTTAATATATATATATATTTACTATTTAAACGGTAATGGCAAACATAGATCCATTTGAGGATAAAACTACTTTTTTTTTGTTCGTTGTTAACAATTTGTTTAGTATATAATCGTGGGACTAGAACAAATTAGAACAAACAAATGTTTCATCCCGCATTCACAAGTTATATAAAGAATATAATTATTGTCCACGACAAATTACAATATGCAATTTTTTTTGTCTAGTTACTATGTAGGATTCGGATCGTAATCCTACATATAATTTTAGATTAATTATAGCTCAAGTCTCAGCTTTTCATTAATCTATCATATATGTAATTAATAATTTTACTTATATGGATATATGGCTAGATAATGCATGGGATAATTACAAAATATCACTTTTGGGATGCCAATTTTTTTAAAATATCGTTTTTTCAAAATATTTGCCAATATTTCACTAATTAGAAATTTTTAAACTCCTAAATCTTAAAACATATTTTGACCCTTAACAAACTCTAACTATGAAAATTAAATCATAATACAATATAGTTAACCTAAACATAAATGATATATTGAATGATTGATTTTTAAAAAGTA
The DNA here is from genome assembly GCA_964056655.1 of Arabis hirsuta. Taxonomy (NCBI): domain Eukaryota; kingdom Viridiplantae; phylum Streptophyta; class Magnoliopsida; order Brassicales; family Brassicaceae; genus Arabis; species Arabis hirsuta. Next base: position 104,116 of record OZ053302.1, on the reverse strand, counting down.
GTATTTTTGCAAAGATTTTGAAACAGTATCATTTTTGAAAAGGGGCATTTATCAACATAATGTATTTTAGTAAGAGATCTTGAAATTCCATATATGTCATACTAATTTAAATTGTTCTAACAAAAAAAAAAAATGACCATCACATTTACATTCGACCATCACATTACATTCTTTATGGAAATAAAAGAGTTATTAATAAAGAACCAAATACAGATCAACTGTAATCGGAAATGTCTAAACCCTACGTGGGATTACAACTTTTTTTAAGAAACAGACAATATATATATATATGAAAAATGAAAATCAAACAAAAAACTGAACTGGACAACGTTCTAGTACGTACGATCCATGTCTGCATTAAATCAATCAAATGTAAATAATTAGTATATTAGGGGGGAGGCTTGTCGGTGAGCCGCAAGTGTAGACTCGGTCAACGACCATTTAACTGAACTTGCTTCGGATCCGACATTATCACCGGAGATTCTGCGTCTTGTGACCTTGTCTCTCCGCCGTCTAATATTCATTTTCCAACCCCCACATGATTAATTAGTATTTTGAATGACAAATTAGTACACTAAATACCCCTAAAATAACAAACAACTACATTGATTGTATTTCCACTGTTTCAAAATATAAGATGTTTTTTTTTCAAAATATAATTTATTTTGATAATATTATATAATTTTTAATTTTATTAAATATTGTGTGATTACTAATATTTTGTAGTTTTTTTATAATTGATAAAATTATTTTTATTATATATATTAAATAATATTTTTAGAATAAAAAAATTTATTAAACTACACGTTTTTAATCAAAACATCTTATATTTTAAAACGAAGGAAATATATACTAAAATTTGTATTAACATAAAATATGATGATTAATATTTAGTACCAACTTACTATTGGAGTTTTGTTTTGCACAAAAACCATATAGTTTTTTTTTTGGGTCAGTGAATGATATTTATTTGAACGGTTTTATTGGCTATTTATGACACCCCTGGCGTCGTAAGTTTTAATACTTGCACCACATATGGAAAAACAAAAATTGGGATAAAACACAATTATATATATATATATATATTATTTTTTTGGTCACGAAAACACAATTATATATATTTATTATTTTATATGGGTTGATTGGGAAGATTTGAAATCAGTGCTACTTTCGTAGAAATGCAATGAAGATGACTTTACGAATAAAATACTTTTTATCTATAAATTAAGTTGTACCTAACAAACATTGTGATTGTCTCTTTTTTTTTTTTTTTTTGTCATCATTGTGATCGTCTCTTTTGATCGTTTTTTTTGTTTTTTCGTCAAAAAAGTTTTTCTATTAATTAAAAATCGTGGTCATTACATATCCAAAACCCATTTTGGCTAAAATAATTTGCTTTTTGATTTGCAGTTCGGAGAAAGTAATTGAAAAGAGCAAAGATAAAGCTTTTCAAAACTAAGCGAATATCTTATAAAGTTCCATGAATCTATGAAATCGAAGAACTGTTGTTGATCGCTCGGATTAGCTGCTGTAAATCGGAGTTGAAAACTACCGATTTGTACTGTATATATAGTTGATGCCTGAAGAACTGCAGCTCTCATCGCCTACGCTTCGGCTGCTAACGCAGAGGACAAATAAAAATCAGATCCGGTATGTTTCACTATGGAGGAGGAAGACTCGAAAGTCCATCCGAACCCAACCATGCTCGAATTGGCCATCCAAGCCGCATCGGTGGAACAATTGATAAATCCGTCCGTGAAAGATCGCGTTTGATCGTTATTATTGCATAACTCATATACGAAATCAACTAAACGACGAGGCTAAAAACAATATCTAGTTAGCACTTTGCACGTGTGATATACCGATATACTTAAAGCATTGCATTTGGACCTTAAGAACTCTTTTAAATTTTAATTTATCACAGAATTGTAACAAGTTTATGTCTTATAATAAAAAGGGTGCTGATATCGTATTTAAACAAAATAAATAGGTAAGGGAAATAAAAAAGAATTATCTTTACATAAAAACAAAAAAAAGAATGGACCATTTTGTTTTTGTTGATTTATTATTACCACCATATCATCGCTGCGTCGCTTGTCAAATCTTTTTGGGATTTGATTCTTTTGTGAAATTTTCACATTTTCTTTTAAAAATAATAATCACATTTTAATACTATTTTCGTATTTACTTCGGATGAAAGACAATCACACGAGCTTCCATATTGGTCTGATTGGTAACCGAAAATGGTATAAATTTTTCAACTGTATGCTAGATCTGTAAACTGTATAGCACAGTATAAAACTGTAAGAAAAAGTTGTACAAATAAAATTGAATGTAACGAATATGATAAAGTTTTTATGATTTATACAATCTAAAATGTTACAAATTATTAAGTGGCGGAATGTTTAATAGATTTGTTACCAATCTGAAGGTTACACATACGCAGATGTGTTAAGTTCTAAATTTTCTTTTGCTTTGTCAAACTCTTTAAGTTTCAGATTTACGCTTATAAGTACAAAAGGATAGTAGTTGTTCAAAAAAAAAAAGGGGATAGTACAATGCACGTGTCTTTGGTACGTCCATACAAAATTTGTATTGAGAGACGACGAAGACAGACGACACGAGGAACAACCAACGCTATATAACTTGGACCATTCTTTATGTATTTTCTCTCTTAAATATTTGCGGTGGATAATATATTAGAGTAATATATGAATTTTATAATATTTATTGTATTTTAGAATCCAATTTAATTTGTTGATGTTTTATGTGATTATAGGTAGTAAATATACTTCATCTCAAAATTGAAAATGGAACAAGATTGATGATGAATCATATGCTAACATATCAACCTAATAAGACTCCACGGATTTCTGAAATTTCCCATAGCAAATTTTTTCAAGCAAAAATATCAAAATCAGACCAATTCTAGAAAGATTTTGACCAATCGATAAGAAGGAGAAAATTCAAACACACCTTGAGTCTCTGGAACCGTCCTTGTTCTCCATCGCTACAAGAATTCGTGGAGGAAGCCATTTCTACGGTGGTGGGCGATTCCTCCGCCGCTCTATCGAGCAACTCTATCGCCGGTAAAAGGTTCCTTGAGACCGTTTTTGACCAAATTCGTGCAGATGTTCGAGTACGTTATATACGTCATCCCCGCCGCTCTCCAGAACGATCGACGAACATCGACATATCTCTTGATTTTGTTGACAGAAGATCAGAGAGATCTCTCTCTCGAGAGAGATGAGGAGACGTCGAGAGAGAGATGAAAACGCGTGGGTTCAGTTTTTTTCCCCTTTTCTTTATTAATTTCGACCAATCAGAGCAAGGCAAAATCAGTATATTTACTGATAATATAAAGCCCAGTTTTAGAACCGGTAATATATTTTTAAACCCATTTTAATTTATTTTAAGGGGTTTAATTGTTAACAACTACCTATATTTACTCTTATTTACTATAGATAATCATGCTCTTATTATTAATGTCGCTTTTTGTGTTTTTGTTTCACACCCTAAAAACAAAAACATTTATATTCAACAGATTTATTCATTTACCATGAAATTATGGCTCTTTAGCTCATCTTAAATTTAAAGAAAAACTCATATTCCGTTCGGATCGGAGACTATAAATAAGTGATGGTTAAATTACTAATTTATGGCTTAGTAGTCATTCAAAACAAAAATTCATCTACATGACCCTCCAAATTAATGCACCATCTAAGCTATTAACACCGAATCATTGTTGTCTTTTTCTACTATGTAAAAATGGAGAAAATGTCAAAAAAGTTATTTAAATCCTTACATTTTGATTGATTTTTTTAAAAATATTAACTTTCGTTGACTTAGCCATTTAAAACATTTCGTTAGATTTTTGTTAAGAATTCGATAACAAAGTTAATTTTCCGTTAGCAGTCTCCATTTAAGTAAAACAGCGACGTGTTAAAAATAATAAAAAATATCAATAATTTAAACAAGACGTTGATGTTTTTTTCGTCTATAATTTAATATTTTTTTGACATGTTTTCCATATAAAAAATATTTTTCTTGTTCAACCAACACATTGCGAAAAAACAACAATTATGAATGGACTTTTTGCTGATTAATCATTCAATCATTAGTTGAACAACCCATTTATATCCGCATTAAACAATATATTAAATCCTAAATGTGCCGTGTAGTCCAAAACCAAAAATTACGGGTTACCCGCGAATTATAATGTGTATGTTTATTAAAAAAAATGGCATGAAAAACCAACTGATCGTACATATTTGTTTACACAACAGTCGTGTACATGAAAACCAAGCGATGACAACAAATAAACATCAAATCACTCTTATCAAAAAGATTGCGAATTCCATTCAGATCTAATAAGTATTAGATTGACTACCCAACACACTTGCCACCATTGCATAAAAGACAAAGATGCACACAATTGTATCATCGGCAAATACCACCAATCACACTAGTTACCGTTAATCAATCTATTAAAATGTGTATATATTAAAAGTTTCATTCCTTTCATTTCACAATAAAATCACTTTTAAAGAAAAACTAATTTTTTTTTCATTTGAAAATTTGATGCAATTATAAGAAAATATATTGTTTGCCCATGCATAATCAAAACTAAACAAAAATGTAAAACGGAACGGTCATACAATATGATCCGCACACATACTAACACACACAAAAATTTGGTTTTTCACTCTTCAAATGTGTATCTTCTTATTTGGTTGGATATAATTCCTCGTACTCTTGACTATATATATAATCTTTTAACATATAATGATCATTTTGTCGGGGAAAAAATGTAAAACGGAACAGAAACTTCTAGTAGTAATTAATCTGGAGGAAAAATTTACGTTTCCGCATCCTTCTGGAAATAAAATAAAAACACTCCTACTACTATACTCATGTTCCCAAAAAAAAAAAAAAAAAACACTTGTGTGACGTATTTACACACGTTTGTAAATTATGGTAGTAATAAATTTGTAACACGTCATGTAATGATGGCCCATGACTTGAGTGTGCCAATTTTATTTGGCCCAGATCTGTTTTAATCAATGCTGGCCCATCTGAAATGCCAAAACAAGAATTGTGGATCAAGATATTTATTTATTTAGTTGGACATCTTGAATCTTGTTAACTTTTTTTTTGTTTTTGTTTTTTTTTCTTAATAAAATGGTGTTTTCGACTTCATGTATGTTTATTAAGGAAGCCCATTACGTAGCTAAACATGCTAGAGTTGAGTCTTCTAGATACTGTATTTAGTGCCTTGGCTAAGTTATATTGTAACAAATCACTTTAATATTCCACTAATGATATACTAGTATATATTCTTTTATCCCACCCACTGCTACTACTCTCTTCCTTAATGCCTATCATTTTCAAAAATCTACAAGCTAAGTATAGTTTATATAGGCCAACATGCAACGTCTTTTTTTGTTTTGTTTTGTTTTACGGGTTAAAGTAATTTAATAGTAACAAAAAACCGGATTGCATTCAAAATAAATAAATAAAATAGAATACTAGTATTACGAAAGAAAAACAATATGGACGTTGAATCATTAAAATAAGACTCAAATATCCGATGATGCCAAACGTGTAGTAGGACCCGGAGCTCCTCATTTCCCAAACTCACGTGTTTTAATTTTTGTAGTAGTAGGAGTTTATTCCACCGCCACCACCATTGGAAGGAAGACTATATAACCTGCCAAATTGGACACGTCATCGATTCCACGTGGCACAAGTTGGAGAGGGAAAAATTGTACCAAATGTCGATAAACTGTATTTGTCAGCCCATTAATTAAGCCGACATACTAATAATATATCATACTAATACTATACATAAAAATCAAGCCTGAGTTAAAGGTATTTTGGTGAAAAAAATGGTTGGAACTCCTCGAAACACCACCACTTTACAAGTTTAGATAACAAAGGTAGCTAAAAAAAAACAAAATTCAAATCATTTTGAAAAAAGAAAACAAAGAAACAGTGTGGCATCAATCAATTCATTCCCAAGGAGGAGGCAAGCACGACTGTGATGAAGCTAGTACAGAGCCCCGAGCCGAGCCGAGCCGAGCCGAATACCGTACAACAATCCCCTCGGGGACTCAACCACAAATGTCCAAGTCGGCTGCTCGCCACGTGTCCTCTTGTTATTCGGCATCTACGAACATTACTCCCTCCATTTTGTTTTTTAATTTATTTCCAAAGGGGAAAAAAAAAAACAAAAAGGTTAAAATTTGGGTATCCGTCTTCTTCATTGGCTTTGGCTTTACTTTTTCTCAAGATTAACATTCGTCGCCGGAACAAGCTCTGATAATCGCCTCCTTCTCTCTCTCTCTCTCTCCACGGCACCGGCAACGGCAACGATCCTCTCTTCCGACGGATATTCTCTGCCTTCTCCTGGGTATGCTCTTTGCTCCTCTATTTCGTCTTCTCTCTCTGGGAATTTTTAGAGCTGCTGCTACTCGACCTCTTTTCTTCTCATTCGATTTAGGGTTGCTGGTTAGGAGCCGTGACGATACAGAGCTTCAAGGAAACCCAAAATTTTGACTGTTATATATATATATATATATATGCTTCATTGAGCCATGGGAACTGCAGATGGCGAGGGTTGTTGTCTCCTTCGAATTATTAGGGTTTATGGTTGTTGCTTGAGATAGATTGGAACAAGTGAATGAGAATCAGATTTGACAAAGTAGAAATCGGTGGATTTTCGGATGTGGTTTGAGGGTTAAGCGAAGATGAGTTGCGATGAGACGCAGAACGGTTCTTCGGGATGTTCTCAGTTGACGATGGACGAGAGTTTGCTTGTTGATCCCAAAATGTTGTTCATTGGCTCCAAAATTGGGGAAGGTGCTCACGGCAAAGTCTATCAAGGAAGGTCTGTCTCTATATCCCCTAACTCATCATCTTTTCTGACTGATAGCTTACAACCTCTACGATTGATAGTATAGTATGCTGCTCTACATTCAGGGATGGTTTCCCTTTGTTTCTTTTAGGCTCTGTACTCTGTGCTCTTGCAGAAGAAAACTAGCTAATGTTATTGCAAGCTTTTTGAGCTTATCACCAATTTTTTCCCCCAGGTATGGTAATCGGATTGTTGCAATCAAAGTTCTCCACCGAGGGAGCAAACCAGAGGAGAAATCTTCACTCGAGAGCCGTTTCATCCGTGAAGTCAACATGATGTCCCGAGTCAAACACGAAAATCTTGTAAAGGTGTGTTTTCTCTTGCTACACGAATTCGCAACTGTGAGAGTTCTTTTGTATCTCTAAACCGATATGCTTATACATTTGGCAGTTCATTGGAGCCTGTAAAGATCCTTTGATGGTAATAGTAACAGAGCTGCTCCCAGGGATGTCACTGCGTAAATATCTCATGAGCATCCGCCCCGAGCTGCTCGATCTCCGTGTCGCTTTGAGCTTTGCCCTTGACATTGCCCGGGCCTTGGACTGCTTGCACGCCAATGGAATCATACACAGAGACCTCAAACCTGGTACTCACTCAACTGTTCTATGACTTACTAGGAGTAGTAGATATCAGACTTGATAGGAACTGATTTGTGTTGCGCTCTAACTTGTTTTGCTTGATGGACTTAAAACGATGGCGCAGACAACTTATTGCTGACGGAGAATCACAAATCCGTGAAACTTGCTGATTTTGGGCTTGCTAGGGAAGAAACAGTGACAGAGATGATGACCGCAGAGACAGGGACATACCGTTGGATGGCTCCTGAGGTTTGTCCTTTATCATATATCCCTGCTGAGCTCTGTCACTTTTGTGTACATGATTTAGAGACTACATCAACATTATCAAGCAAAGCAATGCATATGTACATGTCCTGCGTAGCTTTATAGTACAGTGACGCTGCGTCAAGGAGAGAAGAAGCATTACAACAACAAAGTAGATGTGTACAGCTTTGGAATCGTGCTATGGGAGCTTCTGACAAATCGGATGCCATTCGAAGGGATGTCCAACCTGCAAGCCGCCTACGCAGCAGCTTTCAAGGTCTAGACCTTCTTCTTCTCCAGCTTCTCTCTCATGTGAATTGAGGTATTCTGTGGAAAACCAACATGTTTGTGTGTTTGAAAACATTGCAGCAGGAGAGGCCGGGAATGCCGGAGGGAATATCTCCGAGTCTGGCGTTCATAGCGCAATCGTGTTGGATGGAGGACCCAAACATGAGGCCAAGCTTCAGCCAGATCATCAGATTGCTCAACGAGTTCCTCCTTACCCTCACTCCTTCTCCACCTCAGCCTCTGCCTGAGACTGAGACTGACACCAGCAAGAGTAACGGTGGAGCCATCACGGAGTTCTCGAGCCGTGCAAAAGGGAAATTTGCCTTCATTCGCCAGCTATTTGCGGCAAAGAGGAACAGGAACACTTAGACAAAGAATCTTCTCATGTTGACACTAAAAACGTAGGAAGGAATCGCTGCCACTGCTTTGGTGAATAAAAACATGATGTTAGGCAGACAAGTAGAAAGTTAGACTTTAGTAGTTAAAAAGTCTAAATTATAGAGTAACTAGTCAAAAATTCCCTTAACTTAATCCTCTCTCTTTCTTATTCTTCTTCTTGTCAAAAGTGATTAACTGATCGCTATGATCGTTACTGTATCCGTATCGAAAAGATGCGACAAAGTCTTAAACAAATGCCGATGATCGTAAAATGCATCAATCCTCTCTCTCTCTCTACATGTATCTTGGTGTTTTATCTGATAGATTGGGCCTTGCTTTATGAAAAAAACTCTCATTTTCTTTTTGAAATAAGACTCTCAAAATTTTCTTATTTCAGAATATTCTTACTTTATTAATAGAAAAGATTAAACTTGAAGTTTTATTTAGTAAGTTTAAATGAATAAAATATTATTTTATATATTTTTATCAATTCATAAAATTTCACATTAATATATTATGCTTCTATTCAAGTATTTGTTTATCAACCATTTTAAACATTAGTAATGACAAAAAATATGAAAGTTACGAATTTATTATTTCTAAAATCTTTTACTCTTACGAATTTTTTTTTTGAAATATTTTGAATAATTGATGAGGCTTTAAATATATTTTGAGTCATTATACTTTGTAAAAAATGAGATACAGAGTACACAATTTTAAACTTTTAAAAAATTATCTTATAATTATCATAAATGGGTTGAAATGATTTGATTGATTTTTGGAGCAAAAATATAAAATATTCCATTTTAATAAAATGAGAAATATAAATTTTAAATTATGGCATTTCTCATAAATTTCCCTAATAAACATCCAGCAAAATATAAATATTCCATTTCAATGAAAATCCAGCTAAGTAAGATGGAGAAAAAGAAATGTAACGTATCCTTAAATACAAAAATAAAACTGAAGTTTCTACTTTTGAATTCAAAACAAAAAGATCAGTAAATGCAACTTGCTTAATCTTGGTTTAATACAGATTCACATACAACTAAGCATTGAACTTATGTTTCCTAACCAAATATGACATTTACCTCATTTTAGTATTTCAAAATAAAGAAAGTGTGAATTGAAACCGACAAAAGTTAAGAAAGTTATTACCAGATAAAGAGATTAATTGATAATCTGAAAGCAGAGAGAAAAGGAAAGAAAGAATTGTAGTGATGAAAATGGAAATGAAGAAAAGTTATGGGGCATAAATCTTGAAGAAAATATTCAAAGAATCAAAGGCATAAGGCAAAAATTAGTCTAAATAAGCCGTTTACTTGAATGTTTCTTGCAAAACTTGGGATTTTCTACCATAATTATCAAGATTTTATTGACATTAATCATTAGCCCTCCTAATGATCATCAATAAATAGAAGCACTCGTGTTCCTCTCTAATCTCATCTCATTATTCAGACACAAACCAAAACTCCTTTTTGTTCCTTTGACCATGGAACTCAGCCTCACTACCCCTACATCATGTTCCTCCAGCAGTACCTCATCATCTTCTCATGAGGTCATCATCCCCCGGACCGGTTTTTTAACCGATACCAAGGGGAAAACGAAAGAGAAGTTTGTGGCCGAGCCAGCGATGGAGACTCCGAGGCTAGAGTTTCGCTTCTTGTTCAATGAGAATAATATAAGAAGAAACTCTAGTTTCGGTATATTAGATGATGAGGCACAAGGGACGAAGAACGAGTCTAAAGCAAGGGTGTTTGCTTGCACCTACTGCAAGAAAGAGTTCTCTACTTCACAAGCCTTGGGAGGACATCAGAACGCTCACAAGCAAGAGCGATCATTGGCCAAAAGGCGTAAAGAGAATGGAACCAACTATCCTGGACTCTCTTTCTATAGTCAATACACACCAAGTGCTAAGTCCTACAACAGCAGTAGCTCGCGGTATGATCTTGGCGTCCGTTACAATCCTAACATTGCTAAATCTAAGGCCTATCCGTTCAACATCTTCAGATGTCGATTAGGATTAGGATACAGAGGGCTTAGCATGAATTCACATATCCCTCTCCTGTCTCAGCTCTCGTGCCAAAATACCGAAGATTTGTCCAAAGATTTGATTTCAAACCTAGAGGGCAGCATTCATTTGAATAACGAGCAAGGCGAGAAACAAGATCAATCGGAAACTGATGATTCCAAGGATGATTCTGAATTAGACTTGTCTCTGAAGTTGTAGATTGCATTTTATTGATTGGCTAGTTTTTTATTTTAGTAGTTGTTTCTTGATTCTGCATTTATTTCATATTGTGTTTTATTAATCGTAATGTTGAAGCTTATACTATAATATTAAAAGACAGATGACTTTGATTTCCGTGGGCTTCTATTTGATACAAAAATGTGTGAACATATGAATTTCAAAATTTACAAGCGTTTTCGTGTAGATAACAGCTTGTATTTGAGTACTTAATGACTATAATATACGGGAGAGTATTCCTTTTAAATTTTAGAATTGAAACAATTAATATCATTTATTAATTTGATTGTGTTGCTATTAGCAAGTATGCAGAAAAAACCGACACATTTCAAAAGCTACAAGCCTACAACTCATACTTTTTTTTTTTTTTTTTTGGCTAAAATGTGAATATCATTATAAATGAAAGTTAGATTTTACAATACATATAATCTAAGATTTGTACAACCTTGGCAAAAAAAGAATAAAAACAAGGGTGCACATTTTTGGGTAAGAGAACCGGCAATGGTCATCTAAGCCATAAGGACATAAAGTCTCTGAATTTTTCTCTTGTGTCTTCTTGATAATATTGTATTACGAATCTCTCGGAAGATCTCAGTTAGGCATTGTAATTGTGGTTAGATAAGCATGAAGATTCAAAGCCTCATCAGATCTTAGAGATGCAAGGATCCAACCAGCGGAATTACAAGCCATTGCAACCGTTGCGTGAAGTGGGATCTTCGTATTCCTAGGACCCGAAGTCCCCAAGTAAGTAATTTGGATCCTCGTATTCCTAGGATCCAAACAACTCATATTTGTTAAACGATGATATAATTTACTCTACCACTCCATGACTAAACTTAGAGTTCTAGCTTGTGGATATGTAGAGAGAATTCATATAAATAAAAAGATGTAGTTGTAGCCTAGAAGATTAATTGAAACCTCCTAAAGGTGAGATGTTTAATTAGGGGTATAAAGTTATAGTAAAAAATTACTATTAGAGTCTACATTATGTAGAGTTACTTTTGTGTGACCTCTCTTAAAGTAAGATAGTAAGAAGTTGATATTTCACTAAACAAGTTCCTCTAACAAAATGGGCTGATATAAGAGTTGAACCATTGGTGTGCAACTATGCATGTATCTAAACAAGTTCCTATAGGACGGGAAGTGTAAATAATAAGCAAACTACTCTCTTGGGATTGGGTCTTAGTAGGTGAAGGTTGCATTCAATTACCCTCATCTAATAGCATTCACTCCTCCCCTCAACCACCCACCTTACATACTCTCTTCTCTCCATCTATATAAACCTCTCTCACTACTCCTAAGAAAAACACAAAACAAACAGAGAAAGAAAAAAAAGAATGGCTAACATGAGAGTTGTGGTACCTATATTCCTGCTTCTTGTTTCCATGGTTGCGAGTGGTTCTGAGGCAGCTGTGTCTTGCAACACAGTTGTGTCCTACCTTTACCCGTGCGCGGTGTACGTGGCACGGGGAGGAGTCATCCCGGGAAGCTGTTGCACTGGCATCAGGATGCTCAACGGACAGGCTAGGACGTCATCGGACCGCCAAGGTGTATGCCGCTGCATCAAGAATGCTTTGGTAGGAGTGTCTTACACTGCTAGGAATCTCAAGAATGCTGCCACTTTGCCAGTCAAGTGCCGTATCAGTCTTCCTTTCAAGATCGACCCTTCCACCAACTGCAACAGGTAATTATATATACACTTGGGAAACTAGTTCAAACAAGACATTGTTCTCTGTTCTAACACGTTTAATTTGGTCATCTATTAATGTATGCAGGATTCAGTGAGAGAAAGATGCTATAGTACTGCGCAAAGACGAAGACACCAAGAATAAAAGACATGTTTTTGTGCTAGTTTTATCTCTATCTATCTATAATATTGTAACCGTGAGTTCTTACTCGTTAACGAATCTACTTTAGAAGAAGATAATCAAATATCTATTTCCTAATCTCCATCTTTGAGACCCATACTTGTGAAATCGTTGGGAAAAATCGAGAAAGCGATCACGTTCCTCTAGCAAACCCTAAACTAAAGAGATCACCGAACCTAGCAAAATTAGAGTACGATCAATAGTCAGTACGGTATAATATATAGCATACAAAATTATATAAATTTCATAAACAAACTAAGAAATAATTTTGGTTGAAGCATACATTGTTAACCAGCGTGGATAACACGTTATCTCACACAAACAAAATAGAAATAACTCTTTGATTGATTTTAATTGATTTCGGCTCTGTGTTTTTGAATCCAACCCGGATAAAGTTAAAAAAAAAAAAAAAAAAAAAAAACATGGGAGCCAAAGGGGGTATATGGGCCTGAAAATAATAAGTGGGCCTCAAGTTTTGTAATCAATCCTTTTTAAGCATGAGAGAGAGAGAGAGAGAGAAAGCGAATGGATTTTACTCTCTTCTTTTGTCTGCAATAACCCGATTGCTTCCAAAACCAACACAAAAACCAAACCTCTTGCGCAAAAATCCATTTGTTGCCGACTGAAACAAAAGAAAAAAAAAACTCCTGTTTTAGTTATGTCATTCATTTTTCATTATTGTTTACTTTCCCACTTAAAAGCTTCTTTTTATGACAACACCAAAAAGATAATGGCATGTGATGCTATCTTTCACTAGATTAATCATCGTTTTAATTATAGAGATTAATCTATCATCACACACATAATTAGTAAACTACTATCTAGTCATAAGTAATAACATCTCACCAAGACACCAACCAAGTCTTTTGATTTAAAATGAGTGCCCAGAAAACGTGAGAGGGTACAAACCTAGTTCACTTACGTAACAACTTTTTATACAAAATAAAAAATAAATCAAATTTGAAATGACGCAAACAAGAAAGTGTGATTAGTGTGGTGGGCGTTGTTATGATTCACCAAATGGTTTGTTGCCACATCTGATCATTTCATCCTTAAACCAATAAGATTAATTTGATTCTTCTCATGAGTGCTTTGTGCTTGTATTATTATTTTTCACCTTTCTGTAAAAAAACGAGTATAAATGACATGTAAAATCCTGATTTGAGGGACCCAACACAGTTACACCTGATACCGACTCATTTACATATTCGTAAGAGACAAAATATCTCTTCCAAAGTGACAAGAACACACAGACTCTCTAATTATCGATTTCTCTCGTAAATATTTTGTCTATAAATTGTTCATATCCACCACATAATAAGCCCCCAAACGAAAAAAATAAATAAAAAAAAAGAGAGAAATTTAGCAAAAGGAAGGTCCCCACTCTGTCTTAACAGATAATCACAAACCGAAGAGACAATCATAGAGAGACACACACAAATCTGTTTCGCTTCTTAGAACCCTCCTCCCAAATTGCCTCCTTTAGATCAGATCAGAGAAGAATGCACCGACTGCTACTCGAATCCCACGGCGGCGGCGGGAACGAGACCAGCGGCGGAGATGGGTACCTGAGGGACATGAACTTCGACGCAAACATGGTCATCATACTCGCCGCCCTTCTCTGCGCCTTGATACTGGCCCTCGGGCTCAATTCGATCCTCCGGTGCGCGATACGTTGCGGCTGCGGGTTATCCTCTGCGGCGGCGACGGTGGCGGTGGGTGACAGGACCGGTTTGAAGAAGAGAGAGCTGAAGAGGTTTCCGGTGGCGGCATACGGGTCGAATGGGGTGGAGATAGCGGCGACGGAGTGCGCAATATGTCTAGGGGAGTTCGCCGACGGAGAGAGAGTCCGAGTTCTTCCGCCGTGTAACCACAGCTTCCACATGTCGTGCATCGACACGTGGCTTGTCTCTCACTCTTCCTGTCCTAATTGTCGGCACTCGCTCATCGACCTACACGTGGCCAGCTCAGGATGATGATGATGATTAATCGTGGTTAGTTGGCTAGTAACCCCCCTAAACTCAGAGCTTAATTATTGTATTATTATTACTTATAGCTTAAAGCTTGTACTAGTTAGTATCTCTGTAGTCGTAGAGAGAGACTTGTATTAGTAGTTGCATATTTATTATACACGGATCCGCATATATACCGATTTTTCATAAAATATTTTAAAACCTATGAAAAATTAAATTCGAAAAAGTAAAATAAAAAATCAAATCTGCCATGAAAGTAAATAAAATAAGATTGAAAACATTGATTCAAAATAATTTAATAGACTTTTATTTTGATTGTTTTTTAATTTGATTTTCAAGAAAATTTGAACTTGTTTTTTGATAATAATTAGTTTTATTTATTCATGTATGAACTAGCGAAATAATTTAGAGAAATTTTTTAAAAATGCCACTTTTTCAAGTGCTAATTTTTAAAAATGTCAAATTTTCAAAATTTTTGCAATCTTACCTTTTCAAAATTAATTTTTTATTATATCATTTATATTTGAGTTAATTATGTTGTATTATGATTTAGTTTTGAGAGTTTAAAGAGTTTTAGGGGTCAAACTCATTTTTTAAGGTTTATAATTTTGAGATTTAGGTTTTCAAAATCTATAATTAGTGGTATTTTTGCAAATGGACATCCTTAAATGACATTTTTGCAATTATACACTCTAAAAGTGGTATTTTTGCAATTACTCCAAAAATTTATGATGTTTCTATTTAAAATTTTTATTTTGTAAATATGAAAAGTGTAAAACCACTTATAAAGAATTCTCACCATTATTAAGTTGTTTTGAATATTTTTTATTATATTCTTTTATTTTTCCAAAATCTTGGCGAATTGAATATCATATTTTTAGTTACAAACAAAAATAACAAATTTTAACAAGATTTTTTGCACATAATTGATTCCCAAATTTTGCAAGAATCGATGCACAAAACTTTGAATATTATTTTTCTGCATTAAAATAAAATCAAATTGTAGTTAGACATAATCAAGTATTTAGCAATACACATATTGATATAAAATTAAAATACGTTAACAATTTCATCAGTTAATAGAAAGTCTATTCCTAAATCTCATTGTTTTTCATAAAATTTCTCACCTCCCAGTTTTTGATGATTGTTATACGACGATAAACATGTTTTTATTTAACTTGTCTAATGTTAAATATTTAATATTTGGGTTTCTCGCCTCCCATTTTTTACAATATATGTATTACGATAAACACTTTTTTATTTAACTTGTCTAATGTTAAATATTTAATATTTGGGTTGAGTAGCCATTGATGTGATGATATCTATGTTGAAACTATTTTTTTTTTTAATTCAATTTGTCACATATTTTCAAAAATTTATTTTTTTCTATTAATTAAATTAGGTTTTTTTTATGGATCTACTCACATATCTATTTTTCAAAAATTTTGACGAATTAGATTTTCTTAATCTTATTTAAATTAGGTTTACTTTTTATTATTTTATAAATAGAGATAAATAGATAAATATTTTAATCTATAATTAAAAAGTAATTAATAAACTCTTTATACTTGTATACATGTGTCAAAATCTAATCAATCGATTTGACACGTGTCACGATCATGTTAATTATCATGTTTGACGCATCAAACTTTATATAATAAAAAACAGACATGAGTAACAAGCTTATTTGGGCCTATTGTGGAGACACCAATTTCTTACTGGTTTTAGGAAACCAAAAACACTTAGTTAGGAAACTAAAGTGTAGTTGGTTATTATTATTAGTACTAGTCGAGAATAAGAAAAGAATCCTGAGCTGTGAGGAGATATGGAAGAAGAGCACAGCACAAGGTGTTGTGGAAGGTTAAAGTTGGTGTTAGATTCTCAAGTTTCAACGTGAAGCTCAATCTACAGAACGGAAAACCTCGTCGTCTCCAAATCGGTTCTCAATCCAGACCCGATTACCCACCCACCAAGTCCAGTACTTCCAAATCCAAATTCAGAATCTTCTTCCTACGGAGTCTTCTCCTCTTCAAGAGACGGAAGCGCAGAGGATGCCAGTTCGATTCCGAACGTTGGGTAGGTTCCAAGAAATTCATCGCATGCAAAGACAATTTGGATGAAACCGTGGGGAATCGATCCTTTGGCCGTTTTAGGTGTGGTTACTCTCATCATTATCATCCTCAGCTTAATAATAATTATCATGGGCTTGTTCGTAGATATATATAGTGGTTTTTGTGTCTTCTTTGTTTCCTTTTTTTTTCACTAATTAATGGTTGATCATGCTCTTATATACGATGTTCCGACAAAAATCAGAAGTCCTGGTTTTTTTTACATTTGTCTTTTTTTGTTTTTTTTTTGTTACATTTCGACAACCCTCTTCAAGTTCGATATCTCATAAACTCGAATCAGAGGGTGATCTCCCTAAGCTCAGAGCTTAATTATTGTATTACACCAAAGATGTGGTGGTCTAATAATAACATTAAAAGGTTGGTTTTTTTGTGTCCCGGGTTTAATTCCTCTTTTGTACGGATTACATAAAATAATTATTTAAATCGGAATATTCATCCGGATACCGAAGAGATTATGAGACAAAGATTTAGAACTTCCATGATTTATTAAAAAAAAAAATTAATTGTATTACACAGATATCTTAAAGGTTGTACTAGTTAGTATCTTTTGTTGGTTGTAGTTGTAGAGGACTTGTGTAGCTGCAATACATACACTACGCAACCCCAATGATATTTAGGGCCGAAGTATCAAACTTATTTGGGCCTACTGAGGCAGGCCCATGGTGAAAACACCAATGGTATGATTTGTTTGGTTAGGGTTAAAGAATTCAGGAGGAGTAGGTTTACGTGTGTGGAGTTGCCTGTGTGATGGAAGAAGCTGAGAGGCCGGTGTGGAAGCTTAAAGTTGGTGTTAGATTCACTCGTCTCAATTTGAAGCTCAATCTACAGAACCGATTCTCTTCTTGGAAGCTTCATCGATTGTCACTCGTCGTTAGATTCCGAAAGCATCGTCTCCAAATCGATTCCCAATCCATCAGACCCGCCGATTGCAAGCGCAAATCCAAATTCAGAAACTTCTTCCTACGGAGCCTTCTTCTCTTCAAGAGACGGAAGCAGCGGAGAGAATGCCATTTCATCGGAGGATGCAAAGGCAATCTGGATGAAACCCGATCCTTGGGCCGTTTCTGGAAGAAAGCATTATTAGCTGCTTCTTTGGGTCTCATCATCATTATCATCCTCACCTTAATAGTAAAGACGATAGACTGAAAGGAAAACTAGCGACTGTCTCGGATTAAGTCCATTATTAGCTTTTTTTGTGGATCTATAAGAATGAGCCATTTATATACATACATATATTACAAGAGGTATAATTATCATATGGGTTGCTTCTCCTATGTATTTCCAAAACCTCATCAAGATAGATTCCCTTCTCTTTCTCCCTCTCATTTCAAGCCCTCACCACACACCAAACCAAAACCCGCAGGTAAACAAAAACAATGAATTCCCAACAGCAAACATACCTCCGCATAAACAATTACTACTCATGGATAGAGGGTTAGCTCAGGGGCTCAGGAGCTCCACTTGTGTCTCTCTCTCTTGTTCTTGCGCGGCCGAGGACGAACCGTGCTCTGTGCTTACCATATCATTGCTTTGCTGTTCCGCTGCTGCTGCCGGGTGTGTTGCTGTATTGGAAACAGCCTTCTGCTTCAGATATGCCTCCAGAGGAAAGGTTGCAGCTTGAAGAAGGCTCATCATGCTCACTCGGGAAGCCCCTGGGTCTGAGTTTAAGTCAATGTTTCCTTCTGCGGCTGGCTCAACCAGTGGGATGCTCTCCACTTCTGTCTCGTCTCTGCACTCTGACTGCGTTTGCTGGCTCGCCTGCCCTGCCTCTCCCCTGTTCCGCTTCCGCATCATGAGCGTCTTGAACCGCCTCTTCACTGCCTCACACACCGTGCAAGTGCATGACGGCTTGTGTTTCCCTTTACCGCTTGGTGGCTGGCTGCAGACGATGCAAGAACACCCTGCCCTGTGTCTTGGGTGCTTAGTCGTCGCTGCTACCACGGTATCCCCTTCTCCACCCGTGGTGGTGATCGCCGCGTTTGCTAAAGTATTCAGAGCCGATGCTTCCTGCTCCTGGTTTAGCTTTTCATTTGATGATGCCAGTCTCCTCCTTTTGAACTCTGTGGAAACAAAACTTTATCAGACTAATTTCTAATGAAACAGATACCGAGAAAAGTTGAGGATCATACCTTTGCTCAGCCGGACAAGTGCATCATGTTCTCTTGGGGAGAGCTCATCAGGTGCAGAACATGAAGACCTGACGATATAAACATCAAATCAAATTATTCCGGTGGCATGTTTCAGTGAAGAGTTGGAAATTTATAATAATAATAATACCCCATAAGTTTATAGTCTACGGTTATGCAGCATATTTAGTCCAAATAGATTGTATCAGTTATAGGTGGAGAAAAATATGCAGTGTTCAGAGGTGACTAGTCTAGGTTAAGCACATGAACATGTAATATCGTATACCTGTCAGGATCCAAGAGATTATCGGAGCACAACCACTTTGGTGGAAGAAGAGTATCCACAGGCAGCCGTCGCCATTTCCCACAAGCATCACACTGCACCCATTGCTCTTGTTCCCTGAGAATTCAAGGATCACATATCAGAACCAAATAATCAGATGTTCATCACTTCAATTCTTTGATCATTCCAAGTGTGCTAAGTTCTTCTGATCCTATCTTAAATAATACACGAGGACTCACCCTGTTTGTCGTGACACAAAAACGGTTCTCTTCCCGAAAACTGGTGGTTCCTGCACAGCAACAAGTACATGATTTCAGAAAATACAGTGCAAAGGTCCGGCTGCTTTGGAGAATTAAACAGGCACAGAGCAAGTCACATCATATTCTTCAAAATCATGATCTTCCACCGTAAAGATGCTCGGTTTGGCGGATGGGGGCGGCCGCAGCAGTTCCTGTGCCTCCTTCCAAGTAAGCCTCAGTTCTAGAACATCTACGCTATCAATGAGCAGTCGCTTGCTCTTACTCCCAATGTTCCTAGCCCGTTTCCTAGCAGGAATTAGTGACGACTGAAGCAATAAGTTATCCTTTGCCATGTCCTCAGACTTCTCAAGTTTGGACCAGTTGATGTCACCACATCCCGCATTCAAGTTGTTGGAAAACATGTTCAGATTGGGTTCACTGCTTCCCTTGAACATCTAAAGAAACAACAGAAAGATTTTTTCACTGAAAGCATAATTGTGCGAGTACCAGAAATGAGTCTTTTAGTCCAATACTTCACACTTCACAGTGGAAGTTTCTAATGCCTAAAGGTACAAATCTACTTATTATGCATTTACGATCATCTCAACATGAAGAAATTGGCATGCTTTTACCTGCGCTGCTGTAGAGTTTGTTGCTTTACGATATCCCATAACCAGCTTTCCTTCAGGTTCTGTTCGGCTGAACGTTACTGCAGAGAACATGGCAAAATCCAATACATCAGAGCTAATAAAAATAGTACCGTTCTTCTCATCTTGGAATGTATTTCACTATCGTCATCGAACACAACACATGATCGAAAAGTTTTAATGCCAATGTTTGATTTTATCAAACCATGGCTCCATCAACACGCTATGAGTGTAGTGTAGTTAATGAAACAAAAGGGTTTGGAAAGTACCAGTGTCACCAGCTTGCAACTGCATTGACTGTATGCAAGGAGTCACACCCTCCAGAACATACATCCTGCTGTTATTATTAGGCCAAAACCTGAACTGGAACACCCATTCTTTCCCTTTGATGTCTTGTATCTTTAACGGGAGGCCCTCGGGTTGAGAGATAGGGGGGAAATATGCCTACATACCACCATAAAAGGTACCCAGCATTTAGATAGCTATAGTTTGGGTATATCAGATAAACGTACAGAGAAACAAGTTATACCTCTGCACATGCTTTAGGGAGAACCAGACGACCGATACGACCCGCATCACTTGCACTCAGAACTTTTTCAAAGAGTGGAATGATTTTGGAATTTGAGCTTGGAGAATAAACAGTTAAGGACTCTTTAGCATAAGAGCAGATAGTGTGCATAAACGTAGAATAAGAAACAGAAAGACGATATAATGAACCTACAGGTGAGGAAACTGTCCAGATAATTGTTGCAGCTCCTGGTCAGTAATCCTAGGCCAATAACGGGGAAGCAATTGGGTCTTCCCGCGACCTTCAGGAGGAGGGCGAGCGACATGAATCTGTGACACGAGGCTCCCATTAGGGTCCATGACAGCAGCGGTGGGAGCTGAGTTTGCAGGTTTTGGAAGAAGTTGCCTGGAGCGAGGGGCCAGTTGGAAGATAGGAGTAGTCTTACTAGCGTCGTCATGAAAGGGGCTTGACATAAGCGTAGGTCCAAGTGAAATGCTCAAGTTTGGGTGAAATTCTTGGTTTTCAGTTTTGTGTCGAAGAGCATCAAGCCTGGCGGGAAGCAGGGAATGATCTTCTTGTTTCATGTGGAGAAAAGATTGAGTGGGGGAGATTCTTTGAAAGTGAAGCAAGTGCTTGAGATTAGTCCTGTCAAGAACATGGCCTAGATGATGCTCTGGCGAGGCGTTGTCAAATTTCCCATTGGATTCGTGGCTGACATTCATCTGTGAGAGCAAGTGTATGTATAAGAATGACAGAGAATCAAAGCGTATTTGATTGAATAGTCGTCTTACAGAAACGAGTCCGGATTTCTTGGCGCAGGTGATACAGGAAACAGTGCCATTGTCAAGAAGCTCCATCATCAATCTGGAAGCGATGCATCCACAGTGAAGACGCTGGGAGAAGACAGGGATTTGGTAAGACAAGAAACTAAATGATGAGAGCGCAAATAAACGATGGTGTGATCATGTTCACCTTGTCACAGGAATGACACTGTCTCCAACCAGATTCCTCGGCATGAAACACTTGGCAGAATATGGATTGTTCATAAGCGGACCTATCATCACCGTAAATCAAATTAACAAGAATCTGGATTCTCTAATCCTAACCAAGAAGAGAGAGAGAGTGGTTGCTTACCCACACTTGTCGCAGAGAGAGGCTAATTGGCCGGATCGCATAGGCCAGCCTCTCTTCCAATCGCCGGACGTCGAGGCAGCACCGCACTGTGCGTTCATGCAAACCTTTGTAGTTGACTCCATCATTGACCAACTCTCAAATCCAATCAGACAATCGGGAATTAAGGACTCTAACAAGATAGATCGGTCAAGTCCACGGACTCACCGATTTGGCTCTTTTTGGGATCTCTCAATCAAAGTAAGTCGATTTCCAATCAAAAGACCTCCTCCCTTTTGGAGATTGGTGAGAGAGAATCCAGACTCCGCCGAAGTTCATGCAGCGAAGAGGAGCGGAGAAGGAAAACCAGAATATGCATGCACGACCACCATCATTATCAGTTGAATGCTTTAAGCCACCGCAAACTTCCTCTCTTCTCCACTCTCAACTCTCTCTGCCTTTTCCTTTTTTTAAAAAAAAGATTATTACAGAGAAGGCCTTTTGTCACGCGCTCTCAACATTACGCGCACTCTCGTGAATCGTAATGATGCCCTTTGAAAAGTATTCATCACAAAAGATGATTTGTATTTTTCGAGTACAAATCACGTAAGACGTATATGTCGATGAATGATGTTGATCTCACTTTTGATTATTTTCCACACTTCGTACGTGTAATGCACGATTTTATGCTTCATTCCAATCCACCACCCTTATATATATATAAGGGTATATTATAATGATTTATTAAACAACACCATTATAGTATACCAACAAAAACTAATTATATTTGGCAGATATTAAGCTATAAGACTTAATAACAGATGTATCTATCCGGATTTATACGGAGCTCAATTAGAATTCCCATGAGCCATACTTTGACATTATAACTTTGATACGTAGGAAAGAGTTGACAAAGTTGATATTTATCACAGAAGGTGATCCATTCAAACTCTAACTAATGGTTATAAATAAGCCTATCGATTATTTTATTGGAAGAAATGTATTCGCAATTGTTTTTTTTTATAGTAAAGTGGATTGCAAAAATTCCACGTCACGTTGAAACGATGAACGAGTCGTCATGAGTCCCCTGCCGTCCATCCGCACGTGTCGACGATCCTAACCGCACCGTTTTGGGATTTGATTATTATATACTCTAATTTTAAAGGAAATGACGAGAGGATGACGAGGGGATGACGTGGGAGGTGGCGAGTGAGGTGCACGTAAGGGGTTAAGGGCGCGTGAGGTGCGCGAACATGTGTCCGTAGAAGCACGCTAAAACGAAAGAAGAACATGTTCCTGCTCTCCCACGCACTCTCTCTCTCTCTCTTTATTTAATCAATTCTTTACAACTAATCTACGCTGATGCTCACGTCATCTTTTTTTATTTATTTTTCTTATTACTACAGTTTGTTATATTATTCTCTTAAGCCCACTACACTCTATGCCCATATCTACGCAACTGGACCGGCCCATTTTTTGTTCCACCACAACAGAACCGGAGAGATCAATTGAATCGGGTTTAAGGTACGGGACCTTCCTTTCTCCTTATCCGCCGGCGAAGTTGGTAGTGTCTCTCTCTCTCTCGAGGTATCAATCAATCGATCCTCCATTTTCTCCTCCCAGTTCTTCTTGCCGGCGAGAACCCAAATGGCCGGAAGTTCGAGCTTTTGCGTGTCTTCCTTTTGCATTTCTTCTTCTTCTTCTCTCTCGTCGTCATCACTGTTTTTCCCCAAGCGTTCCTCCGTGCGGATTTCCCCCAGAACCACCAGATTCTCCAGTTAAGATCTCTCTCTCTCAATCTTAATCCTTCGATGATCCACTCACGAGTGTGATTTGCAGGGATTTATGCTTTGACTAGCAACGACATCAAAGTCGGGTTAAGCATCGAAGTCGACGGTGCTCCGTGGCGTGTTCTCGGTATTCTTCTTCTTCTCCTTCTTCTTCACTGTAGCTAACTTTCCCAATTACTACGCATATTGAGAATTTTGGTATATGGTCAGAGTTTCTCCATGTCAAACCTGGAAAAGGTGCTGCTTTCGTGAGAACCAAAATCAGGAACTATGTCAATGGTAGCACTGTCGAGAGAACCTTTCGTGCTGGAATTAGTGTAACCTCTCTCTCTCTCTCCCTCCTCTTCACTCATTCTTGCAATGGAATTCATTTGTAATCATTCCATTCCAGATGGAGGAGGCAAATGTCTACAAGGAGACCAAGCAATTCACTTACAAAGACGGCTCTCAGTTTGTCTTCATGGACTTGGTATTGTCTGATTCTATAATAAAATAATCAAATGTTTCAAATGGCTGCCTCTATTAGCCTCTCTTTTTGTTTGTGTGATGCAGAGCTCTTATGATGAAACACGTTTAAACGAGGGAGATATGGGTGATAAGACGAAATGGCTTAAAGAAGGAATGGAATGCAATCTGCTCTACTGGAAGGACAAGGTACCTCTCTGAGTTTCCTCATACTTACTGTTAGTTCCGGAGTGGTTATAAGCTTATTGAACCATCTCTGTCTTTCAGGTTATCGATTTTGAACTGCCCATTACAGTTCAGCTAAAAATAGTTGATGTTGATCCTGGTCTCCGCGGTGACACTGCACAAGGTAAATGTCTCAACATAATCTATGGTCCAACTCCAAGTTTGGGTTGAAGAACTAACCTGGGAGGGTGAATGTAGGTGGTGGAACAAAGCCGGCGACACTGGAGACAGGTGCAGTAGTAAATGTACCGCTCTTTGTAAACGTAGGCGAAGACATAATGGTGGACACAAGAACGGGTACGTACATGAGCCGGGTGTGAGACTGCATCTGTGGTTGTTGTATCTGGTAAGGAAGGTGAGGTTACAGTGATGCATGAGTGGTTTTTGTTAGAGTGATTAGTTGAGTGTGAACACAGAGGATTGTAATGGAAATGAGGCAAATAGATATATATGATTACAGCCATTTGGCTTGTTGTTGAACTTCTGCGCAAGACTCTATTTTAGTAGAGAGCAGTTATATGAGATCTTCATTTTGCGGTTGACTCTGAGGTCACTTTGTAAGGTTTTTGCTCGCTACACTACAGTAGTAACATTCTTTGGACCTCGGAGAGGATATAGACCCAACACAGCCCAAATGTTGGTCCATAAGTCCAGTAGCATACATTTGTTTTCCTATAATATTTCTTTTTTGTTCTCAAAGATGAACCCATATTATGTCACGACAATATTACCAATAAACAGATTGAATGTCTCTGAAGTATAAACTAAACTGATTCAACTATTTTGTGATAAAAGGAACCCTAAGGAAGCCTAGTAAACTAAATTCTTAATTTTTCAAAAGAAAAATCCAAAATTCGTAAGTGTTAACCCACCATTTCCTTTTTTTTTTTTTTTTTTTTTTTTTTAACATCTGAATTTATTATTATTTTATTACAAATTATGAGAACTGTTACATCGACAATTCTATAACGGACAAATCTTCCGTCTTAATCCACGCCAAACGATTATATCTTGCACCACGTTGAAAATCTCATATAAGCTTGTCTTTATTAATATGCATCAATATTAATAAAACGCATTTTATCGGTTTCGAACTCCAGATCTCCTGATGTAGGCATAAATGAACATTGGGCCAAGGGAGCTTCCACATAAAGCTACTAAACTACATTCCCAATTTTTTTCTACAACTCATATGTATTAGCCCACCAGTTTCTAGTTCTTATCATGTTTTGGCAATATTAACAAAAGAAAAAAATGTCTAAAGTATAAACTAAATTGATTTAACCCTTTTTTTCGTGATAAATGGAACTCTAAGGAAGCCTAATAAACTAAATTCTTAAATTTTCCAAAAAATTTGAAAATTCATAGGTGTTAACCCACCGATTTGGAAATTTTATCAGGTTTTGATAATATTACAAAAAAACGAATAAATGTGTATGAGGTAGAAACTAAAATGATTCAACCATTTTTGTGATAAATATAATTCCTTGAAAGCCTACTTTTAATTTTTCCAAAAATTTTCAAAATTTATAGGTGTTAACCCATCGATTTCAATTTTTTTATCATGTTTTGATAATGTGTCTAAAGTAGAAATTTATAAGTGTTTCAATCCTTTGTCGTGACAATGGAACAACAAAAACTGTTAATGAGGTTTTAAATTGTAATGCAAATTAAAAAAAAAAAAAAGTAAGGTAAGAAAAATAGTAATGCATTTTTAGTGTTTAACGAGGAGAATAAAAGAGAGACAGGACACGAGAAAAGCGAAGACATAATGATACTAAAATGCACTCAGAATGAGAAATGCTTAAGGGTGATTGTGCCTTATAAAGTTATAATATAATTAGATTTGGGATGTGGTTCCTTCCATAAGGTGGTAAATCGAAATCAGTTTGTTTCTGCGGACCACCATGTGTGAGGTTGAGTAATGGAATGCATGGCTTAACTGAGTGCATGTAAATCAGCCGACAAAAGTATTAATTTAAATTGAATGTAAAGCTTTTGGGAGTAATAATAATGAGAAATGAGTAAGTGTGTGGGGCATTCCATAACTAGACAATAGTGAAAGCATTACAGAAAAAGCTCATGCTTGGACCCTTTGGGACTTTCACTTCACAAATCACAATGGTGGACTTCTCTTTACCCTTTAATTTTTTTGCTTTATCGTTTTAATTATTATGGAAAAGAACAATCAAAAAGCCAAGAAATGATTATTATCAACATTTGTGACAGTGTGAGACTCTGAGTAATGCTTAGTGCGCCTGACTGACTTTGGACTCCCTTCAAATGCATGTGTAGAAGATCATGTTTGCCCTCATCTTCTGAGAATAGTATTGTGTTATTACACATTTTCAAATAGAAACCTTATTCCACAAAGGTTTCAAGTGGAGAGTCATGTGATATGTGGAATAAAGAGTTCCTTTGACCAGCACTCTTTTCATTGATCTACTTTATGAACCAACCTTCAACATTTTCATGTGAAGAGTCAACAACTCAGCTGGTGAAGGAAAACCATTTTAGAAAAGAAGAACTATATATTATGAAAACTGAAGAAGAAATAAAGAAATACAAAAGAAGGATCTGTTCCATTTGGTAATGGATGAATCATTCCAAGTCATGAGAGGGACATTGTATGAGCTCTAATATCTTCACCACCTCCTCCATGTCCGGCCTATTCGACGGCACTTGAGAACCACATACCAGCCCTAGTTTTATCACCGGTATTGCCTCCTCAGCCGGAAAGTTCCCTCTTAGCCGACCATCAACGCACTCTTCCACCCTCCCTTCTTCTAATCCCTCTCTCACCGTCTCACACAGCACTACCACGTCGTCCTCCGCATACTCCACTGGCCTCTTCCCCGTCACTACCTCCAGCACCAGGATCCCAAACCCGTACACATCGCACTTGTCCGTTATCTTGACCGTTCGGCATGCAAACTCCGGGGCTGTGTACCCTAATGCGCTCTGTACCTTGCCACTCAAGACGCACCTGTCCAGCGCCGAAGCCAAAAGCCTGGCCAGCCCAAAGTCAGAGACTTTAGCCTCCCCTGTGGCGGCGTTTATGAGCACATTTGTTGCTTTAAGATTGTAGTGAGTGATGTTACTGCTGTGCAGATAAGCCAGACCTCTCGCTATCCCTAGAATGATGCTGAAGCGTTGACGCCATGTTAGGCAAATACTTTCGTCTCCGTGGAGATGTCTGTATAAGCTTCCCCCTGAGACAAACTCGTGGATCAGGAGCTGCAGCGATTGCGTCCAGTAGTACCCTTTGATCTCTACCACATTTCTGTGCCTTAGCTTCCCGAGTTTTCTCATCTCTCTCTCGAACTCCTCCTGTGACTTTATCAGACCTGACACTGTCAGTTTCTTGACTGCCACCGGACGCCCATCGTGCATATTTGTCTTGTAGACCACTCCAAACCCACCACGGCCCAGCTCACAGTCCTTGTTGAGCAACGCATTTGCGCCTGTTGTGTCAAACACGTCCGCTTCGCCTGAGAACATCACGAGCTTCCCAAATTCTTGATCTTTACTTGGAGAACAGCTGAACGTTTCTCCAACCGACAGAGCGAGAGCAGCAGCAGCAGCGGCTGCATCTTTACGGGATACGCTAGAGCGGGCGTGCACGTTGAGCAGAGTGACCGCCACAACCCCGATGGCAATGAAGGCGGCTGCGCCAATGGCAATGAGCGCGGATATACTCAGAACGCTCTTCCTGATCTGACCGTTGAGAGGTGGACCATTAGCTGGATTGGAGGAGTTGGGATTGAGGACGATTGGTTTGGGGTGGACAGAGAGACATGAACGGTTGACGACGGAGCCACATAGTGATGGGTTTCCAGTGACGGCAGAGAGAGGGATGGTGTTGAAGAAACCCCCAGCTGGCAGCTCACCAGTGATGCTGTTGTGAGAGATGTTGAAGGCCACGAGGTGCGACAGTTTCTCTATTTCTTTGGGTAAGCTTCCCGAGAGTTTGTTTCTCGACAAGTCTATGTACTCGAGGTTGCTCAAACTGCCAATGCTTCCCGGAATCCCACCTGATAGTTCATTCTCCGAAAGATCGCTGCACAATCACAACATATTGCTACATTGTTAATACTAGAATATAGCTCGCGCGAGTCTTTGGTTTACAATTTTGTTAAATTTATTGACAAACATCATATTAATTAATCTAGTATATTTATATTTACAGTTAACAAACAAAACAATATTTTATTGATATAAAATAATATTTTATTTGAATTTCTCTTAGTGTTGTATGAAAATATGAAGTGATGTTCATTTGCTCGATTATTTCAATATCGATAGTTCCTATCTATCTGAAAATAAATATGTTTGTTTGAGACTTTGCTATGTATACATATATTTACTTTTGTAGGTTTGTAGTTAATCACTCACCAATTTATTAATCAGAATTTTTATCTATATTTCATGAGATTGTTCAATATCTTTGAATGAAATAAGATACTATCTTTCTCTTTAGACCTTTAGCCTCCTAACAATCACATCAATTATTTTTTTTTCTCATGTCGTTTATCTGCATTTTCACTCATTTGCTTTTATATTTATATTCATTTACATATTTTCAATTTTTAAAACTAAATACGTAAAACTTTATCTTTATCATAATGTTTTTATTGCTCTCAAAAGAAATACAATGTAAATGAAATATATTTTTAATGTAATTTTATATTTACAACAATAAAATACTCAAATATTTTTGTATGTACTACTTTAAATCACTTATTTAATTATTTTTCGTTTTTTGTTAAATTCAAATTTTTAGTAGTTATAAGTAACAATAAATATTCATAAACATGAATTAATTGAACATTTAAATTAAAATTCATTATAAACAAAATCTTGTTAAATTGGTTAGGTGGACACCGAGAACCCTTAAATGGAGAGAGAAGTCAGCTAGTTATAGAATAGATTGATGATAAAACCAATGATTCCGAAAGCTGAAGAGCTTTGTAAAGCCTATTGATACTTGAGTAAGAACGATTAAATGCAATTGACTTGTTCAAGAACTACTCACATTGCTTTTAAAGCTGAACAGTTCGATAGCTGCGACGGAATCTGACCGGAGATGCGGTTTCTTTGTAGATGAAGTTGTTGGAGGGAGACAGCTCCTCCGATCTCAGAAGGAACGGTTCCATTGAGAAGATTACAACTGAGATCAAGAATCTCTGCGAGTTTCAATCCTCCAATGCCGCTTGGTATGGAACCGAACAGAGAGTTGGTGGACATATTAAGCTGCACCAAACTTCCGAGGATCCAAATGTTAGACGGTAACTCACCGGAAAACCCATTTGACGAGAGATCAAGAACGCGAAGACCTTGAAGAAACCCAACAACGGACAGAATCGTGTCGTTCCCTGATCTTTTGTCGAGACTATACCTGGAAAGCGATGAACTTTCCGAGTCTCCGTTATTGAACATCCACTTGAGGACATCACCGGTGAACGAATTCTTGCTCACATCAATGGAGATTAAGTTGGAACAGTTGGAGATGGTCTGAGGGATCTCCCCAACGAGCATGTTTGCGGATAGATTCAGTTCCTTCAAAAACTCTAAATTTCCAAGGGAAAAGGGGACATTACCGGATAAATTGTTGGCGGAGAGATCCAAAGTCTCGAGGGTTGCGATTTCACCGATCCAGTCAGGGATTTCTCCGATCAGAGAGTTTCCTCGAAACCGAATCGAGCTGCAAGAGGCGAGTGTTTTCATCGAATCAGGAAGATTCCCAGAGAGGTAGTTCTCACTGAAATCAAGCGACTTCAAGGAAGAACATCTTCCGATGTCGGAAGGAACATCACCGGAAAACCAGTTTTTGGATAAGTCAATGTGATGGAGATCGTAGAGACCGCCGACTCCATCGGGGATCGCTCCTTGGAGGAAATTGTCGGATAAATCAAGAGAATTTAAGCTCTTGAGGAACCAGATTTCTCGAGGTAATCTCCCAGAGAGCTGATTGGAAGAGAGATTAAGGTGGGCGAGAGTAGAACAGTAGCTGAGAGAGACGGGAAGAGAGCCCGTGAGCTTGTTGTTAGCGAAAGAGACGGACCTCAAGGACCCGCATTGCTCGAAGAACCCGTCTGGGATCCGACCCGAGAGATTATTGCCGCTGAAATCGAGGACTTGGAGTGTGCCCATGCGAGGGAGCTCGGGGTTTAAGGTTCCGGTGAGGTTGTTGTTGGAGAGGAGCAACGTGTGGAGGAACTGGAGACGGAGAAGGCCACGGCCGATGTGACCGGAGAGAGAGAAGCCGTCGAGCCGGAGCTCCGTGACACGGTTGGTGGCAGGGTCACAAACGCAGCCGAGCCAGTTGCAGGGATCGAAGTCTTCGGAGTTCCAAGAAGAGAGCTTCGAGAGAGGGTCGCGGAGGCCGGCCTTGAAAACGATGAGACCCAAAACGTCGTCGTTGAATGTCGGGTCTGCTGCGGCTGTAGTAACTGAAACGGCGAGGAAGAGGAAGAAGCTGAGTGAAACGGTGTCGTTTAACATCTCTTCAATTCGAGAGAGGATCTTTTAAAACGAGAGTAACCAAAAGCAAGAAAAGAGAATCGCTAGTCGGCGGCCATGGTTGCTGGAGAGGGAAGATTACAGAGCCGACAAAAAAAAGGGCTTTCTTTTACCGGAAGTTAAGCAAGCATAGAGGAAAAAGACAAAGTGGTTCTGCAGTTTTTAAATCACCATAACAAACTCCTCAATAGTCGTTCTTTTGGCTGGTCCGGGAAACTCAATAAGAAGAGTTTGAACAGAGAAAGGGAAAAAATAGAGAAGCAGGAGTAAAAGGGAAGGTAGAGAGCATTAATGGAGGAATCAATTCTCCAAACTGTTTAGAAATTACAGCAGAGAGAGAGAGAGAGATTTGGAAAAAGAAAAAGAAAAAAGGGTAAAGAGAGAAAGAGAGAGAGAGAGAGTGAGAGGAAACGGGAGTAAACGGCGTAAGCACCGGAGAGGGGGCTTAAAGACTTCAAGTCCGGGAGACAATCTTCTTCTTTATTTCTTTTACTATTATTATTATTATTGGACTCTCGCTTTTTGCAACCAAAGTAATAATAAGATTTCAGAATGATACAAAAGAATAATAAGAAGATTTGAAAAGAAATGCAGAGAAGACCGAGGATGAAGTAAAAGAGAAGTGATCTCTCCAAAGCCTTTCTTGTCCCTTAGCATGCATTGCTACGCCATCATTCCCAAATTTCTCTTCTTTTTTTCCCCTTTCATTATCATCAGATTTTAAATTATAATACTAGTAATTAACAAAGTTAAACTGAAATGATTTGCATGTGACAAAAACAAAAAAAAAAACGAAATGATTTGTATGGAAGATCTATGATGAATTAAGTTTGCCTTGGGCACGGAGCGGATATCCTGAAAAATTCAGGTATCTGTAATCTGTTCCGTTAATAACGGATATTTAATTTTTTTATCCGATTCGATCCGTTAACTTTCGAATATTCGAAAAAAATTTAGATATCCGCGGATATCCGATTCGATCCGTGAAAAATCAAATATCCATATTTTTTCTAGATATCCGTAGAGATCTGATCCAATCCCCTAACATTTTAATATTATTTATTTTTTTATTTAAACATAATAAAATTAAATATTTAGTGAGAATGGGTGGGTTTCAATACTCTCGCTTATATATCTATAATAACAAAAAAAAGACTAATCATACACATTTGTTATTATACAAATGACATATATGTATATACGGATCGGATCGGATCGGATATCGGTCTTTTTTTACATAGTATTTGCGATTTGTTTTGTTTTTAACGGATACTACTTTTTAATATTTGCTTTGTTCAAAATTTTACGGATATTCAAATTTTTCGGTTCGGATATAAACGAATAGATCAGATTTAACAGATTTTTTGCACATTGCTAAATTAAGTTAACATAGAGCTTCCACACCTCACGCACTACTATTACCACTCTAGTCGTACCACTCACGCATGTGTTTACTAATCTAATCTCCACTTCTGTTTGATATACTACTAGTATGTTGTATAGTTTTTTACATATATAATTAAAGCCACTTCAATGCACACAGTGGAGAGAAGTGGCGTAAACGGTGCTCACTCCATCTCAGGATCTTCCCGTTGACCTACTTATCTCCTCTTTTTTTTTTTTTTCTATTTAAAAAAAAAAAACCAATCTTTTATTGGTTTTTCTGTGTAGATTAATAATGGATATTAACTTTGTTATTGCTGAATCAAGATGGAGAGAAAGGAAGAAAAAAAACATGGATAATGAGTGAGATGATGAGGATAAAAAACATGCCTACCAAACCATCTCAAGACTCTACCTTCCTTTCTTTCACTCCCAAGCAACGTTTCTACACTTGACATCATAATTATCTTCACATGTCTTACACTTACATTCATTCTTCCCACACTCTTCAGAATATGATGTTTTTTTTTTAAATACGTACATCATACATGTTTCCTATTTATTGAATTTTAGCTACTTTCTATTTTTTCTGTCTATTATATTACAGTTTTCCACAAAAGTTATTTTTGATAAAAAAAAAAATCATGCAGTTTGATTAACTAACACAAATTTCAGTCTAGATATTTACAAAGATGCATATCAATCTTCTATGAACCAAGATATGACCATCCTCTCCTTAAAGATGAATTCTTAACCCATTGTTACCTTTTTCTATTAAATTTTGTTGTACTCTTAATAACTTTGTGTGTAACCAAGATGTTTATTAGTACTAGATGAATAACTGACACCAAAAAGGAAAAAATACATAAGGCCCAAACTAACGGGTGGACTTGACCAGTATGGTTTTATAAAAACAACACCAAGCATAAGGACTAGTTCAAAGTCCAAAATGGCTAATTAACCCTATATATATGATTGGGGAAGAGATCAAAGCTTCAAGTTTGTTGCTGAATTTTGAGTGAAGGGTTTGTTCTTACAACTCAAGTTGGGAAGAAGGTTGAGAGTTGGGATGGTTATCAAGAGGCATGTATTGCGCCATTATCGCTCTTATCTCTGAGTCCATATATGTCTGCACACAAACCCTCTCAAATAAATTTTTTTTTTTTTTTTTGGTTTTAATGTTAAGAGCCTCTCAAATCAGTTCATATTGAACAAGTATGCTAATGCTTGATTAGAAATATATACTATGCATACCCGGATTCTGTATCTGTAGACAGTGTAAGCTCCTAAAGCAGCTGCACCAAGTCCCATTATTATTATCCATATCACCCCCCAGCTTACATCTCCTCTTGCATCCTTACCTGTAACACAAGTAATTTATTTAGTTGATGGTCAAATTAAATATTCCAAGAATGATGTATAAATATATTGACTTATGCAAATGTCGTGCTCTCTGATGTAAAGCAGGCTTCCGCTGCAGCTACATTCATAGCTTCCCCATGTGTTCTTGCATTTGCAGCCGCGGCACTGGCATGCTGTCTTTTCCTCACACTCATTCACATCTGGATTCATACATCAACAACAACATATGCGAGTTTTTTTATTTCAAAACTTTTATAATATTCCATAGTTTGTTGTAATACCTGTGCAGTTTTTGAGGCCATCTCCCTTGAATCCAGGAGGACATTTGCAGCCTTTCGAATGATCATCCTAACAACAACAACAACAAATAATTCCATCTTTTCATAATTCATATATATATATATAGAGAGAGAGAGGGAGAGAGAGAGAGGAAATGTCAAAACAGAGGATAAAAGTTAGTTATATGTCTGATTACGCGGCAAGCGGAATATGTTGTGCCCATTTGAGTCTGTTTCCAGCATCCTCCATTGTTTATTCCACAACGTAGCGCCCCCGAAGCTGCGATTTCCGGATTTTTACATGTAAAGCTTTACACATCTATCATTTAGAAAATACTAATGGGACATTGTTTGTTTTACCTTCACAATGAGTGTAGCCGTCACCCAAAAACTTGACACCCTGAACAATGGGACATTGACATACTCTTCCTCTGAAAGTATCCTGCAACATTAGCATGGTAATACTCCCTTCTTTTAATGCAAACATCTATCTATATCTATATGAAACATAAAACAAGAGAGTGATTGCTTTACTACCCTACAAGCGGTAATGTTGGTTGTCTTATCCTCCCAACACCCTCCATTGTTTTGTAAACATTCATTGGTTTCTATGTCTGCCCAAACACATGATGCAAAACCAGATGTTAAAAAGTAATGAAATGCATATTAAGTAGAGAAGAGGACCTTCGGTTAAACAGATGGGTGGCTCAGTCGTCTCACGAAACCCTGAGCAAAGAGCCTTAAGCACCGCCGATCTCTCCAACTTCCCTGTGAAGAATTTGCTTAATTTGATTAATAATGTGTTAGTAGGAGAGGAATTTGGTTGCTTGTTACCTCTGTATTGTCTGTTGTTTATTACAATAGTTGGTAGTATTGTCACATCTCCCCGCGAGCCTTTCCCAACCTAACAGAATTAGCAACCAGAGAGACAACTTTTGGGATTTTAATAGTGTAAAGAAATGCGGCCGGGAAAAGAAAAGTAAGAAAAAGAAGCTATCTAACTTGTGATTCTTGTTCATCTTTCAGAACAGGATTCTCAACATCTGCTTCGATGTCTCCGATGCATTTGTCTATTTTCTGCACATCGACTCCTACTCGAAAGACATATAGAACAAGAAGATCTCAAAACATTAAAAAAAAAAAAAAAAAAAATTTAAAGAGGCATGCATGCCAAAAGCAAGGTTGGGTTACCAAGAGAACGAATGACTTGATCAGCACAATTCTTGTTGTACTTCTCCTCTTTCATGGGACAACGAATGGCGAAGTCGGTGACATAATCCCACCAAAGCCATGGCTTTCCACTTTCATTCATCACTCTAAAGAAGCAAGCTTGGCGTAAATTCTGAACAATCACGTCTTTCCCATTGTATCCTCTGGAGAAATCTTGCTCCGGGTCCGGTGCACAGTACCTTCCTCCGTTGATGCATTGTGTTTTACATTGTCTGCTTGCCAGAAACGCTTCAGGACAATACCTATAAATATATATCCAAACATTCAGAATTCCTTTTGTTTTAGTGTGAGAATACTAATATGGTACAAGAGAAGAGAGTGGACCAGGTGATGTAGTGGGGAGTGAAGCGAGTGAAGCCTCCTTTCTCAAGAATCTGAGCAGCTCCTTTGAACCTCTTAAGAAACCGGATCTGTGCATCACATTTGGGTCCGCATTCATCGTTGCTGTTGGTCCATAGCTCGTAGGCAACACGGTCGTTCGGGTGTGGAAGAGCCTCCCGCCAGTCCAGGCTTATATGAACGGGTTCTCCGTGAGCTATGGCCGTTTTGATGGCGGTCCCGAGAGACCTGCTCACCAGAGCTGAAGGAATCGTGATGTTCTGCAAGTACTCTGCATCTGTACTGGTCTCGTCCTCTGGGGCGTCCATAGTGATGAGCGGCTCGGGCCTGTTATCCGCCACCAAGATGGTCGCAGCACCAGCTCGTTGCGCGTTCCACGCCTTCAAGGTGAAGTAGCAATCTAGGACAAACAAACAAAACAACAATCATCACTAGGTGCCTTGTATCACAAGTCATCACTTACGGATTCCTTGAGGAGCAATTCATGCCCCTTTTAATAATCAGAGAGAGATAGATGGGGACCTCCTCGATCGACAAGGACGAAGGTGGGCAATCCAGCAGGTCTAGATCTGAAGGAGATTTCGAAATCGTTGAAGTTCTTGCAAGCCTTCTGGTTAGCTTTGGGGTAAACGACCGCACCGGACATGCTCCCGCCGTACTGAGGGACACCGAAGTTGCCGAGGGCACATTCGTAGACTCCTCTGATGGCCTCCGGAGAAGTCACTCGCAGGTTGTTCTTCTCCACCACGAACCTCCCCGTGCACGGACCCAACCACACCAGCACCAATCCCATTACAACTAACCCTACGTTCTCTGGCCTCATCATCTCTCGACAAGTTCTTGAGCTTGATTTCTAAATATTATGGGTAAATGGGAATCCAATAAAATGTTCAAAGCTTCAATTGAAACTTTCGCCTTGCCTAACCATAAAAGAATTGAAACTGTCAAACAGACTCACTACTGACCAAATATAGCTTCCGCTTCTACTGCTTAACGTGGCAACAAACACCCTGAAAAGCTTTGGGCCTAATCTCCTACTTAATGGGCTTTTATATTCGAATTGCTCGAGCTATATAAGAAGCCTTATTCATGCAAGGGTTTTCGATGCAATTAATTTATTTCCATGTACTGTTAACCTTTTTTTTTCTTTTTTTTTTTAAACTTTTGTTGTTTTCCATACTAGGAAATTGTAACATAGATATAATATTTTGTTTGACTAGAAGAGCAATGGACATGTAACAAATTAACTACTTCCAATTCTTATCATGTTTATAAGGCTACACGTTATAAAATGAAATACTCCCTCCGTTTTAAAATATAAGATATTTTAGAAATTTTTTCTTGTTGCAAAATATAAACTATTTTGAAAATCATATGTATTTTT
Organism: Arabis hirsuta; assembly: GCA_964056655.1. Classification (NCBI taxonomy): domain Eukaryota; kingdom Viridiplantae; phylum Streptophyta; class Magnoliopsida; order Brassicales; family Brassicaceae; genus Arabis; species Arabis hirsuta. The sequence goes on along the minus strand of OZ053302.1, from coordinate 67,604 downwards.
TAACTTTATTGAATATTGTGTGACCACTAGTATTTTACAGTCTATTTTATGACTTGTTAAATTATTTTTAGAGAAATTGGCATTTATATCAGTTATTAATCATATATTTAATTATCTAACACCACATAAAATGAAATATAGTAACTAACATTCTAATTATGTGAGATTTCAATTATACCCTTAATATATTTATGGTAAATGCTCTCATATCTCTTTTTCATCATTATTTCATTTATTACATTCCTTTTTCTATTTTGTTTCTCTTTAATTTTCAAAAAAACATATTAAAGATTAATAACTTTTTTTACACTATTAGGAGGAAAAAAAATAATCAATATCAAAAACATTTAGACTTTTCATTTCTATCTATTATATATTTATATATGTAATTAACTATGTACCCAAATATACTTATCTTTATATGTAGTTAATTATTAAATATAGTTAGTTATATATCTATGTATAGTTAACTATAAATCCAAGTATAGTTCTCTATATTAAAAATTATTTTCACAAATAGTCAGCTATACGAGTTATATTCACAAATAGTTCACTTCTATATAAGTAAAAATATAAATAACTATGTTTAAATATAATTGGTTATATATCCATGTGTAGTTGGCTATATATAAATAAATAGTTATCTATATAATTAATTTTATTCACAGAAAATCAGTTATACTTGTTATATTCACAAATAGTTCACTATTATTTATATAATTAGTTAATTATATTAAAATAAAGTTCACTATTTGTTTAATTAAATAGTGAAATAGTTCACTATTTATGTCTATGATATTTAATTTATGATATAGCTCACTATATATTTTAACTATTTAAATAATAATCAATTATTATTAAACTTAAAGAAACATGGTTTTTTTGAAAAAATATAAAATACAGAAAAATACTTTTATATATATGTCAACTTAAAGTTTATATCTAGAAAAATAATGATATTTTTCTTTTTATATACAAAACAAATTTGGATTAAATATGCATTAAATGTGACAATTTTCATTGAATGTTATAAAAGGTAAAATAGTCTCATTTTCTTTCTCTTTGTTAGTTTACAAATTTATAATCTGCACATGTTACTTAACTAATTCACATGCTCAAATATGTCATTTCACTAATTAACCCATATTTTTATTATATATATTAAATGTTATTTTTTAGAAAAAATAATAGTATTTTAAATTCTGCGTTTCTACCAAAACATTTTATATATTGAAACGAATGGAGTAATATTATCTACTGGATTTCAATTAATTGGAATTGTAAAATAAGTAAACGCGCTGACCGAAGAGGTATGGAAGAAAATAGAGACGATTTTAGAGGAGAAAAGTGAGAGGCAATTAAGTGTGAACGTTGAACTGTTGAAGTGTGTTTATACTTAACCAACCTATCAATTAAATCAAAGAAGCAGACTTTATTTATTTTTTCCACACGGACGTTGCTTTCACTCTTCACCTCTTACCTAAGCCTTTTGTTGTCATCTTATGAGTAGTCCTAGTATCTAAATTTATAATATAATCTCTATAATAATTATAGAAAAGTTACATCAAACATATAATTTACCAATTCGAAAAGTGTAGAAAATGCATTACACGTTTATAACGAAAATAGCAAGAAATTTAAGCCTGCCTGGAGTCAAAACAAGAATTTTAAGCCTAGATTCGCTGTCGTATCAGAGCTAATGAGTTTGATATTTTCTTTAGTATAGAAATATATTATTATAGGTAAATGTCCCTTTTATACATATATACACATGATGTTGGGCATACCAACGTCTTGAAAAAGAGTCTTTGATGCATATTTTAACAAGAAAGATTCCTATTCGTTTGTCCGATTAATCCATCCTACCTAGCTAGATCTATAATAAATCTTATACAAGTTTAATATCTATATGCGTATACTTTTAAAATTAGCTGTGCCATGAATCATGCATATATACATCTTGAATTATTAAGGTACCAAACAGTATTCGTCATCCTAACTTTTTTGAGAAAATATTTAAAAAAGTATCTATCTATGCGTTGAGTACTTGCTTAGGATAATCTTAACTATATCCGTTTTTATATTGCATCATATGACATAAGCTCACAACTAATAACAAAAAAGGGGGACCATGAAATGTAAAATGTTAGTATATCTGAATTAGTGAGATGCATTATCGATCTATGCTTCTTTTTTCTTTTCTTTTTTTTTTTTTTTTTTTAAGGACCATACAAAGTTACAAACTAAAGGAGAAATATATTCTTGGCTCATCATGGAAAAGAGAGGTTCTAAAGAGGCTATATAATTCAGTCAATAGAAAAGCCCTTTAACCTAAAAGGAGACCTAATATAGGTTGTTTTTCCTCTGATTATATATGATTAATATTAATAATCCAGTTAGTGGGGGGTACTTAGGGCAGAAGGGTCAAGAAGGTCTCTTTGTTTTTGCGATCTGCTTCAATGACAAGTTCCATTTGACCTGACCAACAATCTCTTGTCCACCACTTTTTGACCCTCGTGTTGGAATTTTGTACGATTGATCGGATTTACATGAGCAAGTCCGGTCTTTTAAAGATATTTTCTATGAGGAATGAGAATGAAACCAAAAATTGTCAACAACCATTTTTTAGATATAAAATCAGTAATCAAAATATCTCTGATTATATACAAAAATAGTTGCGAATACTATTATTATTATTATAAAAGTGGTGGGAAACAACTTTTTTTTCTTTTGTAGATGGAACAAACAGCTCTAAAAAAAGTGTGCCAAACACAAACTTTAGCAAGTTTTATGTTTTCTTAAATTTCTAGCAAAGTGTGGAAGAACTCCAACGACTTAAAGCAGTGGTTCGAAAAAGATGATCGACCTACATTTGATACTATGTGAAATTACGAGCTTTTAATTCAAAACCAATAATGAGCAAAATAACACAATTTTTTACATATTATTTAAGTGTCATATAAATTTTGATGTGAGATTTCTGACACCTTTTTTGAAATGATGGCTCTTACGTTGAACCGAACCCACTCTAGTATCGACAGTAAATCCTATTCGAGCCCCTCGCAAGCCATGGCAACAATTTGGACTCTAATACGTTGAAGAATCAAAGTAAAGGAAGGTTCTAAGAGGAAATATTTACAAACATACATATATATATGGAGAGTCTAGAGAATCTTTGGAAATCTAGACTACAATTGTTGTACTATATAATTACCAAAAATATCAAGATGAAATCGTATATGCAAATTTCAGTCGTAATCCTTGGTCCAGTATCTGCGTGATCTGCAATTTTTTGTTGGATGATTACGAAATCAGCTCCAATAGTGATAAGTAGAAAAAACCTAGATCGTTTCTTTGGAGTCCAACATTAGGTACTAACTCTTCAATGTAGAAATAAGTCCATCAAGTCTCTATCTGCATCACCCTCTAATCTTGTAAAAGAGTGGCATACATGATCATATATAGTTGACGATTGATGGTTTAAGGGAATTAGAAAACTTTACTCGAAGGCTTGATTATAAAAGATATTCCCGGCTGGAAACAGTACAACCTTGATGTATTATTATAGGTTGTAATAACACAAAACAGAAGTTTCAAGTAGCTAGGACTGAAACACATGAGGCTTGCGCAAGTACATAGAGATCCATGTATCAAACAAAACAAAAAGTAACAGAAGAAGGATATTAATTTATAGGATTTGGGAGCAAACATATATAAGTAAATAAGCTATATGTATGATGATAGAGGAACAAGTATATATATATATATATGTGGTCATGAGAAGTCACATGATGTCCAAGAAGGGTTAAACTGGAAAGCCTCCACGGCGTGAGCAACCTCGGAAGACATACACTGAGATGGAGACCAATCTTCAGCCTTGTCAGGTGTCATGTAATCATCTTTGGTATGAATCTGATTCTGATGTTGATGGAAGCTAGTGGAGCAGGCAGAGAAGGTGGTGGTGGGGTAATCAAATCGGATCATGTGGGAACCGTCGTGATCGGAGGTGTCAAGAGGGAAAGTTGCATAGGCTTGGTTAAGCTGGCAAGTGTGGTGGCCGAAGTAAGTGGTTGAGTACAATGGAGGGTTGTGTTGGACCTTCTGAACCTGCTTCTTTGCTTGGCAGTTCTGGTCCTTTGTGTACGCACACTTGTAGTAACTCCTGTAGTGTTTTTTTTCAGTAAAACCAGTAGTGTTTATAAAATAATCAATGTCAAAGAGATTGATTGATTGATGTACCTTTCGTGATCAGATTCTTTGATCTGCTTTTGACCGTATTTCCTCCAGAGATAGCCGTCGTGGTAGATCGGGTTTGCGGATTCGTGTCTCCGGTAGTCTGAGCTCTCTGCCATTGATGTCTTTCTGCAGCGTAACCAACCACCGGGATCGTGATGATGAGCATCACTCAACACAATTATCATTATATATTGCAGATTTCAATATTTAAATAACCAACCGTACCTTCCCCTCTTGTGATGTGGTTTCTTGCGGCTCTCAAGAACAGGAGGAGAGTCCTGCTGGGGAGATGAGTTGAAATCGGATTGGTCGTCATTATTATCGATCAAGATGGAGAGAGCATCTGAGAAACAATGGAGGACGGACTTAGCCAAATCCTCCGTAGTTTCCATGGGCGACGAACCGGCGTGGTCCATGATGAACTTGAGCTGGTTGGCGAAGCCTTGGCCGTGAAGGAGCGTATCCATAGCATTGGTTTGTTGGCAAGAATTCATCTTTTGATTTATTTGTGACTTTGGACTAATTAATGTTTTATTTGGAAGTCGTAAGGAGAGGGATGTGATGGGCACCTCTCTCTCTCTCTCTCTCTTATATATATATATATGTCTTTGCTGGATAGGTCGAGAAGATGAGATAAGGATGTCGTAAGGAAGTTTCGTATGTGTGATATTTACTATACACTCTTTCTTCGGATATACTATTAGTCTATAACTACTAGAACTATTTTTTTATGTATTTCCAATTAGAAAACGTGCTTATTTATGAATGGCCCTTTCATATAACCCCACGATATAAAGACAAAAAACAACATGTACTAGTTGACTTAACCAACCACTGTTCATGATTGCCAAATATATTAGTTTGATAATTCTGTGTAAACGCATATCTAAGGAATCATGACTTTTTGGATCTCTGACTTGTTTCACTCCCCATTTCAGTAAATTGAGTCTCCAAATAATTAGAAACCAGGATGGAATATATCGTCCATCTTATAATGTAGGGGACTAGGGAAAAATTAATTCTAATAACCACACGATGAATTGGAATTTACTCTTCAAAATCATATGATGCTCAGATCATAGATTCTGATTTTTGTAAAATGTATTTTCATTTATAATGATATAGATAGAGTTTAGCAAAAAAAAAAAAAAAAAAAGAAAATACTCGCTGGAAGTGTATGTTTGAATGAGTTTTAAAATTCAATATGAGCTGATATAGTTGTTCAATTTACGGAGTTGAGAAGCGGATGATAAAACATCTGAAATATGAAATAAGTAGTTTGTTGTTGAAGCAGTTCTTGTACCAGTCACAAAGAGCTACTGTAAGTGATAGAAGGAGAGTGAGGAGCATCGATCAAACGAAGTGGGCTTGAAGATATGAGCTTGAACCAAGCTATTCAAGCTAATATGGACGTGTCATAAGTTGTAGCTGAGTTGGAAAAAAGATCTTGGAGAGGATCAAGGAGCATTGAAAATTTTCTTATGTCTTGCCCAAAAATAAGGAAAGAGGTGATATTGCTAAAGATTTAGTATCATCTCAACTTGGAAGTCAAGGCTAGGTTTAGCCACAATAGTGTGAAGTCCTATTGTGTATAGATAGTGAGTCACGGCGTTTTTAGACGTCAACTAATGTAATTCAAATAGTTCTTAGCAAAAAAGAGTTTAGCGTCGTAGATCCTGATCAAAGGGACTAAGGGTTTGTTGGAGAGGTTCTTGGATCATGTATTAGATCCATGAACAATTGAGATTAGAGATGTTGTTTTAGGTGAAACTTGTAAATACATCTAAAATATTTTTTTGAAAAGAAATCCCATGTGTTACTTCGTGCTATAGCAGTTCTCACAGGGGCGGATCTACATATGGTAAGTACGGGCAGCTGCCCCCCCCCCCATGATATTTCCATTTTCTCCTTAGGTTTAAAGGCTCAACTTATTTGCCCCCCTCACTATCATCTCAACTTGGAAGTCAAGGCTAGGTTTAGCCACAATAGTGTGAAGTCCTATTGTGTATAGATAGTGAGTCACGGCGTTTTTAGACGTCAACTAATGTAATTCAAATAGTTCTTAGCAAAAAAGAGTTTAGCGTCGTAGATCCTGATCAAAGGGACTAAGGGTTTGTTGGAGAGGTTCTTGGATCATGTATTAGATCCATGAACAATTGAGATTAGAGATGTTGTTTTAGGTGAAACTTGTAAATACATCTAAAATATTTTTTTGAAAAGAAATCCCATGTGTTACTTCGTGCTATAGCAGTTCTCACAGGGGCGGATCTATATATGGTAAGTACGGGCAGCCCCCCCCCCCATGATATTTCCATTTTCTCCTTAGGTTTAAAGGCTCAACTTATTTGCCCCCATTTAAATATATGTTTTTAATTTGCTCCCATTAGAGACAATCCCACTCCAAACTCAATTTTTTAGTCATTATTATCATTTTTTTCGCACAGATCCATTTTTTTCCTTTTCTTAGCAATATTACGTTTCTATTTCAATTGCAAACATTAAAGTTAAACTCTTGTTTCATTCACCGTAATATTTTCGTTTTCGTTTTTGATTGATTTTTGTGAAGTACTAAATGACAAAAAAAAAATATTTTTAATCTATTTTAGGCTAACCATCTTTAACATGATTTTGTAAACATATCTATGTTTCAAATATACATATATATATTTGTATTGCTTATTCCATGAAAATATATGAATTATTTGTGTTTTAATTATTGTAAGCCCCCTGTGAAATAATATCTTGAATCCGCCGCTGGTTCTCACACTTACTCTAGCTAGGATTTGTTAAAGAAAGTCACATGAGCGGGAGTGATGGAACTTGTGACAGTAGTTGGACGAGACCAAAAGTCATGTGGCACGGCACCTGAGAAGATGGACGGCCTAATAAACGGGCGTAGAAAACGGAGTGGTCTGTTCAATAAATGACGTCGGCTTCGTGACCTCATCGACGTGACGTAGGGAGGTCCAATTATTTATGTATGATTATGACCCAATCTAATCTCTTCGTCTCTTTTTTCAATCCAACGACGGAGATCATCAGTTGCTGCAAAGTATTCTATTATTTTGTTTAAAATAAGCCATATACGCATGTGCTCTTTTTGGATTTCAACTCATGTTCCTTTTCTTATAAATGTCTAGATCTAGCACGTGCTTTAGCTTCAACATTTTATTAACTTTTTCTTCCTTTCATTAAATAATACTACTACTAACTATATATCTCTTGATTAATAAACTACATGAATCATATTACTATTTTTAGTCAAAGTAGTCTTTGCTTCTCCTTCAATATGGGCGGCTGAGTGATCTCTTTCACCCTTGCGACCTTTTTCCTGTCACTTCTCCATTACAAAATTCTTAACTTTAATTGTTATTGCTTGAGTTTAACATGATCCCTATAATCTTCGTTGCGTTGTGATTCTATTCGGACCATATATAGGCTTCGATTGGTTACCACGTTTGCAAATGAGGTATCTTTCAACCGTCCGTTTGTTACCAATCAAACGATCGTTTGAACGGGTGGTTGAAACGGTCGTTTGTAACTTCGTTTGCAAACGGACTTTTGATAAAAAGGTCGTTTGAACTAGACATGGATATTCGGGTAACCATTCGAGTTTCAGATCAGGTATCGGGGTCTCCGTTTTAGGAATATAATATCTATCATAGTATTTAAAAATTTGGGTTCGATTTTGGTTATCCAAAAGATTCATACTCATTCTATTTAAAAATTATTCGAAATATTCATAATTATTGGGTATTTTTTTGCATTTAGTTCGATTACCATATTTTGAACTCGAATTATCCAAATAAATTTTGTAAATTTTATAGCTAATTAAATTGGATTTTTATCCAATATTAACAACAAAAAGCGTAAACTATATAAAAATATCAAATTTTAAATCTAAGTATTTCTTAGGCTAATTTATGTTTCAGATATTTTAAGTATCTATTCAATTTTGATGCACTTCGGTTTGGAGTTTCATTTTTTTTTGTTTTTAGAAATATAGAACCCGTTTGGGTATTTTATAAATCGTGTTTGTTTCGGATAATTTCGACTTATGTTCGGTTTAGTTTTTCGATTTTCGATTTTGGATACTCTTCTACCAATTTGATAGAAGAGTATGAAGCAACGACTGATGGAGCATACATGACAACAATTCGTAATCAAATTGCAGATATGTTATGGGCTGATCGTAGATAGTAGTTGATTAATGTTTTCAAAATGAATAATTATAATTTATATTTACATATAATTTATATTATTAATTTTAAATTATTTTTTTTTTAATTATTTAAAAAAAATATTACATAATTTTATCTAATTCTACTATTCAACCGCTACAATGTTATCAATCAAGCTTATATTGAACTTGTTCTTTACTATTCAACCGCCTTCTCTAACCACTGATTCTAACCGCCTTGTTGCAAACGACCCACTATTCAACCGCCCAAAAACTTTCAACCGTTCGTTTCAAACGGAGTCACCAATCGGACCCTATAGGTTCCGAGCGAGGATAGCGCGGTGCAGAGCGGACCGGATAGATGCGTTGCGAGACAGAAATCAACAAAAATATATTTATACACATGTATAAATATTGATTTTTGATTTAGCAAAAAAAAAATATTGATTTTTGTTAGACACATATATAAATAGATTTTTGCAACTCTTCAGGACGGGACGGGACGTTACCATTCGGAATATATGACCATTTCAACAGTCCTTAAGTAATAGTATATTGTAATATTGATACTAAACATTTTTGCTTGGGATCAAAATACAAACACATATTGTTTTTAAAACCGTCAAATTATTGCAGGATCTAACAATTTTAATCAACACACACAACTAACATATTAATTTATTCATCATTCCGTTTCAGACAATTATAATGCACACTAACAAAATATAAGAAACGACATGATCATCCATTTTTTTAATTGATAGTAAAAACAAGAATAGAAGTGTTTTTTTTTTTGTTGTTGTCGGCAATAGACTGTATGGAGTATAAGTAACAATTTACATGAAAAAAATGCAAAAACGATTAATTAATCAACTAGTTTAATTATTGTGATGTTAATCAAATCATTAATTAACAAGTTGAGTACTTAATGTATTTCATATGGTAATACACATGCACATATATATGTAGTAGTCTCATCTCATCCACTAGTTTGAAATTAAGTTGCATGTGGACACGATTAACGGTGTTTATCTCCGACGGTCTTACCGTTATGTAGGCGTGATTAAAACCCTATCACGTTATAATGCTTAATTTTAGTTTCGATCCAATCTTCGCACCCGTATTAATCGGCTAAAGAAATTAAACTATATCAACCATACTCTATATATTATTTAGGAGATACTAAGCGAAAAATCTTATGTATCACTCAATAAAGATTTTAAGTGACACATTAATTAAATTAACCAATCAAAATATTCTAATTAGTTTTATATGATATGTTAGAAATCTCTACATATTTACATTAATTTTCTAACATGAATTCACAAATACATATATGACTAATTTAAATTCAACTAAAATATAACGTTTAATATTTAAACGTTATATAACATCATGGTTTAACGATAAATTATTTACCGATATTAATTACTTTTAAAAACTGTATTTATGTCCGTTTAGATACCATATGTGATTGATCATACAATTATTTTATTTTATATCGTTTAATTGTATATGTATTACTCTTATTAAAGTTGTGCTTTTGTTATAAACATACAACTTTTACAAATTAAACATTAATATTTGAATTTCCAAAATCATCATTTTCCCTTTCTATTATTTCTTTGATTTTGACTAACGCAATATTTTTTGGATTTGGTGAACTCAAATAAGTTTGAGACAATCCATAATCTCAAACGTATTCGATTTACATTAAAAACGCTTACATTCAATCTAACTGTCATGCTTATTAAAATTTATAAGATAAAATATATTTTTCTATATATAACATATACCATTTGATTTTTTTAAAAATTCCGTATGTTTTAAAAACAAATATAATTTTTTATTTTTAAATATTATAATCCCGCGTCAACGCGGGACAAAAAACTAGTTTGTCTTTAAATTATGAAATCTACCTAACGATTCTATATGGAAGGTTTATTTTATACCATTTTCCGAAATGGGCAACTAGTACTCTTTGTTTTTTCTTTTCAACTTGCAATAGTATTATTAATTAGATGATTAATGGTAAGTAGTGTCTATTTGGCAATCAATAATAACTCAATCGTAAGATTTACAATTCCATATATAGTCGACGGTCGATCCAATAAAAATGTAGAAATAAACATCAACCATGCATATTATGAAGCAATATTAGATTAGTGTCTAAAATTTCAATTTGCGTGACATGTGGTTAGAGAGGTTGGAATTAATCACGTTGTTGGATTCGATTAATTAATAAATGGTGTGGATGAGGTGTGTTTTGTCGTTTCTTGTATTCAACTTGCGGGTTAGATTTTACTTTAAAGTTGCTAGATTGAATTGTTTTCTTTAACAAGGAAGATAAAATAAAAAAGTGAATGATCAGCCACCTAATTATTACTTAATAGAGGTAATAATAGTTTTTTTTTTCAATAATAGTAGATTGCTTGATTGTTTATGCGATGTTATGAATTAAGGCCTTATTAGCGGACCCCATGCTTCCATATTTTGATTCCAAATTATAATTTGTTGGGTGTTTAAAATGAATTTTCTTTTGTAGTGATTAGAAAATAGTAAAAGCTGGTAGTTGATAGATGGCCTTGAATGAATGGTTGGGCTAACGAATCTAAGTAATGAGTTGGATATTTTTGTTTTAATGAATGATAATACCGAATTTTGTCAATACTCTAAATGTTGGATCGATAATGAAAACATTCAATTTAGAGATAGAAAAAAAGTGCAGTAGATTTATCCGCTGTAGATACGTCGATGTAATAGTTTTCATAAATTTGTAATAAAATAATAATAAAAATGCAGTGTTAAAAAAAAAAAAATAGAAAGAAAGTATGAGATTAAATGTTTAATTAATTTGATAAAATGATTCTCAAGTTGATTGTTAAAAAAAAAAAATTCTCAAGTTGGTGATGATGATTGAGAGAAGGTTTTCGTATATGGGTTTTTTCCGGCATGCGTAACACAGAGAGCTAAGTGAAATAAATAAAAATGGGCATATAGACGAGAAGGGCCCAATAGAAAGAAGTCCATTGTAACGAGGATTTACAATGGGCCTAGGCTCATTAGCCCAGTTTCGGAATTTGCGATTTCTCTCTCCTCCACAAGCTGCTGCTGCTTCTTCTTCTTCTTCTTCTTCTTGGAGGAGCTTTCTTCTTCTTCTTCCATTGGTTCCTGGAATTTGCAGATCGAAACCAGTTAATTAAACCCCTTTTCTTAAATAAGCTAGAGAGAGAGACAGAGAGCATTACGGAGCTGAAGCGATCCCTCCTCTGCTCCTCTTTCGCTCTCAGAGATCGAATCGGAGAAATTCTCTGACGAACAACGAATTCCGACTGTTAATACACAAATGGATATAAAAGTAATGATATGAGAGATGCGTCTTTGCTTACGGAGGAATAGGCGTGGAGCTCCTTCAATCGAAAGAGACGATCGACCTGGATCTCAAGGCATTTCTGGGACTCTCCTCTCTGGAGAAGACTTGTCATCTGCAGATCCATGGCTCCGTCTCTCTCCTTGAGCACTTTCTCGGTCCTCTCCCGGTCCTCTCGCAACCTCTCCAGCTTCTTCTTGAAGGCCCCCAGCTCCTCCGCAAGAGAAGCGTCGATGGTTCCAACAACAACTTCAAGATTCTCCTTGGAAAGAAGAGGTTTGGGCTTGAGGAAACCTCTTGATGCTGTTGTTGTTGTTGCTGTTGGGGTGAGGAAGATGTTTCTTGGCTGCAGAGCCTTTCGAACCCCCGAAGATCTCATCTTTTTCTTATGGTCAGGTTGCAGAGTGAGAGAAGAAGCAAAGTCAACTAAACAAATACATACTAAGATTTCTTTTTGAATTTGAAATGGGTTCGGCGCTTAACGGCTACTTTTCTTATCTTTCCCTTTTTTTTTTGGGTTTCTCTCTCTCTCTCTTTTTGTGCTATTTGCTTGCTTGCTTCTGATGATGATGATGATTCATCTCTTTATGTGTGAGAAATATGCTCAAGTTTGTCTCCTCTTTTTATTTTATTCTCCTCTGATTAAGCATTGGAGTCATAATTAGTAGTTAGTTGAATTCACTATGTATTTAGGAAGCATATGGTTGTGATATCTCTTGAATTAAATGAAGCAACAACATCCAAGTACAATCAATGCTGTCTAATGTATATCATCAATCAACGAAAATAAAATCTTTCTTTATGAGAAAACAAGCAAACAAGCAAGCAAGTGGCCCATTAGCTCAGTTGGTTAGAGCGTCGTGCTAATAACGCGAAGGTCGCAGGTTCGAAACCTGCATGGGCCAAGTTTCTTTTAATTTTTTTTTTTATTTTGGACGGAATAGTTGAAGAATTTTGGTGGGGAATATGCGTTTGTGGTCAAAGAAGAAGCTCCTCTCCTACCTACTGCCGCATACACAAATTGATCTACATCCGCTGGATCTCATCAACCTCTCAATAGTCGACACGTGTCTTATTACCCGACGCGTCTGTCTCTTTTAGTAATAAAAAAGAAAGAACCCACCGACGCGCCTCCGATCAGATACGGGTTGGCTCCTCCCTCTCTCTCTCCCAATCTCCGGCGTCCTCTCCAGCGTAACTCTACTTCCCTTTCTCTCTTATTTCAGTCAACAATTATGCATAGATTTGCTGGTTTTATGTTGTTAGGATCCAAATGTTTCTAGGTTTATACGATCCAGATCTGGATTTCCTTTTTTGTTTCTCCCTTCCCTCGATCATCGGAGCTCTCCAAAATTTATGACTTTTGCTCGAAATTTCCCTCCTTTCCTTTATTCGCTTCTGAATCACACAAGCTTGCCTTGGGTTTTTGCTATGTCTATTATAATTCATCACACCCTTTAATCGAGGAACGGTTTTCCGTATATGTGTATCCTGAGTTTTCTTCTGTTACACGCAGAGCTGAGAACCATACCTTGATGAATTCGCGCGCTTCTGGATATTTCGTTGTTTCCTGCAAATCGGGAAACAAGAACTGCTTCTTCTTCTTCTTCTGGATTTTGGTTTGCCTTCTCCCTAAGTTCTTTGGAGCCCCACTCCAACTACTTGTCGACTTCCTCCTCATTGACGCCGTCGATAGGATCCCCTCTCATTCTCCTTGATTCATTGTTTCTCTTGGCCCATCTGCTTTTCCAACTCTCTCACTCACTTCTCGCGGTCTAACCAATATGGTCTCCTCCAAAAACCAAACCATCAAGCCTCTCCGGAAAGTACAGCACTTTCTCTCGACCACCCCGCCTGATGTTGTCTTGAACGACAATGTTGAGCTTGATTTCTCTGATGTGTTTGGTCCTCTTCCTGAAGTCACCTCTGTAGTAGACTCAGAGATTGCTGACTCCAGTGACATTGTTTACGATGAGCCTGCTGTTGTCTACAGCCGATCCCACTCGCTCGTCGGCCCATCTTCCTTCGGTAGTCATTCTTTTAAGCTTAGCAAGCTCACTTTAAGGGAGACAGGGGATCCAATAGACTTGCTGGAGTGTCTTGAAGATGAAACTGAGAAAGCTCTAGAGGAGGGTGAAGCCGCATCAGGTGTAGGCATCAAGGACTTTGAGGTTATGAAGGTTGTTGGGCAAGGTGCATTTGGGAAAGTGTTCCAGGTGAGGAAAAAGGGCACCTCTGAGATATTTGCCATGAAGGTCATGAGGAAGGATAAAATCATGGAGAAAAACCACGGCGAATACATGAAAGCCGAGCGTGATATTCTCACAAAAATTGATCATCCCTTCATCGTTCAGCTTAAATACTCTTTCCAGACTAAGTATAGGCTGTATCTCGTGCTCGACTTTATAAACGGAGGGCATCTTTTCTTCCAGCTCTATCACCAAGGGCTTTTCAGGTATCTGCAACTCCTTCCAAGCTTTTATTTTTTTCCTTTTAGAGTTAACAAGAGAGGCTGACTCTTAGCTGTTTTGTTTTGTTTATTTTTGGCAGAGAGGAATTGGCTCGTGTGTACACTGCAGAAATTGTGTCTGCGGTATCTCATCTTCACGAGAAAGGCATAATGCATAGAGATCTGAAACCGGAAAACATACTATTGGACGCAGATGGCCACGTTATGTTAACAGACTTTGGCTTAGCAAAAGAATTTGAGGAAAACACAAGGTCAAACTCCATGTGTGGGACTACGGAGTATATGGCACCTGAAATCATTCGTGGCAAGGGCCATGACAAGGCAGCTGATTGGTGGAGCGTGGGGATTCTGCTCTATGAGATGCTCACGGGAAAGGTAAACAAATATGCCTTCTTCTTGTTAATTGACTGTATTTTGCTGACTTATGCTAAGCGGTATGTGTGATGCTGTCTCTCCACAGCCACCGTTTTTGGGAAGCAGAGATAAGATACAGCAGAAAATTGTGAAGGACAAGATCAAGCTCCCGCAATTTCTGTCAACTGAATGTCATGCGTTACTGAAAGCGGTGAGTATGGAACTCTTAAAACAAGGAATCTCTTACTTTGAGTCCACCGGACTAACCATTAACTATGATGTATCTGTCTGAATACAGCTGCTGCAAAAAGAGCCAGAGAGGCGACTGGGAAGCGGACCAAAGGGGGCAGATGAGATAAAAGGGCACAAGTGGTTCAAGGTTGTAAACTGGAGGAAGCTGGAGGCGAGAGAGGTGCAGCCAAGTTTCAGGCCAGAGGTGTCGGGAAGGCTATGCATAGCCAACTTTGATAAGTGTTGGACGGATATGTCGGTGTTGGATTCTCCAGCCGCCAGCCCCACTGCGGATGCAAGGGCCAACCCCTTTATCAACTTCACATACGTGAGGCCGCCCACGTCTTTCCTTCACCAGACCAGCTCCTTTGATTAGACTGCAACAAGCAGTTGTGTTGTTTGTTCATTTAAACTTGAGCTTTGTGTTGTCTTTATACCATTTTTATTGTTACACGGTTTGATGGATAATTGATGGGCTATGTTGGGCCACTTAGAGTCTTTTGAAATTGAAACTGAGAAAACAAAGAAAGATGAATGGAGAATGACGCACAGACATAAAAATGAATGGGAGAATTTGGAACCAACCAAAAGATAATCATCCAAACATCATCCCTTCCCTTTAGATGGCTTCTCTTCTCTCTCCCGCCACCGCCGGTGCATTTCATTCGACTCGCAAATGCTTCACCGCCGGTTTCTCATCTCAAAGCAAGAGCCTTTTGCTCCTCAGCCGCCGGAGATGCCGTTTTTCTCCGGAGGACATTCCTATGGAGTTTGTGGGGCAATCTCTCTCTCATCTCCCTGCTCTCGACGAATTCCAGAAATCCGTTGGGAGATTCTCGGATACTCAAAGATGGGAATTCTTTGTGTCCGCCGGACTTGTCTGGTTCTACCTGACGGCGAGGCCTGGTGTTCTCATCGGCGCCATTGACGCCTACCTTCTCGCTCCTCTCCAGCTTGGCCTCGACACTCTGATTGGGACAAGGAGGTTGAAGACATCCGATTTCTTGGTCACTGAGAAACTCGGCGAAGGCTCTTTCGGTGTGGTCTACTCCGGCGTCCTTCTTCCCAAGAATTCTAGTGTTGATGAGCCTCCTCGGCTTAGCAAAGCCAGAGCTAAAGCTTTAGACTTTACCGGCGACTTCAAGCAGAGAGTCATTCTCAAGAAGGTAATTCATTGCTAAACCTATAGATATACGCAAATTTTAGATTTTTTCTTCTAATTCTTGGTCAATGCAGGTGAAGGTGGAAGTACGAGGGGCGGAGGAATTCGGCGAGTACGAAGAGTGGTTCAACTACAGGCTCTCAAGGGCTGCTCCTGAGACCTGCGCTGAGTTTCTCGGTAGCTTTGTCGCCGACAAGACCAATACTATGTTTACTAAAGGCGGAAAATGGCTTGTCTGGAGGTTCGAGGTGCTCTTCTTACCTTCAACGTACATTTGATATTCCACTCTTTGTGTTGCGGTGATGAATGTGTGTTTTCACTACAGGGAGACCGTGATCTCGCTGATTACATGAAAGATCGGAGCTTTCCTTCCAATCTGGAGTCCATCATGTTTGGGCGTGTTCTTCAAGGAGTTGAATCTGTGAAACGCCGTGCATTGATCATTAAGCAGATCATGCGCCAGATCATTACATCTCTCAGGAAAATCCATGATACTGGCATTGTTCACAGGGACGTCAAGCCTGCCAACTTGGTGGTTACAAAGAAGGGTCAGATTAAGCTCATAGACTTTGGTGCAGCTGCTGATCTCCGCATCGGCAAGAATTACATTCCGGACCGCACATTGCTAGATCCTGACTACTGTCCTCCCGAGCTCTATGTCCTCCCCGAGGAAACGCCTAGCCCTCCTCCCGAGCCAATAGCCGCTCTGCTTTCCCCGATTCTGTGGCAGGTGCGTTTTAGATTCCTGTATGTCAATGTTTGCGTTCTTGACTTGAGTGTCTGCCTGATTTGGAGTGCTGATTCTTACAGTTGAACAGTCCGGATCTTTTTGATATGTATTCTGCTGGGATAGTGCTTCTCCAAATGGCGGTTCCGACCTTAAGATCTAGTGCGAGTTTGAAGAATTTTAATTTGGAGATCAAGTCAGTTGAATATGACCTCAAAAGATGGCGGGACAGGACTCGAACAAGGCCAGACTTGAGCATACTAGATCTGGACTCGGGTAGAGGGTGGGACCTTGTCACAAAACTCATATCTGAGAGAGGTTCTCTGAGACGCGGACGCCTTTCAGCCGCTGCTGCTCTCAGACACCCTTATTTTTTGTTGGGTGGTGATCAAGCGGCCGCTGTTCTTTCAAAGCTCAGTTTCAGCAAGTAACTCTGATTTATTCTTATGATGTAAATGTACACAACAACTCAACTCCGTTCCTTGAATAAATTTATGGTATATGCTTTGCTTCTTGATCGCAAGCAAACGAATTTTGTATTGGCCTTTGCGGTTTTGTATATCAAAGCAGCCGCCATCAGGTCTTATTCAGAGACTGCAGAGGTATGTTTGTATTGATATTGGTCTGGTGTCTCTCTCCAGGTATGTTCGCTCATCTCGATTCACATGTGTATATATTTATATTAAACAATTGTACACCCTGATCTTTGTATTTGCATACTTATGATTCACAAAAGGTTTTTAATACTTAAGCTCGTTGTGCGAGAGGAGGGCATCGAGAGCAGTGTGATTCTTTTTCTTGCAACCCCACTTGCATCTCCAGCCACACAAGGAGTTGAAGAGGGCGAGTCGCTTTGACTGCAGAGATATGATCTTTGAAGCGGTGTGAGCTCTTGTGAGGTAAACTGCGTAGCCATCATCCATGAATTCTGCTCCCTGAGGGAAGACCTGCCACACCAGACTCCCGGCACCAGCCCCTCCTTTCCTTGTTGAGTTAAGGGTCATCTTGTAAACTGTATCCAACATCATATCACGGAAAGACGTGTTGAAACCAGGGTCATGTGCAGACACACCAAACTCTGCGAACAGAACCGGCATTCCCAAAAACGTCTCTGCGTCCTCCACATGAGCTTGCATCCACGAGCTAGTGAATTCCAGGAAAGAATCTGATACTGCCTGAGATATCCTACAGTTTGCAATTTACTGCATTTTAGTTATTCTCTGTTTTCAGATTCAAGGCAGTGTCTGTTTCTTGGTATTTTGCATAAAAGACTTACCAGGAATCTGGATAGATGTGAGCCGTAGCAAAATCGATGCCAAGAACCTGATTATTTCTTATGAAGTCGGTTCCGACTTGTGCAGCGTAGGAGTTGGGATTGAATCTGGTTCGCGCTGAGGCAGAGGGACCATAGAAGCCTTCAAGTCCGATCTCCACCAAATGTTTAGCGTCTAAGCTCTTCACGAACACCGCCATCTCTTGTATCCAAGACTGGAGATTGTCCCCGGAGGGATCAGAGGGGCAACGTGGCTCATTCATGAGTTCCCAGGCAAAGATTGTGGGGTCGTTCTTGTAAGTGATGTTTGTGAAGGTGTTCACTCTATTCAGCACCGTCTGCAAGGCAGCCACATTCAAGTCACAATTTTTGACCGATGGGTAAAAAAAGATGTCCTTTCTGGATAATAAGAAATGAATTTCACGGATATGGATGAAATAATCACCCGGACATGGGATTTGTAGAAGTCTCTGAGGGTGGGGTTGGTGAAGAAGTCATCATCGGAGGTGAGATTAAGGCCGGAGGCCTTGCCCCATTTAACGTACTGAGCTTTGCCTCCATATGCGTCCCAGTTGTTGACCAATGACAGTATAAGTCTAATCTTGTACTTTCTGGCCTCGCTCACCACGAAGTCTAGGGCCTGCCCAGTTGCTCAAAGCTTTAATAAACAGAAGATAGTCTTCAAGGAAGAAGGTTAAGGTGTTGAGATATACCTTGAAGACATCTTCATCGTAAACAGAAGGAGATGTCTGGAGAGCTCTCCATTGGCCGTCGTTGAAAGCCCATGTCCTGCCTACGGTCAGTCCAACCGCAGAGGCTTGCTGGAACACTTCCGTCACTTTGCCTCTGGTGGAATTGTCAGCTGCAAGAGTCATCATCCAGTATGTGTTGAAGCCATTCACGTAAAAGGGTTGTCCGTTTAGGGTGAATTGCATCCCTTTCCGCTGCACCATCTCCCATTCTTCTTCTACTAGTGATTCTGAGTTAACCCTGCAAAAGCAATCTACATCTGTCATTCTGCCTACAAAATAATTCCGAGATGAATGTGTGAATGATCGTTAAGTAGTACCCATGGGACTCGCTGTCAAAGGCTGCAAAAGCTCTGTTTTGTGTTAGAATCATGAAAACCGCAGAGCAGAGCACAATTTTGAATCCAAGACGGTCCTTCATCTTCGCAGGTTTATGGATGAGAAGGGAGCTCCACTCTTCAACTGGTTGCATGTTAAGGTATATATTCATACCAACAAGGCCCAATAAAACATGGACTCGTTCCATTATTAAAATAATCCAAAACTTTAACTTACAAGGCAAGGGAATATATTCATACCTAGGTTTCAGCGATCCCTTCCAAAACCAGAGAGATGAAGCTTAAAGCACATAGTTCCTAGGTATCAATCAGAAGACTGAAATGTGAGACAACTCCAAAGTAACCTGTCACTGCCAAGTTAAGATTCGAAGTTAGCTGACATGTCAAACTCAGTTTCTTCCGTGCAGGCTTCAGACAAACCCCTACCTTAGCGTCATTTTCACAAAGGTCTTCTGCGAGGATAAAAGTGAAGAAAATCCGGCAAAAAGACAATTTACCGTTGTACCGGCATGTCCTCCACTTTTCTTTTCTTTTTGGATTTCGGTTTCAGCACGAAATTGCACAATGTGATCATATTGCTAAATCCTCTTTCGTGTGAAATCTCAATTGCCGCAAATAGAAATATGGAACTCGTGTCTTTGCAGTATAACAGAAACGCTACTCTTTCTTATTTCTTTTTAGCAAATTTGCATCCGTTAAACAATTTCTATTAGGGATACACTGGAAAAACATCTAACAAATTTCTCCGACAGCTATTGTCAAGAACATCTTCTGCTCCAAGATTATACAACTAACAATCAAAATCAGAAGAGATATCATATCGAAGAAACCACTATAAATGTTACAATGGAACCTTGCATATTATATCCACAAGTAGCTCTTAAAGTTCCATATCTTTGTGAGTTATTCACAGTGGATTCGGTTCTTTGATCGATGCTACTAAACCACACTGCACAAGAACAGACACAAATGAAACGAGATCAATATATACAGGTGTCACTTTATATCTCCTCATCTTTCTCCTGATTTTTAAACACAGCAATCAGATACTTGCAGAGATGATTTTATTTACCATCTCACACCTGAGAGTGAAAAGACCATTGTCTTCTCCAATAGCTGTGCCAGGACTTTTGCAGCAGCTGCAGATTACGAACGCGTCTAAGACCCAACGAATACATGTCAGACAAGACTCTCCCACTGCTAAAAAAAAACAGATAAAATACATAATGGAACTTACCAATGTATCTCCGGAACACAGCTTGGAAATCCTTAGAAGACACTAAGCCCTGCATCTCTAGCCGCTGCTGTTTGTCCAGCGATCCCTTTGTCTCCATTTGGCCGAGTAAGAAGTTCATGACATGACCTGGCTTCCTATGCATCCTGAACAACATTACTTTAAAACTGATACACAGCTACAAGTCCACATAAAGATCAATTAGGAAACAAAGCAAGTCGTACGTTCTGCAGAGATGAGCAAAGTTTAGACAAACTGTTGTCTGTGTCCCTTCTGCAAGGAGCCGTGGAGACATCATCGCTGTTCTTGGTCTATCTGTAATAATCTCGAGATCGTCCTCACGAATCAGGTCAAACACCCTCCTCAAGAGCTGCAGAGCATAGAAAAGCTGGTATCATCATAATACTAAGTAATAGTCAAACTTACCAAACAAAAAGCATTATCAAATTCTCAGCTAAAAGAACCTCTTCATAGCCATAATCCGGCTCAAAGTGTCGTGCTTTATGTAAAAAGATGTCGTCTTCGCGTATTAGAGGCTTCCCCTTCTTCTTCTTCTTCTTCTTCGTGGAAGAAGGACCAAATTGACTGACCTACATCATCATTCATCATTCATCAGCATAAGCTTTAGCAAACCGGAACAAGGAGAAGCAGTCAAGTGAAACTATTAAAGACATACCCATGAAGAATCAGGCTTATCTAAAGGCTCGAGTTCAAGTTTCCAACACGGCTGCTTCTTCTGCTCTAAATCCATCGTCGACTAAGTTAGTTTCAGCGATGATCGGAGGAAGACAATTATAACGACACGAGGGTTTGTATTTGGGCCCTTATTGGGCCTTCCTTCAGACATATTTTCGTTAGGAATAAAGTACACTACAAAGAGAATATATTACATATCATGATCCTTCCTAACTGGTTAAAAAAAAAAAAAAAGACTGTAAGAAAGAAAGTGTTGTTTTGGGTTATGGTAAGAGAGAGTGAGAGAGATGAGAGTGATTGGAGTCAGCGAGGAGCGATGCTGGGAACAACGCCGCTGCTCAGATCGCTTCCTAAAAGGCTCGAAGAATCGTAAAGGTCTCTCGTCACATTCGACGATGATGTTGAGAGCACCGACGAGGAAGACGGCGTGTCCATTCTCTCCGGGTTTGCCTGGACCAGTGCCTCCAGCTCTTTCACCACCTCCGCCATCGCCGGCCTCATCTCCGGTGAGTCGTCGCTACACCTCAGTGCCAATGCCGCAAACTTCTCTGCGCTTTCAATCGACCACAGCTCCATTCTCTTGTCTATCATCGACACCATCTTATCCCTCTGCTCCGCCGTCTTCACCTCTCGCACGATGTTTTTGCCATGGGATATGGCGTGCATACCGGTCAGCAGCTCCAAGAACACAACTCCCATGCTGTACACGTCGCTCTTGTCCGTCAGCTTGTGTGTCAGGAAGTATTCTGGATCCAGGTACCCCTGAATACATTCAATAGTCAGCAATGGATCTCTGGTGCTAACAACAAATATGTTATATTTACATCGTTCACTTCGATGACTCACTGGAGTCCCGCGAACAACCGTGGAGACGTGTTTAGGCACTTCCTCTTCGTCCTCCAAAGCAGGGGCAAGCCGGGACAGTCCAAAGTCTGCAACTTTTGCATTGAAGTTGGGGTCAAGGAGGATGTTACTGGCTTTGATGTCTCGGTGGAACACTGGCGGGTTGGCTTCTGTGTGAAGGTAGAGAATACCCCTGGCTGCTCCCAACGCAACGCGAATCCTCATCCCAAAGCTCAATGCCTCCTTCCCTTTAGCTGCATCACCACAGATAATATCCCCATTAAATTAGAAAACTAAATGTTACACATCTTAAAACACCCATGAATCTTAGTGCTTTTGTACCAGACAACCAGTCGCGCAGGGTGCCATTTGGCATGAATTCGTACACCAGCATCTGCACATTGACCAACCTCATAAGCAAATTAACATAATTCACCCGGCGGCTTTACTTGGCAGCAATAGCGTACCTGCTCGCCTTCTTCATCACAATAACCGATTAGTGACACTAGATTCCGATGATGCAACCTCGAGAGCAACTCTATTTCATTCAAGAACTCCTTCTCACCTTGCAACGACGCTTCATCTGCTCGCTTTATTGCAGCAACTGTTTTGTCAGATAACACACCTCTATAAACCTTTCCATAGCCTCCGCGCCCAACCAAAGCTGAGCTGCTAAAATGGTCGGTGGCCTCTGCTAGTTCTTTGAAACTAAAGCTTGTTACCCCAGAATTCAACAAGGAAGCCTTCGAGGAGGCTGAGAAATACAACCAGATTCAATCAAAGTTGGTTCTAAATCTCAGTGAGATAGATTGGGAATGGCAGATTCGGTTACACTTACAAGATCGTCTTCTAGATATCTCACGCCCATGCTTGCTGTATTTTCTAAGCAACAAGGCCGCAACAAGGGTGGAGATTGCAACAGCAGTCACCACAGCCCCTGCAGTTATTGCAGCCACACGTCCCCAGCTTACGCCTCTCCTTTCACTATTGAAGTTAACTGAGGAGATAAAGAAGACTTCCAGTTAGCAATCAATCAAGATCTGCTTGTGGAACAAAACACTTTATTGGGTTAAAGAGGCGCACCATATGAATAAGGCCCCTGCAGAGTGAAGTTGAGCAGCTCATACGGGCCGAATAAGTCACTACCAGGAAATCTCCATGATGCGAATATGCCTCGGATTCTGAGAACTTCACTCGTGTTAAATGTTCTCGAATAGCTTTCATTAACTTTTGGAAAAAGTTTCAGATACATCCTCATACGAGGCCCTTTCTCCCATTGATATGAGTCGATCCAGAGTTGATATGGTTCCATTTGAAGGAAATCGGTAACATACTTGCCAAATTGATCAGTATATGGAGGGAAGTATGAGAAACTCGGACTTTTAAGACGATATCCGATCCTGAGAGGCGCTGCACAAAAGCATTGTGAAGGGGATGCTGGACTGTATTCGTAGAAGTCAGGAGTGGGACAGGCTAGAGGAGGACAGTCTAACGCAGGATTACTTGAGTTGATTGGTAGCGATGTCCACTCCTTCCCTAAGGACTCACAGAAGAGGCCTGCGTTTGATATGCTTCTGTTCTTGCAAATTGGATTACCATCAAGCCTGGATATGAATTAACCTTTCCGTAATGAGCATTCAAGGCAGAAACATCAATATGCTAACCAAGTTACAAATACGACTATGGAGCACCTTAAAGTGACATTTTCCGGAGGAGTTAGATCTCCTTCAACATGTGACAGAGTATTATTCCTGAGATCACTGTAAGAAATGGGAGAATATTAGAGAAGTTGATCAACTACAGGTGACTGTAAGCGAAGGAGGGAAACAAGGACTTTACAGTAGAAGTCTAGCCTTCTTCGGTAATGAGATATTCCGCCATAGGGAATCAGGGACAGATCCAGATAACAAATTGTTCTTCAGCAACCTGCAGAAGATGAGTTTTTATTTAATTTTATTTGCCAAGTCGACATTGATACTCATAAGCTTATTCTCTTTGAATATGAAGAAACATAAACATAATTTCTCACAGCATCTGAAGCAAAGGGAGATCTGAGAAACTCTGAGGAATGGATCCGTTGAGCATGTTGTTTGATAAATTACTGCAATTAACCAGTATGGAACTTAAAGCAATAAGGAATACGTGTAGACATAATTGAAGTTCACCGGTTAAGAAAAAAGGACAAAGAAATAACAACTGTATAAAGCATACATGGTTGTCACATCCTTTGAAAAGTTAGAGGAAGGCAAAGGTCCTGTGAGCTCATTCCAGCTAAGATCCCTGTAGCAAACAAGAAGCACAAACACATTCACAACATGGGAAAGAGAATCCATGCATTGAGATTGTTCAAAACTTACACGTATTTGAGATGACGCATCCTGCTAAAATCAGGAAGAGTCCCTTTCAAACTACAATTTCTAAGACTCCTGTAAGCACAAAAGGACAAAGCACATGATAAGCTCTCTCTATATCTTTGAAATGCAAAAAAAAAAAAAAAAAAAAAGAAGACTTGAGATTATAGTGGCACGGAACTTACAGCTTCAGTATACTCGAGAAGTTTCCATATGACGCTGGGATATCGGATCCACTGAAGTTGTTATTATCCAGTTGCCTGCAGTAAGGGGTCTTTAACCATGAATCTAACAAATACTTGCAGAATGACGTAAAAGGTAAAACACACAACAGAAGAACATACAGAATTTGCAGGTTTGGCAATGCAGAGAATTGTGGTGGGAGACTTCCAGATAAATTGTTGTTGTCTAGCAGCCTGTAAATATAGTTTGACCACTTTAACCATCATGATGTTCCCAAACCATGGAAACAGTGGCAACATTGTGGTAAAGACTCACACGTGAAAGATGTTTGTAAGATTGGAAAGCTCAACTGGAATCTGGCCGCTCAACGAATTATTGTTGAAGTGACTGTATAAGGCCAAAAGCAAAATCTGTGAGATGATACTGAAAAACCTGCGCCTGATGTTTGATATCAGTGTATGGCCTGTTCTTCTTAAGACTCACATGTGTTTCACTTTTTTCAGGTTGGAAAAAGACTTTGGTATTGGTCCTGTGATGTTATTCTCATCTATCTGGAACCTGTTCAGGTTTGAAAGATAGCCGAGTTCGCTTGGTAAAGGCCCTGAAAGTTTGTTTCCATTGAGCAGCCTGACCACAGGTTACAGAATCAGAAGATAAACAAAGCGAACACACATGCTTATCAAAAAAAGGATTCAGCCAGAGGAATGATTATTCATCAGATAGGTCCAGCTTACAAGAGTACCAGGGATGTAATCTGTCCTATCTCCTTTGGAATTGAGCCACTCAAATTGTTCCACATGAAATCTCTTCATAGAGGCAACATGAAAGAAAGATTTCAAAGCCAGTAGAAAATATAGGGCATTCCAAAATTCACACTTTGCAAAGCTTTACATGTAGAAACTTACAATATTTCGAGATGAACTAATTTTCGGAGTTCTGGTGACAAACTCCCGGAGAGATTCATATTCATCAGCAGGCTGTTTAGCAACAAAAGAAAGGATCAGGGAAGAAATCCTATTATAGGAATAACTGTTTCTGTAAAAAACTGTCCCGCGAGAAACAAAAAAAGAACAACTGAACCAGAGCTTCTCCCAGAGTTATCTCCAGCATAAATATACAAGCAGACCAAGAACAAAAGAAAGAAAAAGGAGGGTGATAAGCAAAAAGATACAGTTCTCGGACATGCAGGTAGTCGTCAGTGCCAATCTCATTAAAGCAGATAACTCCTGTCCAATTTGATCTGCAAGGGTCTCCTCTGTTCCAGTTTCTCAAATTCTCTTTAGGATCAACTAAACTTGTCTTAACTAAACGTAAAGCAGTGACTGCAGATGGTTGAAAATCACGTAAGAGAAGAAGATTGAGTAGAACTAAAACTGGAAGCACAAAGAGAAGAAAAACAAGTCACCTTCTGAAGGGTCTGTTCTCTGAGCATCGGCAAGAAGAAGCACACAGGAAAACGCAATAAGGAGGGTATGTAGATATGCTCTTGGAGGCAACACCATGATGGATACCTTTGGAAACGTAACTGCATAAAAAAAAAGAAGAAGCAGGGGGACTAATAGAGATATTAAAACAAACAAACAAAGTGAGTCAGATAATTGAGCATATGGTTCCAAAGGTCGGTCTGATAATCAAATCCAAGGGCACGAGGTGGTCGTATTTATGAGAGGAATAGACAGGGCAACAAAAATTCAACCCCACGCATTGAATAGCTGAAAGACAAGAAGATCTTTACCTCACTCTACAGATCAGCTCTCCGCCCAATGAGAATTTTCCTAAAAGGCAAGCGGATAAGAATCCCCGAAGAAGGTAGAGGGCCGGGAAATCTGTAGGAACCCTGGGAGACCCGCGACAAGTCAAACAATGCAGATCAAAGAGATAATGAAAAAACCAAACCTTCATGGGTTTGAGCGATGATGGTAGAGAGACGCCGACTTGTCTGTCTCCCATTAAAATATCCCAAAGAAAAGCTTCAATCTTTTTCACCCAATTGGTAAAATTCGTAACTGGGTTGACTCTCTACCTGCTCCCATACAATCAGTCGTGCGAGACAAATGAGAAAGCAAAAGCATTTATCGGCTCCCAAACGTTGACGGCGTTTGGAGAGTGAAACCCAGAGACGCGGTCCCTCTTCATCTCTCTCTCTCTCTCTGTGGGTCCCTGCCCTTTCTTATCGTACAATACAAGTCAACTCCTTTTATCAGTCTTTCATTTCCTTTGGGGATATTTGTAAAGTCACCTTTTTTTTTTTTTCTTCTTCTTTTTTAACGTGTGAACGCAACTTTTTTTTTTGTTGTTGTTGTCAACAGTGTGAACGCAACTGTTAAAAGAGAGAGAGAGAGCACAGTAGAATGCTGAATCAGCAATCACAAAAAAACACAAAAGACATAAGTTTCGAAAGAAAGATGATAACTTTACCGGTCTACTCCATTTTCATCTAATGGATGTGTGTTTCAACTATATGGATACATAATATGCAAAGCCAAGAATAGAAAAACTGCACACGTAAAAAAAGAAGAAGCAAAACTAAACATAAAGATTGATTAGCTAGCGGGGAGCGATGGAGGGAATGACGCCACTGACGAGTTCGTTAGCTGTGAACTGTGAGTAATTGCTGTAAGTGTCTCTTGTAGACCCAAGCCCAGCCGCGAATCCTGACATTCCCGAGGCAGATGATTGCACCGATGGGCTTGATGGATATGGCTTCTCCTCTTTTGGAAGCATCCCGTACAGGTTCTCCAGCTCCCTCACTATCTCCAGCATCCTCGGCCGCGCTTCCGGGTCGTCCCGGCAACATCTGATGGCCACTTCCATGAATCTCTTCACGCTCTCCTCCGAGTACTGCCCCATGCTCCTGTCTATCACCGACATCATCATCCCTGCTTCGCACGCTTCCTTCACCTCTCTGACTATGTTTCTCCCGTGTGATATGGGCCTCAATCCTGTCAGAATCTCCAGAAACACGATCCCAAGGCTGTAAACGTCACTCTTCTCTGTTAGCCTGTGGCTCAAGTAATACTCTGGATCCACGTATCCCTGTTTAAGAATCAATTTCGTTTTATAGATATGTTAAAAGCAGAGGAATGTAGAAACAGAGCAAGACATACAGGGGTTCCTTTGACGATGGTAGTTACGTGATCCCTTTGCACTCCTCCACCATCTAGTGAAATCAGCTTTGAGATTCCAAAGTCTGCCACTTTAGGGTTGAGCTTGCTGTCTAGAAGAATGTTGCTGGGTTTGATGTCTCTATGGATGATTGGTGGGTCAGCTTCTGTGTGCAGATACAGAATCCCCCTCGCAGACCCCAGTGCTATTCTCAGTCTCAGCGCGTAACTCAGCGGCTGTCTGAACCTCGCTGCAGTTCCATAATTAACATCAAATCACAATCACAAGGCCAAGATGTTTGCAGGGGATCTTATTCTTACCAGAAAGTGCGTCTTGAAGAGAACCCTTGGGCATGAACTCATATACCAACATCTGTTCTCCTTTCTGGTCGCAGTAGCCAAGCAGAGATACAAGGTTTCGGTGATGTAGCCGTGAGAGCAACTCGATCTCGGTGTAGAACTCTTTTTGGCCCTGCAGAGATCCTTTCTCTGCACGTTTGACCGCTACAATCAGGCCACCTGGTAAATGGCCTTTGTAGACCTTCCCATACCCTCCTCTGCCAATCTGGGACAGATCACTGAAACTGCTTGTTGCTGACTCAAGTTCCGTGAAATTGTAACCCTTCACGCTCTCCATGTTCATTGGAGATTTAGGGACTAAGCCAGAAAGAAGATAGTGGAGATGAGCATTAGTCATTATCATATAAATTGGCTTTAACATGTACCTAGCTAGTTTTCACTTACTGTGCTGTTGTTGTTCCATGTCGAGTTTCTTATTTTTTCTCTTATGTTTTCGTCTCTTGATGAAGAGGACCAATGCTAGAGAAGACAACGCAAGGAAGAAAGCAATAGCTCCTACAATGATTCCATATTTGACGGCTTTGCTCATTCCCGAGTTATTTGGGGATTTGAGAATGACTGCATGCAGCAACATGGAAGCAGAATTACTCTTTCGGTTCACAAGGATTTAATAATGAGTAGAAGAGATGGGTATTACCGTTTCTGTAAGGACCGAGGAGGCTGATATCGATAATTTCGTAGGGGCCAAGGGAATCATCGGTATCGAGAGAGAAAGTTGCAAAGAAGTCAACAATGCGGTGAAGCTCTGTGGTGTTGAATGTACTGTTCAAGTCACTGTACTCGGGGAAAATCTTCATGCTGATGGCTAGTCTTGGACCTGATTGCCATGAGAATGATTCAATAGACAGCTGATAGCGGTTTATCCCGAGATTGGAGGCCACATCGACCATGTAGGCGACGGTATAAGGTCGAAAGTCAGAGAAACTTGGACTCCTAAGACGAAGTCCAATGCCAATGGGTGCAGCGCAGAAACATGGAACTGGAGATCCAATCACGTAGCCATAGTTTTCGCTTAAGGGGCAGGACTGGCTTTTGCAGTCTCCTGTGGTTGAGTTTTCCGAGGAATTTCCAGGAGATTCCACTTCAACTATCGAGACGCCGCAGAGATCAGCTATGTTTGGCTCATTTACTCTTGCACAAACTGGGTTTCCGTAAAGCCTGCTCACCAAAAATCACAAACAGAGTGCCTGATTATTAACTCTGCGTCACAATTTAGTGTTTTTCAAAATAATCTTACTTGACTGTGACGTTGGAAGGAGGGTTTAGAATGCTTGACGCATTTGAAAACAAGTTGTGCCTCAAGTCCCTGCAAGTTGTTCCAATCAAATCAATCAACAAAAAGCACTAATATTTAGTAGTCGTGTCTAAATCTGAAATAAGCATTGCTCCTCTTCAAGTGTTTTGACGTGTCTTACAAGATAAGTTTATCCTTTGCAGTAAAGTTCCTCTTCTCCCATATCACAGGAATCTCCCCGCTTAAGTTGTTGTTCTGTAGAGACCTGAAAATTTAAGACAACACTCTTGTCTTTCGTTTTCTTCCTTAAAACAACACTTATCTTTTGATGAAATGAAAACAAAAAGAAGAGTAAAACAAAGATCTTACAGTCTCTGCAAACGTGGAAGGCCTGAAAAATTCGAAGGGATGGATCCGTTGAGCATATTGTTGTACAGGTTACTGGAAAGTGATGTTCATGTTGTCAACAACAATGTAACGACATATCAATTACATTCCATTTCTTGGCTAGGCACTTACATAGTTGTGATGTTCCCAGAGAACCTGTTCTTGGGAATCTCTCCTGTGAGTTTGTTGGAGGATATATCTCTGAAGCAACAACAGAAAAAACATCACCGACTAGTATAACTTGGAATACTTATGGTTTCTTCTTGTAAATGTGACTCACAAGTAATAGAGAACCGGTGATTTGCTCAAATCAGGAACTGGTCCTATTAAGTTGCAGTTTCTGAGACTCCTGTTTATGCGTAGCCAACAAAATCAGTACGCAACAGGAAAACCACAAAATGTTCTACTACGTTCTGTTTCTTACAGTTTGACGAGATTGGGTATCTTTCCGTAAGAAGATGGGATCTCTGTCATGTGGAAGTTGTTATTGTCCAATTGTCTGTAAATGAAGAAGCAAATTTAGCTGAATGTGGAAGAAAGTTAGCTAGTCGTCTTTAATAAGTAGTTCATGACACAACAAAAAAAAAGAAAAAGAACTTACAGAATTTTCAAGCTTGCCATCTGAGAGAGCTCCGGTGGAAGATATCCAGTTAGCTTGTTATTGTCCATCAAGCTGCACAAGTTCAGTTACAGGTTAGTACCAACAAGCCCTCATGTTCAGTAGTTTTAAATAAGATCAACAAATTTAGATGTGATTAAGAAACTTACAAGTGCAGAACGTCGGATAAAGAAGAGTACTCAGGCGGAATCTGACCCGAGATTGAGTTGTTGTTCATGTGACTGGCAAAGAAAGTACAAGTGATGTCAAAAGGGTTTAAAGAAAGAAGAGAGAAGAGAAGCAGAAGAGGGAGAGAGATATCTCACAAATGCTTCAGTTTTTTCAGATTTGCTAAGGACGTAGGAAGTTCTCCGCTAATTTCATTGTAGTCAATCTGAAGGATTAAGAGATTGGAAAGAGAACCGAGTTCTGGAGGCAAAGGCCCTGTCAGTTTATTTCCACTTAGTAGCCTGCCGGGAGAAAAAAACAGAGCATAAGGCTGTCAAGTTATACGGTCCTCAAGGGGAAATGCTTATGAAACAATGATCAAGACTACTTACAAGAAGATGAGATGAGTCAAGTTGCCTAGTTCTGGTGGAACCTGGCCAGTGAGGTCGTTCCACATGAAGTTCCTGTGATCAGGTAAAGGAGACGTTTACGTGTGTAGTTTGATTGCAAAAAAGCAGATCTCTGAGTATCAGACGAAAACATAGGACATACAATATAGTGAGATTAGATAGAAGGCTGAGTTCTGATGAAAGTTGCCCGGTGAGGTTCATGTTTAGCAACCGCCTGCATCATTCGATCAAACCAAAAACAGCATATGACATGCTCAAGGTTTGGCTTTGGAGTTTAAAACAATAGATGAAAGTTTAAAAGTCGGAACGTACAACTCTTTAACATGAAGAAAGCCATCGGAAGGATCAAAGATGCAGTGGACACCGGTCCAGTTAGAGGCGCATGGATCCGTCTTTGTCCAGTCTTGAAGATGATTCAGAGGGTCCTTCAGTTTGCGACGAACAGCCTGCAGAGCACTCACTGCAACAAAAAAAAAAAAAACTCATTAGCATCACACATAGAGGCTAGCTGCTCGGAGAAATATAGAGGACCGTACCATCAAGCGGGTGAGTGATCTGTTGGGCATCCAACAAAGACAAAAAGCAACAAGACAAGACCAGAATGACTCCAACTGCACCCATCATCTCTCTTCTCTTCTTGTTCCAAAGAGTTTCAGAGAAGTGGAGGATGAGAATACTAGTTGAAGAAGGAGCACTATATATATATATATATATGGAAGTTTAATACAAATACAAGCAAGGATGAGTTTGAAAAACTCAAAATGGAACTATAAATAACCCCTAGTTGGTGGTTTTTGCTGCCTTATTTAAATGTGATTGCTTGAGTGTTGGAAGCGTTTACAAGGCAATTAACAGTTTGTTCAAGTCTCTTCCCCCATTGGACTTCTTCTGTGTTCCTGCAACTTACTGTTTACTTTCTCTCTCTCTCTCTCTTTGGAAAATTCAAACCTTTTATATATATAACAGAAAATAGCCCAGTGGACATTAGTTTACTTCAACCATATCCACCTCCAACCGTTAACATTAGTTTATTTCTTCTAACCAAGTTGCCTACTTCTTCTTTCTTTTTGGCTAGTAAATGTCAAAACACATCTATGTCGCAACTATTTGTGCACACATACACAGAGACTGCATTTTCTTATTTTCTCTTAAAAGATAGACTTAAAAGGGGGCACTTGCTTGAATATCCCAGTAGAACATAACTATCTTTTGACTTATTCAGAAGAAAAAAGGATAAAATCGGAACCATCTTGACTTGTTCAGAAAATAGTTTGTAGTGTGACAGCTTTTTGTATGATATAACTGTTTCGTAGAAAAGAAAGTTACACATCAATTTGGAATTATGAACATTTATATAAATCAAAGGAAGCAAGAGAAGCTCCAATAAGAAGACACCAACAGGAATTTGAGTTGACAAAAGGTGTTTGATAAGCTTTGAAAAAAAACAGAGTGATGTATTAATGATTAAGAATCTAAGATATTCATTTGACTCTGTCCTTTTGCCATTTGTTTGGTGCTAGTGGATGGATTTTGGTCCGACAAGGACTTCATTTCTCAAATCACCATGTCATATGGTTGGCGAAACAAGATGGAGCAAAACTATTGAGACTGATTCTAGTAGAAGGTAGGGTTTGATTTGAAGGTGGTTAGTGGAAAAGATTGGACAGAAACTTGGAGTGGAGATTGTATAACAGCAGAGAGGGAGAGAGTGAGATCTCAATTACTAGTAAAGGGAAAGTGTGTTTGTGTGTGTCCCCAAGAGACTATAATTGAGTCTTTATGGAGCTCCGTGCCACACAACCCTCTCGGCTTTTCTCACGTGCTCTGAATCATATATCACCAAAAAGAATGGGATAATCTCTCTCTTTTTTTTTGGTATTTGGAGTCAAGATTACGAAATTGTTAGTGCGGTGGTATAAAGACTTTGGAAGAGATTAGGGTTTAAAAAAATCCGATTTCAAGAAAAGGAAAGTGTTCAACTTTGAATTACTTTTTGGAAAGAAAAAGGTAACGTCTCAAAAAAGCCTAAGTTTTTGAAAGGTTCCTCCGCCTCATTACCATTTACCATAGAGAGTGCAGAGGCTGAGAAGGGTATTTCTGTAATTTTCGTCTTCTTCCTCCCTCCTCAGTCGTCAGGGTCACAATGGGTATATCGGAGAGCCCTCCTGCTCCTCCCAGCTTCTCCAACTCCTTTACCACCCGGTCTCTTCTCTATCTCTCTCTCTCTATTTCGCTCTAATTTATGTCAAAGTTTGTTCCTTTTTATGCAATCTCTGTTTAGAGATTACTTGCGCGATGAATAAAGGATTGGGTTTTACCATATGAAAATTGCAGCATATTCTCCGATGTTGCGGGAGACATCACAATCGTTGTCGATGGAGAGCCCTTTCTACTCCACAAGGTAAGTGATCTGCTTTTTACAAACAAACGCAAAGTGTTCGACGAAATTCAGTTTACGGTTTTGAATGGTTATTGCAGTTTCCGCTGGTGGCTCGGTGTGGGAAGATCAGGAAAATGGTGGCAGAGATGAAGGAATCTTTAATCCTCTCGCATACAGAGCTCCGAGACTTCCCAGGTGGGCCTAAGACGTTCGAACTCGCCATGAAGTTCTGCTACGGCATCAACTTCGAGATCACCATCTCCAACGTGGTTGCTCTCCGCTGCGCAGCCGGTTACCTCGAAATGACGGAGGACTTCAAAGAAGAGAATCTGATCGCACGAGCCGAGACTTACCTCGAGCAGGTCGCATTTCGCAGTCTGGACAAGTCTGTGGAGGTCCTCTGCTCCTGCGAGACGCTTCACCCTCACGACATGGCTGAAACTGCCCGCATTCCTGAAAGATGCGTGGAGGCCATTGCTGTGAATGCTTGCAGAGAACAGTTGGTGTTGGGGCTCTCACGGCTGAACCGAGGCAGCGAGTCGGCAGAACTCAGGAGAGGAGATAGTCCAGAGTGGTGGATCGAAGACCTCTCTGCTTTGAGGATTGACTATTACGCCCGAGTGGTCTCCGCGATGGCCAGAACAGGCTTGCGGTCAGAGAGCATCATCACATCTCTGATGCATTACGCTCAAGAATCCTTGAAGGGTATTCGAAACTGCCAGGAGCGGACCAAGCTCGACTCTGGTACAATTGAGAACGAGCAGAGGAACGTCGTTGAAGCCATTGTTAGCCTCTTCCCGAATGACAAGGTCCCTCTGAGCTTCCTCTTTGGAATGTTGAGGGTCGGCATTACCATAGACGTAGACATCTCTTGCAGGCTCGAGCTCGAGCGGAGAATCGCTCACCAGCTGGAGACAGTCTCGCTCGATGATCTACTCATACCTGTCGTCCAAAACGGAGATTCCATGTACGATGTGGACACTGTCCATAGGATACTCGTCTGCTTTCTGAAGAAGATAGAGGACGAAGAATACGACGAAGATGACTGCTGTTACGAGAGCGGGACCGAGAATCTGATTGGGTCAACGTGCCACGGCTCATTACTGAAAGTAGGTCGGATCATGGATGCGTACTTGGCAGAGATCGCACCAGACCCATGCCTGAGTCTGCACAAGTTCACGGCCTTAATAGGGATATTGCCGGATTATGCGCGTGTCATGGATGATGGTCTCTACAGAGCCATTGATATGTTTCTAAAGGTAAACTTTTCTTCTAGCCCTGAATAATAAGGAGGCTGCTGCTCTGTTTTCGCTACATCTCATACTGATAGAGTGGGAATGTTTTTTGTGGTGATGGTTAGGGGCATCCGTCGCTGACAGAACAAGAATGCAAGAGTCTCTGCAAATTCATAGACACTCAAAAACTTTCACAGGAAGCATGCAATCACGCGGCTCAGAACGATCGCCTACCGGTGCAGATGGTGGTTCGAGTCCTCTACTCGGAACAGCTACGTCTGAAGAACGTTATGTCAGGAGAGTCAGGGGAAGGGTTATTGCTGTCGTCTCAGAAACTCAGTAGCGGGATCCCAAGCGGAGCAGTGTCTCCGAGAGACACATATGCATCACTCAGGAGGGAGAACAGAGAGTTGAAGCTGGAGATCTCAAGGGTAAGAGTAAGGCTGAGCGAATTAGAGAAGGAGCAGATATTGATGAAACAAGGGATGATAGAGAAGTCAGGTCATGGTGGAACATTGCTGACCTCACTTTCCAAAGGGATTGGGAGGATTTCGATATTTGGTGGAGGACCGACCGAAGAGAAACGGAGGAAGGCTAACCGCAAATCCAGATCGAGGTGGGAGAGTAAAACCGGTAGGAGCCGAACAGAGTCTATGTATTAGGTAGCTTGGAACACGTAAATACCATGAATTCTCAACAAAATGGGGGTGGTTCTTGAGTGTATATCTTGCAAGTATTGGATTTCTCAAAAATATTGTAAGGAAATCAAACTAAACAGGGCAAAACTCAATAGCTTAACGGTAGAGTCTTCAATGTCAATTGCAGCAGCTGTTCGCTCTTGACAATATTTTAAAGATGACAAGGATCAGACAGACAAAACACTGTTGATCTCCTGCTAAAAGAATGTCACAAGAGATGCCAACTTATCTCTAGAAAGAAAGGCGAAAAGTGAGGATTCTTGAGGGTGCCACAACGCCAAAATGCGTCACTTATTGAGGCCATAAGCGATAGAGATAGCTTGGGTTGGCGTGATCACGCTCTAGAGGTTTCAGGAGCTCCAACGAGGCGCTTCCGGATCTGCAGAGATGAGAAGACAATTTAATTGGAGAGATTGGGAATGATGAGAAAAGATGAACATCCCTAAGCAAAAAAGACCAAACCTGTGGAAGCCTCTGTCTGAAGGCCACGTCCAGGCGTGCGTCTAACGTGTTCTCGCAGACAATCTTGCCGTCTTGAGAGGCCAGCACCACCCCTCCCGAGCTTCACCATTCACAAACCACCATTGTTCATATAGAGGGATATTCGGTGAAGAAACAAGAGAGAGATAGAGATTACCAGTGAGGATCGTGGGAATCAGGGAGCTTAGGATTAGGAGGTGGAGGGAGGAAGACTTTGTCGTCGATGGTGATCTTAGGAGATGAGACTTTGGCTTTCTCCGCGTACTGTTTCTTAGCATCCTCGATGATCGATTCAACAACCCTCTTGTCCATCTCTCTGCATCTCAGCAGCACCGATGGCTCTTTCAGCCGCAGCAAACTCTAGCAAGTAGCAACACACACAGTAATATATAGTGTTGGAATGGACTTGTTGAAATGGGGAGAAGAGGAGAGGATACCTCAATGATGAGACCCTTGATAAGCTTCTTGTAAGCGTTCTTGTCGTTGGAGACACGGAGAAGGTCCTTGGCCGCGGTGTCTTTCATGGAGGTGACAACGTCGTCCTGTGCTTGAAGGTACTTAATCCTACTGGCATTCAGCTGCGTGGAGTAATCGCTGAAGACAAGAAAATGGAGTCAAGTCTTGTAGCAAAAGGGGAGGGAGGAGGAATAAGATGAAGGGAAGAGCTCTCACATTCGCTTGCGGATATCAACCTGCTTGAGCTTGCGGTCATAATCTTGACGGAGCTTACGCTTGGCAGTCTCGAGAAGCTGAAGCCTCTCGA
Source organism: Arabis hirsuta (assembly GCA_964056655.1). Taxonomy (NCBI): domain Eukaryota; kingdom Viridiplantae; phylum Streptophyta; class Magnoliopsida; order Brassicales; family Brassicaceae; genus Arabis; species Arabis hirsuta. Next base: position 31,390 of record OZ053302.1, on the reverse strand, counting down.
TGTTGAATTCCTCCTCGGCGGAAATGGAGATCTCGTTGGCTTTCTCTTCTGCCTCTTGCCGGATAAACCGGACCATCTGCTGAACCTGCTTTGACACATCCGCATCGTTCATCACTCGCAACAACAAGAATCATCAACCTCCTCCTTACTCTGTTTTATAACCAACTCTTGTGCTCTTGTGAGGAGTCCCCGCTTTTTGGTGCCAAATCTTCGTTTTATGGACCATTGACTCTTTCTTCATACTATTCTCATGGGCCGAAGATTGTGAACAAGTAGGCCCATTGCCCTTCCTGCAGCAGCTACGATCAACCGTGACAAACACAAGGCTTCAATCGTCCACATACACATATACACATCCAACCAAAAATACTACTTTTCACACATGAATAAATGAATGAATGTATCTTTATGGTTTTCTACAATGTCTCCCTTTCTTTTCTTCTTCCCTTCTCTTTCCCGGTGGGTAGTCTCGGATGACAACCTTCACAAAACTTCAGCACAACCTGTTAAGTCTACTACCCTTGTGTTCTCCGTGCAGCATCAATGCCGGACAAGAACAAGAGCACGCACAACCATTAGCACCTTAGGCCACCAAGTAAACAACACATATACACTCTTCTTCTTATTATATGCATACCCATCCTCTTCCTCCCTCCCATCTTCTTCTGTATCTCAGCGTCCAGTTTTTGGGCGTTTCATCGCATTGGAATTGAAAGGAGAGACACTCCCACTAGGCCCTGGACTCTCTTCTCTCAAGTTTGAGTTCAGCAATGCAAGCCTCGCAATTGCTGCCTCTTGATGTAGTCCTGCGACATGTCCTGCCATAACATATATATGAGCCTCATGTATATGGTATGTGCCTCGAGTGTCCATAACGAATAAGCCAAACCCTTCCTATCTACTATCTCAAAAGACCCACCAAAATGTTCTCAAAACAAGGACTGTAAAGCAGCAAACATCAAGGGGTTACTTAGAGCATCTACTGCCTTATTACAACAGGCTTGCCTAGCTAACACTCCTAATACTTTGTTTTGTTTTGGTGAAACCTAACTCCAACTTTGCCTATCTAACCGCAAGAACCGCTTCACCGTGTATGAACTTGGGCTTGCAGGCGCACCTTGCCACTCCATTGCCATTGCAGGAGGTCCACCTATTCTCTACAACAAAGACGTAGACTTTTTTAATGAGTTATATAAAAGAGTCAGAGACATTGAAACTCACCCATCTTCCCAGTATGGGTGAAGTTATATGAAGTCGAGATAGCAGCAACCAAGGAGTTATCTAGGGCATATGATAGATAGGCTTGCATTAGAGCTCATATCTAATCTATCAAGAATAAACTACTTATTGACTGCAAAACTTATAACAACCCTTGAACGAGAAATGATGTATAGACAAAGAACACAAGAGGGAGATCATCAAGTCCCTGTATAAATAACATGCAGTTATATTATGTAATGCAGATGGCTAGCTCTGGTGGAAGACCGTTCCAACCACCTAATCCAGCAGCAGGAACATTAGGCGATGCCATTGGACTAGGACTTCTGTGACGCAGCCCGTCAAAATCGGTGAATCCTTGGTTGGATTTAATTCCAGAAACCCGAAATCAGGAAATCACCATCTCAATATAGGTGAGAAGCTTAAACACTTTTGGCCTTTAAGCTACACTTTTTTCCTTGTTTAACAATGCTAGGCGTGGTTACAAGCAAGAAAGACTCTGGTTTAAATTATACTATGATGACGGTGATTGACACATTTGAGTGCATGAACAATTCAGGGCTAACCCAAGAACATCTCTAACAAAGCTTTGCAACATGATCAAGACAAAGAAAAGTGTGAGGTTCTAAGGAGCGAGTAGAAAGACAAGGCATGAAAAAAAGAGAAGAAAGCAGCAAACTTTGGAGATCCAAAAAGAAGCAAGTATGGAATTGAGAAGAGTGACCTTGATTTAAGAGACGGCTACATATGGGAAGAAAGGTCCAAGCTTTTGATGCTCTGCTATCAACTCCGACAAGTAGTGGCTGCAAAAGGAAAGAGAGGAAGGCGTAAGTAAAGAAAGAGATGAAGAAAAACAACCTGTCAACGTCAGAGGTGCTTCTGATCTGAGCTCTAGAGGGAGAGAAATTGGGATTATACAGACCAGACATGACTCTCTATGCAATTTTGCAGCTTAGGCTATATAATTGAATTTCTTCTTCTTTTAATTTTGACCTGGGAGGAATATCTTTTATGACCTGAGTGTCAGTGTGCTTCTAGTTCAGTTCTAGTCCTGACAGAAGGGAAAAACAAAAAGAAAATAAAATAAAAAAGAAAAAGGGCCCACGCACAACTGGCGCCCCTCTCCCTCAGGCCCAGTTGGAACCCATTTAAGCTGTGGAGCAGCCCATAGTTGATGTGGGCTCTTGCTGAAAGAAGTCGGTCGCTTTCTGAAGTCAACCCTTTGGATTGGATCCACAACGCAAATGCAATTCAATTCCTCGCAGCCGTTGATTCACCGAGATCAAAGGATACGCAATCTCCTCTCTCTCTTTCTCTCCTTCCGTAGCTCGCCGGATCTCCGTTGTCTTCTCCGTCGCCGTGGCTCGATCAGGGTTTGAGACACTCCTAGTCCATGCGATCGCCTACCATTTCCGCCTTTCATCCATTCGCTTTTAGGGTTTCCTACGCGATATGAGCTGATTCGATTCGATTTTGCCCATCTTCCTCTTCCTCCTCCTCAGCTGGTACTTTTCTCGCTTTCTTTCTTTCACGCTTTTCCTTTTTCTCTTTTATCTGTTGAAAACGCGTTTCACTGTTGATCATCTTCGATTCTGTTTTTAGGGTTTTCTTCTCCGGCCTTAATGGAAACGTCCGGCACCAATCATGACCCCTTCAGGGGTTCTCCTCGAAGAAACTCCATCCTCTCTGCTTCTAACATCATCCAGGCCCCCATATCTACCTTGTTAGAGTATTCCGGTCTCTTTCGACCACGGACAAGTCCTCCTCAGGAGGTGGAACCGCTGGTCAGTGATGATTCTGCAGGAATCTCCAATGGTGAGGTTGCCATTAGGATCATTGGCAACGGGGAGCAGGATGCCGAAACTGATAATAGTGGTCCGAGGGAAGCCGTTGCCCATCCACAGTCTCAAGTTTTGGCTTCTGGGGATCAGGTTGATCCCACGGCTGCTGGAGAAGGGGCCTCTCAGGCTGCTCCAGGTGAATCTGCAGCTGGAGATGCCGCAAGCCGGGATTCACCTTACCAAAGATACGATATTCAGCAGGCCGCACGGTGGATCGAGCAAATTCTTCCCTTTTCTTTGCTTCTATTAGTTGTCTTTATCCGCCAGCATTTGCAGGGTATATCTTTCCTTTTATATCTTTTGTATTCAATTCTGATTGCCACTTGTGTATGTCTATTTACTCATTTGGCTTTTGCTGCTATCGTTCAGGTTTCTTTGTCGCAATTTGGATTGCTGCTGTCATGTTCAAGTCAAATGATATTCTCAAGAAGCAAACAGCTTTGAAGGTTTAACACTACATCTACTTATTTCTCTGTCAATTCAAAGTTCAAGATTGTTAGTCTAAGTCTCAACTCTCAAGCATGTCTCTGATATTGATTACAGGGCGAGAGGCATATCTCGGCATTAATCGGAATCTCTCTAGCGTTTACGGTCCATGTTGTTGGTGTTTATTGGTGGTTTAGGAAGGATGACCTCTTGTATCCCTTAATCATGCTGCCTCCCAAGTCCATACCACCTTTCTGGCATGCCATTTTTATCATAGTGGTGAATGGTGTGTACCTTCTCTGTCATATTGTTTCCCTTGTCTTTGGGAGTCTTGTTTCTCCAGCTAACACTAACAGTGAATCTCTTCTTTATCTTGTCATCAGAAGATATTAGTATCTCGCTTTTCATGCATTATTCCCTATATGTTTCGATGCTGTGTCTTTAATGCTGACATGACTTGTACTTGTGCCTATTTTCTTCAGATACTCTTGCCCGGCAGGCCTCAATGATATTCAAGTGTTTTCTGTTGATGTACTACAAGAACAGTAGGGGTCGAAATTATCGTAAACAGGTGATGAAGAAAAATGTTCTTCTCTGTCCCCTCTAGCTGTATTCAGTTTAACCTGGCCTGGCACACTGTGTGTCTGTGTGATACACCTTTGGCAAGCAATGCATAATTTGGTTATTCACTTTTTATGCAGGGTCAATTGCTAACTTTGGTTGAATATTTGATGCTTCTGTATCGCTCTTTGTTGCCTACCCCTGTATGGTACCGTTTCTTCTTGAACAAGGATTATGGAAGCCTTTTCTCCTCTCTTATGACTGGATTGTATCTAACTTTCAAGCTCACTTCAGTAGTTGAGAAGGTAGGTGTTTTCCTAGAATTTTTAGCCTCCTTTTTTTTTCTTATTCTGGAAGCTGAGGGGAAATTGGCAATGAATAATATCAGGTTCAATCCTTCTTTACGGCATTGAAGGCTTTATCACGTAAAGAGGTGCACTATGGATCATATGCAACTACAGAGCAGGTACAGTTTAAGTTCTTGCAGATTCAAGTGTAACTAATGCCTCTTAAGATTGAAGCCCAAACGAGCAAAGAAGTGGCTTTGTAATGTGTGCAGGTGAATGCGGCAGGCGACCTGTGTGCCATCTGCCAGGAGAAGATGCACACACCAATTCTTCTTCGCTGCAAACACATGTTTTGCGAAGACTGCGTCTCAGAGTGGTGAGTTGTTTATGCATATTGCAATTATATTTGTATGTGAATGTATATGTTAAAGTAATGTGATTATGATTGGGCAGGTTTGAGAGAGAGAGGACGTGCCCTCTGTGCAGGGCCTTGGTCAAACCAGCAGATCTAAAATCATTCGGTGATGGATCGACCAGCCTTTTCTTCCAGATATTCTGATTCAAACACACATACAAAGAAACTCCAAAGTAAAAAAGACCCGATTGCTCACTCACTAGTTTTCTTAGAGAGTATTTATATACAATGCCTTTCGAGCTGTGAACGAAAGACACCACTGATGCCTTGAAGATGTTCATACAAATGTCATTTGTTAATATGAAATCGCCTTTTATATAGTCCATTGCAAAAACACAATCTGATTTTCTTGTGTATATATATTATTAATGAATGAATGCCCGAGCACGACAAGAAATTTAAAAAAAAAATAATGAATTCAGGATGCTGAAACCACTTTACTTGCACACACACAACTCTCCTGAATGTTATTGTCAGCGATTACAAGAACCTCTTTAATCATCTCTTTACTTGCTGGCTGTGTAGGCTCGGAAGTCATGAAAGTGGACACAAATGGGTAAACCTGTGTCACCTCTTCACTGCCTTCGTCTATGTACACAACGTCCTGCATCGTGAGCTGGTGGTATTCTACGATCTCCCTCAAGAACCGGTTCTCCCTAGCGTAAACCGAGTTTTCATGAGCTAGCCGTGCTTTCTCTGCTAGAAGGCTCTCTAGCTGCAGCCGAATCTGATACAATAGCATCCACACCGAGTTGTTAGATGAAAATGCTACACACAAGTTAGGACATTAGATCACTCAATTCTTTACCAAATCTTCGTCTGCATGGTTGCTTCCTTTCTCACGGTGGTTCTCCCTCAGATGCTTATTCTCTTCTTCAAGCTGAGCACAACGCTCTTTCGCAAATGCAAGATCTGCTTTCACTGTTTTCAGCTCACGGAGAAGGAGTTTTGCTTTAGCAGCAGTGGCCATAGCCACCTGCAGCTCACGCAAGACAAAAACTATCAAGGAACAGAGCTATGATTAATGTTTAATCAACCATCAAAACTGGAGCTTACATCTCGAGAGGCATTGAGTTGAGTATCATGTTCCATAGGATTCAACTGCATTGGCTGCTCTGGAGACTTTTTCCATGAAGTACTTACTCCATAAGAATAAGATTGATTCTGATTCTCTTCTCCACCACCAGTTCCTCTTCGTCTTGTTTGAAGTTTTCGTGTTTCCTGGATTATATCAGCTGTTTTGTTCTCCACGAGTGTCCGGCCTTCCTGGAGGAGCAAAGAACAGATGTTAAGGCAATTCAACCAAAAGAAGAGGGAAGAAGAAACACCTCACACCTCAAAGGCTTTCTCAAAAGAGTCACCAATCTGATTAAGAGAAGATGTAAGCTTATCGAGCCCTATCCGAAGCTTGGGATTATCCATTTTCTTCAACCGGGACTAGAAACAAATCAAAGACCAAACCATATGATCACGTCAAATCAAGAGGGTGGATCATCCATGTTGAGCTACTAGTAGAGACTTTAAAGAGCAATACAAAAACCTGAGAGGCTGTTGAGCTACCAGTGTATTTATAATCATCTTCAATGACAGATTTCGCTTTCTGGGCTATGGCTCCCCACAAGCCCTTTGGCTCGGTCTCGTATGCCGTAAAATTCTGCCAGAAAACATAAAAAGATCAAATGGGACGAGTTTATAATCAGTAGATTCGACCTGAGCCAAATCTGATCAGAAAGTTTAGTTTTAACAGTGACAAGAGTCATTGTATGCGTGGTCAAGGTTGAGACTTTAAAGAGCGGATCATGGGAAACAAAGGAGAAACCTTAGATCTGGGTTGGTCAATACGAGGCGGCGATCTATCCTTGATCTCCGGCGGAAGGTGATCAATCTCGTCCTTGAAAGTCGCAAACTTTCCGATCCCTTGCCTTCTCCGATACGCCATAATTTAGGTTCCAAGTCTCTTGTGTGTTTCTTTTTTGGGTTTCAAGTTGCACAGCTTGGCAAGAGGAGACGATTGATTGATAAGAAAAGAAAGAAATGAAATGATGGACGCGGACCCACGAGGAGGCTGTAAAGAAGGCAGTGATTATTTAATGACAACTCGACAGAATCTGAGTTTAAACTCTATAAAGACCATCTTTGGAGGTGAATTGTGTGCATTCCCAAACCTAGCCGCAAGGTAAATGTGGAGGTGAATTTGATGATACACCTACACATTTCGCCTTCCTTCCTGAACCCAAAATGCTTTAAGAGTCCCATAAATAAATTGTATGATCTCTGCTGCATACCACAGATGATGGAACAGTAGACAAGTTTGCATCTCTTGTTGGTTGCTCTTTATTTGGCAATTTCGCAGAATTTTGGAAGAGGAGAGACTCTCTTCATCACTCGGAGACTTTGGTTCCTAAAAGTATATTTTATTTTATTTTTAGAGAAACGTAACTAAAAAGACAAACAAAAGAAAATAGAGATAAGCGGAAATGTCTTCCCTGACTCTCTGAATCCCATCCGTCGTCGTTGACCCATTTCCGCCATTAATTCTCTTTTCTTGCATCTCTCTCTCTCTCACCCAAACCCAAACCACCATCTTTGTCTCGTTTCTCAAGATCCGGCGTCTTTCTTCGGTAATCCTTGTTTGTCTAAAAATTCGAGCTTTGTGTCACCTAACCCTGCTTGCTTGCTCGCTCATGCTTTTGCGTATTTCCCCCTTTTCAGTTGGATCCGATGGAATCGCAACCTCAGGATGCTCACAGCAATTCAATCCCATCTTCGGCGTGCAATCTCTGTGGCAGAGTCGTTCAATCTGCTTCCGATGATCTTGAGATCTTTAGCTTATGTGGAGACTGCAAGTTTTTGCTGCTTGAAGATTTCGGCACCCCCGCGCCATCCTTGGCCCGGAGGCAGACAGCTAGAAGGAGGAGGCGGAGGAGGAGGACCACAAGCCAACACGGCAGCTCTGAATCTGTCGGTGATCTCTCCGCCCAACAGTTCACACATTTGATAAGCATTGCAAGACAAAGCCTTGATACTAGCTCCCATACCACTCCTACTGGTTCTACAAGATGGAGACTCTTCTCAGAGTCTGAAAGTGAAGATTTTGACAACGATTCAAACGCCAGCTTCAGCCTCTACAGATTTAGTGCTTACGGTGGAGACTCTGATGCTTCCACGGACAGGCATGGTTTCCTCGATGCCGAGATCTTTCTTCAACCAGACGACAGGAGCGACATTGACTTTGACACTGATATAGACCCGATGCATGCTGGTCTCAACCAATGGAGCTCAGACGAAGAAGACAGCAGGCAATGGGAGGAGGAAGAAGCGGGTCCATCTGCACCACGGCATACCAATTATTTGGCAAGTCCAAGTGAGAGCTACAGCTCCATGACTCGGTTTGATTCACCTGAGTTAGAGAGAGGGTTTCGTCAAAGGATTATAGAGAGGAGACAGGCGTTGTCTCGCAACATCTTCACTGGTTTGGAGGATATGGAGTTCTCTCCCTATGCTGCAAATGTTGGGGATTATCTTGATGAGAGAGGCTTTGAAGAACTGCTTGAGCAACTTGCTGAGTCTGACAATTCAAGAAGAGGTGCACCACCTGCATCTGTGTCATGCGTCAGAAATCTTCCAAGGGTTATCATTGGAGAGGAGCATGTAAACAAGGGCCTGGTCTGTGCGGTCTGCAAGGATCTTTTCACCCTCGGTAATGAAACCACGCAGCTTCCGTGTCTACATCTATACCATGCTCATTGTATTGTACCTTGGCTGAGTGCCCGTAACTCCTGCCCACTCTGCCGTTATGAGCTCCCAACAGATGATAAAGATTACGAGGAGGGAAAGCAGAATGTGCTGGATGTGAGCGAGGATAGCTCCTCCTCTGATGATGACACAGACGCGGGGGAAGAGGAGTATGTAGAGAGAGGTGAGAGCGAAGCTGGTGTGAGCAGGGTTAGCAGAGGAAGATGGCTGTTTCTGGCCGCTGCACCAGTTGTGAGTCTGATGGGCGTGGTGTTGGCAATGTGGCTAAGCAACCCACAGAGGAGAGATATAGTAATCTCTCATAGCCAAAGAGGGAACAGAACCAGAAGATGGCTGCCGTTTTTCTGACTGATGGACAGCTCCAGGTGTTTGCCTCCATAATCTGTACTTTAATATATCCCAAAAGATGCTTCAGTCTTATATCATTCCGTCTCTGTTTCATCAGCTGAATACTGACTTGTGCTGTTTCCCACATGTTAGTTTAATTGAAGTTTAACCAAAAAAGTTGTGATGTGTGTTGCAAATATTCTTGATATATTCAGAGAAAAAGGGAGTGCTCTTGTATGCCATAAAGTTGATAGGGTTATTAACTCACATTTACACAGGAAAGAAAGATAATGAATGATGGTAAAGACAAAGAAAAGAAAGAAAGATAATGAATGATTTTTGGTTGGTTCAGGCACACACAAGATGACCCTGTATTTACATCAAAGAGTAACTAAGAGACTCTTATAGTAGCAGATGAATGTGTTAGGGAAGAGAAGAATTTAGAAGAGTATGCTGATATACAGAACCATCCATCCAGCCATCGAGAAGATGGCGAAAATGTGAACCCAGAAGAGTACAGCAGCCGACTCCCTTCCACAGCCTCGAAGGTTGGCAACAGCTCCTGAGAGCACTGACGTAGGCATTGTGTGCTGAAGGAGTAACACAAATCGGAACATCTTGTCATCAGCAGGGAGGAACCCAAGTTTGTCTGCTAATGTCACTATTCCCAGTCCTACTGGTGGCACCAACACCAACCGTCCAAATATAATTGCCGCTGTTGTCTTGAAACCGAGTTTTGAACTTCCTGGTCCTGAAATTTATGCAAGGAACCAATAAGTTCCACATGATGGACTAAAACAAAGTCAGTATGAAAAGAGAGCAGCCACCCTACCGTTTATGAGATTCCCCCCAAGTGCCAGCAAAATACACGGTATCATGGCGTCCCTGATAGCCAAAGGTTTTAAAACTATTAACTCATTGGTTCACAGGTGTTTCCCAAAAGATACATAACGAGTGCACTTACCCAAGAATCATGCAGCTGTCTGTGAAGAAGAAAAGAGGTGCACCATTTGTGAATATCAACTTCTTTGTGAATGGTATTGCACCAAGTATCATGGCAAGGATCTGAAGTAAACAAAACACGTATAGTTTAGTTACATGGCAAGGTCTCTTGTTCATCGGATTGTCAGTCAGATAATACAAGAGAATAGAATAGACGAGATACCTACCGAAGCAACTATTGCAGGTTGGACAATTTGCTTCAGTTTCAACTTCTCATAGAGGAAAACAAAGATCTGTGCAATCTGCATCACAGAACAAAGTATACAAATTCGTAAGGACCGGCTTTATACCAGGTAAAGTACTCCTGAATCATAAAATCAAAATCCACAATTGCATTTTCACCTTGTTTTTCCTTGAATCCCCTCTTCCTCTAGGTTCGGGGTTTTGTACAGGCAGGCGAACTTGAGGAGGCGAAATTTCCTTGGGGAAATTTTGAGTAAGCAAGGGGACTTGCTCTGGAGCAACATCTTCTGGAAGGTTTTTCAAAGGAGGATCTTCCTCTTCAGCATCAAACCCTTCTGGAGGAGGAGCAAACATCTGGTACACATATGTGTAGAGGATGATGGCACCAACCTGACATAAAAGTAAGTAAACCTCATGGTTAATTGAAGTCCCTGAGAGAAACCACAGGAGGGAACCGAAACAATATCTAACTACATAAACACTGTTGACAAATAGTAGATTGGAACAAGAGATCCAATAGAAGATAGATTCAAAGCGGCTACTCTTGTCATACATTCAGCTCCTCTTCATCAAAACAGAGAGTAAAGACATAAACTGGAGCAGCTAATGCTCTGATAATAGCTTAGATGGCATGGAGAAGGTTTAAGGGAGAGAAAAGCGTACCCATTGGCCAAAGGAGATATAAGCAGTGCCATCAATGGTACATTTTTCGGAGTCACCAAAAGGGTTGTTGGTGTCCCTACATAGAGCCGCAAGTAAAACAAGAGGCACATTGCCAATGTTACCTGAAACAAACACAGAGTGAGACTAGTCACAGAGCAGACAAGCGAGGTCTTAGGAAATAGAGGGTGTAACTAACCAACTCCGATCTGTATGATTGTGAACTTGAAATAAGGGTAAGGCGGACGAATAATGGTGGCGACAAGGAGACCAATTAACGACCCTGAGATTGTACCAAGAATGACGTTCACGGGAATGAACCACCTGATAGATAAAAGAAGATGCTTTATAATCTCTATATAGAAAGAAGGGCAAAGAAAAGAAAGGGGAATAGGGAAACAAACCACTGGAGCATTTTGTGGAGCGTGACGGCTTGTCCGAGCTGGGAAAAGATCAAGCAGGGAAGCAAAAGCGAGAAGACCAACTGTAATGAAGAGGACAGACAGACAGACACATGTTACATCAATGTTCGGTTGTGCAAACAAGAACAAGTGAGAAGACGAATGAAATACCCCATTCAAGAGTTTGCGGCCAGAAGGAGGCAAGATGTTGACGTACTTGGAGGCCATGAGAAGGCCCAAGAAGCACATGGTGAACACTTTGGCGATTGGCATCACTGCGATTTTGATGGTTCCGAGCACCGATTGACCGGCAGCCGCCGGAATCTCCATGGAATCTGCCAAGACGGCTAGGATCCGCTCTATCATTCTCTGATCCCAAAAGCACCGATTTTGACGGTGGAAAATCTGGAGAGAGGAGAGAGAAACAAAAAAAAAAACAGAGAATCGAGTCTTCTGATGATTAAGCAATCGAAGAAGACTTGTCTCGAATCTCGCTCGATCTTTCTGCGACTACAACACAGATACAGAAAAAGAGACTCTTTCTCTCTCTCTGCCACGTGCTTCTTGCCTTCCTTCTCACTCCTTTCCTTTTCTAAGCCGCAAAAGCCCAAAAGCCCGATTTCTGACCCCAACCCTTCTTTTATTTTGACCTTTTTGTTTGGTTTTGATTACTCAACTTTACAAGTTTTTTGCTTTGTTCAATTCTCTACATATTACAACACCACAAAGTCTAACATGTTACATGATTTATGAAAACAGATCTTTTTAGTGGGTAGCTAGCTAATTCGAAAACTTATTTGAAGGATGCTTCTCCTTTGGACCCACCCCTATTATTCAAAAAAATAGTATTTATATGTTTCAAGGTATTTAGATCTAGATTACTAGTGTATTAAATGATTTGCGAGTCTACTCAAAGTCTCTGTAAATCTGTTTAGCGGTTTACAAAACTTGGTCATCACTTGGAGAATATATTTGGGTTTAACACTTTTTATTTCTTACAAATGAACATTTGTGACTATCCATTTTCGTCGAGAATATAATTTCAAAATAATATACCAACATTAGTTTAGTAATTTTTTTCTTTGGCCAACACCAAGAAAGGGTATTAAGCTTGTAGACGAGGGGAGAGAGATGAGGCATTGCAGTAAGCGATGGCTGCCTTGAGGGATTCGTCCGTTAATGTTTCCTTGTTGTTATTAGTGCTTCCTCCTTTGCAGTAGAATTGTAGGGAGCTCTTGTTTCGTCGTCGTCCATGTATAACTTGGAGGACCCACTTCTCTCCCTCGTTCACTTTCTCTCTTATCACTCCCACTATACTCAAACACCCCAGTTTCATCATCAACCTCGTCACGCTGCTGTATGCAGAGAAGCAGCTAGAGGCCGATGAGAAGATCACTGCAGCGGCCTGCATTTCCCTTTCGTTATTGGGAGATGGAGAAGAAGAAGAAGAGGAAGAGGAAGAAGATGAGATGCTATGTATGGCTGCTGGTTTGTTGATTTGTATTTCGATGAAAGACTCGCCGTCATCCGAGACTTGATTCATCCATCCCACCTCACTCTCTCCTTGTCCTTGATCCATCCTCTACTAATTTGGAATTACCGGATCACTTCCCTCTACTAGTTTATACATTAAGCTGTGATCTCTTGCTCCTATATGGAGTAGTTTCCCTCATTTGTTTATTTGGTTAACAATAATTATACAGATTCAAATCGATACAGCTGGATAGCAGCTCACAACTTACACCATACGTATTCTTTTTAATAATCTTCGGACCAAACCAAAGCCCTCGATGGGATTAATTAGTGGTATAATCAAATAATATACACACTAATAATAACAACCCGACGGACCCCATAAATCATTGATCGCCTAGCTCTTTACGGAATCACATGCATATATCACATGTCACATATTTTCCCTCGATTTTTTTTTTCTTTAATTCTAGCTTAGAAAGGGTATTTTGGATGAACTCAGTTTGAGAAAGAACAATTGATGGAACAAGACTTGAAATGTTGCTGATATTTTGTTTGTGTATGTATGTATATCAAACACACTCAGAAATATTATTTAACAAAATAATCCTATATATAATAGTTGAGTTACTCTCACAAGCTCTCCCACCTAAGCATCCATCTTTTTACACATCTCTTTCACAAAAACTCTTCTATTTAACACCTAATCTTGGTTTTAAAAAATCTCATTAATTTTCTTCTCCATCGAATGCCTCCAAGTCTCTATAAACAATCACATATCAAGAAAACGTCACTATCAAATTGTTGACCAAAAATATCAACAATAAACGAAACTTCTACCTTTTGGCATTCTATTTCTATATGAGGCCAAAAAAACATAGAACAAAATGTGAAGAGCATTCTTTTTAAAATCATAGTTTTGTGATTAATTTGGTTGAATTCCTCTTTAATCTCTATTACGTCTTCATCTCACGTGAGGTTTCTTAGTAAAACGAGATTTTAGTTTTGTTTTTCTTCTAGCAATCGTTTATAATTTCAGATATTTTTTCACAAAATTCGTATGATTATTCACGCATTAGTTTCAAGTTTCCTTTCTATCACGTTTGTAATAGAAAATGTACTTTTCTAAATCTACAGAGAGGAGTTATATACAACTAACGATCATCTTTTCAAAAAAAAAAAATAATAAGACAACTAACGGTCAGAATGTGTACTAGATTTCTTTTTACAATCATAGTTGAGTTATCAGTTAGTGATCTTTTTCTTTCATGAGAAACATAGTCATATTCACCTATATTTAAGACATGAAACATATTGTTTTAATGTGAATTTTCCTGGTTATAGTCAATTTAATTATCAAATAGTTGGAATAGTTGTTATATGGTTTATTTGTGTTTCAAACAATTGGTGGAGATCGTCAATCATATATTTCCTAGAACTTTGCTAATATCATTTACATCTGCTTTTACATTTGTATTTAACGAGATTCTCCTCCACTGATGATGTTTTCGACATAAATCATTTAGTTATCCAGTATTATAAAAAGCAGATGTAATCGATGATTATTCCTTTCATTGACAAACGAATACTTCAAAACTTAGAACGGTAAATTCTTTTAGATATTCTCTAGCTTTAGTGTATTTTGGTTTCGTTTATGGTTCCCTCTCCATTTCCATTCACAATTGATGTTAAATAGTCTTTGTTTTGTCTAAAAAAAATCAACGGTTGATTTAAAAGATTTTTGATGGTTTTCAACATTTGTGTTTATTGGTTCTATTTAATTGTTAGATTATCGAGACAAATGATAACGTCATGACAAAGTTTATGTCCGAGGGTACAAAGATCATACAACCGCATTATTCGGTATGAAGGTATTTTCTTTGAAATTGAATTAAAAAAAAAAATCATTTAGAAGAATTTAAAAAAGAAAATTAAGTAGGTTTGGGGATGATGGTGATCGGTTGAAGCAAGAAAAAAAGGCAATATTTTTTATAATCTAACAAGTTTTAGGCAACTCAAGAATAAAATATTACAATGTTATTACTATAGTGCACAGCTTAGAAAACTTCAAGTCCAAGGTCGGTTTGGATGAGACATAGTGTGCATGACAGTACATGAATTCAAGATTTTTAGTTGCTTACTTGCTTTGGCATGTAAATTTAAATGAAGATCTGACAGGGAAAAAAATGTAGAATATTAATGAGCAAAGGTTTAAACCATCATGTTGCTCTTATTTTTAAATATATGTTTATACTTCTGATATATATATATATATATTATGTTTTATATAATAGATGCTCTTATTTTTTTCTTGGTTTCAATAGTCTCATGCTCTGTTTTTGTTCAGCAATTAAGATTTTAGTTACAACTTTATAAAAATTCATTTTCATAATCTTAGATAGATTATAAAATATATAAAATTTGTATAAAAAATAATCCACGCGTAGAGTGGATAATCACCTAGTATATACTTATACAAACTCTTCAAAACATTTGGATAATACTGAAATAAATATATCCCTAATGCAAAAAATAAAACTGGTTATTTTTACCAAGAGAATAGAGGTCACAAATCCTCTATATATTAATTGAGGAGATATTTTGTGAAAAAATTATATGTATCATTCAATAAAAATTTTAAGAGACATATCAATTAAATTAACCAATCAAAATATTCTAATTAAGTCTATATGCTATGTTGAAAATCTCTACATATTTATATTAATTTTTTAACATAAACTCATAAATACATGTCATAAATTTAAATACAAGTAAAATGTAATATTTTCATATTTTAAAATATTATATAAGATAATGTTTTAACGATGAATCATTTACCGATATCAATTACTTTATAAAAGTTGTATTATGTACATTTGTATACCATGTGATTGATGATACAATTTTTTGTTTATATCGTTTAATTGTATCCATATTTATTTCTAATTTCTACTGTATACTATAAAAAATCATAATTTTTTTTTGAATATTTTAATCTCGCGGGACAAAAGTCTAGTTTGGTATAAACATCGGATCTCTGGGGTTGAGAAAAAATCATTAAAGTGTAAGTAGTAAATAAATCGGCTGGAAACAACTTTAAAAGGTTCAGCGATCGTGTAGCCCATTCTCCTAGCCAAATAAGTTTGGCGGTCCTATAAGAATTTCGTACGATTATCCCTTTCACGCCAAGTCATCTTTAGTCCGGGATGCATGTGTTATGAGTCCACCTAATTAGAGTAGAGAAGAAGTCAGCCTAATTTTGAAGAGATAGAGAGCGGGAGAGCTGGAACTCCTAATTAGGTTAAGTCTTTGGCTCTCAAGAATCGATAATGCTCATGGTTCATCATCTGCCATTGAGGATTACAGCTGACTGTTTCAGTTGGGTTTTAGTGATATGTAAGCTTTTTATCTTCCAAATGATTTTCTTTCTCTAGTGGGTTGACAAAAATATGCACAACAATCTATGCTCCATTCGTGCAGGGGCGATCATGCTTATGACGAGGGACTAAGCCAATGGTTTGGAACTCGATAAGATCAAGACAAAGGTGTGTTTAATTCTTTCCTTTTAAAAAAGTTTCCGAACAATATCGAAACACATTTTTTTGGTTTGAATATAATTTAACATTCATTTAAAAATAAAATAAAAATTTCTCTAGGCAAAGTGTATGTCCAGTTGTACAGTAACACATAGGCTAAATGAGAGTAGACTGGGACACGATTAGGCCAAGTTTGGGGAGGACATTTAATAATTGGTCATTTGACCGAAATTAAGGGATGCCGGCTACGATCAAATGCAATTGTATTACTAGTTTGAGTTGTGCTATACAGTTTCTGTTTTTGAGAAAATGGACAACACATGTGGTATACATATGAATATGATATTTAGCTATTTGTTTGTATTAGTTTTGTGTTCAAATCCGGTAAAATGTTTGTGTGACAAAAGAAGAATGTATGTTGTATGTATATATAGTTGTTGTAGTTACATATGAGGGAAGGGTAATTAGTGGCGTCTAGGAGCCTCCGAACATCTGTTCGAGGAGTATGACGAGGGCCATGGCGATGGGAGTTTGGAGAGAAGAGTGGACGATGAGGCGGAACACGTCGCCTCCCACGCCCTCCTTTCTTATAAGCTCAGCCACTTTCCTCTGCTTAGCGTCATAGACGACGCAGCATCGCCGGGAGTATGATCCTTGGATATTGTACGTTATTAGGGAATTAGTGCTGGTGGCGTAGGCCAATGTCTTCGGTTTTAGTATGTTGAGGCGCTTCCTCACCGTAAACTGCGGCTTCAACGTTGCCTCTCCCTCGCATACCACCCAACAATCTCCAAGGCTCACCCTCTGTTAGTCAAAATAAATTTTACAATTGTAATGAAACATAACTAAGTGTTTTGTGATATGTAGAAAAAAGGATGATACCCTATACCTTGCGGCGGATGGTAAGGAGAGGCTTGCCAGAGCCGTCCATGAGAAGGACCTGGCCTCTATTACCGTGCATATAGTTGTCCACTCGGAAAACCAGATCTCCTTTGGAGTCAAACACCGTGAAGCCGTTGCAGTTGAACATCAGAGACTTGTTCCAAACCGTTAGCACAAACACCTCACCATCCGCTTCTGATGGCGGATTCTTCTCGCCCTTGGGATGAACCTTTGCCATTTTCTTGCTTCTGTGTTATGAGTGTTTGACTTACTGTTGAAAGAGAGATCATAAGGCAAACAACATATAGCATGCAAGAGGTACCTGCCGCTTTTATATATATGATCTCACCAACAACCCCAAGGGTCCCTACCCTTTCATCTCTCTTTTGGTTAGCCTTTCTCGTCTTCTTTTCTTTATTCTCCCCCACCGTGCTCATGACTACGACCCCACATGATGGTTTTTCTTCTTCAAGTGCTTCCCATTAGATTATAAACTTTATTAGATTACATATATGACCTGTCGCACTTGCACGAGATGACCCATTCTACAACCATTCATTCTGATTTTTTGTTTATAAAAAAACCCAATTAATATGGTCAAGCTATAATTTTTTTTTTGTTTTAAATTTCTGGTTATATTGTTTTTTTTTAACATCTTTCTGGTTATATTCATTAGGAACTGGTTACAATATAGAAAAAAAATAATACAAACCTTCGTTCAAAAACCAAGAAGGTAAAAGAAAAAGAGAAGATTAAACTGTGGAGGTTAAACACCTCTGAACCATAAGCCTAGAGAGTCGCAGAAACTTGGCCTTTCATCACAAGCAAGGCACGAGTTCCGGACACCTCTATCCACCTTTTTGAACAAGACCTCAGCTGGTAGAGACTTGTTGTGAAAGATGCGATCGTTTCTTTCCTTCCAAAGATCGTAGATTATCTCCTGAGCCGTAAGAAGCCCTAGATTGTTCTCTGCCGCGTTTGGATACCCTAGTTTCAACCATCTTTCGAAGGCTGTCTAACTTCCAAACCCAAGATAAGGAACTCTAAGTCTACGAAAACCCATTCTCCACACATCTTGACTGTATGGGCAATTTAAGAGGAGATGATCTCTAGTCTCGTTGTATATCTCACAAAGAACACAAGTACTATTATCAACAACTCCCCAACTACGTAATCTGGTTCTGGTTGCAAGTCTATCTAGACAAGATAACCACAAGATAAAAGCATGTTTTCTTTTTGAGGACCAACTCCGTCTCTCCATCTGTTGCAAGTCTATCTAGAAAGGAGCAACCATTTGTTCCCTTACTTGGGAGAACCTGAAGCCATCTTTTTGAGGACCAACTCCATCTCTCCATCTATATCTATCCTTTCTATTTTCAGAAAGCGCGATCGTTGTCAAATGAGTTAACATATATTTAAGCCATACTCTCACTTCTGGCCCCTCTGAAATTCCAACCATTTTGTGAAGCGACTTGATAAACCTTAGAATGCAGTGGAACTCCATAGATTTTTGGTCCATCTTGCCCAGTGAAAGAGATTAGCTTGCCAAGTGGTGTCCAAACATCAAACCAGAAAGAACAATCCTTCCCATTCCCGAACAAGTGATAAAATCCTCAGCCAAAGGTCTAAGCTTTAACAACTGAGACAGAGGATCCATCGGCATTATCATTAAGACTCCAGAAAGACTTTCTGGATAGTTATCTATTGGATAGGCTAAGGTCGACTTGTCACCACCCGGCACATATATAATATTAGGATGTGCAAAAAGGTTGAAGTTATTTAGCATGATTTTCTAATCATAGATGGTTTCATTGTATTGTAGAACATATGTGTTCATTTCAAAGAATAGATTTTATCATGCACGTAAAAAAGGTGCAAGGCCATGTCAGATAATAAAAGTACTAATTATCGTTGAGTGGAACAAGCCGCTAGAAAAAGTTCAGTACAATAGAATTAGAAACCCATGCATCCACCATCAGTACGTCACTGCCTCTTATTATTCAACAGAAAATAATAAAATAGAAAAACTCATTCACCAAACGTAGAAAAGTAATCCAAACTCACAAGTAAGTACTACAAATAAGTACTATGTACTCTCCGATTCCAAAACCAAAAGGGATTAAAGAGCGTTTATAAATACACCGACTAGACCATGAGGACATAATCAGCATCGGCCCAATATGAATGTCCATAGTGGAACCTCTAATTCATACTACAATGCCAAGGCAGGCCTACTACTAATAAGGCCCATAACTCTGAAGCCCAACTGGTCCCGGAGTGGACTGTCAACTGTAAAGGCAGAGAAGAGCAGTGGCCAGTGGGAGTGGTGCGGTGAGGAAAGCTTCGTTGTCTTCTCCGATTAGCAAATTAGGGTTTAAATCCGATTAACAATTTTGGTGTCTCAGCTTTGAGATTGAGAATGAGATCCTTTCCACTGCCCTCTACCTGCTGAGAATGGGCAACTGCGGTACTCGAGACGAGGCTGCCGTCTTCACTCCTCAAACTCAAGGTCTCTCTCTCTCTCTCTCTCTCTCTCTCTCTCTCTCTCTCTCTCTCTCTCTCTCTCTCTCTCTCTCTCTCTCTCTCTCTATTTCCCTCCCTTTTGCCTGATCTCTCTTCTCTTTGCTTCACTTCGCAGCCCAACAGCTCCAGAAGAAGCACTCCCGCTCCGTCTCAGATCTGAGCGATCCATCCACTCCTCGATTCCGTGACGACTCTCGCACTCCTTTTTCGTATGCCCAAGTCATCCCCTTCACTTTGTTTGAGCTTGAGACCATCACCAAGAGCTTCCGCCCCGACTATATCCTCGGAGAAGGCGGCTTCGGCACCGTCTACAAGGGCTACATTGATGACAATCTCCGCGTTGGCCTCAAGTCTCTCCCTGTAGCCGTCAAGGTCCTCAACAAGGAAGGCCTTCAGGGCCACCGTGAATGGCTTACCGAGGTCAACTTCCTAGGTCAGCTCCGTCATCCTAACCTCGTGAAGCTTATTGGTTACTGCTGCGAGGACGATCACCGATTGCTTGTTTATGAGTTCATGCTGCGAGGCAGCCTTGAGAATCACCTCTTCCGAAGTAATCCCCCCGCACCACCCTTGTCCATTTATATTCTTGTCTAGTATATAAGTCGACCATACGGATGAGCAAACTACACATCTATTATCATAAATTTCTGTTTTGTACTCTGGCCATGCTCGTCTACAATTAACCAAGTCGCCATTGTCTCTCTCTTCAGAAACCACAGCTCCGCTATCTTGGTCTAGAAGGATGATGATTGCTCTTGGAGCTGCGAAAGGGCTTGCTTTCCTCCACAACGCTGAAAGGCCAGTTATTTATCGGGACTTTAAGACCTCCAATATACTGCTCGACTCGGTAGCTAGTTATTCTTTTCTTTTAGTGCTGCAAATGTTCCTCCAAGATGTTGGGAATGCCTTTCCACAACTAATATACATCTTTGCTTGGGCTGAACCTGCAGGACTACACAGCCAAGCTTTCAGATTTTGGTTTAGCTAAAGCAGGGCCCCAGGGTGATGAAACCCATGTATCAACTCGAGTGATGGGTACTTATGGCTATGCTGCTCCAGAATATGTCATGACTGGTATGGCATACATTATATCCCCTGCATACACATTCTAGACGATCTAGCTCCTGCAATGTTTTATTTTAACTCGGTTTGTGATGAGAGTGATAATCAACTGTTTATCTAGGTCCTCCCGTTTTAAAATATGCTAGTTGTTAACTGAATGTGGGAGCTCGCTTCAAGTGTTTCAACTTATCTTCCCGTTTCAACTAGTTGAGATAGTAGCTTGTATTAATTAACATATTGAACTGTGGCGTTTGACATACTGAACCATGCTTCTATATGCACTTCTGTTTCACTACATTTATTTGGAGCAACAGTCTCTCTTTTTGCCTCGTAATAAGTACTTAAACCATTACACAGATACACACTGACTTGACTCTGTTACTAATGAACAAGGACACCTGACGGCCAGAAGTGATGTGTACAGCTTTGGAGTTGTTCTTCTGGAGATGTTGACAGGAAGAAAATCAGTGGACAAGACGAAACCTAGCAAAGAGCAGAACCTGGTTGATTGGGCTCGGCCGAAGCTGAATGATAAAAGAAAACTGCTGCAAATAATTGACCCGAGGCTGGAGAACCAATACTCTATCAGGGCAGCTCAGAAGGCATGCAGCCTGGCATATTATTGTCTTAGCCAGAACCCGAAAGCTAGGCCATTGATGAGTGATGTGGTTGAGACTTTGGAACCTTTGCAGTGTACAGGTGATCCCCTGATCCCTGGTGCAACAACTGCAGCTGGAGCTGCGTTTGCAATGGGAGGGGTGCCTGATTACAGAATGCACCGGAGGTTTGCAAAGAACGTTGGGCCTGGTGCCGTTTGCAGGTCACCCAATCCAAATTGTTCACCGGGTGGACCTGCAGCATGCAGAGTGCGGTGACTAGTGTCAAGTGTACATAGTCGGTTTGATGTGTCTCCTTTTGCGTAATTTTTCTCTGAGCCCAAACGTCTGGTTGCTAAAAATCATGGATGCGGTTTGCTTCACGTTGTTTTTGTTGTTGTTGTTGCTGCTGTTTATTGCCACTCTACCGTGCTGATCTGTCTAGAGTCTTGTATGATTATGATTGAGCGTGGTTCTTGTTTAATCCGTACTCTGATACAGTGCTTGTATTAGTCTTGGCATTTCTAGTCACTCATTTTTTGTGTAAGCAGTATTGGGTTTTCTAACAAGATCACACATGTATGTGAATGGGAAATGAATTTGACTGTAGTGGACTTGGGAATCACAAGAAGTAGATGTTGTTGGCCTTAGCTGTGTATGATTGGAAGGGTATCACTGGAGGAGTGACCCACTAAACCCACTCTCACCTGTAACTCTTTTTATCCACCACACAGATCTTGGTATCACCTAGCATTACCTTGCGTGCTTACGTCAATAAAACATGATGGGTTGACTCATAACAGGTCCGATTGTTTTTGGGCTTGTGTGCTTTGTCTTTTGGACCGTTCTTGCATTCGAGTGAATCTGGGGGTTTATCTTTGATTTCTTTGAACTCCTCTTGATTGTTTCTTTTACTAAGGAAAGGAAAAGAGTTCTCCAGCTCATGGAACACTTCCTTAGCTCCATGGTTCAACGTTGGCTGGATGTCCGCATCAGCATTTCTAGTCACTCATTTCTTGTGTGTAAGCAGTACTGGGTTTTCTAACAAGATCACTCATGTATGTGTGAATGGGAGATGAATTTGACTGTGTAGATGTTGTTGGCCTTAGCTGTGTATGATTAGACATGAAGGGTATCTCTGGAGGAGTGACCCACTAAACCCACTCTCACCTGTAACTCTTTTTATCCACCACACAGATCTTGGTATCACCTAGCCTTACCTTCATCACGACTTGGGAGAAGTATGGCGTGTAGCTTACACAGAGCGATTTTGTTAGTTTTGTTTGCAACAGCTCTGGTTACGACCCATGGCCAAGGTGAATATTATTACTTGTTTTTGTCTAGTAGTAGCAGTGGACCGGAACTCATCTGGGGTCATGTGCAGGAGAAACGTGGGCAGTGGAGGAGGCGGGGATGATGGAGTATAGAGTATGGAGGAGGAGAAAGCTGATGACGCCATTGGAGCTGTGTTTGGAGTGCAAATGCTGCTCCTCCGTCACTTGTGCCACCATGCCTTGCTGTTTCGGCATCAATTGCCAACTTCCCAACAAGCCCTTTGGCGTTTGCGCTTTTGTTCCCAAGTCATGCCATTGTACTTCTTGCCCCATTTAAACCTAGTCTTTATCATTGATTCCTTTCCTCGGATTGTAAGAAATTGTATGTGCGCACGATTCATCATCGTACCAATAATTAAACGACGATTCTTCTTCCCTTGAAAAAGAGTGTAATTTCCAAGTTAATAATAATAAAAGCCCAGTGGGCTTATTTGAGTTGTGTAGCCCGTTTGGAAAGATGCCGAATATGCCTTGTCGTCGTCTAACTCTTCGTTTTCAATTAGACTTGTCCTCGCCGAGAGAAGAGAGAAGAGAGAAGAGAGACTCGGTGGTGGCATGGAGCTGCGTGTGACTGAGTATTGAATATTGACTTTTGACTATTGAGTAGATCGCGCAAGGATTTTGAAAATGGCGTCGACGGAAGGCCTTGTGCCCATCACCCGTGCTTTTCTCGCTTCCTACTACGACAAATATCCGTTCCCTCCTCTTTCGGGCGACGTTTCTCGGCTTTCTTCTGACATCTCTTCGCTTATTCAGCTACTAACCCTCCAATCTCCCCCTTCACAAGGTTGTATCACCAATTTCGCTTCTGAGTTTTCCTGCTCTTGGAATTTCCTCATAAATTGTTGTTTTTGATCTCTAGGGGAAACTTCACTGATTGAGGAAGCTAACCGGCAGCCTCCTCATAAAATTGATGAGAATATGTGGAAAAATCGGGAGCAGATGGAGGAGATATTGTTTCTTCTGCAACCATCTCGTTGGCCTCTTCAGGTGAATCTTCGTTTCGTTTTGTTCATGCTGCCTCTGCTTTTGCTTCTGCTTCTGCTTCACTTATCTCTTTTTTTTTCTTTGTTTTGCTCGCAGCTTCGCGAACCTTCCACATCCGAAGATGCTGAACTCTCTTCCATTTTGCGACACCTCAAGGACAATTTTGATAACGCATTACCTGCTATGATTTCATTCCAGACCAAAAATTCCGAGCGCATATTCAGCACAGGTTAATTCTACGCATACACTCTGTTTTACATTGAAAGAAACATGCTCATATGTTTTTCCTACTCTACAGTTATGACCTACATGCCTCAAGATTTCCGGGGAACCCTCATCAGACAGCAGAAGGAGAGGTCAGAGAGGAACAAACAGGCGGAGGTTGATGCGTTGGTTAGCTCTGGAGGGAGCATACGCGACACATATGCTCTTCTTTGGAAGCAGCAGATGGAGAGGTGTGCCTGCCTCTTTCTGATTTCTTAATTCATGCACAGACTCTGGATTACCCATTCGTTGACTTTTATATAGGAGGAGACAGTTGGCTCAGCTTGGCTCTGCCACTGGTGTCTATAAAACCCTGGTCAAGTACTTGGTTGGGGTTCCACAGGTAGGCCTACCCATCTCTACTCTTTCTGGCAAAGAGTTTTCGTCCACCATCAATCGTTTATCGCTTCTTTTTGTGTAGTTTTCTTTTCCTTATCTGCTGATAGTCCTCATTCTTATTTGCTTATGCCGTATGGCTTGTCCATTCTTGCATACCTATGCTTAGAGAAGATTTGATCTTGTTGTTGATTCTTTTCCTTTTATACGTTGTAGGTGCTGTTGGATTTTATTCGACAAATAAATGATGATGATGGGTATGTACCATGGTCTCGTTTTTAAAAGTCAATGAGTGTTTGCTGATGGTGGCAGAACAGGTTGCATAAGAAACTTTAACTCACATAATTAGTCTTTTCGTGTAAAGGCCAATGGAAGAACAACGAGAACGTTATGGACCTCCTCTATACAGTCTCACAAAAATGGTGACGACAATCCGGGTTTTCCTAACACTTCTGTGGGAAAGATATGATACCTTCAAACTGTAAGATAGTTGGATAATAAGATTGCCTTATATTCACAAAAGTCAATAATCTTTGAGCTTGAGGTGTTCATGAAATCTCTCAAATGAACTTTCCCATTTAGAGGTATTAAGATTTTATTATATGTGAGATGAGCAGGAATAGAGACCAAATGAATCTCCTGTCTGAAGCTGCTATTCTCTACACATCTGAGTTCGAAAGATTCGTCACATTTATCAGGTACCATATTCTTTTCTAGGGGCTTGGCCGTGGGTTGCTATATCTTCTTTTTAGTATAGGTTGCTACTAATGTACTGGATAACACAAACATCAGGGAAACGTTCACTTTGAAACTATCTCGCTGCAGTACAATTTTGTTGATGTCTATTCTAGGGCTTGTTCCTTTGTTTCCTTTTAGTTGTTTTCCTGGTCTCCTAATCCGTTTTTGGTCTGTTAAGATTGTGGATAGTATGTGAAGGCGTGCCTATTAAGCTTTAGACATTCTCTCTAAACTAATTAGTTTATTGTTAATGTTTCAGTTCTATTCGGTTTTGATTAAATCATTATTTACGCAGTTCCAGCAGTAGTTAGGTTAGACGTCTTTAGGCATTGCTTTCTTGCTATTGAAGAACATTAACGTGCTACTTTGTGGTTTTCCAGCGATGTATTTGCCAATTCCCCCTTCTTCATTTCAGCAGATACAGCTGGCATATTGGGCTCCAGGTTAGCTTCCATCATTCACAAGATTTTAACTTCAGGTCACGATTTCTAGCTCTAAGAGTTTTTACTTCTTAGGGAAAATGAGGAGTACAAGGAGATAATCGTTCAAGCTGGGAGAACCTATGAGGTAATATGTTCTCCTCAGATGCTTTTGTTTATTAATTCTGAAGGTTTTGCCGTTCTAAGACTCTTTACCCTAGTTCCGTCTCAATTGCCGTGTTCGAAAAAGTGAAAGTGATGTTAATAACAATGTGTGGCATTCACATTTTCTGGTGGCGAACAGAAAACTCATGATAAGCAAACGTAAGTACATCTATGATACATTATATCTCTGACTGATATTCGTTCTTCTTGTTTCTCTAGGTCTCATTGATGGTGGAATCCGAAAATTCATATATTGCTTGGGATTTCTCCTTGATGCAAGGCAAGATAAGCATGGTATTGCTTTTTGAACCCTTGATCTGTTTCCCCATCATGTAACTTTAAATCATTTGATTGCTTTTCTCACTTGGTTTTGCTTCCCTCTTCAGAATATGTTCAGAATTATTGGGGTGTCTAGTTTGTTTTCTCTTAGGAGCAGCAGTAATTGTTCAAGGAATCATGAAAAATGTGTTTTTTTGTCTTTGGATTGCATGTCGAGAGCATCACACATTGTCTCTTTCTGCCCGATATTGGATTTACATATGTATCTGTTGCTTTTTTGCAAGACTTTGGTTATCTTTGTTCTCACACTTGGTTTACAACAACCTATCGTTTGCTTTGATGAATCTTTCATATGAAAACAGACATGAATTGGTGTTTCTTGACATGGGATGGACTCTAAGCTAGGTTATCACCTGTTGTGGTTCGTCCTCTGTTTAATTCCTATTGTTATTTCCCAGGATATCGGATTTAGCATGGAGTATATAAGTGCTTCAGGAGAAAAGACTGTGAGTGTGCTCATTTTTTCCAACTGTTGTTAAACTTTAGCAGCATTTAGTTTTCAAGTAGTGAATTTTTGATGGGGTGATTACGAATTTTCTTATTGCAGCTGATATTACCTTACCGTCGGTATGAAGCTGACCAGGTGAGTGGCCATGTGCACATGTGGGGAAGCTAATGTTTGTGTTCTTGTTGTTGCACAGCTTTGTTGTTTAATGTCA